>CM002496.2:17077647-18382647 GCA_000573905.2 Oryza punctata
CCAAGACTAAGGCAAGAAAACATCATTCATTCTAAAATTAAACCTCATCGATCAAGGTGCTCATCGATCAAGGTGTTGTGTTAGGGGTGCATGTGGATATGCAAAACATGCAATTGCATGCATGCTAGGCATACAACAATGTCATTTACTTCGTGCGCAGATAAACGAATAAACATGCAACAATGCCATTTACTCCTACACACATTATCTAAGGCCATCCCAACCCAGAAACTATGAACTAGTTTCCATACTTGCCATGTCATATAGACACTATGTATAGAAACTATGTCTCCAATGGATGGTGTCTTAAAATTAAATTATCTTCCAATCACCTCTCTTCTCTCTCCTTTTATTCACCTATCTCTATGTTTTTATTCTTGATTCTTGTATAGATATGGTTTCTTGCATGAGACATGGTTTCTTCATCCTTTTACCTCTCTCCTCATTAACTCTATTGTCACATCAGATTTTTACTTATGTGGCAATACATTAAATGCTATGGACACTAGATGACATGGAGGGTTGAGGATGGCCTAATAGACTTGCAACGGTGTTATTTACTTCTACTCAAATAAACGAATAGACAGTGTTTAGATGATCAATTTGGAAGACCCTAAAAATTTTAGAGAATAATCAAAATAGGACATAGAGTCAGGGAGTATTATCTGCTCTCTTCATCCTTTAAAAAGTTGTATTTCTAGCTACTCATTTTAAGGCCCAGTTCTGAAGTGCTAATCCAGCTTAGTTAATCCCGATTTTTCATTAGTATGTTTTCAAACTGAATGGTATGTTTCGTGCAAAAAGTGTTTTAAAAAATCAAATATATTCATTTGTATGTTTTTTACGATCAATTGAGTTAATCACGTTACTCATTTTGCGTGCGGCTAACTAGACGTTTCATTAATCGGTTTATTAATCGGTTTAGAACGGTACTTAGGCAGAGGTAGCATTTATACGTTTATCCCTCATGTTTACCCTTCCATCTTCCAATTAGAACCCATACTACTATCTAAAGTTTACTAAAGAACTCCTTGCCAAAAAAAAAAAGTTTACTCAAGAAATGGAACTGATAGTGGCTGGGAAAGAGAAAACATCTAACCAACAATACCTACTTTTCTTTTTTCTTTCTTCTACTTTGATTTTTCTTCCAAGTTCCAAGTACTATTCTATTTTTGCACGGTAGATAGTTTCAACGTAAAACCAAAAGTTGGGACAAAAGTCTTCACTCTTCAGTCTTATATATCTGTTGATCTAAATTTGAATGTTTTGGACTTGAACATTTTGTGTATGAATGTTTTAATCTCAAAAAGAAACTTTGTATTTTGAAATTTCCAATTTCTTGATGAAATTTCATTAAAATTTTCAAATTTCTAGTTAGAAGTTGCATTTATATGTTGATTTAGTAAATTAAGTATAGTTATTCCATTTCGTGGGCGGTGCAAAGTTTTTTTTATTAGTTTCTCTTGCTGATAAGTGAAAGGTGAATAAATGATAGTGCTCATTACTAGGCATTAATTACTGTTTTTCAATTTGCCAAACCAACAGTGATGACGGTTTGAAATTGACAGATGATGGGAGTGTTTGTGTACTATGATTCGCCCACATCAACATGTGAAATTAAAATATAATTTTTGAGAAATCTGCTTAATTT
The DNA here is from genome assembly GCA_000573905.2 of Oryza punctata. Classification (NCBI taxonomy): domain Eukaryota; kingdom Viridiplantae; phylum Streptophyta; class Magnoliopsida; order Poales; family Poaceae; genus Oryza; species Oryza punctata. Next base: position 17,079,299 of record CM002496.2, read on the forward strand.
ATCACGTGTCAAGTTGTCAACTGTTCCAATAATCTATCTCTCACTTGTGGAAGATACTTACTCCCGGTAGACGTTTTGGGTAAGGTTGTTGAAGTCGGAGCGGAAGTTTCTGAGCTTGAGGGTGGAGTTGACAATGGGCCAAATGGGGTTCATCTTTCCTCCATTGACGCCCTCCACCCAATTGGCACCGATCTCCACATTGATCCTGGCGAAACTCTGCTTGCGCATCCGACCGCCAATGTGGTCTGTCGCCTCTAAGATCAATATATCTGTTGTCCCGGCCTCCGCTAAGATACCTGCACAACAACATAGATGTAAATCAATGCACAACTATATGTCGTCTCAGCTTGTAGAAACCGAGATTTATATATTCCTGCTAACCCTCGACCTCAGGGACTTCAAGGTGAGAACAACTTTTCCCCTCTCCCCTCCCCTTTTCCTCCCTCCTACGATTTGGTGTTGTGGCGTCTAAGGTGTGGTCGTGTCATTGTGTGTGCGTGCCCGTGCACAGGGGAACTTCTTGTTCGACGCACTGTTCGGGATCTTGGTGGATGAGCTCATATCGAAGTTCCACGAGGACTACAGGTGGGGCCCCCGCCACCCATCTTCCCCGTCGTCTATGAGCTGTTGGGACTCTTCAAGCACTTCTGCAAGAAGCTTGTCAACCTTCACCGCAAGGTCGGTGATCTCTTGCATCTCCACTGTCGTTTTTTTCCCGAAGATTATAGGTGTTGGATCTATCTATAGAACTGGCACCTATAATCTCTATAGGTGCTGGTTTCTATAACCAACATCTATGCGTACAGGTAAAGGTATCTCAAATTGACACCGGTTGAGAATCCAGCACCTATGAGGAGTTTCCATCCGGTACTTATTAGTGTTTCCATAGCAGTGAATACTACGAGTGACAGTAGATACCACTATAAAAGTACTAGTACGTACCGGATATGCCGGCGCCAACGATGATGACCCTTGGCCGGCCGGTGCCAGCGAGGAGGGAGGGAAGGTGTGCTATGGATAGCGCTATGACAAGAAAAATGACCATCGTCGCGGGCTTCGCCATACTGTCTTCTATCACTTAGGCCAACTCTCGATCTCCCTTATTGGCACGAGAATGAACATATAGCCTATATATAGGTCGTGTGCACATGTATTGTTAATTTGGAGGAGGAAAAACATGACACATATATATTGAGTCGTACACGTATGCACATGTATGTAAATCACTTTTTGTGTACGGTTGTGCTACCCACTTGGAAAAATACTTACTTTTACACACATCTGGGTCCAGGTGGGTTGCAGGGCTGGTTTGAAAAACAACTCTTTAGTAGTGCAATCAGCACATGGCGGGGCTCAGGGAAGACAAAGAAGATGCTCTTGCTCACTTGTATGCGGCTATGTGGGCCACCAGTCCAATGTACATCCTTTGGTAACAAAACATGGTCTAAAGTGAAAAGAGACATAGTCCATACGGTCAAAATCAATTTTTGTAGTATTTTTGCATACGAAATAGTGGGCGAGCATTTGCTGGTAAAGCTCATCAAGATAGGAATTATTTATAATTAGTCTTAACTTAGTTCTGACAATAAAAAGAGTGATTCAGCAACTCCTTACCTTATCTTGTACAATGAAACATGATTTTCCTGCACAGGCCCTGACAACAGAATTGCACGGCTAGCTAGTGCAAGATTCCTGGTATATTTTGACATGTCTTCTTGCTTCAAGTGAACATACGCTGCACTCATCAGCACGACAAGTGTTTGCTCGCTGCAAATCATAGATTGAGGAAACGAAGGGGAAATGCAATGAACATGTACAGGAAAAAAGACCTCAGAGTGTGACATCTATCAAAATCTTCATCATCTCTAATGGGCGACCTTTAAAGTGGAATGTCAGCAAACATTTTGATATTAAAATTTATTCATTTCGGTGAGCGATAAAAAAAACAAGACTTATTATCTGCCTAGAATTATGAACAAGATGGAGACCCTTCATGATCTCTACATCAACATACTCCAATTTATAACTGTACAATATAGACAGATGACTATATGGTTTCTTTTCACCAACTTATACCAACCTACCAAGGCTTAATTAAACACTTAGAAGGTATTGACATTCTCACTGTAGTATTGCATAAACTGCTGAAAGAAAGGACACATGATCCAAATACAAAGTTAGCATGACAACGATAACAATAATGGCGATGAAGAACAGTAACTAAAACCGAACCAGATTCCTTTTGTGAAGAATGGCGTATGGATCACAGTACCTTGATGGCCCCGATCGCACAATGAGAAGGCGCAATAATGAGCTCCGGACTGCTGATGGATGGTGATGCCATTTTAAGTAGACTCCGGGGAGAGGCGACGACATCGTTGGAGCTCGTTGCTACCACAAAGCTCTTCTCCACATCTAGCGATGAGGGGGAGGGGATGGCGGCGGATAAAACGGCCGGCAAGTGGGAGGCTTGGCCTTGGGCTCCAGAGACGGAGGCTGGGCGTGTGTAGGAGGAAGAGGCGGCGACGTCAACATAGGAGGGCAGAGGGCGGGTCGATGAATGAGGAGGAAGATGTGACGTCGGCGGGGGAGAGCGGCGCTACGGCGGAGAAGAGGGGTCAAAGGTGGAGGAAGCAGAGCTGTGGCGGCAGAGGAGGAGAGGAGAGAAGGGGGGTGACATTTTTTTCAAAAAAGCCACTAACATCACCCATATTACAACGAGGTCCATCGCAGCGTTTCCTCACCGTAGATCTGTGATCAGACGGCTGCGGGAGGGGGTTTAACACTGGAATCGCATGGCGCCACGTGGAGAGACTATTTGCACATGAATCCGTACTGATTTCGATATTTAGAGATTTGTAAGGGGGACCTGTAGTTATTTGTTGTTAGGTACTTTTTCCTTTTGTTGAATTAAATTTCGGTAGCTGTTTGTGTTCAGCTTTATGCGCTCACAAGTTCATCAACATGGCAACGTGCATCCGAGTAACTAAATGATAATTGAGTTCAGTGGCTGTTAGGCTGGCAAGGACCGGGGTGGCTGGATTCATATCCAAACAATCTCCATAATGCATGTTGACCACTAACACACACATACATATATTTTAAATATTCTTCCATTTCATCTATATATACTCCCTCTACCATAAAATATAAAGCACAACCAACACTAACGCAAAAGCCAAATAAAATTATTATCACCTCCTCACCTCAGTAAATATAATGCATGCATCCAATGCAATAGGATTATATCTTGAGGATGGAGGACTTTTTTAAAGAAATAATTTAGGGGAGAGAAAAGTGCTAGTTAATTGCATGCATGTACGCTTGTCATGTATTATAGAACATAAAAAAGTTATATCTTATATATTTTATATTTTGGGATGGAGGTAGTATCTTCTAGCTCTTTGCTCATTTTCAGAACTATCTAGTGTGCCTTGTTTGATATGTTGGAAAATCATTTTAGCTTTATCTATGCCGTTGTTGACATATACATATTTTAACAGTCTACTTTGATTAACATGTTCAACATTTTTATAGTCTTCATTTTTTTAATAGTAATAAATTATGTAGAACAACTTATATATTGTCCAAGTCATTGTTACCCTACGTATATAAATCCTAGTATCTCTTTGTCTATATTGGGAAAATACATTTTTGGTAAAACTATTATGATCATTAAATTCTTTAGCATAAAACTTTCAACATTTGGCATTTTATCATGCACGTACATATTTAATTTTATCTCCACATGGTCTGTGCATCATATGTTCAAATATGAGAATACATCCTATAGGATCTTCTCTAGTATCCAGTATTTCTGATGATATCTATTTATTTCACTTCAATTATTATTTCGCTTTGCTTTTTATCCAACAAAACTAAAATATGTGCATGTCCTAAACCAATATCTTTTTAGTTCAATTAATATAAAATGGCTTTTATAGGCCTAAATATGGAAACCGATTGTATATCTTCTTGATTGTTCTATGAAAAACTCGGACTATAATACAGAAAACGCCCTTTCAAGTTTTTAGTTGATTTATCTTTTTTCTTGCTAGCGTTTCCCTTTCATGTTTGATTCCTACTCCCTTCGTTACATATTACAAGTCATTTTTACTTTATTTCTAGTATTTTTTAAGTTTAGCTAAGTTTATATAAAAAATATCAACATTTGAACACAAAATTAATATATTATCAAAATATATTAAACAGTAGTTTTAATGAACTAATGAGATATTGTAGATGTTGTTAATTTTTTTTTGAACTTGATCAATATTGACTAATAAAAAAAGGAAAGTTACTTATAATATGAAATGGATGAAGTATTTTTTTAAAAAAAATATACGCTACGCTATGCTATGCAGCAGTGTACATATGCAGGCCACAGCGGCTATTTGCTTTGGAGAAATTGCAAAAAAAAGTCCCAAATGTCATTATGTGTTTAAGATACCGTTGTAATACGATTTGTTGCAAATACCCCTCTCCTAATTCCCCTTTGTTTGAGATTCCTCCTGCATTTTTCTCTTTCCACGTGTGTTATATGAATTAGGGCATTTCATGATGGACATGGCCTCAAACACATTTTCTTCTCAGTGAGACATTGTCGAACCAAGCTCATCTTTCTCATCTTAAATCTGCTACAGAAATCACGAGGCGCCTAAACCCCATGAGGCAAGCGCAATATATGGATCATCATCCAGTGTATATCCTAAAGAGGAGACTCATGATCTCCACCGCTCAACGACATACTGAACACCATGCATGGGGATGTTGGATACCATGGTCGTGTCATTGGGCACGTCTAACATGAGTGGTGACCACGGTTTCTCACCTATTATTTTTCAGATGAGCATCTCAAACCTTGGTGAATTATGAGGGGTGTGTTTGCAACAAATCTTTTATAGAGGGTAAAGTAAGGATAACATTTGGGGTGGTTTTTATATTTTCCCCTGTCTTTCAAATGTATGCAGCAGTGCACGCACGTCGGCCTACCGAGGCTAGCTCAGAGGCTGCAGCTGATTGTGTTGGAGATGTGTTTGGTCGTGATAAATCGAGAAAAGAGTCCAGGCTCAGGGAGTGTTTGTGTTATACGGCCCGCCGGGTTACATACTTATTTGGTCTATAATTGGTTGACTGATTAACCAATTTACACCCCTACACTCCGTGCCCCCCTTCTTCCTTCGTTTTTTTTTTTTTCCAGTGTGCCGCCCAGATTGATTGAAAGAGATCAAGCTAGGCACATGACGGAGCCAAATCCATGAATCAGGAGAAGCCACATGTCGGGGCTAGCCGGCGAAGAATTTGCCCTAAATTCTAGTTGAGCACCACTAAATATAATTAATATTATTTCTCTCATCTTCCATTAAGCCACATCACCTCTCAATTATTTTTATTTTTATCATCCAAATTATCTTTTTTTTTCCTTCTCTCATAAAGCAATATCACACAGTGTTTGGATGATCTGTACATATTGTCTCTATTCTTTTTCTTCTCTACTAAATCCATATCACTTTAGTTTTGTCTGTTAATGATCAATCTATATAAATTATCATAAATCACATCATCTCAATTTACTTAAAAAAACGAAATTTGGAGGAAGAGATATCCCTCCAAACATTTTAAAGAGAAAATTGTAAATGTGTTGAGGATTAAACACGGGATCTCGGGGTTGAAATCATACACCATTTACCACTACATTATCGAGTACATCCCATCATCTCAATTAACTGTTTATGGTATTTTCCAATGATTCGATCAAAATGAAAATTATCTAAAGTATAGAGTTATCTCATATACTCGTATAGCTACCTTGCACGTTATTTTTGCTATTATTATACAAAATATATGTAATAATGTGTGTGGGGTTTCATGTAGGTATAGAGATTTGTACCCATGCACGCATATATAGGCCATGCACATGCACATTTTCTCTTCCTGATTAATAAAGGAAACATTAGCGACCGTCGCCGGCTTCATCATCGGTCCACTTGCATTTGTTATATAGCAAACATTAGAATAGACAGATCCTTTTCTATGTACTGTATTCGGAGTGTGATAGTGATACTAACTCTTCCATTTATAAAATTAGTTTGAGCTCGGCGACGCATGCGCCAAACATAGCATCATGTGGTTTAGTTTGTGAGCCATGCATGTACGTACGTAAGTTGTTCTATGATTGCCAATACAAGTATATCTCATCACCGCTTAATAGGCAACATCGGACATATACATACATACATATATACATACATACATACATATATACATACATATATATATATATATATATAGAGGACGTGACTACACAGCTAGTGGTAGCTAAACCAGCTACCACTCAATCTATAAGAGACATCATCTACCTATACTTCAAATACAATTTTCTCTTCAACTACTCATCCAATCTACGATCCGATTACACCGTTGTGTTCGTAACAATTAAATCTTTACAACAAAATCTCATATGATTATATTTTGATGAAAAATCACAAATTAGTTTTATGGTATGTCTAAATTACTTTTAGATTTCACTAAGTTACTTCTTAGACATACAAAAGTAAATTTAGTAAAGCTTAAAAGTAATTTACATATATTATATAAGTAACTTATAACCAAAAGAAAGTAACTTTAATTAATACCTTTTTTCATTGAATAAATTATCATATATATAATTATCATATATATAAGTTACTTTTAGATTTGATTAAAATACTTCCTATACATTCATAATGCTCTCAGGTGATTACTTTTATTATTGTTTTTAGTTAATTCCATAATTTGTGCTGATTAATTTAATTTCTAGATAGAGTCATGTTTTATCTCTACAACGGATTTACTTCAAATGACATACCAAAGTTACATTCGTTTTGTTCTAAGTTACTTCTATAATATATGTAAATTACTTTTAGGCTTTACTGAATTTACTTTTGTATGTCTAAGAAGTAACTTAGTGAAATCTAAAAGTAATTTAGACATATCATAAAAGTAATTTGTGATTTTTCATCAAAATATAATTATGTGAGATCTTGTTGTAAAGATTTAATTGTTACGAACACAACGGTGTAATCGGAATATAGATCGGATAAATAATTTAAGAGAAAATTTCATAAGAAGAAAAAATATGCACAACCTAATAGCAAAAACTACTTGCATGCATATCTGTAACGCTACTAGTACTTCTCACGTAATTGTCCGCGTCGCTCGTTAAGTCTAAATCGAGATGCCTCTCGAAATAGATTTTGCGATATATATACATACACACACACATATATATATGTATGTATATATATAATATATATATATATAGAAAAACTATTCTATACCCCCTCTCTCCTAAGGGCCAAACCCACCTCCCCTCCTTTCTAAGGGCTTAAAACCCACCTTCCACCTCAGTCAAAGCACCCCCACGTCGGTCAAAGCCCGGTCAAACTGCCTACCAACTCCCCCCACCACCCACCTCTTCTCAGCTCTCGTCTTGCGGAATGGTGCGGTAACGCGACAGCCATCGTGCAGTAACGCTATGTCTTACGTGCAGTAACAACATTCAAATTTAGTTGAAATATAGCCACGACGGATCTACTCTTGATAAGCACTTTTTTCTAACAACATGGTGCAAACGGTTTAAAAAAACATATATCATGTGAGAGATATTATTGTTCGAAGCTTGGGTTTTTTTTGATCTTGACTCTCCACAAGTAGTAATACTACAACATTAGTTACTACTATCTATTGTGCGTTACTATAATTCCATCACGACGTTACTGTAGGTGTGCAATAAAGACCATAAGTTTTGTAGTAACAATGCGTCTTACTGCAATTCTTGAATAGTGTTACTGCATAAACATGTGGTAACGTATACCTGCCATGTAGTAACAATTCCACTTTGTGCGGTAACAATTATATTTAGCATGTGAGACTTTTGACCTATATTTTTTTTGATTCCTAGTTTACTGCAATCTCACCACAATGTTACTGCCAAAGGTGCAGTAACGCTCTATATGTTCTACAGTAAAATAGTGTATTACTGCAATTCTTGGATAGTGTTACTGCATAAACATACAGTAATGTATAACTGTCAGGTGGTAAAGTGTATCTGTCGTGCAGTAACACTTTTACTTTTGTGCAGTAACAAGTATATAGTTATCATCTGAGACTTTGAACCCATATATTTTTGTTCCAATTCCCAATTCCTGATTTACTGCAATTCACTATAATACTACTATCAAAAGTGTAACGTCATATACATGCATGCAATAACACTATATTGGAGGAAGGAGACCGGTTTTCTTGAGAAGAGGGAGGAAGAACGGTTTCTTGAGGAGGGGAGTACTATATTGTAGTAACACAATGATCAATGTGCAGTAACACGACTGATTTTCGTAGTAACGACGTAAAAAAATAGTTATGATGGATCTAGTTTCGTTAAATATTTTTTTTATGAACATTATGGTGCAAACGGCTTAGAAAATAAGATAGGATTTGAGAGATATTGCTATCTAAAGATTAAGATTTAAAGATTTTAGATCTACACAAGCAGTAATACCGCTATTACTGCTACACGTTGTCTGTTACTGTAATTTTCATCATGATGTTACTACCGGAAGTGTAGTAATAGATTATAAGTTTTACAATAACTTACCATGTTACTGCACTTTTTTAATAACATTACTACCGAATCATAGTAACAAGGTATGATTCCTACAGTAACATAATTGATTTGTTCTCAGAAAATTTCAACAGACATACAAAGCAAATAGACAATAATATCTAATCACATAGGGTCATAGGGTGAATTGATTAGGAGTGCTTCCCATGAACCATGAGATCATGTGTTCAAATCTTGAATTTACCAAATTATTTTTAATTTTTCTAGAAAGAAAAGAAAAAAGATTTAGTCCTAAGAGAAGGGAGGGAGCGAATAAAAGAGAAGCGGAGGAGGGGGTGCCGGGAAGGGGGAGGTGGGCGTGGGAGGGGAGGAGGGTGGGAGCGAAAAAATGAGAAGCGGAAGGGGAGGAGGGGGCGCGGGTATAGGGCGGGAGGGAGAGGAGGGGCACCGGGAGGGTGGGAGGAAGGGGAGGAGGGCGCTAGAAAAAGGAGAAGGGGTATAGGGCGGGAGGGAGAGGGGATAGAGGAGGAGGGGGAGAAGAATAGTTATACTATAGGGGGTGTAGAATAGTCTTATCCTATATATACATACATACATATATATATACATATCCCCCTCCTCCTCTATCCCCTCTCGCTCCCGCCCTATACCCCTTATCCTTTTTCTAGCGCCCTCCTATATATATGTGTGTGTGTATGCATATATATTTACATATATGTATATATATATATATATGTATGTATATATGTATGTATTATATGTATACATGTGTGTATATATATGTATATATGTATATATTTATATATATATATATAGTGTAGTATTATTATCCGCCATATATAACACATATATAATATGCAAGTGGATGACCGCCATAAATTGTATATTTAAACGCGGATAATGTATACCATTTTGTAAATTAGGTTGGGAGGGAAGCATCAAGTACTGTAGCGCTAGCTCAGCGGTTGTGACCTGTGAGAATGAGTCAGTGGATGGATTAGTGTCACGCCGTTTAAAATTATTTCCAATGATCGAAAAATTCCAGTAAAAATCCGGTTAGTGTATTTTAACAATGGGAACTCCAGAAAAATCCCACCTTACCAATTCAATTAATTAAATGCACTTTTTAATTAGAATTTGCTCTAGATTAAATAGACAATTTCTTTTAGGAAATTTATTTTATGAATTTAGAGCTAGAAGGGGAACTCCAGGGTGTGACAATTAGCAAGCATGCTCTCTCGCACCCAGCTTTCTTTTTAGACCAAGGTCACTCCAATCTAGCTTGGAGAAAAGTCACACGCACTATTTTAAAAAATATTTTCTCTGACATATTTCCTTTCTTTCATGTTACAAGTCATTTTGTTTTTTTCTAATCATTTTTAATTTAATTAAATTTATATAAAATTAAGAAACATCTATAACACCAAATTAATTTTGTTAAATATAATATTAAATATATTTTATAGAGATACTACTAGGAACGAAGCGTGCTCCTAGTATTCCGAGTGGCAAACATGCATCAGCTTACACCCATCCCACCCAACATCCCATCATAAACAATTTACTTCGATAAAAATAACTTCCCTGTTTCCAACCCCACCCCATGTCCCGTTATCCCGCTCCCACCATTATCGGAATAACCGATTTACTTCGGTAAAAATAACTTCTCTGCTTCCGGTGTATATTCTATTTTTCCCGTACCCAACCAACCTCTCTCCCCACTTCATTTTTTCCTTGTTTTTCGGATCTGAATCGATCCACCCTCCCAGTCCACAGATCGATGATGCACCATGAAGTAGGACGATGGTATCGTGGCGGTTGACGGTGGTGGTCGGCGAGCGGTGCGCACCAGAGAGGAGGACGACGATATCTCGATGGTTGAGGCGAAGGTGCTGCTTCGGGCCTCGTTGCCGAACGCTGGGCAGTACCTTCACCAGCAAGGAGGTGTTCACTGGGCCAAGAGCAACAACCGACGGCTGCTCCACGTCAGCAATATTGACAGAATAAGCAAGTAAGGAAATGACACTCCAATTTTCATTTGCATACTCTCCTTCACCTACACGCATGAACTCCCAATTTCTTTTTGAAAATCAAATTAACATGCAATTTGCAATATTACCTGATCTGAATTGATGGACTACACATGTCCTACATTTGCACATCATGCTCTATGTGGCTGGTCGCAGAGGATAGGATGGAGTTAGCCGGTGACAGAGGTTGTTTGCTATTTTTCTTTTGCTTGTCGTCTCTATGATATGAATGAGAATGGTTTTGCATTTTTTTCGTGCTTTCTAGATGATGGATGGCTGCTATTGCGCAACGTTGATCTCATCTCTATACCACACTACTACATCCTTCCATGATTCCGTTGCCGACTATCGCTCACCATCCGGTTGCCTTCTTCACTACCAGTCACAAGACATAAAGTAGCCTTTCCATTCTTATAGCAAGATCCAGCAAAGCCACCAGGATCACATCTTCACGATGGATTTTTAGCTGGATCATTTTTTTCTTTTCTAGTTTGATTCATCTATGAGTAATTTTACCACTCGTGTGTACTTGAGCTTGTAATTTTTTTCATTCATACGGCCATTTTGTGATACATATTAACAATACTCTTAGTATTAGTTTTTACTCTTATACTGTGTATTGAACACATCAGTAAACATATTACTACATGGTAGCTACAAGATCATGGGTTATATCAAGAGGAAAGTGGTAATTGTTTTATTCACAGACCATGAAGTCTAAACAATATTTATAACACTGGTAAAAGAATTACTAGCATTGATGGTAATAATTCTTTTACGACCATCTAGAAACGATGTCGAATGATATGGGGGCATTCATGCAAGTAAATTTGTTACTTTTGAATGGAGCATTCATGCGAGTAAATTTGTCAATTTTGAATGAGCAGATGTGGGAGGGTGGGAGTAAATGTAAAACTCCGCAGGGTAAATTCGTTACTTTTAAAACGTGGGGAGATACTAGAAAAACAAAAAACTCAGAAAGAAAAAATATTTTACTAAAACACGAAAGCAGAAAAATTGGAGAAAAGGAATGAGAAAACGGAAAAATTTAGATGGTTAATATTTTTATTGGGTCCTTTGATGAAGCACGAATGAGATGAAAAAGAGAGAAAAGAAACACGGAAGGTGGGGTGATAAAAAACGAAAAATGGACGGAGTAAAGGTGGGGTGGTAAAAAAGGAAAAACCGGAAGGAGAGAGCGTTTTGCGGCGCTCGAACTAGCACTCCACTCTGTAGACCCCCGATTTTGGGAATCGGAAATCTTACGTGTTTATCCGTACCAATCCCTGGATCAGTAGTTGGTACACACATACATAGCCGAATCACAACATATCACGAATGAATTCAGGCTAAGGGTTAAATGCTTACATTAGGGCCAGGCAGGCCAGCAACTATCAGAGAACCACAGCGGAAGACGAAACAATACAAGGGCTCGGTTGACATGCCACAAGCAGTCGACTGGGGAACGAGACCTAGAACGGGACTGCACTCCAATCATCCTGTTAAGTACGCAAGCGTACCAACAAGGGCTTCTCTTCAGGCACTCTGCTAAAGATATATATATAGAGCAATAATGAGTACAAAAGTACTCAACAAGCCACCACACAAGAATGCATATGATAGAAGGTATTTCAAGGAATGGCTTCCGGTTCTTTTTGCGTAAAGCAAGTTTTGTAAATCCTTTCACAAACCTAAGACCTAGCATAGACTGATCAGATTTTAACACCATAGTTCATTAATCAACGACGGTTCTGTCCACCATCCATTGTCATCCAAGGATAGCTTCCCGCCATTGCGTCGTCATGGTTTTCTGGGGTCTACCCCTTCTCGCTTCTCGAGAAGTTGAACCACCAGCACATAAAAGTCATCATGCATACCCATCCCAATCAGTTTAAGACTTTAGAGTCTAGCCAAGTGTAATACATGTCCCGGTGCTCAATATCCGCGAGCACGGCTATTCGAATAGATTTAGTTACTCACACTGCAGTGGATGTACACTTTACCCGCACTCCGTAACTTGCCCAACAAATGAGCCGAAGTCCCAACGAATGAGACGTGTCACGGCAAAGCCTTTCAATAACCTCACATTGGCAGTACCCGCTCCATGAACTTACATCCTCATGCACTCTAGGCGTACACGGTTTCTAGCAGTGAGAGGAGTTCTGGCGCTCCCGGGAAGGGAAAAACTCACACATGCATTAAGTTATATTAAAATTTAGGTTCACACGTGGCGGTCCTACCGGTGGCTACCCCACCGTAGGCCCCGCCCCTCATACACACTAAGAAAACCACTATGCAGGGATACTGCCTCCGCTCGGTTACTTACTCCGCTAGGTCTATACCCATCCGAGAAGTACGGTTGTACGAGGGTCGTTTCATGCTTAGCTTCATGGCTCGGTCCTTAATTGACCGGGGACGGTGCTAGCCTTTTCCGGATACCACCCAAATCCACCATCCGCCCCAGTCGAAAACAATTGTTTAATTTTTATTTTCCTTTCACAAATCATGTCATCAATGTCATGGCAATGTGGCGCTCATGTCTCCACATGCCGCATCTCAATTACCTTCCCAAGGTAATTGCCCAAGCATATAGCATTTTGATAAATATGAGTATGCAAAGTTCTAAGATAGCATTACTAAGCATCTGTCATAATTGACTAGGGACTCATACGTAACATGGTTACAAGGGGATATGGGGTAAACAACATTCAAGGCATGGCATAACAACAAGTAGGATGTTTATCATTGCATGCATCTTTATTTGTAAATAAAGTAATTTCGCAATTGGGATCAACATGTTCAAGGGATAGTGATGACTTGCCTTGCTCAGGATAGTCCTTACTCTATAATCTTGATCAACCTTCTCCTCCTGGAAACTGCACACGTTGCCTCACGACTAATCGATACACCAATACTATAATACGCGAGAAAAACCAATATTCAACCAACAATCAAACGTGCGCAAACAAATATAAATGTTGAAGTCGCAACTAGGGCCGCTCATATTACTCGCTTCTATCTAAATATAATGGTCGCAGTATCAAGGTCGGATTAATGAATCACTTCGGTGAATTGTTTGACTAGTTTATCAATCGAGCCATTATTTTAATTATGGATAGATTTTTCCCGACGTTATAACAGGTTAATAATTATCCAACTTTTATATGTTAGATTTGTGAGGTTAATAATATTAGATGTGCAGATTATCTTATTACATAATGTTATAACGGATAATCCTAATCCACAGTTGGGCTACCATTATATGAGGTCAAGATTTATAATTAGTATTTTGTCTATCTTAGATATTCTACCACATAATTTACATTTTAGTGGGTACAACCAAGTTATACATATACTACTCTATACCATATGACATTTATTAATCTCGTATAAGTGGTTTAATCATATTAGCATTGTTATTATTATTTCGCAAATATGCTATGAACTGACCTAAGGGTATCCCTACAAACTTACAAGGCCAAGCTTATTTAAATAACCTATGGGTCATGGGTTTAATCATATATATATATATATATATATATATATATATATATATATATATATATATATATATATATATATGGTTAGTGATAATAAATGGCACTAGTATTTTCCTACATGCTCTAGCAAGTTTTTGAAATAATACTTCCAATTAGTTATCATGATTTTCATAGTGAATAAACATGTTAGAGACAAATGTTATTATATCTACTCTACAGAACAATATCACTTTTATTTATTAGCACCTCTTTATGTTAGTTATTTATCTAATCATTTGATATTAATTATTTTATAGATACGAATATATTTTATTAAATAGTGAATTATATATTTATCGGAAAGTTCATGAATTTAGATGAATTTAGGTTCAAGTCTCACACAAATCGGAGCTAAAATGAATAAGTTATGTTTGTTCAAAGATTCAAATTATTTTGAGAAAATTGTGAAAATGTACTGTTCATAGGTCATTTACTCTTAATCCATTTTATCCTAATAATTTTCCGTTAGCCGATTAAGGTATTAGTTTATTTCAATTTACGCGATTCCGAATAAATGGGACTCGGATAAATAATAGTTAACCCTAGACCGAAATAAGATACTCTACATATTTGATACTTAGGTTCCGATAATAATCATCCCTAACCGATAAATAGTTGGCTAAATAATGGTAACGACTAATTTAGCGGATAACCTAATTATTGATTAAGAAGTTAACTAAATACCGGCTAAATAGATATTTAAATGGATAATGAACGGTCGCATAGATATGATAGCAATTTAAAAACAACCGGTAATTAATCCTCTGATTATATTTAATCGATTTAGCGAAACTTTAACGAACGAAAATCTAAATAATCGGCTAAGTAACCCGCTAAAGATTAATTATTTAAACGAATAATCTAGTTAGGTGAATAATTTAAATTGCAAGTAAATATCCGATTTAATTTTACTTGACTCTAAAATAATCGACGGCGACGAATATATCGATTACGTAACATTTTATATTAATCTATCATATTAATCTAGCATGTGTGCACATATACTCGAGATAAACAAAAATTAAATTCCTAATCCCCTAATTTTATCTCTCCATATTTTATTTTATTTTATTTTTATTTTTATTTTTCTCTCTCTCTTTTCTATCTTTTTCTTTTTCTTTTTCTTTTTCTTTTTCTTTCTGCTCCTTCTTCTTCCTCGGTTCTCTCTCTGCTTGTTTCTCTCCTCTCTCTCTGTGTACAGCCGGCAGGGAGGGGGGCTTACCAGGCGGTGCGGCGGCGAGGGGCGGTGGCGCAGCGGCGACCAGGCGGCGGCGGCCGGCCGGCAGAGCGGCAGCCGAGCGGCGGCTCCTAGACGGCGGCGGCCGGCGGCAGTGTGGCTAGGGCAAACGGGGTGGCCTCTGGCCAAATTGATGGGCGCGGGAGCAACGGTGGGGCATGAGGGTTCGGTTTTGCTGGTTAGATGGAAGAAAGGGGGCTCCCGGATGTCCGTCCATGGCGAGCTCGCCGGTGGATCAATGGCGGCCGGGGTGGGGGGGTTTTTATAGCGCGGCAGAGGGGGAGAGAGGGGGCGGCCGGGGGGGGAGGGGGATGGGACGCGAGCGGCGTGGGAGGGGCTCGAGGTGCGATGCGGGAGGGCCTCGAGGTGGATGGGACGGCGCGCGGCGCAGTAGGCGCGGTAGGCGGCGGTAGGAGGCGGTAGGCCGGCAGAGGTAGAAGATAAACAGTGTTTTCTTTTTTTTTTTTTACCATTATTTTTTTTTATTTTTTTTTATTTGAAATATGGTCCCACCTTTAGATCTTGAGATTCCAAATATCTTATTTGGATATTTATTAATTTATTTATTTCTCCAACGAATGCGTTTTGCATTATATTGGATTATAAAAAAAAATTAACCTAAATAATTGGGAGGCCATGACATCACTAAAAATTGATTTAAATATTTCAATGAGACCGCTATTAATATAGTGACACCTTGGTTTAATTTATTTACATATTAGTTTATTTTATATAGAGGGGGTTTGACTTATTTGGTTTTATTTCATGAAAACATCCATAGACTCGGTATAATATTGATCCCAATATTGAATTAAATACTCCCATGAGCCTATCTTACATGTAGAGGTCAATTCAGTTATATGACCAATTATTTTATATGAGTGAATTTTATGCAACGGGAGACTTGATAAATTGTTCTAAATATTAATTTAAATATTCCAACGAAACATTCATATATAATAGGGTCATTGTAGCGGTGACCATTATTTCATGTGTATTTATATTTCATGACACCCATCACGCGGTTAAAATATTTATTATTTGATCTGTATTTTATATTACAGAAGTTAATAATTACATTGCACTTTATTTGGCTTGCTTCCTTGTGCAAAAAGGTTTATAGGATTAATAATAGATTATGTATTCTTGTAGACTAGATTTATTACCGAGACGTTTATCCTCAATTTATCTCATTAGTGTGACAATATATAATTTGGCAAACAATAGCAACCATAACATCCAGCATGATGCAAAAGTTTTAAAAAGTTCGAAATTTTAGTGATTTTTATTGCCGGAATTTTCAGGGTGTTACACACTCGCAGCGTGCGTATTAGCGCCACCGTATATTTTATAATATATTTGTTTTGTGTTAAAAATATAAATGTACTTTTATAAATTTGATCTAATTTAAGAAAGTGATTGGGAAAACGTTAAATGACTTATAATATAAAACGGATGTATCACTTATTTATTTTATTTTTAGAGGAGTGACAGCCGGTTGGACAGCATAATTCCAAGAAGGCCCAACCGACTAACTAAAATTTTGGATTGCAACTAATGGTGACGGATCGAAATTTAGATGGGCTGAGTTGGCCTACTTCATTTGTGGCTTTCTTGTGGCCCAACAGATTAAAAAGCCTAACAAACTTTGAGCAGTGTAACTCACGCGATGGCCAATTTCTGAATAACCCAGTTAGCCCACTAAAATTATAATCACAACCATTCGTAGTTCCAATTTGGAATAAGTTCACTTTAGGTCCCTCAGTTTATCGTCAAGTTCGAAATTCGTCCCTTTTCACCAGGCGGCCGACATCACCATTCCCTCCCTCTGCATAGTTGCTTCCCCGCTTCTCCCACAGGCAGTGGCCTCCATTACGGTGGAAGAGGAGCAAGCCGACAACAACCTCGTTTCCATTGGAGCGGCTGTGGTGGAGCCGCCCACTGCCCTTCTCCCTCTCCGCGCGCGCTCGTCAACCGGCGAGGGGGCTCGAGGAGAGAGGAGGGATGGCTAGGAGGGAGAGGGGAGAAGGAGGCGTCAGCGCACCGTCATCCGTAGAGATAGAAAGGAGGTGGGACCCTGGGTCCCACTATTTTCTTCCCCATCTCTCCACCTTTCCCCCTCTCTTCACCAGGAGCTCGCCCTTGGGAAAGGGTCGGTGACCGATGGCTGGTGAGCATGTTCATGGAAAGGGGTGGTTGGAGGTCAGTGATAAGGGGCCTCGAGGCGGCTGACGAAGAGTAGCAACGTGCGAAGCTCGAGCTCAAACCATGGCGGTCACTTTAAGCCTACAGCGAGAGCAGCTAGTTTAGAAGAAAAAGAAAAAGGGCGCCTACTCAGTGGCAAGTTAGGTCATTCCTCTTATTAGGTAGCAAGGAGCAATTCAAGAATGTGTTCAAAAGAAAATCAACACACAACCCCCTGGAGTCATTTATTTGCTTCTTTAATGAAAAAGGAGGACTTGGTTTTTGGGATCTTGAGAGTTTCAACGATGCCATGCTAGCCAAACAAGCTTGGTGATTGCTGGACAGGCCCGATAGTCTTTGTGCACGTGTTTTGCTGGGGAGATATAGCAAAGAAGGAGATATTCTATCTGCTAATTGCCCTCGAGGTGCCTCGTCTACTTGGATCATCAAAGGAAGAGAGGTACTGAGAATGGAAAAGTTCTTTTCAAAGATTTCCCCTTCCTTTCTTCTCTACACTTATCCGAATAGGTTGGTGTGCCAGCTTCTTCTCCTGCCTTCTCCTTCGTAGTGCTAAAACCCGGATTCATTCTCTTTTGAACTCAGTTAGAAGAAGATGTCATGCCAAACCAAATAGTATAGTGAAGTTTGGTGACAATGCTCCTCAAACTCTTCTCTAGGGGGATTTTCCGGTAAGGAAAACGTTTTCGGAGATTGAGATGTCGATTTGTTTTTCATCGAAAAGGAAGAAGGCTCCTTTGGGGGCTGGATCTTAAAGAATTCACCTATCCCAATAACAAAGAAACCTAACTTAAACGATCCTGTATTAAGAGCAAAATTAGCTAAAGGGATGGGACATAATTATTACGGGGAACCCGCCTGGCCCAACTATCTTTTATATATTTTTCCAGTAGTAATTCTAGGTACTATTGCATGTAATGTAGGTTTAGCGGTTCTCGAGCCGTCAATGATTGGTGAACCAGCGGATCCGTTTGCAACTCCTCTGGAAATATTACCCAAGTGGTACTTCTTTCCCGTGTTTCAAATACTCCGTACAGTACCTAATAAGTTATTGGGTGTTCTCTCAATGGTTTCTGTGCTGACGGGCTTATTGACAGTACCTTTTCTAGAGAATATCAATAAATTCCAAAATCCATTTCATCACCCAGTAGCTACAACCGTTTTTTTAATCGGTACTGCAGTAGCTCTTTGGTTAGGTATTGGAGCAACATTACCCATTGAAAAATCCTTAACTTTAGGTCTTTTTTAGCGATTTTTCAGTTTGATTCATTCAATCGTGCTAAGGGGATTCTACAAGATGTTCTGAAGTGTCGATATACGACGAACAGGAATTTATTCTACAAGATGTTTGAATGTGTGAGTATCCTTTTGTGGATCAGCCCGAAGGCTGTCAATTGGAAAAGATGAAGACAAGGAAGAGCCATTCTTCATACACAGGAGCGAGTGGTCAAAATGGAAAGCGGACAACCGGAATTCAGTACAACTATAGGGTTTGGTTCCTCTCATGTTTACGCTAGGGGATGATTCTACTCGTTCATCGCTTGCCTCACCCCCCCCCCCCCCCCCTTTATCTGATTAGAGCGGAAAGGACTCGCGGAATTCTTACTCTTATAACCTGACTTTTTTATCTATTCCATAACCTACAAACGGGTTTCCTATTTTGATTTGTAAAAACAAAGAGAAAGCCTTTGCTTTGATGGTTAGAATCCCTCTATTTATTCGTTTTGTTTGTTAATTTTGTTTGTTAATAATGCCGATTCCCGGGGCCGGCACGGCACAACCGGATCCCCATCCTTAGCCAAAGTCCGTACTTGACCCCGTTCCTGATCCCCAATGCCAGGGTTGAATAAAAAAATCTATATTATGCTCAAGGTAAGTAGATATAGATAGGGACTTATACTCTTAAAAAAAATACACTAGCTTCTTAAATTAAAAAAAAAGGTTTTTTTTTGTTAGGTGGAGAAATCCAAGATAAAAAAAGTCCATTAGGCTCCCAATCCTTATGTCATAATAGATCCGAACACTTGCCTCAGATTGACTTCAATATATAATTTATACGGGGCCATTCGAAGCCCTACCTTGTTCCTGCCATCCTTTCCATTCCAACTTCATTTTTATCTATCCTATGGTCCAGAATTGCTATCCGTACGACCTTGGTCTTTGATTGTAAAAAAAATACATACTAAGCAAGTAAGCCTGCCTAAAAGCACTTCTTTTTGACACCTCTCTCGATTAATATCGCCTTTCATGCTAAAATCGGACGATTTCGACCTTTCCAGATGTCGATTGGGATAAAGGTTTGATAGAGAGCTAGGAGATTCGGTTGTTTAACCTAAGAGAAGAGATCCAGTTTACAGAGGAGATGCCAGGGGCAGTGGCTGTCATGTATGGGGCTGACAGCTTTCATGTACTTAATTTCTCTGAGATTCTCTTGTCCACGGGAACAAAAAGCTAGTAAATTCAGTACACGAAATTAGGATATTCTAGACAACGAAAATCTAAACACCGATCGTAATGGTCGGTCCCATCTCTAGGATTAGACGATCATCCTCATTGTTTTACATTTGGAAAAAAAGGGGTTTCTCCTTGTCGGCCCCCATCTTCATCGTGAGCATGCCGTTACCTGCTTCCACCGCTAGATCTGCAGTGTGGAGGCAATGGAAAAGTTAGGGGGATAGCAGGTAGGGTGGCACGCCATAGGGGGTGCGGGAGCCAACGGTAAAGTGCAACGCGTACGGAGCTCAAGCTCAAGCCACGGATGTCAGCAAGTCGCAGGTCACCTCGTCAACCTCCCCTCGCTTCGTCGCACACGAGAACGCCAGGGCGTGTTGTTGACACGACCGGATCTAGTCACCCGAGATGGTCAACTGCTAGGCGACAAAGGCGGTGACTGTCATCATCCAGCATGAACAAAACCGACACTGACGAGGGCGTTATGCCATAGTACCGGAGTTATGCTGTGAGAGCATGAATGTCGACGCCTCTTCCTCGATGGGCGTCAGCTGTCGCGTCTTCCTTGACGGGGGCATCATCGCCTGGAACTGGGCCATATCGGCCGCCTCGAGGCCTCTTGTCGTTGACCTACCATCGCCGCTGTCGTCTCACAGCAATAGGCTTGCTGGCCACTGGGCCTCTCCCCGTGGCTAGCTCCTGGGGAAGAGATGGGAAAGGTGGAGAGATGAGGAAGAGAGGAATAGGCGGGGAGAGGTGGAAGTTCACTTACAATATGGATCACCACATGTTTTTATACTTTTTACTGACAAGGATGTCACGTCATCCAAAACAGTCGTCCATATTTGTCGGTGACACGGGCCCGGGGGTATAGAGACTAAAGGCTTGAGGCGGCCCCCTGCACCCACGTGGCACTCCCCCGAGGGGGGTCAGGCCCGAGGGTGCGGTGGCGGCCGCCCTCTCCAGTCTCCGCTCCCCTCTTACTTCGCTGTCGGCCCGACCCCTCCGCGCCTCTGCCACGTGTGTGGGGTTAGGTGAGCGTTTCTAACGCCCACCTAACCGCACATATGACGGCTCAGACGAGCACCCCTCGCCGCATTTAATGCGGCGTGGGGGCGTGCATGACCGGCCTATCACCGGTCACGCTGGCTGACCGGTCCGTGACCGGTCGAATGACTGATGGGACGGCGGCGCAAGTGCTCACACGCTGACCCCTGCATCGGGTGGTGTGCAGCACGCCCCGTTTCGTCCCATCAGAATGATGAGAGCCTCTTTTGCCTCTCATTCCAACCGGAGTTGGTATGCCAGCTCTGGTCAGATGGCGCCCATCTCTCGGTACGGACGGAGCACACAAGTCTCTGTCCATTTAATAGGGAATGACACGGGCGTCCCCCACGTCAGTCGGCTGATCGGACGGGAGTCACGCCGCGGCGACTGTGCGTGCGACTTCCGGGTCAAGTGACGAGACAACTCTTAAATATAAAAGGATTTTCTCCCTTCTCCCGAAAGTAGCCTGTTAGCCCATGTGGTAACCCCTTGAGATATAAAAGGATGCCCAGGCCTGGTGAAAGGGAGATGGATTTTTCCAAAAAAAAAGACACTCATCAACCACACACACAGGAGTAGGGTATTATGCCTCGCCGGCGGTCTGAACCTGTATAATTCCTTGTGCCTCGTTTCCTCCGAGCGACGATCTCTCTCTCCCCCTGTCTCTGATCGGAGCACGAATTTCACCTTGTATCTCCGGCCAAACTCACACAAGGAGGTCCTCACTCTCCCCCGTGAGGAGCTCACGCTCCGTCAATATTGTTATGGGGCTTGGCTTGAACGGTTTTTCTTAAGATAAACGGTGAAAATTTCTAGTATTATGGTTCAAGAATATCGAGTAATGGCAAGTGGGCCTAATTCCTTTCGGAGAACTGAGCTACTAGGAATGCGGCGACGGACCAACTTCCCTTGGTCCAATCAGCCCACTATAATATAAAAGAATCTAATTTTTGGTAGGCCGAATTGGGTCTCCGAAAATTTCCGGGCATCTGTCTGGGACAGCCCGAAATTAGGTAGGCCAACTGGGAATACCCGCGCGTGCATGCAAGTTGCAGAATCAATGTTCGCCTAGAAACGTTGTGCAAAATAGGAAAATACGGAGTACTAACCCCATCGTTTGCCTCAGCTTATCAGCCATACTCACTATAAAATAGAAATGTAAATCTTTAGATTTTATTTTGATATTATTTTATTACAGTTTATTTTCAGCATTAATTTTTAATTTGTTAAGAACAATTTTACTCACTGGTTTTTTTTACTAATAAGCGTTACGGTTTATAATCAGCTACATCATGGGGTGAAACAACGAGACAGTTTTCTATTCATATTTTGAAGAAATATAAATATTTTTATTTGTATTATCAAATTGTTTTTTTTTACTTTCTCTTTTTACAGACATTTTTCATTACTGCAGTATATATTTGTGTATCATATATCTTTAAGTACTTGAGTTACTATCATCATTTTTTTCATACTATAATTATTTTATAAAAACTATCAGTTAATACTTTATCTTGATGTTCTGTAGAGCTATACCAATATAAATGTTGTATACGATTTTATCAAAAAACTGCAACGCGCGTTATTTGCAAGACAAGCTAGTTTATGCTCGCTTATCATACACACATGCAACATTTATATTGTAAGTTGGGTCCACCAATCATTAACAAATATAGGGGATAAAGTTGTATCATTATGATATAAAATCATTTTCTATTATTATCGTTTTCTGAAATAACAGCTAATTAATGTTATCGCAAGGTGATGGGTGGTGGGCCGAAATCAACAGGATTCGGCCCACCACCGCTAGTGGCAGCGCCGGCCCATCTAGCCCGTGGACAAAAGGAGGCAAGGGCGTGAGGGTTAGGGCGTGGGGGTTAGGGTTAGAACCCTAACACTAACCGCCCGAGCGGTTTGCGCCGCCACCGCCGCCTTCTGCGCGCTGCCGTCGCCACCATCTGTGCGGCCGCCGCCGACCGCCGTCTCCCCCCTTTGCGTCGCGGCCTTCTGTGCTGCCGCTGCCAACCGCTGTCTCCCCCCTTTGCGCCGCCGCCTTCCCCTCCCGCCATTCCTCCTCGGTCGCCCCTCCGTCCGTCGGCGAGTAGCCGGTCAAGTTAGGCCGGCGGCTCCCGCTCCTCGTCGGAGTAGGAAACCGACCGGACCCAGACGCCGTTCCCCGGGACCCCATTTGGCAAGGTCCGGCTGGGAGAGCCATGGGGAACGGCGACGAATGTGTGGCGGAGGCCAGGACGGCGAGTGGCGGTGAGAAGGTGATGGCGTGAAGTAGGCCAGCTCCCCCGTGCGCGTGGCTAGGGTGCCGGTTCGGCCGAAACCCGGTGGCGCGGGAGTTGGGGAGCGGCCTCAGCTTGGTGGAGGTGGTGGAGGCGGGGTCGGAGATGGTGGTGCGGCGACGAACGGGGCTGGCGGTGACTACATCTCCAGCGGGAGAGAGCAGGAGGCGCTGCCGGGTGAAACCATTGCTGTCCATCCATGGGTGGTACAGTATTGTATCCCTTGGACTTGGATGCGGTGGGGAACTCCGGCGACCGTCGAAGCAGTGGTTGGAGGAGCGGGGGCTGGTGGTGCGGGGACCGGCGTGGCAACCACCGGTGGATTGGCAGCCACGCGACGGCGAGGGTGATGGCGACGGCCACCAACCCTAGCCCGACCGCCGCGGGATCCCCGACGCGTCCTCCTTGTTTGACGAAGCAGATTGGTGAAGTCGGCGAAGACGCTGGTGGCGAGGAAGGCCAAGAACGGCGTCGAGGATTGGGTTGAAGGTAGACATACCTTCTCTATTTGGTTTTCTGTTTTTCTTCTTCGCTTCTTCTCCTTCTCTTTCACTTCGCAATTTCCTTCGCGAGAGCAAAAGGTGCTGATAACGTGTTATGAATTGAAAGGTGCGAGAGGGAATGAGTGAGAGAGAATTGAGTGATTTCTTTATTAATCAATCGGTACAATATATAGAGGAGGAAGGGATGGCAACCGTAGAGACGCGTTGGTTGCCATGGCGTTGATTCGGAAAAGTTGCGACCAACCGTCGCTCCTCTTTCTCATTTCTGAGAATCGGATAGAATGCCAATGGCATGCCTAAACTTCCGGAAGGGATGAGATCATCCAATATATCTTAACAGTTTTGACCAAACAATTGCAGATTTCTGGAATTTATTCTTTCATAGTTAATTTAGTCAATGACCACATACAATTCTTGTTCTGTACATTACTTTATATATACAGTCCCAAATTATATTTATTCTAGACACCAATTCGCTGAAGTTTGATTATATTGCCGCTCAATGAAAGACCATCAGTGCAATAGAAATGCTAAAATACTGATAGAGATAGTTGATTGGATATATATGATACATATATATATCTCGACGTTGTGCTTCATCTTGATCAATTATAAACATTGTCCGATGTACTGGACGCATTCATCACCACGTCTAATTTAAATAGAGTCTAAGGATTCGATCGAATATAGTAGTACATTTCAGTATTTCACTATAAGGATTGAGTAACGCGTGACTGATGGCGATGGGATAAACCTAATCGCGAGACTAGCTAGCTACTAACAACGCGTGATTTTTGGAGATTTTCGCCGGCCTTTCACAATGATCAATCTCAACACAGACATAGAGTATTATATATCAACGATTTATCGTCCTTTTTAATTAGACATAAAAATGTTTTTAATGCTATTTGAACGAGCTGGATTAATTCTTTTACTACTTTACCTCAAACATATCTCTGCATGCGGATCGATCGGCGTACACTAGGAAAAATTAAATAATTGCACACGATCGAATTAGGATTTGGTTTGCCTTGCATCTTATGGTTGTACCTTTGTCTTACATGTTGGCCTCATGCATTCCTCTATATTGTCCAAGATTTTTTTTTCAGTTAGAGAGCTAAGATTAACCCGTGACAAATGAAGATTGCCGGCCTTGATATATAAATTGGCTATTAATTTTGTAAAGTATATTATTCGCACTTCACCGTTATTCAAAATCGACCAAAGCCTATCATATATAGAGCTCACAAAAAAGAGAAATATAACATTTGATGAGAAAAAAAGATGAGAAATTTATTAACATTAAAATGTAAGTTAATATTTTGTAAAGTAATGAATTCTTTCGAAGAATTAATTATCCCATCTTATGATTGATCAATAACTTATTAAATATTTTTTTGCAAGGAGAGACAATGACTTTTTAGTATTATATTGATCAAACCAATGACCTAATTGCATGCGATGGGAAAATTTGACCATGTTTTGTAAGAGAACGCGTACCATTAGTTATTTGAAATCCACAAGGAGTAGGGTACGACATGAGAGTCCCAACAAAACGAATATTGGACATTATTTTATCTGAAAATTATAGTTTAAAATATTGAGTTGGTCCCTGTAGAGAAGATACCATATCCAAATATATATGAAGAATTAAGTAAGATAAGCCGGAATCTTGATTAGCTCGATCAAATCTTCTACCAACAGAGCTCATACGACAAAATTCACCTTTTTTGAGAGGCTCTGATGAAAGAGACTTGTTTTTACGCTAAATGTATGGCCATCACACTTGATTAATTATGTTCTGAATACAAATCAAATTCAACCCTAAAGCATATTATTATTACTAGCCAAGAACACGTACGTTGCAAAAAAAAAAGTTTTGAGTTTTTAACTTATTAAGTCAATAAAGCACATACTCAGTAACTATGGGCTTAAATGTTAGTGAAAGGCGTGGTGTGACAAAACAAACATCACCACTCCTAGTATTAATATTTTACTATAGATAGAGATAACACACAATACAACTATTTCGGTGGTTCTACATGCACCCGACACAAAGTAATATACAATTAATTTATGTATAGCTTCCCATCAACTTTTGCTTATCTAGCTTGTTTATGTTGGTTGAAATGGAATATGATTTTTATGTATTTTTCTGATTATAGTGCTTTCTTTTCACATATGTAGGGTCCACCAATTAAGTTATAACATTTTTCATTTTAATTAAGCTAGAGTATTTTCTCACAGGCGGCGAAAGACTATATTAAACACACACAACCAACACCCTCCTTCAAATAATTCCCCATCAAGTACCGTCCAAGTCTAGAATTCAGACCTCCGCTATATGAAATTAGATATATTCCGCAGCCTGCAACTATCAAGTGGAAAAAATACCGCTAAGGACAATCCAATAAGTTTTAATGGTAGCTTTCACGAAGTAATTAAGCATCGAAGATTCAAAATCATATACTTTTTTACTGATATGGTACTCAATGAGTAGATATGTAAAGGATATTTGCCATGCAAGTTTAAAACAAATTACTTAGAGATGTAAAAATATTAAAAACAAAACCAGATTATATTGCTCTTACAGGATATTTAGTAACTGGTTTTGACAATTGAGATTTATAAAATAGATTATACTCTCTTCCCACACTTCAGGATTGGAATGTTTAGATTCTGAATCGAACCTAATTAAACAACCCTTGACTATGGTTTAATAGCGTCAATCCTCAATGGTTCCACTTTATAACATAAAAAAATTCACATGGTCATGTAAAATTAAGGTGTGTTTGATTTTTTTTTATGAACAATTGGTTTGCGAAGATAATTTGGTTTTGATATTTTGATATATTTAGTGAAGTGGTTTTGGAGATATGTAATACTGTTATGTGCTAATGTTGAGTCAAGTTGGAGATAACTTGTGCTCAGATATGATTTCTTTTTTGATTCATGTGTAGGTGTGCCTTGATGCCTCGAGAGAGTTTGCCGATGATGGATCGGGAGTCAATTTGGGAGAAGGCGTCCGAACGATCAGGATATCACACGTGATGTTTAGGCTAAAGAACAATGCACGTGGTTGGTGAAGATCATAGGATTGAGGGATTGTCTACATGGGATGAGGAGTCGAATTTTGAAGGAGTCCGAATTTGGTATGATTAGAGTTTGTAAAGTATGTGTCTTATACGGGAAGGTCATATAGGGGATTATGACTTCTTGTATGGGTTGGATTCATGGCTTTATGTTGCCTATTTTTAGGTATAAATTGTACAGGTATTGAGATCTATAGATATCGATTTTGTGAGAATTGAGTTTAGAGAAAAATTATGGTTTCGAGTTTAATCAAGATTTCTAAAAGGAGTGTTGTTGTTACACTTTGTAAACACGAATAGAAGCAAGAAATTTTAATCTACTTTGAGAGATTTTCAATTTGTGTTTGCTCCGGTTTTGGCAGTCACACTGGCTAGTGCATGGCAGTCTGACCAGCGGCAATGCATCGGTCTGACCGGCGGTACCACGGCGGTTAGACCAGCAGCAGCGACAGGTGACATCGGCGCGACGGACGGTCAAATCAGAGCAACTACACTGGTTGAACCTCCGGTCTAACCGCAAGCTTGTGCGGTCAGACCGGCGCATATACTACGGTCAAACCAATCTCCATTGGCTACGAGGGTAACTTTTAATTACGTAAAAATTTTTGGTTTTTTAGGTACTCCAACCATTCAACCTCTTTGATTGGCTTTAATTATTGTTGTGCGATCCTACGAGTCAACCTACCAGCAAAGCTGCCTCGAGCGGCAAACCGCCCCAACCACAAGGATCCAAATTTGAGTCTTTATCTATACCATCCAATTTGGCGCCAACACATGCAACTTCCTCCCTCTTTCGGTCTTTCCCATCGATTAATTTTACCTCAGTGAAGCAGGTAGCGATGAGATTAAGCCACCAAATGCACCCATGTACATTAACGAACACTCCATTTCACCGGTCCATGCACCCGCCACCGGCCGCCACAGCTCAGCTCGCGGTCGCCCGCGACGACGGCGACGTAAACAACCACGAAAACCGCGTGACACCGCCGGCCGGCGCTATATATACACCCTTCGCCACCACAACGACCCTAGCTTCGTCCTCGCATCAGTCCTCACCTCGATCACCTAGTGACCTCCCACCAGCTGCGAACACTTCGTCACTTCAGCTCAGCGCGCGGCTTCAATAATTCAGCCATGAACGCCACCATCGAGGTTAGGTGCGCCGGCGGGGTGAATGCTGCGGCTGCTGCCGCGTTCGGCCGGAGGATGAGGCCGGCGGGACACTGCAGGGTGACCAGGGCGGCGGCGGCGACGGTGGCGAGCGGGAGGGACGACTACTACAAGGTGTTGTCGCTGGAGGAGCGGCCGGAGGAGGTGGGCGCGGAGGAGATCCGGCGGGCGTACCGGCGGCTGGCGCTGCGGTACCACCCGGACGCGTGCCCGCCGTCGCGGCGCGCCGAGTCCACGCGGCTCTTCCTCGAGCTCCGCCGCGCCTACGAGACGCTCTCCGACCCGGCCCTCAGGGCCAGGTACGACGCCGAGCTGATGCGGAGGACGACGGCGGCGGCGGACGAGGAGGACGCGCTGCTGGCGAGGGACGTGTGGGAGGCGCAGCTGCGCACGCTGCGCGCGCGTTCCGACGAGCGGCGGCATGGCGCGACGAGGAGGACGACTAGACGCGGCCGTTGGTTCGAGGTGTGAGTTGACGAGATGTTTCTGTGTTCTTGACTTGGCTCGAGCGTCTGCTGGTGGTTGCCGTTTGAGATTTAATTGTGAGTGTTATAATTGATTATGGCTGTCATTGCGAGATTATTATTACTTCCGGTGGCATCTGTTTTTTTCCTGTGGCGTTTGATCGTGTTGTGTTTATTGATCAGTATGTTCAGAACTGTAAAAGTTGCGTGCAATCAAATGTTTAATCCCCTTGGAGAGAGAAAATTTTCTGAGCTTATTTGTTCAGAGAAGTGACTTCACAGCGTCCCGCAAAAAGAGAAGGGCTAGGCAGTAATAATTCTTGATATATTATGGATTTATCCCTGAGATTTTAGGGCGATGTATTTGTGATATCTGTGATTCTAGGGTTGGCTCAAGTCAAGTGTACCTTATGGTGATGGATAGGGGCAGAATATCAGACAATCCTATATTAGATTCTATCAAGAACTAGTGAAAAATTTGAAGATACGTGATGAACGCGAGCAAGTTCAACCCTACCCTTTGAGTTTCCCAGTTCCGCCCTTGGTGACGAAAAAACGTGTGGAAACAATGACGCAGTGAACATGTATAACATGGTTCTAAGATATACCCACAACGATGAAATTTGAGAATAAACAGAAGATCGAGCTAGTTGTGTATATAGGAATTACATATACTTAGCGAACTGTGGTTTAACCATTCGGTCACCGACAGACTATTGGAGTAGTGATCCGAAAGGTCAACCGATGTTGATGTTGATGTTCACCTTTGTTATGTTGCACGAGAGGGACACACCTATGCACGCTCACCACCCGTGAATGCACGATGCACACCACTTTAACACACACTTAAGAGATTTGTTCGGATCCAATAAAAAGTATCTCGAGGTACCGATACCTCACGGTATTAAATCATTTCTAATCGTTCGATCTAACTGGTCAGGATGAGTATTTTTAGATCCAATGATCGGAAACGATTTAGTACCGTGAGATACCGATATCTTGAGATACTTTTTGTTGGATCAGAGTAAATCTCCACATTTAAATAGAAAGAGGTTAGTGGCAAAAACAGAGAGCAACCAGTGGCCTGGCCCCCTCCAACATTTTTTTTCACACATAACCACCTAATTAATTAGATAATTAATTAACCTAAGTAATAGTGTATTAGGTCCTTTCCAAGATTACAAATTAGTCTCTGACCTTACTAAAATCTTACTAAAGGCACACCCCATGTATGTAATTTTTGTGGGCATCCAGACTTGAACAGTCGTAGTGTTTAGGGCCAGAGGAGAGATCATGGATCTTTTCTAGCTTACATCTATGCTCTTTTGATATTGAGGATGTGTTTGAACAGTTCACAATGAAAATTCATAAAGGTGTTTCGCCCTACTTATTCAATCACTGGCCGATTTCACACCACTAGCTGAGTATTAACAAAGGAAAAATAGGACAATCCTAATCTAGAAGCTTTGCGTGACTGGTCTTTAGACTCGGTTTGCACTCATCTTATCTTCTTAATATCCACACAAAATGCTTAGTTAGCTGCATCTGAACCGTGGGTTCAGAAAGCACTGCTCTGAACTTCGTGATGATAATTAGTAGTAGCAAGTAGCAACCCTCTTTCCATCAGCTAAGTCTAGCGAAAGACATGGAAAGCAAAGTATAAACACAGCTTTCCTCCAGCAAAAGCCAAATGGCACAGATCGAAAAGATGATCATTCTTCCTTCTCTAATTCACACTCGTTTTCACGAATTTGGTGACGCTTCCATCCAGACAAACGGCCATCGTCGATCGGCTTGAAAAGCTGAACACCAAACATCGCCATCGATCTCCGATGCCAGGTGCATGCATGCATGCGCAATTGCCGCACAGCTAGCTCGATCTCTTTTTGCATCTTCTCCTACCTCTCGCTAGCCGCTATGAACAATCGGGCAGTCAACCTCGTCGTTGTGATGGAATCGATTTTGAAACAGGTTTATGCAGAAAAGGTGAGATTAAATCATTTGTTTAAGAGGGTGGTTCTCTGAAGGAAAACGAAGTCGCGGTGAACTCGCGGGGGATGAGCTTGCAAGGGAGGATATATTCTCGATCCCTTTTGCTTTTATCATCGCTTTTAGAAAGCGAAATTCCAAAGCGTGTAGCCCTGAAATGTATAAATCCTACTCGCATCGCGCTTGCGATTAATATATTTACCATTGCTGATAAGTGCAGTGGTGATGACAGTAGCTGATAATTAAGTTGTGTTCTTCCCTGATCAGATGGCCTCGAGTAGAGATTTTGCCAAGAGATATGAAGCTGACTGCAGGCACCTCAACCAATTTTTTTCTGGTACATATCAACTGATGATCAGCAGTTCAGAACTGCACGCGTGTCTCATGTTTGCATCAAGAACAGTTCATCAGTTTTTTTCAGAAATTTGAACAGTTTGTCAGAACAATCTGTTTACATTTTACTCTGCATCAATGTCTGTTTCCACTGCACTGTTCAATGTTCATACATGTTTCTCCCTACGTTTTCTTTCTAACACGAGTACACGACTCAAACACGGTGTCACTGACATCCCCAAATCCGTAATCAACCCTTTGTTAACCTTTTTTTTGACAAATCTTTGTTAGCTTCATTCCTTGTCAGAGATTAACCATGATTTTATTATCACAAAATCTGCAGGAAATTCTTCCCTGAACAATGCGAGACCGGTCCTGGAGATCTTCACTGCAAGGAGCAGCCAGGAGATGAAGCAAATCTGCAGGGCTTACAGCAGCATGTTTCGCCAAGATCTCCTCCAGCTACTGTCGCAGCAGAAAACCACCTTTGCTGTAATCCCAAGCTTCTCCTCTTGTCCAAACAAATTCCGATCTTGTCTGGTTCGTTCGTCGCCGTGCTGATATTGCGCACGTACAATGGTGCAGAGAGTGGCATGTCTCAGAGCAAGTGAGCCGTGCGTCCGCGACGCCGACATCGCCAGGGACGCGCTGTTCGGGCCGCGGCTCGACGGCGACGTGCTCATCGAGGTCGTGTGCACGCGTCCCTCCGGCAAGGTTGCGCTGATCAGCCAGGCGTACCAGGCTCGGTACAGCGCCAGCCTCGAACGCGACGTCTCGGCGAGGACAAGCGGCAGCCTGAACGAGGTGAGCTATGCCGATCACTTGATCAGTTAATTTCTGTTCATGTCGTGTTCGATCGATTGGTGGGTGTGTTTGATAGGTTCTTCTCGCGTTCTTGGGATCGAGCGGCTATCACGGCGGCCGGGTGGACGCGACGATGGCGATGTGCGACGCCAAGACGCTGTACGAGGCGGTGGAGAGTGGCCGGTGGGTGGACCAGAGGAGCATCCTGCAGCTGCTGCGCCACCGGAGCGGCGACCAGCTCAGGGCGGTGCTCGCGTCGTACAGGCGGCTGTACGGGCAGGAGCTTGCGCGGGCGCTGAAGAGGAAAGACAACGACGGCGGCGGCGGCGGAGGCGGGGGTGGCCGGCGAGGCGAGTCGTCGTTCCCGGGCATCCTCCGAGCGGCGCTGCGGTGCGCTCAGCTCCCCGAGAGGCACTTCGCGAGGGCGGTGCGCGCGGCGCTGGAGCGCGGCGGCGGCGCGGCGAGGGAGGCGCTGGTGCGGACCGTCGTGACGCGCGCGGGCGTCGACGTGCGCCGCGTCAACCAGGCGTTCGCGGCCAAGACCGGGTGGACGCTGGAGAGCGTCGTCAGGAACGAGTTCGGCTGCGCCGCCGCCGCCGCCGCCGCCGGCGAGAAGGTGGACGACGGCTTGACCGGCGACATGCTCGTGGAGTTGCTCAAATTGGCCTGAGGACAAGTCCTTTTCCTCCCTTACTAACACACGTCTCTCGAGCCGTCGGATGATCGATCACCTGATATGAACGGCGAGGATCCATCACAATCTTCCTGCACGTAGTGGAGATTGCAGCGGATCCAATGTCACGTTTGTCAAGAGTTACTAAGATTTGTTACTGAATTTTTGTAATGAATATAATGGAATATAATAGGATGAACACTTATATGCACAGCTACACAAACAAACCACGCAACATCCACGCTTATGAGTGTGCCTCTAAAATAAGCTTAGACTGCGTTCGGAGGTGGAGTTCCTCCGAGCATGGAAAACTTTATTATCCATTAGCACGTAATTAAAAAACTTAAAAACTAAATTAATATAGTTTTCGTATAGAAAATTTTCAGCTATTTGAGAATGCAAAATCTAAATCGAGGCATCTCGTTTTAGTACTAACAAGCGACAGGATATGTGTTAATATAGAATAATCTTACTTAACCATAGTACTAGTCCCTCGAGCAAGTATAAAATATATTTCTACCATCTATTACCATCTATGCTTCAAATAAAATTCTCTTAAATTACTCATCCAATCTACGATCCGATTATACCGTTGTGTTCGTAACAATTAAATCTTCATAATAAGATCTCACATGACTATATTTTTACGAAAAATTATAAATTACTTTTATAATATATCTAAATTACTTTTAGATTTCATTGAATTATTTCTTAGACATATAAAAGTAAATTCAATAAAGACTAAAAGTAATTTACATATATTATAGAAGTAATTTAAAAAAGAAAGTAACATGTCATGACATTGAAACTAAATCAATTATGGGGTAAAAACATAAATCTATCTAGAAATTAAATTTAATCAACATATTATGGAACTAACCAATAAAGTAAATTGTTCACTGAATGTCCAAAAAGTAATTTAATAAAATTTAAAAGTATTTTTTATATATGACAAAAGTAATTTACACATATAATAAAAATAATTTACATCATATATATTTTCTTTTATCAGAATATAACTATGTAATATCTTGTTGTTGTAAAGATTAAATTGTAACAAACACGGTGGTGTCATTGGATTGTAGATTCGACAAGTAATTTAAGAGAAAATTTTGTTTGAATCTTATGTGTTAGGAATCTTTTCTTTTTCGCGTGAGGTAGCGGGTTAGCGCAATCATGCTAGGTAGTCGTGTCCATTTGAGGAGCATGCATGGGGAAAACGATGGTAGAAGTGAGTATGGGGATCGTTAACAAGCCGTAGCCATTGTGGTTAGAACACAATCTTAATCTGTATAAGGAAAACGATAGGACTGTGGATTTGGAGTTTGTAAGTTACAACTACAATGGTTTAAATTTTCTCTAAAATAGAAACAAAATGATTCATCTAATTATCAATGCAATCACAGCCCCAATTTCTAAACTATAAATACTCAACTCTGAAATAACCCTTGGATTTGGACATATGTCAAATAGGAACTTAATGAAATAAATGCACAAATTGAATCAGAGAACTTAAACTTGGTGTGGTGGAGAATACAAATGAACATCTGACCAAGTTTTATAATGGGAACATGAGGGAATATACAAACTATGGGTGGTAGCAAATAAATGCAATGCAGGGTAGGAAACTTCATTAACTTCATGCGAAACAGGTGTTTTTTAAAGAAAACATTATTTGTATGCAACTATGGAATTGTTATGAAGTACTAATCACAACGATAACATAAAAATGAGGAAAAATACAAAATATTAGTGGTAGCAAATAAATGCATGCGTAGTAGGAAACTTCATTAACTCCATGTGCAGTGCATCCCTGTATTTATCAAGAAAACATTTGATTGCATACAGCTGGTTTGGAAAATGTTAGCCGCGGCTTGATGGTAACACAAATACTATTTGCAAAAGAGCTAGAATTATCGAGTAAGTACTGAATATTTATATAAAAAATTGTTCCCTAACGAAAAGGGCGAAAAAATAGATGCATATGTGAGGGTGAGCTGAGCAAGATGCGAGCGTGTGACATCTCCTTATCTATTTTTTTCCTCTCGTACTCCAACTAGCCACACGCCCACGTGGGGGTGGAAGTGACAAGAAATCGAGATGACATGTTGCATTGCTATCACACTGCGCCGGCCAACCTCCTTGAAAACACTGACGAGCTCGACCTCCTTGACATTGCCAATGACCTAGGTCAGCTTTGTGCTCTTCCTCTATGACCCCTTACCCATCCCCCGTACTCCTTACGGCCAACAACACTTCCATCACTCATCGGTCAACTGCCTAACCTTGCCGTCCATCCTCTTCCGACCATGTGGCTTCCACTTCGGTGATGCCACCACAACCTCACCACCCACCTATGTATATTGTCTTTCTAACCATCCCTCTAAGCCCGAAAGCCTAACATCCTTCTTCCCCTCCTCCCAACAACCCACCTCCCTCATCCAATCTCACCACAGAACCATAATATATCGAGGAGTTGAAATAGGTGGTAGACCACTCACATCCCGATAAACCATGTCAAAATTCGTACGCCAATTACACGTGCGAGAAACAATATTAATTCCTGAAACAAAACTAGTGTACCTATTCGAACGTTCACAGTGGACAGAGGCGATATATAAAAAACCCATGATCTACCCCTCCCAAATTTTTAATCCTAATAAATCTTGATGAATACGCACCCTAAAATTTCCAAAAAGAACACAAAATATTTTCACCCGTGTGAGCTGCATTCTCAGGTTTCCCAAAAGAGAGTCCACCAAGGACCCCGACCATTGAACAGTCAATCACACACCCGTCTACCCCACTGACGCGTGGGCCCCACCTAAATCCCCCTCCTTTCCTCTCTCCTCACACCGAGCACGCGCCGCCTCTCTCCCACTCACGCGGCGAGCGAGTCGAGTCCGAGTCACCGGCGTCGCTGAGCGCCCGAGCCCCGTTGCGTCACATGCGCCGCGTGCGCCGCGGGAGGGTGGGTGGGGATGGGGCCGCCGCCGCCGCGGCCGTCGTTACCTCGCGCCGCATGCATGCGCAGCCGGATCACCACTTCACTACACTACGCCCTCATTTGCCGCGTCAGCGGTCGCATGAAGGAAGGGGACAATCGTAGAGAGAGAGAAAGACACAGCTTGCTGATGAATGCGCTACTGGTGAGTAGTAACGCCATCTTTGCTCTCCACATTTGGCTTGTTCTGCTCCGCTTTGTGTGATTTGGGTTGCAAAGCCGAGTCTTTTTCTCCTCTTTTTTTGCCTTTTGGGTTCTTGACTTCTTGGACTCGATCGCCGGAGAGTTTTTTTTTCTCGGGGGACGGGAAGGATCGCTTCTCCTCTCCGTGTGTCGCCGTTCTGCTTTCGCTACGCCTAGGTGCGATCGATCGATCCTGCCTCGGTTCTTGCTCCACCGTGCCGCCATGGTCGGCTGGGGATTTTGGGGGGATTTTTTTATTTCTTTTCCTCGGTTCTTGGATTTGAATTCTGACTCTCTTGTTCATGCGACCTTGCTTCCCTGATTGCAGGTGGTGGTAGGATGTTGAGGTGAGCTGTCTACGTGGTGATGTTTGGCTGATCACCTTGTTCAGGACTTGTTAAGGATTTCAGGTGAGTGTTTCAGTTCATCCATGCCTCTCGGTCTTGTAGATTGATAGCTTCGTCTTCGTCCTATGTTGTGAAGTCCTTTTTTCTCTTCTGTTTGATTTGAACTTTTGATTTCGTTATGCTTGATTGATGGACTAATCAATTAATCATTAGCTGGTTTCCGAGCGCATAGGCATCCTGAATCAATGGATTGCAATGATTATATTTGCTCTTTATCTAAAAAAATGATTATATTGCTGTGGCAAAATAGGGTGTTGTTTCTTGTTTTTTTTTCTCCTTCAGAAAGTGCAGGTGTGGTCTTAAACTAAGTGTTCTTTTCAGTTTTCACCGGGTTGAAGTTTTCGTTTTGGTTAGTTCCCTAGTTGTTTAATAATCATTGGTTTCATTTGCTGGTATGGTCCCTATGGATATCCTGAAAGTGAGAGTTCAATGGACACTTTCTCTGCTGTATCTTGATTTATTTATTTATTTTTTTGCGGGGAATCTTGAATTTTTTTCTTTGTAATTAGCCTCAATGCTTATGCTAAATCCTTTGGTTTCAACATGCATAGATTAGAATTTAGAATCGTGGCTCATCGATAATCAAGTGAAATGGACTTTGTCATCAATAAATGCACTCTAAATTCTGACATGAATCGTCGTTTTGTATTTGCTCTTTTCTGTTTGCTTAGCGAACCAATTCAGTTTACTGATAAAATTGATAAACACATCTTTATGGCCATGTTCTGGTGCATATCATAGATTTTGTAATGCTTGAGACTGACTCAGAAATCTAGGGCAATGAATGTAATTGATGATGTCCTTGTAAAAACCATGAATTTCCTGGACACGATGGCAATGTTTTATGATTTATCTGTATTTATGGTATAAGTCTTTTTTGTTGTCAGGAAGTGGATCATGGGTTCATCTGTCTCAAAGCAAGACGACGACACCGCATTACTGATCTGCAAGGATCGGTTGAAACACATTGAACAAGCAATTGATGCAAGGTATGCCCTTTCGGCTGCTCAACTTGCATACGAGCAATCTCTCCGTAGTCTTGGCATTGCTCTAAGGCAGTTTGTGGAGGCACACAAGGATGATGATGATACAGAGAGGTCTCCTCGTTCTTCTTATGCTATACTATCATCATCGCCACCTCACCATTCTGATGTTAACCATATGAAGTCAGAGACAAGCACTTCTGTGATAGTGACAATCAACACAAATCAGGCTAGGTCTGTTCAGAAGGAGCAGTCCATTACTGCTTTCCTTCCACCACCGCTGCAGCTAGAGTTTTGCTCCTCATGGGATTTCTTTGATCCAACTGTTGTTAGTGAAAATGTTGCATCAGATACCTCAGTGAACAGCCAAACATTTGAATTGAAAACGTTGGAAGATCTGAGCAATCCAAATGAAATGGATTTGGCTTCTTCAATTGGAAACACAAGTAAAATTGTTGAGGTCCAAGAAGTGTTGGGTGCACCTGGATGGAAACAAGTTCACAAAACTGATAACCTTCCTGACTTGCACCACTCTAACTCTAATGAAATTCAGATGTCTGGTACTCATTTACCCAATTACTCAAGCTTGGAGGAAGAGCTCGAGCAAGTGCAGACGCAGGCTATAGGAGGGCAGAATTCTAATGATGTTAGTGATAACATTAAAAGTGAGGCCAACCATGTAGAGGTCAATGCTCCCAAAAATGACGATGCCAAGGCCATTTTCATCACTGACTCTGACTCATCCAAAGATTTTCTTTCCTGTGTGAAAGATCTTGACCGTCAGTTTTCTAGGGCAGCTGTATCCTGCCATGAGGTCTCGAGGATGCTTGAGACAAAGAAGATCCGCCTTAGCATTTCTTCCCAGACAAAAGGTTAGGACAACATTTTCATGATGGTAGTGTCCTCATGAACTTTTTTTCTACTTAAAATTGGTGCTAATTTCTCGGATAAACTTTGAATTGCAGGAAAATCATCAGATGTGCTTTTTCGACCAACATTTCTCATCGGTTGCAAAGCTGGAACTGCAGCATCTGATGGTATATTTACCTTCTACAGACAAATACTGAAATTTGTAACTTCGGCTTAGTTTGTACTCCAACAATGTCAGCCTCATTTTGATATTTATTGCAAAAATCGCATTCATTCTTTTACTGCAGGATCAGAGAAGCGTGTCGCAAAAGTAATCACTTGGAATCGCTCACTTTCATCGCGATCATCAGCATCTAAGAACCCACTTACTCCAGCTCAAATGGACGATGAATCTTCAGAGATCTGTAGTGACTTTGTTGAAGAGTTTTGTATGATTTCAGGAAGCCATGCATCCTCTTTAGATAGACTCTACGCTTGGGAAATGAAGCTATATAATGAGTTAAAGGTGAGCTCATATGTGCTCTTCAATCGATGCTTATAAGAGAACTGCACTGGCAATTGATCTTTTACAGCATCTGTGTAGAACCATGAGATGCTGCTTGTCTTGTGTTTTATTAGAAATGTATCAAAACAGATTGTATTGTAGTTGTTACCACTATTGTCAACAATTCCTAATGCAAATATATATTAATGCAAAGTCACAAACTCGTACAGAAAAGGTAAATGCACTACTAGAAATTCCCGTGTCCCCTACTGCTTTCCTGAAAGGATACGGTAAGGGTATTTTTATTTCCCTACTTTCCTGAAAGTATCCGGTAAGGGTAT
This sequence comes from Oryza punctata, assembly GCA_000573905.2. NCBI lineage: Eukaryota > Viridiplantae > Streptophyta > Magnoliopsida > Poales > Poaceae > Oryza > Oryza punctata. The sequence goes on from CM002496.2 coordinate 17,117,998, forward strand.
TTTTATTTCTCTTGGCCTCCACACACACAAGTAGGGAAACGGTTAAATGGTACGGAACATGGGGATTTCTAGTAGTGATGTATGAAAAAAAATCTTTGGTGCATTAGTATCTGCCTATTATGTGACGCACAGTGCAATTTGGTAAAATAGCATGCATAACTACTTTTAAGGATTAAATAATTACAATCATTCTATGTATTTACTAATGTAAAAAAATGTGAAATGTGTTAATGTATATTGTTTTCGACTTCTTTAGGTAGCACATGCTTGTTCTATAGGATGTACTTCTGCATTAACTTGTGGTTTTATGTTTTATGATGCAAACTTCAAACACATATAGCATTTCTAGATTATCATTGCGATTCATTTTCAATTGGCATTCTTATTGCCTCGATGGTTTTGACGAAAGAACCTAGATTCCCGCAACATTGGATAATAATAAGAAATGGAGGGAAGTGTTCCACATAGTCTTTGCTCCTCTTTCATATTTTTGGTTTATTGTTTTGTATATGTTGTTGATTCATTTTTCAAGAAAAAACTTGTGTTGCCATGTTTATGCATTTTCTTCCTTGTTCATGGTTGGTTTCTTTTGTGTTAGCCTCTTGTTTTTAAATACACTACACAAAAAAAAATCAACCATACATTTGCATGAAGAAATGGGCGCACGCTATCAAACCGCGTACAATATTAAGGTGTTCAACCAAGAACTATATGGTTATTAAGGCATTCAAGATCTGCCATCACAGGTATCTCGTATTATGGGCGAGAGAAAGTACATCTTTTGTTAAGGATATAGTTATTGTTAAAGCCAGGGAGAATGTGGCGAATGGCAGTGGCGTGTTAGTCCTAGGTCGAGGAAAGAACATCTGATTTTAAAGCCATCTATTGGGTGTGCCCAAGTCTTCTTGTCGGTTTGTCACAGCTGGGTTAGGTGCAGACCACCGTCATGGCTGCTTTCCTTGCTCACCTTCTCTAATTTTGATGGCAGTGAGCAGTGAGGTGGAGCTTTAGATGTTATTATTGGGCTTTGTAGTATGGCTTGTAGGGACCTTCTTCCCACAAACGACAAGGCGCTCATTTGTTAGCCTAGGGAACACTTCACCTTACCTATGTAGGGACCATGATGTATTGATATGTTTATTGAACCTTTATAACCATCGGGCAGTAACCTACCGTATATATCAAAAGTGTATTATATTTCAAAAGAGATGTTTGTCGGTGCTTGAAAGGTATTGTAGTTATCGTAACTTTAAAAGGAAATTGCAATCATCCATCACTTTTTACTTAAGGTATCTTTCGATATCCACATAACACCCCGAGTATTGATATTTCTTAAAGTGAGGGTACTTATGTACTACCTCAGTCCTGAAATACAATACTTCTAGCTATACACCTGGATAAAAGTACTTGTTCAGTTATATAGTCAGAAGTAGCTATGTTTTGGGATGGAGCCACGGAGGTAGTCCATTTCTAACGTCTAAAAAGAATACCTAAATTTCATACTATAAAGAAGGAGTTGAGGGATGCATAGGATGCGTTAGCGAAATAAGTTATGCATTGGGGGCAGAGGATTGCTATATAAGGCTGAAGGCAACTTTGATTACATTGGCGAAGTACATAAGAAGGTTATGTTGGAGAGTAGATTTGGGAAGCGTGGGGAGGAGTGCAAGTTAGCGAGTGGTGAGGGAGGCCTTGGTGAAAAAAGGGAACATGCTGATTTGTTTGTTTTGACTTCTTTTATATAGTGGCAGTAGCTTCGAGCCTCTGCATCAACTATGAATGCACGCAGCCGTATATATTTCTTTCACTATCTTAAATCTTTATAATCACTCTCTTGTAATAATGTCTTAAATATCCGGGTTACATATGGTATTTGTATTTATCTAATAGAGGTTCCTACAGGCTACAGTATGCAGAAATTGAATTAGAATAACCTCTCATTAGTGTCATAATCTTTTTGGGTTCAGAATAGCTTGTAGGAGTAATAAAAAATGGGGGGAAGAACCACTACAGTGCTTTACCGTGTCTTAGTGTAGGAGCACATGCTATATATTTTTCTGCATAATTGGTTTGCTGTACTCTAACCTAGCTACTTTATGAACTGCAGGGTACAGAATCACTCAAGAAGATATATGATAAGAAATGCGTTCAGTTAAGGCACCAATTTGAAAGGGATGCGAGTACCAGACAAGTTGACAAGACTCGAGTTATTGTTAAAGATTTGTATTCGCGGCTCAAGGTAGGAACTGAAGTACTATATTCAATCTCTAAAATAATTGAGAAGTTAAGGGATGAAGAGCTCCAGCCCCAACTTCTTGAACTACTAAAAGGGTAAGTCCATTGTCAAAACTGCATTTCCAATTCTTTTTCAGTTAAATGTTGCATTCGTTTCAACGAAACATTCATGGTTTCATCAATGCGAATCGCTCAAACAAGATCAAGCTTGCCCTTATTGGTAACTTCTTGGCATTGATTTGGATACTTCTTTTATCGTGCTTGATATAGGTTGACGCGCATGTGGGCAATGATGCATGAAATTCACCTAATGCAGCAGACCATCGTCTCGTCGTCAGATATCGTTTATGTCCTGAGAACTCCTCGCGGCGAGCCGTACAAGCAGCCCTTGGTGAACCTTGTTAGCGAGATGGGTTTCTTCTACTCCAGCTTGACGAACTGGATTGATGCTTACAAACGCTATGTAGATGGTCTCCACTCCTGGCTGCAGAAATGTGTGCTGCAACCGTACGATCACACACGAGGAAGGAGGCTGACGCTCTCGCCTCGCCGACACCTTGCTCCTCCCATGTTTGTGCTCCTGGATGACTGGTCCTCAGCAATCGCGTCGCTCCCGGCTGAAGAAGCCTTTGACTCTATCAAGAACATCTTGTCAGATCTCAAGAAAATGTTCAATAATCATCAAGCAGAAGGTAACAAACCGGAGACTGGATCGAAGCTGGCAACCCTGCAGGCCGGTTTAGCAACGCTGTTCGATCGGCTCTCAAAGTTGTCAACCGCCATTTCCAGTTTGTCTGAAAGCGTGAAGAACTCAACCGAGGCTGCTCGCGAGGCGTACGCCGTCGGTCGGTCAGGGTAAGTTACAGGATCATATTCGTACCAGGTAAATTTGTTTGAATTCAGTCTATAGGACAAAAAGAAATAAGTTTCGTCAGAAAGATGGTGATTCGGTGGTGGTGGTGGTATACCCGTCAACTGTACATTCCTTTTACCTGGTTGTGTTCCGGATGTTGGTGGCTCCTGGCTAGGCCAGTCACAGTTTTTTGTAACTGAATTGGTGATTCTGTTTATGTTTCTGGGTAAAGTTTGTTGACAAGTTTACCAGCGATGGTTGTGCCGTTTTGCTCTTGCGTTTCCTGTGTTCTTTACTTTCTGTTTATTGTGTTGGAGAATGGGTTATGTTTTCAGATGCAATCATGCAGCAGAGCAGCGATGTTTGCAGTGACATATGCCAAGTTTTGCTTGCCCTGATGGGATCTGGCAGGTTGGGTTGTTACTCTCATTAATCTTTCGTGGCGAACTGGCAAGCAGTTTGAGTTTGATTGTTGGGCTGCTCGGCTGGATATACTGCTTGGGTTGGGACAGTGATTAGGAATAAGTTCACTTGTGGTCCCTTAACTTGTCAACTAATCCGATTTTCATCCTTCAACCGGAAAACCAGATACAACGGATCCCTCAACTATTAAAACCGATGCAAACAAGGTTCCTCAATGGTGGTTTTGGCTGACGTGGCGCCTACGTGGCGGTAATTGGCACTGGAAGCAAAATGTAAAAAATAAAAATTAAAACAAAAATAGTGGGACCCACATGATAGTGGGACCCACCCTCATCTCTATCCACGGACAACGGCGCGTCGGTGCGTCCTCCTCTCTCCCTCCTGGCCATCCTTCCTTCCTCCTCGAGCTCCCTCACTGGTCGACGAGCACGCACGGAGAGGGAGAAGGGTGGCGGCCGGCGAGGGAGGCAGAGACAGACGCGGGAGAAGGGCAGCGGCCGGTGAGGGGCAGCGGCGATGGGGTCCAAGATTGTGCGAGGATGACTAGTAGCCCCCCGCACCGTTGCCCCACCCGGAGACGACGAGGATGGAGATGGGATAACGGCGAGGCTACTTGGCGCTAGCGCCGCTCCTCTCCCGCCGGCTGTCGCACGCCGCTCCACTCCCATCGCTCGCAGCATGCCGCTCCACTCTCATCGCTCGCCGCATACCGCTCCACTTTCGCCGCCCGAGGAGATAGAAGTAGGAGGGTGGATGGGGATGGGGAGCTTGGGATGGTGCCGCCGACGCCCTCCTCCACAACGCCGGCAGTCACCGCCGTCTGCACCCTATGGCCCCGCACGCCGCCGACGCGACCTAGCCCGCCACCGGCTGCTGTCCACCCCGCTTCGCCGGCCGGCCGCTCCGCCCCTCCCGTCGCCCGCTTCTGCCGGCCGCCGCTCCCCACGCTCCATTGGTGGAGAGAGAGGATAGAGAGAAGAGGGAGGATGACATATGGGGCCCACATGGGCCCCACATTTTTAATTATTTTGTGTGTAGCTTATATGTGGGCTCACGGTTTTTATTATTTTTCCGGAATCGAATTGTCACGTAAGCATCATGTCAATGCCGTGTGGGACGAATACCTAGTCAAACCAACCACGTAAGCACCACATAAGTCAAAACTGCCTTCCAAACCAGCCGAGGGACCTCATTAGCACCGCCACAAAATTCCCAGTGATTATGACTGGAGCCCAGAGGCTTCTCGGCCCAATTTGATTACACCAGTAACTGGGCGGTCCACCAATGGCCGGGTGCTCACGGGCCATGAAAGGTGGATGTCAGGGTCTATTTAACATAACTCTAACTTGAATTTTTTTATTTTTAATTTTATTTTACTAAAATATGTAAAAAATTCTATTTGAAAAATTTACAAATCTAGTCGCCCATCACTCTCTGGTTGGCAATTTTTGAAAATCACCCTCCCAGAGGGCGATTTATCCGACGTGGCAAACGACCGTTGTCTCTCGCCTAACGGCCGGCCACCGAGGGAGGGGCATTTTGCAGGCGACTCCCTTGCCCTCTGGAAGGATGTTTTTTCGTTGTGCGGGGGCCGCCTGCAAAAAAGCCAGCGAGGGCGGTCTGGCTTTTTTGCAGGTGTCCCCCTTGCTGCCCTGTGGGAGGGCGTTTTTTTCGCTGTGCGGGGGGTGGGGCGCTTGCAAAAGGGCGGCGAGGGCGCCCTGGAATTTTGCAGGCGGCCCCCTTCCCGCTCTCTGGGAGGACGATTTTATGCCCTCGGGGTATAAAACCCTTCTCCCTCTCCGGTTTTTCATTATATTCACTCAAAATCTAGAAAAATATAATGAGGGAGGGATGGCGGGGAGCAGAAGGGGAGCGACGAAGCCCTGTCGGTTTGCTGACTCCATCATAGGTAAATACATTATATCGTATTGTGTTTACAATTTTTGTAGCATTTTTGTTTTATTACCATATATTTTAGTAGATCTGGAGCACAAAACATATTTGTATAATTTAAGAAAAAGGGCATACGACATATTTGTAGAAATTGAGATTTAGGACATAGTGCAAATTGTACAATATATTTTAGTTAGATGGTAGATCTGGAACAAACACCCTATTTCTAGAATTTGAGACCTAGGATAGACAACATTTTTCTAGAAACTTTAACTTAGGGCGTAGTACATTTTGATGAATGTTACGTTAGATCTGGTTGGTATGATATGAACTTAGTTAACCCTTTTTTTTATCAGGCACAATGTCAAGTAAGGTCATATTTCAGTTAGTTCATGGTCAAGGCAACCTTAGATTTGGTCCAGATGGTGTTGATCTGTCAGATTTTAGAATGACATCAAAGAGCATCGATAGGCTTGTTGAGAGAACATTTCAGTCAATTTATAGTTGGTTGATGCGAGGATTTAGAATAGACTCAAAAGTCAACACAATGTCAATATCTATTGTAGTGAGTCGTGCAACGGAAGGTTATTTTTGGGAACTAATGCCGATAGATAGCACTGATGTTTGGAGATGGTATGTGGAGATGGCTTTTGAACGGTCATGACCCATTTTTATTTTTGTCTCGGTGAATGAAAAGAATAGAAATGTTGCAATGGAAACCGAAGATGTTGAGGGTCCAAGCCATGTGGGGGATTGTGTTAGACCATCGATGGAAAATGAGGAAAATCAAACAAGGGTGGTGCAGGCCATAGGCGTGACGGATGAGGGGGAGAGAATCGATACAATCATTGATGAAATGGAGAGGGAAGATTAGGATAACGAGCAAGCGGAGGGCGACGCATCATCCGACGAGGAAGATGACGTAATGCCCACTGATTGGACAAATGAGTACTTCTCGGGACTTGTTATCTCACAAGGGCATCATGTACCCTGACGAATACAAGGAGAATGAGGTAATTCAGGGTGCTAGGTATGCTCATAAGGAGGATATGAAGGAGGCGGTGAAGCATTGGGCAGTCTCATTGCAGAGAGAGTTTAGGGTGGTCAAGTCAACCAATTATGTGTACGAAGTGAGGTGCGTGAATGAAGATTGTCCATGACGTGTTCATACATAAAAGGGTAAATGGAATGATTATTGGAAAATTAGCATTGTGACCGAGCACTAGTGTCACTTACAGGAGTGGAGAAGTATCACCGCAACATCACTTCAGCTTTTGTTGCAAGTGAGATATATAGCAATGTTGTTTGCAATAATGGCTTTGAACCAAGATCAATTATTAGCCATATTGAAGACAAATTCAAGTACATCATAAGCTATGCGAAGGCCTGGAGAGCCAAACAAAAGATTTTAGAGATAAGGTATGGCACATTTGAAGCATCCTATGATAATTTGCCTCATCTGTTAGCCAACATTGCCTAGAGGAATAGTAATACTTACTATGACATGCATACATTTCAATCGGCTGATGATCCTACCAAGAGTGTGTTGCAAAGAGTCTTTTTCTCATTGGGTGCTTGCATCAATGCTTTTGTGCACTGTCGTTCTGTACTATGCATAGATGGAACATTTTTGACCGGTAAATAAATAGGTCAAATATTGACAGCGATTGGAGTTGATGGGAACAATCAGGTGTTACCTATGACTTTTGCATTTGTAGAGTGAGAACACTGAAAGTTGGTACTAGTTTCTGGAAAGAGTGCATATCGCAATCATTTGCCTTATATATGATCGTTATGCGGGCATGTTGCGGGTTATTGACTACTTGCAGAATGGTTGGGATGAGAAGGGACTTCTAGTTAGGTGGCCCGATCTTCGGAGTAGGTTGTGCATGCGTCACATGGGTGCTAATTTCTACAAGCAATTAAGGAACAAGCATCTGATGGATCTTTTCAAGAGGCTCTGTGCACAAAATCAAGAGAAGAAATTTAATAAGTTGTGAAGAAGGTTGGATGAGTTGACAACGAAGCAAACAGGCCCACCCACAAGCTGAAGCCTAGGCGAGCAATCTCACTGGCCACAAGCTAAAGGTGGCGAGCCTCCAGTACCTCTTGGTGCACTACATGACAACCCACTCATAATGAGAAGGAGGTCAGGATCATCTATCCGGAATTTCACTCATTGGATTGAGAATGAACTAAAGGAGAAGTGGTCTATGTTGTTCAACACCGATGGTTCTCGATATGGCATAATGGCAACTAATATGGCCGAGGTTTACAACTGGGTAATGTGAGGAGTGCGAGGACTCTTATTGGTTGGTATTGTCGAATTTATCCTTCACTGCACACGGGCCTACTTCAGGGATCGATACAAGAAGATTGGTCCCTATATGGTAGATAACAAGATAATATTTGGCAGCGTAGTGACTAAGTACATGAAAGATAAAATAGATACGGCACAGAGGCATAGAGTTGTTCCTCAAAGCACAAAAGTTCATCGGTATGAAGTAATGTGTGTTGATAGGAGTAGGCGTAGTATCTACCGCAAGCAAGCCATGCAAAAATGTGTCCTTAAGGCGCATGGCGGATGCAGTTGCAGCTGTATGAAGCCTAAGCTTCAACACCTGCCTTGCTCTCACGTACTTGCCGCAGCCGGTGATTGTAGCATACTTCCCGATGTGTATGTGTCACATTATTTCAGGAAAGAAGCAATCTTTCTTACATGGAGTGAGGACATATATGGGTTCGGGATCTCAGGATATTACACAACTCTGAGGCCCCAAGTTTTTTACATTCTAGATCCATCCAATTTAAGGGTGAAAAGGGCTGGCATCAAACAAGACGCATCAGAAATGACATGGACAAGTCCGAAGCAGGTGGTAGGACTACGTTTTAGCAAGTGTGATCAGCGCGACCATGCTTACAAGAAATGCTCGAAGACCGCGGAAGGTCCTAGCATCGCAGATGTTGGTCCATCTGGACAGGTAAGTGATGGAAGGCGACCACCTAGGGAAGGAACAACAACCAGGCGAGCACGTCCCAGGCGTCCTCGTGCGGCTGGCGATGCGATGGTCTAATATTATTTGTGAACCATGAAGTAGACCGGTATTGTATTGCGAACAATTCGGTATCGTATCCTAATGTTGTCATACTAGGTAGTCATATCCTGTAATTTCAATGAACCATGATGTAGTCTACTGTTGTATTGCGAACAATTTGATATTGCATTGTAATGTTATTAACTATGTTGTTGTAATCTCTAAAGCATGCATCATTAAAATTTTTACTATTCTTAACTATGTTCAAGTAATATTTAATTTTACCATTCTTAACTATGTTGAGGTACTATTTAATTTAATTGTTCTTTAGTAATATTTACTATGTTTCTAATCATTCTTTTGCATGCAGGTATGACGGATGACACACTTGAGCTCTTCAACCATGGCATTGACAGGAACCACCTCTTGTACCTGCAGCAGTCCAGGGTGCGCAGCTCGGCACCTTTCGTCACGTCCTTCACGCCAGTTTTTGCGTGTCGACCCGAGGCACGTTACGTGGTACGTCTTTTTCCAATTTTTTGTAAGCACGTTTGTGTCGGGCGGACGAGAGAGACCCGGCGAAGCGGTGGGATGCAAAACAGTCACTCCTTGCCACTCTGGCAGATCGCTGGAGGCATGAGACGCACACGTTCCATCTTCCCTGTGGGGAGATGGCACTGACGCTACAAGACGTGTCGTACCTTCTCGGGCTACCTCTTGCACGTGGGGAGATGGAATGAGGATATCACGGAGCGCTTCTTGCACGTGGTGCGCCTTCTAGGTCTCCCGCCGCCTACTGCCCAACACCCGTACACTACCGCAAGGCCTACCAAGGTGTGGCTGCCTACCAAGGCGTGGTTGCTTCAGTTCAATGTAAGTTAACAGCACGAATGGATTTAACTTATTTTGCACAATTTTTTTCATGTGTACTTATATTTGGTTATTAATCATAGGCTGACCAGCTCCACCCGGATGCTGATGAGTACTCGGTCCGACGCGCCCTAGAGGCATACCTGCTCTGATTGTTCGGATGGGTTATGTTCACCAGCACTACAAGGCACGCTATGGACATGGGGTTGATCCACTACGCATGGCCCATCGCGGATGCTGAGCCAGGCAACGTGCCACAGTGGAGCTAGGGTCTACAGTGCTAGCGGCCACTTACCATGCCCACTGTGAGGCCTGCACGAAGACCGATCGGGGAGCGGTCTTCGCTGGCTGCCCTCTGCTCCTTCAGCTTTGGGCAGCTGAGAGGTTCGCAATAGGACGGCCTGTGGTGGACCACGCGCCCTACGGGACTGTTGATGATGAAATTTGGTAAGCATATGAATCAGAAACGAAGTCCAATTCGAGGTGGATTTGGAGATACGCGGGATTCTCGGAAACAGAGTGCGCATCGGCTGGAGGACCGTATCGGCTGGAACTGAGTTTGATATGGGCAACCGATATGGCCGATATTGGTTGCATAATCAATATCGGGTTCGAGGAAGAATTTGAGATGATGTTGCCAGGCAAGGATAGAGTCCAGAATTGACAATTGTATCTATTAATTATGATTTTATGTAAATTCCTTATAGATATTTTCGGTAAGAGTTCGCCTGAGGGATTTGTTTGCTAGTTGGATTTGTCTTAGGACAATATGAGATGTGTCCATAACGGACAAGTTTGTATTTTCGGGTATAAATATGAGCCCGAGATCTTATGAATAAAATAACAATAGTTTCAATCAATCTCGGCGCATCGCCAACCTTTTACTTTTACTTTCGATGAGTTCTTGCTTTCGAGTCGAGCTGCATGAGGTTTGATCTTCGGCAAACAGGTAAGGCTTGTTATGGCGGTTTGCATTATCGGAATTAGTGCTTACATCTTTATGACACTCTAATTCTATCTTGAGAATCTCCGAGTTATCATATATATTATATAATCTAGATTGACAATGCTTTCTGCTTGCATCGGCCGATCTCTGTCTAGGGTTTTGTCGATAACGGATAGATTGATTTGTTGGTTTGAATTATATAATGTATCCACCATTCCGAAAAGGCAACCATTAGCTTGATTGTCTAGATATTATGCTTCTTTTCATACTTAATGCTGCATCAGTTAAGTTTGATCTATTAAGTCGTGTTCAGAATCATAATCTCTAGCCTGCTTTGTGGCTGTTAATATGGATAGTATCAGGGTTTCAGCCGATCTTACCTGGTATAGTTATTTTACATGGATCCCTACTTTGTTTAATGTGCTATATCTACCCGTTATATCAGGATCTAATCTAATATAAATATATTGAACTTATTGTCAATCTAATTGGTGATAGTTAGGTATATTTGTTGCAAGAGAAAATCCTAGTATAAGGTTGTATCGGAGCTAGAGCCGATACGTACCAAAACCTGAACATCAGCTATAATATGAATACATATAATCGTTATCTCTTGTTATTTTAGACTTGGACAATTTATATTGTCTCGGTTAGGTCCAATCTATCCCAATTGCAGATTTCTAAAGTAATATTGATTTATAGATTATGTAATACTGATATTTTCAGCCGATGTACCAAGTTTAGGGTTAGCTTGTCACTGAGTAAACCTCACAGCTGATTCATGTTATATTGCATCGGCTAGATTACATCACAATATGACATCGGCTTCCTGACCGATCGATTATCATTTACTAATAAAACTTGAATGTTTCATCTTGTTGATTGTAGGATCAAATCAACTGGCACGCCCTTGAACCTGAAAGCAAGTTTTGGACCTGCACTGGAGTTAAGCAGATCTCCCAGGCCAGTGTGTGTTTTTTTGCATCAACACGCTTTTGGCACGCCTAGTGGGACTTTCTTTGTGTCGTCATGATGCCCAACATTTCTGAAGTCACGGAGGACAATGTTCTACCAATCACGATCGAGCAATTCAACGAGGAGCAGAGGGAAGAGATGAAGAAATTATTGGATCAACTCCAAAGCCAATACCTTCACTCATTCGCGGTAACCCACCAAGGCACGATAATCCAGAAGACCAAAGTAGAGTTGCCGTCGATCGTGAAAACGGAGCCAAGTACATCTGGAGCAAGCGATGACAAAGGCAAAGAGATCAAAGCCGAATCAAACGATGAAGAACTCCATACATTACAAGATCGTATCGATTCAGCAGTCCATCATGCCCTCGTCAACCAATCCAGAGTACTCGTAAATACCTTAACAAATATGATCAAGACAGTGGTGGATGGCACTATAGCCGAGGAAAAAGCTAAAGGGCCCATATATCTTCCAGGAGATGCTTTTCCAGGTTATAGGACTGTGAAGACATAAATTGGCGGGAAACATCACTCGTTTCAAACCCAGGCTCCATTGGCTCCCATGTCCAACGCAAGCATCCCAACAATATTAACAAGATAACAATCGATCGCTGGAGGGCAAACTTCGACTCAATTGACACCGGAACAGTTGATCAACATACTCAATATAAAGCCGCCAGTCATCGAACCAGCATATCATATTTCTTCGGTTCCACAACAGCCAATCGGGATTACCCAGTTGATAGGCCAACAGTACATATCAGAGCCACCACCATACGCCTCCACTCAAGGTTTAGGAGCCAATCCTAGCCGACAGTATCAGCCTCATTCTCCACGAGCCCAGAATCAGCGTGAGGGGTCTCCACGGCTTCAATACCCAATGCAGTATGGTCAGTATAATCAACCACAACAATAGTACAGCGAGGGAGCATCACAGCAACTGTGGGCCGATATGATCGCCGACGTGATGAGGGAGCAGTTTGGGCTCAAGCCTAAGGGCAATGACAACATGTATCGGCATCTGTACCCCGAATATTTTGATCGGGTATGTCGGTGACACGTGTCCGGGGGTATAGAGACTAAGGGCTTCTGGCGGCCCCCTGCGCCCACGTGGCCCTCCCCCGGGGGGGGGTCAGGCCCGAGGGTGTGGCAACTGCCCTCTCTAATCTCTGCTCCCCTCACTCTCTGCTGCCGGAGGGGTCGGGCTGCCCCGACCCCTCCGCGCTTCCGCCACGTGTGCGGGGTTAGGTGAGCGATTACAACGCTCACCTAACCGCATTAATGGCGGCCCAGACGCGTGCCCCTCACCGCATTTAATGCGACGTGGTGCGCGCGTGACCGGTCTGACACCGGTCATGCCGACTGACCGGTCTGTGACCGGTCAGAATGACCGATGGGACGGTGGCGTGGCACCGGTGAACCGGCTCCACGTTAGGCGGAGCGCGGGCGCCCCGCCAAGTCCCATCAAAATGATGAGAGTCCTTTCTGCCTTTTTATCCAACCAGAGTTGGATGAATCGGCCCCAGTCAGACGGCGCCCATCTCCCAATACGGACGGAGCACGCAAGTCTTCACCCATTAAATAGGGAATGACACGGGCGTCTCTCCTTGTCAAACGACTGACAGACAGAAGTCATGCCGCGGCTACTATGCGTGTGACTTCTATGGCAAGCGACAAGACCACTCTTAAATGTAAAAGAATGTTTTCCTTTCTCTGGTAAATAGCCTGCTGGCCCATGTGGTAGCCCCTTCAGGTATAAAAGGAGGCCCAGGCCAAGAGAAGGGGGATTCGATGCCGGAAAAGCCAACTCTGATAAACCACACACAGGAGTAGGGTATTCCGCCTCACCGACGGACTGAACCTGTATAACTCCCCGCATCACGCTTTCTCGAGGCACCTCTCTCTCGGTCCCACTCGCATCGGAGTGCGGATTTCACCCTGTGTCCCAGGCCGAACTCACACAAGGGGGCCTTCACTATCCCCCGTTAAGGAGCATATGCTCCGTCAGGGTACCATTGCCAAACCGATACAAGGTACCAGATTTTTCAAAATTCTCGGGGTAGGACAACATGTCAATTTACGAGCATGTCAGCCGTTTCTTGGCGCAATGTGGAGAAGCATCGGCTACAGAGGCTCCCAGAGTTAGGCTATTTCCACTGTCATTGTCTGGATCGGCGTTTACATGGTTCTCGACCTTACCTTATAACTCTATCAGGAGTTGGGCCGATCTAGAAAAACAATTCCATAAATATTTTTTCAATGGAATTCAAGAGATGAAGTTGTTGGATCTCACGTCCATTAAACAGAAATCGGATGAAACAGTACCAGACTACATTAAGAGGTTCAGGGATGTAAGGAACAGATGTTATAGTTTGACACTAACTGATTCGCAACTAGCTGATCTAGCCTTCCAAGGATTGTTGGCACCAATAAGGGAAAGATTTTCAGCTCAAGACTTTGAAAGTTTAGCACACTTAGCTCAAAAGGTATCGGCCCACGAAACACGATTCCAGGAAGCCAGAAAATTTGCTAAGAAGGCCAACAATGTCAATAACATCTACAGTTATAATTCTGACTCCGAAGATGAAGATCCAGAGGTTAATGCAGCTGAGTGGGCTAGAAAAAAAAGACAGTGGTGTGCCAATGGGTCAAGAATTCGGGGAAGGAAGAAAGGTTTGACTTCGACATTACTAAAGCTGACAAGATATTTGATTTTCTTCTCCAAGAAAAACAGGTTCAGCTGCCGATAGGACACATGATACCATCGCCCAAGGAGTTGAAGAGAAGAAAGTATTGCAAATGACATAACATAGGAGCACACAGCACCAATGATTGCAAGATCTTTAGACAGCAGATTCAATCATTATAGAGCAAGGAAGGATAAAGTTCGATGAAGCTAAAATGCCGATGAAGATAGATGGAGACCAGTTTCTGGTAAACATGGTTCATACTGGAGCCAATAGGAGCCAAGCCGACAGGAGCAAATATCAGACAAGGGGTCTCAAATCTGCTAGTATGATCAATAAATATCAAAACAAACATCGGGGGAGGGAAGAAGTGTATCACTGCAATGATGAGGGTTATTTTGATCCTCATTGGGGTTGTGAATTCTTTAGATTTTGCTGGAATAAAGGGATAAGACTGCCATCTATCGAGGATTGTCCTGGTTGCAGCGATCCTGATGTACAATATGTTGGGTGGCCAAGCCAACAGAGCAATGGTGTGCATCAGCCGATTCAGCCAAGGTTGCCGGTTCACCAGAGGCTTGGGCTGATTCGACAAGATTACTTTGAAGATGAGCCGCAAGCAAGGGCTGAGACCATGCAACCTCAATGTATCCTGCTGGAATTTTCACTAAGGGTCAGAAAAGACGGGTTCAGAGGATGAGGAACAGGGAGCAGTTTCAAGAGGTTGAAGATGAGATTGAGCATCGGCTGAAGCGCACAAGAAAGGTCTGGCGCGTCAAGAGTAAGATCATTCCAGCCGATGAAGTCAAAGCCGATAAAGATAAAAGTCTTTTTGAGAGCAAAGGAAAAGAGGTTGCTTCATCCTCAATAAACATGGTTTTCATGTTACCAGCTGAATTCAGCATGGAACAAGTCGTGAAGCAAGCATCTGAGCCACCATCGGCTAAATTGGTGTTGCCCCCGCAGCAAGCCGTCTTTGAGAAACCAGAAGGAACTGGCCATCGGCACCTCAAGCCTCTCTACGTTAAGGGGTTTGTCAATGGGAAGCCGATGTCGAAAATGTTGGTTGATGGAGGAGTAGCTGTTAACTTGATGCCATATGCAACTTTTAGAAAGCTGTGAAAGAATTCAGATGATTTGATCAAAACTAACATGATTTTGAAAGACTTTGGAGGGAATCCGTCTGAGACCAAAGGAGTTTTAAATGTGGAGTTGACCATCGACAGCAAGACAATTCCTACTACATTCTTTGTCATTGATGGGAAGGGTTCCTACAGTCTGTTGCTGCGGAGAGATTGGATCCATGCCACTTGTTGCATTCCTTCAACTATGCATCAGAGTTTGATTCAGTGGTAAGGAGATCAGATAGAAATCGTACCAGCCGACAGGTTAGTTAATGTAACTAGTGTCGACTTGTCTGTTTGGGAGATGGAAGGAATTGATTGTTTATCTGGAAAAGTTTGGCAAGGGGATTATCTAAGAGTTTCTGATTATGATATATAACCAACAGGAGATGGAGAGCCCCAGTTGTTACTTTGAGGGCACCATGGAGGGTTCTAATTTTTACACAAACGATACTGTAGATGATCTCGATAGCAAACTGGGATAAGGATTTATGTCAGCCGATGAATTCGAAGAAGTGGATATTGGACCAGGCGATAGACCTAGGCCGCCATATATTAGTATAGGTTTGACAAAGGAATTTTAATGTAAATTAATAGCACTTCTAAAAGATTATAGAGATTGTTTTGCCTAAGAGTACTATGAGATGCCAGGACTCAGCCGATCGACTGTTGAACGTCGGCTCCCTATTAAACCTGGCTATCAGCTATACAAGCAACCTCCAAGACATTGTAAAGTTGACATGTATGATGCTATCAAGGCCAAGATTACAAGACTTTATGATGCTAACTTCATCAGACCATGCTGATATGCTGAGTGGATTTCAAATATAGTACCAGTGATCAAGAAGAACGGCAAGCTTAGAGTTTGCATTGATTTTTGAGATTTGAACAAAGCTACTCCTAAACATGAATACCCAATGCCGGTTGCCGATCAACTGGTTGATGCAGCATCTGGGCATAAGATTATCAGTTTCATGGATGGTAATGTAGGATATAACCAAATTTTTAGGACTGAGGAAGACATTCATAAGACTGCTTTTCGATGTCCTGGTGCAATCGACTTGTATAACTGTTGTTATGACTTTTGGATTGAGGAGTGCTGGTGCTACATATAAGAGGGTAATGAATTATATATTTCACGATCTTATCGATTTATTGGTTGAGATCTATATTGATGATGTGGTGGTCAAGTCTAAGGAGATTGATGAGCACATAGCCGATTTGGGAAAAGTCTTGGAAAGGGCAAGAAAATATGGATTAAGGATAAACCAAACTAAGTGTGTTTTTGGTGTATCGGCTGGACAGTTCCTTGGATTTTTAGTACATGAGAGAGGGATTAAGATACCTCAGAGGAGTATCAATGCTATCAAAGAGATAAAACCTCCAGAAGACAAGACCAAGTTGCAGTCATTGATCAGCAAGATTAATTTTGTTAGACGATTTATATCCAATCTATCTGGTAGAATAGAGCCGTTTACCCCATTGCTCAGATTGAAGGCCGATTAGGAGTTTGTTTGGGGAGAGAAACAACAAAATGCTTTGGACAACATAAAGGAATATTTGAGTACTCCTCCAATTCTCATTCCACCACAGAAAGGATTCATTTTAAGTTGTATCCGTCAGCCGATCAGAATACTATCAGCTCTGTCCTGATCCAAGAGCTTAGAGGTAAAGAGCGAGTTATATTTTATCTAAGCAGAAGGCTCTTGGATGCAGAGACCAGATATTCACCAGTGGAGAAGTTATGCTTATGCTTATATTTTTCTTGTACAAAGTTAAGACATTATTTGATTTCCAATGAGTGCACTATAGTATGTAAGTCCAATGTTGTGCAGTATATGCTATCGGCTCCAGTCTTAAAGGGAAGGATTGGGAAGTGGATTTTTGCTTTAACAGAGTTTGATCTACGATACGAAGCGGCTAAGGCAGTAAAAGGGCAGGCGATAGCCGATTTCATAGTTGAGCACAGGAATAGTTCAATTGATCATGTTGATATTATGCCCTGGACATTATTTTTTGATGGATCAATTTGCACTCATGGGTGTGATATCGGCTTAGTGATTATATCACCTAGGGGGCAAGTTTTCAATTTGCTTTCACTATTAAACCTTATTCTACTAATAATCAAGCTAAGTATGAGGCTGTTTTAAAAGGGTTGCAGTTGTTGAAGGAGGTTGAAGCCGATGCTGTTGAAATCATGGGTGATTCATTGTTGGTGATTAGTCAATTGTCTGGGGAATATGAATACAAGAATGATGTCTTGATGATTTACAATGAGAAGTGCCAAGAGTTGATGAAGACTTTCAGGGCAGTCACTTTAAAGTATATTCCTAGAGAACAAAATGTTGAGGCCAATGATCTAGCTCAAGGAGTATCGGGTTATAAGCCGATGTTGAAGGATGTTAAGGTTGAAGTTGCATGCCTACCAGCCGATGATTGGAGGTTTGAGATACTTGAATATTTAAAGAATTCTTCTAGATCGGTTTCCAGGAAATTAAGGTATAAAGCTCTTAAGTATGTTTTCTTGGATGATACATTATACCATCGGACTATTGATGGTATTTTGTTGAGATGTTTGAGCTTAGAAGAAGCAAAAGTTCTTATGTGAGAGGTTCATGAGAGAATATGTGGTACTCATCAATCGGCTCATAAGATGAAGTGGTTGATTAGGAGAGTGGGTTATTTTTGGCCGAAGATGCTGGAAGATTGGTTTAGATATTATAAAGGGTGCCAGGATTGTCAGAAGTTTGGAGCTATTCAAAGAGCGCCAGCATCGGCTATGAATCCAATTATCAAGCCATGGCCGTTTAGATGTTGGGGTATTGACATGATCGGTCAGATCAATCCACCATCAAGTAAAGGTCATAAATTTATATTGGTTGCTACTGATTATATTACTAAGTGGCTTGAGGCTATTCCTCTTATGAAAGTTGATACCAAAGATGCAATAGAATTTGTCAAGGAGCATATTATATATAGATTTGGTTTGCTACAAACGATAACGACTGATCAAGGGTCTATTTTTGTATCTGATGAGTTTGTTCAGTTTGCCGATAGTATGGGGATCAAGTTGTTGAATTCTTCACCATATTATGCACAAGCTAATGGGTTGGCTGAGGCATCTAACAAGAGCTTAATCAAGTTGGTTAAGAGGAAGATTGTTGAATATCCCAAGAAGTGGCATACTATATTGGCTGAGGCACTGTGGTCCTATCGGATGGCTTGTCATGTTTCTATTCAAGTTCCACCATATCAGTTAGTTTATGGACATGAAGCTGCGACATGAAACTGCGTTACCATGGGAATCTAACATCGGCTCCAGAAAGATTTCTTTACAAGATGAGCTAATAGTCGATGATTATTATAACTTGATGGTTGATGAGTCAGAAGAGTTGGTTCAATCTAGATTACGCGCTCTCGAGAAAGTTAGAAGGGATAAAGAAAGGGTTGCTAGGCATTATAATAAGAAGGTTATACCAAAATCTTTTGAGGAAGAACTTGTGTGGAAATTAGTGTTGCCGATAGGAGCAAGAGATAGTAAATTTGGGAAGTGGTCACTAAATTGGGAAGGACCTTTTCGGATTCATAAGTTTGCTTCCAAGGGAGTTTATATGTTGAAAGGCCTTGATGGAGAAATTTTTAGATGAGATCTTAATGGAAAATATTTGAAGAAATATTATCCAAGTGTTTGGATTGGTTCATGATTGGTTGCGTTCTGCTGATGCATGGTTGACAGCCGATGTTGTTTACATCGCCTTTAGGTAGCCGATATTTTTATCGCCCTTAGACATTGTGTTATCGGCTAAGTTTGCAGCATTATGTTCCCTACTACAAACTTGGGAGGAATGGGAAGATAACATTCGGAGTTTTTTACTTTTTTGAAGCAAATTTGACATCCGCATTAACAAGTTCACATCGGCTTGATGGCCGATAGCAGTATATTACAGAAAAAGTTATCGTTTGAGATAAGTGTTAATCTGTTACATCAACCCAAATAATTTTGGATTGCTGAAATCGCACGCAGGCGAATTTGTTCTACTTCATCTATGATGTTAGCATCTGCAGCATCGCTTCCATAGATTGGTTTGAACGACTTGTTGAGAGAAGCTAAATGCTTGATTGAAGATTTGAGTTTGGACTTCTATTCTTCAATAGCTTGAGGAAGATCAGCTAGTTTCTTCTCTGCCTCAGATATCTTTACTCGGCATTGGCATAGTTGGACTAAAAGGTCAGATTCCTCTTGTTTGAGTCTGTCTAGCTCTTGCTGAGTTGACTCTGGGCCAACCGATAATTCGTCCAGTTTTGATTTTTCCTCATTTACTTGTTGACGACTGGTTTGGATTGTTGCTTCAAGAGCTTTGCGCTCCAGCCGATCAGCAAGTCTTTGTTTTGCTCTCTCAAGTTTGAACCTGTGTTGCTCAAGGAAGACTGCAGGAGAGATGGCATCAATTAGGTCTTCTGGAAGTTGATCTTGAATTTCTTGGAATCTTGACCTGATTGAGCCACAGTCTGTGACCAAAGTATCCAGTGAAGCTTTGAGCCGATCAGTAATATCGGCTAGCCTTGTCTTTAGATAATCAGGCACTGGAGATTTAGCCTTGCTGGATATATGTTCTTCTTCATCCAGAAATTGCCTTATGTCAAATGAGAACATATCGGCTAAGGCCTGCAAAGAAGGAGTTGATTGTAAAAAAAGTTTTTCAGGGTGACTGATATAAAGAGTAGTCGGCTATGTTCTTACAGGAGCTGGAGAAGCTGACACTATAGCAGCTGTTTTTCTGCGTGATGGCTTCCTGCAGCCGATGGTGTGTGCTCGCTTGATGCTGGTTGCTGAGGGGGTGACAGAGCTCGGGAAGGCTGTAAATTTGTTAAATATTGAAAAAAGGGTTGATAAAATTGGTAAGAGAAAGGTTGAAGGAGTTCATACCTGGGTTTTGCGAGCCTGACGTTTAGGAGGACTTGGAGACTATGCCGGATGTGATGGATCGGTTTGAGGTGTATCGGCTCGAGATTCTGGACTAGAGACTTGCTCAGTATCGCTGATTTGTGCAGAGTCTTCATCAATTTCTTCTTCTATTACCGCCTCCTTCAGATATTCTTCCACATCAGGATCAATGGGGGTATCATCGGCTGAGGATTTTTGCTTCTTAGCAGGCACCTTTTTCTTAGAAGCAGTAGGCTTGATAGCAGCCTTTTTAGTTCTCTTGCGCTTGCCTGCGGTTGCAATCGACTGTCTAACCTGACCTTGGAGCAAGTATTTGATGGCAGGAGCATCAAAGCCGATGGAAGAAGGACCTCGGTCCTTGCCTGATGATATTTTGGCCGATGCATAATGGATGTCTTGGCCACTTTTGCTTTTGGTTGGGGGAGGAGAGTTGCCAGCCTAAAAAGCATGTATGGAGAATATTAGGGAATTATAATAGTGTTTAAGGAAGAAAATTATAATAGTGTTTAAGGAGGAAAATTTTGTGATTATGAATTTACCTGAGGACTGATGGAAGGATCCTTGATGGTTAAGTAGAAATCGGCCGATTGAGATAGAAAAAGATGAGTTTTCCATTCACCCCACCATTTGTCAAACAGTTGGCTCGTTCCTTGATCAGGGAGATTTTGCCGATGGAACCCAAGGGAGGACTTTCAAGATTTAGGATCCTGTCCATGATGAGTGTCGATGGAACAATACCCCCTATTTGGATTTTGTCCGTGAAATACAAGCCGATGGGTAGTTGTCCCATGCCAAGTTGCCTAGCTGCGATCATTGGGTGGTAGAACTCATAAGATTCTTGGATGTATCGGCCCTGGGAGACACCAGTTGGAAGTATGCAGGGGGATATGGCTGATATAAATATGTCTCTTATTCCTGGGAAGTCTGCATTATTCAGTTCATCCAGTCTGAGGTTTGTTGGTAGCTCATAATTGATGTAATCCTCATATGGAAACCAGACTCGGAAATCATTAGGAAATCCATTATAGAAGCGGTTGAACCACTCACAGAACAGCTCAGCCGATTTTCTTGATCCAGGATAAGACGATGCTGCTTCTCCAAATGATAGACATCGGCGTGTTGCTGTTTCATTATTAGCATCGGCCAGAGAAGGGAATTATAATTCATCCAGTGGAGTTCTGTTGACAACCTTGATGGTGTATAGGTTTAACCATATTTGGACAAACCACCAAAGGCCTCCATAGTTGGCCGATGTGTTTAGGAGGAGTTTGGCCGATGCCTGGCTCAGTTTGATACACTGCTCCTAAGAGATATTTGCCTAGTGGGATTGATTTCTTGGATACTAGGGCTTCTGCCAGATGTTGCCAATTTGTAGTAGAGCCACAGGTGGAGCCACAGAAGAGAAATTTGTCCATCCACATCATCAGGAAGGAAACATGTTCTCCAGGGGAGACAGGTCCTGTGCATATGTTTTCAGCTATGAAACCTGACCAACCTCCAATGTTCTTGGTTTGGAACTTGTGATCACATTTTATTTTCAAACTGATAGGGTTGGCCGATGAGGAGATATCTAGACGTGTTAGCATCTGTATGTCTAGCAAGGTGGGGGTCATAGGTCCATGGCTGAACAGAAAGGCATTAAGTGTATCGGACCAGAAGTAGGAAGCGGCCGATAGCACTGGTTCATCCTTTTTGATATCGGCTAAGGAGAGAGAGAGAGAGGCATTGGGAGATACCTATTTCATCCCAATGGGTTTACTTGCTTGCAGCCATCCTTTTATACCATGCTTTCCATCCATCCATAAACGATGGCTACGACCTAAAGATGTTTGGCCAGTGACTTGGGCTGGGCTTGGTCTCTCTGAAGGGGATGCGATTGGTCTCGGCGTTGAAGAAAGAGATGGGATCTTCATCGCCCAACGTCCCAAGGAAGTAATGGGTTGGTTCTTTAAGAATCAGGATGGCAATTTGGTTCCTCAAGTGCTGAAAAGATATGCAGAGAAAGGAGGAACGAATCGAATTAATCAAGATTGGTTACAATATATAAAATTGCTGAAAAGGTGGTGGCCGATATGAGTAGGAGATAGAAGTAGTAGGAGATTACCTGGGAGACTTCTGTGGATGTCACCATCGAAGAGGAGGGCTTGTTGCTGCTGGAAAATGATGGTCGCCGGAGTGGTCGAGAGAAATCGCCGGAGTTGGTGAGGAAAGTCTGGTGGCTTAAGCGGTGAAAACGGTGTTAACACCGTGAAAATTCCGGAAAGGCGGTTGCTATTTATGGAAGTAGGTGCGTAACAGTCCATAGGGGTAACCTAGATTTTTGCGGGTTTGGCGAGATAATTCCATTGCATATAATACTTCGGAATTGGGGGGCATGTGTTGATGATGAAATTTGGTAAGCATATGAATCGGAAACGAAGTCCAATTCGAGGTGGATTTAGAGATACGCGGGATTCTCGGAAACAGAGTGCGCATCAGCTGGAGGACCGTATCAGCTGGAACCGAGTTTGATATGGGTAGCCAATATGGCCGATATTGGTTGCATAATCAATATCGGGTTCGAGGAAGAATTTGAGATGATGTTGCTAGGCAAGGATAAAGTCCAGAATTGGTAATTGTATCTATTAATTAGGATTTTATGTAAATTCCTTATAGATATTTTCGGTAAGAGTCCGCCTGAGATTTATTTGCTAGTTGGATTTGTATTAGAACAATATGAGACGTGTCCATAACGGACAAGTTTGTATTTCCGGGTATAAATATGAGCTCGAGATCTTATGAATAAAATAACAATAGTTCAATCAATCTCGGCGCATCGCCAACCTTTTACTTTTACTTTCGACGAGTTCTTGCTTTCGAGTCGAGCTGCATCAGGTTTGATCTTCGGCAAAGAGGTAAGGCTTGTTATGGCGGTTTGCATTATCGGAATTAGTGCTTATATCTTTATGACACTCTAATTCTATCTTGCGAATCTCCGAGTTATCATATATATTATATAATCTAGATTGACAATGCTTTCATCTTGTATCGACCGATCTCTGTCTAGGGTTTTGTCGATAACGGATAGATTGATTTGTTGGTTTGAATTATATAATGTATCCACTATCCCGAAAAGGCAACCATCAGCTTGATTGTCTAGATATTATGCTTCTTCTCATACTTAATGCTGCATCAGTTAAGTTTGATCTATTAAGTCGTGTTCAGAATCATAATCTCTAGCCTGCTTTATGGCTATTAATAAGGATAGTATCGGGGTTTCAGCCGATTTTACCTGGTATAGTTATTTTACATGGATCCCTACTTTGTTTAATGTGCTATATCTACCCGTTATATCAGGATCTAATCTAATATAAATATATTGAACTTATTGTCAATCTGATTGGTGATAGTTAGGTATATTTGTTGCAAGAGAATATCCTAGTATAAGGTTGTATCGGAGCTATAGCCGATACGTACCCAAACCTGAACATCGGCTATAATATGAATACATATAATCGTTATCTCTTGTTATTTTAGACTTGGGCAATTTATACTGTCTCGGTTAAGTCTGATCTATCCCAATTGCAGATTTTTAAAGTAATATTGATTTATAGATTATGTAATACTGATAGTTTCAGCCGATGTACCAAGTTTAGGGTTAGCTTGTCACTGAGTAAACCTTACAACCGATTCATGTTATATTGCATCGGCTAGGTTACATCACGATATGACTTCGGCTTCCTAGCCGATCGATTATCGTTTACTAATAAAACTTGCATGTTTCATCTTGTTGATTGCAGGATCAAATCAACTGGCACGCCCTTGAACCTGAAAGCAAGTTTTGGACCTACAGTGGAGTTTAGCAGATCTCCTAGTCCAGTGTGTGTTTTTTGCATCAGCAGGGACAGGTCGCAGCGCAGAGTGGCCAAAGGATGGCCCCACGATGGGGATGTACTGGTATTGTCATGGGGTAAGTAAAAACGATGTTAATTTCACTGTTCTTTTTCTTTACCACTCGTTCATAACATGTCATTACATGTGTACCATGTTTTTATGTCGCAGCACCGTTACGCCCCGTGCAGGTGAGACGGGGGGTATCCAGACTTCGTGTTTGAGTTCAACCGTCTCCAGCCCAGTGACGTTGTTTGGGAGCCATACACAGAGTAGGTCGTCGCAGCGAGAGCACCGCTAGGACTTTCGTCCTTGTGCACAAGTGACACGGCCTACTGGCTCACGATGATGTCGTTGGTGTTCGACATCTTCGTCGAGCCTCATGGCCCGCACCGTGTGATAAGGCAGTTCGGCTTGAGGCAGGTTTTTCCCGCAGACATGGAGCCTACTATTCTCCCTGGAGACCACTTGTGAGCACAAAGTGTTCAAATTACAAATATGATGTCACTTCATTCATCGAGCTCTCTAAGTTTGCGCTTTGGACAGGTTGACTCGTCGGGGACAGCAAGCCAACACACTGTGGGCACCACGCGTACAAAAGTACATGGACGACTGGGTGTTAGCTCTAGAGGAGGTGATCGATGAGCTCTGGCCACACA
Organism: Oryza punctata; assembly: GCA_000573905.2. Lineage (NCBI taxonomy): Eukaryota > Viridiplantae > Streptophyta > Magnoliopsida > Poales > Poaceae > Oryza > Oryza punctata. The sequence continues at coordinate 17,142,512 of CM002496.2, forward strand.
CAGAGGACAAACTATCGTGACTACCTCTGCTGGTACTTACCACCGGACCGTCTGACGTACTCCTAGGAACATGTTAGGGCCCCTGGTAGGAGGGATAGGGGTAAGAGGGCTTGGAAGTAGTGGTCCACCTCTTCGAATCTTGCATCCACTATTCTTTTGGTTTATATTTCTGTGGACCAGTACTACTTTTGCAGTTACTACTACAATACCATTGTCTTTACTCACTGATATTTCATTCATGTCATCCGTATGCTGCTACAACTCCTTATGCATACGACAACAAACTTTCAGCGCTTGAGGTTCGGGTCCATTAGATCGCACAGTAAACCGTAGTACACGGACACAGCATCAGCTCGAGTTGTTATGATCAACTTTCCCCGCAACTTTGTCAGGTAAAGTAATTCACGCTCGTGCGTGCTCGTGTCATCGGTATGCTGCTACAACCCTACAACAACTACTTAGGCATCGGACGAAAAACTTTCGGCGCGTGAGGATCGGTTCCATTAGGTTGCACAGTAAACCACAATAGAGAGAATCACTGCCAGTTCAAGTTGTCACGATCAAATTTCGGCACTGCTTTCTCAGATAAAGTGAATCCTGCTCGCTCGTGCTCGTGTTGTCACATACCGTGCAAACAATACTCTCGTTACGGCCAATTCTAACATTGATTGCTCCACTATAATATAGACAAGCTGAATACAAGTTTTTCATATCATCTTTCAAACTCCCACACAACTAGAGAGAATGGAAGCTCCATTTCTTGAGCGTCTCAATTGGCAAAGCAATCCTTTTGCCGGTTGGTTTCCACCATGGTGTGACCGTCCGTTGTGCGCTTGTGGGAATCGATGCATACTTAAGACATCCTTCATGGTAGAAACTCGGGCAGGAGATTCTTCCAATACCCAAACATTGATTAGGTATGATTTATTTTTCCAAGTTCAACTAACTATATTCAATACATCATAACATGTTAACATCTTACGCAGACATACCGTATGGTGTGCAACTTCATTGAGTGGGTAGATATGGAGAACCCACAAAACGACGGAACTCGTCTATATTCACGTAGTGAAACAAGATCAGACTACCTTAGGCGGAAAGATGAGCATGAACAACGAATTGTCGTAGAAGCTTTAGAATGTCAGGTAAATCCCTTGGGACTCCCCACATGGCGGGAAAGTCCAGAGTGTCATTGTGGTGACCGTTGTCAGGTGATAAGGTCCATAAGACAACAAACTCGAGGACAAAGATGCTTCGTGTGTCCTAACATTATCGACGACGATTTCGTCGTAAGTATCATTTTTTTTGGTACCACTAACCACTAATTTATGCACTTAACTCTCCTAATAAAATCGTACAAATAGGATGATGTAAGGAAATATCAATTTGTACAGTGCATCGATACTGTCGGTGTCCTGTGCCCAGGGGTATGTCGACTATGGGCTTGAGGCGGCCCCGTCTGCCCACGTGGCCATCCCCCGAGGGGGGACAGGGCTCGAGGGCAACGTGGCGACCGCCCTCCCGTAACACGTTACCCCCTCGGGGGCGGCTCAGCAGGGGTCGGGCTCCCCCGACCCCCTCGGGCCGTCGCCACGTGTCACCAAGCGGGTGAGCGCTCCTAGCGCTCACCTACCCGCATTAACGACGGTGCAGGCGTAGTGCGCCTACGCCGCGCACGCGTGCCGCATTTATTGCGGAACGACGCGCACGCATCTGACACCGGTCACCGTCGGCTGACCGGCGTGAGACCGGTGCGAATGACCGATGGGATGGCATACAGTACCGCGCGTGCCGGCGCACGCCCGGTAGGTATCATACGCTTCCCGATGAACTGTCGCGAGATCGCGAGAGCCGATCCGGCCCTCGTCCCTCACCGAAGATGGTGCGTCAGGTCTAATCACCTGGCACACCGAACAGACTGCGGTTGGACTAGCGGAGTCCAGCCGTTTAATGGAGAATGACGTGCTGCGCCGATCCACATGATGGACGGCCTGACAGGGGCCATGCCGATGCGGTAGGGGCGGAAGGCTTCCGCTCCAAGCCACGATGTGGTTTACATTTGTAAACAAGTTTTTTTCCTTTTCTCTAGACAACAGCCTGTCTGGCCCCTGTGGTGTCCCCTTGAGATATAAAAGGAGGCCCAAGCCTAGAGGAAGGGGGTTCGGTTCGGCTTTTTGCTTCTTCTCCCTGGATTGATACTAGCCGAATCCAGCTCTCAAGAGCTAGAATCCACACAGATAATCCACCCCACAGGAGTAGGGTATTATGCCTCATCGGCGGCCCGAACCTGTATACAGTCTCGTGTGTCACCGTCCTCTATCTTGCGATCTTTGATCCTCACCGGCCTCACCGGAGACGGGCCTGAGGAAGCCTCTTTTTGCACCCCTGGGCCGAACTCAAAAAGGGGGTATGCACAGTCCCCCGCTGCGGAGTTTCCCATCCGACAGCTGGTGCGCCAGGTAGGGGGCGTAAACGCTTCCTCAGGTTCCCGCTCCAGGAGTACCGCTGCTCCGACCCGCAAATGGAGGCCTACGTCCGCGAGTTGCGGCGTATGGAGCGCCATTTTGACGGGTTAGAACTACAGCACGTGCCCAGGCGAGACAACACGCTCGCCGACGAGCTGTCGCGCCTCGTCTCGTCACGCGCCCCAACCCCACCGAGTGCCTTTGAAGAAAGGCTTACCCAGCTGTCGGCGCGTCTTGATCCCCCGGGGGACTCAAACGCCACCACGCCATCCCCGAGGCCTATGGGAGTCCAGACCCTGGGGCCCGAAGGGGTAGCACCCGACCCCCCAAGACAAATTGCCTAGATGACTGAGATCCAGGCGTTCCTCAAAGATGAGCTACCAGCGGTGCGATGGGCTAACAGGATGACCCCGAGCTGCGCCACAGGAGAAACACTATTTTTCCTGGTCTACGGCGCGGAGGCGGTCCTCCCATCCGAGCTCACCCTGGGGTCTCCACGAGCAGCCCTGTACAATGAGGCAGATCAAGAGCTCCTCCGACGGGACGACCTCGACTACCTCGAAGAACGAAGGCGGCACACCGCCCTCCGGGCCGCGTGCTACCAGCAGAGCCTAAGGTGCTACCATCAGCGCCATGTCCGGGCCCGATCACTCAACATAAACGATCTCGTCTTATGCCGCGTTCAAATGCGTGCTGGACTGAGCAAACTCTCACCCATATGGGAGGAGCCATTTAGAGTGATTGGTGTCCCCCAGCCGGGTTCGGTCAGGCTGGCCATGGAGGACAGCACAGAGCTGCCCAATCCATTGAACATCGAACACCTTCACCGCTTCTATCCATAGAGAACTCGATGCGTTGTACCTCGGGCTCGGGCCAACCCCGTGTGCCCCCTCGGGCACAGCAAATTGGCCAGGGGCTCCCACTATCAATATACATATCCCTCTCTTTTGCATCCGTTTTATAACAGTTTTTCTTCCTTGCATATTCATCCGATCCAATCATGGTTTTCCGCTTGCGGGTCTTGTTGGGTGTTCTGTCTCGACTCGGGACGTTTGCGTTCGTGTCGCTCCTAAGTGATTCGCGCCGCCTAGACGCCGACGGGGCCCAGAGCGAGCTATGCCCCGAGACATGTTGAACTCCGGGGGAACTCGCCAATGGCCCACAATCGGGTCCGCACTTACCCCGGTCATCATGCTCTCGGCCTGGCCAGTCTCGACATGTGGAACTCCCCAAGTGCTCTAGTCTCGGTTCCTATCACTCAGGATTGCGGCCCGAACCCGAGCCCCTGCTTAAGACAAAACCCCAAACAACTCGATAAGGGGAAAAACACTTGGATCACATACATGAAATAGCGAACTAACATGAAACCATGGTATATTTCATTGCAGGGGAATAACACACAAGCATATGGCAAAAAGTCGATTATTACATGATTGGCACGAAGGCCTGATAGGGGGGCACAAAAAAGGAGGAGGAACCGCCGGTGGCAGCGGCAGTCCCTGCTCCGGCAGCGGTGGTCCCTGCTCCAGCGGCGGCGGTCCATGCTCCAGCGGCGGGCAGTAGCGGCGGTTCCTGCTCCCTCCGCCGGCGGCAGCGGCGGTTCCTGCTCCTCCCGCTGGTCAGCAGCGGTGGTCCCTGACCCTCCCGCCGGCCAGCAGCGGCGGTCCCTGCTCCCACCGCCGGCGGCAACGGCAGTCCCTGCCCCTCCCGCCGGCCGGCAGCGGTAGTCCCTGCTCCCTCCGCGGGCAGCAGCGACAGTTCCTGCTTCCACAGCAGTAGTCCCTGCTCCCTCCGCCGGCGGCAGCAGCAGTCCCTTCTCTTTCTGCCGGTCAACGGCGGTAGTCCCTGCTCCTTGCACCGACCACCACGGTGACCGGGCAGCACTACCTGCCAGCGTCGCCGCCTTCATTTTCGACGGTGATGGCGGCCGAGGGGGCAAGTTAAGGTACCGTCTGGCGCCTTTGAATTGGCTGGCCATGGTCCAAGATGCAACACGGCACAGCTGGTTCCTAACTGCGGCGAGGTAAAACGCGCTGAGCGGGTCTGAGCTAGCAAGGGCGCACCTCACCCCGCCGTTTAAGACTGGGAATGGCGGCGGCGCCGGGCACGCCCTGCCCAGCATCGTCGACTCTTGGTTGGCCACCGCCGGCATGAACTTGTGCGATGGGTTGCCTATACGGCCATTGCTGATGCGCGACGGTGGCAGCGCGCCGCCCTTGACCGGAGAACGTCGTCGTCGCCCCGGCGGATGTGTGCCGCGGAAGGCCAGAGTGCACGGCGAGGGGAGCGCTAGGATCAAAGGAGGTGAGGGTGCAGGAAAGCTGAGTTGGGGGAGAAGTGGTGAGTGAGGGGGAAGATCTCCCCCCTCGGTGCCCTTTTGTACCCTAGCCGCTGCTGTGCCCAGCTCCTCGTTCCTCGCGCACGCTCTCTTGCCCCCTCGATTCTCGCGCGCACGCCCGCTGCCGTCCACGCCGCGCCATTTACGGCGTGCGTGTGAAACATCGTCACCATCATAAAGATGGAAGAATGGGTCAAGCCCGCCTTAAAGGCGGTACGGTTCCCAAGGGATACGCCATCATTATTACCTTGGGCATACAGACGGACGTGCCCTGTTTTGCGCGCCGCCCCCGATAATAGGGCCATTACGTAATAATGGCCCATTACCGCTGAGAGACAACTTGGATTACGCCCCGGATAGTGAGGCCGCCATGGGACAAGGGCCCATTATCGCTGAGAGGCACTCTCTCTGCACGCAGAACCAACGGTCGTCTATCTCCTTTGAATACCTGGGCCCACTTCACACTGGTTCGACAAGGTGGCGTAAAACCTGGTCGACCTACAATGGGGCCCTCACAGGCTTTACGCCGGGCGCTACTGTCGGTGTCCTGGGTCAGGGGTATGTTGACTACGGGCTTGAGGCGGCCCCGTCTGCCCACGTGGCCATCCCCCGAGGGGGGACAGGGCTCGAGGGCAACGTGGCGGCCACCCTCCCGTAACACGTTACCCCCTCGGGGGGCGGCTCAGCAAGGGTCGGGATCCCCCGAACCCCTCGGGCCGTCGCCACGTGTAACGAAGCGGATGAGCGCTCCTAACGCTCACCTACCTGCATTAATGACGGTGCAGGCGTAGTCCGCCTGAGCCGCGCGCGCATGCCGCATTTATTACGGAATGACCCGCACGCATCTAACACCGGTCACCGTCGGCTGACCGACGTGAGACCGGTGCGAATGACCGATGGGATGGCGTACAGTACCACGCGTGCCGGCGCACGCCCGGTAGGTATGATACGCTTCCCGATGAACTGCCGCGAGATCGCGAGAGCCGATCCGGCTCTCGTGCCTCACCGAAGATGGTGCGTCAGGTCTAATCACCTGGCACACCGAACAGACTGCGGTTGGACTAGCGGAGTCCAACCGTTTAATGGAGAATGACGTGATGCGCCGACCCACATGATGGACGGCTTGACAGGGGCCATGCCGGTGCAGCAGGGGCGGAAGGCTTCCGCTCCAAGCCACGATGTGGTTTACATTTGTAAACAAGTTTTTTCCTTTTCTCTAGATAACAGCCTGTCTGGCCCCTGTGGTGTCCCCTTGAGATATAAAAGGAGGCCCAGGCCTAGAGGAAGGGGGTTCGGTTCGGCTTTTTGCTTCTTCTCCATGGATTGATACTAGCCGAATCCAGCTCTCAAGAGTTAGAATCCACACAGATAATCCACCCCACAGGAGTAGGGTATTACGCCTCATCGGCGGCCCGAACCTGTATACTTGCTCGTGTGTCACCGTCCTCTATCTTGCGATCTTTGATCCTCACTGGCCTCACCGGAGACGGGCCTGAGGAAGCCTCTTTTTCGCACCCCTGGGCCGAACTCAAAAAGGGGGTCTGCACAGTCCCCCGCTGCGGAGTTCTCCATCCGACAGATATGGTGAGAGTTAATTCCATCGGTCAAATGATAACGCAAACTGAAATGGTTACACAATTCATTCAGGCATGGATGGAGTATGAACATTGGGTATAAATTACAAGATATCATATGATTATACTCCGATGAAAAAAATATATGTTTTAATCCGTTAATACTAAATCTTTCATGCGCGATAACGATATATGTTTCTACATGTGTCTCAACTTTGTTTCACAGAAAATGTTAAATGTTTCAGTGACTGATTTTTTTGTTTCACCATGCATAACTGAATGTTTCAACGATAATCAACTGAAGCATCTTACTGTTCGATTTTGTAAGAAACAATCGGACGCCCGATTTGGAGTTTCTTCCCTGATCATTTGGTCAGAGATTTATGTGTGGTAGCCTATTAGGCCCAACATCGACATTTATCATGGACAAGGCGATTGTATAGCAAGGCTATAGTACTACTTATGAACCAACCAAATATTGAAAATAATAAAAAAAACGAATTGATTACTTTCAAAAAAGGAAAATTGTCTTGTTTGATACTCTCTCCAAATTACACTATTATATAAATGATTTTTATGGACAAGACCCTCTTTAGATTGCAAACGAAACATAGCTAGTCACATCTGTAAAATCGACCTGTATTTTTGCATACAGCTCCTCAAGAGGCTCGCATGCAAAAAAATAGATTTTCGCATGCGGGTATTTTAAGGGTTGTGTACAAAAATAAGCATATTTTTGCAGATGGACTTCTTAAGGAGCTATATGCAAAAATATATTTTCGTAGACGGGCCTCGTAATGATCCACTTAAAATCCGAGTTACCTTTTTCTCCCTCTCAACACTTCAAATTTTCTCATCCTTATCCTCTCTCCATCTCTCTCACCTCCTCTCCTCCTCACACTCCTCTCTCTCTCCCTCAAACTCCTCTTTCTCACGGGAGCTCAGTTTCTCTCGTCTTTCCCTCGACTCCCCTCCTAGGAGCGGCCACTAGCGAGCGCTGACGGCGGCCAGCAGCGGCGAACGGTCCTCCCCAGTGCGTCGAAGGAGGCGAGGGGCGAAGGCGGCAACGCCATTCGTCCCCCTCCCGGATCCACGCGGATCCGACGGTAGCGGCGGACGGCAGTGGTGGACGGCCCTCCCCCACACGTCGAAGAAGGTGACAGCCGCCAAGTAACCTAGTTAGGGTTTTGGTTCTTAGCGATTTCGGATGACATAAGCACCCGTATGGAAAGATAGTGATTTTCGCAAACACCTTCCGACAGGCGGCTAAACCACACGAAAAATCGATTTTGATCGTTTGGAAAAATAGTTTGAAGTAGTGTTACACCATGTTCCAAAGATTCCCCACGTCCGATTGAAGCACTCATTCGGCTTCTATCCACGCGACGACTTCTCGCGCGCGCTAAATCGCAAGAAAACGTGAGCAAAAAGCAGCCCAGCTAGGAACGGAAGGCAGCCGCACCACAAGGCGCAGACGTGAAGGAACAAAAAGGCAGAGGCGAACACGGCGGAGTGAGGAGGGGACAGACGCCGCGGCCGCATGCTGCGGTCTCGTCTCACCCGCGCGGCAGCCGCACTGATCATGAGCCGTCTCGTCCCACAAAAAGGCTCACCTCCATCTCCCCACACGAAACCACCTCACTTTTGCCTCTTCCTCATCTTTGTTGACATTGGTGGACTATTGCTAGCTAGACAGACTACTAGGATACAAATGAACAGTCAGAGAGGCTCCAAAAGATGATTAGATGAACAATCAGCACATAACATATTTTGTGGTAATGAACTCCCCATGCCGACATACTAGCGTCTACTTTGAGGTATACTAAAACTTAACAACAGCAGCTAACTGCGGTTCTGTCGCCCAGTCACCTAGTATAACCACTTCACTAATGGACTAGTCGACAAAGTTAACCTAGGAAACCAAGCTAAGTTAATCAAATCAGCGCTCCAGTCCAAGCATACGCACGATGTACCTCTATCAACGGGGGGGAAGGAAAAAAAAAAGAAAAAGGGAAGGCCACATGGTTTACGCCACAAACCGAAACTAACACGCACAAGAAGGAGCCGCAAATCCGACGAGCAAATCAATCAATCACACGCGATTACCGCGCCGAGGTCAGGTGCGTTGCACTGCACGCGCCGGCGGGGGAGAGAGGGGAAGAGAGGAAAAACGCGTCACATGGGTGGCGCAGCGCAGTGTGGGCGCGCGCGGCGGCGAGGCGACGAGCCGACGAGGGAGAGACAGCGCGCATGTGGCCTCGCCCGGCGCCTGCGGGGTGGGCGCACGGTACGTTGCGCGCAGCACATGGGCGATGGGTCGTACGTGCATATGCCCAATGCGTTGGGAGGAAAAACGGGTTGATGCGTTGCGTGGATCGATCATCCGGAAGATTGCGAATTTGCGATCCTATTCAGCTTTCAGCCCGACTGACGAGATGGGAGCAACTGATCGGTGCAGGCTAATTAAATGTTGGGCACTGTGCTTCTGCTCTCGCCAACTGAACTTGTAACTGCCGCTTGCAGTGGGGGCCATGTGTGTCCCCCCCTTTCTTTAGTTGATTAGTTGATTAGTTCCCGTTCTTTTCAAGGTAAACATAGGAGTATTTCACTAGCTCCTAAACTGCACGATTTTTTAAGAAGAACTAATTAGCATTTCTCAGAAAAAATTTAATCAAGTTTTTTAACTTTTTAATATTTAATTTGTTTGTTTTTTACTCGAGTAATTACCATAAACTTACTTTATTAACACTTCACTGTGGATTTTTTTTAACTGGCACATACCTCACTAGAGCTGTCAAAAAAAACTCAAGGCTCGCCAGCTCCTCGTGTTCGACTCATCTCAGACTCGATTCGAGCTTGTTCAAACTCTTAACGAGCCAGACCTAAGCCTAACTAGAAGCTTGAGAGCTTTGTCGAGTCGAGCTCGAGCTTCTCCCGAGCCTAAGGATAAATTAGTATATATTCATGTGAAAAACTAGTGTATTTTGGTATCATATATTAATCTTAACTTCTCCTGATCTTTTTCTTCAATATTATTAATTAAAATTATTATTCTTTTATAAAATTTTATCATCAAAATATACATTATCCTATTATTAATGCAAAAAACACACACTGGTATGAGAGATTTGTTTTACTCTAATGCAGGTCGAAAACTTGCTTTCGGGTTCAATAGGCGTGTGTTGGCGTAAAAACACGACGGCCTGGGAGATCTGCTTAGCTCCAGTGCAGGTCCAAAACAATGATGAGATGCGAGCGTGCCAGTCAGTTTGATCATACAACTGACAAGATATATAAATTGAAGATCAAAAGATAGCCGATCGGCTGACAAGCCGATGGAATGATTCCAGCCGATGCCGATACCAGCCGATATCCAGTATAGATCTTGATACTTGAGTAAATAATAACATAAAGATAATCGGCTGATGAAAATAAAATAATATAATCCAGTAGAAGCCAATTGGCTAGTAATGATAGATTGAATAAGCACTGATTCGAAGGTTGAAGCATTCATCGGCTGGTGGTCCGATGTCAATAAATCCAAATGATTAGATAAACAGTGAAATCTTTGTTGTCATCGGCTAAATCCATCTTGTATGTAATTCTTATAAGCCGATACAACGTCCAGATAACTCATCGGCTGAAACCCCGATGAAACCCTTATTGGTAATCAAGAAGCAGGCTAGAGATTACTGTTCTAAGCACGACTTAGTAGATCAAACTTAACTGATGCAGCACTAAGTATGAAAAGAAACATAATATCTAGACAATCAAACTTTTGACTAATTTTCAGGGTGGTGGATACAGTATATAATCTAAGCCAACAAAGTAATCTAGCCGATATCGACAAAACCCTAGATAGAGATCGGCCGATGCAAGTAGAAAACATTGTCAATCTAGATTATATAATGTATATGATAACTCGACGACTTACATGAACAAGATTAGAGTGTCGAAGCGATGCAAGCACTAATCCCGATAACGCAAGCCGCCATAACAAGCCTTACTACTCGTCGGAGATCGAAGTCGATGCAGCCCAACTTGAAACAAGAACTTGTCGAAAGTAAAAGGTAAAAGGTGGCGATGCGCCGAAGTTGAATTGATCGAGAGATAATTTATATAGACCCCGGGTGTACATATTTATACCCATGGATAGATACTAGTCCATATCGGACACGACTCAAACTTTCCTAAAGATAAAAGGAAAAACATAAAGTCCTTATCGGACACTAAACAAACTTTCCTAAAGATAAAAGGAAACTAACAAACTATTCATAATTAATAGATACAATTCCCTTTTTCGGACGCAATCCATACATGGTAATCCTCATGAAGCACTTTAAACGAACCCGACAATGGTTCCAACATCCCCTTGTCGAAATCAGCTACATCGGCTTCCTTGTCCGATTCAATATCAGCCGATGTAGTTCCGAAGCCGATTTGTACTCTGTTTCTGTTACCGATTTCCTTCCAATTCCGCTTCGGTCTTAACTCCAAATTCGATGTATGATTTACCAAATTTCATCATCAACAGCGTGCCAGTTGATTTGATCATGTAATCAACAAGATAAAATATGCAAGTTTATTAGTAGACGATAATCAATCGGCCAGGCAGCCGATAACATATCGTGATATAACCTAGCCGACGTAATATAACATGAATCAGCTGTAAGGCATATTCAATGATGAGCTAACCCTAAATTTGATACATCGGCTGAAAAATATCAGTGTTACATAATCTATATATCAATATTACTTTAGAAATCAGCAACTGGGATAGATCGGACTTAACTGAGACAGTATAAATTGCTCAAATTTAAAGTAACATGAAATAACGATTATGTATACTCATGTCATAGCAGATTTAAGCATGTATCGGCTGTAGTTCCAATACAACCTTATACTAGGATATTTTCTGACAACAAATATATCTAACTATCGTCAATCAGATTGGCGATAAGTCAAATATATTCATATTAGATTAGATCCTGATATAAGGGGCAGATACAGTATATTAAACAAAGCATGAAACTATGTAAAACAACTGTACCAGATAAGATCGGCTAAAACCCCGATACTATCCTTATTAACAACCATAAAGCAGGCTAGAGATTATGATTCTAAACACGACTTAATAGATCGAACTTAACTGATGCAACATTAAGTATGAAAAGAAGCATAATTTTTAGACAATCAAGCTGATGGTTGCTTTTTTCAGGATGGTGATACATTACATAATTCAAACCAACAAGTCAATCTAGCCGTTATTAGCAAAACCCTAAATAGAAATCGGCCGATACGAATAGATAGCATTGTCAATCTAAAATATATAATGTATATGATAATTCGGGGATTCAAAAAATAGAATTAGAGTATCATAAAGATGTAAACACTAATTCCGATAATACAAACCGCCATAATAAGTTTTACCTCTTTGCTGAAGATCAAACTGATGCAGCTCGACTCGAAAGCAAGAACTCGTCAAAAATAAAAGAATAAAAGGTTGGCGATGCGCCGAGATTGATTGAACTGTTGTTGTTTTTATTCCAAAGGTCTCGGGATTATATTTATACCTGTCCGTTATGGATACGATTCATATTGTCCTAATACAACTCCAACTACCAAACAAGTCCCTTAGGCAGACTCTTACCTAAAATATCTATAAGAAAATTACAGATAATCCTAATTAATAGGTATATTTGCCAATTCTGGACTTTATCCTTGCCTAGCAATATTATCTCAAACCCTTACTCGAACCCGATATTGATCACACAACCAATATCGGCTACATCAGGTATCCATATCAAACTCGGTTTCCAGCCGATACAGCTTCCCAACCGATGCGCACTCTGTTTCCGAGAATTCCACATATCTTCAATTCTACTTCGAATTGGACTTCGTTTCCGATTCATATGCTTGCCAAATTTTATCATTAACACCTATACTCGGTCGAGCTCGCGAACCTAACCGAGCTTGAGCTGAGCCTGCTTAAAAGCTCAAAGATGGATTAGGCTCGGTTTGAGCTCAGCTCGAGCTTGTGACGTGCTCGAGCCTAGGCAGGCAAGCTCGCTCAAGCTTAGCTAGTTGATAGGCCTACACCTCACTCATATACAAATAAGTGAAAAATTACTAAAAGAAATATAGCACACATACGCAAAAAAATAATCAAACATTTTCTACAAATGGTTATGTTTTTTTTGTTCGGGGTTGATGTTAGAGTCTAATTGTATATAAACTGAATCTTAGCCCAACATGATCACCTCTACTAACTGCGGAATTGTTCTACACTGACTATTCTGTGAAGCCATTGATTTGCCTTGATTTAGATCTCTTCCCTTTTGTCTTCTATTTCTTCTTGATACACGGTACAAGCAGTGGCTAGGTCACCGGTTTAGGTTTAGCGCTACGAACCCCTACCAACACTAATCGATTGCGTACTCTGTTTTGTGTTTTAGCAACAAGCCTCGAGCTTCCTCATAGCCGTACATCTCTCCGACTTATATAAGTGTCGGTAGGGCTCGGGGACTATACCACTAAAGATTTAAGTTGGTTGTTAACTGATCAAACTACCTCTAATTCTTATGTCTTATTTCTGTTAGTAAGGTAATGGTGGAATTATCTCTCCTTTAAAAGATCATAATAATTCATATTTAAGTTTAAATTAATTAATACTCAATTAATTATATGCTAATGATTCACCTCGTTTTGTATTTCTCAATCCTCTCCTTTCTCTTCCTCTCAAACACACCTTTAGAGTGGTCATGGATAGGAGAAACATGGCTAATCTAGTAGTACATAGTGATCGATGGTGTGGCAAAGTTACAGTGCTAGCACCCATATCGAACCGATCATTCGCTCCATTGAACCGCAATCGTTATATGAGCCGAGCAATCCGTTCACAAATCTAACAAGAGACGCAAAGCACGCTTAACAGTGAGTCGGACGAGGAGAAAATACATGATAAGCGCGCCATAGGCGTGAACCAGTGAGGGTGACAACTAAGTCAACTAATAACTGGTGATCTGGATTATTAATTTGATATTCTTAGTTCCAGCTAAGTAAGTTCCATCTGCCCAGCTGTTTTCTGGGATCAAGCTGTTGGTTTAATTTGATCTTCCAGAGGTCAGGTCAACTTCCTTGCATTGCATTATGGGAGAGCCAACAGTTACACATGACCAACATCTTTTTGTCCCTAACTTATGGACCGTTAGTACATTATGGTAGTAGCATTTATATATTGATTGATACTTTCTTTTTTTTTTCCTGCAGTTCTAACATGGAAGCAATTGAATGCGAGTACTAATTAATCCACCCGTTTGAATAGGAGTACTAACTAATCCATCCGTTTGTTGTAATGTAGGGGTATTAGGCTGTGTTCTCCCCCCACCTTTCCTAACTCACCTCTCTTATTTTGTACGTGTACGCTTTCCAAATTACTAAACGATGTGTATTTTGCAAAAAAATTATATATGAAAGTCGCTTTAAAAAATCATATTAATTCATTTTTCAAGTTTATTTTAGCTAATACTTAATAAATCATACACAAACCATCGTTTCGTTTTATGTGTTGGGAGCTAGGTTTCCTGAACTCAGCCTAAGGATGTAAGATCCGGGACCTTTTGCTTTGACCATTAATAGCTTAGATTGTCAAATACGAATGCCATCGTCATTCATCACTAGATTTGTCATCAAGCGTATACTTGTATCACATTAAGTTATGTAGTTAATTCTATTACAGAGACGGAAAGGTATTATTGGCACCACTAATTCTTCCCTGGGACAAATGGCACAACGCTGACCGGTTGCTAATTATACTATAATATTATTTTTAGCATGTAGTTTTCAAAATCAGCAAGCTGAATAGCATCAAACGATGCGTGGGTACATCGCTGAACACGACACGTCGGTACCCACTGCATGATGACGCAAATATACAGGAGCAGTAGCAGCGTCGGAATTAACGAGGTGGTTATGGCGTCGTGCAACGATCGAGACGTGTAGAGTGAGGCGAGAGACAATCAACACCAACAAATCGCAGGCAATGCCGTGGCCACGACGATCCCATGCGTGCTAGCGAAAGATCGATCGATGCCTGCATCTGTAACATCAGAGGAACAATCAATGAAGAAAGCTAGCACAAACAAAATTCAGAATGGAGCTAAGGGTATAGTTCAACTGATTATGTTTTTTTAATGATGAAATCAGTTTTTCAGGTTTCTCGTATTTACGACTGATTATTTTTCTAGTGATAGATGATGTACCCGTCGATAGCAAGGTGCTCGTGGTGACTTTATCAATATCAAGATATATTAGTCTATCTTTTGGATATACTCATAGAGATAGGGTGTACGCGTACGCTTTTATAGGGATGCGCACGCGGTATGAGTGTTGTGTTTATACTGTATTTCTAAAAAAAAATTAGAATGGAGAACAGGTGAAGAGGATACTACGTGCGTTACATGGCTTATGATAGGTCACGTGCTGATCTTGGTAGCTTGTGGCTTTACCAGCCAAAATGTTGGGTAGCTCAGGGCTTCTTTGGAACAGAAGATAGATGAAGGAAAATTGGAGGATTTAGCATTTATTTTTGATTGGCGATTGTAGATACCTTTAGTTTAAAGGGTTTGATACCTTGATTTTTAGAGGAATAATATTCCCTCTTCAAGGGGTGGATCAGAAAAAAATGTTGTTGATGTCTCTAATCAGATAAACGGTATTAATGTCTTATTGTCAAAGAATTTTCTTAGTTCTAAAAAGCATTTTAAAATAGGGTTAGTAAAAGGTTGTTGATATCGTTTGACACCACCAAATACTATTAGATCCCGCACAGCCCTCCTTACATTTTCACATGAAAAAAACTCTTTTTCCTAGAGCTGATGTTAGGATTATTCGTGAAGATGAACTGATCCTCTTGTATGCCATGATAAAGAAAATTAAAGTTTCACCTATGCAATGTTGATAACCAAATTTAGAACTAGTTTGAATTTATAGTAAGTTCTAGCCAAATTTGGAAACTACCGAGTCTTTCCCGCAAAGGCTGGTCTGACCGCCGTTGTGTAGCCAGTCAGACCGGACAATGAACTGCGGTCAGACTGCATGTGTTCGGGCGGTCATACCTTCAGCACCGAGTTCGAGTCCAATTTAAGTATTTCTCGTGTTTCCTTGTTTTAGACCGGGATTTCTCAAGTATTAATTTATTTCTAAGCCTAATTGGACGTGGGAAAGACCATGGGAAGCAAGTCCATCCCTCCTATAAATATAAGGGGCCAAGGCCGATTGAAACAACAACCAATCAATCGTCAAATTCAATTTAATATCCAAACCCTCTATATTCTACATCTCCCTCCCTCTTGCTACCTATCCCAAGTCTTTTCTCCTCAAGTACCCAATTGCTCGTCGTCTTTCGTCTCTACGGCGTTAGAGGACATCCTAGCTGGCATGCCAAGCCTAGGACAAATCAGCGCGCGCTCACCATAACGGGGGTCCCTCCCGGGTGTTCGTTCGGCGGCATCTACCCAATCCCTACGGCGGCGCGTCTCCGGGTGCTGCCACAGGTTGCACATAACGTGCTCAAGGTGTGGTGGCGCAATTCTACGTGAACACAACTTTTTGGCGACTCCGTTGGGGATGATTTCAGTTGCTATAGCCGTAACCCTTGTTCTTCATCATGGGCTCTCACACCAATCTATATCAAGACAACATCATGGTTGCGGATTATGGAGAGTTGCCGGAAGCCGATAGCCAAGCGTTCGAAACTCACCTTGAAGACCTACGGCGAAAGATGGCTTCATGCTACCGGAAGACGAGGCAAGGCGTCATCAAACAACAGGAATTCTCATTGCCCGTATACACCACATCTAAGGTAACAGCCGATTATAGCAATACTCCCGTTCTTGCATCTAATGTTGCTCAAATAGTAGATGGTGTGGTTATTGCGAGTTTAAATAATCGGTTTACTTCTTTTAGTACTACCTTTGAGAAAACCTTTAGTTCTACCTTTGAGAAAACCCTAGATGCTCACATGAACAAAATAGAGAATCGGTTAAATTGCCGATTACTAGGTACTGCATCTACTTCATACAACAGCGAGCACTTGTATGGTGTTTCATCGGCTTATAATTTACCATCAGTACCTATACAACAAAATTGGTCGATGAGAAGTACCTACAATTCTCTTAATGCGGTAGATCCTAAAATCATCCCTGCGGCACAATATGCCAGTCAGACCGCTGCAACATTGCCGGTCAGACCGGACATGGTGGCCGGTCCGACCGGCGGGACAACGCCGGTCAGACCGTAGTCGGCGAGTCTTTTAGGATTGGCTCCTACATTGGCCGTTCCTAGTAATCCTATGACTAGTACACATCCAAAACCAAAAGTCTTAGCGATGAAATTGCTGAAGCTTTCAAAAATGCTTTTGGTGTAGATACTAGAATTAAAAAAGATCCGGTTCAAGATAGTCAAGCGAAAGAAGCCGAGATCTTACAAAAGGCTAAGTCTGATTCTCCCCATGACAATATAGTTGATAAGGTTATATCTTCGGACGATAAGATAGTTAACGTGCACACAGCCGAATGGGCTAGGACCTCTAAGTCTGAACCATTCGTTTGCCCTATCCTTAAGCCGGTTGTTCACAAAAATCGGCATGAGGAAACAAAATTCACATTTGATGTGGCCAAATGTGATAACATCTTTGATTATTTGTTAGAGCGTAAACAAATCGAATTGTCACAAGGCCATGTTATACCACCATCTGAGGAGTTAAAGCAGCGCGCACATTGTAAGTGGCACAATTCAAATTCTCATGCCACTAATGACTGCAACATATTCAAAAGACAAATTCAATCAGCCATTAATGAAGGACGATTGAAAATTGCGGATATGCCAATAGATAAACAACATGTTCCGGTGAATACCATTGAATTGCAAGAGGAGAAGAACCCTGATGATAAAAAGAAGACCACTTTGAAGACATCAATGCTCGAGGGGCAAGAAGACAAGCCGGAGATTCCAAAAGATGACAAGCGACTAAGGAGATCAAGTTCACCTACCAAGCGAGGTGGGGGACGAGCAAGGATGGACCGCCGGCGACCTACTTCTCCTTCTCCATGGTATTACTCTTGGTATGCACCATGTAGCTTTAATGGTACAAGGATGATGCCTATTTATATACCGTATTATTATCCATTATGTGCATTACCACAAAGACCGATTTTTAATAATCAATCGTGCTTTTCTCATAGCCGGTTGAAAGGAAAAAATTGGTTACAAAGAAATCAATGCAAAAAAGTGGAGAGGCAAGAGTGGATGCCAAAGCAAAGCAAAATGCAATCTGAACAAGGGGGCCTCTCGTAGTATTCTTACATCCCCATTAAACACATAAGCCTTAGAGGCATTCATGGCCAGTATTAGTTGATATCGCCCTTAGATGATCTCATGCTAAATGCTTTTCGGCTCATAAGTTTGCCGAAAAGGCAGAGGCATGTGTTGATAACCAAATTTGGCACTAGTTTGAATTTATAGCAAGTTCTAGTCAAATTTGGAAGCTACCGAGTCTTTCCCGCAAAGGCCGGTTTGACCGTCGTTGTGTGGCCGGTCAGACCGGACAATGAACTGCGGTTAGACCGCTGGTGTTCGGGCGGTCATACCTCCAGCACAGAGTCCGAGTCCAATTTAGGTATTTCTCGTGTTTCCTTGTTTTAAACCGGGATTTCTCGAGTCCTAATTGATTTCTAAGCCTAATTGGACGTGGGAAAGACCCTGGGAAGCAAGTCCACCCCTCCTATAAATATAAGGGGGCCAAGGCCGATTGAAACAACAACCAATCAATCGTCAAATTCAATTTAATATCCAAACCCTCTATATTCTACATCTCCCTCCTTTTTGCCACCTATCCCAAGTCTTTTCTTCTCATATCCTCAATTGCTTGTCGTCTCTTGTCTCTACAGCGTTAGATGACGTCCTAGCTGGCCTGCCGAGCCTAGGACAAACCGGCGCGCTCTCTCCCTCCTTCTTGCTACCTATCCCAAGTCTTTTCTTCTCAAATCCTCAATTGCTCGTCTTATCTTGTCTCTACAGCGTTAGATGACGTCCTAGCTGGCCTGCCGAGCCTAGGACAAACCAGCACGCGCTCACCCTGACGGGGGTCCCTCCCGGGTGTTCATTTGGTGACATCTACCCAATCTCTATGACGGCGCGGGTGCCGCTGCGGGTTGCACATAATGTACTCAAGGTATGGTGGTGCGATTCTACGTCAACACAATGCATGTCAGACTCTCGATAAGGATCATGTGCACGAGGAAGCTTTTAGCTCTATCTCTCTTTGCCACCGCATGATTGATTTGGTTGTTGCCATGTCACAGCCCTACCTCCAGAACCGCGTAACCCAGCCCATCAGACGGGCGGGCCCACTTACACATACCACCCCACTTACACTTTCGTCATCGCTTCGTGTAAAAGGGTTAACCAGGGAGTGATATGGTTGGAGAGAAGATGCCTTATAAGTTGGTTCCACCCTTGCTAAACTAGCAAGGTGGTACTAAACATGTGCACACAACTCTAATGGGCCACACAGGCCTAGTCCTAATTGGCCCAGGATGTCACATGCCATGGGCATATGTAGGAAGCAGAGGGTGAGCATGGGCCGAAACTCGCTATGAGTCGAGTGCAGCGCTGGCGATAGTTGCTAGTGTAAGACTGGCGGACGCATGCAGTGAATGAGTAGAGCGAGGATGGAGTAGAATGGCGGTTAACTGCATGGAACATGGAAACACATGGCCATCACTCCGGTTACCACCCTCAAGGTCACAACTTTCGTCACCCCCAACAAACTCTCTGCTCATCGCATCGCCGTTGAGTGCTTTGCTCCCAACAGCCCATGTTGATCAACATTGCATTGCCCCAATTGTCATCGTCTCACTCTCACCGTATTCCGATTGCTATGCACCTTCTAGCATTTATGCATCGTCTTACATGTACTCTACAACTACATGGATGAGTTCCTTTACCCTGCTTTGGAGTGCACATGTAGCCAATGAAAATTTAGTCACCGGTTCATGCTCTCTATCCTCTCGTTCTTCCTCAACTCATTCCTTCTGCTAGCATAGACACATTCAGGGGAGGATCTACCACCCGGGCTCATTGGCAGATAATCCATTAAAATTCCATAGAATTAGAAAACCGAAAATAATTTTTTTAGTAAACACTAGCTATAGTGAAATTTGTTCGCGTTTTCAAATATTTATAGATCCACTACTGGACATATTATAGCCGTTTAAATTACCCTACTTTTTTTATTTGTTCTTACGCGACAATAGCTCTCTTTCAAGTATATAGGATTGTAATAAATCACTGTTGAGTTTTACACTAAAATAAAATAAGATTACTATCTGTTCTTGCATTTCCACACTCCGAACACTACATCCTACAAAAAATATATGTTTCCAATAATATGTTTCGCACATATAATCCTGTTCTATTTTATTTCAAAGGGTGTGCCAAAACTCTAACAGCAGCGGCTAGCCGGCGTGGGAGGCGAGGACATTGGCATTGTCTGGTCAGTACGGCCGACGGCAGGGGCTGACGCGAGCGACAGCAACAACTGGCCGACGGGATGGGCCGCGGCGCGCATAAGTAGGCGTGGGTGACGCTAACGGCGGGAGACCGACGAGGTGCATGGTGAGTGTGGCACGGAGGCTCATGGCTAGCAAGCACGACGCGGTGACTGGAGTGGTGTGCCGGTGATCCCGTCGTGATGCGAGCGAGGCGTTGGTGCATGGCTGATGCGCAGTAGCTGCGTTGAGGCTATCGTGGTGGGAGGACGGAGGCGACGGCGATGCGACCAGGCGGACCGTTGGAACACTGGCACGGGCAGCCTGGTCGTGGTGGCGACAACAGTAGCGCCATGAGAGGGGTGTTGAAGCCTGCGACGAGCTTCCTTCTAGGCATCAGTCCTTTTACAGAGGCGGCTTGCCACTGTAAGATGACCACATTGGACGGGCTAGTGCGGGGAGAGGGGATCCATTATTCTCCCTCACCCTCTCCCTCTTCGACCTAACCACGTGGATGGAGTTGAAGCGCACTAGAGGTTGACACTTTGCTTTGATGGTCGACCGGCGGTGAGGCGTCGGCGCGGTGGCTACGCGTCGAAGGGGATTAGCTAATGGTAATGTTGAATATGACATACACTCATTGGCGCGGGAGAGTGGGAACTATGGGGGAAAGCCTAGCATTCAGGCGGGCAACGACGACACCTACGGGTGCCGTTTTCCCCTTGGGGTGTTGCTGTGTTTTTCTATCCTCTCCCAATGGGTTCTTCAGGTGAAAACCATGTCCTAATTCTCTAAGATGTGTGGTGGCCACGTTGTTAGCATCATTTTCCTTCTTGAGACACCGTTTAGAAGACCCATTCCTTAGGAGTGTTGTGGGCTGTTTTGTTTTAGCAGTAGGATCAGACGTAGACGCATTGTGTGATTGTATTTTTTTTCTTTTTCTTAACTATGGTCTCTAGAACTATAGATTTATATTTTTCTTCTTATGTATAATATAAACGTAGCACTATCTCGTACAGGTGGTTTAAAAAAAAATAAACACAGCAACATCAGAGCAAACACACTGTACCAAAAGTCACCGGTTGCGTTAAAACAAGAAAAAATACAGGACAACCTGCTGACCAAAGGCGAGTTCATCATCAAACACACAACCTGCCCTCTCTGTAAAATAAGAGTAATAAAAAATTGCACAACTTGCCCTAGCTCATGCCCGTGGAATATTCGCGCCAGCTCCAACGCCGCTGCGGCGCATCGAACACCAAAGACAGGTAGCTCCCTCGCACGCAGTTATCCTGGCACTGCCACGTCACCCGCCAACCGGAAGCATCGGTGGATACCGCCGACACGTGTCAAACTCCTCGACACGTGCCTCGCGCGGGATGGAGCTACACGGTTGCTCGTCCTGTTGCCACGCCGCACCGGATCCCCTGCAGTCCGCAGTCACGCCCTCCCCGCTGCGTTACCGCAATTATGCATCACCGCGTGGGGCCCTAAAGGTGGGACCCATGCGTCAGTGAGACAGGCAGGCTCCATTGCGGCTGCTGCCGTCATCATAGCTAAAGGCGATTAGCGGGAGGAGTAACAGCGAAGCAAAACCACTAATCATGGGTTTTTTTAATTACTGCCCTAATCCAGGGCGATAAGACGGAGGGAAATTACTAATTAAGGGAGGGATTAACCGGTCATGGTCTTTGGAGTTGGGGAGCTTGCTATAAAAGAGCTCCAATGGCGTCCCTCCAACCTCCCCGCCCACCATTCCCACTTTCGCCCACACACCCAGATCCACAGCCATCCTCCACCGCCGCCGCCACCACTACCAAGCCCACAAACACCACAGCCTTCGTGAGCTCGAGCGAGGTAAAGCTTTAGATCTGAGCGACTTCGAGCGTCTTCAAGGTAAAGTTTTCTCGAAACCCTCTTCTTCTTCCTCTAGGTCTCCCATCTGTTCTTCCACTGTTTCTTGGTTAGGTTGCAGAGTGTGCGAGGCCCTGGGCCTTTTAGATCCAGGGCTCCCAGATCTGCTGGTTTCTTCTTCTTCTTTGTGTTCTAGTGTAGGTTGGTAGCCAAGAGGGGTTCTTTTTCCACACCTCACTTGCTAGATCTACCACCAAAAGCCATCTGTTTTTACTGTGGCTGTTGATTTCTCCTGCCTGTTCTTGATTTTCGATTCGGAACCAGGCAATCTTTGTTCTTGCTTAGTACTATCAGAAAAAAAATCCAAAAAAAAGGTTTGTTGAGTTGTTGTGATTAGAGTAGATGGCTGCAGCTATAGATCTGTCAGGGGAGGAGCTGATGAGAGCACTCGAGCCTTTTATCCGAGATGCCTCCGGCTCGCCTCCGGTTTGTTCCCAGTTTAGTCCCACCTCGCCATTCTCCTTCCCGCACGCGGCGGCGTTCGCGTACGGTGGCGGGCCGGCCCAGCCGGAGTTCAGCCCGGCCCAGATCCACTACATCCAGGCCCGCCTCCACCTCCAGCGGCAGGCGGCGCAGTCCAGCCCGCTCGGCCCGCGCGCGCAGCCGATGAAGGCGTCGGCGGCGGCGGCGACGCCGCCGCGGCCGCAGAAGCTGTACCGCGGCGTGCGGCAGAGGCACTGGGGGAAGTGGGTGGCGGAGATCCGCCTCCCGCGGAACCGCACGCGCCTCTGGCTCGGCACGTTCGACACCGCCGAGGAGGCGGCGCTCGCCTACGACCAGGCGGCGTACCGCCTCCGCGGCGACGCGGCGCGGCTCAACTTCCCCGACAACGCCGCCTCCCGCGGCCCGCTCCACGCCTCCGTCGACGCCAAGCTCCAGACGCTCTGCCAGAACATCGCCGCCGCCAAGAACGCCAAGAAGTCCACTGCCACCGCCTCCGCCTCCGCCACCGCAACCTCCTCCGCGCCCACCAGCAACTGCTCCTCGCCGTCCTCCGACGACGCGTCGTCCTGCCTGGAGTCCGCCGACTCGTCGCCGTCCCTGTCGCCGTCTTCCGCCGCCACCACGGCCGAGACGCCCGCGACCGTGCCGGAGATGCAGCAGCTCGACTTCAGCGAGGCGCCGTGGGACGAGGTCGCTGCCTTCGCCCTCACCAAGTACCCGTCCTACGAGATCGACTGGGACTCCCTCCTCGCCGCCAATTAACACCGCCACCACCACCACCACCGCTTCTTGGCTAGTACTCACGCCGTCGTTAGCCTAATCGCCGCCGCCGTGCAGATGGGATTTTAGACATTCTGCACCATCGGACGGACATGCACTAGTGGATTAGCAGTTTTAAGTCCCTAATCCTTTTGGTTGGTTCGTTGTGTACGTAGATCTCTCTCCAGACTTTGGTTCTGTAATTTGTAGATGCTAGGGTTGGTTGGTGTTCTTCCTCCCCGGAGAAGCCGATGTTACCAGCAGCCGGCGTTTTTGTGTCCGGCGTGCGTCTCCGGTGGCCGGCCGGTCACTGGTCAGTGACTCCGGCCGTAGTCGCGAGTTCGCGTCCATTGCTCTTTCGTCTGTACTATTTACCTCTACTGCTGATCTTACAGGTTGTAAACAGTAGTAGTAGCATTATTTATGTCCTTGTAATATTATTAGCGTGTTATGAACTTGTAATGTGAATTACCTCTACTATTATTACTATTATTTAGCGTCGTTGTTAAATCTTCTCTACTGTGTATAATCTTTTTCTGATTTCACCTTTCAACTTGCAAAGATCCGCTTGTTGAGTTGCTTGTATGGGCAGAGGAACACTTCGCTTTCTAGAAAGGAGGAGACGAACAAACTCGTCCGTCTATGCATCAACGTCACTGGATTTCGGCTACCATCCTCCGTAATCGTTGCAGATCTCAACGGCGCGAAGATTATCTTTAATATTTTCCCATATAATTTTCTGTGTGAATCTGAAAGCAACGCTCTCCGTGGACCGGTCAGAGAGAGGCTACCGTCGGCGGCAACGACGGAGCACGTCGCCGACGAGATGCGGCGCCGTATTTTTTTTTCTCACCGCCGGATTTCGCATCGCACCCGTCAGTATCGCCCACGGAATCGCATTTGTTTAGCCTCGGTTTCAATGACTTTTACACCATCGATCTCAGGCGAACGTGCCGTTGCGTTTTATTACTGTATTCGTTCTACAAGGAATCGAATATTGCAATTTCCGTGACGGGTGACGACGACGATTTTTTTGATTTGAATGTTCCGGGAAGGAGATGGAAACGGAGGGAGGGAGGGGAGGAATTCCCCGCCAAAAATATCGAGAGATTCGTAGCGGTAGTACTAGAGCACATGGAAACCGCGTAGCCTCCGCGTCCGCGCCAACGACGAGTCTCGTACAAAAAGGAAGGCCTCCTTGGCCCCACCCACGTCGCCCTCAGGATGAGGGTGGCATTGAATGCGTGGGGGGGTGGGCCCCACCACCGCCGCAGGAGGTGGTCCCACCTGCCAGTGCCACAGGGGCTCACTACGCAGAGATGGGGTTCAGGTAAAAATGGAATGGAAAGGGGAGCCGCCAAGGCGGCAACAGGTGAAAGTGAAAGACGACGACGACGACCCATGCGAGTACGCGTTTCTCTGACTAGTGATCCTCCTACAATTTACTGTGGTGTAGCTTTTGGTTGGTTTTGTTTGCTTTGGCATGTGGTAACTGGCAGTGTGGCACGCGCGATGTCCGTCACTTGCAATTCTTGTAGACTGTAGTACATGCATCTCATCACATTTTCACCTGATCTTAAGCCATGAGGCATCATCATCAATCCGGTGGCAAGTTGGGCTTGTGGCACTGTCCGGCTGCACACGCCAGTAGCAGTAGACAGTAGTAGTAGCTGGTTCTTTTTTTACATTTTTGCCCTTTTAAAAACTTATTTTATATACTTACACCATCTATCACAAGAAAAACCAACTTATGAGGGTTTTAAATTCATACCCAAAAGTTAGTTTTTCTCAGAACGGAGGGAGTATTCTACGAATGGATGTTTTTTTTTCTGGGTACCAAGATCATTGACACTGAAATTTAATATCTTTGTGCCAATGTCGCCAATGGCATTAGCGCCGACAATTCTAGCCCCCCATGTGGTAGCTACTCCCCCCTTTCCGTAAAAAATCAATCAGTCTTGAAGGTGATATTTCTTAGTACAATGAATTTGGACGAAAGGTTATTCAGATTCGTTATACAGTGAATTTGGATGGAAGGTTGTTCAGATTAGATTTTTTTAGACGGATGAAGTCATTGACGCAGAGATGTTGAACCTCGACACCAGGGTCACTAGTGTTGAGAAAAAGGTTTTATTTTTAGAATAAGTTTTGAAGAAGGGTCGAAACATGAAAAAAAAAACTCAGACAGTAGTAGGGTCTGGTTTCTGGCTTGGCTTGCTGCTCGATCCTCGCTGCTACACTACTCTATGCTGGAGTACTAAATGCGAAATGGCAGGCACACCAGCCCACTGGACAAGAAAGTAGGGTCGGCCTCATCTGCAACTGTTAACCGGTCAGCACCACCGTTGGGTAAGTAGCAGCAGCGCGTAGTGGGCAAGTCTCAAATACAGTGATCCTTGGTGGCCGGTACAACAATCTTGATGGCAGTGTGTTTGCTCACTTACAGTGATCCATAACTGATGCTTATTTTTGTTCGAAAGTCCAAATGATACACTTTTTTAGTTGAATCGAAAAATAAGGCCAATTAGTTTGCCATCCTCCTCTCTGCCTCGCCGCTATCGGAGCTTGCCGCCTGGCAAATTAGGCGGCAAGCTGGGATAGCGGCGGTGGGGCCAAAACGCGACGACGCTCTGTCTCTGATGCAGTGAGACGATGTAGAGTTCGGGAAGCCGCCAGTGAACTCCGGCATGGATTCGGTGTCGCCCTGACTAGATCTGGTGCTCCTACGGTCAGATCCGATGTCCCTGCTCGAATCTAGCCAAGGTCGAGCAGCTGGTGTGGCGAGCGACAGGAGGAGGCAACTCCGGCGTAGCTGGTGGTGAGAGGCAGCTCTGGAGCGGCTGCGCGTGGCGGACGATGCAGGAGTCCTAAGCGGGTGGCGCCGGCGACAGTGGTTGGCCTGTGTCGGCGGAAGTAGGAGGCCAGCGCCAACAGTTGTGGCAGCGACAGCGGACAGGAAGGAGGGTGGTGCAGCCGGCTGCATCGGGCGGTTGATAGCGGATGACGGCGCGCGGAGTAGTAGGTTGGTGTGTCCATGCTACGGGATGGCCGACGTGACGCGATCGGTGATGGAAGGAAGCGGAGCTTGGATTGCCCGACGGTGGCAGGAGGTTGGAACAGCGATGACGTTGAGAGTGGCAAGGCGTGGGCCACGACCAACAACAGACTGAGTTAGCGTGGTGCACGACGTTTTGGTCGGAGTTGCTACGGAAGCAGGAAGCAATCGGACGAGATGACGACGACACGGATGGGTGGCCTGTGGACGCAAACAGTCTGGCCGAGGTGACGACGATGGTGGCGCTGTGAGGTGGGTGTTGCAGGCCTACGGTGGGTCTTAATCTAGACGCTAGTGCTCTTGAGGCAACGTCTTGCCGCCACAAGATAGCCACGTTGGCAGGCTAGTGTGGGGGAGAGGGGTTTCTTCTTTCTCACCCTCTCCCTCTCCAACCTAACTGCATGGATGGATTTGGAGTGCTCCGGATGTTGAGCTTGTATTTGATGGCCGGCCAATGACGAGGCGCTAGTGCAATGCCTGTGCATGGAAGGAGTGCGGTTGGTGGTGGCTTATATGTCCAGCAGGAGATGTCAACACGAGGAAGCGAGAAGATTATGGGTGAAAGCCTTGCCTCTTAGGGCCAACAACAACGACGCTTGCGTGCACCGCTTTTCCCTTGGGACGTTGTTGAGTGATCTCTCTTGCCCTCCTGATGGATTTCTCTGTGTGAAAACCACATCCTAAACCCTAGGACAGGCGGCGACGGCACTCTCGGTGTCGTACCATTCCTAAAGGTGTTGTTTAGAAGATCCTTTTTCTTCAGAATGTCATGTTCCTCTCTCATTAGGAGCGGATTTTGGTAGTAGACGTGTGGTGCGGTTGTCTTTTTTTCCCTAGCTATAGCCTCACAGGACTAGTCTTGTAATTTTTTTACTGCTCTATCAATATGAAACGTCACACTATCTTTATGCGTGCTGTTTCAGAAAAAATTCCTTTGAGTTTATCTTTATCATTCGTTTTCTGTGTTTTCCTTGCAGTCGAATCAAATAATCATTCCTGTGTTTTTTCTTTTTCTTGTAATCTTCTATTTTGTATTTGTATTACTGTTAAAATCCTGTGTTTTTCCTATTTTTCAGCTTTTTGTCTTGCGATTCAAAGTGGCCTATAATCAAATTTAGTAAGAAACGAGTACACCATTTTATCGTGTACTGTATTTGCTGGATGATGGCATGCATGCAATTCATCCAGGTTTACATTCTCTTTTAGAAATGCAGTGATAGCTTAGCGTGGTCGATTTTTTGAATGGTGCAGTTCGTCTTTGCTTTTCCATAGCTAATTCTTTAGTCTGCATAATTGGTTGCTGAGCGTACGTAACCTCTTTAATTGATTGTTTATTTGTTTATGCAGCGACAATGATGATTTATGCAACAGAGGTGCCCTGTGAGTTGGCCTTGGTGTAGCTACGGTATTAGTTGAGTAATCAATTTGAGTCTTATCTCTATCTCAGTACATCAATATGTTTTCACCCGTAATCATACAAATTAAGCAAGGATTAACCTTTCCATATGAAAATAATACAATTTAATATTAAGTATAGTTTTCACTTGGCAAACATGTGTAATAAAAACTTGATTTGTCAATGGCCTTTGGCAGGTTGTATCACCCAGAGTTGCATGGGACAATAGCGTTTGCTTATCAATTTGATTCTCATTTTCTTTATGTTGCTTATTTGATCCTCTTTTTCAAGGAGAAAAATAAGGTCTGGCCATGTTTCATGAAGGTCACCTAACTGTGTTAACTCGGGGAAGAAAATACCATCTTTCTCATTTGATCTTAATTTCTTAATTTCTTCGTTTATTTGATCCATTTTTTTCGTTTTATTCCTATAAAATTGCAATAGAAATTTTGGCTAAAATATGAGATGAAATTGATATTGGTTCGATATATTTGACTTAGGTTTAACAAATATGATGTAAATTTGAGGCCGAGACAGGAAAGGCCAATGCTATGGTCTTGTTCCCAGGGGCATATTGGCCTTGTTCACTCTCTAAATTAATTTCTAATGACACTCCTAACGGTTTGGTTGGTGTGGTTACAAGAAGAGGGTCAGACGGCAGGTTTGTTTTTAAAAGTGAGGTTAAATGAGTAAAATTGGAAGAAAGGACTAGGTTGATGGTTAGCCTTCAGAATAGAGTAAAAACTAAAAAGCACAATAATCTTAAGTTGGATACTGCAATGTGATATAGTTTGTTTTCTTTTAAGACCAACTTTGTCGATGAGCAAAGAATCGTTAAATTGTGGCCCGTAGATTTTCCGTGAATCACGACCAATTAACACAGAGAAAAGGAAACAAGGGAAGATGGATGAGGCTGCAGAACGTCAGAAAGACGGCAGAAGTGCCGCCCCACTACGCAACATTAGTGCTGTTCTTCCTGGTTTTTGTGGACAGGCAGCAACCGGCATGCATTGCTTATCTGAATTTCTGATTACATTTCGGCGTGCTATGGATGGAGGAGGATCATCAGATCAATCCAGCGTCTTTTCTTAAAGTCGGAAAATAGTCCTATCAACTATCAAGGCCACGAATGAATTCAATAGTCAGCAGGACGTTTCTTCTGGATGTTAAGAGGATAATTCAGCGTCCTAATTAACTTTCAGCTTTTTTTCCGTTTTTTCTTTGTGAGGCTACGAGGCCACGGTTTGCAGAAAAGGCTAAGTCTGCTGCAGCTCATCAGTCATCACCTGTCCACTAATATGAAGTTATGGATTATTAGCCCTTGGCAGCAGTGAAGTTATGGATTATTAGCCCTTGGCAGCAGTGAAGTCATGGATCAAACATGATCAGGATTTTGCCGGGGGATTTGGCCCGGCTAGGCTTCAACATGTTGGGCTTGCCGGGCTCAGCATGAATGGTTTACTGGTAGCAGCAAGAAAGCAGCCTGTCTGGACCAAGTTGGGAGCCTACTCGTACTGAACGGCGATTGTTTTTTTTGATTGCTCCCACTGATCTATTTATGTATAACAGATATTGGTACTATTCAATTTCAAATTTTGACCACTTATTTTTTTCTAAAAAAATATTATAATACTTGATATTATGTTATATTATCAAACTGTGTGAAGGTAGCGTTTCATTCATCACAATGTAATCATTAAAAAGTAATTTATTGATAAAGTGAGATGCATGGTAGCAGTTGACAGTGTCATTATTGAGAATGAAGGGGGTATTGGCATTACCAAATTATAAAGATGGTTACTATGCGTTAGGCTTTATGCAAACAATTAATATATGCTATATTCGGATAACTATATGGGAGGTCAAAATTTGGTACGCTAATATTTTTGTGTATTATTTGGGTAGGCAAATGCACTCCCTTTGATTATAAATATTTGACGTATTTGATTAAAATTTAAAATTTACATCCATCAATAATTTCATAAATGTTCAGTTTAATAAAAACAAAAGACATTATCCCAACACATACATGTCTATCTGTAATGGTTCAAGATTACCATCTGTAATGGGTTCAACCAACCATTACAATCAAATGGTTATAAATGTGGCCAGTCATCTGTAACGGTTGGAGGCCCGTTACATATGAGGTGGCTGATATCTGTAACGGTTCCTCAAAAGGAGCCGTTACAGACGAGTGCTAATCCCTAATGATTTCAATGTTGCTAATTATAGATGAGTGATTTGTAACGGCTTGTTTAGGTCCGTCACATATAACTTATTACGGATGTGAGAATCTATGCTAGTGAAATTAGACTTTATAAACATACTTTAATGCAAAACTAATAGTTAAAGTTTTAAAAGTTTAATTAAATTTTATTTTAAACGTTAAATGTTTATTATCGAGGAAAGCATAACTGAATTGGCCCATGGCTTTCACAAAATCCAGTGTAAACAGCCGGCTGGTCTAGATCATAGCCATGCAGCTAGCTTGCAGCCAGGGATCAGTAGCAGTACTCGGTGCAGTGAACAGGGTGAGCCGTGAGCATCATCACTGGTGGTTCTTTTTCAGTGGCTAAGCATGTCTGTATTGGGATGGCCCATGATCATTCCGGATGCATGCATGGCTAGCTTCAAAGTGAATAAAACTGATCTAGAAACATCTGGTTCTTCATAGCCCAGAGACCAGGCTACACCATATAAGAGACCACTATATGTACTTTCTTGGTCACAAAAATGATTTGCATGTTCAACTAAACATGGTCCTAGATACGCTCTGCTGGGTCCAGAGACAAGTGTCTAGATCGTGGAGAGGGGAATTCCAGTTTATGGGTCCGATTCCATTGTAAGGATTGCCCCCAACACCATTCCGTCACAATCTAGTGAATCTTGGGATTTGATCTATGGAGATGTCTCTACTCGTTTGTAGTCCAACAATTTGATTCTGATAAGAGATTTGATTTATAGAGTGGGCTCTGCTCGGGCATACTCCAAACATTTGATTCTGATTAGATACAGCTCCATCGGTTGCTCACATCTTCTAATAAACCATTTTAACTTATTAGAAAATAAAAATTAATTTATAGATAAAACTTATATATATATATATTCGTAACAACTTAAAACCTAATCTTAAAAAAGAAAGTAGGTTGAAAATATATTTAAATCAACTTTAAAATTAAGTTTAAAAATTTAAATTTTAGTTTTTCTTTGATTTATTGGGGTATCCAATGAGGCCTATAGCTTATTCTTTTATGAGAACACATAATAAGGGGGACATATTCTATACGAACATCACTCTCATACACTACCGCACAGGCTTAGAAATTGCTAGCAAAACCCAATTACCCTTAGAGAAAAGGTATAGCTTACACACTGAACATATGTATTAGGCGTCACAGGTTATTCAGATTTGTTTCAGTTTTTTTTCCTTTCTTATTTTTTCTGTATTCCTAGTTAGTGTAGAGGACATATATGTAATTCTTTTACTTAATAAAATCTGCATTATCTTCAAACAAAAAACCACGAATACACACTTGTTTTATTATTCATCTATCATCTGATCACATCATTATCTAAAAAATCGTCTGATAACATGCTAGTTTCTGATAAGAATCTTTCTTCAATATTTGAGGGAGGAGAGGGGGTTGCTTACATGGAAGTGCAGAATTTCTAGAACAGGATGAGTTGTAAAGCGCATAATAATTCACCCAAATATAAGAATGCACACATGCACGATAGATCGAGAATTGGATAGATCCAAGAATGCTCAGGTTGGTAAGTCCATTGTTGTTGTCGTCCCAGAGCTTAGCAATTGTCCTTTTAACAAATACTAATCCTCTCTTAGCTTTATCGTCCACTTGCATGCTCTGCGTGTGCAAGAGGATTCCAGAAAAGAAGATAAGAAGGGGGCTAGTGGTTGGATTAAGGTAGCAGATTTGGTAGTCCTAGCTTTGCTTGATCCATTGCTTTGTAGGTCAAGAAGGCATATAACGGCAGTGATAAGCCCAGATTAGCACCACATGGAAGTGAAAGGCGTGTGCTCACCAACCATGTAACCACTCAAAATCTCACCTTTTTTTTTGTCCAGAAAGCTTTATATATATATATATATATGCAACTAGCACATATATAGTTATAATTAATTAATTGAACAGGAGGCATCTTATTACCATCTGAAAGCTAGATATATGACCAGGAGGCATGTACATATATATAGCTAGCTAGCTATTTGATTTGAACAGTATAAAGTCCCTGATAAGTGCTAATCCATAACACCACTAGTAGTATCCAGGTTCTCAATCACATTGTGGCCCATTTTGGCATATCATTTTGTGAGCTCAATCTTGATAATAGTTTGTGCCTTTAATCTGACATGCTAGAGGGGATGGGGGGAGTGTATTAATTATATTGTGTAACTCATTATCTGTTCGATTGCTTAAGATTGCACTAAGAACGATCTAGCTTTGCTTGGCTTGATAGCTGAACTGCTGAAGTGCATTTGCCATGGCTGCCAAGCAAATCCATACTGTTATACTAGTTTTTATTATCTCTTACTTGATCAAAAAGAAAAAAAAAAGGGGACTTTACTCTCCAGCTTTTGTTACTGTTTTTATTAAGAAAAAAAAAAGAAAATGAAGGCTTTTGTCGTTCTTTGGCCCCACTCGTCCCAGGATAATGTTTGGCATTTAAAGTTTTAACCTCATTTCCACTAGGACATTATGTATTGCATTGCATCCATCGTTAGCAGAGTAGAGAGTGTGAATCAAGCGCACATGGGTTAATACAGAATTTCAGATCCATCATCCTTGTGCAAAGGATATGATTTCAACATACATAAGAGTGTGACCGGTATACCAGAGTGTGCTGTGTTCGCCCATATGGCCATATATATTCTGGATTGGGAACAAGAGGATAGCTTATTCTTCAACGACTCCTTGTGACATTCTCCTGCACTCCCAGAAAAACAAATCATGCATGAGTATATATATATCGATCTTGTTAGAAGATATAGCTAGCTTCGATTGCCAGTCAAAGATATGGCTCTCTTTTATCACCATCACAGTCAGGGGCAACATGGTTAGAGGTCACTTCACTATCAACGGTTATGGATCAAGTACACTGATCCACTTTTAAACGCTGTATCCTTACATACATACATCCTCTATACTTAAAAACAATTAATAATTTCTAGCTATAAATCCGGATGAGGTTATTGAGGTTCATAGAATTTGATTTTTTTAAAGATGGAACGAGTATATGTATCCAGAAGAAGGCATGCAGGCATGTGATCATTGGCTAATTAGACTATTGCAAGTTGCTATAGCTACCCACCTGATGTACGTCGAAGCAAGTACAAGTTGCATGCAAGCTTTATTTTCTCTTTCTTTCTTTAAGAAAAGCAGGGACTCTAGGGTCAGAAAGAAGAATATGCTGTGCAAAAATATAGACCGATGGTTCATAATGCTTTTCACCTTCCTTTCGTTGATTAGAAGCATATAATCCCAGAGATTTCAGCGTCAAGGGGAAAAATTTGTACTTGGTAGCTCATGAGCCTTGGTAGCAGAGGTTATGATTTATGAAGCCACCAAACAATCATTTGGGCCAAGATTGAGCGATACTGTTAGATGCTGTTTCATTTACTTTTGACTAATTAATCTGCGAGCTACCAGGCCGAATGGATCGATATGGGGTCATCTCCAATGATTAATAACGCTCATGGATTGGAACTAAAACACACAGATTCATCTCTGCAGGTAACAAAAAGATGCAACCTTTCTGCAGCCGAGAAGATGAATCCGAGTAAGCAGCGGTTGGGTGCTTTGTTGTTGGTGCCCATGTGAGTATGTGACCCAGGATAACTCGGATGACACAGCTCTGCTGCGGGTGAAACCGACCGATATGAAAATGACGGTGACTGTGACTGCCACTAGTTGGCGGCCGGACGACGGCGACCCGGCCGGCCGGAGAGCTGCTCTGATCATCAAATGATTTCTTGCAGTCGCCGTTGAAGGGGGCTTGCAGCTGGCCTGGTCGCCCATTGCTGGAGGAAAAGAAAAAGGAAAATAAAAATCCGAATTTCCCCTTGAACTATTGCATCAGTCCGATTTACCACCCGAAATTATAAAACGAGATATTTTATACCCTAAACTTTTCATACCGGATATATTGCCCCCTAACTGATCAATACGGAACGGTTTTGATCCTACGTAGCATGCACATGGCAATCCAGTCAACCAATTTTTGTTTAAAAAAAATCCATGGACCCCACATATCAGCTTCACCCTATTTCTCTCTTTCTCTCTTCCCCCAACGACGGGCGACACCAACAACAACAAGGGGACAATGGCGAGAGGTGAGTGGTGTCCCTCGTCATTGATCTGGACATCACGACCACGCGCCTCATCGATCTGTTGCGGCCGGCTCCTTCCTCGACCACCACAAGTACAACCGTCGCCATCACCATTCATCGTCGACGACCTAGGGATCCCCTGTCCGCATCTGGAGGCCGCTATGTGGGCCCTCTCTGTCAATCTAGTGGGCCGTGACGCACACTGGTCGCCATTGCAGTGTTGTCATCGCCTTCCACCTCGACGCAAGGCCGACACCACGATGGTCGTCATCATCTTCTGCCTCGGTGCAAGTCTGATGCTGCCATCCCTCTTCTCCGACGACCCAAGTCCAGCGATCGCGAGTCCCCATCATCGTCGTCCCCAGTGTTCTTCCTAGTCGTGCTCCGGCTGACTCTTCCCTGACCTGTCCACCGACGGTCGCCCCCCGGCCTCACCTCTCCAGTCGACTACTCCACCCCCGTGTCGTCCCTTGTCGTCCTCCACCTTCGGCTCCCTGCTGTTGACGTAAAAACACGACGTCCTGAGAGATCTGCTTAACTCCAGTGCAGGTCCAAAATAATGATGAGATGCGGGCATGCCAGTCAGTTTGATCCCGCAACTGACATGATATATAAATTGAATATCAAAGAGCCGATCGGCTGACAAGCCGATATAGTAATTCCAGCCGATGCCGATATCCAGTATAGATCTTGATACTTGAGTAAATAATGACATAAAGATAATCGACTGATGATAATGTATTAAAACAATAATATAATCCAGTAGAAACCAATCAGCTAGTAATGATAGATTGAATAAGCACTGATCCGAAGGTTAAAGCATTCGTCGGCTAGAGGTCTGATATCGTTAAATCCAAACGATTAAATTAACAGTGAAACCTTTGTTGTCATCGGCTCAAATCAACTTGTATGTAATCCTTGTAAGCCGATTCAATGTCCATATAACTCATCGGCTGAAACCCCAACGAAACCCTTATTAGCAATCAAGAAGCAGGCTAGAGATTATGATTCTAAGCATGACTTAGTAGGTCAAACTTAACTGATGCAACACTAAGTATGAAAAGAAACATAATATCTAGATAATCAAGCCTTTGATTGATTTTCAGGGTGGTGGATACATTATATAATCTAAGCCAACAAAGTAATCTAGCCAACAAAATCCTAAATGGAGATCGACCGATACAAGTAGAGAGCATTATCAATCTAGATTATATAACGTATATGATAACTTATCGGCTAGCACTCCGATAAAATATTAGCATGAACCTATTGGCTTAACAAGATTTATATTATCAACAACAATCTAGTAGGTCGAATCTAATCGATGCAGCATAAGATTGTATATGATAATCTAACACCCGATGAACTGATAGATCTGTCCAATGTGATGGATATAACAAATCTATTTAGAACAACATTGTGATTGTAGAGATATATCGGCTAAGACAAAAGATCAGACCTAACCGAGACAGTCCCAACTAAATCGACGTGTCTCTAAACACAATGCAATTAAAATAAAATTGAAATATCAGGTAGGTAAATATATCAACCGAGCCAGAGCGATCCAAGATATCGAAGCGACGCAGCCTTGAACAACACCAATGTAGCCGATATATTCACCAGGGCCGGCGGAACGTAGGGCTTACCCATTAGCCGGTGATCGAAAGCCGATGCAGTCCCGCGTCAGGTGCCAAGTTCCGCCGGTTGATAAGTAAAACCTCGGAAAAGAGGGTGGCAATACGCCAAGAGTAGTTGTATTGATCGAGAGATAATTTACAGGGATGTTGGGTGTACATATTTATATCCATGGGTAGATACTAACCCATATCGGACACGACACAAACTTTTCTAAAGATAAAAGGAAAAACGTAAAGTTCTTATCGGACACTAAACACACTTTCCTAAAGATAAAAGGAAGCTAACAACTCTGCCTAATTAATAGATAAACTGCCATGTCGCATCCTCCTCGAACTTGAACTCTTCTGGATAAACTTCCTTTAATTAATTAATTTCCTTAACCAAATCCATGAAGAATACAACTGGTGGCGATTGCTAATGCCCATCGGCCGATTCCAGGACTGTGAAGCTGATACTCACTCTAGGCCGATGATGACTTCGAGGCTTACCAAATTTCGTCGTTAACACATGCCCCTAGTTTTGGAGTATGAGGACTCATGCTTCAAAATTCTCTTTTGTCTTGCCTTGATTACTACAAAATTGATTCTCCTTTATTTCTTGTCATCGGCTCTCATAAGCTGATACCGTTTGCGCTAGATGAGTCAGATTCATGGCAAAAGAATATATCTCTGATAGGTGCTGACAATCCTTGGAATGCAAGATCGCCTAGCTGCTCATCACTTAGACTCAAACAGTAACATCGGCTGCGGACATTACGAAATTTTTGAATATACTCCATAACCGATTCACCTTTTTGCTGCTCAACCGATAGTAAATCTGAAAGCTTCATCTCATCAATTCTAGCAAAGAAATATTTATGAAACTATTCCTCAAGATCGGCCCATCCCTTGATAGAATATGGAGGTAATGATAAAAACCATGTGAAAGCCGATCCAGTCAAAGACAATGGAAAAAGTCTAACTTTCAAAACTTCTTCAGCCGATGCCTCCCCACATTGCGCTAGGAATCGGCTGATATGTTCCATTGTAGATGTATCATCTTGCCCGGAAACTTGGAGAAGTCTGGAATCTTGTATCCGTATGGAAGTGAAACTCTATCAAACCATTCAGGATATGGCTGTCGATACATATGGATCTGCTCCTTAGGTCTAATTCCAAACTACTCCTCTACTAACATTTTAATTTTATCAGCGCAACCATTGTTCCTCTGAAGGCATTGTTCTTCTCCACATTGATGCTCTTGAAGTTCCTCTGGCCGATACTGCTGATATGAATCATCATGCCGATGCTGATGTGCTTGCCCCCTGAGTCGATACTATTGTTCCTCAATCTGCCCCCCGAGCTGGCTTCTTTGAACAATTAACTCATCAACTATTCTCTTAATCAAATTTTGCAATG
Organism: Oryza punctata; assembly: GCA_000573905.2. Classification (NCBI taxonomy): domain Eukaryota; kingdom Viridiplantae; phylum Streptophyta; class Magnoliopsida; order Poales; family Poaceae; genus Oryza; species Oryza punctata. The sequence goes on from CM002496.2 coordinate 17,179,391, forward strand.
TGTCCACCAAAACTCCAGATTGATTCAACAATTCGTGATGAACTGCTTCATCAACTTTATCTTGAAGTGTTTGAACCATCGGCTTGGGAAGTTGAGTCATCTGAATTGGCCCTTGTTGCGTCATGACGAAAGATTGAAGACAACACTTTTGAAAATTAGCCATAGATTGCTCCACCTGTTTCTTCTGTTCTTCCGTCAAATTCTCCATTGTGACCATGATCTTGGCATCGACATCTTCTTCAGACATGTAGGTATAAAAATGAGTCCCACTAGGCGTGCCAAAATGTGTTGACATAAAACACGACGGCCTAGGAGATCTACTTAACTCCAGTGCAGGTCCAATATAATGATGAGATGCGAGCGTGCTAGTCAGTTTGATCCTGCAACTGACAAGATATATAAATTGAATATCAAAGAGCCGATCGGCTGACAAGCCGATATAGTAATTCTAGCCGATATCCAGTATAGATCTTGATACTTGAGTAAATAATAAAATAAAGATAATCGGCTGATGATAATGTAATAAAAAATAATATAATCCAGTAGAAACCAATCAGCTAGTAATGATAGATTGAATAAGCACTGATCCGAGGGTTAAAGCATTCATCGGCTGGAGGTCTTATGTCGTTAAATCCAAACGATTAGATAAACAGTGAAACCTTTGTTGTTATCGGCTCAAACCAACTTGTATGTAATCCTTGTAAGCCGATTCAATGTCCATATAACTCATCGGCTGAAACCCCAACGAAACCCTTATTAGCAGTCAAGAAGCAGGCTAGAGATTATGATTCTAAGCATGACTTAGTAGGTCAAACTTAACTGATGCAACACTAAGTATGAAAAGAAACATAATATCTAGATAATCAAGCCTTTGATTGATTTTCAGGGTGGTGGATACATTATATAATCTAAGCCAACAAAGTAATCTAGCCAACAAAATCCTAAATGGAGATCGACCGATACAAGTAGAGAGCATTATCAATCTAGATTATATAACGTATATGATAACTTATCGGCTAGCACTCCGATAAAATATTAGTATGAACCTATTGGCTTAACAAGATTTATATTATCAACAACAATCTAGTAGGTCGAATCTAACCGATGCAGCACAAGATTGTATATGATAATCTAATACTCGACGAACTGATAGATCTGTCCAATGTGATGGATATAACAAATCTATTTAGAACAACATTGTAATTGTAGAGATATATCGGCTAAGACAGAAAATCAGACCTAACCGAGACAGTCCCAACTAAATCGATGTGTCTCTAAACACAATGCAATTAAAATAAAATTGAAATATCAGGTAGGCAAATATATCAACCGAACCAGAGCGATCCAAGATATCGAAGCGATGCAGCCTTGAACAACACCAATGTAGCCGATATATTCACTAGGGCCGGCGGAATGTAAGGCTTACCCCTTAGCCGGTGATCGAAAGCTGATGCAGTCCCGTGTCAGGTGCCAAGTTCCGCCGGTTGATAAGTAAAACCTCGGAAAAGAGGGTGGCGATGCGCCAAGAGTAGTTGTATTGATCGAGAGATAATTTACAGGGATGTTGGGTGTACATATTTATATCCATGGGTAGATACTAGCCCATATCGGACACGACACAAACTTTTCTAAAGATAAAAGGAAAAACGTAAAGTTCTTATCGAACACTAAACACACTTTCCTAAGGATAAAAGGAAACTAACAACTCTGCCTAATTAATAGATAAACTGTCATGTCGCATCCTCCTCGAACTTGGACTCTTTTGGATAAACTTCCTTTAATTAATTAATTTTCTTAACCGAATCCATGAAGAATACAACTGGTGGCGATTGATAGTGCCCCATCGGCCGATTCCAGAACTCTGAAGCCTATACTCACTCTAGACCGATGATGACTTCGAGACTTACCAAATAATTTCGTCGTTAACAGCTGCTTACTGAGCTAGGTCTTCCGCTACTTTTGGGGGGGGAGGGGGGAGGGAATTCTTCAACGACCTTGAGCTTCCCTTCTTCAGCGAACGATGACCTTGCTCGGCAAGCCCCGACTCTATTGGTCTCTGCCTCTGTCTCAAACAGATGTTGTTCGAGCCATTGACTAGATGGCTAAAGGGAGAAAGAGAGAATGAAGGAGGATATGGAGAAACGAATGTTATTATTTTTCTGATTGGGACAACACTTTGACATCACGTGTACCCATTTAAGTCAAAACAATCCACAACGGGTAATTTATCCAGTAAAAAAGCTTCTGATATAAAATATCTGGTTTTATAGTTTCGGGAGTAAATTGGATTGGTGCAATAGTTCAGAAGTGTAATTCAAACTTTTTTTAAAAAAGAAGTTGTTTTACTATTGAAGAATATTAAAGATCGCTGATTTGAATATGTTGCCACTTGGTGACTGATACATATAGAATCATCCATGTACACTTTATTTAGGGAGGTTAAGATTATGAGAATTAACTGGTGATAGCTATGTAGTAAGGAATTCAGCGAAACTGGAAAATGCTTTTAGTTTATTTTTATTCTATAATTGCTGATTCTTCAAATCTTGATTGTTTGGAGAAGCTGAAGATTTAAAAAGCGTTGTAGCGGCTAGAATCTTAGACTGGATGACAAATAATCAAGATCGATCTCCCGCTGCCGGCGCGACGGAGGGACCGGGAGAACACATAGAGTCGATCGAACGAAGGACATGATCCCCCGCCGCTCGTGGGCGTTGGCACGGGCCATGTGACTATGGGGGTGTTTAGATCCAGAGGTAAAAAAATTTGACGGGTCACATCGGATATACGGACACACATTTAAAGTATTAAACGTAGACTAATACCAAAACAAATTACAGAATCCGCTTGTAAACTGCGAGACGAATTTATTAAGCCTAATTAATCCGTCATTAGCAAATATTTACTGTAGCACCACATTGTCAGATCATGACGAAATTAGACTCAAAAGATTCGTCTCGTGATTTACACGCAAACTGTACAATTGGTTTTTTTCTTCATCCACATTTAATGCTCCATGCATGTGTTCAAACGTTCGATGTGACGGGGCAAAAAAATTTAACGGTAGATCTAAACAGGGCCTATGATAGTAGGCCGCCGCGCATCGATCTGGACGTACGTCCGCACCTACGACGTTCGCCTTAATGCAAGCATGATGCATGCACCCGTACTGGGGATATGCAGTGTAGTACAAGTACTATGGTTGTAGTACTACATTTTGCTGCTTAGTTTTGATAACAGAGCACTATGAGGAAAAAACCCCATCTAGCCCAAAAGAAAAGGTCCCGGTAGATTTTTGTTGCCAACCATGGCCAGTGCGATGATATATATTAGCGGCACACGAGTAATTACCAGCGAATTAACCATGACAAGTTGACGCCCAATATATAGATGAAGTACTGCAGGTTAAACAACAAATTAACCTGCAATGGCCAACTATTTTAGCTAGCTATGGCCGGCCGTGTCAGCCATATGCGGCCGAATAGGCTACCTTGTGCAGTTGCCGGAGGATCAATGCAGTACACATTCATGCATGCAGCTGCAGGAGCATATGCAAACGGCGGCTGGTCTTAATTAATTTGCTGAATTGAGCTCTGCATGCATGAATGCGTGAAGGCAGGCAGGCCGGCCGGGCGGCACCGGCGCGCGGCCGTTGGTCGCATTGCAGAGGCACACACGCACAGTGATCTGCCTCGATACCGCGTTGATCCATCTGCTGGTCCGGCCGTCCGTCTCTGTCGCCCACGCCGGAGCCTAGAGATCTGTCGGCCTTTAGGCAGCCACCCAACAGTCAAGCGTCGTGCATGGCTGGACCATTTTCTCGTACCAACTACCAAGCCGATAGATCATTAACTACCTTCAAGAGTACTCTTTAGAGCAAACATAGTAGAGGGATATAAAAACCAACTATAAATTTATGTAGAAGAGAGGTAAAGAAAAGTAAGTAGGGTTGACCCTCACGTAAAAGCTAGCTATACACATGTTTCAAATTAAATTCATATTGAGAGAAATAGAGAGGAGAGAAAATAGAGCCAACCTTATAGTTAGTATATTATACATGTTAGCTATACTATTAAACTTGCTCTTATAATACTACTTTTTTCCAAGTGCTGTTGAATGATAAGTAGTAGAACAAAATCCGAATTAATTATTCCTCTAAATTATTATGGCGGTCCGAATTACGCCTCAAAACTAAAATATCAAATATTCGATAACCTCTAACTTTTCAAAACAGATAAAAGTCCGCCTAAAACTAATAAGGGGCATATTCGGTCTAAGCTATCTCTCATGACTCCAACATGGTACGTAGTTCAATAAGCAAAAAGCACTAAAACAATTTATAGGGCAGATATGTCATGTATCTCACCTCTCCCTCTCTCCGTTGGACGGAGGCGGCTGGAGGCCCAAGTTGAGGATAACAACCGATGGCATAGGCAAAAACAGCTAAATGCTCGGGTTGTGGAGCTCAAACCCACGAAAGGGCACTTGATGGCTTTTGAGGCATCGGTCGGAGAGGATGTTGGAGGAGACAGGAGGAAGAGGTAGGTGAAGGCTGAGCTCGGGTGGTGGCGGATCGACCCAGAGCTCAAGTCAGTGGCAGACCGATGTAGGACCTTGAGGCTCTCCCTCTCCCCAAGCTCCAAAGCTAAACTAGGGTAAGACATATATGGAAACGGCCATGGCCGGCGAGGACCTCAACCCAATGTTATGCTTTATGGTTTCCGCTGCACCTCAACTCGACATCAACTGAGGCCCACCTCACCATCACCTGCCGAGGTAATATATGGTATTTGAATTGTGGGGGTAAGTCAGACTATCGCAATGATTTTGACTGTAATTCAGACTTCTAAGTAGTATGATATATACATCGGAGTAATGATGAATGAACATATGTCAAAGAAAGTTCAATAACGACAGAAAAAGTCAACTGAGGGGAATTTACCTATTTGCCACTTTTAGGTTTGGCACTTATCCAAATGCCCATTTTAGGTTCGTGCTTAATTTTGCACTTATCCAAATACCTTCTCATAATGTTAAAATTACCCAAATTGCTCATTAGTCGGAGTTTTGTGGAAGTTGTCTATATATTGCAACAATTTCCTTTGAAATACAAAAAGTTTGTCAGAATTACACAATAACTATTTCATTTTTCGTAAAATTTCCCAAAATTTCTACATTCTAAGAGTTCTTCTAATGCATCTATATGACACATGTTTGTTACACCTTAAGATATGTATAAAGCTATCGTCGTCCATGCTAACATGGCATCTCTCTGTCGTATATAAATAAGAATAGCAATTTATTCAAAGCAAAATATTAGTCTTCTGATTTACACGTGGTTTAACTAATACTTTCGCCTCGCGCCAGGTGGAGTAAAATAATTGTCACACACAACACCCTCAAGTAGGTTATACTTGTCATGAGGTATGGCAAAATGGCTAAACTAGAAATTGCTATAGGCTGGTGTAGAGTGAAACTTATTTTTCTCACCACATCATAATAGGAAAAAAAGATATTTGTAAAACATGCATGCTACAAAATGACACTATTGCTTTACCTAGTTGTATGTAATATTATTTGAGAATATATTTTAATCTCTTGAGGATATATGTCATTATTTCTTGCATGTCATGTAGATAATTATAAAAAAAAATAAACAAATAATAAGTTAGATTAATATGTGGTTGTAGAAGTTAAATTTTAATTACATGCTTGTGAAGTAACGTATCGCATATTAATTTACCTTATCAATATTCTTATAACTATTTAGATGACTTATATAAGAAACGAAGAGATACCCATTTGGGAATTTAAAATCTACTTTTTATATTATTTGCTTTGCAACAGACATGACCACAGTTAATTTTTGGAAGAGTAAAAAAAATTAAAATGAAATGATCGAGATGACCCACAGTTAATTACTCCTGGCTGAACCACCGGCGCCCAATTCAGCTATGCAAGTTTGTCGTGCATAGCAGTCACTACTAATATAGTCCTGCATAATCCGACAAAGACGCATTCACGTTGTCGTGGAGTGAGCTATAGCCAATGTGCGGCAGAGTGTGTTACCACGACTGACTGTCACTGCATGCAGCACTAATAATCGCTTAGCATGTGCTGCACGTACACATTATTGTCAGTCAATGTCATGTCATCTCTGCCCGGACCATTGTGTGCGCAATCAGGAATATAATCAACTCAGCTAGTACTAATTGTTGATTACTTTGATCTTCCCTTTTCTTGGCTGTATTCTTCTCCTGTTTTCTTTAGCTTAGCTAGACCAGTAGGAGAACGTTGTAGTAGTAATAGACGCATCCACTTGGTTTGAAGTTAGAACACGAAAAAAAATCATAAATATATAATTAATTAAGTTTTAATTATTATAAACATATAAGATAAATTTATTTGATATTTTAAAACAAATTTTATAATAAGTTTTCTCAATAAATATATCGTTTAGTAGTTTTAAAATATACAAATAAATCGAGCTGAAATCTATATAATCAGAAAAGAACACGATCTAGATCCGAACAAAATCTCTCCAGGATCCATAGTATTTACCGGAGCAACTTGTGTGGGCGGCGAGGCAGCTTTCCGCGCGCTCACCGGCCGCTGATGCTGCCCGTGTTTCATCAGTACGAGGAAATGCAAGGTATACTCAAACCAGCTGCCCACAAAGGGGGTGATCAATAATTACCTGGTCCATTGATCGGTTCCGACGATTAGTCCAAAATAAATAAATAAATCAGGAGAAGGCCAATGAGCAGCGCGATTTGTGTTCGTTCAGATCGCCAATCGATCGGTACCATGATTGTGATTCCAACGACGGAATTGTCCTCTACCTAGCCTCAGGGCCCTATAGGCAATTTATTAACCGTCGCCTGCATGGATACACTGTGTACAGTGTACCATACCAGGTCACCTGTGAAGTTGCACAACATCGTTAGAGCTAAGTCCAATAGAAAACTATGAACTAACTACAAACACAACATATGTGAAGAAAAGAGAAAAAGAAGAAAATATATATTTGTATAGTCAGGTACAATATAGGATTTAAGATAATGCGTATGAGAGGTAAATTAAGCATTTAATATTAATAGTACCATAGTATAATATTTATATGAAATATTGTGTGTAAGCTATTATATTAGTTATTGATAATATGTTAATTTTTCGAGTTGGTAGTTGATTATACTGTTAAACTTGCTCTCATGTAGTTAGCTGTGATGCTGCCTTGGGCAACCTAGAAAAACTCGAGGAGTCAGCACGGCGCGGCGCGGCCACTTGCGGGGAAAAGAACACGAAAGCATAGGCATCCACGCGATCCTACGACGCCCGCGCGTGCGGATGCCGCGCACAAACCGGCAGCTGGTTTCGCCGCCCCGTCGGGAGCGCAGGCAGTTTCACGCGCGGCAGCCCGCGCCCCTGTTTCGCTCTGCCGCCTCCGCGCAACGCGCGCGCGAGCCAAACAAACAAAAAAGAAAAAAAACGACGGGGAATCATCGCCTCCGCTGCTGCCGGCTGGCTTTAGCTTTTGGCGCCTACCAACCCACGCGCGCGCGCGTGCGGGGTGGCACACTGGCATGGTTGGGGGAATCGGGAAAACGCGCGGCTCTCCTCAATGTTGGAGGGGTTGCGTGTGAGACACCGCGCGGGTTGTCCCTCTCGCGGATGATTCACTCGCCTCCACCATCGATCACCACCAACACCAACCACAGCCTACCGCATACATACGGAGCATATATGCTGCTCTCCTTTCCATACCCTAACGATTATATATATATGATGACGATAATATATAATCCGACGACGTCCAAGGATGAGGCAGGTTAATTGTGATTTGTCCTCGCAAAAAAAATATATGAAAAGGTTAATTGGGACTTGAGAGGAGGATACGACTACGAGGACGATGCTGCATGACCTTTGCTGTGGGACGGGCCCCACGGGGCAACAATCATGTGTGCTGCACCCTGCTAGAGTGCTTAATTTTGTTTTGTGGGCTATTCGCGTGATTATTAAAATGAGATATTTGCTTCCTGCTTTATAAAATATTTGACTTATCTCTATAATTAAGAAGATAATCTATAAAAAAACATACTTAATAAACTAAATCAATGAGGGTCTTATATCGGTACAACCACATGCAGCAATTTTAACTAACAGTGTGATATGGAGCATTATTGTTTTGCTAGTGTTCTATAAAATATATTAGAAAGCGAAGTGAGTGTGACTCAATTGGTTAGATTTTTTGTGGTGGAATTAGCCCATTTAAGTTTAAATGTTAAATTTAACACGGGTGTTTGTATTTGTGGCTAATTATTATTTCGGGGTAGGCGATCTACCCTAGACAGCGAGGCACCCGTGGTGACTTTGTCAATCTCAAGATAGACCGACCCAGTCTTTTGGAGGTGCTCGTAGGGGTAGGGTATGTATTTGTGCGTTCATAGAGATGAGTGTGAGCGCGTTATAAGCATCTGCGTTTGTAAAACTATTGGACACTTGTTTGTGAAATGTTCTCAGGCTTGATTTGTGGAGAATGTATTTAATATCACTTTCAATTTGGGTGCAATTTAGAATATTCCACACATATTTAAGGGATGGTTAAACAATTTTGTAAAAGAAATGTGGAAGCGAATAGAGGTATGTGTAGCCTTTGTTTTGTGACCAATTTAGGGGAAAAAACAAAATGACTCTTCTTTTAAAAATAAATTGATTACTCATCCGTTGGAGCGAATCAGATATGTCTATTTCTGAGTTGAATCTCAGACTATTTTAAGAGTGAGGACGGTGGGTGGGTCATACACTAAATAGGATGGCAAGTGACAATTATGACACGAGGTATGGCCAACGACCTTGGAGAAGAAGAATAGGATGAATTCTTAAAGTTTTGGCATGAAGGTTTTATTTAAGAAAGAAAGAAGCGAAAGAAGTCCAGGGTTTCGAAAGATATATAAATTTGGATATTGATCAGGCAACTAAATGTTCATTTAATTTTAAACTATTTCTATTTTTGAGTTGTTAGATACAATATTTGTCATGTTAATTGTTTTTTCTCTGTAGAGAAGCTCGTACGATAATGAGATGGCATCATCAAGTCAAGTGTCGTTGATCGGTTTATAGTGGATTGTGTACTATTTGTTCATTTCTACCGATAGAAATGAGAGGTGCTTCGACCTCTCTTTCTAGAAAAAGAAGGAACATGACCTGAGAAGCGTATTAACCTAGACTAGCTTCATGACAATGTGAGTATAGTGTGACGTCTAAATACCATTTGAAATCTGTAATCGTAGTAAGCCAACATCATAGTCTATTTGTATCACCATAAACATTATCTACAAACATTCATGATAGTACCAAGTTTGAAAAGTCAAATGATAAAGTTGGAGAAAGAGATAAACATATATGGAGGTTGAGAGAGGGACAATACAATAATGGGTGGAGAAAGTGGATAAGTAAAGAAATGCTAATATTTACGTGGATGATAAGATTTGTTATATTACTATTTTTATCTCGATAATAAATAATTGTATTATTTTGTGAAAAATAATAACTTTTTAATAACATTATTAATACAGATGAACTTTATATCTAGATAAAACTCAAAAAAAAACATTAGTAATACAAGTATTTGTTACGCGTGTTAATCTCTACACGGTCAAAGTACAAGTCCTCAAGAAAATAACACTTGCTCAGTGGGGAGTTCTAATTTTCCCCGTAATTCTATCCTACACCGGATAGAATTCTTCCAGTATTTCGCATCCTAGACCGAATAGTTGTAACAACGAAAAAAAAAAGAGGGAAAAACCGCACGGGTTTTATCGAAGCTGGATCTGCACAAGAAACAGCCTCGCAACAGAAAGAGATCCTTTCTTTTTTCCCCTTCACCACAGGACAGAGTGCTAACGTGTCACGCGGCGCGGCCCCACACGTCCGCGCGCGCGCGCGTGGGCCCGGCACGTGCCCGCGGCGGGGCCACCTGGCGCCGAGCTGGGCTCGCGCGAGTGGCGACGTCGGACGCGTCCAAGACATCGGCGTGGCCACCACCACCGGCGGGCCCCGCTGCCGCCGCCGTCTCCCTCCCCGCGCCGGATTAATTCGCGCCATCCCGCCGCCCCTCTCTCCCCCGACCTCCAACTATAAATACCTCCCTCCTCCTCCTCCCGCCTCCACAGAAGCAAACCAATCATCACCTCTTCTTCTTCTTGGTGTTCTTGACTGGAAGGTTTCTTTTGTGATGGCAAAGGCGAGCGTGGTGGTGCCTGAGCAGGTGGGCGCGGCGGCGGTGGCGGCTCAGGTGGGGTGTCCATGTCCGGGGACGACGCTGTTCCCTTACCCTCCGCCGCGCGCTGGGATCGCCGTGCGGCGTAAGTGCTTGCAGGCGGCGCAGCAGCTGGAGCTCGGCGCCGGGCTGCGCGGCGGGTGGGTGGAGTCCATGCGTGCGTCGTCGCCCACGCACGCCAAGGCCGCCGCCGCCCTCGCCGCCGGTGTCGACGAGGAGCACGCCGCCTGGATGGTCCGTTTCCGTCCGTTTCACCGATGATCGTTCGATGTTCGTCATGTTCTCGGCGCGCGCACTCACACTGATACTGACATGGACCATTCCGTTCTTCCATTGACGTTTCCGCAGGCGAGGCACCCGTCGGCGCTGGGCGAGTTCGAGAAGGTGGTGGCGGCGTCGAAGGGGAAGCAGATCGTCATGTTCCTCGACTACGACGGCACCCTCTCCCCCATCGTCGACGACCCCGACGCCGCCTTCATGAGCGAGACGGTGAGCTACCCCCTCCCCGCTCCCCTGTCCACCACCTACTCTGCTCCACTCGTCTCACCTCTTTTTCATCAGATGCGGATGGCCGTGCGCAGCGTGGCGAAGCACTTCCCTACGGCGATCGTGAGCGGGCGGTGCCGCGACAAGGTGTTCGAGTTCGTGAAGCTCGCCGAGCTGTACTACGCCGGCAGCCACGGCATGGACATCAAGGGCCCCGCCAAACCATCATCCTCCTCCCGGCACGCCGCCAAGTCTCCTCCCCCAAAAGGTGTCCTCTTCCAGCCAGCCAGCGAGTTCCTCCCCATGATCGAGCAGGTGCACCAACGTCTCGAGCAGGCGACGAGCTCCATCCCGGGCGCCAAGGTGGAGAACAACAAGTTCTGCGTCTCCGTCCACTTCCGTTGCGTCGACGAGAAGGTGAGCTCACAGTTGCTTCACTGATCTGCAAGCTCGATTGATTAGTTTTGCTGATGAATCGATGATCGAATTGGTGTGCAGAGTTGGGGGGCGTTGGCGGAGACGGTGAGGAGGGTGGTGAGGGAGTTCCCGCGGCTGCGGCTGAGCCAGGGGAGGATGGTGTTCGAGGTGCGGCCGACCATCAAGTGGGACAAGGGCAAGGCGCTCGAGTTCCTCCTCGACTCGCTCGGTACGTGTTACTGCCATTGCCACCACCCAACAACTTGCCAAGCCTTGTCGTCGTCGGCGTATGCTAGCCGAGATCGACTGACCAAAAAACCGATTTTGGTTCTGTATCCGCCGCAGGTTTCGCCGACTGCAGCGACGTGCTACCGGTCTACATCGGCGACGACCGCACGGACGAGGACGCGTTCAAGGTAAAATGGACTACGTACTAGCGTCAAAATACTGCATGCCGCCACGTTACGTGTAGCAGTAGTAACACGAGACGCTACTACTTTGCAAGTGGGTATATCGTCGGCCATGTACGGCCGGTTCGTCGCGTGCAGCTAGCGATAACGTACGCAAGTACGTGTACGGTTGGCACACCGGACTAAATCGACGACCCGTGTGCGTGATCCGGCAGGTTTTGCGACGGCGAGGGCAGGGCGTGGGGATCCTGGTGTCGAAGCACCCCAAGGAGACGAGCGCCTCGTTCTCCCTCCAGGAGCCCGCCGAGGTAAAGCAAAGTGATTCTTATTATTAAAGCGCGAACGCGAAAAACGTTCGCGCGAGAAAGGAATCGGGTCTAATCTGATCCTGACTGGTGCTCTTGTGTGTGTTGCAATGGCAACAGGTGATGGAGTTCTTGCTGCGGCTCGTGGAGTGGAAGCGCCTCTCCAGGGCACGGTTGAGGCTGTAACAATTGATGATCAGCTAATTAACCCTGAGAAGTGTGTATAGGATCGATGAACCGGCGAGGTTAGAGAGAAGCGCGTGATCTGGGCCGTCCGAGCGATTACATCGGCAGGGTAACCCGTGACGCTGCTCGATCGTGAATTATACACCACACAGGTGCTCGAAATGGCGCCTCATTGCAGCAGCAGAGAGAGCTAATCAACGACGGACTGAGACTGATGGCTGCCTGGCCATTGTTGTACCATAATCCTGTTTAGTTCTTCACCTCTCTCTCCCTTCGTTTTCTTTTTCCATTTGGGGGCCCCTTTTTGGTAGGGGATGTATACCAAGCATGTAAATTCTGTACTACTACTATCTTGTTATGCACAAGAGGAACATCAATGCAAATAATGAAGAGCAATGCAAAGTATATACTCATCAGCACATTTTCTTTCGACGTTGGATAATATACGCTCTGAATCCAATTGCTGCTAGCTAGCTATAGCTAGCTAGTTTGTTGTTCATGAGATCGAGTTGCAGATCGATGCATAAATGATGCATTACATTGCTTTAGCTGAAGAAAAGCTTAGTGCACTACCCACTGCCGGCACAACGTAGCAACAGGCTGAACCACATATTTGATGGATTGGGTGAGTAAAGCTTCATCTGCTTGTTGATGGATGTTGTTAGGACAACCAGTAAACTGGGCCTCACTCACATGATCGATAGCACGGAGTGGTACCACGGCTTCTACTGCTCTCTGTCAATGGATCCAACGACATTGCCTTGTCTTCTTGTTCCTGCGAATCATGTCCTGATCTCTGAAGAAGGGTCTGCCAGAGCAACCTCTTTCAGCGTGTTCTTGGTGGGTGAAGCTTTCACTGATGCACAAAATGATGAACAGCAATCTTTGATGAGGTTCTGTGCTCGTTGACCACTAATTTGTTTGGATCGAAAGCTCGAAAATGTCAGTAACTATCACTGCATCATTCTCTCGCACACAGTGAGTGACTGAGACAGCCTCGATCGCCCCAGTTAAGTAGCTCACAGTAATAACTGAAACGAGAATTGATTAACCAACTTGGATCACTTGCAAACAAGGCAGGTACGACGCTCTGCATGCAGATTGATCTGGTCATAATAGGCTCGCTTAAAATTGCACATGAATCGCACTCGTTTTGGATGGGACTGATCTCGATTGTACACGTTGATCTGCCTTGGAGAGTTACACGACAAACAGAGCCGGCCCACAGGCAAATAATCCTTGAAAAATAATGCAGAGAAAAGATTAGCCTCCAAGAACCTCGTACTGAGAAGCTAGCTGTTGGATCAATCCATGGTGCATTTTTCTGCATCCACAGTGGGGTGAACGACTTAAGGACAAAGTGAGCAATCATCAACAGATATACTAGTACGAGTTAATCATAATTATGTGTTAGATCCAGTGCTAGCTACTAGGAGTATGATCTAGTTAAATCATTTCTTCCTCCTAACAATACTAGCATGCATGCACCAATAATAATCAACGAGAGTCGAGAGAAGTGCTAGTGCTGGTTCTACATACCTACAATCCACGCATCATATCAATCATTAAGGGTGATATTTCAGTCCAATGGCGCACTATGAGAAAGCCCCAAAAGTAAGAAAATGAGGGGTTAAGTGATCTTACTACACGCACGAAACGACTGTCTGCAGAAACCATGTAGAGGTCACTGACAGGTAGGGTCCTGTGGGCCGGTTAGACTTCGAGGACCCTTTTATCGGCGGCTATATAAGAAATCGCAATAGACATACATCAATGACTTTTTCTTTTATTCTTACAAACTTAAAAATAGGCAGATATTTAAACTGTTGTCGATTTGCACTCTCCAAAAAGTTTAATCTGATGTTGAAGTGATCAAATGCCACCATCCCCATTGGCCAGCCCCACATCAGAAAGGAGCAACCAATTGGTGGAATCTTGGATAATGTATGTTGATATACACAAGACATAATTTTTACCATTTGGGGGTATCATCTGTGCATGCACTTCTGTGCTTTGGAGCCAAGCCATGAGAGGGAGGGGTGCATGGCCCCCCACTAGCTAGAGGAAGAAAATGGAAGGAATCTATGAGGGAACGACGACGACGACCATGACGACGACGATGATGTGCCTCAACGAGGAGTTGGATTCCACATCGGAGATGAAGACATTAGTATGCTTGCAATTATTTTGTCCCATCTTAAAAGATGAGGGGTCGGTGCTAGAATTATGGGTAGATTAAATGCATCGAAAAACATAAGATGTTTTCTTTGAACTAATATTTGACGGGTAGTAGAAACTTTTTTTCCTTTTTCTTTTTCCAGTGAGGAACTGATTGGTTGCTTAGATTGGGAACTATCAAAGGGATTTTGAATCAAAATTGGATGGGGCAAGTTAAAAGATGAAATTGTTGTCCTGCCCTAAAATGTTACTGACAGAGGTTATGTGGAACAAGGGTTGCTTTGAGAGCAATTTGGGATTTTCCTTTATCCCCTTATATAGATTACAAGCAATAGTAGTAGCAACAACCGACCGGACTGGGATCTAATTAAGTCAGGTCGACATTAAACTTCCTTATCAATGCCACTTTTACATAAAAGATTATGAGGCTAAGCGAATCAATTATCACCTCTCTCCCTGCTAATGGATGTACTGTTAATTGGTGGGGAATTAAACAGCGCATATGAATCAAATCCACCCATCTTTTGCAGAATAATTTTATCCATCTAATCTTAAGCATGATTGTGCCCTAGCTAGCATACTAGATGTGCTTATCACGACAGACTTTCTTTCCAAGCAATTATCATGATAAACATGCCATGATCATGAATAGTTAGCCTACAAGTGCGAGAGAACACATGATTGAATGGCTAGCATGTTGTTTTTAGGTGGCTCCATGAAGCAAGTCATACATATGTGTAAATGTTTTGATAGGATATCAGCGTTGATCAAGCATTGGTTGCATGTAAACATTAGATAAAAAGAGTAAATTTAAGTTACCTTCCGTTTCACTTTGGACCCCCTTTCCCTCGAAGTGTTGCCATCTTCGGGTAGACAAATAAAGATGTTAGTATGATGATGGAGATAAGAGTAGCATGATCAATGAAGAGATCGCTTTAGTAGATCAAGTAGAGCTCAAGGAAAACAGTAAAATTGAGTCGATACTGAAAAAGGGTAAATAAAGGATTCAAAGTGAACATATAGGTTAAAGTGGGTCTAATGTGAAACTCTAGTAAAAAGTAGAGTTCTAAACTGACATTAACTATTTGGAAATATATATATATATATATTCCAGTTTGCCCCTCTCCTTTTACAAAAATTTCATGCTAGACCACCTCTAGCAAATGCTTTTAGTCCCCTGCCCTCCCTCCCCCCTTTTCTTTTTTATATACCTGAAACCACTCTTCTTTTTCACCGTTCCGTTTTGCCTAAGCTTGAGGAGAATAAGATTAGGATGGTCCACAGTGCAAATGTGGTTGAAGTAGGTCTCGATGGAGGTTTGGTAAGTGGGTCAAAGGTTTGTGTTCCATTTTTTCTTGGGAAAAATAAGACATGGATTATAAGTCCATACATACATCACTTAATTAACTCATACGTATATATATCTCCCAATTAACCATGGTCTCGGGTTAAATGATATCTACCTGTGTAGCCACCTTGAGAACGCACGATATCAAAGGACAATCTTGTAAGGGTTTAAAATGTGCCTCAACATGATGTGGAATCCCCCCCCCCCCCACCCCCCCAAGTTGCCATGATCATGGTGTTTCTGCTGAGAAGCTTTTGTGGAAGAGAGTAGTAGTGGTGTTTTCCATGTCATCACTAGCACGGAATAGCTCATCTGTGTCGGACGGGAGGCCTCATGTGTGTCGGCGAGGGATCCTGTCACGAACGAAAGGTCAGTGATGTGAAAAGTCATTTGTATCGGACTTCTTGCCGTTACGGATAACACTTATCTTTGTCGGGTCAAAGTTAAACCCCGTTACCGATAGGTTTGACCCAGCAGATGAGTCAAACTAGGGTCCGTCACCGATGAGTCATCCATGACGGGCTCATACCTGAACCCGAAAAAGATGACTAGGTGTTGATGCAAAAAACACACACTGGCCTGAGAGATTTGCTTTACTCTAGTGCAGGTCCAAAATTAAGCTTTTAGGTTCAAGGGCGTGCCAGTTGATTTGATCCTGCAATCAACAAGAAGAAATATGTAAATAATATTAGAAAATGATAGACAATCGGCCAGACGGCCAATTCCATATCGTATATGACCTAGCCGATGCAATAAAGCATGAATCAGCTGTAAGGTATAACCATTGGTAAAACTAACCCTAAAACTAGTATATTGGCTGTAAAGATCAATGTTACATAATCAATATATCAATATTACTTTAGAAATAAGCAATTGGGATAGGTCGGACTGAACCGAGACAGTATAAATTGCCCAAGTCTAAAGATAACATGGAATAACGATTATATAGACTCATGTCATAGCCGATATCTAGATTTAAGCATGTATCGGCTATAGCTCCGATACAACCTTATACCAGGATTCGGACTACAGCCGATTCTCACTCTGTTTCCGATACGATCTAATCTCTTCGATTCTCTTTGATTCTATCTCCATCTCCGATACTTGAATTACCAAATTTGAC
Source organism: Oryza punctata (assembly GCA_000573905.2). NCBI lineage: Eukaryota > Viridiplantae > Streptophyta > Magnoliopsida > Poales > Poaceae > Oryza > Oryza punctata. Next base: position 17,196,123 of record CM002496.2, read on the forward strand.
CGTCACGGATGACTCATCGGTAACGGGCCCTACTATACACCGATGCTTTTAGTACTCATCGGTATTGGATTTTTCTTTTAACCCATCACCGATGTGTAATTTACCAAAAAAATAAATTTTATTTTTTGGCTAGCCTCATGCCTTTACTAGCCATACCCGCTGTAAAATAAGAGAGAAACACATATATATTTCTAGCATCCCAACATATTTCACAAATCATCCATACAGTCCATACAATCCCAGCTACCATCCATTCATATCATCCATACAATCCATTCCAACAATACAAGCACCCCCATTTGACAAAATCGCCGACATGCGCTTCAAGAGCTAAGCATAAAAAAACCTGTAAAACGGAGTTATAAATTGGAGCAAGTTTATTGCAAATGTGTACAGAAACATCACATCACATTGTATTACATATAATTACATGAATGTTACATAATCTCATGTTTTTGACAAGCATTGAAAAATGTTCAATCATTTAGAGACGAGCTACGACTGTGATCTAAAGCTTCCTTTGGAAGATAAGATTTCGTTAAGTATGAAACGTGCTATCTCCTCTCTAATTGCTTCGAAGCTGTGGGGTGGAATGTTGGAAATTTTTTCCTGCATGTGAGGCGCCAAGTTAGTGTATTGTATATACTTTGAAGTACTTCGTATATATATTGTGTACACAATAGAAGCACAGACCTTAAGGGTGAGCAATGTCACCTTGTTCAGCAAAGCCATCATGTTGTGGAACACGTGGAACCCAGAATAGTCACCAACTTGTTGATGGTATGGGAAGTCTTTTTTGTGATTAAGATTGGGTTGTCCTTCCTTATGCCTTCTGCCTTTTTCCACATATTGGCCCCACACGTCATTCAATACAACTTCAATCCCCGACCAATCGTATTTCTCCTTATCAATTTGGGAGTTAAGGTAGTATACCATTGATAAACCCTGAGCTCCACTCGATGCGCTCAAGGATATGATTTGGCCCAATCTATCGGTGAGTTGAGATAACTACGATTTGGAAGACACGTTGACGATCCGACTACAACCGTACGATGCGCTGAGATTGATTGAACGTGTGTTGTTGTTATTTACAAGACCTCGGGATTATATTTATACCCGAAAATACAAACATTATCCATCACGGACACGACTCATATTACCCTAGTACAAATCCAACTAACGAACAAGTCCCTTAGGCGGACTCTTACCGGGAATATCTATAAGGAAATTACATAAAATAACCTAATTAATAAATACAATTGCCTCCTCAGGACTCTATCCGTGCATGGCAATCCATATGAAGTACCTAAACTCAACCCGATGACGTGTATCGAGTCACATTTCCAAAATCGGCTCAATCGGCTAACCCTGTCCGATTCTGACTCTGCCGATCCTGTCCGCAGCCGATTCGGACTACAGCCGATTCTCACTCTGTTTCCGATACGATCTAATCTCTTCGATTCTCTTTGATTCTATCTTCATCTCCGATACTTGAATTACCAAATTTGGTCGTCAACACATGCCCCCCAAGTTCGGAATATTTGGTAATGTTTCGGATTTCCCAAATCTTATCTCCGAGAGAATATCGCACTTTTCGTTTTTGATCGTTACCATACTGCTTTAAATACCTAACCGACGACCCCGAGAAACTTCATGCCGTTATACTGTTCCACCGCTTTAGCAATTTCCATCTTCTCCAACTCCGGCGATCTCCTCGGCGCAGCAAAGCAGCCTCCAGGCAACCTCCTCTCCGTACAACTTCCGCTAGCGGGAATGTCTTCCTCATCCGCTCCTTCCTCCACACCATCGGCCGAGTATGCAGAGGTAAGTTCCATCGGCTAGATCTCTTTTTCACTCATCAGATTTACTTCTCCACGATCTTAGTATGTTTTCTTCCTCTTCTGCTCTATTGTTGTAGCATCTCGCAAACTTAGTTGCAGTTCCCAGCCTGAACCATGAAAACAACTATTTTTTTGGACCAACCGGCAATCTGGACCCAGTTGAATTCATCACTGCCGAAACCAATAGAATCCCATTTAGGCTAGAGAACCCAAATCTAGGGCACTGGAAGAATACCTTTAAGTCCTGGTCCCTAGAAAAAAGCTGGCCTGCATGGTATAAACGTATTTCGGCTAGCAAGCAGAGCCATTGGGATGAGATAGGAATTGGCCAAGCCCTTGCTCTGACAATAGTAAATTCGGCTAAGGATGAACCACTGATGGCCTCTGCCACATACTTCTGGTCCAATACCATCAATGCCTTCATGTTCAACCAAGGACCAATGACTCCCAATCTGTTGGATATTACCATGCTCACTGGTCTTGACATCACCACATCGGCCAACTCCATGATGTTGATTTCTAAAAATAGATTTGATTTCAAAACCAAGAGCATAGGAGAGTGGTCTGGATTTATTTTAGCCAATATGGGTCAAGGCTCAGTTACCCCCAGAGAACACACTGCCTTCTTGTTAATGTGGTTGGAAAAATATCTATTTTGTGGATCTAGCTGTGGCCCAACCTCCAACTGGCAGCACATAGCCGAAGCACTTGAGGAAAAAAGACAATTTCCCTTAGGAAAAATCTTGCTCGGCTATCTTTATCAGACTTTGAACAATGCATCAGCCAAACAAGCCATCGGCTCTGTGGTCAGCGCAGGTGGTCCCTGGTGGCTACTCTAGACTTGGCTTAACTTAGTAGAAATGAGAGCTGTAAATCGGCCATCCCTGACAGAAGCAGAATTCCCAAGACTTGAGCCGATCACCGATGAAGATGGAGAGGAAATCACCCATCAGAGATGCACTTCCTTCGGAGAGTATGCTTCTACACCAGCCGATGCTGGAGCAAAACTGTCAGCCCAACTGCTCAAAGACTGGTTCTTTAGTTTTTATGACAGCTTTCAGAAAAATGCTAGAGTCTGGTTCTTTTATGAAGAATCAATCAACTTTGAGTTACCACCAGACTTTAGATTTGAAGAAATCAACCATGAGAAATTTCAAAAGTCCAGAGAAGTCTTCGCTGCAGCAATAAGCCCATACATTCTCCCTGTCGACATCCACTAGGGCAGAAATATCAAGGTGTCATATGAATTCTATCATCCTATGAGCTCAGCTAGACAATTTGGCATGGGTCAGCTCCCAATCGGCTTGTGGTTTGCCGATAAGATCCAGTGCAGAGGAGAAATAACTTCAAATCTGATGATGGATCGGCTACTCAACATCCCAGGGCCTCCCCTCGGCAGCATCAACAAAATCGAGTTAGCCATGTTCAGGGGTAAGGCTTTTCATGCATGGTGGGCCGAATGAAAACAACACATTTTCCATCAATCGGCTACAGTCTACATGACAGATCTCTTCCCCGACATGATCCCTCAGGTAACTCTATTATTCCTTCTGTTAATTCCTACTTTACATCTATCAACCGATTCTGCATTTAACCTTATATGCTATCTTTGCTTTTACAGACCACAGACTCTTCTCCTCCTCGCACAAGTAAAAGTGGCAGGGATATTGAATATGCTGCAGGATTGCTACCAAACGGATGTGGTGTTGCTCCTCCTAGCATCGGCTACCATGCCCCCAAGACTTCAAGTTCACTTCAAGGGCAAATAAGGGAACCAGCCGATGCAGGCAAGAAGAGGAAAGCCAAAGCATCAACTGCTATACCACCAGCTGCCAAGAAAAAGTCCAAGAAACAACCACCTCCACCAGCCGATGATATTGATGACGTCTTGGATGAAGCAGCCATTGAGCAAGCCATAGATGAAGCTGCATCCGAATTGAGTGACGTAGGGGAAAAAACTCCAACAGCTTCTCCAACTCCAAAAAGGACTCTTACAACTCCTGCTGCTCCAGCAGCGTTCTCTCGGCAACCCAGAGTAAGATCATCTTCTTCATTACAAGATTTCTTCATTTACCACCAATCTCACTATTCAAACTTTGTTCTTTGCAGAAGAAAAGACCAGCCGAGAAGAAAAAACCAACACAAGTATCGGCTAAACCAACTCCTCAAATCCCTCTGGTAAATCTTTAACTCTTAAAATTTCAAACTTATTCTTAGCCGATACTAGTTAACACTTGTTTAAATCGTTCAAAATTTGTTAGCCTCCTTCTCCACCATCGCCTCCAACACAGCCAGTTTCAAGTAAGCATACTGCATCGGCTGTTGGCAGTCATCACATTGTAGAGGAAGAAGCTGCTGCTCCTGCTATCCCTGTAAGTCTTACATCCTTACGAAAATTCAAATCGGCTACACAACATGTTCTGTTACTCACATCCCCTTTATCTCCGTTTTGCAGGTTCTAGCCGATTTATTCTCCTTTGATATCAAGGATTATCTCGATGAGGAAACAGAAGGAGACATCACAAGTAAAGCCTTAGCTCCTCTAGCCGATGATGTAAAAAAAAATCTCGAGGACATATCCCATCGGCAAGAAGCATCTAGATAGCTAAGTGGTCAACTGTAGCTCTATCCGGGCCAGATTTCAAGAAATTCAAGCTTTAATCCTAGATGAGTTATCAAATGTCATTACCCCAGCTGTCTATCTTGGGCAACACCAATTCAAACTGGAGAAGGCCAGACAAAGAATAGCAGGTCGGCTAGAGAGAAAGAGCATTGAAACTACCATTCAAGCCAATCGGTAACTTGTGCATGCTGAGAAGGAAAAACTTGACCAGTTAGCCGAAGAGCCAATCAAATCTACTATAGATCAACTAGAAGCCGAAAGAATTGAGCTCTTGGCCAAACTTGAAGAGTGTAATGCCAAGCTTGCTTTAGAGAAACATAAATTAGCCGATCTCCCAAAAGCTGTTGAAGAGCAGAAAGGGAAACTCAAAGCAGCAATCAAGAATGTGGCCAATATGACTAAGTCCCTAAAAGTCATCCTTGGAACCGATGCCCAAGACGCTCAAGCAATAGCCGAAGTTGAAGAAATTCGGCAGAAGGCGATATCGGCTATCCAGCGCTATCTATCCCAATGATAGCTTGTAATAGGGACTTAGAAAATTTTTGTAATCAATTGTGTAATCGGCTAGAGCACTTTACTTGTAACACATACTCTGATATCCTTTATGCTGATCAGTATATTTTGCGTTGAAATCCCTCATTTTTCATCTTACATATTGTAAGCCCCCGGTTTTGTATACCGGAAACCCCATGTGTATTATAATACCATTCCCTGGATCAGTAGATGGTACACACATGGCACAGTTGTATATCACAAGCTGACATTGTCATACAGGTCTTACAATATATTAATAATACAAGGGTAGCCCAAGTGGGACCCGAATAGACCAAGCATGGTCGACAATAACACATAATACCAAAACAGATAAATGAAGTAGCGGAAGCGAAGCAACGGCGGTCCATCTTATCCCACACGCATCGACTGGTGAACCTAGGTCCCTATTCCACCGTCCTCGGTAACTCCTTGCCATCATAGCACATGTACAGGTCGGCACCAACACCTTTCTAAAAGGTTTAAATAAGCAAGAGTGAGAACCAACCGTACTCAGCAAGCCACCACTACAGAATGCATATAATGTTCATAAGGGTTCAAGGATGGTTTGGTTTATTTGCATAAAGCTAGTTTTCACAAATGATTTCACAAGCCTAGGACGTAGCAGTTTTAACTGAAAACAATCGTTAGGTTGAAGTTGTCATTAACCTGCGAGAGTTCATCCACCTTTCCCAAGACTCGCTTGGTCTGGTTTACCCTCGCATCCAATTTTTCGCAGTTTTCCACATTACGACCTTCCCGCACATTGGGCAAGGTCACACCTTCCATTCCAATCATATTTTAAGCAATATTAAAAATTAATGAGGCTAGTCAAGAGTAGTACAAGTCCCGGCGCTCATATCCGTGAGCACAGCTATTCGAATAGTTTAGTTTACTCACACTACAGTGGATGTACGCTTTTAATCCCACACTCCGTGACGCACCCAACACATGAGACTTGTCACGGCCCGGTTTTTCAGTTACCCTCGCATGGCGGCACCCGCTCCAAGGACTATGAATCCCCATTGCACCCCCGGCGCCACATTCCTACCTCGAGCCGGTTGTGAGAGGAGTCCTGGCGCTCCCGAGATCTTCGGGGGGTTACATAATATATACTTAGGGTGCATTTTAAGTTTTTTGCCGGCGTTCAACAGATCGACCCAAGAGATCTAAACCACAACACTTCATCAACACCACAACGAATGTCCAGAACCTACCATGTCTGGAGTGCCACCCCACGAGAATTTCCTAGTCCACCGGGTCATACCCCACTCGAGAAATGCGGTCGTACTCTGTTCGTTTCTCGCATAGCTTCTTGACTCGGTCCTTAATTGACCAGGGTCAGCGACTTACCGTTCCCAGAACCACCCATATTCTATTCATGCCGCCCCAGTCGAAATAGTTTCGTTTGATTAAGTTTTTGGTTTTCGCAAAGGTTTTAATGTTGCGGGTGGCGCTTATGTCTCCACCCGTCTCCGACAATCACTCCCACTGAGTGATCGCCACGTCCACATCCATAGCCATATATCATAAGTATGGAGTGTACAACCGTCTACACATATGCAACGCTAAGCAGTATATATAATTAAACGCGCATAAATAATAGGCTCAGGTAACAAAGGTGTATAAGTACATAAAGGTAAACAATATCAAAGGTACGGCTTAAACAAATGTAAGTACGCGTTTTATAATTAGCATGCAATTTTATTTGCAATCAACACATTTATGAAATAGGATCAATATGTTCGAGGAAGGGGGCGTAGTGACTTGCCTCGCTTTAGGTCGTATAATCTTCGAGAAATCCGCAACAGTTAGAATAACCGGAATGTCCACGATCAAAGAATAACTGGAGAATCCGAACGTCCGACCAACGACCGAAGAAAACCACACAAAATCCTAAAAATAAAATAAAATAATATTCAATACAAACTAATGGTGCCAATAAATAGATCTCGATTTTAGAGAGATGATGGAAGTTGAACGGAGTTAATCGGAGTTACGGTTAGAGAGATATGAATTTCTGAATATTAATAAAAAGAATTATAAACCACGGATATAGGGTTTTCTCAGGTGGGGAGGTATCGGAGATGTCTGTAGTTCGCAGAGGGACATATCATGGACTTTAGTGAATAAGGAGGTTGATGATCAGCCCTGCCCGGAGGTTAGATGAAGCACATAATACAGACTTCTATAAAGGAACCGATCCCTCGGTTTCGGCCAAGAGAGTATAGAGGGGTGACACAGACTTTGTAAGGAGTAGACCTCGTGGGCTTGACAGGGAAATAGAGGGACTTGAAGTAGACTTTTTTTTAGAGGGAGAGAACTCAGGGAAATATCTAGAGTGTGGGCCCCACTGGTGGGCCCCACTTCTTTTTCCTTTTTCTTTTTTTCCACTATCTTCTCTTCCTGTTTCCTTCTCTCCTTCTATGTATCTCGTTCTCTCTCTTTTTCTTGCTCACTGCCGATCGGAGGAGGAGGAGGGAGGGCGCACGGCGGCACCGGCCGGCCGGGGGGCGGCGCCGGCAGCTGGGGCGGCGGCGGCCTCAGCAGGGGAGGGCAGCATGCGGCGGCGGCCAGGCGCGGTGTTGGCGCTGCCGCTGGCGCGCGCGCGCGGCGGCCTGGTGGCGTCGGTGCCCGGCAGGAGGCGGGGAAGAGGCGCGGCAAGGGAGGGAGTGGGGCGGCGTGCGGCGACGGCCTGGCGCAGCGCTAGATAGCGCGCGCGCGGCGGCTGGGTCGGGGCGGTCGGCACCTGCAGGGAAGCTGCGCGAGGGGTGGTGGCCGGCTCGGCGTGGCTTGGCTGCGGCCGGCGGAAGGGGTGGCGACGCGGCGCGGTGACCGAGCTCGGTGCATGGCTAGGCCACTGCGTCGGCCGGGTGGACGGCACCGGCAGCGGCTCGGGGCGCGGTGTGCGGCCGGGCGACGCGCGACCGAGGTGGCGACTTTGGCACAGCTCGGCGCACGAGCTAGGCCACGGCATCGGCCGGGCACGACGACGGCGAGCGGCCATGGCAGTACCGCGCCAAAACGGCTCAGCGAGTAGAGCGATGCAGAGAGGAGGGAGGAAAACAAAGGAAGGAGGAAGGAGGAGATGCTCACCTCGCGGCAGCCGTGCAGCGGCACTCCGAGAGTGGCCGACGGCGTCGACGATCGGCTCGCGGTTCATCCTTGGCTCGCGGTTCGCCTTCGCGCGCCAAGTGCTCGAACACGTTCACAGAGGTTCGTTTTTTTCAGTTTTAATTTCATTTTTAGTTTGATACGTCCGAGGTTTGAGCGTTCAATCGTTCTCACATTCATACGTTCGAAGGTTCACCGGTTCGATCGATGGCGCGGCGGCCTACCCGTCCCTTTGCCCAACCGAAGCTTAGCCCAAGCCAGCCGCGGCGGGGCAAACGGAAGGGTGGCAGCCAGTGCGTGGAAATGAGAAGAGGCAGTGGCAAGGCAGAGGTAGGAGAAGGAGAGGGAGGAGAAAAATGGAGAGGTGCAGGTGTGCTCAGTTTTGGCGGTGGCCTTTATATGTTTCTGGTTGTTGGAATGTGGGAGGCGAGGTGAGAATGCTCTGTGAACCCGGCTCTTCTATTCGGTGTGGACTCATTTCCCCTGTTGCTTGCATTTGGGGTTGTGTTCTGTGAAATGGGGGTATAGGTGCATGAGTTGTTGGTTGAAATATTGTTGGGAGGGTCCCAGGCAGTTGATAGCCAGCACAACGTGGTTTGATCCCATGCAGTGGCTTGTGGTCATTTTGTCGAGCAGCTGCTGTGCATGTTGTTGGCTGGTTGCTGCAGGGAGGAAAAATGGATGTTGGGCTGAGATAAAGGAGAGTGACAGTGGGCTGGCAGGGAGAGGGAGGCCCAAGTGTATTAGGGGCTTTTGTATATTTTTCTGGGATTTGTAAATGGACTGTGTATTTGTAATTTGGACCGTATAATTTGAATTTGATATACTTGGATAGATTGGCTTGTATAAATGGACTGTATATTCAATTTGAACTTGTGAATGGACTGTATATTCGGACTGTATATGTGGACTGTACAGGTGACATTTGGATTTGACCTGCTTTTGTACTTTATACTGTATGATTATGTTTGGGTCGCCGAATGAGACATTCGGATTCAATTTGGCTAGCAGAGCCGTGCGAGGATTAGAGTTAGGATTTCTTTGCGCGTGCTCTGACGATACTGCAAAAGGAATTTTTTTGGACGATGTATGGCATTCAAATCCAAACGTCGCGGTAGAAATAAAATTGGTGATATTCGAATCGACGCGCGATAGATAAATACATCGTTCGATTTTAATTATTCGAAGGTACTATTGGGGTCGACTCGATAGAGCGGTTAAAATTTAACCGTAGAATAAGAGTTTGCGAGAGGGATAATATTGCGGTAGAAGAGAAGAACTTCGGGACTTTAATTAATTAGCACCGAAGCGCTAAAAGAAACAAGCGGATAAGATGGTCGATGGGAGGGTATCTTTTTGGGAGAATGGATTTAATCGAAACCTTTGGCACAAAATCTACATACACAAATAAATAATAAATAATAACAAGCAAGCTAAAATTATGCCTGAGGACTGACTTTGTCTGAGGAGGTTATATCTTTGAAAATAGCCTTTTAGGAATTATATTACGCAAATAAGGTTTCTAGTAAACACATTGCCAATAGATATTATTTTGCAATTAGTTTTCCGGAGGCAGACTCTGCAAGGTTCATAGAAAATAATCCAGCTATATTTCTTTAGTAAAGTAGTATTTGTTTTAATAAGCTATCCCATATAGGGTTTTATCAAAACGGTGTTACGTATATATATATATATATAGCTTTATTCCTAAAGGAAATATGCCCGAGGGTTTTTAATATATAGAGAAGGTTTTTTTGAAAATAGTTGGCCTATGCAAAGATTAGGATATCTCATAATCATAGTTCCTTGAATAAATAATATTTGAAATTAAATACCGACCTATTCTCAGACGTTCGTCTATTAGCCCACGCATGAAAGAAAAACGACAGATCGAATTAAATTAATTCACGTATGAATGCATTTGAAAAAGACTTTTGATTATTTCGAATTTTTAATTGCGTATTTCAAAGTCAAATTTTTCAGGGTGTTACACATATGCCCCCCTAATTTTGGCATGTTGATAAACAAAGGCAAAATTAAACAGGACTAAGGGCGATATGAACCATATCGGCCGTTGATAAAAATCGGCAGAACGCAGCCGATTATGATCCAATCCAAACACTTGGATAATATTTCTTCAAGTATTTTTCATTAAGTGCTCTACCAAAAATTTCTCCATCAAGTCCTTTTAACATATAGGCCCCTTTAGAAACACATTTATGAACTTGAAAAGGTCATTCCCAATTCGGTGACCACTTACCGAATTTATTATCTCTAGCCCCTATCGGCAACACTAATTTCCAGACAAGTTCGCCCTCTTCAAAAGATTTGGGCACAACCTTTTTGTTATAATGCCTGGCATCTCTTTCTTTGTCTTTCCTAACCTTTTCAAGAGCTCGCAACCTGTCTTGAACCAAATCCTCTGATTCATCAACCATCAGATTATGATAATCATTGGCTGTCAACTCATCTTGTAAAGAAATCCTCATAGAGCCGATGTTGGTTTCCCATGGTAACACAGCTTCATGCCCATAAACCAGTTGATAAGGAGGTACTTGAATTGCACCATGACAAGCCATCCGATAGGACCACAATGCTTCGGCTAAAATAGTATGCCACTTCTTGGGATATTCTGCAATTTTTCTCTTAACAACTTAATCAAACTCTTATTGGATGCCTCAGCTTGCCAATTTGCTTGTGCATAATATGGTGAAGAATTCAACAACTTGATCCCCATGCTATCGGCAAAATGAACAAACTCATCGGACACAAAGATTGAACCTTGATCAGTTGTAATTGTCTGTGGCAAACCAAACCGGTATATAATGTGTTCCTTGACAAATTCGATAGCATCTTTACTGTCAACCTTTTTCAAGGGAATCGCCTCAACCCACTTAGTGAAATAATCAGTTGCAACCAAAATAAATTTATACCCTTTACTTGATGGTGGGTTGATCTGGCCGATCATATCAATACCCCAACCTCTGAACGGCCATGGCTTAATAATAGGATTCATAGCCGATGCTGGTCCTCTTTATATTGCTCCAAATTTCTGACAATCTTGACATCCCTTGTAATATCTGAAACAATCCTCCAGCATTGTCAGCCAAAAATATCCAACTCTTCGAATTAGCCATCTCATCTTGTGAGCCGATTGATGAGTCCCGCAGATCCCCTTATGAACTTCGCACATGACAATTTTTGCTTCTTCCAGGCTCAAACATTTCAAAAGAACTCCATCAATCATCCGATAATATAATGTGTCCTCCAGCAAAATATATTTAAGGGCTTTATATCTCAATTTCCTGGAAACCGATTTAGAAGGATTCTTCAAATATTCAAATACATCAAACCTCCAATCATCGGCTGATATGTAGGCAACTTCTACTTCAATTCCTTGCAACATCGGCTTGTAGCCTGATGCACCTTGAGCTAAATAATTGGCTTCAACATTCTGCTCCCTAGGGATATGTTTCAAAGTAACTATTTTGAAAGCCTTCATCAACTCTTGACATTTTTTATTATAAACCATCAAAATATCATTCTTGCATTCATATTCCCCAGATAACTGACTTATCAACAATAATGAATCACTCATGATTTCAACAGCATTGGCTTCCACCTCTCTCAACAATTGCAATCCTTTTAGCACAGCTTCATATTCGGCTTGATTATTTGTAGAGTAAGGCTTGATAGTAAAAGCAAACTGAAAACTTGCCCCCCTAGGCGATATGATCACTAAACTGATACCACAACCATGCGTGCAAACAGAACCATCAAAGAATAAAGTCCATGGCATAATATCAATATTATCAATACTGGTATCCCTGTGTTCAACTATGAAATCGGCTATCGCTTGCCCTTTAACTGCCTTAGCCGACTCATACCTAAGATCAAATTCTGATAGAGCAAAGATCCACTTCCCAATTCGTCCTTTCAGAACTGGAGCCGATAGCATGTAACGTACTACATCGGCTTTACATACTATTGTGCACTCATTGGAAAGCAAATAATGCCTCAATTTTGTACAAGAAAAATATAAACACAAGCATAATTTCTCCACAGGTGAATACCTTGTTTCTGCATCCAAAAGTCGTCTACTGAGATAAAATATAACTCTTTCCTTTCCCTTAACCTCTTGGATCAAAATTGAGCCGATAGAGTTCTGATCGGCTGACAAATATAGTTTAAATGGAAGCCCTTTTTGTGGTGGTATAAGAACTGGAGGAGTACTCAAATATCCCTTGATATTGTCCAATGCTTACTGCTGTTTTTCTCCCCAGACAAACTCTTTGATATGTAGCACCAGCACTTCTCAGTCCGAAAGTCATAGCCACCCACTCATACAAGCCGATTGCACCAGGACATCTGAAAGCAGTCTTGTGAATATCTTCCTCAGCCATGAAAATTTGATTGTAACCAGCATTGCCATCTATGAAGCTGATGATTTTGTGTCCAGATGCTGCATCGACGAGTTGATCGGCTACTGGCATTGGGTATTCGTCTTTCGGTGTAGCCTTGTTTAAATATCTGAAATTAATGCAAATCCTAAGCTTGCTATTTTTCTTGATGACTGGTACTATATTAGAAATCCACTCAGCATATTGGCACGGCTTGATAAAATTAGCATCATAGAGTCTTGTGATTTCGGCCTTGATAGCATCATACATATCGGCTTTACAACGCCTTGGGGGTTGTTTATATGGCCGATAGCCTGGTTTAATAGGGATCCGATGTTCAACAATCGATCGGCTAAGTCCTGGCATTTCATAGTATTCACAGGCAAAACAATTTCTATATTCTTTCAAAAGTGCTATTAATCTACATTTAAACTCTTTTGATAAACCCTTACTAATATATGTTGGCCTAGGCCTGTCACCTGGTCCAATGTCGATTTCTTCTAATTCATCGGCCGACATAAAACCTTGCCCTAACTTGCCGTCGAGATCGTCAATAGTGTCCTTTGTGTAAAAATTGGAACCCTCCACAGCGCCCTCAAAACAAGAATTGGGGCTCTCCATCTCCTGTTGGCTGTATGGCATAATCAGAAAATTTTAAGTAATCTCCTTGCCAAACTTTCCCAGATAAACAATCAATTCCTTCCATCTCCCAAACAGATAAATCGACACTAGCTACATTGACTGACCTGTCGGCTGGCACGATTTCAATTTGGTCTCCTTGCCATTGAATCAAACTTTGGTGCATTGTTGAGGGAATACAACAATTAGCATGGATCCAATCTCTTCCCAGCAACAGACTGTAGGAACCCTTCCCATCAATAACAAAGAACGTGGTAAGAATTGTTTTACTACCGATGGTCAGCTCCACATTCAAAATTCTCTTGGTCTCAGATGAATTCCCGCCAAAATCTTTTAGAACCATATTTGTCTTGATCAAATCCACTGAATTCTTCCCAAGCTTTCTGAATGTTGAGTATGGCATTAAATTCACAGCTGCTCCTCCATCGACTAATATTTTCGACATCGGCTTGCCGTTGACAAATCCCTTGATACACAGTGGATTGAGGTGCCGATGATCAGTTCCTTCGGGCTTCTCGAAAACAGCTTGTTGTGGAGATAGCATCAACCTAGCCGATGGTATATTTTCTTCTTGCTCGACAACTTGCTCAACTGCATATTCGGCTGGCAAAACAAAAACCATGTTTATAGCAGATGATATCACCTCTTTGTCCTTTCGTTGTTGATTTTTGTTGCAATCGGCTTTGACCTCGTCGGCTGGTACTACTTTGCTCTTCACACGCTAGACTTTCTTTGTCTTCTGCCGCAGCCGATGTTCAATTTCCCCTTCAACCTCCTGGAACTGCTCTCTGTTTCTCATCCTTTGAACTCCTCTCTTTTGATTCTTAGTGAAAATTCTAGAAGGGCACCATTATGGTTGCATTTGTCTGGACTTTCTTGGTGAATCATCTCCATCATTGTTCTGCTGGATTGTCCCAAGCCTCTCGTGGACCGGCAACCTTGTCTGAATCGGCCAATGCGCGCTTGCACTCTGTCGGCTTGGTCTTTAGACAAATTGTGCATCGGAATCACTGCGCCCAGGACAATCTTCAATAGATGGCAATCTCATACCCTCATTCCAGCAGAATCTAAAAAATTCACAGCTCCAATGGGGATCAAAGTATCTTTCATTATCATAAGAATATGACTCCTCTTCCTTCTAGCGCCTTTTTTGGTATTTCTTTATCATACCAGCTGATCTGATGCTTTTGGCATAACTTTTACTTCCATCGGCTGTATTCCGGTTAAATCCAGAGTGTACCATGTTGACTGGAAAAGGATGTCCATCTATCTTCATCGGCTTCTTGGATTCATCTATCTTGATCTTGCCTTGTTCAATAGCCGACTGGATCTATTGCCTAAAAATCTTGCAGTCATTAGTATTATGAGATCCTGTATTGTGCCACTTGCAATATTTCCTTCTCTTCAATTCCTCAGCCGATGGGATGACATGTCCTGCCGGCAGCTAAATCTATTTTTCTTGAAGCAGAAGATCAAAAATCTTGTCGGGTTTGGTAATGTCAAAATCAAATCTTTCTTCCTTTCTTGAATTCTTGACCCATTGACAGACCACCGTCTTCTTGTTTCTGGCCCACTCGGCTGCATTGATTTCTGGGTCATCATTTTCAGAATCAGAATCATAACTATAGACATTATTGACGTTGTTTGTCTTTTTGATGAATTTTCTAGCTTCTTGGAACCTTGTCTCATGAGCCGATACCTTCTGAGCTAAATGAGCCAAACTCTCAAAGTCTTGAGCCGAAAATCTTTCCCTTATCGGCGCCAACAAACCTTGGAAGGCCAAATCGGCTAACTGAGAATCTATCAAGGTTAGGCTATAGCACTTATTCCTTACATCTCTGAATCGTTGAATGTAGTCTAGAACTGACTCATCTGATTTTTGCTTAATTGCTGTGAGGTCTGATAACTTCATCTCTTGAACACCACAGAAGAAGTATTTATGAAACTACTTTTCCAGATCGGCCCAGCTTCTGATGGAATTGTACGGCAGAGATGAAAACCAAGTAAATGCCGATCCAGATAAAGAAAGTGGGAACAATCTAACTCTGAGAGCCTTTGTAGCCGATGCTTCACCACATTGAGCTAAAAATTGGCTAACATGCTCATAAGTAGATACGTTATCTTGCCCTAAGAATTTGGAGAAGTCTGGCACCTTGTATCGGTTTCGCAGTGGTACCCGATCGAAGTATTCTGGATACGGGTGCCGATACATGTTTCCATTGTCCTTCGGCTTGAGTCCAAACTGCTCCCTCATGACGTCAGCGATCATATCGACCCAAGGTTGATGCGGTGTTGCTCCACCAAATTGCTGTTGAAGTGGATCCATCTGCCGTATTGGATCAGCTGAGGTCGCGGTGAATGAGGTTGATAGACATGATTGAAACTAGCCGATATGCCTTGAGGTGGTACGTATGGAAGTTGCTTTGTGCTGTACTGCTGGCTTATCAGCTGAGTAATTCCAATCGGCTGTTGTGGAACCAAAGAAATTTGGTATGATGTGTCGACAACTGGCGATTTTGGGTTAAGAATACTCATTAATTGTTCTGGTGTTAACTGAGTTGATGCTTGCCCCCCAGTGATCGGCTGTGACCTGGTCAAAATTGTTGGAATATTTGAGCTAGAGTAAGGAGCCGATGGAGCCTGGGTTTGAAACGGTTGTTGACTCCGTTGATTCCCGCCAATGTCAGTCTTCACGGTTCTGTATCCTGGGAACGTGCCGTCTGGTAAATATATAGGTCCTTTAGCCTTTTCCTCGGCTATCGTCCCATCAACTACCGACTTGATCATGTTTGTTAAAGTGTTCACAAGCACCCCAGACTGGTTGACTAAAGCATGGTGTACAGCCGAATCAATACGATCTTGCAATGTGTGGAGTTCTTCATCACTTGATTCAACCTTGGTTTGTTCGTCCTTTTCTTCTCCTGACCCAGATGTACCTGGATCTTGTTTCACGATTGTCGGCAGCTTGACTTTAGTTCTTTGAAGGACGGTGCCTTGCCGAGTGACCGTGAACGAGTGCAGATATTGGTTTTGGAGTTGATTTAGCATCTGCTGCATCTCTTCTCTCTGCTCGTCGCTCAGTTGTTCGACCGTGATCGGCAAGATGTTTTCTTCTGAAACGTCGGTGATGTTTGGAGACATGATGACACTTGGTCCCACTGGGCGTGCCAAAAGCGTGTTGATGAAAAAACACACACTGGCCTGAGAGATTTGCTTTACTCTTGTGCAGGTCCAAAATTAAGCTTTTAGGTTCAAGGGCGTGTCAGTTGATTTGATCCTGCAATCAACAAGAAGAAACATGCAAATAATATTAGAAAATGATAGACAATCGGCCAGACGGCCGATTTCATATCGTATATGACCTAGCCGATGCAATAAAGCATGAATCGGCTGTAAGGTATAACCATTGGTAAAACTAACCCTAAAACTAGTATATTGGCTGTAAAGATCAATGTTACATAATCAATATATCAATATTACTTTAGAAATAAGCAATTGGAATAGATCGGACTGAACCGAGACAGTATAAATTGCCCAAGTCTACAGATAACATGAAATAACGATTATATAGACTCATGTCATAGCCGATATCTAGATTTAAGCATTTATCGGCTATAGCTCCGATACAACCTTATACCAGGATATTCTCTAGTAATAAATAAATTCAGCTATAACCAATTAAATTGGTATCAAGCTCAATATATTTATATTAGATTAGATCCTGATATAAGGGGCAGATACAGAACATTAAACAAAGTAAAAAACAATGTAAAACATCTATATCAGATAAGATCGGCTGAAACCCCGATACTATCCTTATTAACGATCATGAGGCAGGCTAGATATCATGTTTCTAAATATGACTTAATAGGTTGGACTTAACCAATGCAGCATTAAGTATAAAGAGAAACATGGCATCTAGAGAATCAAGCCGATGATCGTCTTTTCAGGATGGTTGATACATTATATAATCTAAACCAACAAAGTAATCTAGCCGATATCGACGAAACCCTAAAAAGGATCCAGCCGATGCAAGTAGATTGCATTGTCGATCTAAATTATATAATGTATATCATAACTCGGAGATTCACAACATAGAACTAGAGTGTCATAAAGATGTAAGCACTAGCCCCAATGATGCAAATCGCCATGACAAGATATACCTTTTCGTCGAAGATCAAATTGATGCAGCACGACTCGAGAGCACAAACTTGTCGAAAAGTAGAAAATAAAAGTGGCGATGCACCGAGATTGATTGAACGTGTGTTGTTGTTATTTACAAGACCTCGGGATTATATTTATACCCGAAAATACAAATATTATCCATCACGGACACGACTCATATTTCCCAAATACAAATCCAACTAACGAACAAGTCCCTTAGCCGGACTCTTACCGGGAATATCTATAAGGAAATTACATAAAATAACCTAATTAATAAATACAATTGCCTCCTCAGGACTCTATCCGTGCATGGCAATCCATATGAAGTACCCAAACTTAACCCGATGACGTGTACCGAGTCACATTTCCAAAATCGGCTCAATCGGCTAACCCTGTCCGATTCTGACTCTGCCGATCCTGTCCGCAGCCGATTCGGACTACAGCCGATTCTCACTCTGTTTCCGATACGATCTAATCTCTTCGATTCTCTTTGATTCTATCTCCATCTCCGATACTTGAATTACCAAATTTGGTCGTCAATACTAGGTAACCTTTATCGATACATTTATGTGACCGTCACGGATGACTCATCGGTAACGGGCCCTACTATACACCGATGCTTTTAGTACTCATCGGTATTGGATTTTTCTTTTAACCCGTCACCGATGTGTAATTTACCAAAAAAATAAATTTTAATTTTTGGCTAGCCTCATGCCTTTACTAGCCATACCCGCTGTAAAATAAGAGAGAAACACATATATATTTCTAGCATCCCAACATATTTCACAAATCATCCATACAGTCCATACAATCCCAGCTACCATCCATTCATATCATCCATACAATCCATTCCAACAATACAAGCACCCCCATTTGACAAAATCGCCGACATGCGCTTCAAGAGCTAAGCATAAAAAAACCTGTAAAACCGAGTTATAAATTGGAGCAAGTTTATTGCAAATGTGTACAGAAACATCACATCACATTGTATTACATATAATTACATGAATGTTACATAATCTCATGTTTTTGACAAGCATTGAAAAATGTTCAATCATTTAGAGACGAGCTACGACTGTGATCTAAAGCTTCCTTTGGAAGATAAGATTTCGTTAAGTATGAAACGTGCTATCTCCTCACTAATTGCTTCGAAGCTGTGGGGTGGAATGTGGAAATCTTTTCCTGCATGTGAGGCGCCAAGTTAGTGTACTGCATATACTTTGAAGTACTTCGTATATATATTGTGTACACAATAGAAGCACGGACCTTAAGGGTGAGCAATGTCACCTTGTCCAGCAAAGCCATCATGTTGTGGAACACGTGGAACCCACAATAGTCACCAACTTGTTGATGGCATGGGAAGTCTTTTTGTGATTAAGATTGGTTTGTCCTTCCTTATGCCTTCTGCCTTTTTCCACATATTGGCCCCACACGTCATTCAATACAACTTCAATCCCCGACCAATCGTATTTCTCCTTATCAATTTGGGAGTTAAGGTAGTATACCATTGATAAACCCTAAGCTCCACTCGATACGCTCAAGGATATGATTTGGCCCAATCTTTCGGTGAGTTGAGATAACTGCGATTTGGAAGACACGTTGACCATCCGACTACAACCGTACTAGACGTTGTTGTGTTGCGCCTTAGCGATCGATACACCTCTCCGTGGATTGTTGATCTTGCCGGTGCAGATCAACCTTATTCCTGCAAGCAAATCGAAGAAACAAGCAAGAACAAGATAAAAACAATCTGAATTGCAAATAGGAATTGAATACAAATGATAAGTTGGGGTTCCGAAGAACAAGCAGACGGGCGGTCTAGCCGACACTCGCGCTGCAAGCAAGTAGCAATGGCTAAACTTTAATCTAACAAAACCCAAGAAACCCTAAAGGACCTAGCTATTTAAAGGTGTGGGAGGATGACCAAGGGAGCCCTAGGGTCGTGCTCTATCCAATTGGGGCGCACCCCACATGGGCCCCACAAGGGCCGGGATCCCATATGAAGTTACAAGCCCATAGGCTCATTATAGGTGACGCAGCACCTTGTTTATGTAATTTCAACCAACTGAGATAGAATTTGGAGATGAGGCTGGATCCATTGGAAAGAGGACTTCGAGAGCTTTCTATCAAGTACTCACGTGCTGAAAACGGAGCTCGTATGCAGATTTGGCGGCCATTTGAAGTCAACATTGCTGCAGGTGGCCGAATTGGATTTCAGCACTTGGAGGACTTGATCTTGATGTCTTCCTGTTGATCCATGATGTGAACAACGGTTGTATCCATAGTAGCCATGGTCACATCAACCATACTCCACTTCGACATCAAGACTAGAAGAATCCAATGGTACCTGCGTCATGAATATATTGCAAGTTAAATACTAAAGCTATACGCGTCATGGAGGGGTAGCTAATGAGGGTACACATTTACCATTGATTATAGGCACACATAATGAACTCTTTGTCCTGGCGGGCCCACAGGAAGTCCTTGATATAGTTTGTCATCCATACTAGATCGTGCTGTAGAGTTGTCTCTTGACTTGAGATGTATCTAGTAACGCGACATCGATGCGATGTTTTTGTGTATGATTCCAACATAACCTACAAGCAAGACGAAGACTCGTATAAACATATTATATGGATTGTTATTACTATATTGTGTACGCAACAATATTTACAACGAGTAGCACTTAAGGAGATTGGTGTCCACCGCTTGTAGCATGTAGAGGTCAAAGAGATCTGCGAAGTCCACCGCAATATAGGCTTCTGGCTCAAGAAATGGTTGTGGACCGTGATATCCTGTTATAGAGGTCTCTCTATTCTTCCTCCTTGTGTTGGACTTCTCCATGTAATACCCATGCAACTCCTTGCAATCAGGGCCCATCTTTGCTAACTCATGATCTGCAACCAATGGCATGCCTAATTGGAAGCTAGTCGGAGAAGGGCTCTTAGTAGGAACTGATGGTGCCTTGCCTAGATCTAGCTTCTTTGGAGCCAAAAGCGAGGTGTGCAACTTTCCTTTTCCTTTCCCCCTTCCAACAACTATTTTGCTAGCTTTTTGCAATTGTGGAGAAGAACACGCCTTCCTG
This sequence comes from Oryza punctata, assembly GCA_000573905.2. Taxonomy (NCBI): domain Eukaryota; kingdom Viridiplantae; phylum Streptophyta; class Magnoliopsida; order Poales; family Poaceae; genus Oryza; species Oryza punctata. The sequence goes on from CM002496.2 coordinate 17,216,520, forward strand.
CTCTTTTTGTTAGGAGGGGGAATGTTAGCCATGCTGTCGGCCTCCATACGATCATTTCCAAAATCTGTATCATATTGTAAATCCATATCTTCATCTTGGATTTGATAGGCAGGAGGGGCTGAAGGAAGAGTTGGAGTGGGCCTTGGCAGCGGACGAGTACTTAGCATTTGACCTAGGAGTCATCTCTATCTCAATTAGATCCTTGGGCCATTGGATAAAGGTCCCACTTGCAGCTCCTACGGTCAAAATTTCATCATTCAGGGGATTCTGCAGGCCAATTGAACTATTCGGGTTTGACCACATCCACTTGTACTTTAGCCTGGTGGGCCATCAAATCTGCCCCATGGACTTTGGTTTCCGGTGTAGACTTAAACGCAACTCCCTCCGCGACTAGGCACATAAATGTTGGTGTTACCCTAACCACTAGGATGCACTTGTGGATTCCTGCGATAGATTCATCCATGTTCTCAGAATATGATATAATATAAGGATTTGTTAAGATAACATATGCATTGTTTGTTGGTTTTACTGTTATATGGTCGACTGCGGTAGGGACTGGTGGTTGGTCTTGTGTCGCCTCAGTTGATGCACAACTGCCACGCCTTTGTATGGGACTAGCTTGTACTCTATGAACGGAAACGGGGTTGGGGTTCTGTTGCTGGATCTCTCCCCTGATGCGTGCATCCACTTGAACCAATTTTTGATCGAATTCCGAGCTAAGCTCGGCTCTGATCTGTTCTTTCATGCATGCCTCTTTCTCCGCCTTAGTCAGCTTCCGTGTTTTGTACTACCATGCGTACTTGGGCAACCCAGTCTTCCATGGAACAAGTGCGCCAACACGAATACGACAAGGTTGTCCTTTATCCCCGTACTTATTTGTACTTGCTATTAATGAACTTTCTTATCAAATGACAAAAGCAATGCATGCAAACCAGCTTGAGGGTATAAAGCTAGCTGGTCAGGGGCCTTCTATTCACTCTCTCCTTTATGCAGATAATCTGATAGTTGAAGGGCAAGCAATTAGGACTGAAGCAAGCAAGGTCTTTCAAATCATTCAGAATTTTTGCGAAAAATCTGTACAAACTCCAAACTGGGAAAGTCCTCAATCCTTTTCGGTAAGAATACTCCAAAAACAGGTGTGTTATACTATCTCTAATATTTTCCCAGTTTTCATCATGAATAACACAACTAAGCATTTGGGCCTCATCCTTTAATCGTAAATACCAGATCTAGATCCTCTACCTACAATTTTATTCTGGATATTTTTTTAAGTCTAAAACTAACATTTTATAAAGCCAACACGTTGTCTCATGTTGGACAGTTAGCCCTTATTAAATCTGTTTTCTCTTCAATTCCTGTTTATTAGATGTCAACCATTATGCTTTCGAAAAAGCTAATTGCTAAGCTCACTGCTATTATTCGCAAGTTTTGGTGGACATGCATCCAAAATGACAGCAACATAAATGTCATCTGCTTAAAATCTTGTGAGGATATTTGTAAGCCTATTTCTGAAGGAGGTTTAGGAATCAGAAATCTTTAGGCTGTTAATCAAAGCCTTCTCATCCAAGCAGCGTGGAGAATTATCTCTAATCCCAATGAGCTAGTCTCCTCCATTCTCAGAACCAAATATTTTAATAACACTTCATTTTGGAAAGCCCCTCTTAATGTTCCCAAGTCAGTCTTCTGGTCTTCTATTATTAATATCAAGATTCATCTCTCTTCTTCCATTACTTGGCAGCTTTCTAGAGGTCAATTTTCCATTTGAAATCAACTTTTGTGCTCGATTTGGGAAAATATTCATGATCACTTAAATCTAACTAGCCTCTCTGGCAGTTTGCCTTCAATGGTTTCAGAGCTGTGGGATAAAAACAAGCAATGGAATGTTTCAAAAATCTCTCAAATGTTTGATGATGAGGCTGCAACCTCTGTTTATTAGGTAAGAATAATTTTTCATGATCCAGAAGATAAACTTTGCTGGATTCACACTACTTCTGGTGAGGGTAACACTAAAAGTGCTTACAAAGAAGTATTCAAATCTTTTAATTATAATCAGTATTCCATTCCCTCAATAGTCATCAATTTGGTCAAATTTTGCCTGGAAAAATAAGACGATTCCTCTTAAGTTATTTTTTTTTTCTTTGGAGGCTTTTCAGAAATGTTTTGTCAATTACAGTTACTCTTCATTCTAGAATTGCAGGGATTGAGCCTACTTGTTCCAGATGTGGTTAGTAGGAAGATGAGATACCTATTTTTTTTTCCACAGTTGCTTCAGTAGATTAGTTTGGTTCATATATGATTTTTGGCTTAAAACATATGCTCTCATATCCTATGCATGGTATTGTTTACGTCCTAGCTACCATACCCATAGATAATGCTCTTCAAAACATTGCTAGTATGCTTTGGTAAATTTGGAAGGCTAGAAATGATAATAATTTTAAAGCAAAAAGTTGGGAGCCTTTTCAGGTCTGTAATTCAGCAATTTCCATGATGCAAAGTTATGATAGAGTGCTTCAAATACTGCAAGATCCTTCTTAGGTAACTTTAATTGATCAACTTTTAACTTGTATATTGGTATTTGCTGTTATAAAGATGCCTCTTGGATAAACAATTTGTCAGGCTTTAGAATTTTTATTCATAATTTTGCACATGAATCATATGCACTACTCTTAATAAAAGCAAATTCAAAAAAAAGTTTACTTCTCTTCCTGCTGTGTTTCAGCTTACAAGATCTGCAAACTGATCTGCTTAAGTTTGCAGTTGAAGCATACAATCTTTTTATTAGACAACAAGACTTTAGTCAACCTTGCAGAAACAAGATTTCATTGCTCAATCTTGCAAAAACAAGATTTCATTGCTTAGCCAGGGCATTGATCGTTGAGACCTTTACTCTTTGAACTACAAACTCTATTTGCAAACTTTATTTGCGCGTGAACAAATTCAGATTAGGATAAAGAGAGACTAATAAACATGCGACAGTCTAGCATACAAAGCAAGAATCTCTTCCAATAATTTTCTCCCCTGAAATTTGTTGCCAATAATAATACTCATGCTTGCTATTTTGCAAGTTGCTCAAACTTAGGCAACCTTCGTAATCTCCCCATGAAAGAAACTTAGGCAACCTTTGTAATCTCCTCGTGAAAGAAGTTACCATCACTGATAATGTACTATGCTTCTAAGCATCTATTTATAAATAAAGTTCATGAGTTCTAAAGAAAAAACAAATCGGCCTTAATTTAATCCATCTTTCAGCCACTTTAATCTTGTGAGTACTCAGGTTAATGCTCAATAGAAACACAGAGATGATGTATGACTGCATCGTTTAATTGTCACAAGTGTAAAACCAGAGCTGCATTGGAGATCAGTCACAACTCACAAATGTAAAACCAGTAATTAAACACTGGAAACTGTTTTCATCCTCGAGTAAATATCTTATTATTTACAGTGAATATCCTATTATTTCTTACATATTATCTAAATAGTCATTAAAAATTTTTAAAAAAATTAACGATAGATTAATATGAAACCATATTACCCTACAAAGATGCAATCTGAAATTTAACTTTACATATTTATATTACTACATGTTATAATAAAATAAAAACTATAACTAATATAACTAAATATAATGTAAGTTTGACAAGATTTTTGTTATAAATCATCGAAGTCGAATTTAACTTTTATATACTTGTAAACTAATATATAGTTTATATAATCAATTTTTCTAACCATTTAGATAGCACAACATGCAGCAAGGTGAAATTATAAAAAAAATATAACAAGCGTTAATTATTTTTAATTTAATTTGTTATACTTTTATAATTTGTAGAAGTTAAATGACCTACCGTAAATACGGGGATATATTTCATATTAATCTATATTATTATTTTTATATTATTATTTTTGTAAAAACTTTTTATGACTATTAAGATCCCCGGATAAAATCCTCTCTAAACACACTGATTCATGAATATTATTAGAAGCAGAACAAGATCACTATGACCAAGCATTAGTACCTGATCATGCATCTAATAGTACAGATCAACTTGCTAACTCTATATCATTAACCTAATCCTCCGCTTAATTACCTATTAATAATCTCTCTCCCTCTCTCGGTTCCCTTTTGGGAACATTAACACAAGCCTCAGGAGCTTCCACACGCACCCACCGTGTTGCCCAGCTTCTTCGGCCGGCCGCCGCACCACCGCCTCGCCGCGCCGCCGCCGCCCCCGCCCATGATGCCGCCTCTCAGGCCGTCGCTAGCCTCGTCGCGCGGTCTCTTCGTGCCCATGTCCGGCGCCGGCGGCTTCCGTCCCCTGACCGCCTGAATGACCCTGAGCAGCAGCATTACGCCCTCCACGTTGAGGCACCACCACCCGGGTCCGCCGCCACCCGCCCTTCGCGCCGCCTCCCGGCGCGGCGATGTACGGCTCGTCTCGATGGCCTCCAGAAGGTCAGACACGACCGACTTGCTCGGCAGCGCCGCCGCTGAGCCACCGGCGGCGCCGGCGCTGGTCCCGGCATTATTTGCGGCCGCGGCGGCGGCGGAGGCGAGTGTGATCGTCAGGTGGCGTGCCGGCTGGAGCGCGCCGGCGAGGAGGGAGCGGCTGAGCAGCTTGACAACCGCCGATGTGCGGACGGCGCGCTCCAGCTGGCTTGCGAGCCCGACGACGGCGCCAGCGCGTTCGGCCGGCGAGTCGTCTGTGGCCTGGCCGGCGGCCGGCCTCTTCAGGCGCTGTATCCTGGCGTGGGCGCGCACCCAGGGGTTGGAGTGTTGGTTCAGGTCGACGGCGGCTTCATCCTCACCTGAACGAAACATCAAGAACAAAACGAAGAAATTTATCAGGACTCGACACGTCTTACTGCAAAAAGTGTTAACTACTGCAGCTGCACTAATTACTTAATGTTTGTGATCTACATATTGCTTAATTGTAACCATAAACATATCATATCTAAATAGTTGTTGTACAGTAAGCAACCTAGTACGCACGCACGAGAAGAATTTGATACGCATCGCGCAATTAACTAACACAATTAACAGGATCGTGTGGTCACACGTTTTAATTTGCACGTTAATTACCTTGCTGTGTGGTGGAGAGATCATGGTAGGAGCAGAACCGGGAGAAGATCTCGGCGAGGGTGGCGCACTTCCTCTCGCCGCCACCGGCGTCGGAAGGGACGACGGCGTAGAAGAATCCAGGCATCTCGAAGACGAAGATGCGGGCGTCGAGGCGCGCCACGAGTGCGTCCCTGGCGAGCATCCAGTGGTGATCGCCGACGGCGCAGGAGGCCATGGAGACCGGGTGGCCCTCGACGCGGGCCATGTGCACGGACAGTCTGCCGGAGCGGAACAGCCGCGCCGCCTCGAAGCGGTCGCCGCACAGCACGAAGAGGCTGACCGGCGAGCCCTCCGAGGCGAGCAGCTGCGTCTCCCTCCCCATCCGGTACTCCTGCGTCCGCCCGACTCGCAGCGGCGGCCTCCCTCCTCCTCCTCCTCCCTCCCGAGTCGCCATCTCCGATCAGCAATGCTGCTTGATCGAACTACATGAGTCAGTGACAACACAAATTAAGCCACTAGATTTCACTCTGTGCTATGCATGCAAAAGAACAAGAAGAAGAAGCTGCAGACACGCAAAAAGCATGTCCGTACTGTTCCTCTTTATTAGACAGTGATAGATCGTGGCTAGATATTTTCGCCCGGATATTTTCCATGCAGCTATTATTCGCATGGTTAAACAACGGCACATGTTAAGGTAATGACCATGTATGCACCACTCACCCAATGCTACTACCAGTTAAACTATTCATATGGTACGTAGTAGTGCTTACCACGACAACCAGTAGTGTTGTGTGAAGAGCACAGGGAAGATAGCCGGAGAGAAGAGTACACTTAATATCTATTAGAGAGGGATCATGTTGGGAGTATATGCGAGATTATACGAGGGAGAAGCCATGTTGGTGGCCACTCTTAAATAAGAGGGAAGGTAGTAGCAGGGCAGCAGCAAAGCCATGGTCGCCGACCGAGGAAGAAGAAGAAGAAGCAACGGAGGGCGAGAGAGAGGAGTAAAGCGAGAGCGCTCGCACGCGTGCATGCAGCGTGCATGGATGCATGCAGTGCACGCGCCACGCACGCGAGCGGGGGGGACACCTCCGCCCCCTGCGCGCCACATCGACCGTGGAGGGGAGGGGCCCATGCGGGGGCCCGCAAAGCGCTACACGCGGCCCCCACCGCACCGCGAGCCCGCGACGTGGCCCCGACGACGGCCACGCGTCCCGCACCGCTGGACCCCTTGCATGCCGCCGCCTCGACCGCTTCGCGACCCAGCTGCCCCCGCTTCCCGCTCTTGCGCGCGCGGGCGGTCGAATACCGGCGGCGGGTAAACCTACCTGCGACAACTATAATTAACTTCCTTCTGATGAAGGCGATAATCGTACTTAATTGTTTTTCATGAGCGAGCTGTACATGTAGCGTAGTGTCTTCGTATATTTCTATCCGAGTGCGATTAATCAACAGATCATAATATTCCGTACTTATATTTAGACTCACTTTCATTCCACTTAGTCCACCGTAGACGTGGTACGTAGCCACTTCCTCCTTTTCATATTATAAATCGTTTAACTTTTTTCCTATTCAAACTTTATTAAATTAATTAAATTTATAGAAAAAATTAGCAATATCTAAAATATCAAATTAGTTTTGTTAAATCTAACATTAAATATATTTTAATAATATGTTTGGTTTGGATTGAAAATACCTGATTAAAAAAGTTAAACGAATTATAATATAAAACAATTATAATATAAAACGTAGGGAGTAAAATTGATAACATCTATCAATTATTTATATTACAATAAGATAGCTAAAAGAGACCAAAAAATGCTCGCGATATATATGTAGGTCTAGACATTTCCAAATCTATTGGTGATTGAAGGAAAAGATATATATTGATATAGATTCATCGATTTAATTATGTACGAAATACTGTTGTGCCTATAGAAATAGAAGTTAAAGATGGATATATCAAATCCAATTCTGTTTTGTAATGAAAAAAATACAATGGTACTTTTCAAAATAGAAACTATATCAACTCTATTTGAACTTTCACATATCTAGCTAGCCTCTGCAAAATTGTGGGGGAAAATTTGCTAGTTAGATTATTTGAGCACAACATGGAATTTTATGTAAATCAAAATAGAAATATACTAAACCCGTTCTCAAAAGATGTCATCGTGGAGATCGATCCATACAATCTCCAATATACATATTTTATCTTTAATTTGTCAGACTATATATTCATGAAAAAAATAGAAAATATAACTAGCATCAGGATATTAAACTAACACAAGACACAGTAACTATGAGATTCCAAATGAATTTGAGTTCGTTCATGAGTGTCAAAGGTCTGACTGAAGAAACGGCTGGAACCAAGTCAGGAAACAAGCATTTGTTTCCACCCAGAATAAAGCAAGATCTCCCAAGGCCACACTGCCACACGTTAATTCGTCTGCCCAGGGGAACATCACTGAAAAGAGTGTAGCTGTGTAGTAGCTCTGACCGGTCGGCGGTGGCGACATGAAACTGAATTGGTTTGGAAGTACTATATATTACTAGACATTAAGGTTAGCATGCAGTATAAGTAATTTCTAGTTTGTAGATATGACGAAACTGGCCACCTTTGTTGATGCAGTTCATCATCACTGGTTTGATTGCACTTTTTAGTTGGAAAACAATTTTAATGTCACACCACCGATATACGAGTTTGAATTCAACTTCTACATGTTATAATAATAATAATAATACATTTAACTCTAACTAGTATACATATATTCACGGTTAAATTTATTATTTTTTTTTACAACTCGTAGAAATTAAATTTGAAAACTTATATGTTTGTGGAGTGATATAATTCGTATTAACCTACTTTGTTAATTTTTTTGAATTTTTTTATAACCATTTAGTTGACATGCATGCAATAAATGGGTGGACATCCATCCGAGTGATTAGAATCATCTCCTTTTAGTTTGTGTTAATTCAAACTTAGCCTGCACTGATATTTTATTTGAAAATATAAGCTTAATTTTGTACGTGGTTTCTAGACTAATTAATTAGTTTGTTAACGTTTTTTCTTAACGAACCGATAAGCCGTCAATTTGATTGAATAGAGCACGAGAAAATTTTGCATGAAGAAAAATTGTAAGAAAATAACACAGACTAGCTAGGTCCCGAGATCCGGGCTAGCGACTAGGGTAACCAAGCAACGATTTCCTAGCCCCTGCTAGGACTTAAGTTTTGACCTATTCCTTTATTTTGGTAGCTAAGTTGGACGTCAAGAGCTCTTAATGTTCGGACTGCTTACTTTGACGCTCCACAATTTATCGATGAAATACAGCAAGCTTCTATCATATGAGCACTCAAATTTCATCCCATGCTGAAGCAGTCAAAGCAGATCGGCGAGCAATATACAGTACTCCATACAAAGAAAAGTCTTTCTCTTACGCACGTACGTACTGTCTCTCGCCTGTATCCAGGCCAGCCCAGTACTACGTAGCCTGTATTCCATGCTGAAGCAGTCGATTCTTCTTCGAATCCCGATGCGCGCGCGCGTAGTTCTAGCTTTAGCTCGTTCCAACACCGTATATTCCCCCATGTCTCTCGGAACCCCAATAAAGCACGGCCATCCGTCGCTGACCGGTGGGTCCGGAAGAGGCCAATTCAACCAAAATACTGGGACCCACCGCTAGCTACACTTCTCTCTCAGCCTCTCAGGTAGCAGTACGTAGCAGCAGAAGCAAAGCAGCTACAGTTGTTAGTGCTTGTACTTACAACTTGCGTGCCGCCGCTATGAAATGGCCCATGCCCTGGCCTGCATGAGTAGCAGTGGTGATGTCACGTACGCACGCGCCCACCGGCGCACCGGAAGGCCAAGGGCCATGCATGCCATCTTTTTGCGTGGATCCGCCTGCCCTCCCGCGGTCGGCGGCGGCGCGGTATACGGTACACGCGACTAGCTAGCTAGCTGCATGCGTGGGAGAAGCGGGAGCGCGACACGCGGGCCTCGGCGCACCGACGCGTGCCGCGCGGCAGCGTCACACACGTATAGCACGTAGCGTTGTGCTGCGCGCGCGCTCTCTCTCTCTCGCTCGCTCCGCGACTGTGGAACGCAACGGCCTTGCCCCCAGCGTAGCTAGTATTGGGCGTGGGTCAAACCTGCATGCACCAGGGCGCCAAGTTGTTTCGCTGCGCTAGCTAGTAGGAGTAAGCTGTATGGACGCGTGGCTCATCGGGTGTCTGCAACTCGATCACGGAGAGTGGTGGTGTGCGCCGCGTGCGTTCGGTGCGATGCGACTGTGATTATGCTTGCGTGTGTAGGACAGCGTACGGCCCTTCGTTCCAAAATCCACGAATTTTGATAGAATATGTGATCTTTTTCCAGTACAGTAAATTTAAATGGACTAAAAAAGTTATATTTTATCTTTGGTTTTTTCTTTTTGGGGATGGAGGAGGGAGTACGTGCGTAGGCAAGGCCATAGCCGCACGGCCGCCGCCGGGTCAGTGGTTGGACCAGTGGAAGCGTACGGGAAATACTAGTCTCCAGAAAACGGCTCTCACAAACATAATTATTGCCTGGCACTCTCTACCAGTAATACTACTATACACAAAAAACGGTGTCTAGCTTCCTACTAGTATTTCTTTACTAGTACACTAGTACACGTTTCGAGCTGAAATAGTCTCCAGAACACAGCTCTCTCAGAACTTCTTTGGCAGCACTCCGCAGCCTCCACTACAGCACGGTGTCCAGCTTCCTAGTCCTTTACACTCAACACGTTTCGAGCTCAAACTTGTTACCACGTCTCTCCGTCGACTTTCGGCTGCTGGACATGCATCACACACATTCTTTTTTTTTTTTTTTGAGAACTCATTCGAAAAACTTTCAATTCTATTTCTTCAGAGTACAGCAAAATTCCATACGTAACACAGTTGAAAGAGGTTTTTTTAGAACTAGTTGAATGAGCTGAGTTTTAAACACACTGCGGCTGAGTTCTTTTTTTCATTTTCATAACTCACCTCTTTCGTCTTTCGCATGCATGTTTTTCAAACTGCTAAAGTGAGTATACTATATGAAAAAAAATTGTTTTAAAAAAATCATATTAATACATGTTTTAAAGAAATAGGTAATACTTCATTAATCATGCACTAATGAGTTACTTTGTTTGTGTACGTGAGAGGTTAGTTCCCAACCTCAACAAAATAACACAGCCTACAAACGTAGACACTCCCAACATGCGCACAGTCATTCCAACGAACACATACACGCACACCCTACCCTTATAAGCTAGGGGCTAGGGGCAGACCCACCGTCTGGCTACCTTGGACGGTCATCCAGACTCACCGGCGGAGACTCCATCCAATTTTATATTGTTGAATGAATTGATGGTGAAATTTACATAACAAATACTAGTTGCGAAGGTTGTCGGGTTCAAAAATATTTTTCTTTACCACTAGGATCGATATATTATGATATTGACGAGATCATCATAAACGTCTCACTATTAATGGATATCACTGAAAGAATAATTAGATGTAAATATAAACATTCATGTTAAAAAATTAGAACTCGAACCGAATAGACTGGTTGAAAAAAAAATCAGTTGAGTTACCCCCATCACAGTAGGGCTTTATTGATCACGGCGGCGGATGCTTGGACCCGTCCCCTCCTAATTCTCTCCCATATTGATATTGCGCACGAGATGCAGAGACCTACACCCAGCCCATACACTTACCAATTCCTGCCGCCTCTTTACGCTAGGCTTTAGCCCAATTCCCGATTACACTCGGACTTTGGTGAGCTAGGCCTTTCGCTTCTTGAGGAAGGAGACGCCCAAAAGCGCATGGACTTGCATAATTCGAGGCTACTTGCGGACTTTATTTTTGTGGCCTGGATCAACCATGTACCCTCATCCACGTTCCAAATCTCTTATTGTTTTTTTTGTTTGTTTAGGAAGTGAGCATATCATTGACATGAAATCTGTAGTTCACATCCAGGAATTGGTATTGCTGGGACTGGGAAACTGTTATGTTTGATCTTGATTTTCTTCCTAGGCCCGGTTCTTTTTATTATGAAGACGGTTTCCTTTAGCACGCTTTTCAAACTACTAAACGACGCGTTTTACGCTAAAACTTTCTATATGTAAGTTGTTTTAAATTATTAAATATATTTATTTTTTAAGTTTGTAATAATTAAAACTTAATTAATTATATGCTAATGATTTTTATGTTTTACTTGTCCGTATTAACTCTTAGCTTCAGAAATCAGAATTGCATCTTCTGAAATCAGTGCATTTGACAAGCTAGAACAGGAACCTCAAAAGATAACTGGTTCCCTACTGCCCTGACTGTGGCCTGATACTTGCTACTTAAATTATCTGCTGGTCGGGTTCCTTTCTTTCAAGATTTCTCGCCCCCAAATCTTTGCTGACGTTCAGATCAGTTGAGATGAAATTGCATGCACTCAGCTTCTTTATTTGGATATGTAGTTAGTTCAGAGTTACATGAACAATATTTTGTTGTGTATAATTGGTACCACTGTCAGCAATGTGTAATTCTATTTTCAGATGACTTCTCTATTTCCAATTATAAACTGACTGTTCTATTGAAACCCTTATCGGAGTATTCGAACCCACAACTGTACGTTAGTGTTCGATGTCTTACCATGCAAAGATGAAACGATTTGGTGTTCAACAGCTTGGATACAAATAGGAGTCCAATTAACAGCTCAAATAGGAGTAACAATTAACAGCAAGCAGTGTCTTAATTTCCTGAGGAAAACAGTGCATCACGTATCGTAATTAGCATGTGTTGTAGCTTAGAGAGGCTCCTGTGAGTTCTTGTGTCTTCTTGAAGTCCTGAACCAGCCAATCAAGTTATTTGTGCTACACACTCCGTAATACTTTCCATCTCATCCAAGAAGCATCCTAATAAAGTATTATAGTGCACACAATCATTAGCAACTGTCAAAAAAAAAACTTCTAGGGTGTCACAAAAAAATGTACTTGAACATTTTTCTGAAAGAGACAATTGTACTTAACCATTATAGTAGCATGATAAACAACAGGATCTGTGGAGACAAAATGGACATAAAAATGGGACGGTCTTTTAAATGGAACCCAATCATTGTGCCATTGTTAAATGCACATATATTGCTAAAGAAATCATTGTTATTAGATATGATATAAATTTACTAATACTAATGTTACAATTTCTGATAACTGAAGATGTCATTTGTCCACATGATTCGTCCACGGAGGATGGTGAGTTAGGAGGACCCAAGATCAGGTCGAAAAGCATATATAGTCGATGGGCAATGATCACTACAAACCAATCAAGCCCTAAATATGACCTATGAATTCAAGGTTCGAACGGAGTCTCAGTGTAATTTATTTGATACAGTACAATCACATACTTGAAATTATCTTCCTGTGCAATGAAACATAATGGCATGCATGAACTTGTGGTATGATGCTCTGCCCTTGATAGCAAACTTTGGTTTCTGATCATTGAATAATTACAGGGGCTTTGTCGCTGTCGTTAAAGAAAAAAAATTAATATCGGTTTGGGTCAACAACTCAAGGTTTATCAATCAGGTTACTGAATTCTCGGTCTGTGTACTCCTATAATGCAGTAGTTGGATTGAACTTAATTACAGTAGTATTATCAGGGTACGTACAAAGGTGGCGAGTTAATTCATTCATATATTTCTAAGCCACCAACTAGTGCCAACATTAGTGCACATACTTTATATTGCCATTATGCAGCCACAGTACCACACGGTTTAACAATTGTGAAGTAGCAAACAAAAAGGTTTTTGCCTAACTGCCTAACCACTAATGGGCCATCAGTTGCATCAGCAAACCTCACTGCCGTTGCACGTTTGCTATAGTTTGTCAGTTCGGCTACCAATCAACATAAACAATACCACTAAGATACATAATGGTGATCGCTGCCGGTACATACTGCAAATTTTAAGCGTATGATGATTTCATTGATGATCCTTGCTTTTGTGAGAAAAGGTCTGATTAGTTTAGTGCACATAGCCACCTTAAATATTCAACAACTGAGTTGTTATGGACAAATATCTGAATATTGTCAAATGCACTCACGACAAATTAAATTTTCAATAAATTAATAACCAGAATATATATAAGTAGCATTTTCAGACAAGAAAATTACTGCCTACCTTCCCGCCAATGTGTCGGTAATTAATTAAAGGTTGATTGGCAAAGTTGCACAGATCAATTAAGCATAAAAATAACCCAAAAAGCTGGGTGTAGCTTGCTTCTTTAGAGTCCTCATCTAACAATGCTTAGCTGCAATCCACCATCAAGACAGTACTTAAAGGCATATGATAACTTAGTATAAAACAAGGAATAGCAGGTTTCCTATTCATCAAGTTCTTCATTCTACGTTAAAAAACGGAGAAGATGAAAATGATTCAGTGTGCACAATTGGGTGTGATGCTGTATCATTACAGAGATTGATGGTGCATCAAGTAAAGCAAGATACTAGGCACGAGCTGATCGAACGAACATGGGGAGAAAGGGGAAACGATCAACAAACCCAAGGTTTAGGTATTAAGGCCCCTTTCCAATCCAGGGTTTTCCTCTTAATTTCGTTTTTTAATAATGGATAAAAATCTGATATATATATATATATATATATATATATATATATATATATATATATATATATATAGATGCATTAAAACGCACCCTCGGGGCGTAATAACTAGAACGCGTCCCTCATATAGTAATTGGTTTACTACATGTTATGTTGTCAAATACTTGATAGTAATAATTTTACTATTAGATTTAATTCGGGGATTTGTCATGATTGCACTGTTAGTAACAAAATTCCTAACATTGGGTGTGTTTTAACTATAACGCACCCCGGGTATGGTATAGTATAGTATAGTGTGTGTGTATATATATATGTATATATTAAATTTGTTTGGTGCTCCATGGTGCTCGGGCTCCATGTTTCAAATTGAGTATATACCCAATTCAAATGAGTATGAATTTTTTTGAATGTTTAGATATTAACATTAACTACTTTGCTAACTAGTTCAAAACAAGTTTGAACTGAATTTGAACTTATTTTGGTTAGATTTTGATCCTAGGTATATAACATCCAAACATATAATTAGTTAGGTATGTAATAATGTATAATCAAATAAAATTGAATTTTAGTTGTTTTATTTCTAGATATAGGTATGAATCAAATTCTTATACATAGATATATACTTACAATTTGAAAATTTTAAAAAATTTGAATGAACTTGTGCATTTCACACCATGGTACCCCACATGAGTGTCACATATATATATATATATATATATATATATATATATATATATATATATATATATATATATATATATATTCAGCCAAAGATTACATGAATATAAAGATTAATTATTAGATCTCATAACTAAGAACATAAAAAAGATAGAAAAGACTACAAGACTAAGCTTCGGTTTTCTTGTACTTAACGAGTCCTGCCACACAAGTACCAGATTGAGTCGATCTTGATATACAATCCGAACTCATGTACTCCACATCCGCGTTACATCCATATTTGACCCGCTTCTTTCCCATCCTGTCCGTGGCATCAGCTGGATCCAATCGATCCAAAACATCTAGTGCCTTCGCTCGTCGACGCCATTTAGAGGAGACGGAGAAGAAGCCCCTCCAATTCACCGTTGCCACTATACAAATAGATATGGGCACGCACAGACACCTTAGATCCAACACCTCGAATCCAATAACACTTAGGCCCTAGATCCAACGTTGTGCCCCATCCATCACCGGCATTGCCAACCAACTTGCCTTTATCCTACCAATGCCGCTTCTCGTTGTAGCTGCCTTGCAAACAATAAGTACATCGGACTAGCCATCAGACCAAACCCGGTCACCCCAGTCGCCACAGGCACCGCTAATGAGCCCGTCATCTTCACTTATCCTTGCAGCCACCTTTTATCATCTGGAGAGCATTGGATATGGCCATTAGGCCGGATCCATCCATCCAAATGCCACTGGCACTAGGATTTGGATCCTCTCCCTTCAAAGGCACCATGCCTTTGTCACTGACAGGTGGATCCATGGTTCATCGGACCTACATATCAGTGACAAAGGCACTACCTTTAAAGGTAGACGAGTCTGATCCCTAGCACCACCCACGATATTACCATCATCCTAAGTTGCTATTGTCGAGCTAAAGTTGACCAACCGGTCACCACAGCCACATCCATCGCTGCCTCGTCGGCCCGTCGTCGTTGAGGACGCTAAGCACGGAGACAAGGCAGAAGTGCAGATCAACCAACAAACAACGAGGCAACAGCCATGCCAACCTCCTTCTGGATAGCTGCGAGTGGCACACCGCCATCATCAACACCTGCTGCGGTGCCGCCTCTCTAGGGATGAAACTGGTACGGATACTTTCCGTCCATCCAGACGTTTTTTTTGGAATCGGATATGTTCGGTCAGATAGTTCTTGATATTTTCGGTTTCAAAAATGAATTCAGATTTTTTTTCTCGGAAATGGAAACAAATACAATAAGGGTATTATCCGTTGGAATCGGAAAACGGTCGGAATATATCCGGGAAATTTTCCCGGATATCCGCAGACGGATCAACTTTAAAAAGAACACGTATATATAAATAACTTTTTCATACGGAGTTAGATAAAGATAAATTTTATATCAAAATTGTAGAGCTCGACGAGATCTACAACTTTATTGTTGACAATTTTATTATTTGAGATCATTTAAGGGTTTAAATATTCATTATAAAATACCATATCCATTTTTACAAAATCTAAGATCTACAATTCAAACTACATCCGATGGAGACGTGCTCCATACCAAAGTTGTAGAGCTCAATAGGATCTACCACTTTGTAGTTTATGATATTTGTATTTGAAAATATTTAAAGTGTAAAAAAACATTAAAAGTTTCAAAGATGTGAAATAAAATAAATAACATCTTCAATCTATTCAACGAGAACTTGTTAAGTGATATTGTTGGTAAGTTATACATGAAGTAAGAGGTCTTGGCAGTAGAAAGTGGATAATCATATTTACATGCGAATCTCTTAGGGAAACGGTCATGAAAATTGATTTTCACATACGGTTGTGGGACTGACTTCAAAATTAATGATATAAATTTTGGAGATGTGGACCTAAAATAAAAAGCGATGTCTCTTCCTTGATTAAGAAAGTTCAATTTGAGGGGTTTTTATATCCCGGTAAATATTCGTTATCGTATTCGCTCCGTATATGTATTCGATAATATTCGATTTCATTTCCATATCCAGGTTTTCAATTTCAATTCCGATTCTGAAAAAAAATATAAAACCAATATGATGGAGCTAGTTTCCGTCTGTTTCCGATCCGTTTTCATCCCTACGCCTCTCACGTCACATGCAAGCATCCCATCTTTTTTCCTAAGGAACGCACATCGTAGGAGGAAGCGCAGACGTCGGAGGAGTGATTGATTATCTTTAATTTTCCTCCCGATTTCAACTGGAATTGAACTGATTCATGTAAAAATCCCCAGCAAAAATTTTGTCTAATATGATGAGGTAAAACACAATTAGATATGTTCTTTTTATCTTCATATAGTGGGATTAGGTATTCAATTGGGTAGTGCAAGCCGTGGAATTAAAAATTACTCCTAGCAAAGGACCTGCCATGGTTTAGGGGATGAACAACTTAGCTACGTAAAAAGATAGAGTACATGCACAGCTGAGTAATTATATAAGTATTTCATCTAATCAAGTGAATTAGGTGACGCACGAACTAACCAAATTGCAGTTTGTAGTGGTACAAGTACAGACATTCTTAGATGGTCGGCAAAAGAAATTCTTAAAGATAGCAAAGCACTGCCCACGGCGAGACTATTAAATTAGGTCAACTTATTGTGCAATATGTGAGAATTTCAACTAACTGAGATCAAATACATAAGCTACCTAAAGAACTTAACTTATTTTCTATGTTTTTGAACTAATAGAGATGATATATCAGAATGCATGTTGTAGTTAGTGAGATATTCATTTTTCCAGTGAGCTCCAAAAATTTCAAACTCAGCTCATATATATTTCTCATAGTAGAGTAACAATATGAGTTGACTTTCCGCGACCAAAAAAAAAGGCACCCCACTTTTGCAACATTTATGCAAGCCACAAATTGAATTCATTCATTTATTAACATTTTAAGCGAAAAATCAATATTTTTTTGTTTTGAAATTTGATCGGTTTGAATTTTAAGATTGTTTTTCTCTTTCTGCATCCAAGTCCAATTTCTTGACTAGAAAGTTTTGATTCCTTTAGCTGAAATTTCCAATGCCACTTTTGGGGGTTGATGGGTAGCTAGCATTTGAGTTCAAGAAGCAGAGCAGGCTATATAGCTTTGTAAAATGGTCCATTGAAATTTCAAAGCACTAATAATGCCAATAGAAAGGTAAACACAATGAGAAGCCCTACATAAAGACATCAAACCTCTCACTTTGTAAAATCAAGCATTCATCCTTCCGAATCCGTTTTGTCCCATCGAAATCCCCTTAAATACTATTGTCGCATGCTCCCATCCCATCTTTTCTAAAGGGAAAGATCTTCTCAGCAAGGAGGGAGCATTGTATACCAAAATTAACTCATGAACATACACCAACAAACATACACTCCCGTTCACGTGCATAGCTAGAAATCAGTCTTTTTAGAACGAAGAAAATACATGATATAAAATTATGCTATACAGGATACTGCGCATATGCTTGAAGTTACTTTCACAGTTTCATCCATATACCTAATAAAAGATACATAAGGCTTCCAGTTTTTATTTGGTCCATCTGTTTTCTCCTCACTGTTTTTTTTATCAGTTTGTTTTGCGCCGTAAGGCATCCATTTTTAGGTTCTTTTGTCGCTTTTTTTTCAATCAATTCCAATCCGAACCAGTATTTTCCATTTTTTTCTTTTTAGATCTATTCCGATCTGAACCGCTACATGAACGTGGCGTGCCTCCAGCCGCTAGGCCGAACCCTAGCTTTACCGCCACGTCGATCTGCCTCTCCGTGAGTTTCATCCTCCAATTGACTGCAAAAGTCGATTCCTTGCTCCTCCCTCATCATTTTTCCCCATGATTTCCCCTTTCAATTCGGTTTTAATTCACTAAATTTAATCTCTATTTAACCGTCGCCGATGATGACCGGTCGGCGAGCTTCCCCAGAGGTTTTTCTCTCGAGTTTTGTAGATTTGCTCCTATTTTTGGAAAAATGGAAGGAGGATATCAAGTGGATCAAAAGCTCTCAATCAATATTTGGATATCGAGAAAGATTCAGTCGAACTTGATGGGGGGGGGATTGGCTCCGGCATAATACGGGCACGGAATTGTTTTCAGGGAGGAGGTTGAAGATGCATTTGGCCGCGCGAGCTGGGCTTGCGGTTCTACTTATGAGCTAGACAGAAGAGAGGCATACCGAGCGAAGGAGGTAGCAGACTGGACCGAGGCTGAAATGGAAGGAGGGAATGTGCTTTCGGTCCAAAACTAAGAAATAATTTTCATTAACTTTTTTAATAATAATGTATATATAGTGATGCGAAATTTTCAATTTACTGCTCAGCTCCTGATAACCGTTGTCTCACTGAAAAACCATCTTTATTATTGCAACGCATGGGTATTTTCTCTAGTTATGTTAAAAAACATATACTACTTAGAAACTTAACATTGAATAATTGTTGATCTACAAGAGATTCCTGCCTTCCAAGATGATGATATGTTCTTTTGGAGGGGTTAGGAACCCCTCTCTTTTACACGCAAAACGGAGCAATGAATTAATACATGGTTAATTAAGTATTAGTTATAAAAAACTTGAAAAATGAATTAATATGATTTTTTAAAGTAACTTTTCTATATAAACTTTTTACAAAATACTACTGTTTATTAGTTTGAAAAGCGTACGCGTAAAAAAAGAGGAAGTTGAGTTGGGAACTCATGTATAAGAACACAGAAAGAAACTCTGCAGGAGAGACAAAGCTGCAGGCTTCAGTATATTCTCTGCTTCACCTGTCTGTCTCTCGCCTGCCAACCATCGATCCAGTCCCAATTCCCAAACGAAGGTACTACGAAAAATGGACACATCAAGGCAAGAAAAATAAAAGGAAAAATGGAAAGGAGCAAAACGAAAACGAGATATCACTGCGAATTCGCAAAAAGTTAGCCCGGCGATGACACTGACAGAGTGGCACTCCGGCAGCAGGTGGTAGTACGAGCAGAGCAGGTGCCAACAAAAGCGCGCGAAATAAAGCTGCCTCGCGCGCGCGCTTTCTTTTCTTTTAAAAGCGGAGACGCCTCCTTCTCTTGCACTCCTCTCTCTCCTCTTTCCCTGTAAAGCAAACACGCGCGACGATGAGGAAGAAGGCGGCGGGTGGAGGTGGGGGGAAGGGCGTGGTGGCAACGACGACGGCGGCGACCGACCTGCTCGTCTGCTTCCCGGCGAGGCAGCACCTGGCGCTGATGCCCAAGCCGATCTGCAGCCCGTCGAGGACCACCGTGGACAAGGCGGTGGCCGCGCGGCGGCGGCGGCAGCAGCTCCCGCCGGCGAGGTCGGGAGGAGGAGGGCGTGGGCGTGGTAGCACTAGCAGCCCGTTGTTCCGCGGGTCCAAGGCGAAGCAGGCCGCCGTCGAGGTCGACGACGAGCCGCAGTCGCCCAAGGTGACGTGCGTCGGGCAGATCAAGGTTGCGCGCCCCAAGAAGCAGAGGAAGGTGGCCGGGAAGCCAGCTAAGGGCGGCGGCGTCGCCGGCGGAGGTGGGAGGAGCTGGATCACCGTGGTGGAGGAGATCGAGCGGCTGCACGAGCAGAGGAAGAAGGTGAGCTGGCTGGAGGCCGTCGGGATCAGGAGGGACGCACTGCCGTTCCTCGGCGGCGCGCTCCGGAGCCTCCGTCTCAAGGTGCGCTGCTTCGGGTCGCTCCACGGCGCGGTGGAGTCCTCCACCGACGACGAAGACGACGACGGCGGCGGCGGCGGCGGCGCGGAGGAGCACGAAGCCGAGTCGGTCGGATGCGGCGGCAGCGCTGCCTCTAGCGTGTTCTCCAAGTGGCTCATGGTGCTGGAAGGGAGCGAAGAGACACCGGAGCAGGACTCCGGCGACGACGAGGAGGAGCCCGAGCAAGAAGACGACAGCGACGACGACGACTGCTCCAATGCGCCGTCGTCAGCCCCGCCGGCGAACGCGCTGCTGCTCATGCGGTGCCGGTCGGCGCCGGCGAAAGGACTAACAAGGAGACGAACACAGGAGCCACCGCCGGCCGGCGAGGCGGTGCACGACGAGGGAAGCGCGGTCGCCGCCGCAGGGGACGATGGCGCAGAGGAGGAGAGAGACGAGCTTGTGTTCATGCGGACGGCGCCGGATTTCCTGAAGCTGTCTATAGACATCGCCAAGGAGACGTGGATCGTCGGCGGCGTGGACCCCCTCGCGCGGAGCCGGAGCTGGAAGAGGTAACCGGCCGCCCGGCGAGCGCCGCCGGCGAGGAGTCCGCGGCAGCGAGATTCGTTGTACAGTTTGTATTTACCCTTCAATTTTCGGTATAATCTTGTGACCCCAGTTGTTGTTAACTTGGTAAATGGTGATTACAATTAAATCGAAGCTATAGAAATGATTGGGATTGGAAAACAGAATCCCGCAAAAAAGAACTTAGGTGATCTCAATCAAAATGCTCAACATTCAATTTTTTTTCTAGATTTTGTACTATGCTCAGTGTCCAACGTCGTCAGCGGCGTGTAAAGCGTCGTCGACTACAATGAATCATGACGATAATCCAGGTCAATATGGTGCCGCCCTTTGTCAAATACGCACGCCCACTAATTGTGACCTTTTTTCCCCTCAATATGTTTTTCAACTTTCAACATTACCATCGCCTCGTCGCTGCCATGGTCGACCATAGGGAGATGACTGTTCGGAGCAAACTGATTTACTAGTATGAGAAGGAACATGAGACATTCAATCATTCATCTATAATTTACATCCTCAGTTACATAATTTTAGTAAGATAAATTTTAGTTGAGCACTGATCAACCAGGAACCACGGCTTCCTTGTTGATTGAGACAGTTCATGGGCATGATCTCTCCTGCACGGTTGGTTTCTTTGGCTTCAACCATTGGAACTACACAACCAAACCACCTATGAACATGCAATGGGCCATTGCGCTCTGTCCATCAAGTTCAAGTTATTGCAAAGTTGGCCGTTGCTCGCCCGACATATGCACCAATTCGACTCTTGTCACGACAGAATCTGCAGAGAAGATCGTCGTATGCTGCAGTGCAGAGGGCAGAGGCGTCACAGAATCTTCAGAGAAGAACGTCGCATGCTGCAGTGCAATGCAGACTGCGGAAGGCAGGCAGAACCAGCCGTAAATACCCTTGCATCAGAAATCACACTCCAACAGTCTCATTAACAAGAAATTCCGCACGGCTTCCGAGACAAACCTGCATCAGCATCTGGCACCCGCAAGATCACCAAATAATGAACATTACCACGAGATCGGATTCTAAACAACCCAGTTGGCACCAAACGCACGAACACATAGAACTAAAAGCACCAGTGCTAATATACTTTTTGGTACTGGTAGCTATACACTACAGGCTAATTCTACCAAGTTGAGTAAGTGAAAGTGAAAAAAAGGTTGTTGCAATATTGTCAACACCTAGCATAGCGAATATAGAGAAATGAGTGTGCCAAGTAACACCTCGGCAAGCATAATGGCAGCAGGTGGCTTCTGTCCAGCTGGGGAACGACAGTCTGCATAATATAAGATCATTCTCTTCGAGTGCCTGCTGCTGCAAAAAGGGCAAAGGGAAAGAGAGAGGAAAGACAAGTTCCATTGCACCACTACCCGCAGGAAGCTGCACCATTGAAAAGCTAACAGTTTGTTCACAAACCAAAAGCATGTGTTAACAGTCGGTCACTGAACAGATCTACGTGACAGAACATGTGGCATTGCTGTAAAGTTTCTCCCATTTTACCTGTTCATCCCGAAAGTAGGAAACCGATTTCTGAATCTACGCTGGTATCCACTATCCAGTGCTAGAGCCTACAGGACCTGTTCTACAAGGTAGTTTTGGTACATCAAATAGACATTGCCACAGAATTCTGTGATCGTAAAATTGCAAGTGAATTGTAGCTGGAAAATTTTCATCGGAGGAGACGCTGTACAGTTTTGCTCAATTCTTACACAGAAAGGAGCGGGGAACAGGGGCTGGATTCAGTTGGTGGCAGAGCTAAATGAGAGGTTCACCATGTCACCCTTTTGTGAGCAAGGCTATACAGGGGAGAGAGAGGAAGTGCTTCGCAGCAAACATTGGATTGTGCCGAATCAGGTCCTGGGAAAACGAAGCCATGTTAGCAACATAACTGAAATAATGGATCAAACATTGACATGAAAATGTTCTCTTAACAAACAGGCTATGCATGAGGTGTCGACATCACAGTATCTTTAAGATATAAATGATAAAGTAGTATGTGTAATTATCCCCTGTGTATAATCCAAAGTACATCTGTGATTAGGGATGCAAGCGGTGCGGGCAAGCGGATTTTTTTAGCCCGCTTATCTCACTTCTAGTTCATTTTTTCTTCTGAATTTTGTACTAACACGTGGGAAATGAACTAGCAAACGGGTTTTTATGCGGGTAACAGGACTACCCACTTGCATCCCTATCTGTGATAGATCTTTCAAGAGATTGTTTGGATCAAGTACCAAGAAAGTAAAAGCAGAACATTTAGTTGCATGTACAACAATATTAACAACACAGCTAAAAGGTATTGATAGATTGAACTTTCTAGCTGTTGTTTCAGGCTCTATGTAGTAGGCAATAGACAAGTAATCTGTGACCAAACACAACAACAAGAATGTTATCAAGTATTACCAATTCACTGCCAGATCAAGAACATGATTTCACTATCATATAGAAGTGACCTAAGAACACTAATCATTTACTTAAAATAGGCAAATGTTAGCAAGTACAGAAATTTACCCCAGCTTTGATTTAATATGTCAACTGCAAATAATTGAAACAAATAAGTATCAAGAGTCAAGAAGTATACCCCCAAGACAATGGGCAGCTACACTAGTTTGTTGATGATTTAGAAGCTTTCTGGATCTCCATAGTTATCGCCTCAGCAAGATCAGATGCCTCATACTCAGCTCCAAAGCATCGTGCTGTCTCCAGGCATGGATCTAGCAAGTACCTGTATATTTATACAGTCAAGTGCCTGACACATTACAACAAGGCAAGCTATATACAGACTATTACCATGTGTGCTTACATGTTATGAGAGCTTTCTACAAGATAGTCCTGACCAATGTCATCAACCTTTTTGAAGAAAACACGGTATTCCTGTGCAATCTGTCTTACTGCATTGATGGATCCTGTTAGTCCTATTATTCTTGGGTCAAACTCTGCAGTTAAAAGAAACAAACTAATCATTCCCAAATACAGTGAATTTGAAGGTTCCAATAGCATGAAAAATAGAGAGCAACTTACCACTAAGGTATGCCTTAAGCTGAGCAGGTGAATCACGTTGAGGATCAATTGTGATAAAGAGTGGTGTAATCTTGGTGCCATATTTTGACTCTATGAAACGACAAATTAGGAACTGTAAGAAAAGGAAGATCATAAATGTAATACAAAAACCAGAGTTCAGATAAATCTAATTATTAAAAGCCAATTATAGCATACAGAAAAATTAATACTTTATAAGAACTACTACCAATTTAAAAATCCCAGCTAATAGAATGTACATTATGCTTGCAATGCTTTCGTGACTCTCAGTAAGCCACGTAAGCAGATAAGCTCCAGCCATTTGATGTAGACAGAAGGAAATATAAACCGCCAGATTGGACAAAGCCACTAGTGAAATGGTCAAAGATAAGTCAAATGGCGTGGATGTATGAAAGCTTCGGGAGCCTTATGAAACAAGGCTCAAGAGCCTGACTACTGCGTAAAAAGGTGACTCTGTTATGTCCGTCCGCCAAGTGGACCTAGTGGGCCAGCCGGCCAGGGCGTTTGGGTTGAGTGGTTCAACTAGACCAGGGCACCACATATAGGAGAAGACTACATCCAAGCTGACTAATTAAATAAATATGTCAACAGTTATGATTTTAAATTAACTAGTAACTATTTTCTGAAACAAAAGTAACATAAAAGTCTTCTTTTATTAAATTACAAAACCATTTTACCATGTAACTAACAAACTATTCATTTATCATGTAAAAATGTAACTCGGAATCTTTTGTAAACTAATCAAATCAAACCAATTTTATCATACCACTAAAATCTAATTTAGAGCCAATAGACATTATGTCAATTTATTTGGTTTATAAATAAATTATGCCTAAATTAATAACAATAATTCAACCAACCTTCATAAATTATACAAATGTCTTCAGCTTAATAGTAGATATAAAACAATTTAGTCCCTCTCCTCTGTGAGAAGCACCCTCAATACAAGAAAAATAATCACTCCACTCATGGTTGAGCAAAGGCACGGCTTCAATGACTCGTTACCAAGGAAGTTGAACGTTGACATAAGGCAGGACTTATTAACATAGTGCTAGTAACAAAATCATAAAACAGGACTTACCACTCAGTCAATCACTTTTTTAGGCAAAGAACCATACTACATTGCATAACTACAATATAGTATCTACTGCAGTGGAAAAACAAGTCTTATCTCAAACAACGCAAACAAAACATGCACGCATGCACTGGCAGACAGAAGAATATGCGTTATGCATAGAAGGCTGCTAAGCACTACTATGTGAAAGATTACATAACATGGTATTAAAGAGCGAACAATGAAACATCTGCAACAATGTACTTCCAAGAAAGTAGGATATGGTACATAGTAACGCACCTAACAACTTGACAGCATCAGCCATCTTCTGAACTTCTGCTGGACCAATATCTGGGCATGATGTATAGCCAAAGTACATCAGTGTCCAATTTCCTCGAAGCTTTGATTCAGTCACCTCATTGTTTTCTGTATCATATAGCTTAAATGGCCCTCCAATTGCAGGTCTATTGGTAGTACACCTTTTGGGAACACTGGTCTGTTGCGCTTCTTTAGATGGAAACACCACAACACAAAATGGAAATAGCAACAAAGAACACAGTTTAGACACTAAAGAAGAACTGACAGGAATTGCTTGTTTTACAAGATACACAACTATATACAAAGGGTAGGTAATTAAATAAACATACTGTCATCAGTTTCATTTGTTTAGTATTATTTTTCCCCACCATGATAGTAAAGCAAATTGGGCTGCTGGTATTATAGCAGCAAGAGTAATTTCAAGCAGTTATTATAAAGCACCCACATATACAAAACATGAGAATATACTAATCCGCAAAAATCAAGGTGTTGGAGCATGTAGAAAATTGGTTTTCCTTTACGTCATAAGGTTTCAAGATCAAGCACAATTATTTCTGATATCTGGATGGGCCACAAGGGATTGCAAGCATCAATGCCAAAAGAACTAGTACCATCATAAGATCAACTAATTCAACAACTTTCCAACAGAGTTGAGCTTAAAAGAAAATGACTACATCAAAATGTTTGACAACAAAAACAAATGAAGATGCACAACTGGGAAATTCTGTGAGTACCTTGGGTAACTGCACGCTTCTCATCATTATAGTGAACAAAAGTGACTAGTCCAGCAAAAACTATTAGAGCAGATGGCTGCAAAATCAACATACACATTTAGAGAATAACATTGCACATGATAATGCTGATAAAAGTTCTATAGGTCAAATGACATTGCACATAAAAAACAGAGTGAAAATTTGCTAGTAACCCAATTTGACATTAACAAATCTGTGGAAATTATCATGAAAAATAGAAATATGGAAACAAAAATATGAGGGAATACAGATAAATAACATACAACGACGTAATATATCAGCGGCTGAGGATTCGCCTCGTTCTCTTCAGCAAATTGTCTCATTGGCCTATTATACTTGGAGCCTCCTTCACTGGAATAACCTCGGGAATGATTACTCCTCGCAGGGAATACTCTGCATAAGCAAATATCCAGAATTACCGAACCAACTCAATTAAACAAACAACAAAGGCAAATGCAGGACAAGAGATATGGCAGTAGGATTATCTCCACAATTGCTTAACGTTCTCATTCAATCAACTCAAGCATTAATGCAATTATATATGGGTCAACAGTAATAGCTAGCAAGCTGTAAGGGGCACAGAAACAATTGTGAAATCAATCCATTGGTGAAGTAGGAATGTCCATTCTGATTCAAGGTATAGAATCAAGGTCATATAATGAAATACTCCTAGATAATAATTCTAGCCTAGAGCCCTGCACAAGTATAAATATGTACCATCTGCACAGCATGCACAGCAAACCGTGGACGGTCCAATTGGCAGCATATTCAACACTAGAACACGATCGAAACTGACCAAGTTGCCAAACGCTATTCAAAGCAATCATCTAAGTACATCTAAAGAGAAACCACCGTATCTGGATGCTGAACATAAGAACACGGCAATGATGTGTGCGGCCAGCGTGCAGTGAATGCACGCAGCGACAACTCATTACTTGTTTCCTGTAGCTCGATACCGAGATTAACTACAACTTAACATCCATTTCACGACCAAACGCCCCAACCACTCCCAAATCGCAACACAAACAGCGCCCCCCATAAAACCAACCAAATCATACCCACCGCACAGCACGCACGAGACGACTCAGGCCTCCTCTCCCCACGCAGAACACCCAAAACAAAACCCACCAAATCGGGGCGCCATCGCGGGGGAGCGCCCGCTGCGGCATTAGCACGAACAGCTTGCGCGCACGCCGAAAAAAGGAGCGAGACGACGGCAGGATCTCGCACCTGGGACGGCACGGCGGAGGTCGCTCGGCCGCGCGGGCGGCGGCGGAGGCGGCGCCGAGGCGGCGGAGCAGCGAGAGCTTGAGGACGCGCAGGGTCAGCATGGCCGGGGGGCTCCGCAGCGAGGCGTAAGGCGGTGGAGTTGAGGAGAGGGGAGAGGGGAAGGGGAGACTGCTTGGAGAGGGAGGAAACGCGAGAGATGGGAGGAAATCTTTGGGCGTTTTTTGTGGGATCGCTGGTTGGCTCGGTCGGGGTTCGGGTGTGTGTGACTTCTGGTCCAAGAAAGAAAGTTTGATCTTCTTGCGGCCCAAGAAAGTAATGTGCTATGTGGGCTGCTCTGAATTTTTTTAAGCCCAAATACTTGCCAAAATTGCGTAAAGCCGCTGCTCCTATAGAAATTTTCGGGTCCAATTTCCTCGAAGCTTTGATTCAGTCACCTCATTGTTTTCTGTATCATATAGCTTAAATGGCCCTCCAATTGCAGGTCTATTGGTAGTACACCTTTTGGGAACACTGGTCTGTTGCGCTTCTTTAGATGGAAACACCACAACACAAAATGCAAATAGTGTTTAGACACTAAAGAAGAACTGACGGGAATTGCTTGTTTTACAAGATACACAACTATATACAAAGGGTAGGTAATTAAATAAACATACTGTCATCAGTTTCATTTGTTTAGTATTATTTTTCCCCACCATGATAGAAGAGCAAATTGGGCTGCTGGTATTATAGCAGCAAGAGTAATTTCAAGCAGTTATTATAAAGCACCCACATACACGAAACATGAGAATATACTAATCCGCAAAAATCAAGGTGTTGGAGCATGTAGCAAATTGGTTTTCCTTTACGTCATAAGGTTTCAAGATCAAGCACAATTATTTCTGATATCTGGATGGGCCACAAGGGATTGCAAGCATCAATGCCTAAAGAACTATTACCATCATAAGATCAGCTAATTCAACAACTTTCCAACAGAGTTGAGCTTAAAATAAAATGACTACATCAAAATGCTTGACAACAAAAACAAATGAAGATGCACAACTGGGAAATTCTGTAAGTACCTTGGGTTCTTTTTTGAATATTATTTTTATAGATATTATTGATTAAAGTACTATCTCGAAGTAATATCTCGTAGACTAAGTTCAAAAATATTTATATTTTTATTTTGGAATGGAGTGTTTATATTTTTATTTTGGGATAGAGGAGTATTAACAGTAGCAAACCAGTGAGTAATAAATTCGATTGATTACTGTTCATATCGAAAATCTTATTATTGTTCAAGAGATTAATTAACTGCAACGCACGCTAGTCACTGCAACAACATTCCGCCGCACGTCGTCATTACACGCGGCGATCTCTCTCTTAGCTCTCTCTCACGGCTTGCCGAGCTGGTGCAGAGTCTTCATGGCGGAGATGGCGGCGGCGGGGTCGAGGCTCTTGGGGCAGGTCGCCGTGCAGCTCTTGATCATCCGGCAGCGGTAGAGCTTGTCCCACCCCTCCGCCAGCGCCTGCACCCGCTCCGCCGCGTACTCGTCGCGGCTGTCCGACACCCACCGGTACGCGTGCAGCAGCGCCGCCGGCCCCAGGAACTCCTCCGAGTTCCACCAGTAGGACGGGCACGCCGTGCTGCAGCACGCGCACAGGATGCACTCGTACAACCCGTCCAGCTTCTTCCTCTCCTCCGGCGACTGCGCGTACTCCCTCTCCGCCGTGTTCTTCGTCGACTTCCTCTTCAGCCACGGCTCCACCGACTTGTACTGCTGGTAGAAGCTGGTGAGGTCGACGACGAGGTCCCTGACGACGTACATGTGGGGGAGCGGCGTCACCGTCGTGGCCGCGGAGGTGTCCGTGTCCACGGGCTTGAGGCACGCCACGGTGTTCACCCCGTCGATGCACATGGAGCACGACCCGCAGATGCCCTCCCGGCACGACCGCCGGAACGCCAGCGTCGCGTCGTGCTCCGCCTTGATCTTCTGCAGGACGTCCAGCACCATGGGACCGCACGTAGCGAGGTCGACGTGGTACGACTGCAGGTACGGCCGCCGCGAGGGGGCGTCCGGGCTCCACCGGTACACCCGAAACTCCTTCACCGTCGTCGACGCCGCAGCCGCGGCGTCACCGCGCCGGTGGTCCCTCTCCTCCTCCTTCGCCGCCAGCGCCGCCTGCTTCTCGGCGGCCTCCCGCGCGTTGACGCGCGCGGCAGGATGGCCGCGGAGGGAGGGGAAGTGGCCGTCGACGAAGCCGCCGCCGCCGCCGTCCTTCGCCGAGGCCAGTCTCGGCAGCGTCCTCCGCAGCATCATCGCCGGTAGATGGATCGATCGCTCACTCGCGCGCGCCGAAGTTGCCCGAGCGATGGGAGAGCGAGCGAGCTACAAAAGCTCGCTTGCGCGGTGGCTGGCACGTGCCGGCGTCGTGTACACGTGTGGTGCGGCGGGTGAGACGGGTGGAGGAGTGGCTACACCGCGACGCGTTGAGACGAGAGGCTCAGTTCGCCTTATAGCTTAGTCGGTCGGTGGGCTTCCCGTGGTGGGCTCCGTTTGGTTGGGCTGATTTTGCAGGCTTATTATCTCAGGCCCATTTGGTGGAACTGATCTCTGGCCGATTTCTAGCATTATGATGGACCTCGATGTGATGGGCCTTTGTCCCTTCGGCATCTTTGTGGGCTCCATTCTTACCATTTTCCGTTTATCATCTTGAATTTTAAAACCGGATATCCAACCTCATGAACTTTGCAAAACCGTTTATATTACCTCTAAGGTGATTTTTGTTAGTGTTATGGATTAGTCATTACCAATAGTTTTGGGTTAAACTCGACGGGACCCACCATATACCAACTCTTATAAGGAATCATGTCTCATATATGGAAGGTGTTCTAGATAAGAAAGGAGAAGCAAAGTTCTACACGGAAACTATAAGCACTACTAAGATTGTATCTATATTTCTCTCTCTAGTTCTACTTGGACAATGGAACATCTGTGTGTATAAATACAAGACCCCTAGGAGGAGAGGGGTAATCTGGTGCCCGCAGAGAGTCACGCAACAGTCAAATAGACGCCAATGTACGCCGCGAGGTATCGATATCAGAGATAAGCCTAGAATATCCAATCTGGTGCCCACGGAGGCTGACAATAGGGATCTAGCGCTATCTCTGATCTCGCCGAGTTGTATTCGAGGATGAAGACTACCCCGTCGTCGACTATGGGTGGTGGTCCATACCGTCGTATCGACAACGACTAGATAGGTTATACCAAATATTGTACTTAAGTGATTCTGATGAATAAGAGCAACACCGACTTCGGCCAATAGGAGTAGGGCTATTACTTATCAGTTGACGGGGCGGGGCCCCAACCTGTATAAAAATCCCTATCTCCTGTCTCTTTTACCTCAATCTCGCGTATACCCTGATACTAACGATTCCCATACCATGCAAATACCGTAGTCGTGATCTATAACATCGACAATTTTGCATAGCGATTTTTTATCTAATTTGTATATAAATTGGATGAGTTTGATCACGTGACATACATATTGGACATATAGATTGAAAATTTCCACTTAAATCTTCTTTTTTACCACTTGTTAGCTCTCATTTATAAACAAGTATCAATATAATAATAATATGGTATTGTATAAGTATAAATTAATGACTTACAACTGTTATATTAGTTATTCAAAGTTGATAGTTTAATCTTCCAAGATATGCCAAACAACCTCCAAAACAATCTTAGGTTGTAATATGAACGGTTTTGCTAAGTTGAGAGGGTTGGATGTCCGGTTTTAAAGTTCAGGGTGCTAGATGGATTTTCATGGAAAGTTTAGGAGAGTATTTGGAATTTTTCCTTTATTTTTAATAGAAGTTTTCGGTTTGAAATTTTGGGCACGAGACCAAGATAGCACACAACAGCTAAGAAACATCCACTACGTACCAATTTTATTTTAAAACAATCCATACGAACGCACACACACTCTGGACCTCAAAGCACTTAATGTTACTGTTGTCTTCATCCTAAAATATAGCTACTTTAACATTCAAAATTTATCGTAAAATATGGCTACTTCTACATCCACTCCCTCATATTAACCAACGTAGTCATATCCTATTTAATCTGTCTACCTACTTTTTAATGCCAATCAATTATAACATTCCTCCATTTACATCTCTAGCTACTGCAACATTCCCAAAATAATATTTCTATGATTCAAATTTTATATACAAATACCTCTATCCCATAATAATTGTAATTCTAGCTAGGATTTGAAATTTGACAAAAAAATTCTCACAATAGAGTACTAATGGTCCCATTAATCATTTATCTTTCAATTTTTTTCCTATTTTACCCTCAACTATCAATATGCTCTTACATATACACCATGTAATAAGGGGTATTATAGTCTTTCTTCTCAAACCTTAATATATGCTTATATGCTAAAACAGTCTAGCTTCTCGTCCAGATTCTGAGAAGCTGTAGTTGTAGAATCCATAAAATAAATTAGAAGTCAGAAACTGGAAAAGCAGATTCTCAGAAGTTGACTACCAACCAGCTACTTCTCAGATCTAAGATTTCGAGAAGCAGCTGGTTGGTAGCTAGCTTCTGATAATCTGGAAAGCTGGGTTTCTCAGCTTATGGCTTCTAGTTTATTTTTTGGATTCTACAATTATAATTTATCAGATTCTGGATCAAAAGCTGAACTGCTTGGGGGCTTCTGATTCTGAGAGAAACGAGAAATTGCAGTAGTTAAAAGTTGTGGTGATCAAGCTTCTCCAAACAGATACTATTTAAGGTATAGATTTTATAGAACGGAGGGAGTACAATCTCAGTCTTTGCAATAATTCATTGTACGATGATTTAACCTCCACATAGGGACAAGATTATTCCGATCGGATGGGTGAAAAAGAAGAACCAAAACCTTCTAGACAGGAACAGATGGCACGCACGGCTGACGACGACTGACGGCTACTACCCCACGAAAAGAGGAGGAAACGGGGCATCGCATCGTCGCAACTTCTGACCGGCGACCTCGCATCGAGTCGATCTGCACCATTTTTACCCACAAGGTCAAGACTTTCTAGAAGGAATTCTCGCGTCCGCAACGGGTTAATCTTGCAGTAGACTTGACCCCGTGACTCTCTGGCCGTACTTTATTCCTTGCTGAGGACAGTATAATTTCAGTTTGACAAGTCTCGCGGATAGACGGTAATGTGAGTTTAAATTAACAGCGACGTCTGGTTAATTAATCTCGCTCTCGGAATGGGTTATGACGATGTTGATTGTAGTTAAGGTAGCAACACACACCTACCTATGTCAGTACTTAACCACGGCAAAGCCGGGGGTTAATTGTTTTGCAGCGATGTAGTACGTACAGGAATTTTCCCAGCAGCGACGGGGGATTGACTTGGTCGTGATGAAAACGTCGGTATAAATGAAGTAGGCTGATTTTTACCAGGATGATAAAAATTATATTAATCCCGGTACGAATAGGAAGTAGGTCTAAAAATTATTTTTAGTCCCAATTAAAAAACCAAAGGAACTTTTTGATCTTTAGTTCTGGTAGATGACATCATCCGGGACTAAAGATCATTTTTAGTTCCGGTTTATTTTTTTTGTCAAGTCATATCAGGTCGCCGGGATCTTTAGTCCAGGGTCGTGTTATCAACCAGGACTAAAGATCACCCAATCGGTAAAGCATCGATAAAAACATATCTCCCCTCTCTCCTCGTAGCCAAAATTTTCTAAGTCCCCTCCCTTCTCCTCCCTCCTCCCCCCTCCCCTCGCACCGATGGCGGCGATGGCTACCGGCGGTGGCGGTGACGGCGCACCCCGGTGCGGTGGTCAGAGCGACGAGGGAGGGCGGTGGCAACTGCTCCCCTCCCCACACCTCCCCTCCCCTCTCCCCTCCCACCGACGGTGGCAGTGGCGATGGCGGCGCATCCCGACGCGGTGGTTAGAGCGAGGTGGGAGGGCGGTGGCAGCAGTTCCCCTCCCTCCCTCCCTCCTAGATTTGGCTGGAGGGGGGAGAGGGAGGGCGGTAGCCGGCGGTGCTCCCCTCCCTCTCAGATCCGGCCAACCTTCGACCGGTTGTGGCAGCGGGCAGCGGTGGGCGGCCAGCACCCGAGGTGACGGTGGGTGGCGGCGGGCGGCCGACGCCCGAGGCAGCGGGGCCCTCTCCTCCTCTCCCCCATCTGTGACGATTTGTGGATGATTTGTTGTAGACTTTTAGATGTATTGTGAATTTATGAATGATTTTTGTTGTTGAATTCGATCTGTGATGTTAATTTTGATGTTGTTACATTCGATCTGTGGCATTGGAAAAAATAATTTTGATGTTGTTGCATTCGATTTGTGGGGATTTGGGGTGACGGTGTTGGTGATTTCGGCTCGAAATCAATAGATGCAAGCAACAAAAACAATGGAAAAAAAGAAAAAGGAACTTTAGTCCCAGTTGGTAACACGAATCGGGACTAAAGATCTATTTTTGGTCCCAGTTATTTCAACCGGGACTAAAGATACCCATCTTTAGTCGCGGATTCGGGTTTCCGGTTTGTAACTCGGGGTTAAAGAGAATTATAACCCGAGATTAAAGAGGGTTATAAACCGGGACTAAAGATGGGTTTCCAGCCGTGAGGATCCTAGTATATTAATTAAAGAAAGAAGAGAAGACGGTGTGTATCGTGTGAGGCTTATGAACATTTGAGGATTAGGATCATACAATTCTATCATGTTTGACAAGCACGGGTTAAATGTGTGTTTGGCATGGCGGTTTGTTTTTCATCCCAAATCTATGGGTAGGTAATAGAACAGAAATGGACTGCAGTTTCCTTTGATTAGTTGCGCACTAATCGGTATCAGGTTTAATGCATCTACTTCTTCATAGTGAACATTCACTACGAAGCAGTACATGATAGTGTCATTCAATGTCACGCTTTACCATGCTATGCATGTAAGGTACGCTACAGTTTCTTACATGGAAGTTAATTTGGTTCATAATTATATCTTACCACACTTTTATTTCACATGTCATAGCTAGATTCATTCATTTATCAAACCTTACCATAAGTATGGCAACACGTGGATGGCATCCAAACAAGCCCTGCATTCTCCTACAGATGCTTCGGATTTGGATCGCGAACCGATCGCTCGCTACGTCGAAGAGGCAGGGGAGTCTCACGTGCACTAGAACGGCATGGTCCGCTTGTGGATTCGTGTTTGTGCGTGCGTCGGCGATTGACTCGATCGCAGTGTGCCGCCGCCACGCGTGCATTTTTATTTGACGGCCGGTGTGCACGCGCTAGCTGATCGAGCACGTGTGTGCGCGCGTTTGTTTGTATGATTCGCGTGTGATGATGGATGAACATGCGTAGACGAGGAGGCAACGTGTGTTGATCGTGGTCAGCGCGAGAGAGATCGAGCGAGCATCAGGTATGTGCCTGCCATATCCATGATCATATATATGGGCCCTTCACGCAAGCCTCACTCCTATTCGGCCGGCTCCATCCCGTGGACAGAAGGCTCCTGTATGTTGTGTATAGAACTATTTTTAAGGAACGGGAATAACGTTCAATCACGTAATCCCTTCATCCCATAAAAAGTAAATCTAATGTGTCATATCCGATACTAGGTTGGTTTTTACAGAACGGGGGAGTAGTCACGTGACCGTTGTAAGAAAATACAGTAAGAGAATTCAGATGACGGGTGAATTGATAAAATAGTATTTTAAGAGTGTGCTTGAGAAGAGAAAACAAGAGATCCGATTGGGATGATACATAAAACAGGATAAAACAATTAGCTTATAATTAATTGAGGAAATGTGTGATGAGACCCTACAATCCTAACCTTTGGATATATATCCAATAAATCTTTATTTACATTTGCTTACAATGAATTTTCTCATAGGTAATGCATAGTAAGTTATGTACAATGAAAATAATTGTGCATACGATAGCTACGAAGTTCAACCCTCGCAGAAACATGCTAAATAATAGGAAGTACATTTTGTAATTCTATTATTTATTTTTTTAGTTTATGCAGATTTTCTAATACAAATGTTTGTTGACTAGGATTAGTCTTGTGACACGTCAAGTGGGTATAAGAATGATTTTAAGCCAAAAGATCTATGTAAATAAATAAAACATTAAGGACCAAATTGAGTACTCGGTGAAACTTGAGGGACTATATAGATTAGCTATTCACCCTTTAGATGATTAATGTTTTTCCCTGGATTAATGTGTTCCGTGGTCAAGGTTAACGGGATTCGGGGAAAAATCTAGAACGAACAAAACAAGTGTATAACATGTATTTCTTTTGACATATATTTTTTGAAAGATAAATTGTTCGTGTATGAAAATAATTAATATTCATGAGTCGGGGTGGAACAAGAATTTTTCAACAGTATTACATTTCTATAACCAATTTTTTGACATATAGTAATGTAATTAAATTATATCATGTTAACTAACCTTGAAAGCTAAATAACATCATTAATTCTCTTATTACGGGATATGAGGACATATTATAGTAGATCTGATTGGGGAGTTTCTAACCGCTATAACTTTTTCCAAAATTACAAACTATCTAAACAATTCAACCTTTTAGATTCTAAGAACATGTAGTAGTAAAATGTTAGTTTTCTTAGTTCTTCAGATTCTCACATGCTGGATTTTCACCGGTGGTGTCTCGGAATATAAAGCTACCGGATTAAAAGTTTCCAAATCGTTGAATGAAGATGCATTTTTTTGCGGGAAGATGCATTTTACTTTTAAACCATATCATGATTCATCGAAGCTTAATTTGCACCACCAAACTAAATCATTATATAAATCCACCCCAGCTTCGTTGTCTCAACCTACGACGACCATATATGCAGAAAATACATGCCATTGCTGCTTGCATCGATCCAAAAGCATGCATGTCTATCGATCTCGAGCGCCAATTTATGCCATCATCGTATCTTCCCGCGGCACTTACGTACGTAGCTCTTGCCAAGTACTACGTACGCATATATGCCGCATCCGCCAACTGCCATATCTCTAACAAGTAGCTCCATCTCCTACAGAAGTACAAAGCTGGCTAGCTTAATGTACGCACGTATTGGCCGGTATCCCTTATAATTGTAGTGTCCGTTGCCCCTTGCTAGATCCACCCAGCGATCTACACGGTTCTCATGCATGACCCTACCCGCAAGATTAACAACTAAAATTTATATTTATTGAGGAGGTGTCATATTTTCCTATAAAATTAATTTAATATCTCTTGCTCGCTGCCTGAGTTATTAGGGAGGTGTCAGTACATACCTTCAAAGACCGCATATATATATAATCACTTCAACGATAAATGTGAGTATATTGTCGATGTTGTAGATCGCGACTACGGTATTTACATGGTATGATGATCATTGGTACCGGGGTATACGTGAGATTGAGGTACAAGAGATGGGAACCAGGACTTTTATACAGATTCGGGCTCCCTCAACTGACAGGTAATAGCCCTACTCCTGTTAACCAAAATCGGTGTTGATCTTATATATCAGTATCACTCAAGTACATTATTTGGCGTAACATAATCTCGTTGTCGTCAACTTGACGGCATGGATCTCCACACGTAGTCGACGACATAGTTATCTTTCTCCTCGAATACGAACTCGACGAGATAAAGGATAGCGCTAGATCACTCATGTCGGTCTCTGTGGTACCAGATTGGGTTTGTCTAGGCTTGTCTTCCTCTCAATGTTTGTTGATCCATGTTGGCTTGTCCCCCTCTCCTCCTAGGGGGTCTTGTATTTATACCCACGGATGTCCCCTTGTCAAAGTAGAACTAGGGAGACAAATATGGATACGATCCGAGTAGTCCTTGTAGTTTCCAACTTGCACGCTGCTTCTCCCTTCTTATCCGGAACACCTTCCGTATATGAGGCATGATTTCGTATAAGACTTGGTATATGGTGGGTCCCACCGAGCTTAACCCACGATCATGGGTTATACCCTATCCATAACTCTGACAGTAGCCCTCGACTTCAATTCAAATGAACGACTTGATGCTCTCGATCGAAGACCTTAGAACAACAGTTTTAGAACTCACCTAACCGTTCTCGGACGACCGAGAAAGCGTGGAGTATGCGACTAAGTTCCCTGTCTAATCTTGATCGAGAATTTGATTGAAGTTGAAAAATTCCATCTCAGCGGGTACACCATCGTTTTACGCAGTAACCCTTGTCGAACTCAACCAATCATTCTCGAACAGCCGAGTAGGCGTAGAGTATGCGGCAGAGTCCTGATATATGACTTGACTGCTCTGATGTTTGACTTTCCTAAAATCAATCACTCAAAACAATTTGTTAGATAGAAAAAGCCCCCGAGCAAACGCTTAGGGGTAAAATGATATAACATGAATTGAAGAATCGAAAATAAATTGAATCTATTTATGACAATAAAAGAGTACTCTCGCCAGAGCTGCCCTCAGCAATCGGAGTATGGTACCCTTCCTAGCCCCCAGCTATCTTTATGGAAAAGTCGTTTTTCCACAAAGATAGCTTGAATCTTATCACGAACTATGTTGAAGCTGCGAATTCCTATACCCCAGTCATGAAGTTGGGAAAACCAATTCCCGGTTACACGGTTTGGTTAATACACTCAAGTGGGAACTCTGACATGATCAAATCTGAACATGGTCGTTTGACCCTTTTGGCCGGATAGACTTTCAAAGTGTTAGGTGTCCCTAACCGAGGCCTAAGGGACCCCGAAGCCTGCCCAACTAGCGTAAAAAGACAGTTGGACCGACTTCGAGACGTAGCGATATAAGAAAAGGGGATCAACGGACAAATATTGCACATTGTATATGTATAAACAGTTACAAAGATTGATGCATGTGGTGATGAGATCACTACCACGCTGGTTAAGAACCAGTTGTGTAGTCGGGCTCAACAAATCGCAGAGGTAGTGGGAGAATCGCTATAACCGTTGGTCGAAGACTAGGTATGTAGTCATTCTCAACTACTTGCAGAGGTGGTGGGAGAATCACTACAACCGCTGGTCGAAGACCAGGTATGTAGACGTACTCAACCACCCATAGGGGTGGTAGGAGAATTGCTACAACCGTTGGTCGAGGACCAGGTGCGTAGACGTACTCAACCACCCGTAGAGGTGGTGGGAGAATCACTACAATCGTTGGTCGAGGACCAGGTGCGTAGACGTACTCAACCACCCGTAGAGGTGGTGGGAGAATCGCTATAACCGTTGGTCGAGGACTAGGTGCGTAGACGTACTCAACCACCTGTAGAGGTGGTGCGAGAATTGCTACAACCGCTGGTCAAGGAAGCAGGTATGTAGACGTACTCAACCACCCAAAGGCAACTCGGAGAGAAGGTGAGAGTATAAGTACCACTACCGCCCGAAGACCAGGTGCAGTTATCCCTCGACCATTCGAAGGCAACTTGGAGAGATGGTGAGAGGATGACTGCACCGCCACCCGAGAACCAGGTGTAGTTATCCCTCAACCCCTCATAGGTGACTCGGGAGGGTGGGAGGGAAATTGCTACAATCGCTGGTCGGAGACCGGGTGTAGTCATCTCTCGACCACCCGAAGGCAACTCTGATAGGTGGTGAGAGAATCGTTACAACGTTGGTCAAGGACCAAATATGTGTAGTCGTATCTCGACCACTCGCAGAGGTGGTGGGAGAATCGCTACAATGTTGGTCAAGTATCAAGTGTGTAGTCGTATCTCGACGACTTGTAAAGGTGGTGAGAGAATCACTACAACGTTGGTCGAGAACCAAGTGTGTAGTCGTATCTCGACCACTCGTAAAGGTGGTGGGGGAATCGCTACAACGTTGGTCGAGAGCCAAATGTGTAGTCGTATCTTGACTACTCGTAAAGGTGGTGGGAGAATCGCTACAAAGTTGGTCAAAGACCAAATGTGTAGTCGTATCTCGACCACTCGTGAAGGTGGTGGGAGAATCACTACAACGTTGTTCAAGGACTAAATATGTAGTCGTATCTCGACCACTCCTAAAGGTGGTGGGAGAATCGCTACAGCATTGGTCAAGGACCAAATATGTAGTTGTATCTCGACCACTCGTAAAGGTGGTGGGAGAATCACTACAACGTTGGTAGAGGACCAGACGTGTAGTCGTATCTTGACCACTCTTTGAGGCGCTTGAGTTGGTTATTACATGTGCATCTCATGTGGTCAGCATGACTCACAAACCCAACTTATAAGCATATCGGACATCCGCTCACATTTTATGTCGAGTGATCAAACCGACAACGTTCGCGAGAAGATTGTTTGTAGTAACCTTTTCACAAATAGACCCAGTCGTGACCGGTACAAGATGTGAGGTAGATCGCTGGTCTTTGTTGGTAGGTTTGGTTTGACAACTCCTCATTTGTTCGAGAATGTCCTTAATAATGGGGTGTACTCGACCGCTGCCTACTAGAGAGCTCAATTATTCCTGAAAGATATTTTCTAGAACGCAAGATATATAGCAGGGAGTATCGGGTATGTACTCAAAAAGTAGTATAAATCTTCTAGTATTATCAGGATATAATGAATAGATTCAGATTAAACACTGGGTACTATGTAAACCGTAAACAAGCATAGATTTATACGGAAGAAATGTAGCAAGCCCCCAGTATTAAACCATAGTTGGCCTAAAATAGGAAACACTCACGTAATGGATGTTGTATAAAAAACAAGCCCTAGGTAAAAATAATAAATAATGGATCTAGAAATAGGTACGATAAATTGTATATATAAAGTTTTGCGTACCTTTATAGGCACATGTCGGATGTATTTACGAAATTAGTATATTAATTTAAAAGATCAATCTACTAAATAACTGACGTGCCGTGGTAATCAGACCATCGTAACCTTCTAGTGCACCTTGATTTGACCAATGCATATTCATGCATGTGATCAATATGATGATGCGTTATCGAGGCCTCGTGGTTGATAATATTGGACATTTGTTCTCCGTAGCGGCGATGTCTTGAAGCTTGGTTGATCTCAATAGATCAAATTTGTGGGCGGCGACGATTCCGATCTCATCGAGGGACGTACTCTGGTCGGGTCAGATATCCTAGGGCCAAAGTAGTTGAAGTATCCCTCGTCGAAAATTCCACAACGGCTATGACTTGACGAAGCTTGAGATGATGAGGGTCCTGATCCATCGAAGAACACACTTCGGTTGGGTCGTATCTCCCTAAAGCTGAAGTCGTTAAGTAGTTTGTTATCGGAGGATCCATCTCTTGAACCCATATAGTCTAAACCGTTTAGCACCAAGTCCCCCTACCTGGTGCACCATTGTCGATGTTGTAGATCACGACTATGGTATTTGCATAGTATGATGATCGTTGGTACCAGGATATACGCGAGATTGAGATAAAAGAGATGGGAGGCAAGGATTTTTATACAGGTTTGGGTCCCTCAACCGATAGGTAATAGCTCTACTCTTGTTGACCGAAACCGGTGTTGCTCTTATATATCAATATCACTCGATGACAATATTTGGGATAACCTAATCTCGTTGTCGTCGACTTGGCGACATGGATCTCCACACGTAGTCGACGACATAGTAGTCTTCATCCTCGAATATGAACTAGACGAGATAGAGGATAGCGATAGATCACTCATGTCGGCCTCTGTGGCACCAGATTGGGTATGTCTAGGCTTATCCTCCTCTCAATGTTTGTTGATCTATATTGGCTTGTCCCATCTCCTCCTAGGGCGTCTTGTATTTATACCCACGGATGTCCCCTTGTCCAAATAGAACTAGGGAGATAAATATGGATACGATTTGAGTAGTCCTTGTAGTTTCCAACTTAAATATATTCTTCTCCTTACTTATCCGGAACACCTTTCGTATATGAGACATGATTCCATATAAGACTTAATATATGACGGATCCTGTCGAGTTTAACCCACGATCATGAGATATGTCCTATTCATAACTCTGACATATACTACATACTCCCTCTGTCCAAACATATAAGAAGTTTTGGTTGGTTTTGATACATCCTACTACTA
Organism: Oryza punctata; assembly: GCA_000573905.2. Lineage (NCBI taxonomy): Eukaryota > Viridiplantae > Streptophyta > Magnoliopsida > Poales > Poaceae > Oryza > Oryza punctata. Next base: position 17,257,490 of record CM002496.2, read on the forward strand.
ATCTAGACAGGCTGCTTGTCCAGATTCCTAGTAGTAGGATATATCCCATCGAACCAAAAATCCTAATATTTTTTGGATGGAGGGAGTAAGTAATATAATCTTACTAGTTTTGTGTTGCAAGTTGTACAGCACGAGCTTAGTTTAACAGCTCCTGGTAGCATATCTAACATATTTGAAAATTGGTTTTTAGTTGAATTAAAAGGTCAAACATGGTTAGAGTTGTTGTACCATCTTGGTCAATATGTCTATGCCAAAAAGAACTTGAAAAGATTTATTCTCCCAGGTAGGTTATCTTCGTACATGTGGACCAATAATAGTATCATCTTTATCCTAATTGCTTTATAGCACAAGCACTGCGAATTGTGGTAGGTAATTGTTAGGGATTTCTTCACCAAATATGGGTGAATATTTTTAGACCCAATTCTTTTCTTCAACGACAAACTTTAACTTCCTCATTTTCCATTAGCACGTTTTTCAAACTGTTAAATGATGTATTTTTTTAGAAAAAATATATATAGGTGTTGTTTAGAAAATCAAATAAATCCAATTTTGAAGTTTATAATTATTCATACTTAATTAATCATGTGCTAATGAGTTTTCTTATTTTACGTGCGCTAAAATTCTCTCTCCAAAAGAGGAGATCGAACGCAGCCTTAGTACGGAATTTGTATTTTCAATGTTGTTATTGTCTATTTCCAGCTTGTGTTATTAGTACGGATTTCAATGTCGTGCGCTAAAAATGTTATTGTTATTGTCGTATTGATTCTTTTTTCCTTACCATTCCAGCTCGTGTGCATTTTCGATGTAAAAGCTGAAGAAGAATAACCGGTCCGTTTGTCATATCTTCCATGTCTACACTGATAAAACTCATGCATCTTTACTGTATTTAATCTCGATTGTTTTATCTTATACTTTTCTTGTTTTTGCTAATTTCCAACATGGACTCCAACATCAAATAAATCTCCACGGGTGACTAAATTTCGTTCAAGACATTCCGTTTCCTTTCGAAGTTTTATTTCTCTTTCTGTTTTACACGTCGCTGTGTATTTTTCCCCCAAAGGTGCTTATTCTCCTAAGTTAACCATTTTCAAAGTTCCTCTAAATGACCATACTACTAGGATTATTACTGGGCGACAATCTTAGAGAGTCAAAATAAAGACTTACAAAGAAATAATATAATGATAACATTAGAGATATATAAAAAAGATAAAGAAAAACTCAATAAGACATGAAACTTCTCTAGGTGCATTTGGTTGGGGGGGTAATTTTTACGATGGGTCACTATTAATTGTTCTGTTTGGTTGGGGATTATGAGAATTTTGATAGAATGAGGATGTAGAATTGAGGGAATAACCCCCTACTTTTCAATATCTTGATAGGGGTGGGTAGTTAGGAGATAATTCCTCCTTTACATTGCCTAGATAAAACTCAACCATCTGTTTTAACTTAAGATTTAGTCTTCAGCTAAAATTCCTTTTAATTCCCATCACTTCGACCAAACAAAATATTAGGAAAAAAATAAATTTTCATGTTAATTGTACTATCAATTATCCTATCTAAACTCCCAATCATTCCTCTCAAGTTGCCAAACACGCGGTCTGGTATATAGAACCACAGTGAGAGTCCTGTGTACACGCCCGGTGGGACCAAACCGTTTAACATATCCTCCGTGGTGCGGTGGGGCCCAGTATCAGTGGCCCCGCGCACAGGCTTTTTGCCCTTTTTCACCCCGCGACTAATCAGAGCGATATGTGGTTCACCAAACCAGCCCAGCCCAGCCAAGCCACACCACCACATGTAAACACGAACACACGCCAAAGTCGCACTCGCATCCTCCTCCTCCCTCCGCTTCTCCCCCCTTTTGTCCCCGCGAGAACGTGCTCCGATGCCAGCAGCCGCCGCCTTGTCTTCTCTTCTCTTCTCATCTCCCTTCTTATACTACCTCGCGAGTATCACCAACGCTTCTTCTCCTTCTCCTCCTCCTCCTCCCTCTCCGCGATGAAATACCGGGTCATCTTTTCGAGTCGGTGAGCGGCCGGCGATCGATTCGGTGGAGGTGGTTGGATTGTGCGGGAGTTGCACACTTGCACCGGTGATGGATTCTGGTAATAGTGGAGGAAGTCTCCAGTCGTCGAGCGGCGGCGACGACGAGTTCGATTCGCGGGGAGGTGGTGGTGGTGGTGGGGTGGACTCCTCGCCGCTGTCGGCGCTGCTCCACCCCTCCTCCTCGTCGTCCGCGGCGGCGGCGGCGGCGGCGGCGGCGGCAGGGTTCTCGCTCCATGGCGGATCGATGTACGGGTTCCAGGAGCTCGGCTCGGTGGGGACGTCGTTGCATCAGCAGCAGCAGCAGCAGCATGGGGTGACGCCCTGGTCGGCGGCGCAGTTCGCGGCGGGGGCGCCGTCGTCGTCGTCGCCGCGTGTCGCCGACGCGGGCGTGGCGGGGGCGCACCAGCAGCAGGGTGGTGATCCGTCGTCCGAGGGGGCGGGGGCGGGGGCAGTGGCTGCGGCGCCGACGAGGGGGTCGAGGAAGCGGACGAGGGCGTCGCGGCGGGCGCCCACGACGGTGCTGACCACCGACACCTCCAACTTCCGCGCCATGGTGCAGGAGTTCACCGGGATCCCCTCGCCGCCATTCGTCGCGGGAGTCGGGGCACCCGCCGCCTCGCTCCGCACACGCTTCGACCACCTCTTCCCCTCGCCGGCGTCCGCCCTCCGCTCCGCCGCCGCTGGCGATCCGGCCTCCTCGCTGCCGCCGTACCTCCTCCGCCCCTTCGCGCAGAAGCTCCCCACGGCGGCGTCCCCTTTCCCGCCCTTCACGTCGTCGTCGTCATCGTCGCCGTTGTCCACGTCAACGCCCTCCTCCAACCTCGCTCTCGCCAATGCCAATGCCACCACGACGGGCACGGGCACGGCCGCACCAACCACCGCCACGTCCGTCAACCCGACCGCGGCCGGAGCCGGCGACACCTTCCAGCTCACCCCCGCCGCGCTCCTCCGGATGCAGCACGACGCAACCAGCAGCGGCAGCTACCTCTCCTTCCCCAACGTCCTCGCCGCCGCGTCGCAGCCCATGTTCGGCGGCTTCGCGCAGGGCGGCGGCGCGCGGCTGCACGACGTCTCGCCGTCCCCGTCGTTCTCGGAGTTCCTAGGCGTCGGCGGCGGCATCAGCCTCACCGACGGTAGCGGCCTGATGTCCTCCGACACCCTACACCATCTCCCCACAAGAAACGACGCTCACCACCACCACGGCGGCGACGAGCTGTCCGGCGTCGTCGCGTCCGGCAGCTGCAAGCTCAACTACACCCCACACGCCGGCGCGTCATCGTCATCACAAGCAGCCGCCACCGACAAGCCGCCGGATGGCTCCACCGCCACACGGCCCGCACGAGGCGAGGGCCTCGACCCATGGATCTGTACATCCGAGTAGTAGGCAGAAAGCATCATCATCACACTGTTCTCTCTTCCGCTTCTTGTCAACTAGTGGCAAGCGAGCAGCAAGCACAAGAACGAACACGACGCCATGGCCGCCATGCATCACAAACAACAAAGGTCTGATCGATTTTAATTACTTAGGCTTTTAGCTGTATACTCACTTTTATGTTACCACTATTACTGAATTAATCATCACTTCTTCGACTTCGTCTTCGTCTTCATTCCATCCTCTCACTCACATGCCTTCGCCGCCATTCCCGCCGTCCTTTTGTTCTCTACTGCATTAAAAACCTCATCTCTCTTCCGATTCTCTCTTGGATACACTAAGATTCTCGCAATCACGCAACGATCTAGACGACGACGTCGTCGTAGACTCGTAGTGCAACACCAAACTAACCGAACGGCTGGCTGGCTGGCTGATCGCCGGAACGTCGGCGAGATCTCCGGCCGGCGAGTGATGAATCTCTTTCTGAATTCGTTGTTGCTGCACCGGCCCCAACGGCAACACACCAAACGAGCTGCATGCCCAAAGGATCCATCCTTTTCCTCGTATGAAAACCACCATAAAAGGCTCCAAAAAAAGACAGGGACAAGAGGAGAAAGAAAGCTCGCATGTCCTAGATAGATAGATAGATAGAGAGAGAGAGAGAGAGAGAGAGATCCAGGCCTCTTTTTAGCTCTCACTGGCAGTTAGCATTACACCATTAGTAGTAGCAGCAGCAGTAGTTAATTAAGTAGGAGTACCAATACTCATATAGAAGTAGCTTTGGATTTCTAGGCTTGCTAATGCTAACCACTCCCCCTGTGATGAAGGCGAGAGAGAAGGAAAGAATGACAATAATAATGGGCACAAGCTGCTAGCTAGATTGATCTCATTTGATGATGGATATGGTGGGTTGTTGATAGATGGAGGAGACCAACAACCGTACCATCCCCCGAGCTGACCGTCGTTAGGCCATTCTAGCCATTAAAGAAAGATCACGGCATGTGATGCTCCACATCCACCGCCGTCGCCTCCTCCCTAATCTGCCGTGATCTTCTTCGTTCCTGATGGGACTGTTCTGTTTAGCATACTTTTGGATTCATGATTTTCGAAGCTGTGTAGTTCTATATTCATAAATATATGGATCTTAATTTACGATTACGTTAATAAAATTTATATTTTTAATCCTTTTTATATTTTAACATACAAACTTTAAATGTAGTGGATCTAAAACTTAGAGTTGTATCAGACGGGGCGTTATCATTATAATTTTTAGTAAGTTTCTTCTTAATTCACTCGTCCAGGTTAATGTAGAGGGAGAGAGAGAGAGACAGACAGAGTGGGAGTGGGAGAAAGAGATTGGGAGAGGTTGGAGTGTGACAAGTTGTTGCATGTGTCCCCCCTTGCCTGCACTTGATTGCACCCCTAGATGGACAACCAGTGGTACTCTTTTTTTACCCCCATGTATCTGTCCCTGGGTTTTGTACTAATTTTGCTCAAGTCGGGGCTAGATTTGATATTTGGACTTGATTGAGGACATTTCGGAATTTGTTTAGGGTTGATATATTGCACTTGATGGATGGCATTTTGGATTTTTGTTTAGAGATAATAGGGAACTTTGGTTTGGATTTTTGGATTCTCATGTGTAGTGTCACTACCACCTGGGGTCCATGCACACTAGCTAGCTTGATTTGTCGATCGAGGCCCTTGTGTGTTATTGTAGTAGTACTTGAGCTAATGATCTCATCAACAACAAGCTAATCTATCTCTAGGACATGCATGTATACCAATCAAATTGGCTATAATTGATTACACTCCACATGGTCGTAATTGATCACACTTCGTGGCTTTGTGATGTGATCATCATAAACACATCACACAAACCAGGCAGGTGAAGATCTTACAGTTAGTACATATATGCCATGACAAAGTGGAGAAAAAGGAGGATCTATCTTTTACTGCTCCTATTATCGTTAGGGTTGCAACTTTTGAGAAGAGTAGTAATAATTGATCCAAGTGGTGATCAAGCATGACGGTGATGGATTAATTAGCGTCGATCTAAAAACGTAGGCAACGGGGTGAACACGTAGTACAAAATGCCTAACAATAGCCAGGTGCAAATCACAGGTATAGATTGTATTAAAGTAATTAACCCTCTGATCCTGTGGAGTGACAGGGTAGTCGATGATGATTTGGTCATGGAGATCTTGGAGTATCTCTGTATCTATCATCCATCTTATCCTGCTTCATCACAGTAGGTGGTAGTACTGGCAGTACTAGTAGTAGTAGCAGCATGTGAGGTCTCTTGGCTGGAATCATGGTTAGCGGCCATGGCAGGGAATAACTCTGTTCTGCTGCCCTGCAATGATGCCCTTTCCCTGCTTCAAACACATTGTGAGATGGAGACTAGGGCCTGTTTGGTGACCTTCTGCAGCTTTTTCTCAGAATACACAAGCTCTCCTAAATACTCCTCGCTCCTGAAACAAGATCATTTTTCCCCTCATATTTATCCTAAAATAAGTTTATTTTTTATAAGATTTTCCTAAAATGAGTTTACTTTTTATCAATCATTGCATCATAATCTTTGAAAGTAGAGGATAAATATATTGGAAGTAGATAAATAGATAATTAATTGTATCATGATTTAATAAAGTTGAGATATTTTAATCAGGTGGAAAACATACTTATTTTGGGATGGAGTTAATAATTTAGATTTTTCACATAGATTTTGAAAAGATTCTAGAAAGATCTAGTTATATAATCTAGAAAATAAATTAAAAGTGAGAAGACTAGGATACGGGGCTGTGTTCTTCCCCCTTCTTTCCTAACTCATCTCTTATTTTTCGCGCGCACGTTTTTCAAACTCCTAAACGGTGCGCTTTTTGTAAAAGTTTTTTATAGGAAAGTTGCTTCAAAAAATCATATTAATCAATTTTTCAAATTTTTTATCTAATACTTAATTAATATGTATTAAATAATCGTTTTGTTTTACGTGTATGGGAGGAAGGGTTCCCAACCCATACTGACCAACTCAGCCTAAGTTTTCAGACTCTCGTTAACTTGCTTATTCATCAGTTGCTTCTCAGAAAAAAGCTCACGTTAGTACTGGTACTGGTACTCGGGTCAGCGTGTGTTGCAGCTGCTGGGGCTGTGTCAATGGGTTGGGATGATGATGGAGATGATCTCTGGGCAGAGGGGGTGGGGCTGCCTGTGGCTGATCAGTGATCACGGCCGGATGCATATAATTTCGAGCCAAACCCAAAAGTTTAGGGGCTTTTCAGAGCCCAAAAGTCTGGTCGCCTCGCTCGCACAGCTGCACAGGAGGCGGCACCACGTACGAGTACCACGCACATTGTACTAGTACTAGTAGCTACCATAGCCCTTGCCATTGCCGATCAGTGGTGGTCGCCGGCCGGCCGGCCGGCCGCCCTGGTTTCCGTGCCGAGTAAATGCATGGCAGATTGGCAGCGAGCGAATAGGGAAGGGTTCAGTAATCAGTGTACTGTTCAGGCGGGTTTTTATCCCTCTCTCTCTCTCTCTTGTGCCGGGTGAATCATGGATGGCCGGGCACTGCCGATCTGGCGTGCCGCAGTGTTAATTCCTCTTGTAGGAGTAGGCTGTTGTCCTGTCTTTGCTACCACAGCAAAGTGATTAGGCGTACACTTTTACACAGCAGTAGTGGCTGTTTTCTTTTTCGACAGGTTGGTAACCCTCCCTCCAATGATTTTTTATTTTCTTAATTTTGAAAATAAACACTTCCAAAACTTATTTCTAAAATAAAAGAACATTTTGACCACACTAGTTCACCTAACGTGACAAAACAACATTCAAACTCTATATACAGCGGACATGATAGCTTTGTTCTACCACGCCACCAAGGGTGATGCGATACAAAACGTTGTCACACCAATCAGACCAACGTGACTAAATAACGCTGCCATACCAGCGTGACAGTGCTACCACGACAGCTTTGATTAGCGGGACTAAAAGGTTCAAATCTTAAAAATAAATTTTAAAATTGTTTATTTTTAAATTTTAAAAATAAAAATGTTTAAATAATTAAAATAAATCCCCTATCCAATCATTTTGCGTGCATTAAACAGATTAGCACTTAATTTAAAAACTTGAAAAGAAATCGCTCCGGTGATTAATTAAGTGGAGTACTATAATTTTTTATAACATTTTTTCTATTGTTATTTTTTTAAAAAAAACACCGTTTTCACACGTTAAAATCATGTGCGTGTAAAATGAGAGAGAAGTAATTAAAATGTACTAGTTATAGAATGCAACCTAATACGATCTCGAACATTGTGAAGGTTTCAATGGAGATATGTGGTCATAACAAGAAGGATTCATAAACCGGCCGGTCCAGTGCACGGGTGCTCGGCCATACGCGGCGCCAGTGATCCACGAGAACGTACATATCATACACAGCGCGAGCTATTCAATTCGATTGAAGCCGTCCTGCCCTGCCTGCGGCCCGGGTTGCCACAGCAGGGACAAGGCTAACGCCGGCGTCGCTGCCGGCTTCGTGGGCGGCCGCAAACGCGTGCGACGCCGGTGTGGCAGCGCGTACTCGTTTCAAATCGACATGGCCCCAGTATATACCGGTGCACGTGACAGAGCGGAGAGCGGCAGAGAGTGCGTGGCAAGGTGACACAACGGCGGTGCGTGGTTGGACCGGTGTGGTCGCCGTCGTTGATCTTGTCCGTTTCGCTCGCACGGGTCGGCCGGTCCAAATCCGGCGGCTGGCCAGCCACCAACTCGCGGATCGTAATCACGTCCGTGCGATTGACGCGCCACCCAGGAGTATCTCCTGTTCGGGAAACGGCCCGCCCCTCCGTCAGCCACAGCCCCGGCCCGGACCCGGCCCCATCCCCAGGTCATGCCTCGGAGACCGTGCGTGACTCATCATGTTCCTTCCAGCGTCACCCTGCAAATAGCACCATGACAAATCTACAGCTTGAACGCCTTTGATACTCCCTCTGTCCAATATGCTACATTAGTTGTTGGTGAAAATTACTAAGTTGCCCTAAATTATTAGTCGTAGTCTAGTTATAGGTGGTCATTTCAATCAGTGAATTAGCACAAATGGCACTAGCCACGCAAACCACATAAGCAAACCACAAAAGTCATTTCAAACTCTAACAGGTGGGGAGGCAGAGAAGCCGGAGAAGAGGATAAAGACGACTCACTGATGCAGGGAGTTCTTGGTAGTGACAGTAGCGATGACAAGCTCCTCTTCTTCGGTGACAGCGGCGATTGTGGTGTTAGAGTTTAGGATTTTTGGGGTGGGGTGAGGGTTAGAAGGGGCTAGGGAGGGGTAGAGGGCAAAGGGGATTTTTTTTTTAGCTTAGAGGGATGGTCTTGGCAGCGACCGAACCTGCTCTGAGATGCGAAGCGGCGGGACCATCATCAAAGCCGCAGGGATGGAGCCCAACGGTGGGCGGGGTTGGTGGTAGGGGCAAGGGGAGCTGTGGGATTAGGAAGCAGCTGGCCGTTGCGGCAAATCCAAATGGGTTAATAAGTGTGAGAAGTATTTGAAGTTATTCCAAATAAATAAACATCTAAAAGTGAAAGGAGTAGTCAGAGAAGGGGACTGAAGTGGCTATATGTATAAATCCATTTACGGATCTATATGCTTCGATTGGAACTGGAAGTTCCAGAACTGGCGGTTGGTATACCACCATCATGAAATTGCCTTTTCGTCGAGGAATAATAGTCCTTCGGGTTTCCTTTTCCGAAAGTAAATAGTAGTATCCGACTAATAGGAGCAATTCAAATTATAGGTAAAGCCTTTTCTTTCGGGTAAATCCCTTCGATAAAAGAAGTACACAAAATCAAGATGTTCTAAACAAGGAAAAGATCTCTCTCGCAACTAGTTTAAGACGGACCTCGGAGCAACGACAAGAAGGCACGAGCCGACGGAGACTAGGAAGAAGGTGGCGTAGGGGAACAACACCGCCACTGGCTTAGGGATGAAGAGAGGAAGAGAGGCAGTGGGGGAAGGGGGAGGAGGCCGGATTGGTGGTCCTTGCCGGTGTTGTTGATGCCTTCACGCTAGTCAGCAAGGCCGGGGTCAATACGGTCGGGAGGGGCGGAGGGTCGTGCCGGTGAGCTCAATGCACTCAAGCTCCCGCGTCTTGCACGTGGAGGGGAAAAATGAGAGGAGAGAATAAGGTTTATTGTTCACAGACGAATCTCGATGCAATCTAGATCGTTCGGATAAGTTGCTTGAGAACTAGACAACCCCTTGTATAAAATTTGTGCCCCTATTCTTCTTTTTTAGCCTCTATGCCCTCTCCGATGCTACTAATGGTGCTTGCGGTGATATGTTGTATTAGAGTTCAAGGTGATGCCATGTGGGTGACGATGGGAGAAGAGAGGGTTTTTAGGCTTAGATTGATGATCGGGGCAATGTCGACGAGGTGGTGGGTGGTGAGACAACAGCGGCACATCCTTCATCATTGGAGCGGAGGAGAACATTGGGTTAGTGTTGGTGATAGGTGCATTCACCAGTTATTAGAAGATGGCCGGATACCTTGTAGGAGAGAAATGGAGATGGAATCGGCTCCAGATGTGAGGAAGGAGATGATAATGGTGATGCGAAGTTTGTGAAGATGGGGTAGGATGAGGATAGGAGGTAGTGCTTGGCGGTGGTCTGGACGGATAGATAGAGGGAAGAGGATCACGATGGTTACGTATATATAAAAAGCAATTCCGATCGTTTAAAAGTTATTGATACTTAAGGAAAATAAATTGACTGATCCCTTATATAAATACATTTTTCGTCAAATTTTACTACTGGTAGTATTCACATAGTTTCCGATCATGCTACTAACAATTTTGTAATGTGTTTGTAGGTTTAAATTGTTGAGATTTAGAATAATTGTACTGTCAAAACTTCAATTTGCCCTCTCTTGGTGGGCACAAAGAATCAGACGTGTTCTATCCTGTAAACACATTTACCTCCAGCCAACCTGAATTGAGATCACCTGCAGTTGTTAGTATGACTGCAACTTTATTAGTCATATAAATGTCATTGGATCAAATAATAAGGGCTCAGATAACACAAATGTACTGTTCATCAGATCACTGTAGCAGATGAAACATGTAGTATTTACTGTAGCAAATGATGGCAGACAATACTGCTTTTAAATCCGGGCCATTGAAACCTTTGATCTGATGGTAGTGAAGACCTAAGACTCTCACTAGTGCAGAACCGGCCGTCCCAAACGGCCCGTCACAAACGGCCGCAAAAAGTCTCGTCAAAGATGGCCCGAGAGAGTAGAATCTTAGTCCTGAGGGTAGGGCCCGTTACAGATAACCATCATTTGTGATGGGGTGCGGTTGATGCCTATTAACGTCATTGGTGACGGGCCGTAATAAAGTCCCGTTACCAGACCCGTCATCGATGAGGGTCATCCGTGACGGGCCCAGTGTTAAGGCCCGATACATATGAGGATGAAGACCGCTATGGATGACCCTTAATCTTTGTCGGGGTTTGTTTGCGGCCCGTTACGGATGACTCATACTGTAAATACCCCTTAGAATTCAGGTTCATTATTCAGAGCACTCATCCATGACGGGTCGTAACTACCACCCTTCATGGATAACGTTATATGTGAAGAATGGTAGTTGCGACCTGTCACGGATGAGGAAAAATTCAAATTTTTGAATTTTCCAAACAACCTCGGATAGAGATATACCCTATATGAAAGTCGTAGATCTCGATGAGATCTATAACTTTAAAATTGACAACATTTGAATTTAAGATAGTTTATATGCCTAAATATGCATTATAAGTAATGAGATCTATTTTGAAAAACATAATTTTGAATTTTTCAAATGATCTCTGATGGAAACATGCCCTATATCAAAGTCAAAGGGTTCGATGAGATCTACAACTTTGTAATTGACAATATTTTCATTTGAGATTATTTACATCCCCAAATATGTTGTATAATTGATGTGATCTATTTCTAAAATATTTTTTGAATTTTTCAAACTACCTTGAATGCAGACATGCCCTACACAAAAGTTGTGGAGCTGGATGAGATCTACAACTTTATAGTAGAAAGTATTCTTATTTGAAATCATATAGAGTTTCAAATTTGTGTTTCATATTTGGATGATAATAGTCAAAAGAATAAAATCTGAGAACATATCAACATATGGTGTATAGATGAGATGGTAAGTTTAGTTTGCATGTGTTAAGAGGTCCTAAGTTCAAATCGTACATAGGCATGATTAAAAGTCACTTAAAAGTCCTAGAATATACATAGGCATGATTAAAAGTCACTTAAAAGTCCTGAAATTCTAGCTAGTGATGTGTGACCATGGTTAGAATGTTCTAATAATAAAAATAAATTTTTTAGGTCTTTTTTTCATTTAAAATTAAAAAATCGTAAATTCTCATCCGTGAAAATTCGTAATTATGAGCCGTCACGTATGAGTATCATCCGTGAGCTAGTGATGTGTGACCATGGTTAGAATGTTCTAATAATAAAAATAAATTTTTTAGGTCTTTTTTTGCATTTAAAATTCAAAAATTGTAAATTTTCATCCCTGAAAATTCGTAATTATGAGCCGTCACGTATGAGTGTTATCCGTGACGGGTGGTAACTTACCACCCGATAAAGATGGGTCATTCGTAACGGGCTGGAAAACATTTCAGTGAAGGAGAAGGGTGGGGTTCGCGACCCGACAAAGATATGTATTATCGGTGACGGCACCTAACACGACACATATGAGAGTTTCAGATCACTAAGCAATAATGATTGACCACACACTTTTGCGACACAAATGAGAGTTTTGGTCCGTTACGGATGGCCGGTTCCGTAGTAGTGTGCTAAACTTGCAAGTCCTTATTCAAGATCCCATTCTCAGAATCTCACTGACTAATCGAAGAAAATTTTTGAAAAAAAACACGCAATTACCTCCAGCCAATCTCACTGACCAATCGAAGAACATTTTTGGAAAAAACGTTGAAAATTACAAATTTGGAATCACCGGGCACCACTCAAAGTGTTAAGCAATTTTCGATATAGCAATGAGCGGCGCAGATTTAAATAGAGATTACTAACTCACATCGTTTCAAAATTAAAGGTATTTTAGTTTTTTCTCAAGTTAAAACATTTTAATTTTGATTAAGTTTATAAATCTATACATCAAATTAATTTTATTAAATTTACAATTAAATATATTTTTTTATAATATACTCTGTATTTATTTAACCTTTTCTACTATAAATTTGGTCGAAGTTTGACTTTGGACACCTAAAACGCTTTACCCTTGTAATTAATAAAGTGTTGTACAATCGTACGGCTATAGTAGCAAGTGATTAATTGGTTCGTATAGATGGACGCGGGGAAGGATTGGAACCACGCGTTTATGCTGCCGTTGATACATCGATCCGTAGACGAGGCAGGTGAGCTGCTCACCGACTGAAATGGGTACGCATATGCACTACGCCTCCGTGGCACGTTCACGACAGCACACGTCCTTTTCGCGTGGTAACTATCAGCTGAATTAGCAATAGCCGTAACTGATGGTTCATGCCTTCATGGAGATGGTGGATTGTTTTTAGCAGGAAAAATAGTATTAGGATAGGTCTTCCGTCTGAAGAGTGGTTCATATGTACGGAGTAACTAACATGTGGGTTCTAATTACTCACACCGTAACACGTGTACGGTTTGTGTCGACTGTTGTCGATGTCTCTGTGACAATTGATCGTGTTATTTAGGGTTATTTGAGGTTCTATTTAGACCTGATGTACTAGAGAACAAATTAAAATTATTGTTGTATCTGGTAAATCACTCAGCGAATACGTAAGCTTCGGCGAAACGCGTAAACAATCTCAATCTGGACGCACAGGACATTTGGAGGAATTTCATTCGAAAATACTGTGTTTCTATGGGAAAAATGGGGGAGAATTCTGTCATTTGTTGGTGGTCAGTGAATGAGACGGTGAGAAAATTAGGCGATCCATGACGTGCTTGACTGGAACTACATGATAAAAGTTCCACTGACCCTGGGGAACATTTTGGCAGCTGCTCCAGTTATCCGGTAAAGGCTGTGGCCCACAGGGGGAAAATAACTGGAAATGAGATGGATTTTTGCCTCTGTTTAGTGCAACTAATATTCTGTTTGATGATGCAATCACAGGACATGTGGTTACGATGAGTCGCTATCACGTAGCTATTGCGAATATGCGCGAAAAAATGAGGTACATAACACAGTTACATAGTGTGACTGTATGACCGTACCAAATTACAATGGTTGGTGGTCTAAACATTTGCTTACTGTATAACCACAAAAATATTGCTGTGACGCATGTTTGACATGAAGATTCATCCGTCTCAAATTGGGCCAAGTAAATGCCCCCATCATTTTCCTTGAGCTTAGCTACGATGGCTTGGTGCGAAAAATAATTACTAGGACTAGATAGGGACTAGATAGGTTGGAACCAAAACCACACACTCGCATATAAAGGCATATGAGTGAAATACATGATCACTACAGGGTCGATTCTTAAACTTGTGGGGTAGTGTTACTTATATCACTAAATTTGAAAATTGCACATTTAGATCCGTGAACTTAGTTTAATGTACCACCCCCGGTCCAATTGCCCTTTGACCACGTTTGACAGCCAACATATCATGCTACACAAGCAACATTTTTGCGCCTAGCCCCCTTTCACATCAGAGTGAGTCGTATATACCTCTTTGTAGCTATATTGACAGCCAAATCCCCTGAAAAATTACCAAATCCTTCTTCCCTTTCATTCTTCTCCTTGCACATATAGCAAATGCGGTCCCAATCAGCAATTGCCATTGCACTGCGTTCCACGATGATCTTATCCTTGCACAATGGGCACTTGATCAACGATACCTTTTCCGACGATTGCAAGACAAGGACGAGCTTAGAAAATCCATGGCGATGCCAAGCGTGCAAGCCGCACTGCATCGCTTCCCGCCACTAATCGGGCCGCACTGCGCCACCTCCTGCTACTAACCTCATTGCCTAAGCCACCACAACTGCTACCTCGCTACCCCCCATCACTTAGCTCACCATCGAAACCCTAGCCGATTTGGGGATTTTTTTTGAGGGATTCGGGTTGGAATGCACTGGTTAGGGCAAGTTATGTGAGAAGGTATATGCGAAGGGGACTGAACGCAAAAGGGTTACCTGTGTGGCGTGCCACGTTGATGATCAAACACAGTCAAAGGACAAGTGGACGAGGGGTGGTACATTAAACCAAGTTCACGGACCTAAACATGTAATTTTCAAGTTTACGGATCTAAGTGACACCATCACACAAGTTTAGGGACCGGCCATGTATTTCACTCGAGACATATCCTTGGTATTTAACTACAAGGTTGATGAAGGTTTTAAGGTGAGATCCATAAATGTGTCTCTTTAATTGATGGTTGAGTAGTTTACGGTCTTGAGAACACTAGTAGAGAAATCATTTTTAATTCCAATTGAGAACCCTCATTAATCCGATTATAGCAACCGTGACCAATAAATCAAAACTAAAGATCTCGATCTTTAGTACCTCTCAAAAGAACTGGTACTAAATATCATACCAAGTAAAACAATATATGGGATGTGGGATTCGAAATCAAGATCTCTTACCTCAGCTCTCACGCGTGTTACCATCCTACCTACTCTACACATCTAACTTAAATAGAGATGTTTTCCTTTTGAACTATGTCGGATGGTAAACTCCGCAGCGGGGGACTGTGCAGCCCCCATTTTTGAGTTCGGCCCAGGGGTGCGAAAAAGAGGCTTCTCCAGTCCCGACTCCGGTGAGGATCAAAGATCGTGAGATAGAAAACGGTGACACACGAGCAAGTATACAGGTTCGGGCCATTGATGAGGCGTAATACCCTACTCCTGTGGGGTGGATTATCTGTGTGGATTCTAGCTCTCCAGAGTTGGACTCGGCTAGTAGCAATCCAGGGAGCAGAAGCCAAAAGCCGAAAAATCCCCCTCCTCTAGGTCTGGGCCTCTTTTTATACCTCAAGGGGACACCACAGGGGCCAGACAGGCTGTCATCTAGAGAAAGGGAAAAAACCATTTTACAATTAAGAACCACATCATGGCTTGTGACAGAAGTCTTCCGCTCCTACTGCGCTGGCATGGCCCCTGTCAGGCCGTCCATTATGCGGGTCGGCGCAACACGTCATTCTCCATTAAACGGTTGGATTCTGCTAGTCCAACCACAGGCTGTGCGGTGCGCCAGGTGATTAGACCTGACGCACCAACTTCGGTGAAGCACGAGAGCCGAATCAGCTCTCGAAATCTTGATGCAGCTCATCGGGAAGCGTAACGTACCTACCAGGCGTGCGCCGGCACGCGCGGTACTGTACGCCATCCCATCGGTCATTTTCGCCCTTCCTTCGCCACTTTCGCCCACCTCAGCTCTCCAGCACCCTTGCTTTCCTTGCTCCCTAGCGCCCTTCTCGCCGCACGCTTTTGATTCTTGCGTCCCACATCTCTTTGAGTGATGGCGCGGGGATCCTCCCCAGTCGAGGGCAGCGTGCTGCGGCCGTCGCGGATCACCAACGACCGCATGGCCAGCCTGCCGCGCAAGTTCATGCTGGCGGTGGCCGATCGGGAAGCGGTGGTGCTGGGCGAAGCGCGCCCGGTGCCGCAGTTCCCGGAGTGGGCCATCTTCTTCCTCCCCTTCGCCATGGCAGGGCTCATCCCGCTATTCTCCGGCTTCTTCCTGGAGGTGCTAAACTACTACAACCTCCAGATGGGCCACCTCACCCCCAACGCCGTGATGACATTGGCCATCTTCGCACACTTGTGCGAGATGTTTGTGGGGGTGAGGCCCACGCTCCAACTGTTCCGGTGGTTCTACACCGCCCAGTTTCCTGCAATGAATATATCATGGTTTCATGTTAGTTTGCTATTTCGTATATGTGATCCAAGCGTTTTCCCCTTGTCGAGTTGTTTGGTGCTTTGTCTTAAGCGGGGGCTCGGGTTCGGGCCGTAGTCCCGAGTGATAGGAACCAAGACTAGAGCACTTGGGGAGTTCCACATGTCGAAACTGGCCAGGCCGAGAGCATTATGACCGGGGTAAGTGCGGACCCGATTGTGGGCCATTGACGAGTTCCCCCGGAGTTCAACATGTCTCGGGGCACGGCTCGCTCTGGGCCCCGTTGGTGTCTAGGCAGTGCGAATCACTTAGGAGTGACACGAACGCAAACGTCCCGAGTTAAGACAGAGCACCCAACGAGACCCGCAAACGGAAAACCATGATTGGACCGGACGAATATATAAGGACGAAAAACTGTTATAAAATGGATGCGAAAGAGGGGGATATGCATATTGATAGTGGGAGCCCCCGGCCAACTTTGCCGTGCCCGAGGGGGCACGCGAGGTTGGCCCGTGCCAGAGGTACAACACAGCGACTCCTCTATGGATAGAAGCGATAAAGGTGTTCGATGTTCCATGGATTGGGCAGCTCTGTGCCGTCCTCCATGGCCAGCCTGACCGAGCCCGGCTGGGGGACACCGATCACTCTAAATGGCCCCTCCCACATGGGTGAGAGTTTGCTCAGTCCAGCACGCGTTTGGACGCGGCGTAGGACGAGATCGTTTATGTGGAGCGATCGGGCCCGGACATGGCGCTGATGGTAGCACCTTAGGCTCTACTGGTAGCGCGCGGCCCGGAGGGCAGCGCACCGCCTTCGTTCTTCGAGGTAGTCGAGGTCGTCCCGTCGGAGGAGCTCTTGATCTGCCTCATTGTACAGGGCTACTCGTGGAGACCCCAGGGTGAGCTCGGATGGGAGGACCGCCTCCGCGCCGTAAACCAGGAAGAATGGTGTTTCTCCTATGGCGCGGCTCGGGGTCGTCCGGTTGGCCCATAGCACCACTGGTAGCTCGTCGATCCACGAGTCGCCGTGTTTCTTGAGGACGTTGTACGTCTTGGTCTTGAGGCCCTTGAGGATTTCCGCGTTGGGGCGCTCCACTTGACCATTGCTCTTGGGGTGGACGGGAGAGGCGAAGCAGAGCTTGATGCCCATGTCCTCGCAGTAGTCGCCAAACAGTTCACTTGTGAACTGGGTGCCGTTGTCCGTAATGATCCGGTTGGGCACCGCGATCCGGGCAGTGATGCCCTTGATGAACTTGAGCGCCGAGTGCTTGTCGATCTTGATGACCGGGTAAGCCTCGGGCCATTTGGTGAACTTGTCGATGGTGACGTAGAGGTACTCATATCCTCCCAACGCCTTCTTGAACGGTCCCAAGATATTCAGTCCCCAGACCGCAAAGGGCCATGAGAGCGGGATGGTCTTGAGGGCCTGGGCCGGTAGATGCGTTTGCTTGGCGTGGAATTGGCACGCTCGACATCACCTGACCAGATCGGCCGCATCCTGGAGCGCTGTTGGCCAGTAGAAACTCTGTCGGAAGGCCTTGCTGACCAAGGTGCGCGAGGCGGAGTGAGCGCCGCACTCGCCTTCATGAACATCGGCAAGGAGCTCGATGCCATGGTCCCGAGAGATGCATTTGAGGAGGACTCCACTGGCACCGCAGCGGTAGAGGGCCCCCTCTACCAGCACGTATCTCTTGGAGATGCGAATGACGCGTTCGCTCCCTTCGCGATCCTCAGGGAGAGTCTCATCTTTGAGGAACGCCTGGATCTCAGTCATCCAGACAATTTGTCTTGGGGGGTCGGGTTCGATCCCTTCGGGCCCTGGGGCTTGGACTCCCTCAGACCTCGGGGATGGCGTGGCGGCGTCTGAGTCCCCTGGGGGATCAAGACACTCCGATGGCTGGGTAAGCCTTTCTTCAAAGGCACCCGGTGGGGTTGGGGCGCGTGACGAGGCGAGGCGTGATAGCTCATCGGCGAGCGCGTTGTCTCGCCTGGGCACGTGCCATAGTTCTAACCCGTCAAAATGGCGCTCCATACGCCGCACCTCACGGACATAGGCCTCCATTTGCGGGTCGGAGCAGCGGTACTCCTTGGAGACTTGGTTCACGACCAACTGAGAGTTACCTAGAACCAGGAGGCGGTGGATCCCCATTCCTGCCGCCGCTCTGAGTCCCGCCATTAGTCCCTCATACTCCGCCATATTGTTGTTCACCCGAAAATCGAGGCGAACCAAGTATTTGAGGATGTTCCCGCTTGGCGAGGTCAAAGTGACCCCGGCGCCAGCCCCTTGGAGGGCGAGCGAGCCGTCAAACTGCATTACCCAATGAGGGCTGGCGGCCTGTCGTGCGGGATCGGCTCCGGCCTCAGGGTCGGGGAACCCGAGGTCAGGTTCGGGGGTCGGGCACCATTCCACCACAAAATCGGCGAGGGCCTGACTCTTAATCGCGTGGCACGGTTCGAAGTGGAGATCAAACTCAGAAAGCTCAATGGCCCACTTGACCACTCGTCCCGTCCTCTCTCGGTTTCGAAGGATCTGGCCGAGGGGGTAGGACGTTACCACCGTGACTCGGTGCGCCTGGAAATAATGGTGCAGTTTCCTCGAGGCCACCAGAACTGTGTAGAGCAATTTCTGGGCTTGAGGATACCGAGTTTTAGCATCCTGCAACGCCTCACTAACAAAATACACCGGCCGCTGCACCTGTCGGTGGGGCCTGGCTTCTTTGTTACGGGCGTCGGATCCCGCGCGAGAATGTTGGGAGGGGCCATCCTGGGCCCTCTCCGCCTCCACGCTGGCAGCCTCGTGGTCAGGCGACGCCGGGCTGCTCCTCCCCCAATGGCCTCGGGACCTTCCTGGGGTCCGGGGGCCTTCGACGCGTCAGACAAGGGGTCGGAGGGCCATCGCTAGTCCAAGGGGCCCGGGGGCCCTCGCCTGACTGACGGGCTCCTTCATCGTCCTCTCTCCCGGGCTGTGCCATCGTGGGTTGGTGGGGTGCGGACCGAGGACATTCCTCGGCGCGCTCCACTACCAGCGCTGCGCTGACTACTTTTGAGGTCGCAGCCAAGTAGAGCAGCAGCGGCTCCTCTGGCTTTGGGGCAACTAGGATCGGAGGGGAGCTGAGATACACCTTCAATTGACCGAGGGCTTGCTCAGCTTCCTCCGTCCATCTAAACGGCCCGGAGCGCTTGAGGAGTTTAAATAGGGGTAGCGCCTTCTCTCCCAACCTGGATATGAACCGGCTAAGGGCGGCCATGCATCCAGTGACGCGCTGGACGTCCCTAAGCTTGTTGGGGGGCGCATCCTATTTATCGCGCTAATTTTCTCGAGGTTGGCCTCTATGCCTCAGGCTGAGACCAAGAACCCGAGAAGTTTGCCCGCAGGCACGCCGAACACACACTTTTCGGGGTTCAGCTTCATGCGGGTGGAGCGGAGACTCTCGAAAGTCTCCGCCAGGTCCGAGAGGAATGTCTCCTGGTTGCACGTTTTCACAACCAGGTCATCGACATACGCCTCAACGTTACACCCTACTTGACTACCCAAAGTAATGCGAGTAGGACGCTGAAAAGTAGGGCCTGCATTCTTTAAACCGAAAGGCATAGTTGTATAACAATATGTACCCACAGGAGTAATGAATGCGGTTTTCTCCTCATCTTCCCTAGCCATGCGAATCTGATGATACCCTAAGTATGCATCTAAAAAGCACAAAAGGTCGCACCCCGCAGTGGAGTCGACAATTTGATCTATGCGTGGTAGGGGATAAGGGTCCTTAGGACATGCCTTGTTGAGGTCGGTGTAGTCGATGCACATCCGGAGCTTGCCGTTCGCCTTGAGGACGACGACCGGGTTCGCCAGCCACTCCGGATGGATGACTTCTCGGATGAATCCGGCCTCCAGCAAGCACGCCACCTCCTCTCGGATGAAGGCTTGGCGCTCGGGGGCCTACCGCCGTGCCTTCTGCCCGACGGGCCTCGCGCTCGGTCGCAAGGCCAGACGGTGCTCGATCACCTCCCTGGGGACCCCGGGCATGTCTGTCGACTTCCATGCGAAGACGTCAGCGTTTGCTCGCAGGAAGGAGACGAGCGCGTCTCCCTATTTGTCGTCTAGATGACCGCCAATCTTGACGGTCTTGGACGGGTCGCCGGCCAGCGCCACCTCCTTGACGGGGACCTCGTCGCCCGGGGTCATCCGCTTCCTCGGGGCGTGAGATGAGGAGGCGCCGTGCTCCTCGTCATCGCCCGCGGGCTTTGGGACCGCGGCGAGGTCGCTTGCACACTGTTCCGCGTAAGCTAGTCGGATCTTGAGATAGCCGTTGATGGTGATGGGGCCACGCGGGCCCGACATCTTCATCTGGAGGTAGGCGTAGTGGGTGGCCGCCATGAACTTTACCAACGCGGGCCTCCCCAGGACCACGTTGTACGGCAGATTGAGGTCCGCCACATCAAAGTCTATTCGCTCGGTGCAGAAGTTGTCGGGGCCACCGAACGTGGCCGGGAGGTCAATGGGACCTCGAGGCCATGTGTGCCCCGGCGTCACGCTGATGATCGGCAGGGACGGCAGGAGCTTCATCCCTGTGACCTTAATGAGGTCATAGGCCGTGGGGGAGAGGATGTTGAGGGTGGCACCGCCATCTATCAGGACGCGCCTCAACTTGACGTTGCAAACGGTGGGGGAAACCACCATTGCGATTTGCCCCCCCGGGCGACGCACGGGGGTGGTCGGTTTGGTCGAAGGTGAGCGGAACCTCCGACCACCGGGCTCACCGTGAGGCCTCGTGGGTGGGGACTGCAGCCAGAAGCTCGCGCTTCATGGTCTTGAAGCTATGGCGGGAAGCATGAGCACATGCTCCCCCATCCATGGTGGCGACGGTGGCCTCAGGCTCCTGGTAGCCTAAGTCATCGTCGCCATCATCGTTGATAGGGGCCTTCTTCTTGGCCTCACTTCGTCGGTCACGGGTGGGGGCCGTGGGGCTCTGGCCCTCATGGCGTTCCTAACTCCCCTCCTCCCCCACTTCTTGACACGCTCGGCCAATCCCTTGACCGCACGGCACTCGGTGAGGTTGTGGAGGGAGGTGTTGTGCACGGAGCACCATTCGCCGGCCTAGCGCTCTCGACCAGGGGCGGTAGTGCTCCTTCTGCTGTCCTCCGCAGTCTTCCCCTTGCGCGGGGGCCGCGGGACGCCTTCAGCGGCGAGGACGTGCCCCTCGTCGCCAGAGCGAGCAGTCCTCCTCCTTACGGGCCACACGGTCCGCGAGCTCAAAGAGCTGTGCAGTAGTCTGGGGCTCCTTGGAGGCAATCTTCTCCAGCATGCGGTTGTGCCGCACGCCTCCCGTAAACCTGTATATCACCGCATGCGCGGGGATACAGGGGATGGTGTTGCAGACCTGGCAGAACCGCTGTATGTACGACCGGAGGGACTCTCCGTCCCTCCGCTGCACTGTGTTCAGGTCGGCTTCCTCTCCTGGGCGTGGGTACGTGCCCTAAAAGTTCGTAGGGGAACCCCAAAGCGGGTGGCAAGTTCACGAGCCAACCCCGCGCCTGGCCTTTTAGGGCCATGGGAAAATAGTTCGCCATGACCCTATCGTCACCCCCCGCCGCCTCGATTCCAGTCGTGTAGATCTGGAGGAACTCGGTGGGGTTGACGCTACCGTCGTATTTTTCCGGGATGCTGGGCCGGAACTTTGGGGGCCATCGGACACTCCGAAGACTCGCCACAAAGGGACGGCACCCAGCCCCAACAACGGGGGGCCTACCTTTAAGGCCGCTAGGGCGCACGGTGGTCGTGGACGCGGCGCCCTCTCCCGCTTTGGTGGCGCGGCGCTCGTCGCGCCGACGCTCGATGTTGAGCCGGGCATCCGGCTCGTGGTATAAACTCTCGTGACGCCCGCGAGTAACAGTGGGCATCGACGAGGGCAGCGAGGATGTGTGGCGGGCATGGGCCGCCGCTCGTCGTGCTCTTCGCCTTGCAGACAAAGAGGCTGCAGTCGCAGCGCCGGACGATCCGACTGCCGATGAGTGGCCGCCGGCGTCCAGCTGCTGGTGCGCCGCCTTGACCAGGTTGGCCACATCGTCCAGCCAACGCTGGACGGGGGCCTCCGGGTCCGCGCCAATGGGTGGATGGCGCAGGAGCGCCTTGCCGCCTGGAGGGCACCCTAAGGAGTGCCGCCGTCACCGTAGACCAGACGGCGGCGCGCCTTGGGGCGGCGCCGCCGCTCATTGCTTGGCCGCCGGGAGGTGGCAGAGCCCTCCGGCTCCTTCAGCGCTTTCTCCCGCTCGAGGCTCCAGCGAGGATGCGGTGACGGAGTATGCGTCTGGCGACGGGGATGCAGCTCCCCACCGTCGTCGTTGACGCTCGGTGTGGGGATGCGGAGCACTGCCTCTTCAGCCATAGGGCTGACTCGGCGAGGCTTGGCGCTCACGCATGGAGCGGGAACCTGTGGAAGCGTTTACACCCCCCTACCTGGCGCGCCAGCTATTGGATGGTAAATTCCGCAGCGGGGGACTGTGCAGCCACCCTTTTCTGAGTTCGGCCCAGGGGTGCGAAAAAAAGGCTTCTCCAGGCCCGGCTCCGGTGAGGCCGGTGAGGATCAAAGATCGTGAGATAGAAAACGGTGACACACAAGCAAGTATACAGGTTCGGGCTGCCAATGAGGCGTAATAACCTACTCCTGTGGGGTGGATTATCTGTGTGGATTCTAGCTCTCCAGAGTTGGACTCGGCTAGTAGCAATCCAGGGAGCATAAGCCAAAAGCCGAAAACCCCCCCTTCCTCTAGGCCTGGACCTCCTTTTATACGTCAAGGGGACATCACAGGGGCCAGACAGGCTGTCATCTAGAGAAAGGGAAAAAAAACCATTTTACAATTAAGAACCACATCGTGGCTTGTGACGGAAGTCTTCCGCTCCTGCTGCCCCGGCATGGCCCCTGTTAGGCCGTCCATTATGCGGGTCGGCGCAACACGTCATTCTCCATTAAACGGTTGGAGTCTGCTAGTCCAACCGCAGGCTGTGCGGTGCGCCAGGTGATTAGACCTGACGCACCAACTTCGGTGAAGCATGAGAGCCGGATCAGCTCTCAAAATCTTGATGCAGCTCATCGGGAAGCGTAACGTACCTACCGGACGTGCGCCGGCACGCGCGGTACTGTACGCCATCCCATCGGTCATTCGCACCGGTCTCACGCCGGTCAGCCGACTGTGACCGGTGTCAGATGTGTGCGCGTCATTCCGCAATAAATGCGGCACGTGCGCGGCGCAGGCGCACTACACCTGCACCGTCATTAATACGGGTAGGTGAGCACTGAGAGCGCTCACCTACTTCGTTACATGTGGCAACGGCCCGAGGGGGTCGGGGGAGCCCGACCCCGCCGGGCCACCCCGAGGGGGTAGCGTGTCATGGGAGGGCGGCCGCCACATCGCCCTCGGGCCCTCTCCCTGCTCGGGGGATGGCCACGTGGGTAGACGGGGCCGCCTCAAGCCCATAGTCAACATACCCCTGGGCTCAGGACACCGATAAACTATATCTGGAAGCATCTTTAATACCGATTGGTAAAAATATCTTTAGTATGAGTTGGTATTACCAACCGATACTAAAAATGCATCTTTAGTACCGGTTGTTAACATCAACCGGGACTAAAGATCCACCAGCATTAGTCTCGATTGGTGTACTAGTACACAACTCTTTATTTGTACCGGTTGGGAACCAGTCATAGGTATTGGTTTTTCAGCCGGTTCCAATTTGATGTTACCAATACCCAATCATATAGGTACTGGTTTTAAAATCAATACCTATAAAGATTATAGGTAATGGTTCTTACCTAAAACAAATAAAAAAACAGACGCCCTCGCCCGGGCATCCGGAGTTGAGCTTGGATGATGGCAGCAGCTGCAGCCCAAACTCGCTCGCTGCTATCCGAACCAAAACTAAAACCATCAGCCACACAAAGAAAACACAGACCAAAAACTAAAACCATCAGCCGGGGATGCCGCACCGCGTCCGGAGGATGCCCCCACCGCGGGCCTCGATGATGGGGAGGAGGAGCCCAACCCACCCCCGCCACCATCCCGACCTTGCTGGAGATGCCGCGCCACCTCCGGAGGACGATGACGCCGCGGACCTCGACGATGGGGAGGAGCCCGAACCCCCGCATTTTCTGTCTATTTGGTAATAGAGGGAATTAATGTTTATACGTTTAGTAACATGAACCCATCTTGATCATCTTTCAACTTTTTGAGTCGAGTATTGTTGGCCAGAAATGCGGCAAACAAACATATTCTTGAGCAGTAGTCCTGGTAGGACTTTGGGAGACAGACCGTACGGCCACATGTGCACGGATCGGTGAAGCAATCTTTGCTAGATTTGATCAAAAGATAAAGCGGCTGAATTATTTTCTATCCATAATAGAAGAACTTTATTTTGCAACTCAAAACGTGCCATGGTGGTGGGAAATAAAATCAATAAATCTTGACATGATCATCGATCTTTTATACGAAAATATGTGGTTTTAACGACACTATTACAAAAATCATTTTCCATGCAGTCAAAAACTATTTTTCCAAGTGGTTGGGGTGCCTGTTTGCACAAGAAGATCCACGGAAATAGCGATTTTTTTATGCGGATGCTTATGTGGGCTGCATGCAAAAATTAAAATCCAAAAATAAAATCGCAAAAAATAAAATTGTCGTCGTCATCGTCTCTCCCGAGGGCAGGGGCGGCGGATCCGCCCGCTCCCGCCACCAGTGCTCTCGAGGTCGCTCGCCCGCCATCGCACAAGCCGCTGCCAGCACTCCCGAGGTCGCTCCAGGAGAGATGAGAGGAGGTGAGAGAGGAGAGGACTGAGAGGAGAAGATAAGGTTGGAGTTGAAAAATTTTAAACCGTGGAGAGGGAAAAGATGAGGTAAGTTAGATATCTAGGTGGATCCTTAAGTGGCTTGCCCGCGATAATATGTTTTTGCATGCAGCTCTTTAAGAGATCCGCTTGCAAAAATATGTTTATTTTCGCATGTAGTCCTTTAAGAGGTCTACCTGCGAAAAATGGTTTTTATAGGGACCTCGTAAGGAGCCATATGCGGAAATGGATGTCGATTTTTACATATGCCATTGCTTACGGTCCGCCTGCAATCTATCGGGGGTCTCGTACAGAAAAATCGTTTTTTAAGTAGTGCGGGTCATGTGCCAAATAATTACGTGACAATTAGTAGTTCACATATGGATAAAAAATCACAAAAGAAAACGTGAAATAATATTTAGGAGAAACATTTTTTTTTTGAAGTTACAAATTAAGAAATGGTGGTCATTCTCACCGAAAAAACACTTATTAATATATCTACATCTGAACCATAACGTAGCCTCGACTCTAATGGAACACCATTGCAAAAGCTTTTCTATTACTTAAAAACTAAACAAACGATATGATGTACTCCATCTATTTCAAATTACTTATCATTTTAATAATTTTATATTTGACCATCAATTTTTTAATATTCATATGAGTTAACAACATGTGAGTTTTTTTTCTGAAACAACATAACACCATGTGAGTTACTCCGTATATATCATGAAAGTATTTCTCATTTCTCATGGTGAATCCAATAATGTAAATTTTATATGGTTAGATTATATAGAAATTGATGATACAGATACAAATATTCTTTTTAGGATAAAATTAAAATGATAAGTAATTTGAGACGGAATAAGTAAATAGCTATAAAAAGCGAATAGTAGCAGAATGTGCATTGTGCCGTGACCACTACGAGTTGAACCATATATCAATTCATCCTGGAGAAACCAGAAAGGCTCATCCCGGACAAGGAATGCACATGTCCGCCAGTGCCCTTTGCTCACGGAGAGGCCAGCAGGAAGGCACATTTTCCCCCTTTGGATGATGCCCAATTACAAGTGCCAATATTGCGGCCATTGTTAGGCTGTACTTCTTTTGCTCAGCAAAACTATCATGGGATAGTGAAAAGAGAGAGAAAAAAAAAGAGGTGTGTGATGTGCTCGTGAAAGACATTTTGTCCGTGAAAGGAACTAGCTAGGTAGATAGCTAGGGAGGTGGAACACACACGCACGAGTTGACATCATAAGAGGGGAAAGAAAAAGAAAAAAAGAGAGAGGAAAAGGCAATGCAGCTTTGCATCCATACTTCCTAAAAGGCTCTCCAGGAACAAGGCAAGATCAACCTGGGTAACATAAACGTTTTTCTGTTTTTAAGGGTATTGGAATTCTTGTTCTACTTGTAAGGGTAAGGGTGGGGCCTATCGCCATATACTCAAAACCATTGTAAGGTAAGTGTGAGTTTGGTTTGATGGCATACTAAATACTAAATTTTAGTAATGTCAAAATCGGCTGAACTAATAGAGAGATAATATGATGGTACTTAGTAACGCTATTACCTCATTTGATTTGGATTATTGAAGAATCATGCCACAGATTATCTATTTAACTATACTAATAAATTAATATATTTAAAGACATAAATTTAAGAAATAGCTTCAAACAAATGGTCTCAGCAATGCGGTACAAGAAAATTATGAGAAAAAATTTGTTTCAATAAAACGACGAATGGTCCGAAAAAGAACAATTTTATCAAACAGACCTTATCAAAATTTTGGTGATACCGAATCTTGATCCAACAACAAACCAAAGTAATCATCATCGTACAACCACCGTGTGTTTGAATCCAAACCAGCTCTAAAATCACCTCGCATTATCATTACGGGTATCCATGTTTGATGAGCGTGTGTAGTGGTGTTTGCGTCTATCATATAATCAAGGAAAAAAAAAAGAAAACGGAAGTTATATTTTTTCCTTCAAAACGTAATATCTGCCTCTTGCTCTTGAGCGTATGAGACGCGGCCTGGCGTCAGGGTAGTGTGAGCGTGACGAGTGGAAGGTCGTCAGAGTAAACATCCCAAACACCAACGGTAAGGCAAGGGAACAACTAAAACAAGCGATCGCAGCGACGGATTCGTGTAGACTCGATCTGCCGAATGCCGGCCGCTCCGCTCTTTGGTCTGGGCCCGCCGTACAAATTACCGCGGCAATCACGGCGGAAAGCGCCACATTCGGCTGTGACCACCTCTCCCCTCCTCATCAAGAAACCAATTTAGCTTTTCCGCGTTGGACTGTAGCTCTTTCTTTGTTTGCACTGCTTGCTTGCTTGTCTCGTGGTTCTTTCGGATTTGCTTCTGTCGTCGACGGCACAATCTGCAAGATCATCACAAAAGGCAAACAGAGAGCTATCTACATCTACAATGCCATCTTCATCAGTATTGCCGTCACGTCCTCCTCCACTCCATCCCCACGGGTCAGTCGGACAGATGGACGCCACTTGGAACAAGCTAGTAAGAGTAAGTAATTTCTTTTTAATGAAAGGGTACTTAGGTGCGCTCTTTTCATTGAATAGAAAGGGAGGAAACACTATACAGAAACCAAAACTACGAAAAAAGAAAAATTTTGAGATGATTTGTGCAAGGTGTTTAGCTCTTGCCATGGTCCAAGTTTTGACTATCTCCTAAATTTTCGCTACGAGGGATACTCTCTGATTACTTTCTTTCTATATCTCCCAGATCGTCAGTAACATAGTTAACTCTTTTCCTATGGACTGATGTCAGGGTTGGTGGCCATTAATGTCCACCAGCTATGGACTGATGTAGCGGGGTTCCTGCTAACTGGCTTGAGATGCTCCTACACCATCTAGTTCGTTAGTTCGTTAGAATGTTCTAAATTCTTTTCTATATCTGTAGTCCACGAGGAGGTGAACTATCATCCTAAGGGTGTGTTTGTACAAAGTATATGTTATTTGTTCACCTCCTCCTAATCACATAACAGTAAGTAAAATAAAATGGAGTCCTTCGTTTTGGCTGACATACAGTGGAGAGAAAGATAGATAAAAGGGACTCGGTGAAAAGGTAAAAGTAGCCCGGTCAACACGAGAGAGGGGCAGTGCGACGTTGGGCGGTGCACGGGGCACGCACGGCGAAGATCCTGTCGTGACGATCGATCTCATCTCCATGGACCCCTGGCAGCGACCTACCGTCCATCTGCAGGTACAGTCGGTCAGCTTCTTAATGAGGATATGATACGAACAATCCACGAGTTTTAAACCGTGCGTTCCGAAACTGAAAGAGATCTGCAAACTGCAATGTGAGTTCGGTTGGCTATTTTACGCAGTGTTCGGCACTTGTAGTTTGGAAATAATCCCTCACGCACGTAAAACGGAATAACTCATTAACGTATAATTAATTAAGTGTTAGCTAATTTTGTTTAAAATTTGATTAATATGATTTTTTAAAGCAACGTTCGTACAGAAAACTTTTTGTAAAAATCACACTGTTTAACAATTTGAAATATGTGTGACTGGAAAATAAGAAAGATGAGTTGGGAACCTCAACTAAAGAACTCAGCGGCGCTGCTACATAGTTAAAAGGTCAATTTCACTTGGTGAATACGGGATAAAGTGTGATACAAAACGAAACATCAGCTATAAAAGGAAACCAAAATAAAGCTTACTCTTCATAAATTAACAATTACGTAATTAATTAGTTATTGCAATGATGAGATTTATCCATATTAAGAGAACACTTGGTAAATTGGAAAATTTTTAATATCAAACTGAGTTTTGACTACTTTGCTAAAATTTATCTGAATTTTATTGGTTTTCCTAGGTTACCAAGCCGGTGATCGACATAATAAATCCAATTTTATTATATCACCGTGGATAATAACCCACTTTTCGTTGGTTATCCAGTGGGGTAATCGTGATAACCAATGAAAACCACTAAAACCATTTTTGAAACCACAATCATGGGAACAAATTAAAAAAAAACATGTGATGGTTCACTGTTCAGCGATCGATAGCTGAACCTGCAAAATAAGTCAACCAAAACAAACAGTATAGTATATTATTTGGCACTTTAGCTTTATTATCCATGGCATGTTCGGATGTTCCTGTGCCTTTTTAGCTTTTTGTACAGAGCACGCACGCATCTCCTGCTTCAGAATGCCAATTTTTCCGGCGAGCCGCAAAGGATGATTCGAAACATCACCTAGACGGAAAAACGCTTGTCCGCTTTCCATGAAAGGTAGATCGGCATCTCGTGTTTTCGAGCCGTCCTTTTCATGACCCCTTTCCCCCGTTTGTATTAAAGTATCTAAGCATATTTAGGTTCTGTGATCACTCTGGATTAGTGTCAGACATGGAACTTATGTCTATTTTTAGATCGTGTCAAATGTAGTACTAGCACGTGAACAGATCAGACGTATGTTGTTGCTTAGGGCAGTAGCTGGGTGCCACGAGAATTTGCCACACCTCACATACCACCTAAATCCAAGAACACCCAAGAACAGTGTTAGATACATGCTTCACATTATAGTTACTTACAGTGGGTCACACCAATCTCTCTCCCCTTAATTTTCATCTACTCTCTCTTCTCTTTTCATTTCCTATCAGCTATGGAAGCGGGGCCGAGCGAAACTGAGGAAGTGAGGCGTCGACTAGTGCTCGCTGGTGTTGGGGCTCCACCTCTTCTCATCGGGGCTGGAAGCCATGGACGGATCTGAGCTCGTGCTCCTCTCCATCTCCGTCGCCTCCCTCTTCCCCGCTCCTTCCACAGTGGTAGGGCGGTCGAGCGGAGGGGCGGCAGCGGCTCACCGGATTTCCCCTCTCTCAGTTTGCCAGCGTTCGCAGTTCAGCAGCGGTGCGATCTCTAACCTCTCCTCGGCAACACCTCGATCCGGACGGGTTGTGGAGGCCGTTGTCGAGATTGCGGAGGGATCGAGGAGGTTGTCGTGTCTTGGAGCGGGTGACAACGACGAGCGGATTGGAGGATGATGACGGGCTCGGTAGCTTGGAACAGGGCATGGCTTGACGACGAGCGGCGGCACCAAATCTATCGCCTCCTCTTCCTCCGCCGCTAGCTCTTCCTCGCCGCCATCTCTTCCTCTTCCTCTTCCTCCACCGTTGGCTCAGGGGATAGGAAGGGGGACACGCGTGCGGAGGCACCAAGTGGCAAGGCCACAACCTCCACAATGCAGCGCCGCCATTCTGACCTCAGTGTGTCATAAGAACACATGCCGAAAATTAGCTCCGCGGACCTCGTTTGTTCACACCCGATGCCTATCTAGCTGTGAATCTCCAACGTGTCGAGTGTTGGCCGAATGGCATGTCGGAGCATTATGAACGCGATTAGAGCATCATAGCCGGAGAGATTTTTTTTGGTTGTGTCATACTCCATTACTCGATATACTCCATCCATCCAAAACTATAACCACTACTTATAGGATTTTAACATAAATTAAGGTTAAGCCAAATCATTTTGATTAGCACAGGGGTTCGCGCAAATTACAAGGCTAGCGTTATTTTTTCGTATATAATAGTATAATTTATTGTTTAAAATTATAGATATAATTTCACACTTTATTGTAAAACAAAAATATTGAAAATGACGTTACAATTTTGAACTCTTGTCCAAATTGACTAAAATTCTTGCATTTCATATTCCAATTAACACAATTTCTATCTTCATAAAGCAAACATAATGCCTCTTTCAGGATTTGCTTAATGATAGAATAGATCAAATATATTATGGCATATTTGTTTCCCTGTTTTCCTCCATCTTCGGACTAATATTTGGTTTTCTTTTCACCATATTTGGTTAGATTCTTCCACTTACCAATTGCATATCCCTGATAGTCTATATAATTCATTCAAATAAGAAAATGACACTCATTTTTATTTTTATTCTATATTTTATTTAATCCATATTGTGTGTACACTTGAACTTTCTTTTTTTAAATCCAGATTCTAGATTTTCTTTTTTTTCTCAAAAAATGTATTTTTACTTGGACATTTCCTTTTTCCCATTATTTTAATATCTGGATTTTATATATTATAGATTGTTTTCTACTTGGGCTCTTTTTTTTCTTCTTTACTCTTCTTCTTTCATGTGTTTTTAATCTGAAGTTAACATATTATAAAGTAGTGTTTCAGTTTGGACTATCCTTTGGTTCTTCTCTCCGATTAACATGAGAATTTTTAAACTTAACTTATTTTATTTTTATTTATTAAGTTAATAGATGTCTCTAGAAGTTTAAATTAATTAAAGAAGACCATGCCCAACAATACAGTTGAACTGGATGGATTGAAAATTAATACTAAAAATATTTAAATTTTTGAAAAACAAATTAAACCTTTGAAATGCTTCTATTCGTGCACGGACCACTACTCTATTCATTCGAAAATATAAGTATCCATGAGGGTCTGTTTGGTAGATCTTCAAATCTAATAAGGTATTGAAGTTGCGAAACTGCGCAACAGGGTAACACCACCCTTCATATTATTTAGTGGAGCGGATCTACATGCTCCACTTCGATTTAATAGTGTTTGCTTCGGCCGGACCCTAACTCTCCTAAACAAGTATCAGGGGGTTGGAGTTGTACCAAATAAGCACTAAATCTAAAAAGAAACTTTATATCCTTAGAATGTAGTGACTTATAATACTAGATAGCTACTCGGTTCGTCTTAAAATATAAGCACCTAAAATGGATGAGATATTTCCTATAACTACGAATATGAATAAGGAATTTATCAAGATTTATAGTACTAGAAAATGTATTATTCTATTCGGATAGATCTACTGTATATTTTTGTTAGAGAGGGAGCAGTAGTTCATGCTGCTAGGCGCTAGCCAATGCCGAGCCCCAGAAGAACCCTGACTGACCGACCGACTTGTCCGCGAGTTGGCTCCGCCACTAATCACAGCTCTCACACTGCTCACTGCCAATATACAAAAGGCTGGATCTAATGCCGCAATGAACGTCCAAAATGTCCAATCACCACGGCACACAATCATTGCATCTCCCCTCAGCTTTACTGAAAAATACTTCAGTGTTAGCAAGTGCCCTACACCTAAGTTACTTTGCCTTTGCAAGCAACAAACTGCTCGACCATAAAAAAAAAAAGAGAAAAAGGGTTGGAGTCCGTCCACGATCCAAAAACGATTCTCCGTGGGCCCCATATTGGACTAGGCCTACCTCGAGGTCCAAAAAGCGCACGCTGCTCGTATCCTATCATACGGGCCCAGCAACCCACGACGCCTAGCGGGGCCCACGGTGCAGAGCACATGTACCTGGGCCACACGAGAAAAGGAGAAGGCCCATGTAAAGGAATAAGTTCATCCAAGATCCCTTAACTTGTCAACGAATCCGATTTTCATCCTTCAACAAGAAAACCAGAGACAACGGGTCGCTCAACTGTCAAAACCAGTGCAATATAGGTCCCATGGCGGTTTGGACAGCGGTTTTAGCTTACATGGCTAAATTGACTCAGTATTTATCTGACGTGGCAAACACGGTAGCAGCCGGAGGAGGGGAGGACGCGGCCGCCTCTGGAGTAGGAGGTCGCCGACGAGACGGGGAACACGGACAGGTGTACGTCGCTGTCCACCGCCACCACACTTGCCGACGCAGGCGTCGGCTTCGGATTCGCGAGCTCCCCGTCTCACCGGCGACCTCCTCCTCCGGAGGCAGCCGCGTCCTCCGCTCCTCCGGCTGCTACCGCGCTCGCCGACGACCTCCTCCTCTGGCCACCTCCGCCGCCACCCCACCATTTTTAAATAATTCTTTTCGTGTAACTGATATGTGGGGTCACTGTTTTTTTATTAATTTTCGAATCAAATTACCATATCAGATGAAGACTGTGTCAATTTAGCCACGTAAGCTAAAACCGCTATGGGATCTATATTGCATCGGTTTTGATAATTGAGGGATTCGTTGTATCTGTTTTCTGGTTGAAGGATGAAAATCGTTTTCGTTAACAAGGGGACCTCAGATGAACTTATTCCTTCCCATGTAAATCACTGGGCCGTAAACTTCGCGTTTTACTGGGCTTAGCCCACTGGTCCGACGTGGCGCCGGGATCTGGTCGGCAGAGAGTGGGGCCCACCAGAACCGGATATTCTTTGACGTTTTAATCACGTTATTATTCCGTCCCATATGCCTCAGGGCCACGTGGAGGCTTGAGAAGAAATCTCCGGTACACTTAGTCAAAGCTGTACTGCTCTGGTCAACTTGTCAGGATCCGGCCGCTGATTGAGAAACGGACGGTGAAAATCGCGTCGGCGACGCTTCGTCCTCTTCATCTCGCGCCGCGGGCTCTTCTCCGTTGCCCACTTCGGAGACCATTTCCGCGCAAAAAAAAATAAAAATAAAAATAGAAATAAAAAATATCACGGAGAGGAGCCGCACCGCCGCGCCGGGGAAGAGGGGGATCACCGGCGGTGATCGCGCTGGGCCTTGGCGGGATATGGCGGCGGCAGCGGCGGCGGAGGCGGGGAGGAGGACGCTGGCACTGGTGAACATGGCGGCGATCATGGAGCGCGCCGACGAGGCGCTGCTGCCGGCGGTGTACAGGGAGGTGGGTGCGGCGCTGCACGCGACGCCCATGGGGCTCGGGGCGCTCACGCTGTGCCGCTCCTTCGTGCAGGCGGCGTGCTACCCTCTCGCCGCCTACGCCGCCGTGCGCTACAACCGCGCGCACGTCGTCGCCGCGGGGGCCTTCCTCTGGGCCGCCGCCACCTTCCTCGTCGCCGTCTCCGACACCTTCGCCCAGGTCCGGAAAAGAAAAAAAAAACATATCGCTATTTCTTCAAGATTTTTCATGTGGCGCTGTGCGTAAGTTACTGGTCTTGTTTTAGATTTGGAAGCGCATATCATGTTATCCTCGCAAACGTTTTAGGATCCTGTTGTGTTTTTGATGTAATTCGGTGGCGTATCTGCTCGAATTTTGATCAAACTTTGGGGATCAGGCAATGGATCATCGTGGGTATATGCTTTGTTTGGCCAGTTCGGTTCGTACGCACAAAATCCTGTGTCGTCGCTTTCGTTCTACTTCATTGCTGAAAGCGGATGATGCGATGAATGCTCAGTTTCAACTTCTTTCTACGCACAATTTGAAACCTTGAAAACACAAATGAAGTACAATTTGGGCGGTGTTCTTCACTGGGCCAGCGAAAAAGTTTTTTTCCCCCTTAACTTGGTCTCGCATATTCGTATCTCGAAAAAACAATCCGAATTGTAACCAATTCTCAGGTATAACTTTGGTCATTAATGTAGCATAGCCAAATAAGCAAGGCATGCTAGCTTATCTGTGAAATCCATTTTATTAAACGAGTATCTGTCGTATCTATCGCAGTTATGTTCTGATATTTGGGTGTGTCTGGTTTGTTGCCCTTTTTTAACCTTACCAAATTTTAGCATCACCAAAATTTGTTAGGTTTTTTTGCAGCAACAAACCAAGCACAGACGCTTAATTTCTTTCCATTGGTCAGCGTTGTAAATTTATAAATTCTGTTTAGGATGACTCTAGTTTGACAAATGAACCTTTGGTTTAAGTTCTCTTCATCCGAATTCCGGGAGAAGTACAGTTGGCTATTGACTATTGTAGACATCCATACTGCATAGGGCTTCTTATTCGGAAAATACTGCATAGGGTTGTGCATACAGGAAATTAAGTGTTGATGTGTCATACGTCAGAAACCAAGTGGTTTAGTTCAAGCTGTACTTTAAGGTAATAAAGTTTCTATGTTCCAATGGAGTAAAATATTTTATTAGAAGTGCATTGTTTGTTTGAATATAAACGCCTAGATTAATATTGACTTGTGTGTCAACCACAAACGTTTTTATGTGCTCACATTTCTTACAAATTTTTTGTATGATCCTTCAATAAAAATACTCTCTTAACCAAAAAAAATTACTTGAAAACATGTTTACATGAGAAATTCTTGGTTTGAGCAGGTAGCAGTAGCAAGGGGATTGAATGGTGTTGGCCTAGCACTCGTCACCCCAGCCATCCAATCTCTAGTGGCAGACTGCAGCGACGACACCACCCGTGGCTCTGCCTTCGGATGGCTTCAGCTCACAGGAAACCTTGGTTCGGTGATCGGAGGATTGTTCTCCCTCATGCTAGCATCAACAACGATCATGGGCGTCGCGGGTTGGCGCGTCGCGTTCCACATCGTCGCGCTCATCAGCGTGATCGTCGGCGCGTTGGTTCGCCTCTTCGCGGTGGATCCTCACTTCTGCTGCAACATCCAAGACGGCGATGATCAGCTACCGCGCAAGTCGCCATGGGAGGAGATGAAGGATCTGGTGGTAGAAGCCAGGGCCGTCGTGAGGATACCGTCGTTTCAAATCATCGTTGCTCAGGGTGTCACCGGGTCATTTCCATGGTCCGCGCTATCGTTTGCGCCGATGTGGTTGGAGCTGATGGGGTTCACGCATAACATGACCGGACTTCTGACGACAAGTTTCGCGTTGGCAAGTTCACTTGGAGGGCTTTTGGGTGGGAAGATGGGCGATTATCTGGCTGTTCGCTACCCGGATTCTGGTCGGATTGTTCTGTCTCAGATAAGCTCAGCTTCGGCGATTCCTCTTGCGGCTTTGTTGCTCCTCGGGTTGCCTGATGATTCCTCTTCTGGATTCCTGCATGGATTCGTTATGTTTATTATGGGGCTAAGCATCTCCTGGAATGGTCCTGCTACTAACAAGTAAGTAACGATTCCTATGTTTTTTTTGGTTAAATTTTCGAAGGGAGCACTAAAACCATTTTATTAGATAGATATAAAGTCAAAAATGTACACAGTAATGCATTGAGTGATTTCCATGCTGTGAAGTTAGTTTGGGTTTGATGTTCGGCGAACGTGGTAGCACATAGGTTAGCGAAGGAAGGTCTTTCTACTAGTTATTTCACAGCCTGCGTTTCGGTTCCCCCATTTTTTTAGGTGAATAAAGTGCTACCAAGGTTTACCCTAAGAAAAAGTACATAACAATGAGGTTTACTCCGGTCCAACAAAAAGTATCTCGAGGTACCAGTACCTCACGGTATCAAATCGTTTCCGATCGTTAGATCTAACAATGTCCATCCTGCCCAGCTAGATCCAACGATCGGAAAGATTTGATACCGTAAGGTACCGGTAACTCGAGATACTTTTTGCTGGACCGGAGCAAATCTCCACAACAATGCATTGAGTAGCTGTTTCTTACAACCGGAAATACATTTCATCCCTTTCATGATTTCAACATTAGTACTTTTGCCGGTTTAAAATTGCAACGAAGAACCTAGCATATTTCACAGAGGCTACTGATCATCTATTAAAACTTTCCACTTTGACAATAGGGTAATTTTACCATCCTTAAGAAATTACTTAAGAAATTACTGGAAGGTACCACATTTGATAGTGTCAAACTTTATTACCTTTTAGTTACTATGTATCTCGAGGTAAATAAAGATTTAGTGTAAAATCTAGGTACATTGAGATACTTTCTCAAAGACATAAGATTTCTCTTGACAATAACAAAAGAGAACATTTTTCTTGTGCAGCCCAATATTTGCGGAGATTGTTCCTGAGAGATCAAGGACAAGCATATACGCACTGGACCGCTCTTTCGAGTCGGTCCTTGCCTCATTCGCTCCACCGATCGTCGGGTTCTTGGCGGAGCACGCCTACGGCTACAACCCGGTCTCCTATGGAGCCGGACCGAGCAATGTCGGGAGTGACAGGGCGAATGCCGCTGCCCTGGCCAAGGCTCTGTACACCGCGATCGCCATTCCCATGCTGCTCTGCTGCTTCATCTACTCCCTGCTCTACGGCGTGTACCCGCGGGACAGGGAGAGGGCGAGGATGGACACCCTGATCGCGTCGGAGCTCCAGCAGATCGAGCTTGAGCGGTGCCATCGGGCAGGAAGGAGAAGTAAGGATGGCACCGTGATCGATGTCGAGTACAGTGAGGAAGAGTCTGGTGATGATGATGATGATGATGATGATGATAAGAAGGCGTTGATGCCTTACCAGGTTGAACAGAGTGGCAATGTCAGGTGACCAAGGAGTGATCAGGTCAGAAAAGCTCATGAACTTCATGATACAATCTGCCAAAAATTTCCACGGTTTTTGTACAGAGAACGGATTATACGGGTGCAGTAATTCCAGGTCCTAGTTTGCACTGTCCTAGCCAGCTTTTCAGTGAAGCCTACTTCATTTTTTCGTTCAGTATTTGAACCAAGTATAAAGACAATCGGAGCGGTAATTCATTTGTTGGAGAGGAGTATGCAGGGCAAGAAATTAGCAGTTATTTTCTTGTGAAAATTTAAGTTTTTCAAGCATGGTGAAGCTGATAGGGGAGTTGAACTAGGAGAGTAACATTGTGCCACTTAGCTGGTATACCCTTATACTTTTACACCGAGTATATTAATACATTGTTATTTTACTCCTTATTATGCTACCAGGTCTGCAAGACGCTTAATGCGTCTTCTGAGAACTTTACATTTCGTCGACTCGAAGGGTTGTCATTAGATTTTATTGACTAGTTTTTCGAAGCAGGGCAAAATAAGGCCAAAATTCTAAAGGAAAGTAGAAGTTGAAGGACAATATATCGCCATGGATGAGTCTCAATCCCCTTGTATAAACTGAAAACTTGAGCTGAAACCTTGACTCGTCCAAATGATACCTCACTCTTGTAGATCTTATGCAAAATGATTCAGAGTGGATAATGAGAGATGCTCAAAGTAAAAAACACCAACTATAGGAGTGTTTTAAAGCTTGTTTAGTTTTTTCTTTTTTTAGATGCATGCAAATTTAGAAATATTCATAACATATGATTAATTAAGTACTAACTATTACAAACTTAAAAATTAGGTTTGTTTATTTTCTTTAACAGAAACTTCTTTAAAAAAACACACCCATCACACCGCTCACGTTGCAAAAGCAAAATAAAATTTCAAACGGAGCCTAACCCAGAATGTGATCGGCACAACCATGCACTCATGCAGTCTGTAGATGCTGTCAAACCATAAGATACTCAGACAAAACCAAAGGTGTCAGGCACGGAAAAGAATAGTACTACTAAACACATCAATTTGCCAAGTCTTGGAGAAAAAAAAGACGAGGGAGATCTATAGATGGCCATATGGCCCGTGGCCCGGCCTAGGGCCCGCCGATTTGGCTCGGCCCAAGCACGGCATGGCCCGACTGGGATTGTGCCCGGGCTGGCTCGGCCCGACAGCCGAGCCGTGCTTGGGCCGCACCTTCGGCACGCTGGGTCGGCACGGTGGGCCGGCACGGCCCGGCACGCTCCAACGGTAGGCATGGCCCGACCGAGGCCCGCACGCCTCGCCAGACCAGCCCAGCAGCCGGCATATATATTCTCCAGTCTCCACCCCCCACCCCAGTCCCCCAGTCCCCCACCACCCGATGACCCGACACCGCCGCTCCGCGCCTCCGCCTCAAACCCTAACCCTAGCCGCCAGCCCGCTCCGTCGCTCCACTAAACCACTAGTCTACCACCACGCCTCCATCGCCGCCGTCTCCGATGGTCGCCTCGCCGGATCTAGCACCGACGGTCGGCGGCCTCCCGCTGGGGGCATGAGGGCCGCCTCTTTCACTCTCTTTTTTTCTTTCATCTCTGGTCGCCTGATGACCTGATCCGTGAGCTCTTCGTCTCCGGTCATCGGATCGACGGCCGCCGGGTCGATTTCCTCTCCCTTTTGTACTTTTTTTTGCCACCCTAATCGTTGCTCCGTGCCTCTGTGAGCTCTTCGTCAGATCCCCCCAAATCCATTCTCTGTTCTCGTGATCTCGTAGATCCCTCGATCTCTATCGTCAAGGGCAACTCCGGTGCTCTGGATGCGCAGGTACAATCAGCGTTCAACAAGCCCTTCTTTTTCCGATCTATGATATTTCCCTAATTCCCTAATTGTTCTCTGCTATTTATTTGTATTGCAGGTCGCTGAGCGGTAGCCGCCGTAGAGGAACCGGAGTGCCCTCGACCTCGATGGATGATCCATCCTCCTGCAACTTCGAGCTGAGGATGATGGGGATGCGGGGTGATGACGAAGATGATTTGGAGGAGGATCGCGTGGAGGTGTTCGGCAACACTGCATCGCCTCCGCTGGATGGGTTGCAGCCGGAGCTGGAGTCGGATGATGACGGTACCGGTGCCGGTGGCAACGGTGCGCCGTCCGGCTCAAGTGCTAGCAACAAGCGGTCCAGATCCAGATCTGAGGTATGGCACGATTTTGAAGAACTTTATGAATCACGCAATGGTAATCGTGTTCGTATTTCTGCTAAATACAATTACTACCATAAAACATTATCTGTTCATTCATCTGCTGGTACTGGACATTTGAGGAGACATCTTAAGTCATGCAAACCTAAAAATGTTGGTGCTCTTTCTCAGTCTATGCTTAGCTTTAATGCTGATGGTTCTGTTAGTCCATGGGAATATAAGCCAGATGTTGCTAGAATTGAGTTGGTTAAGTTGATTGCTAGAGAGGATCTCCCACTTTCTTTTGGTGAATCTGCTGCTTTTGAGGAGTATATTCAGAAAGCTCATAACCCTAGGTTTTGTTGTGTCTCTAGGCAAACTACCAGTAGAGATGTCTTTAAGGTATTTGACAATGAGCGTGCTATGCTTATTGAGAATTTAAAGTCTGTTAGCTCTGTTGCTTTAACTTCTGATATATGGTCTGGTAATGCTAAGGAGGATTATTTAAGTGTTGTTGCTTATTTTGTTAATTCTAATTGGCAATTAGAGAAGAGGATTTTGGGTCTGGTGCTGATTGATGTGTCACACAATGCTGAAAATATTTCTGAACTTGTTATTTCTGTTGTTCAAGAGTATGGTTTGACTGATAAAATTTTTTCTATTACTATGGACAATGCCTCTGCTAATACTAAAGCAATGGATTTTTTAAAACCTGCTCTATCTGGTTATGTTGGTGATTTATATATGCATCAGCGTTGTGGGTGCCATATCATCAATTTAATTGTTAAGGTTGGTCTTGACATCTTCAAAAACATGCTCATTGATTTTAGAACTGCTATTTCATTTGTGAATGCATCTAATCAGCGCATTGCTTTATACAAAAGCTTCTGCATGAGTAAGGGTGTTCGCCCTCGTAAATTTGGTTTGGACATGGATGTTAGATGGAATTCAACTTATCTAATGCTTAAATATCTTTTGCCACATAAGGATATTTTCTCTGTGTTTATTGCAACTAACTATCATCCTGTTAATGGCCATGCATTGCTGACTGATGTTCACTGGACAATTGCTGAAACTATTCTGTTATTTCTTGAATAATTTTATGATTCAACTGTTATTTTGTCTGGTGTTTATTATCCAACATCTCCATTAATTATGCATCACATTCTTGAGATTGCTGGACATCTAAATACCTATGAGAATGATAGGAACCTTAGAAATGTTGTTGTTCCCATGAAAACTAAGTTCTTATCATACTGGGCTGAGATTCCACATCTTTATTCATTTGCTTTTATCTTGGATCCTAGGGCCAAGATTAGGGGTTTTAGCAATGTTCTCTAAATTATGTCTCAACTCATGACAAAAGATTATTCTACTTATTTGACTGAGGTTAGGGCTGCATTGTCTGACATTTTTGGTAAGTATGAATCTAAGTTTGGTGATGTCAGATTACAAAGGGCAACCCCAAGCAGTTCTTGTGGTAAAAAAAGACAGCTTGGGGGAAAATTTTTGGGTCTTCTGCTACTGGTGATGGGTTTGCTAGTGCCACTCCAGGTGCTGGACTTGGTGCTAGTGCAAGTTCAATTTCTGGATTTGGTGCTAGTGCCTGTCCAGGTGCCAGACTAGGTGCTGGTCCATTTACCAGGAGAACTTCTGCTACTGCTTTGATGCAGGCTGTTACTTCTAATGCAAACATGAATGCATCCGAGTTGACTGCCTATCTTGACAGTGACACTGTCAACCAATTCGACGATGACTTCAATATCCTTAGCTGGTGGCATGAGCACAAACACACCTATCCTGTTCTTTCCATCTTAGCTAGAGATGTTTTGACTGTTCCTGTTTCTACTGTATCATCGGAATCTGCTTTTAGCTTAACTGGCAGGATCATCGAGGATCGACGGTAGCGTCTAGGTCCAGCCATGGTGCAAGCTCTAGCATTGATCAAAGATTGGGAGCAAGCAGAATCAAAGAAGCAGCATACTGTGGAGAATGAAGAATTTATCGTCTTATGAGATCTTTCTTGATGATGATGTAACCACAAGGGCTGGGGCTGGGCCTGTTGCTGGGACTGGGACTGGGACTGCATGATATTGATATTTGTATTGGACTTGGACTTTATTATGAACATTTGATGAAAGCTGTGGGTTGCACTCTTTTTTCCTTTCTAGGGTTTTCTCACGAGGTGTGAGTTTTTACCTAGAAAGGTTTTTAACGAGGCAACCATTGCAAATCACAGCTACTTTAATCAGTTAAATACCTGTGCCTAACTGTCTTGTGTCTGTGAGTGTGACTTGTGACTTGGTGAAAGATTGAATGTTGAGTGTGACTTGTGATTTGGTGAAAAGTGAATGAAAAATGTGACTTGTGAGTTTGTGACTTGATGAATGAATGAAAAATGTTAATTGGGGAATGACTTTTGATTTGCATGTTTGTGAATTCTAAAGTTTATCAAGAACTTGGATTGTGACATATAAAGTTTGGACTATCAACTTAGTTTTGCAAAAAATTATTGAATGAGCTGTGATAAGAAAATCGTGCCTGGGCTGGCCCGATCCCAATGGGCTGATCGTGCCTGTGGGCCGACACGGCACGACCCGAATACTTGTGGGCCGTGCCTGGTCCTGACGTGCAGCCCGTGGGCTAGCACGGCACGGCACGAAGTCCAGATCATGCCGTGCCGGCCCGACTGACCTTGGCCCAGGCACGACCGTCCTTGGGCCGGGCCGTGCCGGGCGGCCCATTTGGCCATCTATAGGGATAACTACATTGAGCTGTGCTTTATCCAGTCATCTACACCCAAGTCACCTCCAACTGGGCCCCACGAGCGAGGAACGGACCAATGGAAAGCCCCCCAACTATCTCAGCTCAACGCTTCCATGCATAATGTATTACGTGTTGTGAAACAAATCTACATGAGATAAGTCTTTAGTGTGACCGATCCAAATCGGAGTAGAGATAAAGTTGATCTCTTCCTAAGGCTTTTATATATACGAGCAGTTTGAGATATATATAGTTAGCTTTGTATTCTAGATTAAGTCTAGAATGAAGAGATTGAAGAGATAGCTCCATCCTACATATATGTTTATTGTCTATTTTTATAATGTTTTTTGAGGACAAAGGGATCATCTTACATCTCTACTGCTGTGGAAGAGACATGAAACATCATCATCATAATGGGTGCTGGTTTAGTACCCATTAGGTGCGGCCCACCATCTCTCACCTTGTGAGAACTGAGCACCTCTACTCCATCCTACTTCCAAACCATACACCCACAACAATAAACTCACTGCCAGGTGGACCCCACGCTCAGGTGGTACCCACGAGTCATAGAGTCTTGGATTTCCCGCGTGGCTATACATGGCAACCGGAATACTAAATTTCCCGCGAACTGGAGAGGAGGCGACCCTGGATCGCCGGAGCGGCAGAGTACTAATGCCCGGAGAGGAGAGGAGGAGAGATTCCTCACCGGAGAAAAAGACGGAGGTGAGGGATGATGGGGCAGCAGCAGCAGCCGGAGGTGGACGTGGAGCGGAAGCGGCGGCGGACGCTGGTGCTGGTGAACCTGGCGTCGATCATGGAGCGCGCCGACGAGGCGCTGCTGCCGGCGGTGTACAGGGAGGTGGGCGCCGCGCTGCACGCCACGCCGACGGGGCTCGGCGCGCTCACGCTGTGCCGCTCCGCCGTGCAGGCCGCGTGCTACCCGCTCGCCGCCTACGCCGCCGCGCGCCACAACCGGGCCCACGTCATCGCCGCTGGGGCATTCCTCTGGGCCGCCGCCACCTTCCTCGTCGCCATCTCCGACACCTTCCTCCAGGTGACCACGAGCTGCTGCTGCTGCCCATGTCTCCGGGATTTTAATTCGTTAATTAAGCTCCTTTCCTGTTCTAAATCATTCGTTGCTACTGCAGCTACTCCAGATGCGTTCATATCTCTGCTCCGATATCCTAAACTTAAATTCCTCTCTGTTTAACTGTTTAATAAAAGATGGTATTATGGCCGGGAGAGTAGATCTTAAATCTAGCAGGTTTGCTAATTGCTATACTTAAATTGTAAACAGACTGAAACAAAACTTTAATGCGTGGGCATCTTCTAATGGTGTTTTGTTTAAGTGTAATTAATTAAGCAAATCAGAGATCTCACTTATAAAGAGCTAAAACTTGAATTTATACTTGAGAAATGTATCCATCTAAACAAAAAATTTAGAGTATTTACCATTCAATTCGCGTGCCTTAACTTTTTACCACCCAATCCGTATACCCTCTATAATATATCATTAGGACTACTAATTGTTATATTTGGTACCACTTTAATTATTTTCACCCCTTTCTATTATTTTTCACATGTTTATGGACATTTCTACCCCTGGTCCCATCAGTCAAATGCAAAGAGAGAAATATCTCTCTTTGGATCGATCCGCATCCGTGCGCAGGGAGAGCGACGCCGGCGCCACCACCCCGCCGCCCCACCGCCCCCACAGCTGACGCTGGCGCCGCCACAGCTGAGCACCGCCCCACCATCCTGCCGGCGCCACCACCCCGCCGCCCCACTGCCCCCACCGCCGACGCCGGCACCACCACAGCCGAGCACCGCCCCACCATCCCGCCAGCGCCACCACCCCGCCGCCCCACCACCGACGTCGGCGCTGCCACAGCCGAGCGCCGCCCCACCATCCCGCCACCGACACCCCTGCCGCCATCACTGCCGAGCGCTACAAAGAAGATGGAGCAGTCCCCAGTAGCAAGCAAAGCAGCAACTGGAAGTGTAGATGGTGGCACAACTGCTGTTTTTTTTTCAGTTTTTTAATTGCTCCCAAAATCAATTGGAAGATCAGATGGATGGTTGCAGCAGGAACTGGTTCAGGAGTTTTTTTTGCTCATTTGCAACGCCTGATTCTGTGACAGACATGTATGTTGTAGTCAAAAATTTCAGGTTTAGCTTGCTGCAATGTTTTGATTGCATGTATTGCCGGTTACCTGTAAAGAAATACATTGATCAATTTTTGACAGGATTTTGTAATATTGCCGGTTGCCTGAAAATGTCAAATGTCAAATGACAGGATTTTGACAGCATATACCCAAAAATATCAAATTTTGACAGCATATACTCAAAAATGTCAAATTTTGACAGCATATTCCCACAAATATCAAATTTTGACAGCATGATCCCACGTATTTGCAATTTATACAGAATGCACACAAATCATGATAATGTCACCAAGATTACAAAAGTCATACATGTTCATATTGCAAAATAAAGCCAACCCGTTACATGGTCCTATGTTTGCCATTAGAAAATCATCCACATTTGACAATACTACTTATAATCACTCATTTTTTCCTTTTTTGAGTGATCTTCTTCGCAGCTCTTGGAGGCCTTGGAGGGATTGCCATCTGACTTGATCCTTGTTCACCATCATTGATCAATGCCATTTG
This sequence comes from Oryza punctata, assembly GCA_000573905.2. Classification (NCBI taxonomy): domain Eukaryota; kingdom Viridiplantae; phylum Streptophyta; class Magnoliopsida; order Poales; family Poaceae; genus Oryza; species Oryza punctata. The sequence goes on from CM002496.2 coordinate 17,302,260, forward strand.
CCTGGACCCATATTTGCATCCTTATCAAAAAAAGGAATTGCCTTCTCTGCCACCCACTTATATGTTGCCATCTTGGTCTTTACTCTGCCAGTTGATGAACAAGCATGAGAAAATCTGTTCAAAGTAACCTGCAACAAAAGAGAGTTTACTCAGGACCATGCCATAATTATTAAAAACAAACAAGAATATAAAGTACGATAAAAACCTAAGTTAGTTGTTAGTACCCTAACAGATTTTCCATCAGGCATCAACCTTGCCACAATAGCCCATGGACATCTCTCAGCCTTGCAGAAGCCTCTGAACCTTTCTTTATCACTCGACTCTGTCCCCATCTCAAATTGCCCCTTTATAGCATGTTGCCGCACAGCTGATCTAAACTCATCCATATTTACATATGAACTTCCAACTTCCATTGGAGGGTCATCCTTGTCATAGAAAACTTCAGATTCACCCGGAACCACATCAGTAACAACTATGTCAGCCTCATTGTCCAAGTCCCCTTGGGCATGACCTGTAGCTGTAGTAGGTGCCGAGCCCGATTGTTTTTCAGCTTCAAGTCTAGCTTGCTCCGCTCTCTCATCCTCGGCTCTGAGACCAACAAATGCATACATTTCATCTTCGTCCATCACAGGTACGGATGACCCTATTTGCATTTCTGCAATTGGAGCTATCTCCACTCCATCCCAATCAATGACATGCTGTGGAACCTGCTCTATTGCAATTGGAGCTATATCCAAATTGTCCCAATCAATGGCATGTTGACTGTTAGAATCTATGGCATCACATTGCCTGGCTGTAACAACCTCATCCATGACTATCTCATTAATCTCTGAAACAGAAGAGCTAGTCACGAGCTGACCAGGTTTGTCCACCACATCCACAAATAAGACCAACCTCCTCTGACTCTTCCTAAGAAAGAATGTATGCACTAGATCCATATTGTCAGTGAACTTTGTTTCCTCACCAGTGCTCGTGTCATATCCACACACAATCACCTGTCGGCACCTACCCCAATTTACCCTGGCTGCAAAGTCCTTTTCCAAGCTCTCTAATGTGCATTGATGATAATCCACAACCCATTCCTCGTATTTGCGGGGTACATGAACAAAACTACCATCATCAAGCTTAGCAGTGTACTGACTGAACTGAACACACACACTAAACGCCAAATCAGGATCGATCCTATCGTATATGAACACAAAAATGAGAGATAGATCCATTAGTTTTCACACTAAATCAGTTCTCACCTAGGTTATTGATCCTCCTGTTCAACACAAATTGGAGATGAGGGTTCTATGGCCTTGCCCGGAAGAGATTTCATTGGGAACCACAGAGGACCTCGCTGCCTGCATGATATCCTCCTCTGGAGCCGCCATCGCCACCTCTATCCTCCTCTGCACGATGTGATACCCTAGTTCGGCAGCTCTTGTAGGTGGGATACTCGGCAGAATGCGCGGCGCCCGGCGTCAGCGGTGGGGCAGCGGGGTGGTGGCGCTGGTGTCGTTCTTCCTCCCGGCGTCGCTCTCCATGCGCACGGGATGCGGATCGATCCAAAGAGAGATATTTCTCTCTTTGGATCTGACTGGTGGGTCCAGGGGTAGAAATATCCATAAACATGTGAAAAATAATAGAAAGGGATGAAAATAGTTAAAGTGGTACCAAATATAACAATTAGTAGTCCTAATGATATATTATACAGGGCATACGGATTGGGTGGTAAAAAAGTCAAGGCATGCGAATTGAATGGTAAATACTCTAAATTCTCAAAAATTGGAGACCACAAGTTTTTGAGAGTTTTTTTTCTTATATACCAAGGATTGAATTTATAATTTAAATTAAAATCGGGCCAGATTTCAACTGAATCCCCTAGCCCATGGGCTCTTTTCTAACCCCGCCGCCTCACCGCATCCACATCATCGTGCCGGAGTCATGCACCGCGGCGGAGGAGCACAGGCGCGACCCCCGGCGGGAGCGAGGCGCCGATGCCGTAGATGAGAGGCCCATCGTCTCCCGCGCGTACGCCACCAGCGGCGCATTCGGCTTCTGCGCGGTGGGGGTTGGCACGGCGATCTTGCCCGGCCCCAGGGCACGCCGCGGGTGAGTCACATGGCCTGCTTCTCCAGGGACGGCGTACGTGGGCACCAGCTTCCGTGCATCAGCGTTGTTGGTGAAGACGAGGTGGTGGCGCTGACAGCCTGATACACAGGTTAGAGCAAAACCTAGCAAAGCTACGAATGCACTGTTTTTCCCCATTTGGCAGAAACTGAATTTGTTTTCAATGATATATGGGTAAAGAATAATTTACTACAAACAAAATGGGAAGGGGCGTAGATTCAGTAGAAATTACAAGACTTAGGATTACTGAAATGCCCAATTTATATCCATCATTGCCCAACCATTTTTTGGGTCTAATGTTTGCTTAAGGTTAGCAGGGAGCTATCTAGAATTGTTGAACTTCTGATTATTTTTCAAAATTGAAAAATAGCATTTGATAGTTATCATAACTAATACTAGTCATTGCTTTCCTTTTCGTAGAACTTCATACAAATGTTTGTCAATCAGTAAGTTGGTATTTATTTTTTTTGCCGGGCCGGCCCAAGATAAACCAACCAAATTTACTTAAGATTGAGGTGTAAGTAAAAATATACAAGGTTTTGACTTCAATAAGAAGCTGTCGAAGTAAATGGAAGTTACCATGGAAGCAACCTCCCAAAGGAAAATAAGTTACATTGGGGAATTACTCTCGTATATCTCTGAAAACCCCGGCTTCCTTCCAAATCGCCACTTCCTTTTTAATGGAACCAAACAAGAAACCTGCCGAGCGGCGCTGATTCTAAAACCCACACGCATTTCTTTCCTTCCAAACCATCCAGCAAACGAGCAGCACAAGGCTGTCAATGGTGTCCCTGTAGTCATTCCAAAAATTCTGCCGCATCGCTAACCACCATTCCCCTAGGTCCCTGCCTGACTCGGACGGCAACAAGAAGCCAACAACAATCCAGCCCTTGATCATACTCCACACCCTGGTCGTGTAGGTGCAAGAAACGAAGAGATGTTCACAATCCTCATCACTCACCAAGCATAGTTGGCAAACCTGCTAGTGCGGTCAACCACGCTTACTCAGATTATCCACCGTGAGGTAGCGCCCTTTTTTGGCCAACCACATAAGGAATTTCACCTTTGACGGTACTCTCGTTTGCCAAATCAGGGTACCACACCGCCCAACTGTGTTTGCCATGAAGAACATGCTGTAGGCTGAGGAGGGAGTGTACTTACCATTGGGTGCCCACTTCCAGATTGTCTCATCTTCCTGTCCATCGTGAAGTTGCACCCCCTGGACCACGTCCCAAATCTGAAAGTATTCCCCAATTGCGTGATTGGAGGGCACCCCCTTGATGTCTCTTACCCACCTGTGGTTGTGAAGTCCCCGTGCCACCGTCAAGCCCGAGTGCTCGACATGGCTGAAGATCAAGGGGAACCTTCACTTAATACTCCTCATTGGCAACCAGTCCACCAAACAAATTTTGGTGTTCTTCCCGTTACCCAAAACTTTTCTTGTTCCCGCGAGGTAGAGATCTTGCAAGTCTTTCGGCTGATCTGTTGCAACTGTTGTCGACGACCTGTCCTGTTGTTCCTCTCTTCTTGCTAACCACTTAAGGCGAAGCACCTTGCCGAAATAATTAATGTTTTTTATTCCCAACCCGCCATTCTCATACAGCATACAGACCGATTTCCAAGCGACCAAGCAGTGTACAACATTCACCTCCTCCTGCCCTTTCCACAAGAACCCCCGACACTTCCTGTTTATTTCTTTGATTGCCCACTGCGGAAGCTCAAGTACAGACATGTAGTGCACCGGCAAAGCGAGCAGGACTGTCTTGATCAGGGTCAATCGGTCACCGGCGGAGAGAAACTTTGGCTTCCACCCGACAAATTTCTTGGCAAACCGGTCAAGAAGCGGTTGGACATCATGCTTCGTGAGCTTCTGGAGAGAAAGTGGGAGCCCGAGGTAGGTGATTGGGAACGGCTCAACTCTACAACACAGGATCGATTGGACGAGCTCTGATTGATGCTCTGAACATTTAATCATGGTGACAGCACTCTTCGAAAAATTCGCCATCAAACCAGTGACCTCCCTGAAGAGTTCAAGTATTCCTTCAACTGCACAAGTGTCCTACTCCGACAGCTGGAAAAAGAGCACCGTGTCGTCGGCGTACAGAGAGATCGCCGGTGAGCGCGATCTGCCGCCGAACCCACCCATGACACCCAGGGAGATCGCCTTTGCAACCAACATCTGTTGGACATCCATGATGAGGACAAACAGGAGCGGCAACAGTGGTTCCCCTTGTCGCAAGCCTCTCATCAATCTAATCGGGTCGCACTCCTCCCTATTCAGTCCCACTGTCGTTTGCGCCATGAGGAGCAGAGAACATACCCACCTCCGCCAACGGGTTCCAAACCCCCTGTACTGGAGTAGTTGTAACAGGAAAGGCAAAGATACCAAGTCGAAGGCCCTAGAGATGTCCAACTTAAGCAGCACCATTGGCTGCTTTCTTGTGTGAAACCTTCGAGCCATGCCTCTGACAAACATAAAGTTCTCATGGATCGAGCGACCCCTGATGAAAGCCAACTGTGTGAATGGGATCAAATCCCCCATTCTGCCTGCCAATCTTGTTGCCATAAGCTTTGTTGCCAACTTGGAGAAGCTATGGATGAGGCTTATTGGACGATAATCTTTCAAAAGTGTCGGTGCCTCCTTCTTCGGTAGGAGAATGATCATTGCCGAGTTCAGCTTCTCTAAGTTCTGGGAGTTGCCCGAAAAGAACTTTTGCAATGTTGCCATCACCTCTTGCTTGATTACACCCCAACAGGCTTGGTAGAAGAGTCATGTGTATCCGTTTGGGCCAGGTGCTCTGTCAGCCGGCAAGTCTTTATCGTCTTCCACACTTCCTCTTCTCCAAAATCCTCCTCTGGCCCAACTAGGTTCATCGACTCAATTCCCAGCGCCTGAAAGTTGAGTGTCCTTGTCCCGGCCCTCGACTCAGCCGAGCCCATCACCTCCTGGATGTAGCCCCTTGTCATTTCGAGCATGTCTTGTTGGGTGGAAGCGCATTGTCCCCCGTGCTCAAGGTAATGGATTGCCAACTTCCTCTTTTTGCCCTGATCTTGCATTTAAAAAAGGTTGCACTAGAGTCCCCATCCTGTAGCAACCTCATCTTTGCTCTCTGGTGGACTCGCATCCTTTCCAAAGACGCTAGAGCTAAGCACCGTCCTTTTAGTACAGCCCGCAACCTCCTTTCCGCCGGGATTAGTATCCTAATCTCCTGCGCCACATCAAGCCTCAGGATCACTTCATGCGCAATCTGTAGCTGCAACCTCAGGGTGCTGATCCTTCGTTATCCCCATACTCTTAATTTCCTTGCCAGCCTAGCCATCTTTACATATAGGATTACAAACGGGTCCTCACTCTGGACTTTAGTCGCCCATTCCTCCTGCACCACTTCCTGGAAATCATCGAGCTTAACCCAAAAATTCTCAAACTTGAACTTCCTACTCTGCACCCGAATGTCGCCACAAGTCAGCAAAATCAGGCAGTGGTCTGAGGCCGAAGAGCTGAGGGCTTGAAGGTGTGCTTCAGAAAACATCTCCCAGTCAGTCGTCACAAAAACCCGATCAAGTTTCACTAAAGTAGGCCTCTCTTGTTCATTACTCCAGGTGTAACGTCTTCCAAAGAGGTAAACTTCTTTAAGCTCTAGCTGGTTTAATCTGCTGCGAAATGCCATCATGAGCCATCGATTCACTCTGTTGTTGTTCTTATCCGTCGCTGCCGCAATTAGGTTGAAATCCCCTGTGATCATGCAACAACTCCCACAGGCCGCACCCGCTGCCGCCATTTGCTCCATAAACAGAAATTTCTCATCATCCCCTTGCGGGCCATAAACTGAAGTAAGGAACCATTCCCTCTGTCATTGTTGATCCTGGATGCGCACGGACAGAGACCAATTCCCCCGGTGAGGTATCGAAGCATTAAAAGAATCTCCCCGCCAGGCAACCAGGATCCCTCCTCTAGTATGTACCACATGCAAGAAGGCAAAACTGTCAAAATCCGAACCACAAATTTCATGAACAACACCAACATCAACCACAACAAGCTTGGTTTCTTGCAAACAAACAATTGCAGCTTTGGCACTAACAACCACCTCCCTAACCACAACCCTCTTTGCCGCATCATTCAACCCCCGCACATTCCACACAAGAGTGTTGAAACCTAACATAAAGATAAAACAACTCCACACGCCACGGGTGAACACAGTATGACTCAGGTAAATCAGGCTAGGGAAGTGATTGCCGGCGCAGTGACGACCAACCCAGCACCGACGTCGGGTGCAATCAGCGTCAAGGGCTCCTGTTGCTCGATGGAGACGTTGAGCAGCTCTGCCAAGGCAGCCGTGTGCTGCGAGGAGAGGGGCTCGGCGAACAACCCTTTGTACTGCTGCTCTACTTCCTGGTCTGCATCCTCCTCGTCGTCAACTATGTCGAGCTTCTTCATCGTGACATGCTTAGCTTGGAGATGACGTGCCGACACGCATCGTTCCCCTACACCTGGAAGCGGCTGCTCAACGTAGGCGTCGGTAATGCAGGGCCAGCACCGAGACGGGCGGACGCCATCCCAGGATTGATGGCGGTGGTGTCGTCGTGACATGGTCAAGGAAGTTTGCGGTGGCGGCGCTGGCGATGGTGACGGTATGTCGTGGCGACGGTGGCAACGCGCCGCCCATCTCAACCGTGCAGCACGCCCTGTTCTGGTCGGCGCTCGCCTCCCCTGTAGCGGAAGCCAAGGTCCACGACCTCTCCTAGGTGGCCGGGAGCAGGAGGAACCAGCCCGGCCCATCATCGAGGCCCAGGCTGGCTTAGTGTGGACCCCCATTTTCATAACAGGAGTCACTCGTGTTCATAGTACCATTTCCCTGGATCAAGTAGTCTGGTACCCACGAATACATTGCCAATAATCAAGAGTTGCATACATAATTACCTTACGCAAAATATTACAATAATAGGCCCGAAGGCAATAGTCTAGAACAAAGGACCAACCGGTCCGGAATACAACCAAAAGCAGAAATTAGGTAAGGCAGCGGAGATAAGGCGGCGGCGCGCCATTGCCACAGGCAACGACCGAATCTAAGACCTACTGGACTCCATCGTCTTCCGTACCCTCCTGGTAGTACTCATACGGATCTTCGGGAACCTCATCGCCCGCATCTGAATGGTTTATTTATAGCAAGGGTGAGTACCAACCGTACCCAGCAAGCCACCACAGCAACAGTGCATATGATAGGGGAAATATCAAGGGCGGCTGTGGCACTTTTGCATAAAGCCAATTTTGCAATTCCTTTCACAAGCCTAAGACCTAGCTTATACTGATCAAATTTTAATACCATAGTTCATTATTCAACGGCGGTTCTGTCCACCATCCATTGTCCTCCAAGGATAGCTTCCCGCCATTGAGTCGTCATGATTTTCTGGGGTCTACCCCTTCTCGCTTCTCGAGAAGTTGAACCACCAGCACCTAAAAGTCATTATGCATACCCATCCCGCTCAGTTTAAGAATTTAGAGTCTAGCCAAGTGTAACACATGTCCCGGTGCTCAGTATCCGCGAGCACGGCTATTCGAATAGATTTAGTTACTCACACTGCAGTGGATGTACACTTTACCCGTACTCCGTAACTTGCCCAACAAATGAGCCGAAGTCCCAACGAATGAGACGCGTCACGGCAAAGCCTTTCAATAACCTCACATTGGCAGTACCCGCTCCATGAACTTACATCCTCATGCACTCTAGGCGTACACGGTTTCTAGCAGTGAGAGGAGTTCTGGCGCTCCCGGGAAGGGAAAAACTCACACATGCATTAAGTTATATTAAAATTTAGGTTCACACGTGGCGGTCCTACCGGTGGCTACCCCACCGTAGGCCCCGCCCCTCATACACACTAAGAAAACCACTATGCAGGGATACTGCCTCCGCTCGGCTATTTACTCCGCTAGGTCTATACCCATCCGAGAAGTACGGTTGTACGAGGGTCGTCTCATGCTTAGCTTCATGGCTCGGTCCTTAATTGACCGGGGACGGTGCTAGCCTTTTCCGGATACCACCCAAATCCACCATCCGCCCCAGTCGAAAACAATTGTTTAATTTTTTTTTATTTTCCTTTCACAAATCATGTCATCAATGTCATGGCATTGTGGCGCTCATGTCTCCACATGCCGCATCTCAATTACCTTTCCAAGGTAATTGCCCAAGCATATAGCATTTTGATAGATATGAGTATGCAAGGTTCTAAGATAGCATTACTAAGCATCTGTCATAATTGACTAGGGACTCATACGTACATGGTTACAAGGGGACATGGGGTAAACAACATTCAAGGCATGGCATAACAACAAGTAGGATGTTTATCATTGCATGCATCTTTATTTGTAAACAAAGTAATTTCGCAATTGGGATCAACATGTTCAAGGGATAGTGATGACTTGCCTTGCTCGTAGTCTTGCGGGTCTTGATCCTCAGTCGGACTCGCAACTCCCTCGGTGTCTAATATTACGTGCGAAAGAAGTTGAATTCATTTAGAATTCAATTAAAATCCAACAAAATCCAATTAAGAAAAGATCGAGCGCGAGCGTTTGAATGTTGCTATCGAATTCCATTTTATTTATGAAGTAGACCTATTTTGATCTTTTTTTTTAATACCGTTGTCTTAAAATATTAGTGCTAGCCGATCAAAGATATTAACCCAATTTAATTTACGCGTCTCGAATAAATTAGATACCGATAATGAAAGGTAACCCTATCCGGTGATTAGCCGGCTAAAATAATCGCGACGGCTAATTTAGCGGATAACTTAATTATCGAGTCGGAACTAACTAAATACCGGCTAAATAGATATTTAAATGGATAACGAACGGTTGCATACATACGATGGCAATTTTAAAAAAAACGACCGGTAATTAATCCTCCGATTATATATAATCGATTCAGTGAAATTTAACTAATAAAAACCTATATAATCGGCTAAGTACCCCGCTAAAGATTATTTATTTACACGTATAGTCTATTAGGTGGAAAATTTAAATTTTAATTAAATATCCGTTTTAATTTACTCGCGTTTCTAAAATAATCGACGGCGACGAATATATCGGTTTCCCTAAACTATTATTTTATATTAATCTAGTACGTGTGCTCATAAATTTGAGATGAATAAAAATTAAATTCTTAATCCTCTAATTTATCTCTCCTTATTTTATTATTTTATTATTTTTATTTTTCTCCCTCTCTTTTCTATCTTTTCCTTTTTTTTTTTCCTCTGCTTCTTCTTCCTCTGGTTCTTCTTCTTCCTTCTGTCTGTTTCTCTCCTCTCTCTCTCTTTGTGTACAGCCGGCAGGGAGGGAGGGGGGGAAAGAGGGAGGAAGGGGGGGGGCGGCACCTACCTGCGGCGGCGGCGGCGGCGGAGGGCGGTGACGCGGTGGCGACCGGCGGCGGCAGCCGGCGGCAGGGCGGCAGCCCGGCGGCGGCGGCGGCCAAGCGGCGCACGGCGGCGCACGGCGATGGGGCGGTGGCAGCGAGGGGGAAGGGGAGGGGGGAAGGGGAGGGGCGGTGTGGGGGAGAAGGGGCTCGGCCGGGGGCTTTATAGCCGGCCGGGGAGGGAGGGGAGGTGGCCGGCGCGGGGCTCCACGACGGCGACGGCGACGGCGAGGTGACGGCGACGCGGCGCGGGTGGGGCTCGAGGGCGGTGCAGGCGACGGCGACAGGCGCGGCGCGGTGGGGCTCGAGGCGCGGCAGGGCTAGGCGCCGCGCGGTAGCAGAGCTAGGGTTAGGCCTAGCTCGCCGGGGAAGATAAACAGTGCCATTTTTTTTTATTATTATTATTATTATTATTAGCATTGTATCATATTTGTCCAAATTTATAACTCTCTCGCATGAACGAAATGAACTCGATATTGGAATTACTCCGCCCTAAATCTTGCCCGTCACTTTATATTATCCATATTCATTATGCCTATCCGTACGCGTGGACGGTTATAAATTTTTTTATTAACTAAATAAATTCATGACATTGATACGAAATATGTTATTTGCTAAAATTTTATCTAGAACTTTATTTTAATTTATGCGCAGTGATTATTTCTTCTCGTCGGTTTCCGTTCTAGGGTTTGCGCCGAAATAATTTCGATAAATTCAACATCCGCAAAATAAAGATGCAATTAAACAAGTCATAAAATGCGGCATGATGCAAATTAAAATTTTTAATGTTTTAAACTTCGTATTTTTAGGGTTTCAATTTCGGCGGTCGAGTTTTCAGGGTGTTACAAACCTACCCCCCTTAAATAAATCTCGTCCCGAGATTTCTTACCGATTGTTGAGCAGGTGCGGGTACTCGGCCTTCAGAAAGTCTTCGCTCTCCCAGGTAGCCTCATCCACGGTGTGATTGCTCCATTGCACCTTGTACATGCGCCATGTTTTGGTCCTGGTCCTCTTCTCTGCCTCGCCCAATATCTTTACCGGATGTTCGGGGTATGAGAGGTCACTACTGAGGTGGATATTCTCTAGGGGTGTTTGCTCTTCCGGCACACGCAGACACTTCTTCAATTGTGACACATGAAACACAGGATGCACGTCGGAGATGTTTGCTGGTAGTTCTAGTTGATAGGCCACTTCACCTCTTCTGGCAGTTATAGGGAATGGTCCCACGTATCTTGGCGCAAGCTTTCCTTTTACCTTAAACCTCTTGGTACCTCGCAGCGGGGAGACCTTCAGGTACACATAATCACCAACATTAAACTCCAGATCTCTTCTGCGAGTATCCGCGTAGCTTTTCTGTCTAGACTGGGCTACCTTTAATCGATCCCGAATCAGTCGGACCTTTTCTTCGGCTTCCTGGATTATGTTGGGTCCAAACACAGCTCGTTCACCGGTTTCAGACCACATCAATGGGGTTCGGCATCGCCGTCCAAATAGTGCTTCATTCGGCGACATTTTTAGACTTGATTGGTAGCTGTTGTTGTAGGAAAACTCGGCGTAGGGTAAGCATCTCTCCCAATCCTTGGTGAAATCCAATGCGCAGGCTCTCAGCATATCCTCAAGAACTTGATTCGTTCTTTCCGTCTGCCCGTCGGTCTGTGGGTGGTAGGCGGTACTAAAGGCAAGGTGACTTCCAAGTGCCTCGTGAACCTTACCCCAGAAGTGAGACGTAAACTGAGTACCGCGATCCGATATAATCCTCTTTGGTACCCCATGTAGGCACACGATCCTGGACATGTATAACTCTGCCAGCTTAGCGCTGCTATAATTGGTCTTGACGGGGATAAATCTGGCAGTTTTGGTAAGTCGGTCCACGATTACCCAAATGGAGTCGTACCCCGTGGCAGTCTTGGGTAACCCGACAATGAAATCCATGCCTATTTCGTCCCATTTCCACTCGGGAATTCTGAGCGGTTGCAATAAACCTGCTGGCCGCTGATGTTCAGCTTTTACCCTTTGGCACACGTCGCACATGGCCACGTATTCAGCTACGTCCCTTTTCATATTTGGCCACCAGTATTCCTCTTTCAAATCCTGGTACATCTTCGTGCTCCCAGGGTGTAGTGAGTATGCAGACTCGTGAGCCTCCTTCAAAATCAAGCCTCTCAATTCTCCTTGCTCGGGTACATATATCCTTTTTTTAAATCGCAAGATGCCTTTGTTGTCCGTCGAGAACTCGTTCGCATGTCCAGCGGCCATGCGCTTCTGAATGGCTTGGACTTCTTCATTATCCTTTTGAGCTTCTTCTATCTGGGTTTTCAGAAGCGGTTGAATTTCCAGTGAGTTTAATTCGCCGCGTGGAATTAGGTGCAAGTTGAGTCGAGCCATTTCTTCTCGGAGCTCATCGGCCATGCCTTCCAGGTCCATATGGTTGCACTGGGCCTTGCGGCTCAAGGCGTCGGCCACTACATTGGCCTTACCGGGGTGGTAATGGATTCCCAAATCGTAATCCTTAATCAGTTCCAACCACCTTCTCTGTCGCAGGTTGAGGTTAGTCTGGGTGAAGACGTATTTCAAACTCTTGTGGTCAGTATATACATCGCAGTGATTCCCAATCAAATAGTGTCTCCAGATTTTTAATGCATGCACTACTGCTGCCAATTCCAAATCATGCGTAGGGTAGTTCTCCTCATGGGGTCGTAGTTGCCTCGAAGCGTATGCTACAACCTTTCTATCCTGCATCAGTACTCCTCCTAGTCCTTGTCTGGACGCATCACAGTATATCACGAAGTCCTTCCGATTGTCTGGTAAGACTAGAATTGGGGCAGTGGTTAACTTTTCTTTCAACTGCTCAAAGCTTCGTTGACACTTTTCGGTCCAGGCGAATTTCTTCTCTTTCTTTAGGAGTTGGGTCATTGGTCTGGCCAGGGTGGAAAATCCTTCAATAAACCTTCGGTAATACCCGGCTAATCCCAGAAAACTCCGAACCTCTGTTACCGTCTTCGGTGCCTTCCATTCCGTCACGGCTTCGACCTTGGCAGGGTCTACTGCCACTCCTCCGGCTGAGATTACGTGGCCAAGAAACGCAACTTCCTTAAGCCAAAACTCACATTTGCTGAACTTTGCGTACAGCCGGTGCTCCCGTAGCTTCTCCAATACCAAGCGTAGATGTTTGGCATGCTCTTCGTCGCCCTTGGAAAAGATGAGAATGTCGTCGATAAACACAACTACGAACTTATCCAGGTATTCCATAAATACTTTGTTCATCAGATTCATAAAGTATGCTGGGGCATTGGTTAATCCGAACGACATCACCGTGAACTCGTACAATCCATAGCGTGTAGAAAACGCTGTCTTGGGAATGTCTTCGGCCTTAATCTTCAATTGGTGGTATCCTGACCGGAGATCAATCTTTGAAAATACTTTGGCACCCTTGAGCTGATCAAATAAATCGTCAATTCGGGGAAGTGGATACTTATTTTTGATGGTCACTTCGTTCAGGGATCGATAGTCTACGCACATCCGCATACTCCCATCTTTCTTCTTGACGAACAATACTGGGGCTCCCCAAGGAGAAGAACTAGGGCGTACGAACCCCTTCTCCTGTAGTTCCTTAATCTGCTTCTTGAGTTCTTCTAGTTCGTTGGCCGGCATCCTATACGGCCTCTTGGATATGGGGGCGGTACCAGGCATTAAGTCAATGATGAATTCTATATCCCGATCAGGGGGCATTCCGGGCAAATCCTCGGGGAATACATCCGGGTACTCCTGTACTATTGGCATCCCACTCATGGGTAGCATGGTAAACACTCCCGCAGCACGTTCACACAACATCGGATCCCGATCCATGGCTATGTTCATTGGAGACCCCCATGGGGTGGACACAGTGACCTCTCTTCTGGCACAATCTATGACTCCCTTGTTCTTAGTTAACCAATCCATTCCTAGTATGACGTCGAGGGTTTGGGGTGGTAGTACCATAAGGTTTGAGAGAAATACCACATCCCCAATGCGGATGGGCACGTTGATGCAAGCATGAGGTATGGTTATGTTTCCCCCAGGTGAATGTACTATCATAGGTCTCTTGAGTTCCACACGATGTAGGTTATGTTGGTTGCTTACTTTTGATGATATGAACGAATGCGATGCTCCGGAATCAAATAAGATCTTAACTGGGGTAGAGTTGATAGAAAACATACCCATTAAGACATTCTGATCTCCCTGCGCCTCTTCAGCACGCACATGATTCACTTGTCCGCGACGGAACCCGGTGGCAGATTCGTTGGGTCGCGGCGTCCTGAACAGACCACGTCCAGTAGCAGGGGTAGTAGTTCCGCGTACGGCCGTTGCGTTGGCACCAGTACGAACGGGGGTGTTGCGAGGCTTGGGGCAGTTGTTGGCGTAGTGCCCAAATTCCCCGCAGTTGAAGCAGTCCACATTCTTCCTTCCCGGTGCGGCCAGTGTCGGTGCCGGAGTACGGTACTGAGGTGTAGCCGGCCTATTGATATTGCTTGGTGCAACAGGACGGTGGGTTGCCACAGCAGTTGGCTTCCATCCCGATGAGGAGGCTCCTTTAGTGCGCTGAGGTGCTCCTTGAAGTGGGCGAGACATAGCGAGTCTTCTCTTACGGTTATTTTCTACCGTCTTCTGGTCGTGCTCTAGCCTCACAACCTTGTTGATTAAGTTCTGGAAGTTGGCATGATCCTGCCCTATCATTGGTCCTCTCAGTTCATCATTCAGTCCTTCAATAAACTTGTCGATCTTTTCATCCTCATCTACTAGGTCACCGGTCGCGTAGCGAGCAAGCTGAGTGAACCGGTTTAGGTATTCTTGCACCGAGGTATTTCCTTGGCGTAGCCGCCTGAACTCATTCTTCTTCATCCGCATTACTGCAGCGGGCACGAAGTGTTCGCGGAAAGCTGTTGTGAATTCCTCCCATGTGGGTTCTGCAGCGTCCTCTGCTCGTGTTTCCTTGTAAGTGTCCCACCAATCCCCAGCGGGTCCTTCCAGCTGGTTAGCGGCAAAGATTACTTTATCCGCCTCGCGTACGCGCACCAAAGTCAGCTTTTTCTCTATGACGCGTAGCCAATCCTCCGCATCCATAGGTTCTTCCGCCGTGGCGAAGGTGGGTGGCTTAGCCCTCATGAACTCGCCGAGGCTTGAGCTTCCACGGCTTCCTTGATTATTGACGATGGCCTGTAATAACTGGGTTTGCGCTGCCATGACTTCGGCCAGGGTGAGGGGATTAGGCTCTGGTGGGTCCTCGTTGTTGGTCGTTGCCCGACGTCGGTGAACCATCTGTAGAGATCGTTTGGGTAAGTACCCCGGTATCTAACTAGCCCTATGGTTTTATTCGGGAGTAGTTTTGACGTGATCTTCTTTGTGGTAAGCTTGGTGGAATAAACTCATTTCAACATAACAACACAATATCATAAAACATCACGTAGTTCACAAACAGTACATAATAATGATGCATGAGACTGCCCACATATGCAGTCCGGCATAGAACATAGTTGAACATAGTTCAGGGTTCATCATCGAGCGACATGCTACCTACTCACTACTAATATATGGGGGGGGGCGTGTGTCTCGCAATCCCAAAAGCTATCCCAGGCAAGATTGGTGCAGTAATGGGTCTCCGGGCTAGTCATCCAACCAGCCGCAGGAACCGGGTGCAGAAAGCGGGTGGTCCCTGGCGGACGCGAACCCGAGTCTCCACGGCTCGGAAGTAATAGCGGCCTCCGGGTCGGACTTGGGCTTCTTTCCTGGCGGTCGTGTCCTCTTGCGAGCCGTACTGAGGGTGCGGGGACCTCCAGCGAAGGTGACGCGGCAAGTGGGGGCCTCGTCCTCCGAAGTATCGGTGACGTGTGGCTCGATCTCCTCAGGCTCTGTCTCCTCCTCCGGGTCGGTATCAATCAGGATCAGGGTCTCCACTCCAGAACTGGGCTCGGTCGAGGTAACTGTAGCTATCGGTGTGGGCTCCGTCTCCGCAGCAGCAGGCTCCACCAGGTACGATCCGGACTGTGTACCCATCATGCCAGCCTCCCCCAGTAGGGTGTGGAAGGTGGCCATGCACGGTGGAGTGAGGGAGTAGTAGTGGTCGCGGACTGGTGCAGGAGGTGGTGATGCGGTGGAAGTAGAGGCAGCGGTAACCGAGACTGCGCGGAGCTGCTCCTCCAGCTGACCGACCTGCCTCTGACTCTTCCTCAGCTGTTCCTCGTAGGTGGCCATGGCCTCGCCACGGGCGTAGTACCGGTCCGAGAGCTGCTCGAACTGCTCGCTGTGATCCAGGATCTGGGCCTTCAACGAATCAACCTCGTGGCTACGAGCGTGATGCTCCTCCTCTAGTTCGCCGAGGCGTCCCAGTAGCTCGTCAATCTCCAGCAGTGCCTCCTCATAGCAGTCATCCACGGCCTCCGCCCACCGGGACAATCGGGTCACCGCGGGGTTGTAGCAACACGGGGTAGCTTGCACCGTGCAGACGGAGTTGCCCTCCACCCGATACGGGTGGTGCGCAAACTCGGTCCTCTCCACTTCCGCTCTGTGGATGGCGTTGAGGCGGAGAAATGCCTCCCGGGCGACGTCCTGGATCGCCGAATCCACTGAGTCACGTTGGTAGCGCGTCCGAAAGCGGAACTCTGGCTCGCTCGCAATGCGGGGCTTGATGGCAACGGTGGCCTCCCACTCGGAACGGTGTCCGGTACCGAACCTCTTCTTCTTGAAGACAGGCGACTCCGAGTATCTCAGACTCCACATCAACTGGCGCAACTGGGAGACGTATCCATCCTCTCGGGGAACCTCATTCTCCCAACCTTGTCCTGCCATCTATATTTTAAGTAAAACCAGAGTTAGGGAGTAGTGAAGGTAAAACGAATTTTGTAAAGATAAGGAGGCAAGAGTATAGAGAAAAAACACATTTTGCTTTATAGACATAAGGTTTTTATTTCTCAAAATAATCCTAGGTGGGGATTTCTCCCTTTAGCCAACTATAATGGGGTGGGGCGCTGTTTGGTCTTTCCTACGGTCGTATGGCTCTGATACCAGCTCTGTGGACCCCCATTTTCATAACAGGAGTCACTCGTGTTCATAGTACCATTTCCCTGGATCAAGTAGTCTGGTACCCACGAATACATTGCCAATAATCAAGAGTTGCATACATAATTACCTTACGCAAAATATTACAATAATAGGCCCGAAGGCAATAGTCTAGAACAAAGGACCAACCGGTCCGGAATACAACCAAAAGCAGAAATTAGGTAAGGCAGCGGAGATAAGGCGGCGGCGCGCCATTGCCACAGGCAACGACCGAATCTAAGACCTACTGGACTCCATCGTCTTCCGTACCCTCCTGGTAGTACTCATACGGATCTTCGGGAACCTCATCGCCCGCATCTGAATGGTTTATTTATAGCAAGGGTGAGTACCAACCGTACCCAGCAAGCCACCACAGCAACAGTGCATATGATAGGGGAAATATCAAGGGCGGCTGTGGCACTTTTGCATAAAGCCAATTTTGCAATTCCTTTCACAAGCCTAAGACCTAGCTTATACTGATCAAATTTTAATACCATAGTTCATTATTCAACGGCGGTTCTGTCCACCATCCATTGTCCTCCAAGGATAGCTTCCCGCCATTGAGTCGTCATGATTTTCTGGGGTCTACCCCTTCTCGCTTCTCGAGAAGTTGAACCACCAGCACCTAAAAGTCATTATGCATACCCATCCCGCTCAGTTTAAGAATTTAGAGTCTAGCCAAGTGTAACACATGTCCCGGTGCTCAGTATCCGCGAGCACGGCTATTCGAATAGATTTAGTTACTCACACTGCAGTGGATGTACACTTTACCCGTACTCCGTAACTTGCCCAACAAATGAGCCGAAGTCCCAACGAATGAGACGCGTCACGGCAAAGCCTTTCAATAACCTCACATTGGCAGTACCCGCTCCATGAACTTACATCCTCATGCACTCTAGGCGTACACGGTTTCTAGCAGTGAGAGGAGTTCTGGCGCTCCCGGGAAGGGAAAAACTCACACATGCATTAAGTTATATTAAAATTTAGGTTCACACGTGGCGGTCCTACCGGTGGCTACCCCACCGTAGGCCCCGCCCCTCATACACACTAAGAAAACCACTATGCAGGGATACTGCCTCCGCTCGGCTATTTACTCCGCTAGGTCTATACCCATCCGAGAAGTACGGTTGTACGAGGGTCGTCTCATGCTTAGCTTCATGGCTCGGTCCTTAATTGACCGGGGACGGTGCTAGCCTTTTCCGGATACCACCCAAATCCACCATCCGCCCCAGTCGAAAACAATTGTTTAATTTTTTTTTATTTTCCTTTCACAAATCATGTCATCAATGTCATGGCATTGTGGCGCTCATGTCTCCACATGCCGCATCTCAATTACCTTCCCAAGGTAATTGCCCAAGCATATAGCATTTTGATAGATATGAGTATGCAAGGTTCTAAGATAGCATTACTAAGCATCTGTCATAATTGACTAGGGACTCATACGTACATGGTTACAAGGGGACATGGGGTAAACAACATTCAAGGCATGGCATAACAACAAGTAGGATGTTTATCATTGCATGCATCTTTATTTGTAAACAAAGTAATTTCGCAATTGGGATCAACATGTTCAAGGGATAGTGATGACTTGCCTTGCTCGTAGTCTTGCGGGTCTTGATCCTCAGTCGGACTCGCAACTCCCTCGGTGTCTAATATTACGTGCGAAAGAAGTTGAATTCATTTAGAATTCAATTAAAATCCAACAAAATCCAATTAAGAAAAGATCGAGCGCGAGCGTTTGAATGTTGCTATCGAATTCCATTTTATTTATGAAGTAGACCTATTTTGATCTTTTTTTTTAATACCGTTGTCTTAAAATATTAGTGCTAGCCGATCAAAGATATTAACCCAATTTAATTTACGCGTCTCGAATAAATTAGATACCGATAATGAAAGGTAACCCTATCCGGTGATTAGCCGGCTAAAATAATCGCGACGGCTAATTTAGCGGATAACTTAATTATCGAGTCGGAACTAACTAAATACCGGCTAAATAGATATTTAAATGGATAACGAACGGTTGCATACATACGATGGCAATTTTAAAAAAAACGACCGGTAATTAATCCTCCGATTATATATAATCGATTCAGTGAAATTTAACTAATAAAAACCTATATAATCGGCTAAGTACCCCGCTAAAGATTATTTATTTACACGTATAGTCTATTAGGTGGAAAATTTAAATTTTAATTAAATATCCGTTTTAATTTACTCGCGTTTCTAAAATAATCGACGGCGACGAATATATCGGTTTCCCTAAACTATTATTTTATATTAATCTAGTACGTGTGCTCATAAATTTGAGATGAATAAAAATTAAATTCTTAATCCTCTAATTTATCTCTCCTTATTTTATTATTTTATTATTTTTATTTTTCTCCCTCTCTTTTCTATCTTTTCCTTTTTTTTTTTCCTCTGCTTCTTCTTCCTCTGGTTCTTCTTCTTCCTTCTGTCTGTTTCTCTCCTCTCTCTCTCTTTGTGTACAGCCGGCAGGGAGGGAGGGGGGGAAAGAGGGAGGAAGGGGGGGGCGGCACCTACCTGCGGCGGCGGCGGCGGCGGAGGGCGGTGACGCGGTGGCGACCGGCGGCGGCAGCCGGCGGCAGGGCGGCAGCCCGGCGGCGGCGGCGGCCAAGCGGCGCACGGCGGCGCACGGCGATGGGGCGGTGGCAGCGAGGGGGAAGGGGAGGGGGGAAGGGGAGGGGCGGTGTGGGGGAGAAGGGGCTCGGCCGGGGGCTTTATAGCCGGCCGGGGAGGGAGGGGAGGTGGCCGGCGCGGGGCTCCACGACGGCGACGGCGACGGCGAGGTGACGGCGACGCGGCGCGGGTGGGGCTCGAGGGCGGTGCAGGCGACGGCGACAGGCGCGGCGCGGTGGGGCTCGAGGCGCGGCAGGGCTAGGCGCCGCGCGGTAGCAGAGCTAGGGTTAGGCCTAGCTCGCCGGGGAAGATAAACAGTGCCATTTTTTTTTATTATTATTATTATTATTATTAGCATTGTATCATATTTGTCCAAATTTATAACTCTCTCGCATGAACGAAATGAACTCGATATTGGAATTACTCCGCCCTAAATCTTGCCCGTCACTTTATATTATCCATATTCATTATGCCTATCCGTACGCGTGGACGGTTATAAATTTTTTTATTAACTAAATAAATTCATGACATTGATACGAAATATGTTATTTGCTAAAATTTTATCTAGAACTTTATTTTAATTTATGCGCAGTGATTATTTCTTCTCGTCGGTTTCCGTTCTAGGGTTTGCGCCGAAATAATTTCGATAAATTCAACATCCGCAAAATAAAGATGCAATTAAACAAGTCATAAAATGCGGCATGATGCAAATTAAAATTTTTAATGTTTTAAACTTCGTATTTTTAGGGTTTCAATTTCGGCGGTCGAGTTTTCAGGGTGTTACAAACCTACCCCCCTTAAATAAATCTCGTCCCGAGATTTCTTACCGATTGTTGAGCAGGTGCGGGTACTCGGCCTTCAGAAAGTCTTCGCTCTCCCAGGTAGCCTCATCCACGGTGTGATTGCTCCATTGCACCTTGTACATGCGCCATGTTTTGGTCCTGGTCCTCTTCTCTGCCTCGCCCAATATCTTTACCGGATGTTCGGGGTATGAGAGGTCACTACTGAGGTGGATATTCTCTAGGGGTGTTTGCTCTTCCGGCACACGCAGACACTTCTTCAATTGTGACACATGAAACACAGGATGCACGTCGGAGATGTTTGCTGGTAGTTCTAGTTGATAGGCCACTTCACCTCTTCTGGCAGTTATAGGGAATGGTCCCACGTATCTTGGCGCAAGCTTTCCTTTTACCTTAAACCTCTTGGTACCTCGCAGCGGGGAGACCTTCAGGTACACATAATCACCAACATTAAACTCCAGATCTCTTCTGCGAGTATCCGCGTAGCTTTTCTGTCTAGACTGGGCTACCTTTAATCGATCCCGAATCAGTCGGACCTTTTCTTCGGCTTCCTGGATTATGTTGGGTCCAAACACAGCTCGTTCACCGGTTTCAGACCACATCAATGGGGTTCGGCATCGCCGTCCAAATAGTGCTTCATTCGGCGACATTTTTAGACTTGATTGGTAGCTGTTGTTGTAGGAAAACTCGGCGTAGGGTAAGCATCTCTCCCAATCCTTGGTGAAATCCAATGCGCAGGCTCTCAGCATATCCTCAAGAACTTGATTCGTTCTTTCCGTCTGCCCGTCGGTCTGTGGGTGGTAGGCGGTACTAAAGGCAAGGTGACTTCCAAGTGCCTCGTGAACCTTACCCCAGAAGTGAGACGTAAACTGAGTACCGCGATCCGATATAATCCTCTTTGGTACCCCATGTAGGCACACGATCCTGGACATGTATAACTCTGCCAGCTTAGCGCTGCTATAATTGGTCTTGACGGGGATAAATCTGGCAGTTTTGGTAAGTCGGTCCACGATTACCCAAATGGAGTCGTACCCCGTGGCAGTCTTGGGTAACCCGACAATGAAATCCATGCCTATTTCGTCCCATTTCCACTCGGGAATTCTGAGCGGTTGCAATAAACCTGCTGGCCGCTGATGTTCAGCTTTTACCCTTTGGCACACGTCGCACATGGCCACGTATTCAGCTACGTCCCTTTTCATATTTGGCCACCAGTATTCCTCTTTCAAATCCTGGTACATCTTCGTGCTCCCAGGGTGTAGTGAGTATGCAGACTCGTGAGCCTCCTTCAAAATCAAGCCTCTCAATTCTCCTTGCTCGGGTACATATATCCTTTTTTTAAATCGCAAGATGCCTTTGTTGTCCGTCGAGAACTCGTTCGCATGTCCAGCGGCCATGCGCTTCTGAATGGCTTGGACTTCTTCATTATCCTTTTGAGCTTCTTCTATCTGGGTTTTCAGAAGCGGTTGAATTTCCAGTGAGTTTAATTCGCCGCGTGGAATTAGGTGCAAGTTGAGTCGAGCCATTTCTTCTCGGAGCTCATCGGCCATGCCTTCCAGGTCCATATGGTTGCACTGGGCCTTGCGGCTCAAGGCGTCGGCCACTACATTGGCCTTACCGGGGTGGTAATGGATTCCCAAATCGTAATCCTTAATCAGTTCCAACCACCTTCTCTGTCGCAGGTTGAGGTTAGTCTGGGTGAAGACGTATTTCAAACTCTTGTGGTCAGTATATACATCGCAGTGATTCCCAATCAAATAGTGTCTCCAGATTTTTAATGCATGCACTACTGCTGCCAATTCCAAATCATGCGTAGGGTAGTTCTCCTCATGGGGTCGTAGTTGCCTCGAAGCGTATGCTACAACCTTTCTATCCTGCATCAGTACTCCTCCTAGTCCTTGTCTGGACGCATCACAGTATATCACGAAGTCCTTCCGATTGTCTGGTAAGACTAGAATTGGGGCAGTGGTTAACTTTTCTTTCAACTGCTCAAAGCTTCGTTGACACTTTTCGGTCCAGGCGAATTTCTTCTCTTTCTTTAGGAGTTGGGTCATTGGTCTGGCCAGGGTGGAAAATCCTTCAATAAACCTTCGGTAATACCCGGCTAATCCCAGAAAACTCCGAACCTCTGTTACCGTCTTCGGTGCCTTCCATTCCGTCACGGCTTCGACCTTGGCAGGGTCTACTGCCACTCCTCCGGCTGAGATTACGTGGCCAAGAAACGCAACTTCCTTAAGCCAAAACTCACATTTGCTGAACTTTGCGTACAGCCGGTGCTCCCGTAGCTTCTCCAATACCAAGCGTAGATGTTTGGCATGCTCTTCGTCGCCCTTGGAAAAGATGAGAATGTCGTCGATAAACACAACTACGAACTTATCCAGGTATTCCATAAATACTTTGTTCATCAGATTCATAAAGTATGCTGGGGCATTGGTTAATCCGAACGACATCACCGTGAACTCGTACAATCCATAGCGTGTAGAAAACGCTGTCTTGGGAATGTCTTCGGCCTTAATCTTCAATTGGTGGTATCCTGACCGGAGATCAATCTTTGAAAATACTTTGGCACCCTTGAGCTGATCAAATAAATCGTCAATTCGGGGAAGTGGATACTTATTTTTGATGGTCACTTCGTTCAGGGATCGATAGTCTACGCACATCCGCATACTCCCATCTTTCTTCTTGACGAACAATACTGGGGCTCCCCAAGGAGAAGAACTAGGGCGTACGAACCCCTTCTCCTGTAGTTCCTTAATCTGCTTCTTGAGTTCTTCTAGTTCGTTGGCCGGCATCCTATACGGCCTCTTGGATATGGGGGCGGTACCAGGCATTAAGTCAATGATGAATTCTATATCCCGATCAGGGGGCATTCCGGGCAAATCCTCGGGGAATACATCCGGGTACTCCTGTACTATTGGCATCCCACTCATGGGTAGCATGGTAAACACTCCCGCAGCACGTTCACACAACATCGGATCCCGATCCATGGCTATGTTCATTGGAGACCCCCATGGGGTGGACACAGTGACCTCTCTTCTGGCACAATCTATGACTCCCTTGTTCTTAGTTAACCAATCCATTCCTAGTATGACGTCGAGGGTTTGGGGTGGTAGTACCATAAGGTTTGAGAGAAATACCACATCCCCAATGCGGATGGGCACGTTGATGCAAGCATGAGGTATGGTTATGTTTCCCCCAGGTGAATGTACTATCATAGGTCTCTTGAGTTCCACACGATGTAGGTTATGTTGGTTGCTTACTTTTGATGATATGAACGAATGCGATGCTCCGGAATCAAATAAGATCTTAACTGGGGTAGAGTTGATAGAAAACATACCCATTAAGACATTCTGATCTCCCTGCGCCTCTTCAGCACGCACATGATTCACTTGTCCGCGACGGAACCCGGTGGCAGATTCGTTGGGTCGCGGCGTCCTGAACAGACCACGTCCAGTAGCAGGGGTAGTAGTTCCGCGTACGGCCGTTGCGTTGGCACCAGTACGAACGGGGGTGTTGCGAGGCTTGGGGCAGTTGTTGGCGTAGTGCCCAAATTCCCCGCAGTTGAAGCAGTCCACATTCTTCCTTCCCGGTGCGGCCAGTGTCGGTGCCGGAGTACGGTACTGAGGTGTAGCCGGCCTATTGATATTGCTTGGTGCAACAGGACGGTGGGTTGCCACAGCAGTTGGCTTCCATCCCGATGAGGAGGCTCCTTTAGTGCGCTGAGGTGCTCCTTGAAGTGGGCGAGACATAGCGAGTCTTCTCTTACGGTTATTTTCTACCGTCTTCTGGTCGTGCTCTAGCCTCACAACCTTGTTGATTAAGTTCTGGAAGTTGGCATGATCCTGCCCTATCATTGGTCCTCTCAGTTCATCATTCAGTCCTTCAATAAACTTGTCGATCTTTTCATCCTCATCTACTAGGTCACCGGTCGCGTAGCGAGCAAGCTGAGTGAACCGGTTTAGGTATTCTTGCACCGAGGTATTTCCTTGGCGTAGCCGCCTGAACTCATTCTTCTTCATCCGCATTACTGCAGCGGGCACGAAGTGTTCGCGGAAAGCTGTTGTGAATTCCTCCCATGTGGGTTCTGCAGCGTCCTCTGCTCGTGTTTCCTTGTAAGTGTCCCACCAATCCCCAGCGGGTCCTTCCAGCTGGTTAGCGGCAAAGATTACTTTATCCGCCTCGCGTACGCGCACCAAAGTCAGCTTTTTCTCTATGACGCGTAGCCAATCCTCCGCATCCATAGGTTCTTCCGCCGTGGCGAAGGTGGGTGGCTTAGCCCTCATGAACTCGCCGAGGCTTGAGCTTCCACGGCTTCCTTGATTATTGACGATGGCCTGTAATAACTGGGTTTGCGCTGCCATGACTTCGGCCAGGGTGAGGGGATTAGGCTCTGGTGGGTCCTCGTTGTTGGTCGTTGCCCGACGTCGGTGAACCATCTGTAGAGATCGTTTGGGTAAGTACCCCGGTATCTAACTAGCCCTATGGTTTTATTCGGGAGTAGTTTTGACGTGATCTTCTTTGTGGTAAGCTTGGTGGAATAAACTCATTTCAACATAACAACACAATATCATAAAACATCACGTAGTTCACAAACAGTACATAATAATGATGCATGAGACTGCCCACATATGCAGTCCGGCATAGAACATAGTTGAACATAGTTCAGGGTTCATCATCGAGCGACATGCTACCTACTCACTACTAATATATGGGGGGGGGCGTGTGTCTCGCAATCCCAAAAGCTATCCCAGGCAAGATTGGTGCAGTAATGGGTCTCCGGGCTAGTCATCCAACCAGCCGCAGGAACCGGGTGCAGAAAGCGGGTGGTCCCTGGCGGACGCGAACCCGAGTCTCCACGGCTCGGAAGTAATAGCGGCCTCCGGGTCGGACTTGGGCTTCTTTCCTGGCGGTCGTGTCCTCTTGCGAGCCGTACTGAGGGTGCGGGGACCTCCAGCGAAGGTGACGCGGCAAGTGGGGGCCTCGTCCTCCGAAGTATCGGTGACGTGTGGCTCGATCTCCTCAGGCTCTGTCTCCTCCTCCGGGTCGGTATCAATCAGGATCAGGGTCTCCACTCCAGAACTGGGCTCGGTCGAGGTAACTGTAGCTATCGGTGTGGGCTCCGTCTCCGCAGCAGCAGGCTCCACCAGGTACGATCCGGACTGTGTACCCATCATGCCAGCCTCCCCCAGTAGGGTGTGGAAGGTGGCCATGCACGGTGGAGTGAGGGAGTAGTAGTGGTCGCGGACTGGTGCAGGAGGTGGTGATGCGGTGGAAGTAGAGGCAGCGGTAACCGAGACTGCGCGGAGCTGCTCCTCCAGCTGACCGACCTGCCTCTGACTCTTCCTCAGCTGTTCCTCGTAGGTGGCCATGGCCTCGCCACGGGCGTAGTACCGGTCCGAGAGCTGCTCGAACTGCTCGCTGTGATCCAGGATCTGGGCCTTCAACGAATCAACCTCGTGGCTACGAGCGTGATGCTCCTCCTCTAGTTCGCCGAGGCGTCCCAGTAGCTCGTCAATCTCCAGCAGTGCCTCCTCATAGCAGTCATCCACGGCCTCCGCCCACCGGGACAATCGGGTCACCGCGGGGTTGTAGCAACACGGGGTAGCTTGCACCGTGCAGACGGAGTTGCCCTCCACCCGATACGGGTGGTGCGCAAACTCGGTCCTCTCCACTTCCGCTCTGTGGATGGCGTTGAGGCGGAGAAATGCCTCCCGGGCGACGTCCTGGATCGCCGAATCCACTGAGTCACGTTGGTAGCGCGTCCGAAAGCGGAACTCTGGCTCGCTCGCAATGCGGGGCTTGATGGCAACGGTGGCCTCCCACTCGGAACGGTGTCCGGTACCGAACCTCTTCTTCTTGAAGACAGGCGACTCCGAGTATCTCAGACTCCACATCAACTGGCGCAACTGGGAGACGTATCCATCCTCTCGGGGAACCTCATTCTCCCAACCTTGTCCTGCCATCTATATTTTAAGTAAAACCAGAGTTAGGGAGTAGTGAAGGTAAAACGAATTTTGTAAAGATAAGGAGGCAAGAGTATAGAGAAAAAACACATTTTGCTTTATAGACATAAGGTTTTTATTTCTCAAAATAATCCTAGGTGGGGATTTCTCCCTTTAGCCAACTATAATGGGGTGGGGCGCTGTTTGGTCTTTCCTACGGTCGTATGGCTCTGATACCAGCTCTGTGGACCCCCATTTTCATAACAGGAGTCACTCGTGTTCATAGTACCATTTCCCTGGATCAAGTAGTCTGGTACCCACGAATACATTGCCAATAATCAAGAGTTGCATACATAATTACCTTACGCAAAATATTACAATAATAGGCCCGAAGGCAATAGTCTAGAACAAAGGACCAACCGGTCCGGAATACAACCAAAAGCAGAAATTAGGTAAGGCAGCGGAGATAAGGCGGCGGCGCGCCATTGCCACAGGCAACGACCGAATCTAAGACCTACTGGACTCCATCGTCTTCCGTACCCTCCTGGTAGTACTCATACGGATCTTCGGGAACCTCATCGCCCGCATCTGAATGGTTTATTTATAGCAAGGGTGAGTACCAACCGTACCCAGCAAGCCACCACAGCAACAGTGCATATGATAGGGGAAATATCAAGGGCGGCTGTGGCACTTTTGCATAAAGCCAATTTTGCAATTCCTTTCACAAGCCTAAGACCTAGCTTATACTGATCAAATTTTAATACCATAGTTCATTATTCAACGGCGGTTCTGTCCACCATCCATTGTCCTCCAAGGATAGCTTCCCGCCATTGAGTCGTCATGATTTTCTGGGGTCTACCCCTTCTCGCTTCTCGAGAAGTTGAACCACCAGCACCTAAAAGTCATTATGCATACCCATCCCGCTCAGTTTAAGAATTTAGAGTCTAGCCAAGTGTAACACATGTCCCGGTGCTCAGTATCCGCGAGCACGGCTATTCGAATAGATTTAGTTACTCACACTGCAGTGGATGTACACTTTACCCGTACTCCGTAACTTGCCCAACAAATGAGCCGAAGTCCCAACGAATGAGACGCGTCACGGCAAAGCCTTTCAATAACCTCACATTGGCAGTACCCGCTCCATGAACTTACATCCTCATGCACTCTAGGCGTACACGGTTTCTAGCAGTGAGAGGAGTTCTGGCGCTCCCGGGAAGGGAAAAACTCACACATGCATTAAGTTATATTAAAATTTAGGTTCACACGTGGCGGTCCTACCGGTGGCTACCCCACCGTAGGCCCCGCCCCTCATACACACTAAGAAAACCACTATGCAGGGATACTGCCTCCGCTCGGCTATTTACTCCGCTAGGTCTATACCCATCCGAGAAGTACGGTTGTACGAGGGTCGTCTCATGCTTAGCTTCATGGCTCGGTCCTTAATTGACCGGGGACGGTGCTAGCCTTTTCCGGATACCACCCAAATCCACCATCCGCCCCAGTCGAAAACAATTGTTTAATTTTTTTTTATTTTCCTTTCACAAATCATGTCATCAATGTCATGGCATTGTGGCGCTCATGTCTCCACATGCCGCATCTCAATTACCTTCCCAAGGTAATTGCCCAAGCATATAGCATTTTGATAGATATGAGTATGCAAGGTTCTAAGATAGCATTACTAAGCATCTGTCATAATTGACTAGGGACTCATACGTACATGGTTACAAGGGGACATGGGGTAAACAACATTCAAGGCATGGCATAACAACAAGTAGGATGTTTATCATTGCATGCATCTTTATTTGTAAACAAAGTAATTTCGCAATTGGGATCAACATGTTCAAGGGATAGTGATGACTTGCCTTGCTCGTAGTCTTGCGGGTCTTGATCCTCAGTCGGACTCGCAACTCCCTCGGTGTCTAATATTACGTGCGAAAGAAGTTGAATTCATTTAGAATTCAATTAAAATCCAACAAAATCCAATTAAGAAAAGATCGAGCGCGAGCGTTTGAATGTTGCTATCGAATTCCATTTTATTTATGAAGTAGACCTATTTTGATCTTTTTTTTAATACCGTTGTCTTAAAATATTAGTGCTAGCCGATCAAAGATATTAACCCAATTTAATTTACGCGTCTCGAATAAATTAGATACCGATAATGAAAGGTAACCCTATCCGGTGATTAGCCGGCTAAAATAATCGCGACGGCTAATTTAGCGGATAACTTAATTATCGAGTCGGAACTAACTAAATACCGGCTAAATAGATATTTAAATGGATAACGAACGGTTGCATACATACGATGGCAATTTTAAAAAAAAAACGACCGGTAATTAATCCTCCGATTATATATAATCGATTCAGTGAAATTTAACTAATAAAAACCTATATAATCGGCTAAGTACCCCGCTAAAGATTATTTATTTACACGTATAGTCTATTAGGTGGAAAATTTAAATTTTAATTAAATATCCGTTTTAATTTACTCGCGTTTCTAAAATAATCGACGGCGACGAATATATCGGTTTCCCTAAACTATTATTTTATATTAATCTAGTACGTGTGCTCATAAATTTGAGATGAATAAAAATTAAATTCTTAATCCTCTAATTTATCTCTCCTTATTTTATTATTTTATTATTTTTATTTTTCTCCCTCTCTTTTCTATCTTTTCCTTTTTTTTTTCCTCTGCTTCTTCTTCCTCTGGTTCTTCTTCTTCCTTCTGTCTGTTTCTCTCCTCTCTCTCTCTTTGTGTACAGCCGGCAGGGAGGGAGGGGGGGAAAGAGGGAGGAAGGGGGGGGCGGCACCTACCTGCGGCGGCGGCGGCGGCGGAGGGCGGTGACGCGGTGGCGACCGGCGGCGGCAGCCCGGCGGCGGCGGCGGCCAAGCGGCGACGGCGGCGCACGGCGGCGCACGGCAATGGGGCGGTGGCAGCGAGGGGGAAGGGGAGGGGGGAAGGGGAGGGGCGGTGTGGGGGAGAAGGGGCTCGGCCGGGGGCTTTATAGCCGGCCGGGGAGGGAGGGGAGGTGGCCGGCGCGGGGCTCCACGACGGCGACGGCGACGGCGAGGTGACGGCGACGCGGCGCGGGTGGGGCTCGAGGGCGGTGCAGGCGACGGCGACAGGCGCGGCGCGGTGGGGCTCGAGGCGCGGCAGGGCTAGGCGCCGCGCGGTAGCAGAGCTAGGGTTAGGCCTAGCTCGCCGGGGAAGATAAACAGTGCCATTTTTTTTATTATTATTATTATTATTATTAGCATTGTATCATATTTGTCCAAATTTATAACTCTCTCGCATGAACGAAATGAACTCGATATTGGAATTACTCCGCCCTAAATCTTGCCCGTCACTTTATATTATCCATATTCATTATGCCTATCCGTACGCGTGGACGGTTATAAATTTTTTTATTAACTAAATAAATTCATGACATTGATACGAAATATGTTATTTGCTAAAATTTTATCTAGAACTTTATTTTAATTTATGCGCAGTGATTATTTCTTCTCGTCGGTTTCCGTTCTAGGGTTTGCGCCGAAATAATTTCGATAAATTCAACATCCGCAAAATAAAGATGCAATTAAACAAGTCATAAAATGCGGCATGATGCAAATTAAAATTTTTAATGTTTTAAACTTCGTATTTTTAGGGTTTCAATTTCGGCGGTCGAGTTTTCAGGGTGTTACACTTAGGGTGAAGGCGTGGAGTTCCCTTGTGAGCACACGGCTGTTGACGACGAAATTTGGTAATCCTCAAAGTCATCATCGGATCGGCCGATGGGCATTATCAATCGCCAACAGTTGTGTTCTTGATGGATTCGGTTAAATTCAATTAAATGAAGTTTATCTAGAAGAGTCCGAGTTCAAAGAGGATACGGCATGACAGTTTATCTATTAATTGGCAGAGTCGTTAGTGTCCTTTTATCTTTAGGAAAGTGTGTTTAGCGTCCGATATGGACTTTATGTTTTTCCTTTTGACTTTAGGAAAATCTGAGTTGTTTCCGATATGGACTAGTATCTACCCATGGGTATAAATATGTACACCCGGGATCCATGTAAATTATCTCTCGATCAATAAAACTACTCTCGGCGCATCGCCACCCTTTTTCTGAGGTTTTTACTTATCAACCGGCGGAATTTGGCACCTGACGTGGGGCTGCATCGGCTTTCGATCTCCGGCGAAGGGGTAAGCCCTACATTCCGTCGGGCCCTGGTGAATCTATCGGCTACATTGGTGTTGTTCAAGGTTGCATCACTTCGATCTCTTGGATCGCTATGGTTCAGTTGATATAGTTGCCTACCTGATATCTCAATTCTATTTTAATTGCATTGTGTTTAGAGACGTATCGGTTTAGTTGAGACTATCTCGGTTAGGTCTGATCTTCTATCTTAGTCGATATATCAATATTGATCTAAATAGATTTGTTATATCCATCACATTATATAGATCTATCGGTTAATCGAGTATTAAATTATCATATACAATCTCGTGTTGCATCAGTTAGGTTCGACCTACTAGATTGTTATTGGTAATATAAATCTTGTTAAGCCGATAGGTTCATGTTAATGTTTTATCGTAGTGCTAGCCGATGAGTTATCATATACATTATATAATCCAAATTAACAATGTTTTCTACTCGCATCGGCCAATCTCCATCTAGGGTTTTGTCGATATCGGCTAGATTACTTTGTTGCCTTAGATTATATAATGTATCAACCACCCTGAAAATCAGTCAAAGGCTTGATTGTCTAGATATTATGTTTCTTTTCATACTTAGTGCTCTATCAGTTAAGTCTGATATACTAAGTCGTGTTTAGAACCATAATCTCTAGCATGCTTCTTGATTGCCAATAAGGTTTTCATCGGGGTTTCAGCCGATGAATCATTTGGACGTTGCATCGGCTTATAAGGATTATATACAAGTTGGATTTAGCCGATGACAACAAAAGTTTCATTGTTTATCTAATGTTTTGGATTTATTGACATCGGACCTCAAGCCGATGTATACTTTAACCTTTGGATCAATGCTTATTCAATCTATCATTGCTAGTTGATTGGTTTCTACTGGAATATATTATTCATTCATTACATTGTCATCAACCGATCATCTTTATGTTATTATCTACATTGGATATATAGCTGATTGCTCAAAACCCTATTAATATCGGTTGGTATCGACATCGGTTGGATTTACTATATCGGCTTGTCAGCCGATCGGCTATCTGGTGATCAACATATTTATATATCTTGTAAGTTACAGGATCAAACTGACTGGCACGCCTGCATCTTATAATTATTTTGGACCTGCACTGGAGCTAAGCAGATCTCCCAGACCGTCGTGTTTTTACGTCAACAGTGGCATCTCCCTCTTGTATGGCAACTCCCAGGTAATCGAGAGTGGGCCATCTCTGGCCTAGCGGACTTGCTGCTTGCGTGGGCCGGCATCTGTGGTATTCCGCCAGCCCAACAGCCTTCTTGCCTCCCGCCTCCTGCCGCGTGGCTTGAATGGGCGTGAGTCGCGAGACCGCCATCACGCGCTCCACCCCAATCACCTCCTCCTTGGGCGTCTCCCCCACCAAGAGAGCCTCAAAGGAGAGGCGCCTAGCTACCTCGGCAGCGACAGCCTATCTGGTCAGCTCGCCGGGAGCCGAGTATGGTCGCATTAACTCCCTGACGTGGTCAAGCGCCTCGGGGTCAACACCATCATGGTTTTCTCCCCTATGGACTACGTCTATACCTGGCCAAATGGGGCGTGCCAAGCCGGACCGGTTCGAGCACGGTAGTACTGTGCACGGCCCAGGCCCGGCACGGCACGACGACCGGTGGGCCGTGCCAGCACAGCCCGTTAACCCGTGCCGTGTTTGGGCCGACGCCTGAGCCCGTGGGCCGGCACGACACGACACAGCTACTGTAGCAAGTCCGCATCTCACCCCTCCCAGCCGATGGCCTAGCCCGCTAGCCGCCTCCGCAAGTCCGCATCGCGTCCCTTCGCGCCATTTCGGTTCTTGGGCCGACCGTGCCGTCCACGGCCCATTTACCATTCACGGGCCCGTGCCGGCACGGCACGGCGCGACTTCCCCTTGGGCCGTGCCTGGGCCCGCTAGAGATTCCATGCCTAACGGGCCGTGCCGGCAGCGTGCCCTTGCCGTGCTGGGCCGGACCGCCGGCCAGGTATAACTACATCCAGGTTGCCTTCCTCTATCACAGATGGCACAACGTCCAACCCCACGACCACGCCGGCGTCCGGCACCGCGATGACTTCCGGCACCGCGACGCCCTCCACGGCCTTCGTGACACTGCCTGTCATTGCGATCATCGGCGCCGCGACGATCTCCATGACCTCCGCGACGGTGCCCGCGCCCACGTCTTTCGACACCGCTCCGGCGTCCAGCACCATAACGTCAGCTGGCAACGCCCCCCTAGCCGAAGATAGGGCAACAGCGACCTCTGCCACCATGCATGTTGTCGTCACTGCCGCTATCGGTGTACCTTGCAACCCGGTGCAATGCACTGCTTGGCCCGGGTCGTCACCCACCGCGTCCCCAGCCTCCACGACATCTCCCTTCCTGCCGCAATAGCAAGCACGGGGACGGGATCGGAATCAACCGCCGCCTCACCATCCACCTGCGTCAGCGTCACAGTCCCTACGAGCACACTCCCACCTTCACTCCCCACCGCCGGCACGACTTCTCTCCCTAGCAGCCGCGGTGTCGGTGCGTTGATCACGAGCGTGGCCCATCCCGACGCCAAAGAGCGTGTCAGAGCCTCCGCCGTGCCATTTGGATGCCCACTGAAGGGGTGGCCGCCGCCTTGTTCCCCCTCCTCCACGGGCCCGAGCCATCGACTCGGCCCGGAAAGCACTGGAAGTGGTGGTGCCGAGAAGCATCGCCTCTCTCGTAGTCGGGGTCCTGCCGGAGGTCGAAAGTGCCCACGTAGTCGTGGACGCTTGGGTCGGGGTCGACCACCTCCAAGAAATGGATGAGAAGATGGTATTCCAGGCATCGTTTCTTGCTTGGCGGCGCCGACGGCACCATGTTCTCTAACTCCATGGCCGCCTCTTCGTCCGTGTCCAGCTCCATCGCCGCCCCCTCCGGCAGGGAGTCCGGGATGGACAACAGCATCTGCTTGGGGATCTTGTTCAGTGCCCTCGCCCACGCCATTACCTCCAGCGTACGTGCATCCGCAGGGGGGAGAAGCTCCAGCAGGTGACAATCAATCTTCGGTAACGCGATGCAGACCGTGCCCTCCTCCCATGCGTGCGAAGGGAGGCCTCGATGCCCAGCTTCACGAGGAAGCGCATGTCGAAGGACTCCGCCGCAGCACGCTTGCTCCAGCGGCAAAGTCGTTGCGACATCCACGCACAGACAGGCGCTCGGAGAAGCGAAGGAGCACATCAGTGTAGGCCTCGGGGCTGGCGAAGGTGACCAGGTAGTCGGACGGCGCACACACCTCCACCCGCACATCCTGACACTGCATGTTACATTGCTGCCCCAGGGCCAACACAACCATCTTCGGCGACACCTCCGATCGGCGCCCCCGGACGGTTGCCAGGAGGGAGTGCGACATCAGCCGTCGTCCAGGAGATGGTACAGCGGACGACCCCATTGGGTCGCGACGCAGATTCCCCGCAACGACGCCCCGCCATGTTCCCTCTTGCCGGTGCAACAGACGTGGCCACTGTGTTAGAACCCTAGGAACACCTAGGAATATATCTAGGGGTCGTGTCTAGCTAGTAGGGATAGTAGATGGGTTCTTCGGGAGAGGAAACAGGGAGAAAGATAGGGAGAGACTGGCCAATACCTTCAGCAGTCTTGGAACTTGACGCAGCCATCACGAGGGTTCGGAGTCGGGGCGTTCGCAACGGCGGTGAGATGTTGGCGGTGTCAGTCGGGGCTGAGATAGCGGTGATGCAGTGGACGACGACGGTGACGACGGCCGACGGCGGGCTTCCCCTCACTTCAGCGCGAATCCCAGATCGGTGGGAGCTAGGGTTTTGTGTGGGGAGCGCTGGTGCACGGTGAACCTCATACCACGTGCCCG
The DNA here is from genome assembly GCA_000573905.2 of Oryza punctata. NCBI lineage: Eukaryota > Viridiplantae > Streptophyta > Magnoliopsida > Poales > Poaceae > Oryza > Oryza punctata. The sequence goes on from CM002496.2 coordinate 17,336,260, forward strand.
GCGGCTCCCCCTATTTATTGTAGTGTTGCGTGAGAGGGGCCCATAGCCATGTATGGTTGGCGCCCTCGATCAGGGCGCGTAGAGGCAGAGTGGGGAATCCCCCGGGGATCGCAACTAACATTCTCCCCTTCGATCTCCGCCTTTCTTACTTCTTATACTCATCATTTACCTCTAAATAGATTGATGCATAGATTACGCTTCATCATGACAGTCACCACTTAACCATTAGACGCAACGACTACAATGCACCTCCCTATCTCGAAATAAACACTGGGCCCTTTTGTAATCCAAGGATCATAGGCTTTCCCGTAAACCCATGCGGCTAAGTGTTCTCTGAACACACTGGGCGGTAAGCCTTTTGTAAGCGGATTCGCTAATATTTCCTTTGTTCTTATATACTCAAGACTAATGGTATGATCCTTGATCTTCTCTTTCACAACATAAAACTTAATGTCAATGTTTTTGGCAGCACCACTTGACTTATTATTGTGAGCATAAAACACTGCTAGCTCATTGTCGCAGTACATCTTAAGTGGTCTTTGAATGCTGTTGACCACCTTCAACCCGGGTACAAACTTCTTTAACCATTTTGCCTGCCCCGTGGCTGCATAACTAGCTACAAACTCGGCATACATCGTGGATGATGCTATGACGGTTTGCTTGGAGCTTTTCCACGAAATGGCTCCTTTTGCGAGAGTGAATACATAACCTGATGTGGACTTTCTATCATCTACATCTCCCACAAAATCTGAATCTGAATACCCTTCTATCTCTAGGGAATCAGATCTTCTGTACGTTAGCATGAGGCCTTTTGTGCCTTGCACATAACGCAAAGCTTTCTTTACCATTCTCCAGTGATCTATGCCTGGATTTTCCTGATATCTGCCAAGTATCCCGGTAACAAAAGCTAAGTCAGGGCGCGTACATACTTGAGCATACTGCAAGCTTCCGACAGCTGAAGCATATGGAACCGCTTTCATTTGATTGATCTCATATTGGTTCCTGGGATATTGAAATTTCCCAAATCTATCGCCCTTGACTATGGGAGCAGGTGTAGGCTTACTCGCATGCATACTGTATTTCTTTAGAATCTTTTCCAGATATGCCTTTTGCGATAGTCCTAAACCCCTTTTCTTCTATCTCGATGAATCTCTATTCCTAGAACTAATGAGGCTTCACCAAGATCTTTCGTCGACCCGGCCCGGAAAGCACTGGAAGTGGTGGTGCTAAGGAGCATCGCCTCTCTCGTAGTCGGGGTCCTGCCGGAGGTCAAAAGTGCCACGTAGTCGTGGACGCTTGGGTCGGGGTCAACCACCTCCAAGACATGGATGAGAAGATGGTATTCTAGGCATCGTTTCTTGCTTGGCGGCGCCGGCGGCATCATGTTCTCCAGCTCCATGGCCGCCTCTTCGTCCGCGTCCAGCTCCATCGCCGCCCCCTCCGGCGGGGAGTCCGGGATGGACAATAGCATCTGCTTGGGGATCTTGTTCAGTGCCCTCGCCCACGCCATTACCTCCAGCGTACGTGCATCCGCAGGGGGGAGAAGCTCCAGCAGGTGACAATCAACCTTCGCTAACGCGATGCGGACCGCACCCTCCTCCCATGCATGCGAAGGGAGGCCTCGATGCCCAGCTTCATGAGGAAGCGCATGTCGAAGGACTCCGCCGCAGCACGCTTGCTCCAGTGGCAAAAGTCGACGCAACATCCACTCACAGACAGGCGCCCGAAGAAGCGAAGGAGCACGTCAGTGTAGGCCTCGGGGCTAGCGAAGGTGACCAGGTAGTCGGACGGTGCACACACCTCCACCTGCACATCCTGACGCTGCATGCTACATTGCTGCCCCAGGGCCAGCACAACCATCTCCGGTGACACCTCCGGTCGGCGCCCCCGGATGGTTGCCAGGAGGGAGTGCGACATCAGCCATCGTCCAGGAGATGGTACAGTGGACGACCCCGTCCCGCAACGACGCCCCGCCATGTTCCCTCTCGCCGGCGCAACAGACGTGGCCACCGAGCCTCGGGGAAGAACCACCTGGGTCGCGTCCACAGGATCCGGGGCAGCCCGCTTTGCTGCAGCAGCGGCTGGACCTGCAGCGACCTCCTCGGTGGCGCGAGACACGGATCTGGACGGACAGGAGCGCGCGACGTGGCCTTCGAACCAGCAGAGATAGCAGCGGCGCTCGCCCGGGCAGTCCGCCTTCAATTGCCCGAGCAGTAGGCACTTAAAACATCACCCCATAACTGCTTCTTGGCCGCCCTCTGCTTCTTGTGCTGCACCAGGGTCCAACCATCACTACTCGCCTGGGATGGGACAACCGGCCTTGCAGGGCCCGCCGTCGAGCAGACGACGTCGCCCCAGGGATGCGCAGTGGCGAACCTACATCGATGAACCCGGGTAAATTATTCAATTCTAACTATGATTTTAATTAGAATATAAGTAAAAAATTAATACATATTGGATCCTAGGTAATTTTTGTTTTGGGTTCGTCACTGGGAATGCGTGGTGGAGAGCGGCGCCTTGTCTGGTCGGAGTCCTGGCAGGCGCGACGGCCGGGCGTCGGCCGGCGGAGGCGCCAGAGCGCGAGCGTGAGAAGCGTTCGCGGTTATGTCCGGACTCAAGACAGTCGTTCTTAGCTAAAGTTGGTAGTTATGTACGATTTTGCTAAACATCTGTCGGGTGATTTTTTCTATGATATTTAACTTTTTTTAGCCGTAGGATTATGCTTTAAGATTAGTGCAGGAAATTACAGTTCTATATAACTAAAATTACATTCGTAAATTCAGTTCATATGACATGTAACTGCACTATAATTTTGGTAAAAATATTGTGTAAGTAAATATGTATTTATTATTTTCTTTAAAATATAAAATTACAGCGCTATATAACTAAAATTACATTTGTAAAATATAAAATTGCAGTCCTATATAACTAAAATTACATTTGTAAATTCAGTTGATATAACATGTAAGTGTACTATAATTTTGATAAAAATATTGTGTAAGTAAATATGTATTTGTTATTTTGTTTTGTAGTCCGTTGGATGTAATCAAGGGTAGAAAGAAATCTGGGTGATTTTTTTTTTTAGAAATCACCCAACATGTATAGGCGGTCCCTTTATGTATCCTAATTTGGTGCAAGACATGCGCACCAAGTAACTGAAATGTTGGGCGAGTGTTCTCTATATATTTTGTGCTAACCAGCAAAATCGTGCTTCTTGGACCATAACCGATTGGAAACTTATAGCGGTACTTACCTTTGTAGGTAGCAATCTCTAGGGGTCTGAACGGAATTGGCCTTGCTCTGGTGGTTCCATCAATCCAGTCATTGGTTGCTGATTCCACTGGTGGTGACACGCGTGGATCGGCTTTCGGATGTTGCAACTTGCCAGCAGCCTAGGCTTCATCTCAGGGGGTTTCATTGGTTTGCTGCTGGCACAAACCACGGTCTTCGGTATTGCAGGATGGCGCATCGCCTTCCATCTTGTGGCGATCATTAGTGTCTTTGTAGGGATTCTGAACTGGTTCTTCGCTGTTGATCCTCACTTTCCGGCAGGCAATGTTGGCACGTGCGATAGACCAGTCTGTAAGCAGTCTGTTTGGCAAGTCATTGAGGAAATGATCAAGGAGGCCAAGTTTGTGGTTCAGATTCCGACATTCCAAATATTTGTGGCTCAAGGAGTGAGTGGCTCATTCCCATGGTCAGCACTTTCTTTTGCGTCCATGTGGCTTGAGCTTATCGGATTCAGCCACAAAGACACTGCTTTTCTAATGACGATATTCTGGGTTGCAAGTTCTTTTGGTGGTCTTCTCGGTGGCAAGATGGGTGATTTCCTTGCTCTGCGATATCCGAATTCTGGGAGGATTGTTTTGTCGCAGATCAGTGCTGGTTCAGCTGTGCCACTAGCTGCGGTGCTACTACTGGGTCTCCCTGATGATCCATCTAAGGGTATCGCCTATGGCATTGTGCTATTCATCATGGGTGTGTTCATCTCTTGGAATCATCCTGCTACAAACAAGTACGCCACATATATAAGAAGTGTTCTATATGATGATAAAAATCTTAATCTTTGCTACACCAAATTGGCCCAATTTTGCATCTGTTTTGCTCTACTATGATATATCTGATGATGAAAATCAAAATCTTTGCCACAACCTTTTGTTTAAATTTACATTTGCTCTATTATATTACTACTGTAACGTTTCTTGCTTGTCTTGCAGGCCTATTTGTGCAGAGATCGTACCTGAGAAGTCAAGAATGAGCATCTATGCTCTTGACATGTGTTTCGAGTCCGTACTGTCATCTTTCGCCCCCCCCCCCCCCCCCCCCCTATTGTTGGCATCTTAGCTCAGCGAGTTTTTGGATACAGGGCAGATGACAAAGGAAAGAGTATTCAGTTAGACAGGGAGAATACTTCATCTTTAGCCAAGGCATTGTACACATCTATTGCAATACCGTTTACAATGTGCACCTCTATATACTCGTTCTTGTACTGCAGTTATCCCCGGGTAGAGAGCGTGCACGTATGCAATCTCTGATGGAATCTGAATTGCAGCAGATGGAGCAGGAAAGTTTTTCTTTGGAAGACGGGGATTGTCGTTTTCAGGTTTTTGACTCATCTAATGACGGTGAATTAGAACTGACCTATGATGTGAAGGATTTATCTGATACTGAAAAGGATACTGCAAAACTACTGGCGAACTGGAATCCTAATAGCAAAGGAGAACTTTAAGCTTGTCAATTCATTAGGCAAATGTTATGAGTTCTACAATGCCCATTTTTTTATAAAACTAGTCTTCTGATTTAGCCATATAGAAATTGTAGATTGGGGACCTACCTGTTGGTGTTAGATTGAATCTAGTTGTTTTTTGTCCATTTGTTGTTGAGAAGATCTGATATACAACACGATGAATCTGATATATTCAAATAGGTACTAATCTTACAAATTTTACACTAAAGCTGGAGCTGTAGAATGTCAAGCAAAGCAATTGCTTTATTATATTTTAGTACTTGTAACATTTTTTTCAATGGTAAAGTAGAACCAGCGGTTTTTCCTGCGTAAATTTGTGTGGAGCTAGTATTAAATTAAAGTGGATTTGATATACAATTATTAGTTTTTATCCATATATGCATTTTATAGACATGGTGTTCTCCCGTCCTATGAATGTATTATGTAATGTAATGTAACTATACGAAGGTAAAAGAATTGAACATGTCAAAATAAAAGTGAACGAGGGATGCCAATGTTAAGTTTGTGATTTTTCTGATCCTTAGAAAGTATATAGATGTATGTATACCTTCAAAAAACTGGAGAAACACTAGAGTAAAAAGTTGAAGGGACTCATTGTTTGGCTTATGCTTATGTTTATAAGCTAAAATTTAAATTTTAGAACTTAATTTTGAATTTGATTTTTTTTCATGGTAGTTTATTTGACATCATTTACTTTTAAGACACCAAGAACACGTATATAAAAGTTTTACTTACAAATGATCTTTTACTGGCTAATAAACGATTCAGATAAGCATATTAAGCGAAACAATGGGCTAGAAGTTTCAATTCTACTCCAAAATCCTGGATATGGTACTAGTTTTGGCACTATATCAGTGAGATGAATATGTCAAAAGTGATGAGGATATATAACGCCTATCGATGGGATAAACCATTAAACCTCTAGCTTGTAGATATTAAATTTTAAATAGCTTATTTCTATAGATCAACTGAACTTGCTCCTGCCACTTTCCATTGAAAAAAAGATAGGTTCAGTTGTACTTCGTATGTAATAAATTTTAAAACTATAATTTGATTTGATATACAACTATTAGGTTATTATTAGGTTATGTTTCTATTGAGCTTGTTCAGAAGTCATGGTTGCGGCTACACCGCAGTCAACTACTACAGGAATCCAACTAGTACATTTCTTCTGGTTGATTGTGCCGCTTGCAGCCACAACTAGAGTTGCCGAACAGAGCCTAGTTTTTGTTCTACCTTATATATATATATCTGCTTTTATATACAATTATATAGATCTGTTTTCACTGATATAATCTAGACCGATAATTTATAGACGTTAAAAAAAGGTAAATGCTGAACAGAGCCATGTTTCTGTTATAATCTACGCAACCTCGTTGTCTTCTTTTCAAAAGAATAAAAATAAAAATCTAGACATTCAAAGCAAATGAGTGATAGTCCTCAATTTCTCATAGCGGTCCGCTTTGTCCCTACTCCCCATATGTTTTTCTTGGGCTAGAAAAATTATACCAGTACATTCACGGTAATTTACTCGAGCCAATTGTATTAGCTGCTGATGGATGCGTATAAAGTGTAAGTGGTTAACCCGTAAAACCAACTTATAAATCAAAATAAGTTACAACTTACAAGCCCGTTTATTTTAATTTATAAGTAGATTAGTGGTTAGCCACTTTGTACCCCTAGATGCATACTCGTAGTGCCACTTAAGCAAAATGGGTAGAGTGGACCAGAAGATGTTTGAAGTCAAAACACAACTTAGGTTATTTTGGCAGCTATGGTGCACATGCTGTCAAACCATAAGATAGTCATACAAAACCAAAGTGTCAGAAAACAAAACACATCAATTTGCTATACTTTGAGTCTTAAAGAGAATAAAAAAGAGAGTGGGAACTGGGCTATGTACTTTTGGAGAAGTTGGGAATCCTCCCCTCGCACGTAAAACGGAGTAACAAATTAATGCATGATTAGTTAAGTATTAGTTTCAGAAAATTGAAAAATAAATTAATATGATTTTTTACAGTAAATTTTATATAGAAATTTTTTAAAAAATACACCGTTTAGTTTGGGAAGCGTGCCCGTGAAAAATAATAGTGGTGAGGTTAGGAAGCTTGAGGGAAGAACACAGCAGCATCCAGTAATCTGTAGTTTAGTACCCAAGTCACCTCCAACCGGGCCCCACAAGAAACGGACCAATGGGAAGCGTCCCAAGTATCTCTCGCCTCAACGCTTTCCAAGTCCACCCCCTTGGCTGCGTGCGTCCAACTTGCAGAACTGGAGAGCACCTCCACTTTCCAAACCAATACACTACGCCAACACTCCCACTGCCAGGTGGGCCCCACGTTCCGGTGGTGCCCACGCGTCATGGATGGTTAACACGAAGAGTGTCGTTATCCCCGCGTAGCCAGGAGAGCAGCCGGAATAATACTAAATTTCCCGCGAAGTACAGAGGCGACCCTGACCCTGGATCGCCGGAGCAGCAGAAGTACTAATGCCCGGAGAAGAGAGAGACATCAGAGATTCAGAGATTCCTCACCGGAGAAGACGACGGAGGTGAAGGTGAGCGATGATGGGGCAGCAGCAGCAGCCGGAGGTGGAGGAGGTGGACGTGGAGCGGGAGCGGCGGCGGACGCTGGTGCTGGTGAACCTGGCGTCGATCATGGAGCGCGCCGACGAGGCGCTGCTGCCGGCGGTGTACAGGGAGGTGGGCGCCGCGCTGCACGCCACGCCGACGGGGCTCGGCGCGCTCACGCTGTGCCGCTCCGCCGTGCAGGCCGCGTGCTACCCGCTCGCCGCCTACGCCGCCGCGCGCCACAACCGCGCGCACGTCATCGCCGCCGGGGCATTCCTCTGGGCCGCCGCCACCTTCCTCGTCGCCGTCTCCGACACCTTCCTCCAGGTGTGACCACGAGCTCCGTTTCTGCTTTTGCTGCTTCGTCCGCACTTCGATGAGTTCAGATCTCTGCTCATCAAAAAGTCAAAATCGATGTGTCTATGAGTGCAACTAATTAATTACGGAGCACATCAGTTTGAGCAAATCAGAGTTCCAAACAGTAGCTCTGCTCGAGAAATGGATTTCATCGGTTCAAATTTTTGGGGGCACAAATTTTCGAGATTTTTTTTCAAAGCTGAAACTTACGATTAAATTGAGAATTCAAAACCGGGCCAGATTTCAGCTGAATACAAAGCCCACAGCCCATGGAACTCTTTAGACTTGTAGTCGCCAGTCGCCACCTCCACATCGCCGTGCCGCTGTGCACCGCGGCGGCGGCGGCGGCGAGGCGGGGGAGGGGTGGAGCACGGGCCGGGCCACAGGGCGAGGGCGGATGCCGTCGATGAGGGCCCCTCATCGCCCGCGCGCACGCCGCCGCAGCGGCGGGCGGGCGGGCGGCGCGGCGATCTTGCCTTGCCCTAGGGCACGGCGCACTCTGTCGCTTGGTCGGCTTCTCCGGGGACGGCGCGGGCACCAGCTTCCGCGCCCCCGCGTTGCTGGTGAAGGCGAGGTGGCGGCGCGGCGACACAGGTTATAGCAAAACCTAGCGTGTAATCGTGTACTGTTTTTCCCCTTTTGCTAGAACTTGATTAGTTATGGATATGGGCTAAACAATCTCAATTTTACAAACAAAAAAATGGATATCCGCTTAGATTAGGTTGAAATTTCACGAGTTCGAATAGTCGAAATGCTCAATTTAGAGTCTCCCCGTTGCCCAACAATTTAGAGACTAATGTTTGACTCTAAGACAGGGAGGTAGCTATTGTACAATCGGCGAACATTCTGATGATTTGTCAGAATGGACAACTAGCACATCATAGTTATCAAGACTAGTACTATTATTGTCAATGCTATACTTTTCTCATAACTTCGTAGAAATATGTTTGTGAAGACCTTCAGAAATAACCTCGATCTCAATGAAAAACAAGCAAGGCAGTAAGTTCACATTCATATTGCCTATAGTGATACATGAAGTGCTCACTAAGTTACCGAAATATTTGGCGGGTGCTCCCTCTCTCTTTTGTGGTAACCAGCAAAATAGGATCATATTCAATTGGAAGCTTACAGTGGCACTTATCATGCCAGGTAGCACTCGCAAGGGGTCTGAACGGCATTGGCCTTGCTCTGGTGGTACCATCAATCCAGTCATTGGTGGCCGATTCCACCGAAGATGGCACGCGTGGTACAGCATTCGGATGGTTGCAACTTGCTAGCAGCCTTGGCCTTATCTCTGGGGGTTTCGTCGGTTTGCTGCTGGCACAAACCACGGTCTTCGGTATCGAAGGATGGCGCATCGCCTTCCATCTTGTGGCAATTATAAGTGTTTTTGTAGGGGTCCTGAACTGGTTCTTTGCTGTGGATCCTCACTTTCCAACAAGCAATGCTGGAACACGTGATAGGCTGGTCAGTAAACAATCTGCTTGGCAAGTCGTTGAGGAAATGATCAAGGAGGCCAAGTTTGTGGTTCAGATCCCAACATTCCAAATTTTCGTGGCTCAGGGAGTCAGTGGCACATTCCCATGGTCAGCACTTTCTTTTGCGTCCATGTGGCTTGAGCTTATTGGATTCAGCCACAGAGACACTGCTTTTCTAATGACGATTTTCTGGGTTGCAAGCTCATTTGGTGGTCTTCTTGGGGGTAAGATGGGTGATTTCCTTGCCATGCGCTATCCGAATGCTGGGAGGATTGTTTTATCACAGATCAGTGCTGGCTCAGCTGTGCCTCTAGCTGCGGTGCTACTACTGGGTCTCCCTGATGATCCATCCAAGGGATTTGCCTATGGCATTGTGCTGTTCATCATGGGCGTATTCATCTCTTGGAATGGTCCTGCTACAAACTTGTATGTCATTTCCTCACACGCATAAGTATTCTATATGATGATGAAAAAACATATTTTTTTGCCACATCTTTTTGTTCAAATTTACATTTGCTCTACTATGTGTACTCTAATGTTTGCACCTCTTGCTTGCCTTGCAGCCCTATTTTTGCGGAGATCGTTCCCGAGAAGTCAAGAACAAGCATCTATGCTCTTGACAGGTCTTTCGAATCCGTACTGGCATCCTTCGCTCCCCCTATTGTTGGCATCTTAGCTCAGCGCGTGTATGGATACAGGCCAGATAACAAAGGACAGAGTGTTCAGTTAGACAGGGAGAATGCTGCATCTTTGGCCAAGGCATTATACACATCTATAGCGATACCATTTACGATCTGCACCTCCATATACTCGTTCCTGTATTGCAGTTATCCCCGGGATAGAGAGCGTGCACGTATGCAATCTCTGATAGAATCTGAATTGCAACAGATGGAGCAGGAGGGTTCTTGTCTGGAAGAAGGTGATTGTCGTTTTCAGGTGGTTGACTCACCACATGACGATGAAATAGCTACAATTGAAGTGACCAACGATGTCAAGGGTTTATCCGAGACTGAAAAGGATACTGCAAAACTATTGGCAAACAGGGAGTCGTAACAGCAGAGGACTTTATGTTTAGCAATTTGTCAGGCAAATGTTATGAGTTCTACAGTGTCCATTTTTGACAAAACTTTTGTTCTCACTTAGCCATTTAGGAACTGTAGAATGGAGATCTATCTGTTAGTGTTAGGATAAGTCTTGTCATTTTTGTTTATTTGGTGTTGAGAAGTCCTGATATACAACACAATGAAATTATCTTTTGTAACTGGTATAAACCTTACCCTAAAGCTAATGCTATAGAATGTCAACCGAAATAATTGTTTGTATCGTATTTTAATAGTTCTTGCAACGATTTTTTTACAACGGCCTAATAACATAACAATGTTGTTCTGTTTTCATAATGGAGATTGCCTAACCTCTCAATGGTGCCATTGGATTGCAAAATGTACTGATTTGCCCACCTAAAACAATGGAGAAGAAAAGGATTGTGTTCAGTTTGTAGCAGACTTGAATGTCTGAATCGTAATCTCAGCCACAAGGAAAACTATTCATGCCATGGTACTAAAATTCAGAATGTGTCGTGCACATCTTCAGAAATGATTCATATTGCACGAGAGATAATTCAACACCTTTTTTTAATGTCACATAACATGGTTTGTTTGGCGGTGAGTCTTCTTTGCTTTTAATATTCCCCTCCCTGTAGTACCAATATTTTTTTTTTTGAGATTGGCTTATGGGGTACCTAGGTCCAAAAAAATAATTGGTTTTATTTGGAGCTAGTGCTCGATGATGATCAATTTAGCGATATCGAAATGATAATGTTTTTTATAACAAAAAATAGCTAATCCTATGCAGGTTATCTTCATGTCTAACCGTTAGCTCCATACTTGTTGTTTGATGTTATCACAGGAGCAGTGGGATACTATACGCATAGTGGTACTGCACTCTTGGAATTGATAGCTACAAATCTTTTATACTGAATAGAGTAGTACTTAAAGAATTACCGCTGGAATTTACGTGATTTGTCTTAGCTTTTAATTCTGGTGATCATCTTCTTTAAGGAGTTAGGAATTTATCACATCACTTTTTTTTCTTTTATTTATAATTCTAAAACGCATTTGTTGTGTACTTGTATGCAGCGGTCGAAGATGTTCATCATTTCCATTATTAAAAAAAACTGATAGCAAATCCTCCAAAAGTCCTAGACCGAGAAAAGCTCATAATACGCAACATATCCTCTGCTGGAATCTGAAGAAATTCGTCATCTGAATCACGATGAGATCAGGTCAGCAACGAGCTGATTAAAATCCCATGCTGTGCTGCCTCGTTGCACGTGCAAGTGAACAATAAGTTAGCACTAAACAACGTCACAGGAAGTAGATAATTTTTAGTCGTTCGAAGACAAATCCATACATTTCGTCAGGAAAAAAAATAATCAAAGAAAGGCAGCTATCTCAAGTGATCAGTTGTCTCACTGACATGTGGCCCACGAAGAACCAGCCAATCAGAACCCAGCTTTGCCAACTCCTGGTCATAACCATAATCATAATAGTTCGGTCAAAAAGAATAATCCTCTTGAAACACTCACTGACACGTGGGCCCCATCCTCCGATGGCCACACATGTCATTGTGAAAAGTAGAGAACCGTGCACCCTCCCAGGACGAGTCGTAACGTAGATTATAAAATTCCCGCGAAGAGATCTCCAGATCGCCGCTGCCGCCGGCGTGCGAGCTCCTAGTTCGCTGCCAAAGTGCCAATGGCGGACACCCCGAGCTCGAGCTGAGAGGTGAAGAAGAAGCTCCGGCGGCCGGCGGGATGGGGGTCTCGGCGGCGGCGACGTGGGAGGATCGGCGGACGCTCGTGCTGGTGAACCTGGCGTCGATCATGGAGCGCGCCGACGAGGCGCTGCTGCCGGCGGTGTACCGGGAGGTGGGCGCGGCGCTGCACGCGACGCCGACGGGGCTCGGCGCGCTCACGCTGTGCCGCTCCGCCGTGCAGGCCGCCTGCTACCCCGTCGCCGCCTACGCCGCGTCGCGCCACAACCGCGCGCACGTCATCGCCGCCGGGGCATTCCTCTGGGCCGCCGCCACCTTCCTCGTGGCCGTCTCCGGCACCTTCCTCCAGGTAATTTGTCACTTAATTCGCTGCTCGAACACTCTCGCCATTGTTTGGTTGGTTCATCGATCTTAATCAGTTTGGTTAGGAAAAAAGGCAGCTGCTAATTGATGGCCCAGCTATCTCTGCAATCTTCATGTGTTAGAAGTGATTAGTTTGCTTAAGAACTACTCCAAATGTCAAATGCTACCAAGAAATTAGCAAAAATGACGAATTTGGGCATTACTAGAGCAGCGAAAATTTGCCAATTGCAATGAATTTTCTGCTGAAGCTGCGACTTGGTCGATGGAATTTGCAAAGTCGCTTTCTCTCTTTTTTTTTTCACAGTAGAAATGATGATTATTGATTAAGGATGCGGAAGTCACACTTGACTCTTGACGAAGCAACCCCTGAACCTAGATGCCATCCTTCTTATTAACTGCGACACATGGTGATAGCGAAATTGCTGAGATTTGCTCAATTCATATGCTGAGGTTAAAAATTCCAAGACCCAGCTGGTCATTCTTGATTTCTTGATACAAGTTTGATTAAAACGAGAATTAATGCCGTCAAGAAGTGGGAAATATCTGAGAATTCGCTCACTTGACCTAATCTTAATCAACTGCAAAAAAAAAGGTCATTGTAACACAGCTGGAAACTGAGTGTCACAATGGTGAATTCGTCTTGGAATTGGCAGGTGGCGATCTCGAGAGGCCTCAATGGCATCGGCCTCGCGCTGGTCATCCCCGCCGTGCAGTCGCTCGTCGCCGACTCCACCGACGACGGCAACCGCGGCACGGCGTTCGGGTGGCTGCAGCTGACCAGCAGCATCGGCTCCATCATCGGCGGCTTCTCGGCGCTGCTGCTGGCGTCCACCACCGTCCTCGGCGTCGAAGGCTGGCGTGTCGCGTTCCACCTCGTCGCGGCCATCAGCGTCGCCGTCGGCGTCCTCGTCTGGCTCTTCGCCGTCGACCCACATTTCGCAGGCGGCGGCGGCGCGCCGGGCGGCGGCAAGCGGCGGCGGCGGTCGGCGTGGGACGAGGCGAGGGAGCTGGTCGGGGAGGCCAAGGCGGTGTGCCGGATCCCGACGTTCCAGATCTTCGTGGCGCAGGGGGTGAGCGGCTCGTTCCCGTGGTCGGCGCTGTCGTTCCTGTCGATGTGGCTGGAGCTCGTCGGGTTCAGCCACGGCGACACCGCCGTGTTCACCACCGTGTTCGCCGTCGCCACGTCGCTCGGCGCCCTCCTCGGCGGCAAGATGGGGGACGCGCTCGCCCGCCGGTACCCCGACGCCGGGAGGATCGTGCTGTCGCAGATCAGCGCCGGCTCGGCCGTGCCCCTCGCCGCCGTCCTGCTGCTGGCGCTCCCCGACGACCCGTCCACCGGCGTCGCCCACGCCCTCGTGCTGTTCGTCATGGGGCTCATCATCTCGTGGAACGCTGCTGCCACTAACAAGTAATGTTACAGATTACATCTGAAAGCTTCTCATTCCAAAAATGCTAAAATTTTTTACGAAAATTGCGATCTGATCATTGATGTTGCAGTCCAATTTTCGCGGAGATTGTGCCGGAGAAATCAAGAACGAGCATCTACGCGCTCGACAGGTCGTTCGAGTCGATCCTGGCGTCGTTCGCGCCGCCGGCAGTCGGCTACTTCTCGCAGCACGTGTACGGCTTCAAGCCATCCGGCGGCGGCGGCGCCGCCGCCGCCGCCGTCGAGAGGGACAGGGAGAACGCGGCGTCGCTGGCGAAGGCGCTGTACGCGGCGATCGCGATCCCGATGACTGTCTGCAGCGCGATATACTCGTTCCTGTACTGCACGTACCCGCGGGACAGGGACCGCGCGCGCGCGATGCAGTCGCTGGCCGCCGCCGCCGCCGCCGCCGCCGCCGCCGCCGGCGACCCGCAGACGACGGAGCTGCGGCACGTCGAGCTGGAGGAAGGCTCGTGCTCCTCACGGCGAGGGGGTGGCGGCGACGACACGCGCCGGTTCGAGCTCGTTGGATCGGATGAGGAGGAGGGTGGTGAGAGAGGCGACGGCGATGGCGATGGCGACGCCGGCGTCTACGGCTCCGGCGAGGGTGAAGCTGATGCTGATACGGTGAGGTTACTGGCAAGCCGGGAATTGTGACTTCTGAGTTGTGATAGGCAAAGGAAAGAATCTGCTCTCTGCCTATCAGGCCTTGGCGCCTTGCGATGTTCAGACTTCAGACATTCAAGTTCAAATCTCTATGTGAAATCAACTATAGAAAATTAAACCAGATGAACTGAATTTTTACAATTTTGGGTGGGACAACTGGACAAGATTAGGCATCGGACGTCCAATCTAAGCCAGAAAATTGGACGGTCACTGGAACATCAAGATATACATTGTGAAACAAAAGAAATTGAGATAAACGTACGGCGAACTAACGCACAACAAAAACCATTAGAGACACACGTGGAGAACATTTGAGAAGGGAGTGCAAAGTAAAATAAATAAAAGAAAATACCTCGAATATCGGTTGAAACATTTGCTCCCACGTATAAAACATTGTGTTCCAATTGTTGAAACATCAAATTAAAAAGATCAAATATTACAAATAGGAAACAGTCAAATCCTTAGTTAACATTATTTCCTTCTCGCACATGAAACATTCTTTCAACTGTTCAAACATCAAAACTTTTAGAAGCATACTAATATAGATAAGGCTTCTTACTCCCTTCGGTTACCACATCTAACCCCCGATTGTCAAATTTGTGTTTCATCAATATCCTTACCATCAAGTCCAATAGAGATATGCAAACATATCAACTGAAGGGAAGAGAAAGCTCGTAGATAGGAGATATATGGTAGCGGGAAAGAGATTGAGACTCGTTATGGGAAAAAAAAAAGTAGAGGTACATACGCAGTAGAACATTACAAGGTCATTCAATTATGTGTCTCACGTCGGACGCCTGCATAGAAGCATTGTCCATTTTTTTCCCTTTTGATGTGTCTTTAGTTTGTAAATGTATTAGACCATCCGCCTCCCCCGCTACCGTCATCCCTAATCTCTCCGCCTTGCAACTAATTTTCATTATGAGACTACCAATATTTATATTATCATATTTTTATAAAAAGATAGTCAGTATGTATTTACATTGTAAGTCTCTAAATTACATATGTATTTTAGTGTATTTATAATGTAAGTCTTAAAGTTACGTATGTAAGTTTCTAAATTACATATATGATTTTGGTATATTTATAATGTAAGTTCCAAAATTACTCCATATACTATCATTTTAAGTTAAGAAATGTTATTGTTCCAATATTTTTGGCCTCGCCATTTTAATGGGCCTGTCAATGTGACAAGGGATTGGATATGGAAATAAGATGTCTAGGTCAGCACAAATCGCAAAGCCAATCGAACGATTAGAAATTTGACTGTAATGAGAGAAGAAAACTGTCGCCACAAATATAGGGATTCCGTTTTCATCATTTCTCCACCTTCATCGTACTAGTAATATGCCCGTGCTAAACGCTACGGTACAATTGTATTTGTCTCTAATAATTTTTAACATTTTCCTGTTAGCAAAAAGTATTATTATATGATATGTGCATTTGAGCATTAATTCAATTCATATCATACATCAAACATATTTCATGTAAAGTATAATAATATGATATAC
This sequence comes from Oryza punctata, assembly GCA_000573905.2. NCBI lineage: Eukaryota > Viridiplantae > Streptophyta > Magnoliopsida > Poales > Poaceae > Oryza > Oryza punctata. Next base: position 17,352,149 of record CM002496.2, read on the forward strand.
CAATTCATGCAGATATATAATGCACATATCTGTAATTCATATATTTGTGCCCCATGTCATAATGCATAATAATATGATATTACAGATATATGATAATGCATATATATGTGCCCCAGGTCATGATGTATAATAATACGATATATAATGCATATATCTGCGACACGCATAATAATTCACAATGGTATTGATATCATTATTTATTCATCTCACGAGCATCCTTTTTGTGTGTGGCATGCGTGTGCGTATATATCTGCGTCATTATAATGCCTCGCGAGTGGATGATATTTTTTTATATAATATAGTGGATTTTCATATTACAATTATTTTTATATTACATACCTGTGCTAATGCTACGGAGTGATTTTGATAACTCAAAATGAAAAACATATAACACCACAATGACTTTTTTTAAAGTCATTACATTTCTGCATAGAATGGATGCTATTAAGGTTGAAGCAAAAAAATTACATAAATAGTTATGCCAGTGACAATTACATAGTACCGCACATGTTTCTCCTCGCATGATGTACAAAATCAAATGATAATTGTCAGCAGGATTTGAATTTTTAATTTATTTTTGTAAAACATGAATGTAAACCATGAATATTAAAATGATATTTTACAACAAAACTTTAAAACATGTGTTATTACCTGTCATTGTTCACCAATCAAGAATGTTTTTATAGACAATATTCCTTGTACTCCTTCCTGCGGGGTTAACTTATTTTTTTGGCTTTGCCAAAATCCTTATCGTTTTTGGGATGGTACTAATATTTTTCTTAGCCTCTATATTTGCATGATAATTGCAAGTTTTTTTCATTCTTATGTTGATACTCATTGGAACACATTGGATAGTCCATTTTGATGCACATGACCTGTGTTTTTTCAATAATAAAGTCAAATAGAAAAGGACAAGACATGTCTTATATACAACCCACTATCCAGTATACAACACCTTTATGGTGATTCGTTATACCTCCGAGATATAACAAATAATTATCATCTTGTAGAGTGCAAGATAGAACGGTAAGCCTAACTTTATAAATGAAAAACCTGATGATTCACAGTGCAAAAGGATGAAGCAAAATTTACGAAAAGGAATTCTCCCAGTACAACATATGGCACAAAGAAGGATTGACACTGCCAAAGGATGAAGCAAAATTTACATTATCCGATTCCCATCCTGTTCTAACAGTAGTTACAAAAGAGAAGATTGCTTCCAAGGAATTTGCCGTCGAATGAGATGCTTGATTTCATCTGTGTGAGAATGTAACCAACAGCACAACAGGACACTTCCAAATAACATGACTGAATATTCAGTCTAGCTTTATCACTACCTCCAAAGAATTTTCGACAAAAAGTATTAAGGTGGCACTTGAAAATATAAAGGTTATACATTAGCAGGGTCAAGGCCAACAGATTACTAAGAAATAAGTTCCTAAATCTGAAAGGATGTTATTGTGTAGACCCACAGAGTAGATAATAGAGTTTGCGAATTTTGAGGAATTTTTAAGCCATGCACCTAAATATATCTTTTGTAGATCAGGCTTAGAATGAATACTTAATATTACATATATTTACACTGTTTCTCATCCAGATGGATACTTCTTAATTGTAATTTGTGAGAATGTTCCATTTAATATTTGCTTTTCTAAGCTGATAGCAAACAAAAACTTCCAGGATCCTAGATAATTGAATATTTACTCCTCTTGATGCATGTGGCCAGATCCTTATATTGGTTCAAAATAACTTTCAGGAAAACATAGGGAAATTATCAGAGTTTTTTCACCATCCATGTCTACTGACATTTGACTTTCATAGCAAACCTCTTGCTATTGTGTGTTCTCCATCACCACGAAATGCAGACTGAACTGGAGTTATTTTTATGAGAAATTCATCAACACTGACGTACACTTAAAATTATCCTAAGAAACAAACTTGTCATAGAGCTCTGGAGATAGGACGTGAGAACCGAGAAAGGATCGGTGGCAGCGAGGAGCAGATCGCCGCGGAAGGCGTCGGCGGCCACCTGGCGATGGGAGAGCTTCGTGCGGCAGATCGGTGGCGGCGAGGAGCAGAACGGCGCGGAAGGCGTCGGCGGCGATGTGAATCCTGGTGGAGGACGGATGCGACGACGGCAGAGGGGCGGCTGTCGATCCAGCTGATGTGATTCACTATCTCCTCGAAAAACCAGTGCAATTCAGATTTTACAGAGAAATATCAAAACAAAAAGTAAATGGACTGATTCCAAAAAAGGGATTCCTCGAAAACTACTGGACACATGCAGATTTCCTGAGCATTTGTAATGATCAATGATCAAATCAAATTATTATTGTTTTTTACCTTCCTAGCAGCAAGCTTGCGATATTCTTGGCTGTTTACTCCAGTACAAGTATGCTGGCCACCGTCACACAGAAAATTGACAGTGCAAGTATGCCTGCAAAATCAAAGGACAGTGATCAGTAAAATTTTGATCAACAAATATTTTTTCCCCTTCAAGTTTAATAGCTGCTGTTTGTCATGAACTAAAATGTTTTTGTTTACATGTAACTTATGCATAACCACAGTCATTGTATGATTTTGCTTAAATGGGACCTGTGCATAACCACAGTATCATTCTCTCTTTAGGTGTGATTTTGCTTAAATGGGACCTGTGCATAACCACAGTACCGTTCTCTCTCTTGGTCATAGCATGGAAGCAAAAAGTTTGTAAATACACATGAAACATGTTCAGGAAAGAAGGATCATGACTGAGAAAGAAGCAATGAAAATCAGTGCAATTCAGATTTTACAGAGAAATATCAAAACAAAATGTAGATGGACTGATTTGAAATTTTGAAAACAAGTAAAAGGTTTGACTACAGATTTAATCAGGTATAGTTAGTAAGTGGCAAGACAATTCAATGGATCAATTAGTTAGCTCTCGAGGGAATCAAACAGATGATACAGCCAATCTATGTATTACACTTCTGCCATGCACATTACCTGTGCTATGAGATGTGGAGCTTAGGGTGGAGGTAAGGTGGGAGCAAAACGGCGGTGATGGGGATCGGCGGGTGCGGCGAACTGGCGGCATGCGTACGACGGCGAACTGGCGGCGTACGGAGGCGCACGTGGAGGAATCCGACGAGCGGGAAGGGGAGCGCGGGTGCGGTGAACTGGCGGCGTGCGGAGGCGCGCATGGCGGAATCCGACGAGCGGGAAGGGGAGCGCGGGTGCGGCGTGCGGCGAGGTAGAGATTGGGGGAGCGCAGGCGCTGACCGGGGGAGGCGAGAGAGGAGATCGGGTGACTGTCGGCGCGGAGGCGAGGGAGGAGATCGGCGATGGGGCGCGGAGGAGAGTGGGGGCGGCGATGGTGGCGTGGTGGAGAGCGGGGGGCGGTGATGGCGGCGCGGCGTTGTGCGAGAGAAGGATGGGAGCGGGAAGGGGAGCGATATCGGGGTGGTGTTCGAGCGCGTGAGAGAGAGAGAAGGGGAGGAGAGAGAGGCGGATCTGGGAGTGAGGTGCGGGAGTTTTACGTGAATTTAGGGGAACGCGGTGCCGTCGGATGTAATTGATCAGATGATTTTCGATCATTGGATGTGTCACATGATGAATGAGTAAAACAACCTGTTGAACTATAGGGTAGATTTAGGGCATTCACATTACCGATCTCTTATGTGTTTTACGCCTTCCATGTCCAGCCCTTAACTAATTTGGGCATTTGGGCTCCCTTCAAACCGAGGAACCCCTCACCACCACGTATCCAATCTCTGAACCTATCTGATTGGTCAATACACAAATACGAAGTTAATGGGAAGGTGGAAAATTTATAAGTATTTACTTGAAAAATTATGTTAGGAGGTGATAAATAAACTGAATGTGTACTTTCAGGCCTTTCCACTCTCCTGTACCTTAACTAGAATTTGTACTTTTCCCTTTTCTTTCAAGTGGGGAAACTCTCCCCCAATGAAGCTTCTAAAAAACATAAACTGAATGCGTTGTAGCTGATAAGCATTGTGATTGTGCTCGTCTGCTTTAGGACATCCTCAATGTTGAGACACACCATAACCATAAGGTGGGACCCATAGCCATATATCCCTTTACTTGTAATAAACGCTACGAGATCCTTTTTTCACCTTAAGCTAAGGCCCACCAAGGAAAAAATTTATATTCACCCTTTTAACATGAAGATTCAAAGCCAACAAACACATTGAAAAGATGCGAAGCAATTTTATTCCTTATAGCTAGTTTTAAGCTTAAGGTTAACCATAGCCATATTCTCTTGTGAATTCACTTCCCATTGCATAAAATTGAATCACAAATATTACTTTAATGCTTCAGGTTATTTTTACATGCACATTGGAGATTGGAGATATCCAGTTTCAAGACGTGATCACGTGTAACCTCATTGTCTATTGGTAGGTCCAGTATCTTTTCATGTAGGTTCGAATCACTTTTCTTATTTATTACTATGTTGTTTGTGTAATAGACGACTGACGGTGTCGTGGGCCCAGGGTATACTGACTTAGGGCCTGCGGCGGCCCCGTTCGCCCATGTGGCCATCCCCGAGGGGGGATCGGGCCTGAGGGTGACATGGCAGCCGCCCACTCTAAGCCCCGGCACCCCTCGGGGGCTGCCAGATTAGGGGTCGGGCTCCCCCGACCCCCCGAGCTACCACCACGTGTGGCGGAGTAGGTGAGCATTCCCAGCGCTCACCTACCCCCATTAATGGAGGTGCAGCCAGATTGCGCCTGCACGCGTGTGTGCCGCATTAAATACGGAATGACACGCACGCGCGCGCCTGACACTGGTCACGGTCGGCTGACCGGCCGGAGGCCGGTTCGAATGATCGATGGGACACAGCACAGTGCTGGGCATGCCGCCGCACGCCCGGTAGGTATGCTACGTCTCTCGTCAGGTCACATGAAGGTTATGTGAGCCGTTTTGGCTCACATACCTCGCCAGAGTTGGTGCGCCAAGTCCAATCACCTGGCGCATCACACCCCGTACGGTCGGACAAGCAAGTCTCCGGCCGTTTAATGGAGAATGACATGCGGTGTCACATAGAAGATGGACAGTCTGACAGGAGTCATGCCGGCACTACAGGACGGTAGACTTCGGCCGCAAGCCACAATGTGGCTCTTAATTGTAAAAGAGTTTTTTCCTTTTCTCTAGATTTTAGCCTGTCCGGCCCGTGTGGTGTCCCCTTGAAGTATAAAAGGAGGCCCAGGCCTAGAGGAAATGGGGCTTTTTGGCTCTCTCTCTTTTGGGTGGTTGCTCCTTGTTGGACTCAACCCTTGAGAACAGAAAGCACTTAGATAGTCCATCTCAAAGGAGTAGGGTATTACGCCTCGCCGGCGGCCCGAACCTGTATACTTGCTCACGTGTCACTGTCCTCTCTCTCTCTCGATCTCTCCACCTCACCGGTGCACTGGAATCGAGGCTGGGAACGCCTCTCTTTCGCGCCCTGGGCCGAACCCAAAAAGGGGGTCTCCACAGTCCCCCACTGCGGAGTTTCTCCTCCAACAGCTGGCGCGCCAGGTAGGGGCGCGTAGACGCTTTCTTCGGTTCCCACGCTTTCCGTGCGTGCCAAGTCTCGCCGAGTCAGCCCTATGGCTGAAGAGGCGGTGCTTTACACGCCCACGCTGAGCATCAGCGACGATGGCGGAGAGCTACATCCCCGTCGTCGAGTGCATACCCCGTCACCGCCTCCGCACCGGAGTCCTGGACGGGGGAAAGCGCAGGAGGCGCTGGAGGGCTCTGCCACCTCCCCGCAGCCCAGCGACGAATGGCGGCACCGCCCCATGGCGCGCCGCCGTCTGGTCTATGGCGACGGCGACACCCCTCAGGGCGCCCTCCAGGCGGCGGGGGTGCTCTTGCGCCATCCGCCCATCGCCACGGACCCAGAGGCTCCCATCCAGCGCTGGCTGGACGACGTGGCCAACCTGGTCAAGGCGGTGCAGCAGCAGCTGGACTCCGGTGGCCGCTCATCGGCAGCCGGATCGTCCGGCACCGCAACTGTTGCCTCTTCATCGGCAAGGCGAAGAGCACGATGGGCGGCAGCCCATGCCCGCCGCTCGTCCTCACTTCCCTCGTCGACGCCCACGGCTACTCGCGGGCGTCAGGAGAGCATATATGCCGGGCCGGATGCCCGGCTCAACATCGAGCGTCGGCGCGATGAGCGCCGCGCCACCCAAACGGGAGATGGCGCCGTGTCCACGGTCGACGCGCGCCCCAGCGGCCATAAGGGTAGGCCCCCAGTTTCCCCTGTCGTCGGGGCTGGATGCCGTGCCTTTGTGGCGAGTCTTCGGAATGTCCGATGGCCCCCAAAGTTCCGGCCCAGCATCCCGGAGAAATACGACGGAAGCGTCAACCCCACCGAGTTCCTCTAGATTTATACGACTCGGATAGAGGCGGTGGGGGGTGACGATAGGGTCATGGCGAACTTTTTTCCCATGGCCCTAAAGGGCCAAGCGCGGGGTTGGCTCATGAACTTGCCACCCGCCTCGGTCCACTCCTGGGAGGATTTGTGCCAGCAGTTCACCACGAACTTTCAGGGCACATATCCACGCCCAGGGGAAGAGGTCGATCTGCACGCAGTGCAGCTGAGGGACGATGAGTCCCTCCGATCATATATACAGCGGTTCTGCCAGGTCTGCAACACTATCCCCTGTATCCCCGCACACGCGGTGATATATGCGTTCAGGGGAGGCGTGTGGCATAACCGCATGTTGGAGAAGATCACCTCCAAGGAGCCTCAGACCACCGCACAGCTTTTCGAGCTCGCGGACTGTGTGGCCCGGAAGGAGGAGGCGTGGACATGGAACTCCTCCGGCTCCGGCGTGGTGGCTGCGGCTGCCTCCGAGTCCGCTGCCTGTTCTAGGCAGTAGGAAAAAAGGAGGAAGAAGAGGACCACCTGCTGCGGTGACGAGGGACATGTCCTCGCCGCCGAGGGTACTTCGTGGCCGCCGCGCAAGGGGAGGGCTGCGAAGGACGACAGAAGGAGCACCGCTCCCGGTCGGGAGCGCCAGGCAGGCAAGTGGTGCTCCGTGCACAACACCTCCCTCCACGACCTCACCGACTGCCGCGCGGTCAAGGGCTTGGCCGAGCGTGTCAAGAAGTGGGGGGAGGAGCGGGGGCAGGAACGCCGTGGAGGCCAGGGCCCCATGGCCCCTACCAGCGACCGGCGAAGTGAGGCCAAGCAGAAGGCCCCCGCCGATGATGATGGCGACGACGACTTGGGCTTCCAAGAGCCTGAGGCCACCGTCGCCACCATGGATGGGGGAGCATGTGCTCATGCTTCCTACCGTAGCTTCAAGACCATGAAGCGCGAGCTTCTGGCCGCGGTCCCCACTCATGAGGCCACACGGCGGGCTCGGTGGTCGGAGGTCCCGCTCACCTTCGACCAAACCGACCACCCCCCATGCGTTGCCCGGGGTGGACAGGTTGCGATGGTGGTCTCTCCCACCATTTGCAATGTCAAGTTGAGGCGCGTTCTTATAGATGGAGGCGCCACCCTCAACATCCTCTCCCCCACGGCCTATGACCTCATCAAGGTCCCGGGGATGAAGCTCCTGCCGTCCCTGCCGATCATCGGCGTGACGCCGAGACACACATGGCCTCGAGGTCACATTGACCTCCCGGTCACGTTCGGTGGCCCCAACAATTTTCGCACCGAGCGGATAGACTTCGATGTGGTAGATCTCAATATGCCCTACAACGCGGTGCTGGGGAGGCCCGCGTTGGTGAAGTTTATGGCGGCCACCCACTAAACCTACCTCCAGATGAAGATGCCAGGCCCACGTGGCCCCATCACCATCTACGGTGATCTCAAGATCGCACTGGCTTGCACGGAACAGCGCGCAAGCAACCTCGCCGCGGTCCCAAAGTCCGCGGGCAGTGATGGGAGGCCCAAGGCCTCCTCATCTCACGCCCCGAGGAAGCGGATGACCTCGGGCGACGAGGTCCCCGTGAAGGAGGTGGCATTGGCCAGCGACCGGTCCAAGACCGTCAAAATTGGCGGTCACCTGGACGACAAATAGGGAGACGCGCTCGTCTCCTTCCTGCGGGCAAACGCTGACGTCTTCGCGTGGAAGTCGTCGGACATGCACGGGGTCCCCAGGGAGGTGATCGAGCATCGTCTGGCCGTGCGGCCGGGCGCGAGGCCTGTCCGGCAGAAAGTACGGTGACAGGCCCCCGAGCGCCAAGCCTTCATCCGTGAGGAGGTGGCGCGCTTGCTGGAGGCCGGATTCATCCGAGAGGTCATCCATCCGGAGTGGCTGGCGAACCCAGTCGTCGTCCCCAAGGCGAACGACAAGCTCCGGATGTTCATCAACTACACCGACCTCAACAAGGCATGTCCTAAGGACCCTTATCCCCTGCCACGCATAGATCAGATTGTCGACTCCACTGCGGGGTGCGACCTTTTGTTTCTTAGATGCATACTCAGGGTATCATCAGATTCGCATGGCTAGGGAGGATGAGGAAAAAACTGCATTCTTTACTCCCGTAGGCACCTACTGTTATACAACTATGTCTTTTGGTTTAAAGAATGCAGGCCCTACTTTTCAACGTACTACTCGTATCACTTTGGGTAGTCAAATAGGGTGTAATGTTGAGGCGTATGTCGATGACTTGGCTGTGAAAACGCGCAACCAAGAGACATTGCTCTCAGATATGGCGGAGACCTTCGAGAGTCTCCGCTCCACGTGCATGAAGCTGAACCCCGAAAAGTGTGTGTTCGGTTTCCCTGCGGGCAAGCTTCCTGGGTTCTTGGTCTCGGCCCGAGGCATAGAGGCCAACCCCGAGAAGATTAGCGCGATAAATAGGATGCGCCCCTCAGCAAGCTTAGGGATGTCCAGCGCGTCACCGAATGCATGGCCGCCATAAGTCGATTTATATCGAGGTTGGGAGAGAAGGCGCTACCCCTATTTAAACTCCTCAAGCGCTCCGGGCCGTTTAGGTGGACGGAGGAAGCCGAGCAAGCCCTCACCCAGTTGAAGGTTTATCTTAGCTCCCCCCGGTCCTAGTTGCCCCCGAGCCCGAGGAGCCGCTGTTGCTCTACTTGGCTGCGACCCCACAAGTAGTCAGCGCAACGCTAGTGGTGGAGCGCGCCGAGGAATGCCCTCGGTCCGCGCCCCACCGACCCATGTCGATACAGCCCGGGCTAGAGGCCAACGAAGGAGCCCATCAGCCAGGCGAGGGCCCTCGGGCCCCCCAGGTTAACGATGGCCCTACGTCCCCTCGTCAGACGCCGTCAGGTGCCCCTGGTCCCAAGGATGGCCCCGAGGCCACTGAGGGGAGGAGTGGCCCGATGACTTCTGACCCCGAGGTTGCCGGTATGTAGATGGAGTGGGCCCAGAGTGGCCCCTCCCATCATCCATGTGCGGGATCCAACGCCCATGGCGAAGAAACTAGGCCCCGCCGAAAGGTGCAACGGCCAGTTTACTTCGTTAGTGAGGCGTTGCGGGATGCCAAGACCCGGTACCCCCAGGCCCAGAAGTTGCTCTACGCAGTTCTGGTGGCCTCGAGGAAATTGCGCCATTATTTTCAGGCGCACCGGGTCACAGTGGTAACGTCCTACCCCCTCGGGCAAATTCTCCGTAACCGAGAGGGGACTGGGCGAGTGGTCAAGTGGGCCATTGAACTCTCTGAGTTCGACCTCCACTTTGAACCACGCCACGCGATTAAGAGTCAGGCCCTCACCGATTTCGTGGCAGAGTGGAGCCCAACCCCCGAACCCGACCTCGGGTTCCCCGACCCCGAGGCTGGAGCTGATCCCTCACAGCAAATGACCAGCTCTCATTGGGTGATGCAGTTTGATGGCTCGCTCGCCCTCCAGGGAGCTAGTGCCGGGGTCACTTTGACCTCGCCAAATGGGGACATCCTCAAATATTTGGTTCGCCTAGATTTTCGGGCAACCAATATTATGGCGGGGTACGAAGGGCTACTTGCGGGACTTAGAGCGGCGGCTGTAATGGGAATCCGCCACCTCTTGGTTCTAGGCGACTCTCAGTTAGTCGTGAACCAGGTCTCTCAGGAGTACCACTGCTCCAACCCGCAAATGGAGGCCTACGTCCGCGAGGTGCATGGAGCGCCATTTTGACGGGTTAGAACTCTGGCACATGCCCAGGCGAGACAATACGCTCGCCGACGAGCTGTCACGGCTCGCCTCGTCACGCGCCCCAGCCCCACCGGGTGCCTTTGAAGAAAAGCTTACCCAGCTGTCGGCGCGTCTTGATCCCCCGGGGGACTCAGACACTGCCACGCTAGCCTCGGGGCCCGAGGGAGTCCAGGCCCCGAGGCCCGAGGGGGTTGAACCCGACCCCCAAGACAAATCGCCTAGATGACTGAGATCCAGGCATTCCTCAAAGATGAGACTCTCGCCGAAGATCGCGAAGGGAGCGAGCGAATCATTCGCGTCTCCAAGAGGTATGTGCTGGTAGAGGGGGCCCTCTACCGACGCAGTGCCAACGGAGTCCTCCTCAAATGCATTTCTCGGGACCATGGCATCGAGCTCCTCGCCGATGTCCATGAAGGCGAGTGTGGCGCTCATTCCGCCTCACTCACCTTGGTTGCCAAGGCCTTCCGGCAGGGTTTCTACTAGCCGATGGCGCTCCAGGATGTGGCCGATCTGGTCAGGCGATGCAGGGCGTGTCAATTCCACACCAAGCAAACGCATCTGCCAGCCCAGGCCCTCCAGACCAAACCGCTCTCATGGCCATTTGTGGTCTGGGGCTGGATATCTTGGGTCCATTCAAGAAAGCGTTGGGCGGGTAGGAGTATCTCTACGTCGCCATCGACAAGTTCACCATGTGGCCCGAGGCCTACCCGGTCATCAAGATCGACAAGCACTTGGCCCTCAAGTTCATCAAGGGCATCACTGCCCAGTTCGGGGTGCCCAACCATATCATTACGGACAACGGCACCCAGTTCACAAGTGAACTATTCGGCGACTATTGCGAAGACATGGGCATCAAGCTCTGCTTCGCCCCTCCCGCCCACCCCAAGAGCAATGGTCAAGTGGAGCGCGCCAATGTGGAAATCCTGAAAGGCCTCAAGACCAAGACGTACAACATCCTCAAGAAACACGACGACTCGTGGATCGATGAGCTGCCAGCGGTGCTATGGGCCAACCGGACTACCCCGAGCCGTGCCACAGGGGAAACACCATTTTTCCTGGTTTACGGCGTGGAGGCGGTCCTCCCATCCGAGCTCACCCTGGGATCTCCACGACTGCCCTGTACAACGAGGCAGATCAAGAGCACCTCCGACAGGACGACCTCGACTACCTTGAAGAACGAAGGCGGCGCGCCGCCCTTCGGGCCGCGCGCTACCAGCAGAGCCTAAGGCACTACCATCAGCGCCATGTCCGGGCCCGATCACTCAGCGTAAACGATCTCGTCCTATGCCGCGTCCAAACGCGTGCTGGACTGAGCAAACTCTCACCCATGTGGGAGGGGCCGTTTCGAGTGATCGGCATCCCCCGGCCGGGCTCGGTCAGGCTGGCCTCGGAGGATGGCACTGAGCTACCTAACCCGTGGAACATCGAACACCTTCGTCGCTTCTACCCATAAGGAGTCGCTGTGTTGTACCTCGGGCTCGGGCCAACCCCGTGTGCCCCATCGGGCACCGCAAAGTTGGCCGGGGGCTCCCACTATCAATATATTTCCCTTTCGCATTTATTTTCTAAGTAGCAGATTTCTTTCTTATATATTCAATTGTTTCAACTATGTTTTCTTCTTCGCACGATTCGTTGGGTGTTTTGTCTTAACTCGGGGCGTTTGTGTTCGTGTCGCTCCCGGTGGTGCACACCGCCTAGACGCCGACGGGGCCCAAAGCGAGCCGTGCCCCGAGACATGTTGAACTCTAGGGGAACTCGCCAATGGCCCACAATCGGGTCCGCACTTACCCTGGTCATCATGCTCTCGGCCTGGCCAGTCTCGACATGTGGAACTCCCCAAGTGCACTAGCTCCGGTTCCTATCACTTGGGATTGCGGCCCGAACCCGAACCCCCGCTTAAGTCAAAACGCCGGATGGTTCAACAAGGGAAAAACAGTTGGAACACGAGACCAAATTGCGAACTGACATAAATCTATGAAACATTCATTGCAGGGGAATAAAGATGCAAGCATAAGGAAAAATGTCGATTATTACATGATCGGCACGAAGGCCAAATATATACAAGTGCAACAAAAGAAAAAGGTGGAGGGGCTGCCAGCCGCGGGCCTCGGCCTGTGGAGTCACGCCTCGCCGCCGTCATCGCTATCACCGCCAGCGTCATCGTCGTTGTTGTCGGAGGCCGGTGGAGGGGCGAACCGAGGGGCTGTCCCCTCAAAGGAGTAGACAATCTCGCGGGTAGCCTCCTGGACTTGGGCGCGGGCCGCTGCCTCGGTCTCCGGCGGGAAGTCATCGAAGACCTTCCATGGGGAGAAGTCCAGGTCGCGGGCCTGGCAGCTAGCCAGTACCAGCTCCACCGCCCCCTCGGCGAGGGCCTTCGAGGAGGCATTTATGGTCTCCTCGATCTCCCCCGGGAATCTCCCGAGGCTCTCCGCCATGTTGGCGAGGCGGTGAGCGCCCCCGGCCGGCGTGTTGTCAAAGGCGTAGATCTGACCCAGCCAGACCCCCGCCTCGCGCCCGGCACGCTCCAGCTTCGCGACGACGTCCTGGAGCATGCCGGGGCCCATGTCCTTGGCCAGCTTGAGGGCCTCGACCTCCCCGGTGCGGGCCGTCAGGAGCTCCTGGAGCACGGAGGCGGTCTCCTCGGCCGTGGCAAGGCGGTCTCCTCGGTCTTCTTCAGCCTCCCGCAGGCGTGCCTCGGCCGCCCGGCGGGCCGCCTCTTCGGACGACCGTCCCTCGGCCTCGGCCCCTGTGGGCCGACCGGTCTTGGACTGGCGGGGGGGCTCCCCGAGGTGGGAGGTCGCTGCACAAGAGAAGCAGAAAACAAGACACTTAAAAATGAGAGTGAAAAGAAGAGAAAGGGGCGACCCCTGTTGGCAACGAGACTGCACCTGCTCGCCGGACGCTTGAACGTCCACTTGGGGGGCTCTATGAAACCCCCCTTGCTGGGCTTTGTCCCCTGGCGGGGTGCGGTCTCCCCCAGCTTACGGAGCCGCTGCTTCTTCTTCTCTCCCCGGGCGGGGGTGACGGCGAACCGCCCACCGACCGCTTCCCCGGGGCGCTCTCAGCACCACCCCCACGGGGTGGAGATGGGGGAGGGGAGCTCTCCCCGTGCTTTCGCTTCCCTTTGGGGTCTTTGGCGTGGCTACCCCCAGAACTGCTGCCGTGGGGGCCGACGAGCGGCCCTCGCCGGAAGAGGGCCATCCTCCTCCTCCGCTGTGGCTGCCCCTGGCGCCGTCGTGGCCCTGGTCCCCCGAGGCCCCGATCGCGGCGATGATAGCTCGGATGCTCTCGCGATCCAAATCGCTGCACAGGGGGAGCACCCCGGCGGGGATCAGGGATGGCTCCACCGTGCCGAGGTTCAGCACGTGTTGGATCACTACCCGGAGATCCTCCGGGCTCCAATCCCAGTCGCGGCCCAGGTGCGATCGGCAGGGATCTTCGGAGCCGGTGTACGCCCAGGCGCCCCGCCTGCGTTCCTGGAGCGGGGCGATGCGGCGGCGGAGGTAATCCCCGAAGACCATCGCGCCGGTGAGGCCCTGAGCGCGCAGGCCAACCAGGCGATCCAAGACGGCGTCGTACCCCTCCCCGAGGGTGACGACCGACCGCCATGTCGGCCTCTGCGTCGGCGGGTGAGTCGGGAGTCGGAGGCGGCGCTCGTCGGGCAGACTGGTGTAGAACCAGTCGCTCTTCCAGTCGTCCCACTTCTTGCGCAGGACGTAGGGGATGTACTGCTGTGCCACCTGCGCCCGCGGCTGGAAGTAGCAGTCGCCAATCTCCGTCGGCGGCGACACCGACTGGGTGGTGTAGAACCACCGGAACAGTCGGAGTGTGGGTCTCACCCCCACGAACATCTCGCACAGGTGTGCGAAGATGGCCAACATCATCACGGTGTTGGGGGTGAGGTGCGCCATGTGGAGATCGTAGTAGTTTAGGACCTCCAAGAAGAAGTGCGAGAATGGCGGGACGAGCCCCGCCATGGAGAAGGGAAGTCAGAAGACCGACCGGTCGGGGAACTGCGGCGCCGGGTGCGCTTCGCCCAGCATCACCGCCTCCCGGTCGGCCACCGCTGGCATAAATTTACGCGGCAGGCTAGCCGTGTGGTCGTTGTTAATACGCGACGGCGGCAGCACGCTGCCCTCAACCGGTGAAGATCCCAGCGCCATTGCACTGCAGGATGAAGGACGCGACAACGAGTGTGTGTGGTGAGAAGGGTGCTAGGAAGCAAGGAAAGCAAGGGCGCAAGGAAGCTGTGTTGGGCAAAAGTGGCGAAGGAAAGGGAAAACACCCTTCTCGACGCCCTTTATACCCCAGCCGTTGCCGCGCCCGGCTCCTCGTTTCCCACGCCCACTATCTCGCCCCCTTGATTCTCGCGCGCACTTCCTCCATTATTCCCACTACTCCGTTTGCGGTGCGCGTGCGAAATGCCGCAACCGTCACGGAGATAGAGGGACAAATCGCGTCCGCCTTAATGGCGCACGCGGTTGTCGGGAGATACGCCATCATCACGGCTTTGAGCATGCAGGCAGACGTGTCCCGTTTTGCATGCCACCCCCAGTAATGGGGCCGTTACGGGGTAATGGCCTGTTACTGCTGAGAGGTGTTTTGCACGTCGCCCCGGATAATGAGGCCGTTACGGTGTAATGGCCCATTGTCGCTGAGAGGCATCCTTCTTCCGCGTGAAACCGGCGACTGTCTGTCTCCTCTAAGAACCTGGGCCCACATCACATCGGATCGATGTGGTGGCGCAAAGCCTGGTCGTCCCACGGTGGGGCCCCCACAGGCTTTACGCCGGGGGCTACTGTCGGTGTCATGGGCCCAGGGGTATGCTAACTTAGGGCCTGCGGCAGCCCCGTTCGCCCATGTGGCCATCCCCGTAGGGGGATCGGGCCTAAGGGTGACGTGGCAGCCGCCCACTCTAAGCCCCGGCACCCCTCGGGGGCTGCCAGATTAGGGGTCGGGCTCCCCCGACCCCCCCGGGCTGCCGCCACGTGTGGCGGAGTAGGTGAGCATTCCCAGCGCTCACCTACCCCTATTAATGGCGGTGCAGCCAGATTGCGCTTGCACGCGTGCGTGCCACATTAAATACGGAATGACACGCAAGCGCGCGCCTAACACCGGTCACGGTCGGCTGACTGGCCGGAGGCTGGTTCGAATGACCGATGGGACACAGCACAGTGATGGGCATGCCGCCGCACGCCCCGTAGGTATGCTACGTCTCCCGTCAGGTCACATCAAGGTCATGTGAGCCGTTTTGGCTCACATACCTCGCCAGAGGTAGTGCGCCAAGTCCAATCACCTGGCACATCACACCCCGTACGGTCGGACAAGCAAGTCTTCGGCCGTTTAATGGAGAATGACAAGCGGCGTCACATAGAAGATGGACGGTCTAACAGGAGTCATGCCGGCGCTACAGGACGGTAGACTTCGGCCGCAAGCCACAGTGTGACTCTTAATTGTAAAATAGTTTTTTCCTTTTCTCTAGATTTTAGCCTGTCCGGCCCGTATGGTGTCCCCTTGAAGTATAAAAGGAGATCCAGGCCTAGAGGAAAGGGGGCTTTTTGGCTTTCTCTCTTTTGGGTGGTTGCTCCTTGCTGGACTCAACCCTTGAGAACAGAAAGCACTCAGATAGTCCATCTCACAGGAGTAGGGTATTACGCCTCGCCGGCGGCCCGAACCTGTATGCTTGCTCGCGTGTCACTGTCCTCTCTCTCGATCTCTCCACCTCATCGGCGCACCGGAAGCGGGGCCAGGAACGCCTCTCTTTCGCGCCCTGGGCCGAACTCGAAAAGGGGGTCCCTACAGTCCCCCGCTGATGGTGTTTACCCATCGACAGCGACGATGATGATCTTCGACATACTTTGATCATTTGTTTTGTTAAAAAATTATGTAGTTATCATTTATTTTATTGTGAGTTACTTTTATCACTAAGCATGATTTATATCTTACGTATTTGTATAAAATTTTTAATAAGATAAATGATTAAACATGTGTTAAAAATCAATGACGTCTTTATTGTTGTAGTTGACTAAACAGGTGACCTTTACTGCTTTTCAAAGATTCATTCGCTAAAATCACTCGCTATCCTCGAGACAAACCCCGGTGCACGTGCTGCACAAAGAATCGATCCATCCGGGTCAGGAAAATCCAGAGCAAGCACGTGCGTGCTTTCGCCTATGCCGGAGCAGCAGGAAACCAAGAAGCGGCGCCGCCGCCGCCCCCGCGCGCGGACGGCGACGCTGCTCCTGGCGTACGCGGCGCTCGCCATGGAGCGCGCCGACGCGGCGCTGCTCCCGTCTGTATACAGGGAGATCGGCGCCGCGCTGCAGGCCTCGCCGTCGGCGCTCGGCTCGATCGCGCTCTCCCGCTCCGTCGTGCAGGCCGCGTGCTACCCGCTCGCCGCGTACCTGGCCGCGCGCCACGACCGCCTCACCGTCGTAGCCCTCGGCGCCTTCCTCTGGGCCGCCGCCACCCTGCTCATCGCCGTCTCCACCACCTTTCCTCAGGCCAGTGATCTTTGCACGTTTCCATCGAAGCTCACCTTGCCGGCGTGCCATGCTCCATGGTTGACAAGCATTTCATGATGCGATGCAGATGGCGGTGACGGCGGCGTTGAACGGCGTCGGGCTGGCGCTGCAGATCCCGGCGATATACGCCTTCGTCGCCGACTCCGTCGACGGCACGAGCAGGGGCGTGGCGTTCGGGTGGCTCATGGTGGCGGGAAAGGTCGGCACAGTGGGTGGCACTTCTCTTGGCCTCCTCATGGCGCCCACCTCGTTCTTGGGAATTCCGGGCTGGCGCCTCGCCTTCCTCCTGCTCGCTGCCGCCGGCGCCGCGGTCGGTGTTTCCATCCGCTCGTTCGCCGCTGGCAACGACGCGGCGGCGGCGGCGTCGACGACCACCGCCACCAAGCCGGTGCGGCAAGAGCTGCAGGAGTTCGCGAGGGAGGCTAAGGCCGTGCTTCGTGTCCCGTCGTTCCAGGTCATGGTCGCGCAGGGGCTCACGGGCTCGTTCCCCTGGTCGGCGCTCTCCTTCACGGCGATGTGGCTGGAGCTCGTCGGGTTCTCCCACGGCGAGACGGCGGCGCTCATGGCGCTGTTCAAGGTCGCAACCTCGCTGGGCGCCCTCCTCGGCGGCAAGATGGGGGACGCCCTGGCGCGGCGGTTCAAGAACTCCGGCCGCATCGTCCTCGCCCAGATCAGCTCCGGCTCGGCGGTGCCCCTCGCCGCCGTCCTCCTACTCGCGCTCCCCAGCGATCCACCCGCCACCGCCAAGCACGGCGCCGCGCTGTTCACCCTGGGACTCATGGCGTCATGGAACCCGTCGTCGACGAACGGCCCGATACTGGCGGAGATCGTGCCGCCGCGGTCGAGGACGAGCGTGTACGCGCTGGACCGGACGTGCGAGGCCGTGCTCGCGTCGTTCGCGCCGACGGTGGTCGGCGTCCTCGCAGAGCGCCTCTACGGCTACGAGCTGGCGGGGGGCGCCGCCGTCGAGGCGGAGCGGCGCAACGCGGCGTCCCTCGCCAGGGCGCTGTACACCGCCATCGCCGTCCCCATGGTGCTGTGCTGCCTCGTCTACTCGTTCCTGTACTGCACCTACCCGAGGGACAGGGAGACGGCGGCGCGGGCAGAGGCGGCGGCGGCGGCGGCGGCGGCGAGGGGAGACGGCGGAGCTCGTTCCGACGGCGGCGAGGGGTCTGACAGCGAGGATGAAGGGGAGGACGAGAGGAAATTGCTTCCGAAATGATGGAAATTTGGGTGATTTCTTTTTGTTCATGCACCAAACCTCGGAAATTCGGGATAATTTAGTCAAACTATAGTCGAGATTTGTATTTTTGAAACTTTTCATCTATAAACGTACGGAACAGACTCCTGCAATCACAAATCGCAAAATATATAGGGAGCTCACTAAATTTCAAAGAGAGTACTTTCTTAACATTTGATTTGAATTAGGTATAGATGGTCAAATGGATTTTTTTATTTTTATATTTTTATTAAAATATTTACAAATTTAATTTAATTGCTCTTACAGAGGACGTTAAGGTGCCTAAATATAAATTTCCATTATAAATTATTGACTTTATGATTTTTTGATTTAAAAATACATCACATAAAGTCGGATGAATTTAAACATTTTATATATATCAAAATTGTAGATCTCGACTTAGTATTTGACAACTTTTTTATTTAAGAAAATTTAGGTGTCCAAATATTCATTATAAAATCTAAAACCTATTTAAACAAAATCTCAGATCTCCATTTTAAACAACATCAGATGGAGACAAACTTTATACAAAAGTTAACTTTGTAGTTTATTACTTTTCTATTTAAAATCATTTAGTGCCGAATAAGCATTATTAGTTTTTGAGCAATTAAAATCGATAGAAAGGGTTATAGTATAAATTGAAAATTTACGTTTAGACCCTTAATAGCCTCTGAAGGGAGATTTTTAAGAAGCGTCTAGATTTGTAAATTTTTAAAACAAAGAATTATTTTTGTAGTTTTTTTAATAAATCTTTTGATAAAGAGAAAGACAACCAATAATAGAGAGCACCAAACTTGGATACTCAAGCATGTAGGCCTACAGCCCATTTTCTTAAGCGTGAAGCCCAATACCGGCCCAAGTCTATCACTGTGCCTATCAAGGAATTTTTTTTATTTTTATATTTTTTTAATATTTACAGAAATATTATAGCGTCGAAAATATTTGCAGAAATAGACCCTGTCGTCCTCCATTTGGGCGGCAAGGTGACGTGGCACACGCGCGGGGGACGGCTGATTAGGGGTACTTTGAATTTTGCACGCGGCCCCCTTGCCGTCCTCTACTAGGGAGGCAAGGGGACCGCGTGCAAAATTCATAGCTCCTCGCCCGGTGGTCCTTCCATTTTGCAGGCGGTAACCTTGCTTTTTACAAACTTCGTCGTTACTTTTTACAAAAGCACGATCCCTTTCAGCGCATGCACGAGTACTTTCGACCGCACCGATGCAGCCTCCTTTATTCGCGTGCGATACGACTGCGGAATGGCTGCTCACGCCCTTACACTTTCACAAACGTCAAATCTTCCATGTCACATCAGCATATGTCTAATCTTACTTCGGTGTCATGCCACCCTTTAAAAGGGCGGAAGGCCTTATTCCGCCCATATATAGGACGGCAGGGTATACATCCGCGTGCACTCTTACTTTCGGCGACAATCAAGCCGACCCACCGTGCCCCATGATGTAGACACGTCAAGGTTATCACTGTGATTTTGGTGCCTATATAACGAGCGATGCGGCACAAAATTTCTTAATCTATGTACTCAACAAGCGCTAGGACAACCCTTCATTCCACCAGCTTTCGGCAATGGCTAGACGCCGGGGCGTTGAGGATCCCAACTGGCGTAGTGATCCTTGTGCATACCTATTCCCACCTTGGTGCCAGCGGCCTCTCATCCTTTGCGGTGACCGATGCCAACTAATGGCTTCGCGGAATCCAGACATTCGAGGAAGGTGCTTTTTTAGGTGCCCTAAATATGATCGTGAGGTATTTCATTCTCGTGCACTATGCTTATTCAGTTTTCACGAGCGTTTTTATTCTTCATCCTACTCTATTCATTAGACCCGCACTACGACTTGTGGATACATCGAGTGGGTCGATACAGAAAATCCCGTTCTCGATATGACCACTTGTTTACAAGAACGACGCTGGTATTTCTCATCAGAAAGTACTAAGCAATACTTGCAGAGAAAGACAGCTTACGAACACCAACGTCGTGAACAATAGTGCGACTGGCGGGTGCTAATGGACGCACTCCCTCCATGGGAAGCCCGTCCAAAATGCAGATGCGGTGGTCGTTGTCAGGTTCTCCATTCCACAAAATCTAGTACTTTGGGTCAGAGGTTCTTTGTTTGCCCAAATATTCTAGACGATGATTTCATGGTAAAAATATTTTGATTATCATGAATCCTTATTTTATCACAAGATTCACTAACTTTGTTCGCTTCACATCTATTCGTTTCTCCTAGGAACCGCCAAGAAGATGTCAATACAGACAATGGATAGACACCAAAAAGGTTCTAAGTGATCCAACTTCCCGTGTGGTGCAGCTTGAATTGCCATAGTAATACAGGTTTACTAAAGCGCAACTTGAGAGGGGAGAAGGATCCTCACGTAGGGGATAGCTATTATCGGACAACTTACCTTACTCAAATATGTAATGTCATGTTTCATTGTCCCATTATTATATCGTCGTCGTGTTCAACTCTTGCACTACCTTCCTTCTAGTTCGAATCTATTCTTATCTATGTAACCGCAATTGAACCAGATGTATCCTGTTCAAATTGTACTACTACTTATTTACGTAATATAATTCTTCTTGTTTCAGTGCATATAATGTTTCTGTGACCGAGACTACGATAGGACAATATCAATTTCATACACTAATACCACAAATAAGTTACAACATCAACTCTTATTTAAAATATGAAATTGCAAAACAACCGACTTCAATAGAATTTTCAAAATATTATCAACAAGATTTATCAACAAAGAACTCTTTAAGTGTTATCAACAAAGTTTACCTCATTGTAAAAAAATGGGTAAGGCCTGCCAGCAAGGGTTGTACTGCAAATTAGCTAGCAAGGGACCTCAATTAGACATCATTGCACTAAAGCCTACCAGCAAGGGGCTAAACGCAAAATAACCACCTTACCGACGTAACCGTAAAATGCTCACACGGTGAAATGTGCCACGTCACCTTGCCGTCCAAGTGGTGGGCGGCAGGGTCTATTTCTGCAAATATTTCCGGTGCTATAATATTTCTGTAAATATTAAAAAAAATAAAAAAAAATCGCCCATCAAGAAGACCTCATGCCCCAGAGTTTATAGCAAACATTCGAATGATTCGCCCATTAATCTCGGCTTTACTGGTTAATCGTTGTACATCTCCATGAGCCTATTGCTCAGTGAAGAAAAATAAAAAACCCAGACATCCCTTCATTTTTATTGTAAACAAAAACCTAGATGAACGAAAAATATTACTACTACATCTACTTAAAAAGTCACATACTTAAAAAATCACATGTAATTACACTGTAAATACATAATAGTACACTGTAATTACATAATACTTATAATGTAACTGTGTGTAACTACCAGTAATTATTCTTGTGGGGAAACTACTAACCAGCATTGCTTGCTTGCTCGGTTGGTCGGATTGACCTAGCGGGAAGTGCAGATCGTGAGATTGATCTCACAGATCATCTGTGTTTTATTTTCACACCCGTACGAGCACGAATCTTCACACAATTCTACGGTCAGAAAATTGACAGATCTGTAACCAAAAATCTGTTGAAAGATTTATAGCAAATTCGAACTTTAAAAAGGAAAAGCTTCATATGGCAAAATTAGTGATGTCCAGATTAAGCCAGAATTGATTGTCCTAGATCGCTCCAATAATACTAGCCTACGAGGTCGCGTATTTTTCGTGACTCTACACATCCTATTATGTGGTATGTGAGAGTGCCAATCTATTTTTCTTGGGTTTTTTCGTTGCTAGTAAAAAAAAATAGGTCAGGATGAGTGATAGTGTTACCCTGCTATTATAAATGACTTTTAATATTTATTGCAAACTTTAATAGGTATGAGTCATCGCTTTTATATATACGTATTGCTATTGTATTACCCTTTATCCTCCACTTATTTTTATTGGTGCACACTCGTCATATATTTTTGTAGGTTTTTAAGGAATTAGTTTAATTTTAATTTTTAATTTTTGTGAAAATCATTAGACCTATATTCTGACTACTATGATCTCTTTATTGGATGGAACGTGCGTGTTTCTGCAATTGCTAGAAATAAAGTTAATCGTATGAACATAAATTTTGAATATACCTTAAATAGCTCAATCTCGACTAATGAATCTGTAGTCAAAGGATGAGATTTTTTTTTTCCTTCCTTTTTTCTTTCCACTTCTAGTAGGTTCATCTCCGGAATCCTCTTGAATGTGTTCTTTTGTTATCCATTTAATCTAACGGTCCAAGATTTATTCTCTTTTATCTTGTAGTAAGTCTAACGGTTAATATTTATCAAATGATGTGGCTTATTCTCGCTCTACTTTGGATTTCACTTTTCAGTAGTTAAGATATGTGCATCTGTTTGCGCAAAGAGGCGACGCTTATTAATAGGAGTAGATAAGATGTCTACGTACTAGTACTACATTATGCATGCAAATATGTTGTCATCAACGATAAAAGGCTTTGTTATTCTATTGTGCACGTGACTGAAGGAACACAACAAAATTTACACGATTATGAATAAACGCATGAAGCTGATCGGAATAACAATCTCCAATTACTTGCTTGTTCTTGTTTTTTTTTCTCTTTTAGTGTTCTCTCTTGTGACAACTGACAAGATCACAATTAGCAGTACATCATTAGTTATTCTAATCGTAATAGTGTAATTGCCGCATCAAAATGGCTGATCGAATTAAAGGGAACTGGGACAAAATGTAGATTATTTGACATGATCATGGTCGGAGATAAACGATCTGGATCTATAAGTGTTTAGGAGTAAATAAGTGTTTTGTGTAAATGGCACTGTCACACTCGCACAGAATAGAATGGAAGTAGCTAGTTAGGCATTATACACTTCAAGCTTAGAGATTTCATGAGAAACATTTCAATCCACGTCGCCTTCAAAATGCTTTCTGATTACTTCCTGCCGGAGGAGATGTGCACACTTAGTAGCCACACAGAGTATGTTTTCGGCCTTGATCGTTTGTGCTGGCTGCCGCAGTGCAGCAGCAGCCAGCAAGTAGAACACCCTGTTGATGCCGCTGCAAATCAACTGTTATGTGTAGATTTAGATCCTATTTGAGGAGCTTAAGATTTTGAGAAACAACTGATTGGTAATCAGTTTCTGAGAATATGGAGAAGCTAGGTTTTTCAGCTTCTGACTTCTAATTCATTTTCTGGATTCTATATTTATAGATTCTGAGAATCTGGACTGTTTAGGGGAGCTGGAACTTCTGAGAGAAGTTGCAGCAGCTAGAAGCTCCCCAAACAAGCCCGCCTCGGGCTTGTTTGGGGAGCTTCTAGCTGCTACAGCTTCTCCTAGAATCAGAAATTCCCCCAAACAATCCAAGTTTTGATCCAGATTCTGAGAAACTGTAACTGTAGAATCCGAAAATGAACTAGAAGTCAGAAACTGGAAAACCCAGTTTTTCCAGATTCTCAGAAGCTGGCTACCAACTAGCTGCTTCTTTGAATGTTAAGCTCTCCCAAACAGGACCAGGCTGGTTGGCCGCGACTGTGCTGCTGTAGCAAGTACTACCGACTAGACCCTAAAGAAGCTTTATTCTATGCTTACATTGCTTTATATCACTTGCTTTAATTTATTTTGAAAGTTTATTTCTTAAAATATCTAATTTATTTCTGTTATCAAATTGATGACAAAAAAGTTAAAGGACAATAATCCAAATCAATAAATAAAAACATTCTAGCTGGACAATAGCGACATATTGACTGACATGTGGACTACGTGGCTTCAATCGAGGTTACGCCGAGCTTAGGTTGAGTTTGTTAGAATAGATGTCGAATATACTAGTTCTATTTGGTTACAGTTGGACTTGGTGTTGTAATATGTGTTAGGACTAGCGTAAGAATCGAACTCTATCCTAGGATCTCTCTTAAATAGAGAGGGGGCACCATAATATAACCATGGCGACTACAATGTAGTGTAGACACGTAGGGAGATGATGGCGGCGTAGCCATGGACTCGTAGCGGCTAGGTGCTATATTGATTGGGGAAGAGCACCCATAATCAGAGCCCCGGAGATGTAGGTTTCGGCTGAACTCCGTTAACAAATATCGTGTGTTCCTGTATCGTCATCTGGCATGTCTTGGGTAATCAATGACTGAAGCGATTGAGAAGGTTAGTCGTCGTTCCGCTATATCGACTAATTTTTGTAACAAGTGGTATCAGAGCAGAAGGTTTCCGCATTGGATCAAGAAGACATGTGGAGGAGGAAATATGAGGTGGCGATCACGCATCGATAGGAGATCGTCAGCCGTGGCGATGAGATCGATGGCGACAACGAGGACGTTGCGGAGGCGGCGACCTCGCTCGCGATCAGACCGGCGATGGTGGAACGTGATCGGAAGACGGGGCCGAGCGTGACCGAAGGTGACCGGAGAGATCGGAGGGGTAGCGCCATGGACGGTGCGCCCGATGACGCGGTGGTCGTGGATCCGCGGCGGCAGGGAGGCTATCGGCGGAAGGGCGAAACCGACGAGCGTGGTGTGGCGCGGCAGACGTGCAAGGCCAAGGACGACGTGGTCGTGGACGGTGAACACGAGGGCTGCGACTACGGTGCGTGCGATGGCACGGACAGCGCATATAGAGTATGTGCTATACACATATACAAGCGCATGGTGACTGAGCAGTAAGCCATGAGCAAAACCAACGAGCAAAGAGAACGATTGCAAACAGAGATTGCAGGGGTGTTGGAGATGGAGTCGGTGACTCGGATCAGGACACACGGTAGTGCAAGCTCGAAATCGAATCAATCTCTAGGAGGCTCGGCTAGGTTCTGTGGCAGACTGACTTCGGATGGCTACTGAGCTTACTTAGCTGCATGCAAGAGGTCACATGAATAGCTAGCAAGATGCAGTGTTTGTGCGGTGGTGTTGCAGGTCAGCGTGGCTCATGGGCATAAGACAAGAGGCATGGTGCAGCTATGTGGTGATCACGATCAAGGTGATGCAGTGAGTATACGGTTCGGGAGGAGGTGTGCGAGGTGTGCGTGTGTGATGGTTGGACTGGGCCGACAGGGTGGTTAGACCGACGGACTGGTTAAGACTATGGAGCTTGGACAGTTAAACCGGGTTGTAGCTGACGGGTGGTTTGCTACCGAAACTTGTAAACACATTCAAAAGAAGGGCAAGAAGGCTCTACAGATGGATAGTTTACAGGTGAAAAGGGCGAGTAGACTAGTGGCAACAGGCTAGTTAGGTTGCATATGGAATTATCTGGCAGAAACAAGGTATATCTGGGACTTGACGAGGAGTTGAGATATATGGAGTTAGACCAGAACTGAAGAAACGTTCTCGGGCAACAGTGGGTCAAATATCGTTGATGGGGTCAACGATACTGTTTGGCAGTATAGGATATATCCAAGATATGCAGGTCAGCATGATGGGGATATATGAAAACTGCATCACTGAAGAGGAAGAGCAAGCGTTATGGTGTAATTTCTTCGATGACTCGTGGCAATGGTGAATTTCTCAAAATATCATGGATTCAGTCTATGGATGCGGAAAGCATGGATGTTGGATTTGTTAGCTTGGTTCATAAGACTACAAGGAAGAAAGGGTTATTCGTCAGTCTGGTGTGTTTGACTTATCTATTTGGTGATAACATGGGTTATCTGGCCATGGATTAGATAAGATCAAATTAAAGATAGAAGATGAAGGTGAACATGGTCTTCGAGGAGTCTATGATGTGACAGCTAAGGATGAGTCCAATTTCGCTTAGCAAGACGACTGAGATGATAGGTGAGAAGGTGGAGCACTATTACAGGTGGAGTCCAGAGGAAGAAGTTACAAGGATAGTGGAGTCTCTTGAAGGCGGTGAGTCTGGTGCAGGCTCGTCGGGTGGCTCGTGGTGAAGCTGCAAAAGGAGACAACCCATGTCTGGAGGACCAGTGGATCGGCATAGTGATTCTACTGCTTCTAGGTGACGTATATTTGCTAAGGTGGAGTTTGTTAGAATAGGTGTTGAATATACTAGTTCTATTTGGTTACAGTTGGACTTGGTGTTGTAATATGTATTAGGACTAGAGTAAGAGTCGAACTCTATCTTAAGATCTCTCTTAAATAGAGAGGGGGCACCATAATATAACCATGGCGACTACAATGTAGCGTAGACACGCAGGGAGATGATGGTGGCGTGGCCATGGACTTGTAGCGGCTAGGTGCTATATTGATTGGGGAGGAGCGCCCATAATCAAAGCCCCGGAGATGTAGGCTTTGGCTGAACTCCGTTAACAAATATCGTGTGTTCCTGTGTCGTCATCTGGCGTGTCTTGGGTAATCAATGACTGAAACGATCGAGAAGGTTAGTCGTCATTCCGCTATATCGACTAACTTCTGTAACAGAGTTTGGTAAAACAGCTTCACCGAGCTAGTATCTCGTTCTTCGTTAACACGGTTCTCGAAGTCCTGACTGCCAAATGATATATTTCATGTAAAAAAATGTATATTCAAAAGTTTATTTAAAGAATATGATAGTCAATATTTAATTAATTGGATACTAATAATATCTTTTTAATACTCTTGTTTAAATCTAATGAAGATGGAGATAAAGTTAAGACACGCAAAAGAGAAAAACATTAACGTGTGATTAATTGATTTTTAATTATTACAAATTTAAAAATTGAGTATATGTGATATTTTAAAGCAATTTCTATATAAAAAGTTTTAGCACGGAACACACCGTTTAACAGTTTGAAACGTGTGCTAATGAAAATCGAGGAAAAATCTATGTCTTAATTAGAAAATAACACCACATTAGTTAATACTTAAATAACATGAGCCAAACGTCTCAATCGAACTGGGATTGATCCATGGATGAAGGATGATGGATCGATCTCCCCTGATTACAACAGTCGCTTTATTATTCGTGGCGCAGCTTGTCGGATGTCACCGTGCGCCACCACAGACACCACCCGGCCGCCACCATGTGACGCCTTACTGTGCCCCGCGCGCGCTGGCATTCTCTTCTCTTCTCTTCTTCCTCCTCCTCGCATCGATCACAGCTTAGCTGTGGTGGGTGGTGGCGTGGTGCACCTCACAGCTCACTCCACTCCACTCCACTCTCGCCTCTTCGATCGTCTCTGCCACTTCCGGCGGCCGGCCATGGCGTCGGGTGGCGCGCCGGCGGCGTGCCGCGGGCGGAGGGTGGAGGTCGTAATGATGCTCGCGCTTCTTGTGCTCTGCTTCTTCCACGCTGCCGTCTGTGTCTCTGCTTCGCCGGCGGTGGTGCCGCGCAAGGCGAATTTGTCCGGCAGGAAGGGTGGTTTGGCGGCGGCGTCGGCGGCGGCGGTCAAGGATCAGACTGGAGTGCTTAAACATGGCAAGAAACTCAGCTCCGGTGATGTCATCACGGCCAACACCAAGCTTCTGAAGGAAGACAAGGCGGCGAAGCTCATGACGCTCGCCAAGATCGGCACGAAGAAGTCGCCGGAGCACATGCTGATGGCGAAGACCAAGAAACCATCCGAGTACAATTTTGTTGATGTAATGAAGATTGAGGAATCGGGCAAGAAGGCGGAGGCGACGGCCGCGATGAAGACGAGGAAATCAGCGGAGGAGGTGGCGGCGGCGTTGGCGGAAGAGGACGGCGCGGAGGACCTGATCTCGGAGTTCCGGGATCTGCCTGCGCGGCTGCAGGAGACGCTCGTGCCGGACCTGGCGCGGCTGTCGTCGACGTCCAGGGCGTACCTGTCGGCGGCGAACGCCGGCATCGCTGACGGGGTGCGGCCGCTGCTGGGCGGGCGGTGGGCGCCCGTAGCGGCGCCCGTGGCATCGGCGGCGGTCCTGCTGCTGCCGCTGTGCCTGCTCGCGGCGCTGGTGCGGCGCGTGGGCGCGTACCTGCCGCTCCTCCGCCGCGCGCTGCTACTGGCGCAGGCGTACCTGGCCATCTACTTCGCGACGCTCGCCCTGGCCGCGGCGGCCACGGGGCTGGAGCCTCTCCGGTTCTTCCACGCGGCGTCGCCCGCCGCGTACGCGTGGACGCAGGCGGCGCAGTCGCTCGGGTACGTCGCCTACCTCGTGCTGCAGATGGTGGACCTCGTGGCCGCATTCTCCTCCCCCGATGGCGGCGCCGGCGGCGGCGCCGGGGAGGACGCGTCGTTGTCATCCAGGGCGCTGTCGCTGGCGCAGATGCTGGTGGGGCTTGCCGTCGGGCTGCACTACTACGCCGCGGTGTTCCACCGCGCCGCCGCCGGCGAGGCGCCGCGCGCCACGTGGCGCGTCCACGCGGTGTACGCGGCGTGCTTCGTGGTGGTGTGCGCGTGCGCGCGCGCCGAGAGGAGGAAGAAGGTCTACCTCGCCGGCGCCGCCGAGACGTGGAAGAAGAGCTGAGCTGACGACGAGTACAGTTACTCGAAGCGTGCAAACTCTGTTGACTGAAAAAAGAAAACCATTCAAAGTGTAAATTTACTCATTGGGGCAAAAAATAAGAGTGCAATTGGTGTAAAGTGTAAACAGCAAAGTTAAAATTACTAGGAGTGAGATTAGCTGAGGTAAAAAAGTTGCCTGCAATTTGGTACTGAAAATGTACTCTCCAAAGTCAAAACTTGTAATCTCCACGCAAAAACGTTTCTGCATTACACTTGTTGTTTCACCTGCTTGTGTGATGGTGTAATAGATTATTAGTAGTTAATGATAGTAATAATGCAGATTTCTCATTTCTGCACCGTTCGCAATTTGCCATGTGTAGCTTTCTTCCTCTGCATCTCGAGAAACAAACAAGAGGGTCAGTAATGAAAAACAGAGGAAGATTGGTGCAATAGACGCGGTTGGAGCGAGGCCCCCTTCAGAATTCAGAGCATGACAGCGACCATTTGCTGATTGGATCATACACCGACACTAACAAGCAGTCAAGGGTTTGCTTATATACAGATCAGCAATTTGGTGCTTTTTTGGAACATGAGAAATGTTTCATACCTACCTTAAATAATTGGACTATTTCAGGACGAAATAGATAAAGCTTATGTGTAATGTTCAAAGCTACGAATGTTGGTCTAAAACCATGTTTGGTGGGCACAACATTTTGAGAAGTAGCTAATAACAAGTCAGTTGGTGAGAATCTAAGATCTTATTTAGAGGTTTCAAGATTATGAGAAGTAGTTAATTGGTGGTCAGCTTTTAAGAATATGGAAAAGTTGTGTTTTCCTACCATCTAGCTTTTAATTTATTTTCTAATATGAGTGATAATCTGGACTTTGGAGTGATGAAGATTCTTAGAGAAGCTATAGCCGCTAGAAGCTTCCTTTAATTTATTTTTTGGATTTTATAACTAGTTTATTAAATTTTGGCTTAGAATATAAACCATTCTGAGGAAGCTGAAGATTCCCAAACAGGTGTAGTTGGGCATTTGCAACATCTGGTATGGTACCATGGAGAAAGAGGCATGGCCAAGATCAAAGATGGGGAAAATGATGGTGAATTTTTTATTATTATTTAGACTTTTTAATAAATAATTTTAATAATAGACTTTTCCGCAACTTATTTTTAAAAATTAACATTTTGGCTATGTCTTTGCCACTGGAGTGGCCAAAATATGTTGCCACACATTGGTCCTGGCGTGGCACTTGGTGCCCCTTAGCATTCATCGCATTGACAAGGTCAAGCGGACATCGACATGGTACTTCCTGCCACGCCCGGGTCGGTGTCGTGGCAGTGCCCCCCCTACAACCCCATCTCTCAATTCTTACCGTCATTCTTTGATAAATTAATTTTCACTGTGTCATAAGGACTGCATTTTTTATGGGAGATCATAGGATTATATTTTGTTATTTTTATGGCCATTGTGGTCTAAAGATAAACATGACAAGTTTGTAGTTACAAATTTGGCACTAAACGGGTAAAGATCAGATGAAATATTTGTGGTATTTGTGAGATATTTTTAAAAACTTCCATAATAACAAATGGTTTGGATGGTCCATTTTAGAAGGGTTTTGATAGATTGATTTATGTGTTAAAGATATGAATGGTTGGTTTCGTGTCTTTGCTGCAATTTAGATGGATGAAAATGACTAAATCTCTCGTAAGCAATCACCAGTTGGCGTCGTAGGAAGAGAAATTGAACATCGCTACAAGCATGATTGCTGGTTGAAGGAAGAGCATAAGAGGATGGAGGAGAAAGAACGCGAGTAGAAGGAAGACATTATAGGGTGACGAGAAAGCAACTTTATTAATGGAAATGAGATAGAACCATTAGTTTTCGATTTGTGATAGCACAAATCATTAGTAGCATTTGTATTGTTATGATAATATAGCTAAGAAGTCCCATAGATAAACGACACGAATTTGTCCGTCCCGATGAATCAAGTTTGTGTTTGTCTATCGACCCCTACTGCGTCGTTCAACGTGTATTGAAATTTCGTGCTCCTTCATTCGTATTTTTTTGCAACGGCGTGGCCAAAAGGTTTATTTTCGAGAATAAGTTAGGGAAGGTCTATGATGAAAAATATTTATAAAAAGGTTTAAATAATAAAAAAAACTCAATGATGGATGGGCTAAAGAAAAGAAAGGGAATAAGTTCACTTTAGTTCCTTCATCCTAACATCGAGTTTGATTACATGCTCGAACCATAATACCATATATAACTTGTCGCTATTGTTATAAAACCAGGTTAAATGAGATCCCAAGGTAGTATTAAGGATGTTTTTGGCTGACATGGTGTTGACGTGGCACTTAAAGCAAAAATAAAAAATGAAAGCCCACCTAGGACCTGCATGTCAGTGAAACAATATATGTTTCCTTATCCCCCTCTCTCTCCCCATCCTTTGGTCTCGGCGATGGTGGATGTGGTGGAGGTGCATGGGTACTCGGAGGGCATGTGGTGGGCCCGACAACAGTAGTAGAGGTGCACCTCACAGCCTACAAGCCAGACGAAGGGCACAAGGCAGCTTGCCCCCTTGGCTCCCGACGCCGGTTAGCCATGCGGGTGACAGCGGCTAGGCGGAGGTGGATCTAGCTATCATGGTGGTGGGAGGAGACGAGGTTGGCAACGTCAAGGTTGAGGAGATGGTGGTGGGCGACGTCGTGGTGGAGGTCCTTGGCGATGAGGTGCTCAACATGGACGAAGCGGTTGGTGTGGCTGGGAAAGAGATAGGGGAATGGACCTACATCGACGAGGGAAATAGGAAAGGGCTGGCCACCACCCTCCACCGGAATTGCCGCTCAAGCTTGAGCTCATGCTCTATGCCCGTTGCCACCTCGTCGAGCTCGGTGGTGGAGTAGGTCTATGGCAGCGGCGAGCGGGCAAGAGTGTGTGATTCTTCACCACCCTCGAAATCCCCTTGCCTCCTCCGCCGCAACCCCCACTACTCCGACCTCTGCCTCATCCAACCCCTCCTCCTCACCACCATCTCTGCATCTGGCCCAGGCCGTCGCCTCCATATGTAGGCACAACTCCACCACCACCCATGCCTCCATCACCAATTTCTTCCCCGTCTCTTCGACCCGCGTCTACATTCGCAGCCACTGCCTCACCGAGAATGCCTTCTATCGGAGGAAACGATGAGTCGCCAAGGAGAATTAGGCCGACGCCTCCGCTGATGCTAGGTATGGGCGGCTGCACATGTTGCTGCTGGGATAGTGTGTCGCCCGCCATGTCACACTACAGGAGGCTCAACTCGACGACGCCACTGTCGTCGCCTAGCTCCTCTCCCGCTGGCTGCCGCCTAGCTTCTCTCCCCCGTCGGGCGTCACCCTAAAGATGGGGAAGAGAGAGGAAGAGAGGTGAAGAGAGGAGGAAGAAAGAATTGGTTGCTGACACATCAGGTCCGCATGGTCCTATGCTGACTCAGCTCGTCACGTTAGCCAAAACAAGGTATAATACTACCCTGGGATCTTGCTTAATCCGACTTTGTAAGTTGAGCAATACGTTATATCTGGTATTGTGATTGGAGGATGTAATCCAAACTCGATGTTAAGATGTCTGACAACTTATTCCAAAAGAAAACAGATAGCAAAGGGTCGGGGGCTTGGAATAGGCCTGATCCAAGCAGTCAAAGGTCCAGTTATTACCGGGCTGGGCCCAGCCAGCTCTGCCGTTCGTGTTTCCAGACTGGCCCACATCCAGCTCATCAAGGCCCACCTTCCCACAAACCAGCCCATTAAGGCCCACGGTTAATCTCTTCTTCCTCTCCTCCCCCTTCCCTTCCGTTACCAGTCCACACCCCATTCGAGGTGGAACCCCTCGCCGCCGCCCACCCCCCCCCCCCCCCCCTCCCCGCCGCGGCGCCCTCCGATCTCCACCGCCCACCGCTTCCTCCCTTCCGCCGCCGCCATGGCTGGACAGCCCCGCGACCGCGCTTCCCGCGCCGGCCGTAAGAACCGCGCCGTGCGTGCGGGCCCTGCCTCCGCCTCCGCCGCGGCGGTGGCGGCGGCGACCGCCCCACCCGCCTCCGATCCCGATCCATCCGGGGAGGACGCGGCGCCGTGGGGGCGCGCCACGGCGGACGAGCTGGAGGATCGGCTGCTGAGGAGGCTGGAGGAGGCCTACGCGGCGGCGCTGGCCCGCCTCGCCGACCTCGGGTACTGCGAGGAGGCGGCGCTCCACGCCGTGCTCCGCGCGGGCCACTGCTACGGGAAGCTCGGGGACCCCGTCGCCAACATCGTCGCCAACGCGCGCGTCTTCCTCTCCGACCCCGATCACGCCGGTGGGGCAGGCGGGTTCGCCGACCTCCGCCGCCTCGAGGAGTACTCCCTCGCGGGGCTCGTCTGCCTCCTCCAGAGCAGCCGCCCCACCCTCTCCCGCGCCGAGGCCATGTGGTGCCTCCTCTCTTGTGATCTCCGCCTCGATCAGGCCATTTCCATGGGCGCCAACCTCAACGAGAAGCCTACGCCTGCGATCGCCTCTGCTGAGAGTGACGAGCTTCCCCCGCCCTCCGCTGCCCCTGGGCAGCGTGGTTACTGTCACTACCATACCACCACAGCCTCCGCTACCCCTGACACCACCCTGTTTGATCCTGATAACTTCATGCGACTCGCAATGCGCCAGGGCCCTGGCAGTGTTTCTGGTGTGATCTCCTGCATCAAGACCACCTGGTCAAGGTCCAATGGTATCGCATCGGATGCGCAGACTAACCAGCCAGTTACAATGAAGCTCTCTACAGAGGAGATCATTGACTCTATTGTAAAGGAGCTCAAGTTGCTGGACATTGACAAGAAAGATGCCCCTGATGTGAAGCCTGACCCAAAGAATGAGATGGTGCACGATCTCATCAAGCAGACACGGGAGATGGAGGCGCAACTCAAGGAGCGCAAAGAGTGGGCGCAGCAGAAGGCGATACAGGCTGCTCGCAAGCTTGGCACTGATCTCACTGAGCTGCGCGTGCTACGTATGCAGCATGATGAGAACCAGCGCCGCAAGAAGGATAAGCAGGAAATGGAAGATGAGACAATGAAGCGGCTCACGCAACTGGAGAATGAGCTGAAGAAGAAGAGTGGGCAGCTTGACCGGAGTAATGCCACAGTGCAGAAACTGGAAATGGAGAATGCAGAGATACGTGCAGAGATGGAAGCTGCAAAGCTGAGCGCATCAGAGTCAGAACGGCAGTGCCAGAAGCTGGTAAAGAAAGAGAAGAAGGACAGCAAAAGGCTTGAGATGTGGGACCGCCAGAAGGCAAAGCTTCAGGAGGACATTGCTGAATGCAAGACAAAGATTACGCAGGTGGACAGGGAGCTTGCTGAGATCAACAAGGCAATAAGAAATATGGAGGTGAGGATGATCTTGCATAATTTATTATGTCTTCTGCAAGCACCTCAAGTCTCTTTATCCTTCTTTCTTATTTTCTGGCAAGTACTTGTATGTCACAAGCTTCCTACCAGGAGATATTGCACTGTTTTGATTATGTATAGTTGTGGACTTGCAGTAGAGAATTAACCGTTAGAGATAATGGTCATCGATAATAATACAATGTCAATAAATTGTTACAATTCTGAATGACTTATAGTGCTTTCCTGTAGGTATTTCGTGGTAAAATTGGTAAAATCATAATGACTCATGAAAGTATGTGGCTTCCCATGGTTTGACACAATACAATAGAATATGGCATTATGGCTTATACATTATTCTGGTCATATGACCACACTTAGGATTAATAGTTAGCGATTAACTACTGGGCTGTTGATGCCAACTGGTAGTTACTGGGGCTCTTCCCTTATTGATATGAATACCGACATTTCTCTGCATGATTACAGATTGTGTTAGATGTGTGGTAACAGCTATAGTAAGGGACATATCTGGTCTTTGTGTTCATTTATCACTGTGACTTACTCTTCTTTTTTTTTTTTTTTTGGATGAAATGGATTATGCTACATAGATAATTGTTCATAACTCTTAACTGAGCTATTACTCAGTAAGTTTTACCTTGTACTTTGCTGTGGACCTGTGAGGGTCAGAGTAATCATATATTTACCAATGACTTGCCTTCTAAGTTAAAATGATATAGATTGTTTGATAGGACTAGCCATCCTGAAAATAGTTTTGGTGACAGTGGAGTCCTAATGCTTGGAGAGCACATGCAATAAACCTATATACCGTGGCATTGTTTTCTTGATTTGTCACCTTCTGGTACACCATGTGTTGTGATCTTGTGCTTTGATCTGATTCTATCATGTCCTAGGTAGCCGTATGAACCATGTTGGACTGCTATGCTCAATTTATATTTTGAATGTGTTGATTTCAATTGGCAAATTAGTGTAGAACCATCTGGCAGTTGAAAATAATAGACTCACTTTGTAACTTCTCGTCAGAATTATTTGACATTCAGGACTAGTGTACTTTGCGTTGTGTTTTCTTCTCTTTGCTTGAGTTTTGCCCATGCTTTCTCAAATTTTGAAACATTGTTTCTGTTAGAACTGAAACTCCCATTCAATCAGTACCAGTCGTACATAAGTTTGGTTCCCATTAACTTTTTGGGTTTGACTTTACCCAACCATTAAAGTTTACTTCTTTCTATTTGCATGTTTTACTAGCGCTGCTATTTGAATGGACTAAATTCTAACTAAAGCTATTGCAAAATATGTTGTTATTAATAGTTCTACCATCAAAATGAGAAAAAAACTGCATTAAGATTCTAGATAATGCTATTAACTACCTCAGAGTTGCTAGTCCCTTATATTCTGGGATGGAGGTAGTAGTTGCTAGTGTCTTGGCAGAGTTGAAAAAACCGTGTTGTCAGTTTTAGTGTTGTAATCAATATGTCCTCAAATTCTTTTAAAGAAGTGGTTATGTGTAGACATTTCGATACGGTGACCTTTTCTCTTCAGCAAGGCATTAACACTGTTATTTTGCATTCCAGTAAAATAGGGTTTATTTTGCCTCTATTTCTATTTCCTTATTCTCCTCAATTGATGATGTTCATGATAGGTTTTTGCGGATTATATCACTAGTTTATTTCAGTATATTGAGTTATCATGTCTATGAGATGCCTATTGGGCATTGCAAACGGTGCTGATTGTGTTTTCTAGATGTTTATCACAACTGTTTGATTAATTTTCGACGCAACTACTTTCTAGTTTTGACTAAAGTCAAATTCACTTATAATTAAACTCCATCTTTAGATGAGCTAAAATAACTCAGTATGTCAGCTGGACTGATCATTTATACGAAAAAAAGTCTTTGTTCATCGGTATCTTTTGAAAGCCTGCGATCATAACTTCTTGACTGATCAGGTTCTATCTTGTGCTAAGCCTATGTCTTGATGATTTTTGGGTGCTTGTATGAAACTGTATATGTATCGAAATTGCAAGCTGGCATCGTATGTTATTGTTGGATGTCTAAAAACACGGTAATGTCCTCATTTTCTTGTTTCCTGAAACAGCACATCAATTATTTATCTGCAAAACTGGTTGTGTACTTGTATAGCACCCGACGATCCAATTTAGGTATGTACCATCGAAAGGTCTCAGTGCACTTCAATCCCATTAAAACCACAGCTGTTACCTTTTTTTTATTTGTGCGCACTACACAAATATTTTGTTGGATTGGCTTGTTATGCTCTTCCTCTGTCCTTGGTTTAGATTGAAGGTCCTTCCACACAGCTTCCCTCTGTTTTCCACTACCTTTCTCTCACTCTCTACCTTAAAGTCACGAGCCTTGAATGCAAAGGGGTAGTGATGTCAAAATTAAAACAGCACGCACATCAACAACCAGATATTGCCTGGATTTGTAATTATTACTTTAAAGAAATGAATGTGCAAGTAGATACAAATTTGCATAAATGAGCCAAGCAATTAAACAAGAACATACCAAATTTAATGAAAGGAGATCTCCATATCGAGAGCAGTGCTGCCGCTGCTGCATGCTCGTATGACCTCACCATTCAGTTTCCGCTGCTGCTCATCGCCATCTCCTTGTCCACTTTGATGCTGCCATCCATCAATCCATTGTCCTCACCCTAGGGCGCTGCTCCATCACCATTGCCATTGACTTGGGTGCCAGTGGTGTGAGATCGATATGGCGGTAGGGATGTTCTGCCAACCTCCTCGACGCATTGCTTGAGGAATCTGGTGCATGCATCCACATCGTTGCGTAAGTAGAGAATGCCTTCAAGCAGTCATGTGATGTTTGAGCCAGTACGCGATGCAATGGTTGGTTGCTTATATTCATAGCACTATTTGTTTCATGCCCATCTGTTCCTAGAAAATGTTGAAAAATAAGGAGACACTAGTGGAAGTCGACAAAAATGGAAAATAAGGTATCATTTTAAAAGTGCACGAGGAAGCTTATATTCATAGCACTATTTGTTTCATGCCCATCTGTTCCTAGAAAATGTTGAAAAATAAGGAGACACTAGTGGAAGTCGACAAAAATGGAAAATAAGGTATCATTTTAAAAGTGCACGAGGAATCTTTGATGGTATAAAGTTAAAGTGGTGATTACTTGGGTATTATAAACCCAAAATTTCCCCCTTTTTTCCCCAACAAGTGCCTTTGTTATGCATATAAATCTCTTAGTTTTGTGCCTTGTGTTTTGATTTTCTGCTTTTATGCTATAATTTTATGTCAAAGCTTAGAAGCCTGGACTACTGTTGGTTAGACGGAAAGCCTTGACCACTG
This sequence comes from Oryza punctata, assembly GCA_000573905.2. Taxonomy (NCBI): domain Eukaryota; kingdom Viridiplantae; phylum Streptophyta; class Magnoliopsida; order Poales; family Poaceae; genus Oryza; species Oryza punctata. Next base: position 17,389,094 of record CM002496.2, read on the forward strand.
GTTGGTCCAGTCTGTAAGGAGAAACTAGAAGAGGATAAAAGAAGGCCCATAAAAAAATACCTTTTATTGAGCACCAGGTGCTATAGATCGAACCCTCAACCTACGCTTCACTATGCAAAGCTTACCAGCTGTAACCGTGCTTATCATTTGAGTGCATGGGCAAATATAATGCAGTTATCCTAGATTAGCAAGCTGTGTGCAATGAAAATATTTCCATAAAACAATATCCTGAGGAGAGTCGGACGTGGGGAGTAGGGGTTGGGAACAAGGTTGGCTGTATTTGGATCGCTGGTCAGACCAGCTGGCCAGTGAGCGCAAACACTCTTGATCCAATGAATGGCCTGGTTTCTGAGACTACAAATTTAGTGCTTGAATGCTAGTCCATACTGCTGTAATTTGTACATTTGTACTATGAGGGTAAAAAGTTATATTTAGCAGTAAACGATCTCATTACTGAGTTAAAAATTGATCTATCCTCTGATTTGATATGGTTGTCTTGTTTCATATTATGCTAGATCATCTTTTTACTGCTTGTGATACCTGAGAACAACTTTGAGATGCATTACTCATTTCAGCATTTTAGCTAATCGCTGATGCGAGCTATGATTGTTTCCTAACAAATCCATCTCTAATATGTGTTTGATTTGCAGATGAAAATAAAAGAAGATACAAAAGCCAAAGAAGAAAACCTGGCGCTTGCAGAACAGGAGCACGCGAAGCGGGAATCTGCCAAAGCGAATGCTGAACGCCGGCTCGAAGAAATACGCCATAAGACAGAAGTGGAGTCTCGGTGCTTCAAAGATGATATCAAGAGGCTTGAAGATGAACTAGCCCGTCTGCAGAAGTCGATGGGTGTTAATCATCCAACTGTTCCCTCAACCCACCCTCCTGGTGTGCCCGATCGAAACACCGCACGGGTGCCAAAGCAGCCCACCAACCAAAGGCCATCGCCCGTGTCGAACAAGTCGCAAGCGCCTACCCAGAAGACAAGCCGTCGCAGGGACTGCGTGGTCTGCAAGAGGGAGGAGGCGTGCGTGATCCTGCTCCAGTGCGCCCACCAGGTCCTCTGTGTCGGCTGCAACAAGCGGCATGAGGAGAAGGGCATTGCCCGCTGCCCCTGCTGCAATGCCAAAGTCGAGGAGAGGATCAGGGTTTTTGGCGCCAGCTCCAACTGAGGGGCACCTGATGGTGGTGGTGCCTATTGGTTTGGGTGCTGTTGCTGCTCTCTGCTATGCCTGCCTTCTGTCTTTTTTCCCCCCGGGGTGAGGAGAAGTTTGTGGTTTGCTTCCTTTACCTCCTTTACTGTGAAGAATGTCTTATAGGTCTGCACCTGAGATGATTTTACCTTGCTGCTTCAGCTGTTCATGGATGCTATATATGCTGAATGGCGACTCTCTTGGGGTACATGGGTATAATTGAACCTTTTTTTGGTATAGGAAAAACAAACAAACAGCAACTGCTTGGATACATGCAACAACAGTGGTACATTTCCCCCCTACACATCTGTCTAGTGGTGGTTATTTTCGTTGTTTTCCTGGAAGGGAGGTGTTGGAGATTTCAGTCAGACGCGAAGGCGGCAATGCTCTGCTGCTGTGGGTGGTTAGGATTATGCACAGTGTGAAGATATTCCGTTGTCACGATTGCATCTTGATCTGGCTTATCTTTTCATTTGAGAAAACCGCAACTTGGGAATGTCTCGTGGTGAGAGGTCAAAAATCTTGAGTCCCAAGAAGTGTGCACCAGAGACGTCAAGTGTGAAGTGTGCAAAAATCGACGTGATCGACGCTAGCTCTACCAGAGACTAAGACGGAGTGCAAAAGAGCAAAGCGATAACAACGAAAACCATTGTGAAATTCGTTAAGGAAGAAGGTAATTACAAAAAAAAAAAGGAAGTCAAAAGGGGAAACTAACACACTTGCTCAAAATGTCAGTTTATATATTACCAGAACCTAACATATATAGAGAGAATTAATTTAGATCCAGAGAGTAACATATCTTAATAAATGGCATACCTAAGAGATTGCATACGAACGCGTCCACATTGCAAATATCAATTTTATCAAAAAAAAAAAAGAGAAGAAAACGAAAAGAAATTGAACTTGTCACGCTAATAAGGTCCCGTTCGGTAGAGCTCCAAACTCCAACTCCCAACTCCCAGCTCCAACTCCAGCGAGAGCTAGCTCCTATAGGAGCTGAAGTAGGTACGAAAAGTGTTTGGCTAGATTGGTTAGCTCCACTCCACAACATCCCTTGTTGGCATTTCGTCGAACGCCTGGTTGGCGTCGCACTGCCGCTGCCACCGTCGCTCAGCCCACGCGTTGCCGCCTCCCACTCCCACCGCTGGTGGCCAGCCCGCGGGCCACCGCCGCCGCCGCCGCCGCACGCGCGTCGCCCTGTCGCCGGCGCCGGCGCCCGCGCGCCCCCCGTGCGTCGCTTGCCGCCGCCGGCGGTCAGCGTGCGGGCCGCCGCCGCCGCCCGTGGCTCTCGTGCGCCGCGCCACCACCGCCCGTAGCTGCCGCCGACACCCGCCGACGCCCGCCGCCGGTCACCGCCACCCGTCACTGTTGTAGGGAGGAAGATGGGGATGAGAGAGAATGGGAGGGGAGGAGGTGTCAAGGGGTAGTTCAATGGTATTTTTGTGTAAATACATTAAAATATTAAAGGGCAGTGGGTCTTTTGGGGTGGAGTGGAGCTGTGGAGCAGCAAAAACCCAGCTCCACCCCTGTAGCATAAATTTATGTAGCAGTTCTGCCAACTCCGCTAAAAAAAAAGAGAATCTGTACCTCCGCTCCAAAAAAAATATATAGAGAATCTGTACCGTTTGGCACAGCTTTAACTCTAGATAAGTTGAAGTTAGAAGTTGAAGTTAGAAGCTGTGCCAAACAGGACCTAAATCCCAACCACACGTCGCGGTTTGCTCGCTCGATTCTCCCGTGGTCGCGCGACGAGAAACCAAAAGCCCCCGCAAAAAAAAAAAAAAGCAGCAAATCAAAACAAAACCCACGCTGCTCTCTCTCTCTCTCTCTTCTCTTTCTCTTATACTATCCGCTTCCTCAATTCTCTTCCCTTTTATCTCCAAATTTAAATCACATTGGGGAAGAAGAGGTTTCCCTTTTATCTCCAAATTTAAATCATATTGGGGAAGAAGAGATGAAGAGATGACGATTTAGAAGGAAAGAATCCGCAACCGCGGGATATCGCAATCCCTCCCCCAAATCCCCGAGTTCCGGAAGCTTCCTGTCCCGTATAGAACCAAAAGTCTCAAGCTTGGTGATCTGGTCTTGGTGGTGATTGGAGGAGCGGACGATGGCGGCGCCGGCGCCGGCGACGGGGAACGGGAAGGAGGTGGTGGTGGTGGAAGAGGAGGAGGAGGAGGTGACGTGTGATGAGCTGGAAGAGCAGATGGAGATGCTGCGGCAACTCGACATCGGAGATGGGCGGGAGGAGGAGGCGGCGCCGTCGTGGCGCCGGGAGGACGTGGCCACGACGTCGTCGGCGGCGGCGAACCGCCGCGTCGTCCCGGCGTTCGGCGGGGTGGCGATGACGCCTGGGAGGATTTGGGCGGCCGACAGCAACGCGGTCGCCGGACCACCGTCGCCGCCGGCGTGGACGCCCCGCCCTCACCACCACGGCGGCATGCTATTGCTTCGCGATCGCCATGCCCGCGGCGGCCAAGTTCTTCATCTTGGCTCCCACGAGTTGCAGGTTCCAGGCTCCTCCTCCATCTCGGGACGAGGCGCCGCCGCCTCTGCCCGCGCGGACACGCCGCGGGCGGGGTGGCGGCTACCCCGCCACGACCACCACCACCACCAGGTGGGCGAGAAGCTCGTCGTCTACCTTGCCAACAACGAGCAGATGGTGCTCCACACCCTATTCCATGCCCCGTTAAACGAAGCCCACGTCGTTGCCGAGGTCATCGTCGAACACGCGGTCGACATCATGGACAGCATCCATGGCCAGCGCCTGCTCAGCTGCGTCCTCCACAACTGCTGCGGCGAGCTCCACGAAGCCATCGTAGCCAAGATCACGCAACACAGGGACATGTTCTATAGGATCTGTGTCGAGAGGCATGTCGCATATACCACACCACGCCATTGATGATGATCATGATCTCTCTCTCTTCTCAAGTAAAATTCTAATTGTCTGTAGATAAATGATCCAAATTGATGACACCTTTGCTCGATATGTTGCAGGTCAGAGGGTGTGGTGACGATGATCAGGTCTTGCAGAAGCTGGAAATCGTGTCAGCTTGTGAGGAACGCCATTGTGCCGTGGGTGGGGCGGCGGTCGAAGATGCAGAGCCTGGTGACAGATTCAGATAGACTTAGGATTGTACAGGCATGCATACAGTGTTTTCCGCCCGACATTGCTAAGGTACTTCAGTTTTTCTTCTTCCATTATGAAATACAGTATATTATATTCTAGCTGGTCTCATTGTGAGATTCTTGTTAATGATATTATTGTATTATAAAATGTTTTAATTTATACTCATAGCTGCAAGTGTGTAGCAAGTGAAGGTTTGTATACCGCATCGCTAAACAAATGCCAATCGATAATGTTTGCCAACAATTTATAATATAATCGGAATAGTGTTTTTCGTGTTGACTAACAAAAAATTGCATTATTAATTATTGTTGTATTTTTTTCACGGTGTTGTAGTAGATGTATTCGTTCTATACAAATCGGGATTTCACAACATGATAAACATTACTTGAATTTTTAAAACCAGTTAAAATTTGTCTACCACTTATAATTAATTAATACTTTCTACATTTGGGTATTTACCATTTTTGAAATATCAATTTCAACTTCTTTATGAACTAAGTGTCTATCATTATCTTATGCTATACTAAGTTTACGCTCTACGCGTCCAATATGTTCAATTGACGATGAGATTAGCATGTTCTTACTTAGATGTGCCATAGCAGTAAATTTGCAAGAATCAACAATATATTAATTAAAATGTAAATGGTTTACTTTACGAAGTTCTAGATACTTACATTTGTTCACATTCCTGTTATATTTAGTGTTAATTTGCTTTATTTTATTTATTTTTCTTATTATCTTAATTATTTATCCTTTGCAACTTATTTGATTGGCAGGTTTTAGTTGATGCTGTTGTTGAGAATTGTGTCGAGATAGCTTGTCATCTGAACGGGTTGCTATTTCTGCAAAATTGTTTGGGGCATATGACATTGGAAGAAAAGTACAAGTTTTTTACTCAAGTTTCTATTAACAGTGTTTATCTTGCTAAACATCATAGCGGGTAAGTATTTTGAATTAATTCAGGGGCAAATATTATCAAATCTCATACATCAATATAATTATGAAATATGCTATAATAATATGATCATTATATCCCATATGACAATATGTGGTTATCCTAAAATTTACCTATTAGGAAATAACTAGCCTAAAACTTTCAGCCTTCAGCCCATCGAATAGATTATACATACAGACTAATTTTATTCTTCTTATATTTTAATATTCTGCGTATATATGGTAACTTATTATTATTGTATTTATTATGCTAAGTGCATATGTAATTAATTGATATCCAAGATATATAACTCTTATAAATTCTTTACAAAATATTACTTTAGTTTAGATTATGTCGTGTAAGGATATTGATTTTATATTAATGTTTCTAACAGTGCAACACTCAAATTATATTTGCTAAAAAATAAAACATGTTGAGGGTGCCGTTTGCTATTTTATGTTTAATATGTTGATTATGTTATCTTAAACGTTTTTCATAGTTTTAGTTGACTTTAATAATTTGGGATATCTCAATATATAAAATTTTAAAACCTTTCTTTTTATCTTCTTTTCCAGAAGTTATATTGTGCAAGATGTTTTGGAATTTGGACACCCGTTCCACCTAGAAATAATAGCAGCATGCTTTCAAACACATTACGTGGATCTCACAAGACAAAAATATAGTAGTCGTGTTGTGGAGAAGTGCCTAAAACAATTTGGTGTCCTGGAGCAATATTTGATTGTATGTGAATTGGTTTTAGATCTTGACCACTTCAGAGATTTGGTGACAGATGAGGTTGCTAACTATGTAATCTCAACCGCCCTTCTTGCATGCACGGTACTTGTATTTATTAATTTCATATTCATAGTATGTATTGTACACCATGATGTTTATATAATGCTTTCTCTGTTTTTTTAAGGTTCCTATTAGAGATATTTTGGCCAATGCCATCATTTCCCTTCAAGATATTAATCAACATCATCCTCATTGTTTGAAGATATTTGACATATTATCTAAGCTTGGTTACATATAGTGAAAACTTAGAGAAGGTAACTAAGCTAATCAAAATTTTCTCTATACACAATTAATTTGATAAATATTATATTGACTCAATTATCATTTGGAAATCATTTGTACAGGATTTACAAGGTGTGGGCCCTATTTATTTGAACTACTCCTCCATTGATGAAGGCTTTTCTTTCCATTGGGTTGGCGCCATTTTACAATCATGTAGTTGTAGTTTGCTAGAGATGTTTGTGACTTAGGGCAAATGTGTGTCTTTTGAAATGAGTTGTTTGTGTGTTAGGACAAATGTGTAACTTTAGAGATGTTTGTGTGTTATGATACATGTGTGCCTTTTTAAAATTAGAAAAATATGTAGTTAATATGAACCGATATTGTGATTTCATGCCTATTAGATGTGTCTTGGTATTGTTAGTTATGCTTTTTTTTGCCTATTGTTTGTTGTTAGTTATTAGTGATTGAATAGCGTCATTTTCATTTGATGGACACTCTATTCCATGAATCATTGGCTACTCCCAAAGTTGTCTTTATTCTTTTTCAAAGAGAGTGTGGTGCCTTCTTTTCTATATGGTCTATTGATCAATCAATTAAATCATAGACAATGTTCTTTTTGTGAACTTGTTGTTAGTAGTTTGTAGTTGTAGGCACTTTCTTAATTAAAAATCTGTTATCTCAACATTTCTCTAAGTGGAGCTATTTATTTTTAAAATAAACATCCCAAGAACACTCCAACTAAACACCATATTGTGCAGAGGAAAAACAATTCATTCTGAGCAAATTTCACAAAATTACGCATATTTTGATCAAATTATTGTAAAACTACATATTTAAAGTGATGTATCACAATACTACAGATTTAACAATAAATTTATTACAGATCTACATATTGAGATTTAACAATAAGTTTAAGGCTAAGTTTCACAAAGCTACATATATGATAATAAAATTATCACAAAACTACAGATTTTGGGTTCAAATCCTTAGCACTAATGTTACGTTTGAGTTATCATTGTCCAAGTTTTGTGATTAAATTGACGTTAAACCTGTAGTTTTGTGATATTTTTATTATTAAATATGTAGTTTTGCGATACTTAACCTTAAACCTATAATTTTGTGATAAATTTATTGTTAAATATGTAGTTTTGTGATAATTTTATTTTATCAAAGTATATGTAGTGTTGTGAAATTTACTCATTCTTTTATACCATCTTAGACCCAAAATATAAGGCTATATGGGTGAAATCCCTTTTATTTTAGGATGAAGATAGTATTTGATTTTCATCAGCAAACTTGATCATTCAGAGCATGCAAAAAACATAACAGTAGTAAAGCTAGTACTCTCTCTATTTTATATTATATATTATAAGTTATTTTGACATTTTTTTAATTACTTTAACTTAAATAAGTTTAAATAAGAAAAAAGTGAAAACAACTTATAACATGAAATGGAGGGAGTATATCAAACTCGAGAGTCCTTAAGCTTTGACTTATTTAAGCTTCTATATTGGAGCTCAAATGTCATCTCAGTTTTAACTCAATTTTATCCGGTACTAAAGTCTACGTTCCTAAGTTTCACTCAAGTTTTATATTGATTGATGACGATTGTCAGTTTGTCACATTATACAACAATTTTCTAAACTTTATATATCTAATGAAAGCATCATTGAAGGAGAATAGTTGTTTGTATTATCTATAAATTAGTACCTAACTACATATACAACTATTAACCAATAACCATCAATGCTACCAAATAATAGCCTTATTTATCCTATTAAGAAGAGAAGGCAAAGTAGCTATAGTACGTTTTACTAAGCAACTGTTTAGCACAAGTAACACCCTAAATCACCTTTTAGATGTTCCGTGATGGCATTTTATTTAAGATATAATAAAAATAATTTATATTTCCGGCTTCTATCATAAGGCACACAACCAATAAATTTATTGAAAGAAAAGAGAAACATCGGTAATTAGTAATTCTAATAGTACTGTATCACTAAGAGACCGTTCATTACCAATTCTTAACAGTGTAGCACTATTACATATAATATCTTGTTCCTTCTATGGTAGCATCATAGATCAGAACCGAAGTCAATATAAAGGCATGAAGACAAATTGTATATAATTAGTCCATTGTTTACCACTGAAAAGTTTATCATTAGTGTATCGTCAAATGGGCCAACATAAAACATTAACCATGTAAAAGAATTTATGTGATGCATGGGATTTGGCCCTTGTAAAGTGCTAACTAACCATGCTCAATATTTCGAAGTTGTGAAATTGCATAGTGCTATATAATTGCACGAAACAATGCAAGTATTGGATAGTATTCCAGATGCAATACTTCACTGTTGGACATACAGGCTCATTGTTTGGTTTATACTTACATGCCAAATTTTGAATTTTAGAACTTAATTTTGAATTTGATTTTTTTGTTTTTCATCTTATTTTATTTTACGATATTTGCTTTTGAGTCGCTAAGGACACGTATATAAAATTTTTACTCGCAAATAATTTTTTATTTGCTAATAAGCGATATGAATAAGCAAAACAATGAGGTTGATAGTCATATTTTTCTCCTATGTCATATGAAGTTATCTGTTAGAAATAAAAGAGTCCAAAACATTTTAGATGAATTCAAGTATTCTTGTGTTTTCTAGAAAACGATTTCAAGTATTCAACTTGCCCAGCGGACACAGTCCATCAAACTTCATCAAATCATCCAAAGCTCCAAACAGAGCCGAAAACAAAACGGAAAAAAAAGAGCAGAGAGCCCACGCATGGGCGCACGGCCCACAATCTGACAAGCACCCACCCACCCACCGATCCGCCCCCCCCCCCCCCCCCCCCCCGCCTCCGAACTCGCCGCTGACGTCACCTCCGCCGCCACCTCCGCTCGCCGCCGACCCATGGAGCCGCCGCCGCGGGGAACCAAGCGCCCGCTTCCCGCCGACGCCGCCGGCGGCGGCGGAGATGACGACGACGGCGCGCTTCCTGGGTAAGCCCCCACCTCTTCCCCTCCCGCTTACTCCCCCTCCGTCTAGGAGATTCTCCCTCCGGCTAGGGTTTCGGCGTTTTCGCCTCCCCCTGCGTGTGGTCTTATGGAGTTCGGGCGTGCCGTTGGCAGGGAGCGCAAGCCGCGGTTCCCCAAGGGGAAGAAGGCCAAGTACCGGGACCCTGCCGCCGCCGCCGCCGCGGAGGGCATCGACGGCTTGATAAACCCCGAGCTCGCGGCGGAGCGGCGCGCGCGGCGACGCCACCGCAAGGACGAGGATGACCAGCAGGGAGTCGCCTCCGACGTCAGGGGATTTGAAGTGCGGTACGAGGTAGGCCGTGCTTTCTCTGGACTCAATTCAGCTAAGCTTGTTCTTCTCCGTGGATTGGATATTAGCTGCTTATGCTGGTGATTTTAGCGTTGAAATTGCACTTTTTTTGGAGTGATATTTCTGTAACCTGGCATTTTTGAGGAAATAAATATTCAGTAGACTGAACAGGTTTAGTTATCCTAAGAGCATGCGGGATTACACTTAAACCAAAGAGGCTGCATGGTTACTGCAGTCGAAATGCATTCAGATTAAAATATGAACTTTTGTTATGGATGTGTGAGACCTGTTTCATGTTGCTGCTCTTTTTTATCCTGTTTGAATGAGTACCGAGAACTACCATTTTAGTGCATGTGTTTTCCCCTCGTTCATATTTTGAGTTATAATACACTCTTCTCTGCTTAATTATTTTTCTTGCTTATGATTTGTATCATACGAATGTTGAGCATAACTTTGAAATTTGAAGCTAACCACCTGGGTATCATTGACTCATTGTTAGATAACACGGAGTTTGATGTTCAACAGGATGGTGCAAATTTGGTCGATGATGGCATTCGCCTAGAGCCTTTTAACTTGGAACAAGAGAGGGAGGAAGGGTATTTTGATGAAAACGGGAACTTTGTGGAGTACGCAAGGGGAAACGACATCAAGGTGCTGCCATTTTTATGTTTACAGTTCACAAATTGCAATCATGGAATTTTAATTACAGTTGTGTGACGCGAGCACTTGTTTTCTGTAGGATGCCTGGTTGGATAGCGTCGAAGTTGACACAAAGTATGCTGAAAAGGTTAAAAAGAAGAAAGAGAAAGAGAAAGAAGAGGAGTTCCAGGATCTTTCATCCGATGATATTGGAAAGATAAAACGAAGAATAGCAAATATACTCGAGCCAGGCGAAACTGTATGTTTGAGTGTCTATTGTTTATCTATATATGTGAAGTTATCGCCCTATCTAATATTTGCTTCTTTGTAACCGAATAAATGCCTTTAGCTAGCTCTAAGAAGTAAGAAATGTTAAAGTTACTAAACGGTGCTTAGGCATCAAATGATATTGTAAAAGTGCCTAATTCTTTTGAATGAGTTGAACACTTACCCTAAATCCCTAATCCTGTTATGCTATGAAATTCCCTCTTTTATTTGATGTTGGATATAGATCAATCTGTGCTGCCCGTATTGTGGTAAGTTTGGATTATTGTTCTATGCCACCGAATCTATTAGTCATGGGAGTACTATTCTAGTAAGAATTTTCTTTTACGTCTCTAAAAAAGGTGCTTTGAATCAGTTTTTGTACCAATTATGGGGAAAAATTATATTGGTTTTAAAAATGCACCACATTTCCAAATGGAACCTTATTTGACTGTCCAAATTTAGTGATTTTTAACTGTAGTTATCCATTATCTTAAAGCTGATAGCCTGATATAGTGGTTGCATATAAATCTTTGCTGCTGATTCTATGCTAGAATTATTCAACCCAACTTGCACCAAGGACAATGTTGTTTGTTAGCATCATGCTAGCATGTCAGCTTAATACTGAGCGAAGTTACATGCACATCCTTGCTTCCTGCATATCTCTTCACTCTTCTCCCTGTTGTGTAAAAAAGAGCATATCAATGCCAAATGAATTACTCGTAAATTGTGACTTTCATTGCTTAGCAATCTCTAGGAGCATATGTTTTTGCTATTCTGATTCTAGAGTCTAGACTTACTACTATTCTTGAAAAACTTGAGAAAGTGTCAGTTAATTTATAATAATGGTGTGTTTCTTCTCCACATGATAATTACCTGGCTTTGTGATACTTATTATTAATAGGACATTCTTTTGCTGGTTGTAACATTATGTGCTCGTCACATCATTGTTGCATCTTGACTTCCCAAGGTCTAAGGGTCGTAACATACCCTAATAAAGCAGAAACACTGAATGAACCAAAAATTTGTTGTGAGACAAAAGATACATGTTCTTTTTACCGGGAACAGTAGGGGACACCTTGTGGTTAGATTTTCATGTAAAACAAGAATTTTATATAAAAGAATCATGTACAGTCTTTTGTATCAATAACTTCTGTGCCTGCTAATACTTTCGACATTTCCCTGCCAGATAATACAAGCTTTGAAAAGATTGAAGAATACATCAAGTGATAAGCGTGGAAAGATGACTGAGGGGACCAAGCGTATCTTTGATGAGCTGACAGAAGCTGCCATGAAGCTAATGGAGAATGGAGAGTATAGTATGTGTTTGTTTTATGCTTAATTCTCATTCTGTTTAGCTCTTAGCCTTCTGTTAATCATTTCAGTGTGCCTAGCCTTATAGTGATTTGCATCCTCATTACATCTTTATATGTTTCAATGTAGATGTTTATTCAGATGATCGGGAGACTTTTGAACGTGAGGCTGGTTAGTGTCCTCCTATCACTAGCTAATTTGATTTCTGCTTTGCGATTGTTATGTTTCCTTTCTAATGTTACTACTTCTGTTACTTTCCATTTCTTGAATTTGATTGCCTCGGTCCCAAAATATAGCTACTTGTTCAGGTGCATAGCCATAACTAGCTATATTTTGGGACGGAGGTAGTAGTCCTGAATTTTCATACTTCTCTCCACGTTTATGATAATTGTGTCACTCTCATGTTTGTATAAAAGAGATTTTTTTCCTATTTGGTTTCTTTGGTATTTGAGTTTCCCAAGAATATTGAACTTGTTTTCATGTAAAATGCACATGCAAAATGTGGATGCCTGACACCAAATTTCAGTTCTTTGACATTATTAGAAAAAAACATGTGGAGTCCATAGGTGTTTGCTTGCTGCATATATGAGATGATCTGATTCTCTTGCTTCTAGTAGAAGCAGATCCTCTGCATTGCTGCAGTTAATGCATGCATACATGAAGGAACATGAAGTACAATCCGACATCCCCTGGGTTGTTTACACATGTCATTGGGGCATTGATTTCCTTTTGAATAAAAGCTTTTTCACTTGGTTCATGTTATCATTTATCCTGGCGGTTGATATAAATCTACTCCCTCCGATCCATAATATAAGACACAACTACTTTTTTGAGATGTTTCATAATATAAGGCATGCATGAATGCATGCCATTAACTAGCACTTCTTTTCCACTAAATTATTATTTTTTAAATCCTCCATCCTCAAGATCTTTAATTCTATTGGGTGCACGCATTATATTTATTAGGGTGATCCAAACTATGAGGTGATCATAATTATTTCTTGGTCTTTGGGTTAAGGGTGGTTGAGCCTTATATTATGGAATGGAGGGAGTATTAGTCAACTTCAACAGGCAGTTAAACATATAAACACATCATGTTTCACCTGCGAAAGATGCATCCGCTACAGAAACTGATAGAAAGTGGGAAAAAAATGCAGCATCTAGAGATTGTGGAACTGAAAACAATGCAGGTAGTTGTGTACCAGTTCTATCTGTAGTGTCTTCTAGTTGTATGTACATTGTATTTTAAGTGATTGTGCAAATTATTCTAGAAAGTGATAGAAAGGGATTGCACCTTCTTATGTGCTTCAATATTCATGCTTTTGCAGCGGGTTATGAACGTCTGGCACGTGCTCGTCTTGGTCTACCAGAAGCTGAAGAAGATATCTTTGCAGACTGTCCAAAAGATAAAACCACTGCGTCGTTACTGGATATGGAGCCTGGTCCTTCAGTTGCCCATACCTCTACAACTACCACCACATCTAAGGAAGATGATAGTGACTTCGACATGTTTGGTGACGATGATGACAAGACCTATGTCAATCGTGATTCTGATGCAAATGCTGTAGGTTCAGGTTCCAATCCTGAACAAGTACCTCAAGATGCTAATGAAACCTCAGGTGCAGAGAGTAAGTTGTGATGTGCTGCTGATTTCTATTTGTGCTAACTGCTAACTAACACGAATGTGACACCTCCTTTGTAACTTTTCACAGCTATTGTTTTGGGTTGATAAGTCCTTTTTTGTTCCTTCCTTGCAGAAGGTGAGAATGGAAGTGTGAGCTCAGATTATGTTTATGATCCAACTTCAGGGTAGGTTACAGGTTTTAATTTATGCTACCATACTCAACTACAGTCGATTTGAGTATATCAGTTTTTGGTTTTCTTTACTATCAGCATTATGACAAAATTACGCAGCCAATGCTGTAATTTTTGAATAGTTAGGTTATGTTAGTTACATTTGCTTTCCCCTTTTTATGCAGCTATTACTATAGCAGTAGCACGGGCTATTACTATGATTCTACATCTGGATGTTATTGCTCTGCATCTACAGGAACCTGGTATTATTCTTCATCCATCTTTCATTTACATGCAATGACATTGATTAGTTTTTGCGTGGGCTGTTTCCTGATGGATGCAACAACACTATCTGTACACTGGACAGTTCCCTTTTTAAGTACTTACGTCGAGGCCCCATTTTATATCATGATTGTGTATCTGGGTGCCATGAACCCAGTTGATGACGGGGTTAACATCTGTCAAAGGAAGGATTGTTGGTGACGACTTGAAGTAGAATGTTGGTAGCCGAAAGAGGTCACTAATCTCAATGAACGACTTGAAGTAGTCCATTATCTATTTTCGTGTGGAATGATTTCAAGTTGACATTTAAGCCTCCTATTCAGCTTACAGCTTGAGATACATGGAGCAATATTATTTCACTCTACCTCTAAATCCTTATGAAAATTTCTGGAGAAATGACATCCATGCAATTTAGAGTATAGCATATATTGTTTTCCATTTTAGCCATATCTGTGTTCTGCATGTGTCCACGTCATTTTAATAAATGCAATACCATATGGTTTTAGACACTGACCGTTGCTTGTGAAGCATCTGTGCTTCATTACCTATGTAACTATGGCCACTTACATCCCAATATCCATATGCCAATTATTATTTTAGCTTCATTTTTTAGACACGGGTGTGTGCCACATGGCCATTCAATTAATATTCCTTCAAACAAACTTTGATGGCGAGAGCTCATCTTGTTGTTGAATTCAGAGAAGGGCAAAATAGCTTACAAGTTAAGTCCGTGGGTGCATGCAGAGCGAAAATACATTTTCTCCATGCGCTTGGTATACGATAAAGCTTCATATTATTACATAACTTCAATTGTAGCAATATGAATTCCTAATTACCAAATCCTCATTACAGTTTTCTACAAATACCGAGACCTTTATGGAACTGCATGTGCTTATTTTATTTACCATGTATTTCAGGTACTCATATGACGAACAAACTGGCGAATACAAAGAGATACAGTCTGAACAAGCCAGCACGGCCAACGAAACACCGGGAGATGGCATCAAAGAGTAGCCCAAGTACTTACAATTGGCTCTCTCTCAAGTTAGATTGTTTACACAGTGGGATGTAGCTTCAGTTTTTCGGTAGAGGGGCATTCGAATCTCACTTTTGTTTGTACAAGTACGAGGGGAATGAAAGGGCTGTTTTACTACCATAGGATTTTAGATATAGAGCAGAATGATCCGTTGAGTGCTTTACCCTTACGCCCACATGTTTATTTCACATTGCCCCATGGTCCATGTTCATGTACAAACCTGTGACATGTAATTTTCCCTGCCCTGTTCAGCTTCACTGTGAAAAAGAGTCTCCATTGGCGTAACAAGACGAAACTATGAGATCAGAATGAGGTATCTGTTGGTTCCAAGTTAAAAGCCAAGTTCTCCTAGCTCTTGCTTTTGATTGAAATCTAGGATTAATCAACTGATTATGGATTGGTCAAGGGAAGAAACTGGCCTCCGAAACTGCAAAAGGTGGTCGAAATCTGGAAGAAAATGAAAGATCAAACTGAAACTGAGCCGCACGATTTTGCGTGCTGGAAATCGACCCGCGTCGCGGTTTCTCCTAGAAGGTCGGAGCTGCCTTGGCTTTGGTCTATTACGAATCAGCGAGCCCGTGACACCGGGATCTGATCGGAGGAGGCAGACGGAGAAGAGTCAACAGACGGATCTTTGCCTTCTGTTTTTGCGAGTTGCCTGTGGTTTTAGCCTGTTTTAGGCTGTGTATGCGATCATTACTGAACACAACTACTTGCCAATTGGCATGTTTTGCAATCATGGTAAGCCCGTAGCCGGTTTCTCATGACAGGACAGACAGGTTGTGCGGCAATGACGGCGGATGAATGATAGTAAGACAGTATCCTTTTATCAGAAATTCCCTACAACTAAAGTATAAATATAATTACATCTTTACTAACAATATATACTTCATCCGTTCTACTACATCAAATCATTCTATTTTAAGACGGAAGTAGTAGTTATTAGATTCTGATTATTTAGATATACTTACTATCCAATAGTGCCCAGGGCACTCCGTCTATCACGGTGAAACTCATTTATTATATTTTAGAGGGATATGACTTATTCATTTATTATATTTTAGAGGGATATACTTATAGTCATAAGAGACATTACTATTTTACGAGAACACATTTTATGATAAATATACTATCATAATGCAAGATGTATTTAGTATTTTATGAGAACACGTTTAGTAATCATGGAGGACTACATTTATCTTGTTTGGACTGAAAATTATTGTATTGGGTTGTAGTCGCACATACAAGATGCCTCCGTATCACCCATCGTCGGCCATCTTGGGTCTCTCCTCTCCTATTCTCTCTCCTCACCCACTCGTCTTCTCTCCAACTCTCTCATTCATTCATCATTCGTCTCCTCTCTAGCTCTCTCCTCCTCTACCCACTTCGGCGTAATGTCTGACGGTAGCGGGGAACCTGCCGCGATGGTTGAGAGCGGTAGCGGTGAGAACCATGAGAATAACATCACTTGTAGGCTCAACAGTTGGAGGCGCGGGCGCGCCCGATGCTTGAAAATCGGTTGAGGCTTGATCAGCGACCACAGTGGCCTTCGTGAGGACTTCGACGATAGTCTATACATCCTCGACTCGGAGGAGGAAGGGGCTAGGTGGGACGCGAACTATGTCCTCGAGTTGGAGATGCAAGAGGCGAACATTATTGGCCCCTATGTCCTCGATTCAGAGGATGTACAAGTGCGAGAAGACGACTTCTTCATTCCGGAGACACAAGATCCAAACATTATAGTGAAGTTACCGTTGAGATAATTAGTAATTTTTGACGCCTACTAGTTCTGGCAATCAGTGTTGTGGATTTGTTTATTTGCCTCCCATCGTGCGTGCTTGGTGTAGTAGTACTGGTAGATGCATTTTCACCACTATATGCTCATTTGCTTTCTCACTTGGTACTCACTCTATCATATAAAAAAAATAATCTAGTACCCAATGTGTCACATTTGGTACTAAATTGATTTTTTCATGGGATGGAGGTAGTATGTTAGAGATGTACTACATTTGCAGTTACACTGGTATGGAGGGGGTATATCTCTACAATTATAAAAATCGAAAATGTTTCCGCTGAAATTTTGGTATGTTACCTGTATTTGAGTTGATTATAAGTCATCCGTATCTAATTCGATATGAGTCTATTATAATATCTAGTATACACCCCTCCCAGCCCAACCCAACCGGCCACACCATCTCGCCGTCCTGTCCTGCGTGTCTTCACTCAGCGCCACGAGCGTCCCTCACCTTATCAACGTCTTTTTTCTTTTCTTTTTTTCATTTTATTTTTCTCCTTTTCTTTTCTTACAATATTTCCAATCTTCTCTCTTTTCTCTTCCTTTTCTCCTTTTTCCTCTTTTTTTCTCTTCCAAATTTCTCTCCTCATAAATATTTTTCTTCTAAAATTAGAATTGTTTAAGGTATGTATGTTGCAAGTTTGTTACTTTCCAAATACTTTCTATCTATAGTAAAATAAACATGCATGTGTCAACTTATGGAATAGTCATCCGATCGATTTGTGATGCTATGACAAGATGTATATGAAGGATTTTTCGTTTGATGATGCATGAAAAAGGCGTAACCGGGGTTAGTGCTATATATAATTTCTATCTTTATTTTACCATTATTTTATTTGTCTTGTTTCGATTTGTTGTTTGAATTGACATAGTTTTTATCAATCGTGAAAATCGTCTTCACCTGTTACCACGCACATATATTATATTTTTGCTAGTAGAAGGTATAAATACGTTCTGTTTCATGCGGGGAAAAACAATCGATCGGCATCAGGTTATTTCCGGAGAGCAGTGATCCGATGTTTTCGTCAGAAGACCTCACTCACGGTCGGTAAAATGCTCCAGTCCGGCCGATCATATCGACAACTGTTTTGAAGCCTCGAGAGTCAAGAGTCAATCGCAGCTTGCATTCGCACGTACGTACGTAAATCCGTGCAGTGCAGCTAGCTACACCACTTGACCAGCCAACATCATCCCCCTTCTTTTTTTCCCCTTGATTTTCAGAGAATTGACCACAGCCAAGACGCATATGTCAAAAATTGATCTGCTCCTGACCGTGCATATGTATATGGTCCCGGCCAAAAGCCTAGTATGTCGTGTCTCCCTCTCCACCATGCCTCCGTCTCCGGCTCGCCGGCGGCCGGCCGGATGCAACTTGATCGATCGATCGAATCTCCACACGTGCGTCAAGTGTTCAACCGCACGTGCGCATGTGTGTTTTTGGGCCTAGCTCAGCTACTACTCCCTTCTTTCACACCCCTAGCCCTCAAATATTTATAGGCTAAAACAATATAAAATTTAGCTCACCCCATTTTAAACCTAACCATTCAATTTTTATAGCTAAAAAGTTAAGCGCATTATTACCCCTCTACTTCCGTAAAAAAAATATTACTGTATGTTTAGTTTAGTTTTTATGAGACCGAGGAAGAGAATAACTAGCTAACTAGCCTAGCTAGCTCGTCTCTTGCACACAACACACATGCATCATATCATTATATATAAGTATATATAGCTGCTAGATTATTACTCTTGATCCATTCGTCAAATACAATACACTTATATCTTTTAACCGGAGATGGATTAACTATGATTGTTATTTTCTCCACCAAAACCCAATATTTGAATAGGTTAGAAGTATTATAGACTATAGCTTTTCATCCTAAAATAAGTTTATTTTTCACCCATTTCATACATCAATAAAAAAAAAGATTAGAATACCTTTACTTTCTCAAATCCTAATGCAATTATTTCTCTCTTTACCTATTTCCAGTGCGTTTATTTACTATTTTCATAAACTTTGATGTAGTGATTACTAAAAATAAACTTATTTCAGGACAAACTGAAGAAGCCAAAAATAATCTTATTCTAGAACGGATGAATTATTTATTAGTCAAAGCTTAACTAGTTTTTTTTTTTACAACACAACTAAGTATAACTTACATTACATAATATAAGTACACATGTATAGGCGTGCGTGACCCAAGTAGAGAAGACGACGTAGCTAGCGAATGACAACGGGGATGGATCCAATATACATGGGTGCTGGGACTCGATCGAATTCCCCCTACCTTACTGGATTACTACTGATAGAAGGAGCTAGAGAGGGGAGGGGAAGAAGAGTGAGATGAGAAAGATCAGAGGGACTGAAGGGAGATGAGCTCCAATTTTTTTGTCAATCCGCCCCTGCATGTACGTACATACATACGTACGTCGTCGCCGTCATCTCCATGACGGTATATTGTACGTGATCGCCTGTTCAGGGCTGGCTAGCTAGCTTAGCTCACATGAACCACGGCCAAATGCGGAAACAACTGGTCTACCCTGATAAGCTTAATTACCTGCAGGTTAAGCTACACCTTTTACTACTAATTAAGGGAGCACTAGCCGGATTAGGACATGAAAAAGTTCGTATTCCAACCCAACCCGTGACACTCCCCTCCCCTGAGTCAAGTCGGAATTTATCTCACGAAACAGCACATGCGTTTTAATTTGTTGTACAATTCAAGCCATTGACATGTCCCGGTGATTAGTTAATCAATTATATGAGTTCGACTTTGACCACCACATGGTTAATTAATTAGCCTTTGATAATCCGTTTCCTATAAATACCAGCTGATGAGCTCTGCATGAAACAGCCATATGCTAGCTAATTTCCAAATCATCAAGCTCTAGCTCTACCAACTTATGCAGCAATCGGGCAGCGTCACGGCGGCGGCGTGTGACGTCGGATCGGAGTCGAGGAATACGGCGGCGTACGTTGCGGTGGCGGCGGCGAGGAGGAGGACGGGAAGGCCGTCGTTGGAGGCGTTGGCCATGGCCGGGTACGAGCACGAGCAGTACTGGCACCACCAGAGCGTCGACGTCGATGAGGTGGAGACGCCGGAGCACCTGCTCGCCGTCGACGCGTTCCTGGAGGAGGCGGTGCCGGCGGACATGGTGGCTGCGTCGCGGCGGGAGGAGGAGGCGCGTCTCCGGCGCGGCGGGCGGCCGCGGAGCCGGGAGGACGGCGTGAAGGAGATGCTCAGGCTGTGGGCCAAAGCGGTGGCCAAGAAGACGATAGCCAGCGTTGCTATTAATTAATTAACCAACAACAACCATAGGATTATTATAATTATTATTATATATGCAATGCAGAGACGCTAGCTAGGATGGCTAATTCTTTTTCTTCCTTATTAGATTTTTTTCTTGTTAGGACATTGATTAATTTGTTTGATTCGTTCTATTAACTGATGATATATGCATGACTGATGAAAAGACGATGTTGTCATGTATTTGTTTTCACATGATGTTGTAATAATAATTTTGTTTTTAAGTTGTGTTCAAGTGTGACCAAAATCTCTCGGTCGGTTATATTAAAAACTTTAAATCCAATTGACTTTATTTGCCTCCTTCCCAAGCAACCAAGCGACTAACTTCTCTTTTTTTTCGACCCAACTCACTTATCTAGTTATCTTCTTTTCTAAATTCCAGCCACCTCACACTCTTGCTCATCTCCAGCTCACAAACTTAGGGGTTATCAGAATTAAATTTGAAAATATACTGTTCATTCAACTTTTTTTCAAGAATATTCACGAGATAATTTTTTTATAGAAATATTCACGGTATCGCGGATTGAACGCGCGAGACCGCGCGGTCTCACGCGACGACGGCGTGAGACCGCGCACTGCGCCGGAAGGACGGCTGGTCTCGCTCTTGTACAGAGCGACAGCGTCCCAATCACGATGTAATCAAAAAAATAATTAGTGACTAATGATGTAATTAACTATTTAACAAATAATAATTAGTGATTAATTAATCAATTAATTCACTAATCATAATAATTAATCACTAATCTACCATTTTGAAATCCGGTATCGCCGATTGGTACAGGGAGACTGGACGATCTCGCTCTTTCATTTCGCGAGACCGCGCGGTCTCGCTCTTTCATTCCACGAGACCGCGCGATCTCGCGCTTCCCCCGCGCGATACCGCCCGCAAACGTCACGCCACCTCACTTTTTGTGCGAGATCGACGGTATATTTTTGTAAAATGTTTTGAATCCCAAATATTTCTAAAAATAAAATGAATGATCAGTATATTTTCAAATATGATTCGGGTTTATCATGGAACAATTTGCCACATGTGGACGTACCGAACTCAATTTTCTGTAATCGGTTAATTCTTCGTATTACAAAAAGACGAAAAAAATCATTAGCTTATAAAATTCTATATCGAGCCGTGAAAAAGGTTCGAGAACAGCTAGAAACAAATAGTTCACCACTAATCCGCTGCTTAACATATTTCTAATTAGCTCGATCGGTATTCGTCTAACTCTAATTCGACCCTAGCTACCAATTTGTCATAACACCTTCATTGCCACTGTAGGAGGGGATCACCTTGATCATCGATAGTAGCATATATGATATCAGCATAGATGTTAGCATATATATAATATCACAAAAACATAGATGTATGCTTGCATTGCTATCATGGTATTGTCTCGGGGGGTAAAAGTGTTTGGCTGGCTGAGATGGATTAAACACTATAGACATATTGAGTAGGAAGCATTAATTGTATATATAGTGATCTAGCATTTGTGCTATGCAATAAGCATCTTTTTCATGAATGGCGAAGTTCTTATTACCATCCTAGAAACATTTGGAAAAAGAAAGATCATCTTTTGACAACAAGAGACGATCTGAGATCTACAAGAGGTCGTCGTTTGAAAAAGGTTCTTTTAAGGAAGACTTTTATTTTCCCCGGAAAAAAAGGAAGACCTTTATTTGTCCCTCCATTTGAATGAATGTGATAGAGAGAAATCCTCTTATTTCTTGGCTATCTCCATTTTTTTCATACTTTTCAGTCTAATGTTTTGTTTCATTGTAACTGTTTTTTCAATTGAAGAAAATTATAATTGTAGAGATCTCCTTTGCTATTATTCTGTTATATTTATAATACTATCACACCGTTATATTTATCGTAATTAAATCTTTCCAATAAGATATGACATGATTTTATTCTGATTAAAAACATATGTTTCAAACCATTAAAACCTAATGTTTCATCCACGATAACGGCATGTCTCAACATGTGTTTTCACAAAATTTTTAAATATTTCAATCGTTGATTTTTTCATTACGTATAACTTAATATTTTACTGGTGATCCATTGGACTGTCAATATTTTACTGGTGATCCATTGGACTGTCAGATTCTTAGATTTCTCCTTTTAGGGGTGGGCGTTGTTTTTTATTTAATTTTAGATATGGTGGTTTTTTATGTTAGGAAATATGAGATGAGAGAGAGAATGAATGACTCGTAAGAAAAAATTGAGAGGGATCAAGCCAATAGCCCATCAAATCTAACTAGGGAGTTGGTTATTGGAAGTGTTTTTAAGGCCCCGCTTTTTCCATGCAGTTGGAAGGATATTTTCAACGCATGCAAAACGAGAAAACTCATTAGCAAATGACACAATTAATTAAGTATTAATTATTATAAAAACTAAAAATAGATTTATTTGATTTTTTAAAACAACTTCTACATAGAAGTTTTTTTAAAAAAACACACCATTTAACAATTTGAAAAGTCTGCTAATGAAAAACGAGAAAGTTAAAGTTTGGAGTTGAGAAAAAGAGGTAGGCCTAAGTAATAATTGGCAATTAACACGGATACACTCTAGCAATTGTAAACTGGGTTACCTAATTTCCACGAAAATTTTAAGGTGCTTCACACATACTTACACCGATTTGCACAAAATTTCCACATAATTTTTAATAGCATTTCGTACAGCAAAATCAATTTGCTAAAGTACAAATAATCACCGCCCTGATCTTTTCTTCAGAAAGCTCAGACCAGGCTACTGTTTTCGGAAAATTTAACTATTTACCCTTATTAGATTTGGTAATTATCCAAATACCCCTCTTAGGTTTGCACTTATTTTTTCCCTCCTTAAGAGATATCTTCTTAACTATTTTCTACTTTTACCTACATGGCATGCTAACGTGGTAACGCAGGGTAGAAAAACGATGTGGGACCCACTAGTCAGCCTCTCCTCTCCTCTTTCTCCCCTCCTCCCTGCCCACTACCGCCATCGTCTCTGACCACGACGTCATCAACATCGGTGCTGAGAAGGAGACAATGACCGCCATGGAGGACGCCGCCACTGTCATCCACCATCACCACCTGCCGCTCCTGGCCTTCGACGCAGACACCGACGGGTGCGACCACTACACGCCGACGTAGCTCTCTCCGAAGCTCGCGGCGGCCATGGCGAGGCCGAGGTTGCGTCGGCAAGCTTCCTCACCGGTGAGGCAGCAGGTGGGGGTAGGAAGGAGCAAGAAGGCACCGCAGCGTGGCCTTGGTGTGGCGGAGCTCGAGCACCTCCATTGCGGTGCGGACCTGCTCCGCGAACTCAACACTGTCGTAGCCAACCGTTGCGGTCATCCACCACCACCACCTGCTGCTCCCGGCCTTCGACGTCAACACCAGCGGGTGTGCCCACTACGCGCCGTTGGTGGTCCGGCTGGCACCTGCCCCTCTACCGCTATCGGCTGCTCCCTTCTACTATATCCACTCATCTTCGTTTGCCGACCACAATGTGGTGCCGCTAGAGCTGCAGTTCTCCCTTCCCCCACCGGAACTAGAGGGAGAGAAGGAAGGGAGAAAGGAACAGGAGAGGCTAACTAATAGATCCCACATCGGTTTCTACCTGCATTGTCACGTTGGTATGTCATGTGAGTAAAAGTTATAAATAGTTAAGAAAATATCTCTTAACAAGGGTAAAAAGTAAAAAATAAGTGTAAACCTATAAGAGATATTTGGATAATTATCAAATCTATCAGTGGCAAATCGTTAAATGTCCCACTGTTTTCTATCTAGTCCAGCTGCGGATTCTCCCGTTTGTTTTCTCCTCCTCCCCACAGAAAAAGGGCGCCAGTTCATCCCCCTCCCATTCCTAGCAATCACATATTCACATCCACCAAAAAAAGAAGTATTTTTACTCTCTTTCTTCTTGCCCCGATCCCAAATCTCTCCCTGTTCTTGCTGCTCTCGAGTTGAGTGAGTTGACCCTCCTCCCCACCCAGCCACCCAGAGGCTTCTTGGACCCGAATCTCGCGGAGCCATTTCGCGTTCTTTGAGGAATTGGGAGTTTTGGATCCGAGGAGTGTGTGAGTTGCCGGTGTGTTCTTGGATCTCGCCTTCCTCCTGCTGCAATGGCGGCGCTCGCGGAGCACCTGCTGGGGTTGTCGTCTGCGCCGGTGGACTGGGAGGCGGAGTCCTACCCGGGGTACGGCGACTTCGCCGTGCTCCCGTTCCTCGTCGCCTTCTTCCCCGCCGTCCGCTTCCTCCTCGACCGCTTCGTCTTCGAGGTAAAATCTCTTCTCTGGCGGCTCATTGTCTCGTTAGATCCGAAATGCGTCGGGATTGCAGTGTTGAACTGCTGGTAGACTCGGGAGTTGTTAATGGATCAGTTTGATTATTACTAAGACTGTTGTGATTAAAGAATCTGCTTTTGGATGTCTGTTCCCTTTAATTATGCGAGTTTCGGCGTGCAGATTTCATATGCTGTCGAAATTATGAGCATGGTGAAATGAATGTAGTATATTTTGATTCAGGCTCTGCCGGATTGGATTGATAAAGATGTGTTCATAATTTGTTTTCATGTAAAGTTGGCTTCTTTTAGTAGTAATAACAAGCTGGTTGTGTGGCCGATCCGTCCCGTTAATAGGAATGCATAAAGGGTAGACCCTGATTGAGTTGAGTTGCTTTTGATTGGAGTACAAAGTGACGCGTTTATGGTAACAATTTTAACCATCTTCGTGATGTGAAGTGTAAATGCATTTGCTACGATACTCTATGAGAAAAAATATATTTTGAGACTAGCAGGATACAATTGCTGATGCAATGGCTGTGTCATATTTGTGCAATACCAGTAATCCCTTGCATGCATATATTCATAGATTTCTCGTTTCATTCAATTCGCAGTTATTAGCAAGAAGGCTTGTACTTGGAAAGGGATATGACAAGCTTGCTGAAACAGATGAAAGCAGAAAGAAAATCAACAAGTTTAAGGAGTCAGCGTGGAAATTTGTCTATTTTCTTTCTGCAGAACTGCTCTCACTGTCTGTAACATACAATGAGCCATGGTTCAAGAACACCAGAAATTTCTGGGTTGGACCTGGTGAACAGATCTGGCCTGATCAGAAGACAAAGTAAAGTGGAAAAAAAATCACCTTTCCCAGTAAAAGGGTTTCCGTGACACTGAGTTTTTCTTTTTTCTTATTGATCCTATTACAGACTCAAGCTTAAGGCTGTCTACATGTTTGCTGCTGGGTTTTACACATATTCCATCTTCGCTCTTTTGTTCTGGGAAACAAGGCGGTCGGACTTTGGAGTCTCAATGTCTCACCATTTGGCAACTGTTGTTTTGATTGTCCTATCATATATTTTCAGGTATGATCTGAACAATTTCCCAGATAAGGTAATCGTTTGTATGTATAGCATTCCAGCTCCACAAGCTATATTTAAATATTGTTGTGCTTTTTGAACAGATTTGCTCGCGTTGGCTCAGTTGTTTTAGCCCTTCATGATGCTAGTGATATATTCCTAGAGATTGGGAAGATGTCCAAGTACAGTAGTTGCGAGGGGCTAGCCGTTGTATCATTTCTTCTTTTCGTGGCTTCATGGATTCTTCTCCGTCTAATAATTTTCCCGTTCTGGATTCTAAGGAGCACAAGGTAAACACATGCCTGCTTATATGTTGCTCTGATATCTGGTGTTATCTACTCATCTCTAGCCATTTAGCGCTATAATCGAAAAAAGCGCAACTACACTAGAAAGACTTTAAGAAACTTTGTTGATCAATGATCTGGTTCCTTTTTCAGCTATGAAGTACTGCTGACCCTGGACAAGGAGAAGCATAAAATTTATGGCCCCATATACTACTATGTTTTCAACAGCCTTCTGTTCTCACTTCTAGTTCTTCACATATATTGGTGGGTACTAATATACCGGATGCTAGTCAAACAAATTCAATCTAGAGGCCGTGTCGGCGATGATGTTCGATCTGGTAATCGATTCTTTCAATTCTTTCATGGTACTGATTTAAATAAAGAGTAAAATGTATGGAGGGTCATTCAACTTGTTTAGTTGTATTATATAGGTCACTCTACTTTTAAAATGCACCTTTGGGCCATTAATGTGTGTTAAGTGAGTCATGTGCTCATCTAACTGTCCATGTGAGCATACCTTACACATGGATTGAAAAAATTACTTCTGAAAATGTGCAGACCTAGCAATTTAATTGTAAAATCTAGCAATGTAATTGAGTGGAACAAAAACATGGAGAAAATGGAAGCTGCTAGGGTTTGATGACAAGCGAGAGAGGACTGAGAACTAGAACTCATCAAAACAGGCACAAGTGAAATGATTTGGTTCTACTAATTTCATGTATTGCCAATTGGTAGTCCTGTAAGAAAGGGAAAAATACATAAGGGTATTTTTTTGCACATTTCTAGATGCAATTTTTTTCAATCCTACGTGGCATGCCATGTGTAAAAGGTATCCTTGTGTGGATAATTAGATGTGTAAAGGACTTACTCAACTCATATTAGTGTCCTAATGCGCATTTTCAAAGTAAAGTGACCTATATATGATACACCTAAACAACTTGGATGACCCTTCATACATTTTACTCTTAAATAAATTTTCTTTCTAGGAACTATGTATTTGTTGGTCTCTTATAAAACTGCTTCACTATGAAACAGATTCTGAAGGCGAAGAGGATCATGAAGACTAATCTGTTGGCAGAATGCTTAACTGAAGAACTATATATAGTGATCCCTACAGGATGATACATCATATTGAATACTTGATTCACAGACCAGATCATTTTTCAGTATCAAAACATGACAACCATGATTCGCAAGTTGCTACGAGGCTGCTTGCGCTGCCATATACTTGTATGAGCAAAAGTTAATCCATGTTTTTCCCCCCTTATATACTCATTTATAAGAGAGAAATATGCAGGATAAGTTCGTTAATTCATTGGTTCGTTCTTGTAATTGTGCAGACGAATAATTAATTTACGGTGCAATCAGGTAGTGTTCTGTGGAACTCGATTGTAACTTGGTGTATCTTCCACTCTAATGGAAATTCTTTACATGTTTTTTTCCTTTTCCCGTGAATTCCAGGTGTCTTTTTCTTCTGTAAAGTTCTACCTTTGCCATCTATCCTGTCCACACAATCAAACATTTACTTATTTACCCAATTCTGTAAACAAATAAAACAAGAACCTGGGGAATAATGCGAAGGTATCAACGGAGGTTATAAGTCGTAAGAATCTGTGGTATTCACTGAATATATTGTACAAGAATACTGAGTATCAGAATTAACAAAAGTTAGAGGCACCGCAAATTACAGTCTTAAAGATTCACAGAGAATAAAACTGTGACTACTCTCAATTCTCAGTAAGGAAAGACCTCAGACATGAACAATGTCCAAAATTACCAGTATATTCATTTGTGCAACTGTGTAAAATAACATCAGAATAGAATGTTCAGCAGGCTTAAGACGAATATTTTTCCATGAGCTTTTCAACATGTAGAATTATGTCATTGATGTGAGGGCGCATCGCAGGTTGCGGCTGAAGCATCCAGGTAACAAACTGATGAAGTGCATCAGGGTAAGGAGGGCTGGGTCCTGCCGGCCACTTCAACGTGCAGTTGACAATGGCTAATTGCAAGCTTCCTCCAGATTCACCGAGAGCATACTCAAATGGTGAAACACCGTACCTAAGAAGAAACAAAATGTTAACACTGTAGATTAACTATGTAATTGCAGGCTATAACTTTGATTGATATGTGCACTGCATTCTTTAAGATTATCAACTGGATAAGAAGGAGCTTTATAAAATAAAATAGTTGTACTTAACTTTTAACTTCTATAAAGTTTTGTTTAATCTTGAAACAGCTCAATACCTATTGCTGGATGACAATTGGTAATTACTTCACTTCAACAAGTATCTAATATTTTCTTTAAAACTTTGATGGAATGATCATTTGACATTGAGTTGGGCAAGTAGCCACTGCTGCTAATAACATGACATGCGTGTTTAACTGAGCTGAAGGAAATTCAAAAATCACATGTGCCCAAGCAACTGGAGCATTAGCAGACCCACAAACATTTTAGAATGAAACTAACATATCAACAAGAGATGAACAGAATCAAAGATTATTATGTTTTACTCATGCAAAAGACAAAGTGATCTTACATGATAGCATAAAGGGTGCATCCTAGAGACCAGATGTCTGTCCTCTCATCAATATCAGCATGACTTGGGCAGTCCCACAGTTCAGGTGCACGGTAAGGCGCAGAACAATGCTCAGCAGCCCATTCCTATAGAAAAGCAATATATGCACCGTAATGTCTGGACAGCAAAAGACCAACAGTTTTCCAAGTACTGATATTCAACTTCTTCTGAGAAGCAATTGCATGTGAAAGTAAATATTAAGTTTTCACATGATTATTTGGCCTGGTATATCCACCAGTTTATGGGGAGATAAAAGTACCAGTTATAATTTCATAGTTTGAGCATAATCACTCATGGAGAAATAAAAATTTCACCAGAAAGAAAATGCTCCTAAGTTCTAAAGCATCTGAAAAGGTGAACGGGAATATCTTTCTAGGATAATGGGCAAAAATCCCAAAAATTGAAAATCAACAAGAAGAGGCATCTCTTAAAATGCCAGGGAGATGAAACAAACCTGCAATCTTAGTGCTTCAGAACGAGAACGGATTTCTTTTCTTGCAGGCCTTGCACTTCCAAAATCCATTAAAGTTGCAAGAGGTGCTTGTCCTTTTCTGTGAGTTACAAGAACATTGCCAGGCTTGACGTCGTTATGGGCATATGGTGGATCAAAACTGTGCATGTGCTTCAGTCCTTCACAGAGCTGTGATGATTCTTTATTAGTATGCAAAAGGGATGTGCAAGATGGTAATGAAATACTAACTATTATTCAAGCAATGGTAAGGATATGTTAGCAATATCATTGATATAAAACAATGTAAGAAAAACTGGAAAGATGATCATCTCTCTATAGACAAGCCCAGAAAGAAAACTAATGTGCTACGAATTTTATTGTGACATGAAAGTTTAGAAGGAATGAGATATATAAGAGCATGTACAAGAAAAAAAATCAGTACTACACAAGAGAAGTCAATAAGAATGGTACAGTTGGACTTTTTTGAGCTCATATTTTTTTTCTTCAGAAAGGTAACAGAACATTAAGATAAATAATTTCGTTTTGAGCATCTCAAGTTCTCAACCAACTGGGGCCAGTCACATACAAGTAACCAGTTCACCATGACTTCAAATTTCTCAACGACATCAATAGTTTATTGATACTATTGTCTAGTAAAAATGCTTACCTGTTGGAATACTCTCAAAACATCAATTGTTGAATAGAATTCCTTCCTGGATTGCATGACTTTGGCATTGTCAAACAGAGTACCATCGATATAGACAGGGAAGAGCAAATAGGCTTCATGGTTCCAATCCCCCTGTTGACTCTAAATAATATCAAATCCATAAAAGTCCTCTTAGAATGAAATAGACTTTATAATATAAGGTGAGTAGCAATTTTCCTAACCATTTGTGGCCATACTTATTGCTAATTAACATTGTGGGCTTATGTCGGGCCATATCTGCATTACCAAACCCATTTTGCTGCTGTATCTCTACTCTCTAGGATGTACCACCATGAAACAACATATATCTAGCACAATCCTACAATATTTATCAAGCACAAGCACATAACCAACTCGCAAAAAACACTGTGATTTCCATAAATCTTTCACATTTCCTGAGACTTGTCATCCTCTAGCACGAAAGAAAGGCGCTAAACAGCATGTTACCTTAACTGCTATTACGGCATGATCAAGAAGCGGAAGCAAGTTGGGATGGTTGAACAATGACGAAACACGGATCTCCTCCTTCACCAGATCTAGCTGCTCCTTGCTCTGTATCAGCACCTTCTTCATAGCATATGTGCCATCCTCTGTACCAACGATTAAAATATACACGCATCAAAAATCTCTCAGCACATTGAAACAACTTCACAATAGTAAATAATCTCCTACAAAAATCCCAGCTCCACCCCATCTATTCCAATGAAAGAAAATCTAATTGGGTACAATAAGCTCTGAAATTACAAAAATTCCACTCATTCCATCACAACACTACTATACTACTCGAAGTGGATCACATGAACACAATTTACTACATGGCTTCGAACAGAAAACCCCCCAAGATAAATTTGCAAAGTTTTGTCCACCAAGCGCAAATCTTATGCGAGAACCCTCGAGCAAACCGAGAAAGAACAAACACACACGAAGGGCGAAATCGAAGAACTCGCGAAGAGGCGAGGGGGTGGGATCGAGCGGGCAAACCTGAGGCGAGGGAGGGGCTCCGGGCGCGGGCGGCGTCGGCGGAGGGCTGGTGCTCCCTGACGAGGTAGACGAAGGCGAAGCCGCCCTCGCCAATCTGGCGCAGGACGCGGAACCGGCGCTCGTTGATCCACACGTCGCCGCTGCCCGTCGCCGCGTCGTAGAGGGCGTTGAGCCCCGAGATGGAACAGCCCATATCCTCCCTCCTCCGACACGGCCTCTCACTTCCCCCCTCGCCGCCGGCGAACTCCGGCGAGACTCAGTTCAATTTCCGTCGGTTGGATGCTGTCGCAGGTCCACCAACCAGTGGAAAGAATGACTATGCTTCTTCTTCACTTTTGCTCTCGTTTCATGTTCTTCAATTTATTTATTTATTACTGCCTCCGTTTGTTTTGACTCTTTTTCCTAATCAAACTTTATCAAATTTAATCAAATTTATAAAAAAATTAGCAACTTTTAAAATATCAAATTAGTTAAATATTGAATATATTTTGAGAATATATTTGTTTTGGTTGAAAATAATGATATATTTTCTATAAACATGTTAAATTTAAAGTTAAACAACTTATAATATTATAATATCTTATAATATTATAATATGTAACTGATCTTATAATATTATAATATGTAACTGAGGTAGTATTTGTTATTTACTGTTGATTTAGGTTAACCTGATATTGTTACTCTCTGTATTTTGTTTAGAATTTGTTACAAGGGGTTCTAAATGTATGTTGCAACTTTGGTTCAAACTTAGTGATTTCTATTTAGGGTTACAAAACCGATAGAAGTCCAAATTACCGGGTCGAAAACACAAGCCACTCGATTTTTTTTATCATTTAAAGAAATATAAATTGAATTTTAAACTTTTAATAAGATTTATCATTTTAAACTTTTAATAAGATTTATCCGAAGTTCATAGGTTTTTGTTGTTTTATCGACTGTTTCCGTGGAATCCGTCTGTGGTGGAAATTATTCATGTCCTTTTTGGAACGTGAAAGGTGGTGCTTTGCTTTAGAAAGCATCTCAATTCGTCAACGGTTGGCATGTTAGCACCTGAGGTCAAATCTTTTACCTGCAAACCCTAGGTCTTAAGTAGTTTCCGTCATTTCTTTGGAGAGGTCTGGTGCATTGGATCCAGTGAACAACTCCAGTCAACAGACTGATGTAGAGATATCAAAAAATCAAGCATTTTCGATGGTTCATGCTAATTGACAAGCTAGCATCATCTAGACCGGAGCTTCAAGAACCCCAAGCATTCATATTTCGGTTTCATATTCTGATGAAAATGGAAGTTCTCCCTGGAACTGAAACCACCATGGGACTTCAGGATTCGAAATAGACAAGTCGTCTGGCAAGATGCTGACTGATATCCCCTCCCCATAAGTTTTTTTTTTCTCTTTCCAGAAGATGTTCTCAAGAAAGAAGCATCACAAAAAACACCAGTATGGATTTATTGCAGCTTAATCATATCAAGCAATTTTTGGTGGTCGTAACAGATGATGCAGGTACATTTGGAAAAAATCTGGATCACAATGAAACACAAAGGACAGCTGAAATGAAACCTATAACGCAAGGGAACCAGACTTCCAACATTAAAAGCATGGATACTGAAGCCTGAAGGGGTGTTCATACTCCTCCAAGTGGGATCAACATAAATCCTGTACTGATGAGTGGTCATTGAGCACCAGCACGTTCAGCTCTTTTTGCTGGACAAGTTTGCGCAAATGAAGATCACAGAGCCAACTGGACGGCTCCATCAGAGATCAATGACTGATACAGAAATCATGATATGGATGAAGCAAAACCACATCCAGATCTTCACTCTCAAGAGAGATTGAGGGAAGCAGCAGGTGAATGTTGAACCAACTCTGATACTATGAATTCTGCAATTCATCTGAATTATACCAATTTGAGTTCCCTTCTTCAAGGACAAAATATTAGGGAGTGCCTATTGGATGCATGGTAACAACATCGTTGAAGATGAATTAGTTGGCATCCACAGCAGGACTGATTAGCAGTTGTCAGGTTTAAGCTGGAACACTGTTGCAGGAGGTATGTACATTTGTAAAAAGACTGTGATGAGACATCTGGACCTCAGGCATAGAAGGCTCACCTTACAGCACCACGACAGCTGCTGATCAGTGGAGAAGAGAAAGCGCTTGATCAAATCTTGAGGTTGATATCATGAAGAGCCAAGCCTTGCAAACTGATTGATACTTCACAAGAGCGTACGAGCTGCCTTTCTAAGATCACAAGAACATCACTGTAACTGCAATGGAAACCATTGGTTTCAGCCTTCATCTTACCGTAAACCAATGTGTTACACAGCATTGCCATAACAACCAAAATAAGTGTGGTGATATGAAGCAGCAGATAAAGATTCTGGCTGAGTCTGAGAACTGGTACAAGAATGATTCTAAAAGAAGGGTGTCTAGAGCATACCTTGCTGTGTTCCTTTTGAAGGATTATTTAGCACATCGTCCTCCATTCATATCATCTTTCTAGAAAGCACAAATAGTATTTTTCTTCAACAAGGGTATAACAATAGAACACATGACACTGAGTAGTCGTCAATAGTTATTCGAAATAAAAGCTAGCAATATTTAGGGCAGGTGTGTTTCTGGAAAGGCAAACATGGAAGTTGGCTAGGAAGTAAAAGATCAGGAAAAAACAAGATAGATAGCTGATAATACAATCAGAAAGTGCTCTAAAAAAATCTGAGAGTGGGTTCTTAATAAATATGATGCATAAAACCAGCAATTCTGCCCCCCAAAAAAGCACCACCAATATCATAATCAAATTTAATCTAGTTATAAACGGTTGCCATTTAATCTTTTTCCTTGAACAGGTAGAACTCTGCACCTATTATTGCAGGAACAGTCCAGTGCATACACCTAAATTGGCCTATCCATATTAATGTGGTAGCATGTAGCAGGCACATATCTAAATGGTATGATGTTAGAGCCAAAATTTATTAGAAATACTTGCTTCACTGTTATGTAAAAAAGGTCACATAAAATGGCAACAATAATGCAAAGTAAAATAAAAACTGAACAACCTCTCTTTCTCAACTCGTCATATCAATTGAGCATCATAATAGGAAGTTAGAAACAAACACATCAATTAGAAGTCAGACAAGCATGGGCTGTAAGGAGGTTTCAATACTGCATTTATTTTAGCTAATTACAATTCACGGTAAAATAGGCCACTCTAAGTCATTGACCAGCTAAAATTCATCAACAGAAAAGGAAAAAGGGGGCACAATTTTGTAATTCTGTGAACTGCAAAACATCTGGAAAACAAGTGATGAACACCATTATCACTGT
This sequence comes from Oryza punctata, assembly GCA_000573905.2. Taxonomy (NCBI): domain Eukaryota; kingdom Viridiplantae; phylum Streptophyta; class Magnoliopsida; order Poales; family Poaceae; genus Oryza; species Oryza punctata. The sequence goes on from CM002496.2 coordinate 17,422,787, forward strand.
ATCTGCTTGATGAAGTAATCTTTGCGCAGAGGAACTATGCTTTCAATGAAAGTATGTGTGCTAAAAGGAAACTCAGATTCTGGACATGCCATCTTCAGTTCGTCGGAGGTTGAACTTGGATCATAGCAGTAGAGGTTCCGAGCCAACAACTGAACCCAAATTTTTCCCTCATGGAACAGAGTGTGTTTTGGAGTAAAATAACATGAAGGCATCAACCAAGGCAAGGAGATGTGGTATCTGTGTGTCCAGGTTGTCTTATCGCCACTATCAAGCATCAATATGTCCATTGTACGAGGTGGATTATCATGTCCACCCTCCACAACTAGCAAGCATAGCTTTCCCTCAAGCTCCGCCAAAGAGCAATGCCCTCCATATGACTTTCGTGGGGGAAGCGTCATCACATCAAAATTTTCGCTCTCAAGATTCAAACAATTGATACGTGACGAAGCAATGTAACGGAACTTTGTCAGATAGTAAACCGCTCCATTCACATGCACCCCTCTATCTGTCGGTGCCCCATGGAAACTCCCAATCTGTCTCCAGGATTTATCTCCAATAGTGAATATCTCGCAGCACACATTGAAAGAATCAACATGAGCTCCCAGGTAGAAATGTACCACTTTGTGTTCCTTTGTAGATGGGCAAAACCCCAAGCAGTGCCAATTACACGACGAGAACTGGCTGCTCCCTGCAGTATACATCGGCGTCGGCAGAGTAGCAGATTCACCGGTCGTCGGGTTGAGCAACTGCACGGCTCCTGTGCTGTCACCTAGGCAGAGCAGGCCATTGCAAGAATTGTGCACAAAGAGGCTCCTCGAAGCCATGGGCCTAGTAAGCTGGTAGGTAGCCCCCGTGTCGTCGGCGAGCACCATTGCGAGGGACCTATCATTCGCCTTGTCGTTCGCAAAGAGCAGGAGCTTCTGCTGGCTCCTCTTGAGGTGCTCATGGACGAAATGCGGATCGGTGAGCTCCGACATCCATGACTTGCAGACCAGCCTGCACGACGCGAGGGTGCGCGCCGGAAGCCTGTGGAAAACCTCGGTGAGCACGTCGCTGTAGAGCAGCCGGTGGTCATTCCTCTCCACCGTCTTCGCCTTCTTGCCTCCCATCGTCGAGCCTCCCTGTTCTCGCATCCACGAAACAAACCACACAGCATCTCAGCACAAACAAGCACCACCTATCACAAATCCGCAAGAACCCTAACACAATTGGGTTATCTTATCTCCCACCATACCTATCATCCACACCGGAGAGGAGATAGCCCCACGGAAGGCGGCGGCGCAGGGATCAAAACTTAGTTGTTGTTCCTGAATCCAAGAAACAGAAGCACGCAAATTCAGCGCAAAGGAAACAAGAAACCAAACAAATCCGAACACCCCCCCCCCCCCCAATCGCAACCCAAACGCAACAAATCACCAGAAGATGACCCAAACCCGCATTGCCCCCCCTCCAAGATTCTTCCTCCGGTGACCTCTCGTCCCCCCTCTTCCCGCCTGCCAAGAACCAAACACCTCACGCGGTAGGTGGTGCCTAGCTGCCGGCAGAAAAGAAAAGAGCCACAGCCACAGCCCGCCAAGCCCCCGCCCCAACGAACGTGACCTAACCTACCGGCCGCCCAAACCGAACTCAGCCAATCAATCAATCAATCACCACCACCGCCGCCGCCCCCGCGTTCCAATCGGGGATTAGAAAATTCACAACAAGAACAAGAACAACAACAACAACAAGAAAGGGGAGAGGAGAGGAGAGGTCGCCGAATCGCCCCGCAATAAAAAAGAAAACAATAACAACAACAACAACAACAACAACAACAAGAAAGAACACCGCGTCGTGCTCACCGATCGGGTCGGCGGCGAATTCTCCTCTCTCCGCTTCCGCTTCCGCCTCGGCGGTTGCTTTCGTCGTTTCGGAAGAGGGGGGAAAAGGAGGAGGAGAGGCGAGGTGGTGGATGGTATTGTATTATAGTTGTAGGAAGCGAAGCAAACCGCTCATCGCGGCGTCGCCGTGTCGACCCGGCCGGGGCGCGCACGAATCTCGAGGCGGAGGCGGCGGGAGCAGAGCCGTCGATATACGGGTGGGAGGGAGGGATGGGACCTGTCGGCTTCCGTTCGTGAGGGGGATCCGGGGATGGAGTCGCAATCGGCGGTCGATAGCGATGTGTTTTGGGCGAGCTGTTATGTTCTTTTTTAATATATAGAAAAAGGTGCTCGGAGGACTGGAATAGTGATGATTAATTAGTGTTTTATGTAGTAAGTAGGAGCACTGCTAAATTTTTTCTAAAACTTTTTTTACTAAATTTTTACTAACAATCATCTCAACCATTTAATTTATATAAATAAAAATTATAAAAATTTAAATACACTCATAGTATGATATATCAGTGTTAGTAAAAATTTTGTAAGAAAAATTTAGAAACGTATAGCCTTTTTTTTAAGGAGAAGCATATTTGATGCTTGGTTTTATTAGAAAGTATATTTTCTTTTAATGAGAATGACTAATATATATTTTCTGTCTATCTATTCGATGATGTTTATGATTTTTAAGAAAAAAATAGACTACGAATTATCAGTATGTATCTTTGAGGTAAGTGATTTGAAGTCCTCTAGATTTTTATTATAGGAGGTAAAATTGTGAAGGTGATTAAATATAAACGGGTGATTTGTGGTGGACTTCTATTGTTGTTCAGGTAAGGAAACCTAGAAATTCCCGTGCATTTTGCATGGTGCCATGCAAAAAGAGGGTGGCATACTACAAATAAATGAGACGTTACCAAGTTTCGCGCCATCCTGCTGACGACCGCGAGCCTACACTAATAGGTCAACATGGTATGCACAGTGTAGATGTGGGCCCAATAATCGATGCTACGATGCTCTACTTGTGCTTCGTGCCCTCCCTCTCTTGGTTCTCGCCCTCTTACTCTCTACATCTCTCATTCTCACATGCCACACGCAAGCATAAGACATGTCCTCATGACAACGGTTGAAGAAAGGGCGAGAATTCACACCAATCATGACCTCCGTCTTTACCACCATAAGTGTTTTACAAGAGATAATGTCGCTATCACATTTCATCGTGTCTATTTTAACTAGTGTCTAGTGTTTTGAGTGCTATGAACTGTTGGGATATTCTTGAGGCTAATGCAAACCTCCTTAGATGATCAATTGTTTTATGGGTTTTATTTTCTGGTTGCAACAATTGATCTCGTTGTATTGGTTTGATGACAGAGTAATCCTATCAGTAATGGTCACGTAGTTAGCGATTGTGGTTTCCTTCTTTTGTAACAAAAAATTTAGTTAGTGTTTGTTCGCCATCTAGCAAAAACATAGCACATGAAGAATGATCGGTCTAAAAAGCTTGTATTGTTGCTAACTTAGGTCGTGTTCGGTTAATCTCTCTCACAAGAGAATTTGAAGGGGAATAATTCCACACTTTATTGATGTGTGGAACTAATCATGCTTAATTCTCTCCAATTCATTCATCTTATGGATTAACCAAACAAGACTTTAAGAAACTATAATCCTTCATGCCATTTTGCGTGGTGCATGTTAAATGTGCTGCAAATAATAATAGCGGCAATTCACCATGCTCTTTTTTTAAACATGCTTCAAATGTCAGTGAGTTGAAATTTGTAAATTAGTTGAAAGTAACAAGCACCATATTCACAAACTCTTACCATCGTTGTTTTATTGTTTCGTCAGTACAAAATTATAACCAAGATAAAAGAAGTCAATTTTCACAAAACTTAAATTATGAGCTTTATGAGGAGGAAAAAAAGAGCTCCAAATTATAACTAAATAATCAAACAATGCTTACATAAAACTTTTCACGCAAATAAACATAATAAATACCATACTACCAAAACTAGCTTATAGAAGCCTTTTAGATTCTTTCCCCCTTAATAGTCTCTCAGTCTAAACATGATACAACACTTAAAACATGGTATTGTACCCTCCCTAAAAATATACAATATCTCTAATGTACTCTAGCATTATGTCAGAACTTAATCTTTTTTTGAAATATCCAAGACTTTCAACAACCACAAGAAGGGAGGATAGCGAAAGTCATGCATGGGTCATGGATGGGTGTCAATCTGTCAACTCTCAAGTCTCAACTGAAGATTGCCTGTGATGAGTGACACATCCTCGTCCATGTGGGACGGTGCGCATAAACAAAAGGCAAGTTTGCTTGCCACATGTCAAAAACCCACACCGACGCAACACGATAAGCGATTTTCACTTTACAATCTCCTGATACAGGACTGCATGTAGCTCAGGTTCATATCACTGTAAAAATGTATGTTTAGAACGCAAGAGTTTCACCAAAATTAATTCATTTTCATATAGACATTTGAAGAAATTCTAGAGTGTGTTTAGCTCGGGTTTATGGCTATTTAGAGGGGCATAAGAGTCTGAGAAACTACTAGCAAGTACCCAGAAAACCTGATTTTTCCTAGATTCAAGCTTCTAGTTTATCATCTAAAATCTATAACTACAATCTCAAAGTCTACTCCCTCCATCCTCCTTTTCGTTCTTAGCTACGAATCTAAGATATAGACTACAATATATGTTTTTTTAGATAGAGAGAGTACAAGGAGTTGAAGGTTCCGGAAGAAACTGCTATTGTCATAAGATCCCTCTAACAGGGCCTATATTACTGTGTGAAGGACTGTTTGGAACGCAAGAATTTTCACCAGAATTAATTTATTTTCGTAAAAGACATTAAAAGAATTCCAGTGTTCCAAATATTAGTTAGTCTATCATACAGGGCAAGGGATAAAGCCGGTCACACGCTGTCCTTTTCACGCATTGCTTTCGTGAAAAATCGTATCCATGATGAAACCAAAGATGGCAAGGGCACATGAGTGCTAGCACAAACTGAAAATGACAGGGTGCCCAATCGAGAACTACAGCCTTGCATTGCATACATGAGAAAGAAAAGGAAAAACATATCATCCTCCTCTCTTCAGCTGGATCCATTTCGACCAACCAAATTAGGGCAAAGTGGAAGTGTGCCAGTTACTAGGTACATAACCTTTTTTCTTCTCCCAAGGAAGGTATGATTGTAATGACTAGGTGTCATCCACAGGCTTGACAATCAGTCGCTTGCAAAGATGCCTGATACCAGTTTCAGCATTTGGCCCTTTCAGCTCTTTTGTTCTACTACTAAGAATGCAGTCTTTGAAACAATGCAAGGGACACACCACATGCATGATGGAGATTGGTTGTCAAACAGCAGGCACTACATTCGGAACCAATCATTTTCAACACAATGTGATGAGTTTTTACAACCAGCAAATCATAAAAGTTTTCGGAAAAACAACCAGAAATTATGTGCGATTATGATTTTTCTGGAACAGGTTCGGCCTCAAATAACATTAGGGACAAGAACTTATGGCACACAAGGAAGAGATAATCTGAGATTATATTGTGTTACAGACTCAGCATTGCTGGACATGAGACAAGTTTTCTTATTGAGAAGCTAAATGCTGGGTTTTGCGTCTTCTTTACTGCTGAGCCTCTGGCTCCTTTTTCTCCAAATACCTGTAAAATATTTTCATGTTTTTGTTAGCTTCAGTATTGTCCTTTTCATTGCACAAAAGGAACTTCACCATATGTCCCAACAGACATATACACGACTACATGTTTTATCAACTGCAAACTGAATTTGCTGCCGAAATCTTACCCCTGGGCCCTAGCCCACCGAGACATCTGATACAGCTGAACTGATTCATTGGAAGCATGGCATGCTAAAAGCAAGTAGTTCCGTGGTTGTACCATCCAGGCAAATCTCATAAAGAGTCCTGAATACACGCACATGGCTGCATCGAATGGAGATAGTATTAGATAGACATGGGCATAGGTTAATGCTGAAATAACTCGATAGGTTTAGATATTATATAGCATATCAAGGAGCAAATATGAAGTACTATACCAACCTGCTGTCATGTTGCCAGATATCATTTCAGGAGGTTTGTTCATGTCAACCAAACCCTGCAAGCATAGTAATATAAGTTATCAGAGGGATCATTGGATAACATTCTGCATACAACAAAGGAACGGAAAGACGAAATTACGAAATTAAAGCAGAATTATTTGTGTATATCCTAGTAACGCAGTACCAATAGAAGGTATGGATGGGTGAGGGTGATGCATAACATTATAGCATGCAAGTCATTGCTAACCAAATCTTGTTGCCCATCGTGCATTATGATTGCACACTTATTAGCTATGCCTAAAAAGACAGATACTACTATCAAGCTACCACAGTGAGTGTAGAGTGTTAATTTCTTTTATTGAGTAACAAAACTGTCAAAAGCATTCAGCTAACTGGTGAATCCAAGTTCCGACTTGGGTGTACTTAATAAATATATGCCAGAGTGCCAGACCATGTGAGTGAGCCCAATTTTACTTTACTGCTAACAATATATAAACTGGTTAGACTGATCCTTGACAAGTACTCCAAGACTTGCCAAACTATCTCAATATCCATTAACCACATTGATGAATAGTTGAAACTAGAACCTAGAGTAGCCCATTAGTGGATACAGCAAGAAAGGTAATCTTTCATACAGATCAGGTTATTTTCACTTCAGTACACTTCAATATGTAAGATGCAATCAAATATACTCTCCACTAGAACAAAATAAACCAGAAGTTTTGACAGCTAAAAACATTAACAAGTTTCCAGATGCAACAGAAATGTACTCGCACCAATGCTCTATCGCAAGTAAATAAGCATGGTCCAAACCAGAACCATTTCAAGAATTCAGTATTCCAACAGAATATTGATATGCCATGCAAACAGACATATGGCCTTGGCGCCTCAAAATACAAGTGTTGCAGTGACCTAATATACTCTAGCCTGTTTCAGTAGCTGCACATATAATTGGTACATCTAAATCACATAGTTGTTTAGTGGATGACAGCAATCGTATTGCAACTGCCAGAAAAATGCCCTTTTGTAAAATCCTCTATAGCTTTAAGGTTTACAATCATAGCAACATGGTCTGAAAAGTGGATAACCCGATGCGACAATCAGCAGTTTTACGCTGTTGTAAGGAAGAACATGCCATCTAATAGACCTAACATGAAAACCAGTGAGCTTCTACACGGTTTCGTGCAGCGATTTTGCACAAATCATCTGAGAACATTTTCTCATAACCCAAAATGCTTTAAGAAGGCGTCATCGAACAAACAAATGCTGCATCTTAATAATATCAATATCGAATCATCGATAGAACATAGGGCCAAACCAAGAGATGATTGTGGGCGTACCGCGAGGACGAAGCCCCAGTTAGCAACGGGCCCCCAGAAATGGGTGGTCTTGGGGCCGACGGGGCTGTTCAGGAACGCCTTCACCGCCGTCGACATGGCCAATCCTCCAGCAATTCAACCGCACCTGCGCCACACCACCAAACCGAACCCTCATATCACTACCAAAATCACAGAAACCAAGCATGCATCCATCCATCCAATCCATCCTCATCCTAGAACGAACCTAAATTTCCCAAATCAACCCGAATCCCAAACCAATACCGCCCCCAACAACCCTCAATCCCTAACCCAACCAAAGAACCCCCTCCCCCTCCGTTCTCGCACCACGATTTCTTGGGAATTTTTGGTCCGGAAGAGATTCTTGGTCCACATGGATGGAAGCAAATCTTTCCAAGGAGGTTGGAGAGAGGGATTACCTCGTCGTCGGTCGTCGTCGAGGTCGGGAGGCGGCGAGGGGTTGACGAGAGAAGATGGGGAACCAGCCAAGCCAGCCAGGATATGCGGGGAGAATGGATGTGGGCGGGGCTTATGGGCTGATGGCCCAACATGGTTTGCAAAAGGAGGCCCATTCGTACGGATTCTCCCGGCCCGTTTGATGGCCTTCTCCAATCCAGCCCCTATCTTGGCTATTTTGCAATCCGGCCCCTATTTCTTCGAAGCCAGAGGCGCCTGCAGAGAATCTAGAGGTGCTCCTGCTGCAAAACTGAAAATAATTATCATAAATCCAGGATACAGCAATGAGCGTAATCTCGTACTTTATTCTTCTTAAAATATAATAACCCATAACTTGATTAAATAACTAAGAAACTTTTTTGGACTTAGACTTTTAAATCAGCTTATTAGCTTATATGATTTATAAGCCGGTAGATTTAATCTCCTAAGTTTAGTGCTAAAATCATACCTCTACCTCACGTTAGCTAAAAAAGCTTCTCCATCTTAGTTTTTAGTTTAATAGTGTTAGAGTAGTTTATGGTTTTAAAAAAATCAAACGAAAAAATTGCTTGTTTGTTTAGACTTTTCCATTTATAAACCTTAGCTAGAGAACCGGAGTTCGGCTTAGACCAGCAGACGTGGAAAGGACGACGGACAGTCAAAGCATGGCTACTCAGGATTTGCCAGGTAGAGGGGGGCAGCTTGCATTGATGAGCGCCACCCAAATGAGAGAATGGTGGTTTGGAGGAAGAATTGAAGATGGCAGTGAAATTGATGCACCAAACCATTTGTAGGTAGGTGGTAGTTGGTCTATAAGGGTAAGTTTTATAGTGGAGCTAGTCATCCTTAATTTAGTCCACATCATCAACTCATTAATTAGGATGTAATATATACAACAAATTACCTCTAGCACACTTGCCCCAATACATCATATTAAGTTTACTTAATTTGTTTCTATCATATTGGTCTCTTGCTCTCATCTCTCTTGGAGTTTGTGTAGAGATTGCTCCTTGCATGGGAGATGGCTACTTCTCTTTTCTTTATATCTCTCATCGACCTCATCATGTGAATTTACATGGCACCTAGAGGTAAGTGTGTAGAGGCTTCTAGTACTTACCCTAATCTACTACCGTTTTTTTGGGAAACTTGTAAGTGTGCGTGTGGGGTGAAAATGTCAAACATTCGATAATTAAACTGATATTTATATGTCAAGGGTCCATTCTTTTTTCCGATTGCAGTCACCGAAAAATATCACGAGCACACTTCCCAAATCTCAAAATGGTATGATTATTTTAAAAAAATCTTTCAACTTTCAGTTTTTTTATATTGGTGCCTTACAAAATATATCGTAAACCTAATTTTATCAATCACTTATACACTTTCAAATGGCCCTTAGTGTGGTAAAGTGGGGATATCGTTCGAGCTCTAGTTATATTTTGTATATTTTGAGATGGAGGAATAGTTAGCATGAGGAGAGAAATTCATGGTTGAAGTCACATGTTAGAAAGCTTACCAAGAGCTACATTTTGTTATTATTGAACCATCTTAATCCGTTTCAAATTACTTTACATTCTATTTTTTGAAAAAAAATACTTGCTATTCTCACATTTCAAAGTATTCTTTTAGTAGTGACCTTTACTTTCTACCCTTCGTCAATGCATCTAGATTGTTACTTCGTCAATGCAGCTACACACAACTGTTAAACGGAGCTAATGGTTGCTTTGGAAACGAATAAGAATGTACTACTTAATGAGTGTAACAACTTAATTCATCGTAACTTCTTACCCCTTCCGTCCCAAAATATATAAAGTTTGGTGTTGAACACGAATATTAAGAAATTAAGTAAAATTAAATGCGTGAAGGTTGAAAGTAGGTGAGGGAATTAAGAGGTGGAAGGTTGGGATTGGTTGAGAAGAGAATAAGTTGTATATTTTGGAACAAATGTTGGATGTTAGAAGTTGTTATATTTTGGAATGGATGGAGTATTTATTTTGAAACTTATTAGAATGACAAATATCTAAAAAAAAAGAGGGTTATACATAATAACTACGAGTATACTGTGTTTGATGGACTTGGACCAACTCCACCTCCCCGCATGAAATGGTGACTTATTAATATATAATTAATTAAGTATTAGTTAAAAATAAAATAAAAATAAATTAATATATTTTTTAAAGCAACTTTCGTATAGAAATTTTTTTAAAAAAATATCGTTTAGTAATTTAAAAAACGTGCACACGGAAAACGAGAGAGTTGAGTTGGTAAAGTAAAGAAAAAAACTCAGACTAAGAGGTTTTATACTAACACCTGGTGGAAAGCCGACCGACTAACAGGCAAGTTCTTTTCATCTTTTCTTTTAACAGCTACCTCTGTATTCTTCTTGAGCACACTTCTTAAATTACTAAAATTACTAAATATGATACATTTTGTATACAAAATTTTCATATAGAAGTTTAAACATTAAATAAATCAAAATTTCAAATTTACAATAATTATTACCTAATTAATCACATAATAATGGTTTGCCTCGTTTACATACTGTCGAATATTTTCGGCTAATTAAACGCTAAAACAAAGTTAGTCTTAGGCAAGGGTCAAACACGTGAATATACTTTAAGGCAAGTGTCTCTAATATTCCAGCATTAATTATCAGGGTGTCCCCTGTGGTTACTACTGATGCGGATATCATTCCTTCGGATATACACAACAATCCTCCATTGGTCATTCAAGGTCCAATCACAAGAGCTCGCGCACGATAATTGAATTTAGAGGTGAGCTTGTTCCTAAGTTTTTCTTTATATGATTTTGAAAATAGGTTGCTACCTAATAATTATATTATGATTAGGAACAATGGAGAGGATAAGGAAATACTTAGAGAAGGGCTTAGAGTCGTGGAGGATCAGCGAGAACGTTCAAGTCAAGGTGGAGGCCCAAACCAAGTTGACTTCGAATCCGTTTCGGAGTCCAGGACCAGTCTGCACTAAAACGGGCGCCCAGGTTGCATACGTGCTCGGATTGGGGCGTTCTTTATATGGATGGAAAGCTAAGAAGATAACGTTTCCAATGGTTCTGGTCCCATGTCCAAATTCGTTACAAGTCATCAGGAATTGACCGAACAAGTTGACATTCAGAATCTGTTCCGGCGCTGCGACGCCGTATTTGGGTCTTTGGACCGTGTATCGTGTTGGAGCCCATTAGGGTTGCGTCAAGGGGTACTTACATGACCCTAAACTCCATATATCAGTAGTCATCGCCATCTTTAGTTTTTTGGGTTTTGCTTAGATTAATCTGTCAAGAACAGTTTCGCCGCTAGATCGGTTTGTAAGACCCCAACTTGTGAGCTTAATCATTCATCTGCAATTTTGATTGCAATCTTCTTTGTTCTTGTTTGTGATCTTCGATTCGCAAGCAGGGATTAGCCTTCTTGGTGAGGTTAACCGGGTTTCGGCACGGTTGATAACCAGAGGAGACGTGGTGCTGCGATTGCGGGGTTCGGGAACGTGCTCATTCGAGAAGCCGGATCGATTTGTATCGCGACTCGACCAAATCGTTGATTATCAGAACCTTTCGAAAGATCGGGAACCCTTATCCATATCAACTACTCATTGATAAAGATGAAAAATAGCGTCTTAATTAACTGACGGGATTAGTTGAGGATTTCGTGTAATTGATTCAAGAAAACATCTACAGGTGGTTGTGTGATCGACTGATCAATTTGAGCAAGTCTAGTAATAGTATCATCATCAACTGGCTATAACAATATACTCCCTCCAAAATATAAGTTCAATCACCATTAACCTAAAAATCAAAGAAATAATTATTATCACCTTATATTGAATCACCCTAATAAATATAATGCATACACCCGATATAATTAAAGATATTAAAATAGATGATTTAAAAAATAATAATTTAGTGAGAGAAAAGTGCTAGTTACTTTAGTTAGATGTATCAAGTGGTATGGAGTGATAGATCTAAAGATGCTACGTACAATAACTGACTACTGATCTACCTACACACTTCTTTTCTATGTACTTAATCTTCTTATTTTTTTAATCTAACTGCTACTCTCTAACCTATCTTGTGCGTTTTGTTGATGGGGCATAGCCATAGCCATGCTATTGGGAAAAACAAGATCACAATATTGATTTGCATCGGTTCCTGTGATACGCATAGCTTTTTGTGTTGCAGCTCAGCGCTTGCAGAAGCGCATGCTGTCCTCTCCCTCCAGCTTTCTCTCTCCTCCACCTATGAATTCCGATGATGTGACACTCCTACCGTCCTCCCTCTCTTCTCCCCCCAAACCGGGCAGCTGTGACTGCTCCCATCCACTGTATTCCTCGTATTCGATGGCCTCCCACTGCTGGAGACGACATCACCACCCCTTCTCCTAGCTTACTAGTTGAGATCCCACACCATTTCTGCCTTGCCGCCTCTTACGGTCATCTAAGCCAGGTGAACTTTCTTCCTCTCCCCATTTCCCACCCTCTTAATTTTCATGTGATTCTAATGTTGTGCCCTAAACCCTAATGTGCCTGAACGTTACTAGTCGTTGAAGCCGGAGAAGGAGTCGCCACTAAGAACCTTAGTGTTGATTCAATGTGAAGAATATGCAAATTAAACCCCCTCCAACACCCTACCCAAATAAGAAGTCTAATGAAAGTTAGCAAGGACGAACTAACTAGCGGAGGCGATAATTCATATACTTGGTGCTCATTGATATTGGTTACTTCACTTGTTTCACAATATTTGTTGGACTTAATGTCACTTTAGAACTGCATGCTTCGACCTTCCGATCAAACTTGTGCCAATCAAGTAGGTTAAATTTGACTGAGAAAATTCTTTTACCGTATTATAAATTTATAACTTTACTAGCTAATTAGGTTTTGACGGTAAATTGGAGTAGAACTTAATTAGTGGTCTGTCAAAGTTAGGCCCTGCAAATGCCAATGCCGCATAACTTATCAGGAGGTTTTGTTATTAGTTTTATCATCATAATCTAGGCGGCCAACGCATATCTATATATTCTATCCAGTTGAAATCAAAAGTTTGACATACATATATAGGAAAATATTAGTCTTTGGAATTTTCTCATGTTTTGATCTTTAACTATTCATATGTTATGTGCATTTACAACCCACTTAATATAGATAATACTATAAATCTATATTCATTAAAACCGTACATGCCACCTAGATAAATTATAGCTATTAAATCCTTCACATGTTTAGCACACACATATAATAATCGCAATTTCACATCACCTACTATCAAACTTAACATATTGTCTTTTTAGATATTACACATTGTTTTCTACGAGTTTTCTTTAAGTATTACTAATTTTTTTCCGCTACAACACACGGGTAACCAAAATATAATATGTAGCTGGGAAAATATTGGTAAACAACTAATTTAAGGGAGTAATTTTAATTAATTAGGCTGCCACAAACAAAGTAATTAAGAATGACGCCTAGCAATTACTCCTATGAGTAGCGACGAATTTTATTTCAATTATGATATGAAATGATCATGAGAACACTAGTACAGGACATCGATACATGTACATTATAGTAGTAGCTGGTGGCTAATTAATTGCCCACAGAAAAAATAGTCTGTACTTCGGTCTCATGCAGCCCACGAAATAAATTGGCGTGTAACCTAAAGTTGCTACGGAGTATATATTTGCTTTGACATGTCATCCTACCGGCCGGTCCATTACTTGTTTTTCTTGACAAACACAGTGTACAAATCTCTCACAACGCGTAACACCTATGAACGCACGTACATGCACCATACTCCCATAAATACCTTCAAAAAAACTGGTCGATATATCTTAATTTAGCGAGACACCCATGTAAATTTGTAAGATTTAGATCTTGAATAATTTTTTTCTGTATATATATCCCATTGAAATACATGATTGAATACTATTTCTAACGTGGTTGGGAATTGGTTTGGTGGTGTTGACTCAAAAATTAAAAATCTTAAATTTGTTAGAACATCTGCTTGTGTTGAACTCTATGTTTGAGTAGTAATGAGGTAGTTTTTGACAAATCCCTAAATAAATCTTATATACATGTGCTTTTCAGGATAACACTGGCTCCAATTCTAGGCAGAGCTTCAAAAGTGTGAAGAGGAAGCTCATACATGCTGTATGTCGAAGTGTAGAACTTGCGGTCATACAAATTTTTACTAACTACGGATGAAAATTCACAAATAGATTTTAATAAATAGTTTTATTATTTCAGTTCTTATTATTACCAGACTATTGACTCTTTTTGAGAGCTTTGGTAAAAGTGGTTGTAAATTTTTTGAGGCAAAGGCCAGAATTTATATTCCATTATCTTAAAAAATGAAATTTCTAATGAATATCTCAATCCTTACAAGTTTTAAAGGAATTTTAACATGATGTTTACCCTCATGGAAAGTTTTCTTTGAGTCTACTCTCTCATTTAATTTTTGTATTTTTTCTATGGTCTAATCAAACAAATATTCTTGTATTTTTCATGAGTGTTTTGCACTTGTAATCATGTCAAAATGTGTTTTTTCATTCTTCCTTTTATTTATTCTTGTGTTTCAAAGGAGCCCTTCTAATAGTTTTTTCTGGAAATAGAATACATCTAAATCGTTTATCTTTTCTAATTCAACGTATCATATCTATTTATACTATTATCTTAATTATTTATAGTAGAATATTTTCTTCATACTGATAACATAACTCATAATTAATGGTTAATATTACTTCTCTGGTGATAATATATCAATATCCGTCAAGACCACCGAATAACGGTATAAGTAGGGTAGTAAAGGTTATTTTCCATGATTTTGAACAGCTTATGCCTTTAATTTGACCAATACCAGAGCTCCGGCGGTGCTGACTACTATGTTTCCTTTTTCTTAGCATAAAAATGCATCTGTCAGCAAAAACTCAAAATCTGGTAGGGGAAAGTTTAAAGTAAGTTCTTAGGTCATCCTCAACGCAGAAATTATCAACTAGTTTTCATACTTACCATGTCATATAGATACTATGTATAGAAACTATGTATCCAATGGATGGTGTCTTGAAATTAAATTCTCTTCCGATCACCTCTCTTCTCTCTCCTTTTATCCTCCTATTTTCATATTTTTATTCTTGATTCTTGCGTAGACATGGTTTATTGCATGAGACATGATTTCTTTATCCTTTTACTTCTCTCCTCATTAACTCTATTACCATATCAGATTTGTGCTTATGTGGCAATGTATTAAATGCTATGGACACTAGATGATATTTAGGGTTGGGGATAGCCTTAGTAATTAGCATGTGGTTCAACATTATATTCGGTCAAAATCACCAACATTCTTCCTAAGAGTACCTTTAGATCGTTGAGTAGCATTATTGACAACGTACTTCACCTTTTGCAAGTTGGCTGTAAGTTGGCTGTGATTATATTGAAAGAAGAGAATGAGGTCGGATAATAATAAATGCCAACTAGACGATTTCTGCATATACAATTTTGTATTGTGATATTTCGCCTTTTGCAAGTTGGCTATAATTGAAAGAAGAAAATGAGGTCAGATTATATATATAGAGAGAGAGAGGAAAATTATAACCTACTACCGGGAGTAGCTACTCCCAACTTATTTGATGTTCTGCTTTCGTGTTGATATTCTGTTATATAACTAGTTGATTTTCTGCTCCATTTCGAGTTGAATAATTTTCTGCACATTTTTGTTTCATGTCATATATATATACTTTTTTTTACCTTATATTATGTTTCTTGTCAAGATGATTTACCGATCCTCTTAAAGTGAATATATATTCTGCTCATTTTCATGTTCATATTCCGTTTCATTCCAACGGATTATTTTCTGCTCCAGCCAACATGAGTCGATGCCAAGGATAATCATCTCATATTATGGATGGGAGTAGTTACTCCCGTTAGTAGCATATGGGTACACACACAACACAAAATTCTGGTTATGCAATTTTGTATCGTCATGCTCTTTCCGTCCCAAAATATTACAACCTAGGATAGTTCTACAACAAATCTGAACGGAGGCTATATCCATATTTGTTATACTAGGATGAGACAAAGAGAGTATTAATTTGTAAGATTTGGACATGGTATATCCCAACAACACTAATTACTATTAAACTAAGATTGACCAAAAAATAAGCAATACTATACATCATTAAAAACGTGAAGATTAAATATATCCATGAAGTTTAATTTGAGTATATAATAAATCCTGATTATGAAAAAATGTATTTTTTTACGAACGTGGAAAAACCTTGTGCATCGATATATTAGAAGGAAAAAAACAAATTTTACAACCGCGACACGCTGAAACCGGTGATGGGAGGTTACAGGGAAATGGGAGGGCACACTGGACTAACCCGAAAAGACAATGATTCTTGGAAACAACAAGGAAAAGGAGGAAGAGCTTGTGTCTAAACGCCAAGAAGAGCTGGATTAGGCATCGCTGCAACCCAAAGATTTCCAACTTGCACCATACAATCAACCACCATCTCCACCATGGAAGATGCAAGTGTTCCTTTCTAGCCACATGTGCCAGGTAACAAGGAGGACGAGAGAATCAAACCCCTTCCCGTTGTGATCCTTCAACCGTTGGTGGGAAGACTCCCACCAAACTTGAAAAAAAATAAATGGATACTAACTCCTTTGTTAGTCCGTATGTATTTTTGTTTTCCCATGTAGTATGTGTATCCGTGGTCCTATTCTGGAATATGCTAAAATAAAATATCTACTAGAATTTGACTGTTTTCTCTAAAATTTATGGGTTCGAAGCTTCAAACTGGACCCTTAAATATATTAGTTTCGTATTCATGGAATATAATTAATGCCCCATTAATATCCGTCCATATCAACTATAATACTGAGTAGATCTTGCTGTGTCCTCCATTATACCACAATACGTACATAGCCACCCAGAAAGTCTGTATACTCTTTCACTGTGAACAGATTATGCATGTACCGGATGACGACCGGTAGCTAGCTATCTCCATCAGCTTTCATTTCGTCTCGGTGGAAGAAAAAGAAGTGTATTCAATTATAAAGCTGCATATATACTCCTATACTTATAGTTTTCCTGAAAAGTTTAGGTAATAAAAAGTAACTTTTTTTTAGAGTAACATGATCAATATACACGGTGATATAGGCCACCTGTCATAGGTATTGAATGTCTAGGATAATATTTGGTTAAAATTTTGATACAACTGTTTTATATTAAAACAAGTCTATACAAGGGATAATGTGCTCCAGTTTCAAATTACTTCTCGTTCTACATTGTTTCTTAAAGAAAATTAATCTTTAAGATCAATCTCTAAGCTTATATCCCTCCGTAAAAAAAACATCTAGATAATATCCTATCTCTAGATGAGAAATAATCTAGAACAATGAATTAGATAGACATCTCAATCCTAGATTAGGTTTGTTTTGGATGGAGTATCCAGATTCATTCTACTAGATTATGTCTTATCACAATCTCAGTTTAGGTTTTTTTGGACAAAGGGAGTGTAATTTAACATCATAAGACTTATATTTATATTTTTAGATTCAATATGAGAAATACTCTCCATGAGACATAATTCATGTGTTAAAGTACATAATTTCTTTAGAAAATGATGGTAAAAGATAGACAAATTTAGCTTAGAACAAACCTAGAATAAACCTAGACGACAAACAACTTGAAACGGAGGGAGTGATGAGTTTATAACTCTTAAAATGCATATTTTGTGCACACCATATTTTGAAACATTTAAGAAACTACAAATTATATTCTTTTTTTTATAAAAATGATCACTATAATTCTACGGATCTGGTAGCTCACTTATCTAAAGCCGAAATGAGTACATTTACTTGAACTCTATAAATATATGGCACAAACCTTGTCGTCCAAACCGCGAGATTAATTAACGCTTTACACAAAGCTCTCAGCCTCGCACGTACGTACGACGCTGCACAGGGTGCGATGCCGCGATTTGTCGCGACGACATGATCAAAGCCGCCGGAATGGCGTTCACTTGCTCGGCGGCGGCGGCGGCGGCCTCCGCTCTTGCGAAGCTTCTTGTTCTTGTGGCGGCGGTGGTGAACACTACGACGGCGGCGTCCGCCGGTGCCGGCGACGAGCCAACGTACGAGACCCAGTCCATAGACCCGAGCCTCGCCGTTATGACGCTGCCGGCGCCCGTGACGGGCCCGGAGAGCCTCGCCTTCGACGGCCGCGGCGACGGGCCCTACACCGGCGGCTCCGACGGCCGCATCCTCCGGTGGCGCGGCGGCCGCCTCGGCTGGACCGAGTTCGCCTACAACTCCAGGCACAAGTAAGTTATATATTATTTTCTCTTATCTCATAATAAATTTATTTTTAACTCAGTTCAATTTATCTCATGATAAATTATTTGTAGATTAATCATTACATTGAAATTTGTAAAAGTATATAATAATCATATTAGAAGCAGATAAAATTAAGAAATAGTTTCATTGAAATTTGATAAAACAGAGGTATTTTAATCTTTTTATTTTATATTATTATATATAGAATGTGTAAAAAATAATTTATTTTGAAACGGAGTTACTAGCTAGCTGCGCCGCCGGCCACACTCGCATGCACTGATCTGCGATTTGTTCACACCAGGAGCGTCGGCGTTTGCTCGCCGGAGAAGAAGCTGGTGGTGCCGGAGAGCGTGTGCGGGCGGCCGCTGGGGCTGCAGTTCCACCACGCCTCCGGCGACCTGTACGTCGCCGACGCGTACCTGGGCCTCCTGAGGGTGCCGGCGCGCGGCGGGCTGGCCGAGGTGGTGGCGACGGAGGCCGCCGGCGTGCCGTTCAACTTCCTCAACGGCCTCGACGTCGACCAGAGGACCGGCGACGTCTACTTCACCGATAGCAGCAGCACGTACCGAAGGAGGTATCCCGCCCCAAAAAAAAAAACATGAACAAAACCAACAAATTTCATACTGCACAGTACATCATGCAGTTATTAATCGTGTGCCATGCCCTGCTCTGCCCTCTGCTTTTCTGTCTCTGAAAAATCTGATTTTTCGATTACATCATGAAGGCGTCCGTAGCGGTAAAGGTCGCTACGGTAATTTTATACTTGTCACAATTTACTGGTCGTGTTTGGTTTGCTATAACAGCGACCGTGTTGCACTTTTAGATTCTATTCTCTTCGTGTATAAATTTGAACTAGAAATTAAGGTAGCTATATATGTTTTTAGACGGGGAATATCTCATTTAGTCGCAACTCAATTTGCCAAATATACAGGCATGTCATATATACCTTGTAAGGTAAACTTTGGCTATCAAGTTAACGTAGGTATGACTCGCGGGCCAATATACTAGAAAAGCTTAGCTTAATTGTATAGCTCGACTAAGTACCTGGCTAGTAACAAATTGTGACGCAGACATGGCAAATTATGGCAGCCAATCAAACTTACCATTTATATTATTATTAGTCATTAGGCTAACAGGTCATAAACTTCGGTGATATTTAGGGAGCTTAAGATTCTTAATCTGCTGATTGGTAGCCAACTGTTAAAAATATGAGGAAGCTGGGTTTTTTATCTTCTAGTCTCTAGTTTATTTTTTAATTGTACAACTATAGATTCTCAAATTTGATTAATATATAATTTAGACTGTTAGAGAGAGCTAGAGATTCTGTGAGAAGTATTAGCAGCTAGAAGCTCCCCAACATGCCCGAATGTTTCATGCCATACCTTGCCACACCAAAGCCAAAACATTGTTGGTCACACGTTAAGCTAGTGACATGCCACACCTTTAACAAAGTGAGATATGGTGATGTTAGTCAGCAACCAAATAGGCAATAAAGTTTCATTCGGTATTACGGTGAAAATATTACAGTAATCTTGATTGGTCTAACAGTTTTTTAGATTTTTGCTATATGGTAAACTAATTTTTTTAGCTGTGTTGCAAATGAAAAATGTTATTGCATTTCGAAAGATTTGAAACAAGAGAGGCATACAAGTTAGATACCATGTTTTGTATTGTATGAACGTAATTTAATTTAATCAATAAGACAAATTATATATAATGAAATAAGTTGAAATTCCTCCTACAATTTAGAAGGAAAAAGATCAAAATACTTCTTAAAAGTTCTTCTGGCATTAAACTTTGAAACCTAACATTCAACCACCTAAAGTTTATAGTACAATTTATATAACCCTCCAATCAAGGTGTTTCTCTATCTAATTTATATATACATTGGATAAGTCTTACTACGTGACATACACATTAAAATATATATCAAAATTTTCACTTAAATATTTATTTTCCCTGTTTGCTCTCATTTACAAATGAATAGCAACATAATACTAGTTTGATATCACTATAGAGTATAAATTGAGTATTGATGATTGACTATATGTAAATATATTATATTTATTATTTAAAACCGCTCGCTTAAATGTCCAAGTACGCAAAACTACTGTTCAAAACTATTTTAAGGTGTAATATAAACATTATTAATTGTAAACACTAGTAAAAAATGATTTTCCTGAACAAATACCCTAATAGGTTGCAGACAGGTCATAAGTGTCCGCGTCTGCAAAAATCGACCCTCATTTTCGCATACGGCTACTTAAGAGATCCGCACGCAAAAATCAATTTTTCCAAACGGACCACTTAAAACGTCCGCACACAAAAATGAGGGTATTTTCGCATGCGGGGCTCTTAACTCACCCGCATGCAAAAATACCCCTCCTCCTATATTTTTTATTCTCCCCTTCCCCCTTTCTCTCTCTCCCGCCTCACCCACTCCTCTCCTCTCTCCAACTCCTCACCCCCGATTCCTCTTCCTCTCCCGATTCCTCTTGTCCCTTCTTCCTCCCGACGGCAAGCACTGGCGGCGGTGAGTGAGGGCGCCGGTGGGTGTGGACGACGGTGCGCGGCGGCCTGCTCCGGCGGTGGAGGGCGCGAGATCCGGTGACGGCGAGCGTGGGTGATGGCGAAGGCGGCGGCCCCCTTGGCCCTCTCCCGTGCAGATCAGGTGGTGGGCTCGAGCGGGAGGCCGGCGGTGGCTCACTCCCGCCCTTCCCCGCGCGGATCTGGCAGCGGGCTTGAGTGGGAGGCCGGCGGCGGCTCTCCCCCGACCTCCCCCACGTGTATCCTGCGGCGGTCAGCACGGTGGCGGTAGGCCTGGGCTCCGGTGGCAAGCGCAGACGCCGGCAGCGGAGCGGATCCACCGCCGGCGATGACGGGTGGTGCGGATCCGCCGGCGACGAAGATGGAAGAGGCGGATGCGCCGGCAACGACAGCGGCGGCGGCTGGCTAGGGTTAGTTAGGTTCTTGTGTTTTGAAATTTTTATTTTTTTGCGATTTTCCATTTTCGCGTGCGGATGGCTTAAGCGCCCACACGCGAAAATCTGATTTTCGCAGATCTTTTGGTGCGTGCGGGTAGCCATACCGCACGCGAAAAGCCCTTTTAACCGTCTGCAAAAAAAACGTTTTTGTACTAGTGAAAATTCATGGGTTCAATGTTTAGTTTCAAACTTTAGAAGGTTAGATGGAGGCGGGCATATGGACTTTTTCCAATTTAGAAATCAGCATAACGCAATAGACACAATAAACCGCTAACCACGGCAAATTTTGCAATGGGAACAGATTCTAGCAAACACATTAACTATTGGCATCTTGGCATGCAAATCAAGTAGGCTTATTTATTTATCTATTTAGTTATTTGTTGAATATGAGTAAATGTTTTTCATCGTACGCAACGCAACTCGATACCATTAATTAAGCACCTTTTGTCCTACCACTATGCCAGGCAGGCCACGATGCAGTTTAATTTCATCCTGCGAATTAATTAAGTAGGCAATAATTAATGGCCTTGGAACATTGTTTGCTAAAGTCTCCTTTTTGTCTGCAATTAATCACTGGAAATCACAGGTAATGACCTCTACTAACGTATGACCACGAGTTGGGTATGGCATGACGACCTTTCCCAGCTTTTGCCTAATAATGCCCAAAATTCACTAATGAAGATTCCTCAACTGTATGCCATCACATCACATAATCAGACAGATCTCCTGTCTATGTATGTATTTATGAGCTTGATTGATCCAACTAGCAACCGAATTGAAGTGCAATATTACCAAAAAGACAAAATAAACAACGATATATATGTTTTTTTTACTAGGAGGAGGTATATTATATTCTGATTTTCACTTGTGTACCCCTTTTCTACTTACTAGCAAAATACTCATGTGTTACAGCGGATTTTAAAATATATATCTTAAGCTCTTAACTTGAAAATAGATATTTCGCAGAAAAAAACATATGGAATTTGCAAGCATCCCAAGGGCCAAATCCACCCCCTCCTCTTCTAAGGGTAAAAAACCCACCTCCTATCTCAATCAAAGATCGGTTAAAGCGCCCCCACGTCGGTCAATCCACCTGCTACCTCCCCCCACCACCCACCTCTTCTCAGCTCCCGTCTAGCGGAGTGGTGCAGTAACGCGACGGCTACCATGCAGTAATACTCTATCTTATGTGTAGTAACAATGCTCAAATATAGATGAAATATAGTCATGACGGATCTACTTTTAATAAACACTTTTTGGTATCATGGTGCAAACGATTTAAAAAAATAGTACATCGCGTGAGAGATATTGTTTTTCAAAACTTAGCTTTTTTGGAATTTGACTCTTCACAAGTAGTAATACTATAACATTATTTGTTACTACTGTCTGTTGTACGTTACTACAATCCCATCACCATGTTACTATAAGTTTTGCAGTAACAATGTGTCTTACCTGTATTTTTTGGATAGTGTTACTGTATAAATATATGGTAACATGTACCTACCATGCAGTAATACTCCACTTTTGTGTAGTAACAAGTATAATTAGCATGTGAGACTTTAACCCATTTTTTTCGATTTCTAGTTTATTATAATTTCATTACAATGTTACTGTTAAAAGTTCAAAAGTGCAGTGAAGTCCTATATTTTTTAGTTACGGGACATGTTATTGTTCTTATACGATAATGTTACTTCTTAACATAGTAACTTTTTATGAGTTTTGTAATAACATATCTGTTTTTTTCTACAGTGGGAGTGAAAGAGATTAGAATCGGTCACCATATTTCTTTCTCACAAAGTGAGATACAAAAGAAACAAGCAATAATCCTTAAAACAAAAAACAACATTGGGTTGATTGGTTATAAGAATTTGCTATGAGATCTTATGTGTTCAAGTCTTGAATTAACCAATTTATTTTTTATTTTTATAGAAAAGAGAAAGATACACACACGTAAGAAGGTACAATAGAAGTTAGTTTATTTTATGATAAAACTCAAACTCTAAAAGTTACTTGTTTATTTTAGGACATAGGGAAGCAACATGATTATCCTAAGAAAGTTTAATGATGATTATACTTAATGTCAACTATCAAAATAAAACATGAAAGGATCAAGACAAAAACTCAAAACATAAATTAATATAAAAACTTAAAGGTATATAATGGATTAGACAAAACTTGAGGAAATGAAAGCGATTGGATGAACACTTAAGGGTATATAAGGATACTATTTTCTAAAAGGAATGATGTTCTAAACTTTTCAGATTCAATGAGGCATTAGGCTGCGCTCGATGGAGCGAGTTGGCTGACCTTATCTGTGTCACGCTAAATGAATATATCATTAGAGCATGATTAATTAAGTATTATCTGTTATATACATAAAATAGATTTGTTTGTTTATTTAAACAATTCTGCATCACCTTTTTTTACACAAAACACACCATATAATAATTCTATAATGTGCCCACGATTAGAGTAGCACAGCTAATATAGTCAAGGTCAGTGGGACTCTGTACGTACAAGAAGCAAAATTATTACACATGCAACTGAACACATTGTCTCTCTCACACATCCGCACGCAACATGATGCGTGGATCCACTGACAAGAGCACAGGCTAGCTATAAGAAAGGTTGTACTACCACTTGAAATAATTGTAACTGCTGGAGGAGGTTTCTCTGACCTACGTGAGAGGAACGATATGGACCCGTAAAGATGAGTTTTACCTGTCAGGAATTCACGATACTTTACGTGAGAAGAGCTGCGTCCGTTTAGAACGACATAAGGAACACCGCATTCGGCCGCACGTCGTATCAGCGTAATTAATCCACCTGGCGCCACTGTATTAGCAATTCTAAAATATAAAAACATAGTACTTAGTTAAACATATCCTAATCCAATAAATCTGGATAAATTTATTCAGATTCGTTAACTAGGATTTAGATTTATTCATATTCGTTGGAGTAGAATATATCTCAACTAATTTTAAATTATTATATTTTGATATTTTAGGAGGGAGAAAATAATCAATCGTGCCATCCAATAACTATTAACGATTAATCAATTTTATTAATTTGTGACTGATTGTCGTCTGCAGCCAGTACCTGCTGGTGGTGGCCATGGGCGACGAGACGGGCCGGCTGCTCCGGTACGACGCGCGGCGGCGGCGCGTCACCGTGCTCCACTCCGGCCTCCCCTACCCGAACGGCGTCGCCGTCAGCGACGACGGCACCCACGTGGTGGTGGCGCACACCGGCCTCTGCGAGCTCCGCCGCTACTGGCTGCGCGGTCCCCGCGCCGGCAAGTCGGAGACGTTCGCCGAGGTGCCCGGCTACCCGGACAACGTGCGCCGCGACGACGGCGGCCGCGGCGGGTACTGGGTGGCGCTCAGCCGCGAGGCCGACAGCGACGACATGGCGCCGACGGTGGCCGTGCGGGTGACGGCGGCGGCGGGGAAGAAGAAGGGCGGCGGCGCGGCGGTGGTGGCGGAGGCGCTCGCCGGGTTCAGCTTCGTGACGGTGAGCGAGGTGGCGGAGCGGAACGGCACGCTCTGGGTCGGCTCCGTCGACACGCCGTACGCCGGCGCCGCCGTGATGGGTCGTCGGTGACCGTCGTCTTCGTCAGTCGGTCGCGGTTGGTCGACATACGTGGTGGTGCGCCGGTGTGCGTTGCACGGTGCAGCTACCCTAATTAAATTTCGTGATGTTGTGGTCTAGTAATTGACTTGATTGGTACGTTGTTTGCTTTGTTCTTGAAAATGTATATTCAGATTTAGTCAAACTGTGAATTACTAGATTAAGTTTATATATAATCTAGTAATTAAGCTCGCGATATTATAACTGCATTTTCAAGGTGAATTTGTTACACGTGATTTTTTCTAAGCATTTGGAGAATTTTGATGATCAAAACTTTAAATGTCCGACTAATTAAACTTTGTTATAAACACTAAAATTATTTAGGAGTAAATTTCACTAAATTACAAACAATTTGATTAAACTATCACAAAAACTACATATTTAGTATCAAGTTTATTATAGAACTATATATTTAAGACTAAGTATCACAAATCTACAATTCTAATACTATTGAAGTTATTATAAAGTTGTTATCATAAATAAAAGCTTAAATCCATAGCACTATTATAATGTATAATATTAGAGCTATAAACGTTGTAGCTCTACGACTAGATTGACACCTAACTTGTAATTTTGTTATAATTTTATTACTCTATAGTTAACCATAACACTCTATCTTAACTAGTTCCATGATAAACCTTTATGATACGCTAAATTAGATTTATAGTTTTGCAACAGTTCTCTCAATCAAAATTTACTTAATATTTACCTGAGGAAGCAAGTGCGGGTCATGGGATTGAAATTTGAACATGCTCGGGGGAAGGTGGAGTGGTTATTTTATATATCGACTGCAGGGCCGGCAGTGCGGCTGCCCTGGGCCCCAGGCATCAAGGGCCCCCGGCCATGCCCAGTAACATGCTATATACAGTTTGTGCTATATGGTTACAGGTCGCTTTGTGTTGCATTAACTAATCTCTTTTTTGAAACTAGACCACTAATTAAAAAACCAGAACAAACTTTGATGATTTCCATTAGTTTTTAAGATCTCGGTTAACTATAGGAATTAGGAGCTTGAGTGAACAGGTTGGGATATTAAAACTTCTTACGATATGTTCACCGCAATCGGTGCCTTAGTATATCACAACCTTCCTGGTTTGATTCATTCCTCTTTTACATTTGCACTAATTAATTTTCTAAACATAACGTTTTTTTAAAATTTTAGAATCCATATAAGATATTATACACTTGATAATAAGTTTGTCTTTGATGTTACATTTTCTGTTTTCTATTATATTATCACCTAACAGTGTATATGTTTGATGATGTATTAAAGTTAAACATTCATTCCTATATTTAAAAGTAACTCACCAATTAAGGTTTGAATCCTAGTGCACATAAATATTATACACATGTGAGTAGGTTTTTAATAAGAATTTAATAGTTACGAATGTATCATTGCTTCGTCTTTTCGAGCCTATGTTAGAGGACTGATTCGTGGGTGCGTGAGTGTGATGTGCGTTTGTAGTGGTGTGTGCATGTTTTCCGTATAATATTTGTTTTTAAAAAATGAGCATATATACACACATTAACATTGTAGGACCTTTTGTTTTTCTTTTTCTCGCCTCCACAGGACCGGCCTGATCAACTGCAATGTATAGCTTGCATTTGCATATGTGCCGTTTCGGTAGTACTGGTCTATGTAAGAGCTTGGCCATTTCGGCCCGAGTAAGTGGGAAAAATTAGAGAGACGTGAGTCTCTAACATAGGGAATCATCCTCATTATGGCATCACACTTGAAAGACGCACGTTCTTGTCAGGGTGGGTTGGGTGGCAGTGGACTAGGTGAGGTCCATCCGGGTCAAACTGTCGTGTACTCCTGTGTGTGGCGCAACGGAGAGCACGCGTGGACGTCGAGTAAGTAATTAGCAGATGCATATGGACGACGGCACTAGCAACACACAGGAGTTGATGACTCTCTCACTCTCTCTCCCTCTCTTGCAATTGTGTACACACGATGATGGTAGTTGCAAAACTGAAAGGGCCTCATCGTTTTCACTAAACGTATCAGCTGTTGCAAAACTTTAAATTTTAATACTTAATTTTAAGATTAATTTTAGGGGTATTCCGTATTTTTAATGTGATTTCTTTTTCAATATTAACATTTAAATCGCTAAGAGCATTTGTAACAGGAATTAGCTATATTTATGACGCTATATTTTTTTTAAAAAATAGTCAGCATGTATTTACATAGTAAATCCCTAAATTACATATATAGTTTTAGTGTATTTACAATGTAAGTTCAAAAATTACATATTTAAGTTCTAAAATTACATATGTAAATTCTAAAATTACAAACTAATTATATGTGTAAGTGGTGTGTAAGTGGGGTGTAACTACAGTGTAAATTTGTATAAATATATTGTAGCACCCGTGAATTTTATTATTTCATGTGTATTAAAAATCCCCTCCATTTAAAAAAATTGGAGTTTAAAATCTGGTTTTTATTTGATTTTGTACCAAAATAGATCTCAAATCCACTCCTACACATCCTTTCAATTTTTTATCAAACCCTTGGTCAAATTCAATTCAAACTCCCCAAAATTCCCTCAAATTCAATTAAAAAAATCCGGGAAAAAGTGAAAGGTCACTATTCACTTTGGGCCCTTTTCTTCTCTTTTTCTCCTCGGCCCAACTCCCTCTTCCCCTCCCGAGCAGGCCGGCCCAGCTTTCCCCCCTCTCTCCCGGCCCACGGCCTGGCCCGGCCCAGCATTATTCATCTCCTTCCTCCTCTGGCCGCCCGCCGCGCTATGCCGCCCGCGCCACGCCGTCCCACGCCTCGCCAAGCCCCGCGCCACGCCCGGCCGCGCCTGCCGCATCCCGTCGCCGCGTCGCCCCGCGTACCGAGCGTCGCGCCGCCTCGAGCCTCGTGCACACCGCGCCGTCTCAAGCCCCGCGTCGCCGTCCCGTCGCCACGCCGCACCGCGTCGTTGTCTTGTCGCCGCGCTCACTGCCTATAAAGGGGGTCCCCGAGCCCCTTCCCCTCGACGCTCTCTCTCTCCCCTCTCGCCGCCGGCCGTGCCTCGCCGGAGCTCGCCGTCGCCTTCCCCCCCGGCCGCCCCGCCGCCGCGGTGCACCGGCGCCCGAGCCGGGCCGAGCGCAAGGAGGAAGAAACCCCTCCCCTCCCATCGACAGGTGGGCCCCGTGCCCTTTCTCCCCTTCTCTTGACCGACAAGTGGGCCCCACCCCGCGCCGTCAAGCTAACGGAATATTCCAACGGAATATTCCCTCGCCGTTAAAAATAATTTCCAAATATTTTAGAAAAAACCCTTTAATCTTTGAAAATTCATAGAAATTCAACCGTAACTCCGTTTGACCTAGTTCAACTTTCTAAATTTTTCTAAAAATGAGATCTACACAGTGGCACACTTGTTTCTCTGATTTGAGCAAGTTTTATTTCCTTTTGTTTATTTATTCTCCTTTTCGTGTATAGAGCACGTGCACGAGAAAGCTCCGGACGCCGTTTTCGAAGGAGAAGACTCGCATCTTGTGCAAGGCAAGACTCTTTGATCACATTGCCCTATATTTGCATGTTATTTTGTTTGAAAAATGCATTGCTTAGTGTACACGATAATCTTGTTTAGGCATCGGATTGTTTATGCAACCGATGGACCGACCTAGTAGTTACACTCACTTTACATAGGATGTTGTTAATCCTTTTTCTTTGATAGCTCCACTCATGTTTGCGCCGGTATCGCTATCCATTAGGTATGATTATCGAGGTAGTTTGCTTAGCTGTGCTTACGTTTGTACTATCATGTGGGAAACTTGGGTATTTCCAAACTTATGCTTAAAAATCCGGTACGTGGTACCGATGTATTGCGAAATAAAATGAGTTGTGAAAATAGGGATGATGCGAGGCCATGTCTTTGTGATTTGGTCGCATATTATCGTTAAGGATCGTTTCCTTTGGGAAATCCATCCAAACACATTACAGTGCGACCCCACGGGTATTCATGGGATGCCTCTGGCTAAGTAAATGGTTATCACATGGGAATTTGGTATGCCAATGGTTGTGGGATGCCAAGGATGAGGAGACGAAGTTTTGGATCTTTATAGCCATTTTGGGTGTTCTAATGCCTCAAATGTTGCACACAGTACCAAGTAGGCGTAGGAGACATCCTCGGTATCCCTGAGTGAATGACGGCTGATCTTGCCTGATGCTCGGCTAAGAGACTTGGCCCAACTAGTTGGTATGCGATTTTCATGGGTTAGCTTTGGAAAGGCCTTGTCACGAACTTCCGTTGTCGACGGGTAAACGGTGTCAGTTTTGTGTCGTGTGGGTAAAGCGTACAACCTCTGCTGAGCTTAAAGAACTGTTCAAACAGCCGTGCCACGGTCATGGGCGAGTGTAAGGTATTTCGCATAGCATAGATTTGTTTGGCAAATGCTTGATGAAAATGGTCGGTGGGAAGGGATTCGTTTCCAGAGTTCGCATGTGTGGCAGATGGCTAACCTCTGTGGTTAGGAACGGGTCTGTGTGACCTGGGGTGTCGTTAGGCACCAAGGTGTTGTTAAGGCCGAGAAGGTGTTGTTGTGCTGAGAAAGCTGGGTTAACCATGAGAAATAGTGTTGTTGGTTTGAACTGAGTTGCTGTGAACGTGAAAAGAAACTAATAGAAAAAACCAGTTAACCATTGATTGTTACCTTTTGTGACAAGTTGTTGCAAAGCAACTTGTGAATGGGACAGGCGTGAGCCTTCTCCCGATAATTAAAATTTTGACTCACTAGAGTTTTGTGAAATAAATCGTTTTCACCGAAAAGGCTGCTTTCGCAAATGAAACCATAGCCACCTTATCTTAACCAAACATGTCATTCTTTCCCCGGCTTGCTGAGTACATAAAGTACTCACCCTTGCTATAAAAATATCTATAGAGCTTGGAGATGAAGACGTCGACCCTACCACCGAGGAGTGTCTCCATGAGCAAGCTGAGTACGAGGACTTCTAGAAGATTCGTGCCTAGCCCCAAGCCTCGCCTGTGAAATAAGTTAGTTGCCTAGGCGTGTCGCCTAGTGCCTAGTCGCTTAGTGATGTGACCATGCCTACTGCGGATACAACCATTGCTCACATTATACATCAAGAGGAAGACATCTTATGGAATCCAACTCAGCCACCTGCAATGGTGACTTTCGGACTACACGTTCGGACCACTGGGCGATGACGATTTAAATTGGGCATAACTCTTTACTCCGGAGGGTGTTAGAGGCCCATGAGCACTTGTTGGAAAGGGTGTGATGTCTACTTTCTAATGGATCCACAAACACCATCAAATACCATAGGAGCTGCCATGAAACTGCATAAGAAATGTTCGGACCTCCAACCTGCGAGTTGGGCCTTGTATCCAGTAGAGCCCATTAAGGCTTTTCAGCTAGGGTTTCCCCCACCTCCTGTTGCTCTCCCCCATATATAAGGCAGCAGCAGCCACCAAAGACACTTGGGTTTTGTTTAGATGCAAGTTTAGCTTCAGCTACTTCCTTGTGCTCGAGTGTGTTGGCTAGACCACCCGGATACTTGTATTCAAAACCCCATCTTCGTGTGTTTCAGTTTCATCATTTGACAAGTGCCGTGAGCTGTTTCCTTGTCAACTTGTTCTTTGATTGCTTGCAGGTTTAAGGTTGTTCTTGGCACGGTAAGAACAGCAACAAAGTGGAGTGGGTGTACCGGTTGCTAAGGCGCAGCACCCATGTGGTAGTTGTAGTCGGACTGCCAACGTCATCTCCTCCCCCAAATCGAAGTTATCCTCCTCTCATCGAAAGATCGGGAACCCCCGTTGCTGCATCAAGTGGTATCAGAGCTCAAGTTGCTCGGTGAGAGATTTTATCACTCCTTTGTTTTTACCTACAGCCCATAAAAAAACCACAAAAAAGGTCAGATCCAAAATCACCAAACCAAGTTGAGCCTTTGCTGCTCTACTTAGTCTTTGCTTGCTGAGTTTTCGGTTGCATCGATTGGTTGAGTTGCTGGTTCTAATAGTTTAGTCCTTTAGAGTTTCGGGTTCTACTCACGTTTTTGTCACCACAAACACCGCCACCATCACCTCAAGTATCATATTCATCCCGCTGCCACCATCACCACCATATTCACCACGAAATCCACCTTCAAGCCCACCAAATTTTCGTCCACCACAACCAGCAGCACCCTCATCACTACATCAACCACCCCAAATGCATTTATTGCTTCCTCCACCAGCAACCAACCCTTTTGCAACTTGGTGAAGTGAATCAGCCCTTCCCAAGAAAACATTTAGTGCTCTCTGTTTTGACTTGTTGGCTGAACCAAGTAACTCCAACCAGCCCATCATTACTCCATTGTGTTGACTTGTTGGCTGAATGAAAAGAGAAGAAGTTGTTGCTGCTGTTTTGAGTAATTTCGAAATTCATTGAAAAAAACATTGCAGCATTCAACTAGCTGTACCAAAAAAAAAGATAGAAAAGAATAAAAAGGAAAGAAAAAAAACAGAAGTGAAAACAAAAACAAGAGAAGAGAGGAAGTTGTTGTTGCTAATTTGTTTGTGTTCTTTGGTGCTATTTTCAGTGGCTACGCTTGTGACTAGGCCCGCGTCTCTAATAGGGTTTCATCTAGGACCAGCACAATACCATCGTTGAGCGATTATTCAACTTGTTTCGATTAATGTGGTTCTAGCTGTACCTTGATATTACTTGCAACCACCTATAGCTCCACAAGTTTTTTATCTACTACATCATAGGATTGTGCTTGTTGTCAGCTTCGGTACTACTAACCATTGTTGCTATTCTTGTTGGTTGCCCAGTCCTTCTCCAAAGCAACGTAAGAACATGTAAGAACTCGTTTGCACAAGTTTGGGAGGAATGGAGTTGAACATCACCTAGTTCAATATTTGATAGGCCATATTTTGTTAGTTACTAACCATGGCAGGTTTACGCAAAGGAGTTGGAGTTAATCCTGCTGAATGTCAATGCTTTCTCCATCACAATGACATGGCGAGTGCTCTGCACGAAGCATATAAGGTACCTGATTATAATCTTGCAAAAGTAGAATCTGTGTTGCCATTATTTGATGGTATGCTTGATTCTGCCACTTATGTTGATTGGGAGTTAACAGTAGACAAACAATTTGGAAAGCACGATTTTTCTAATGCTCAAATGATTAAGGCTGCTTGTAATAAGTTTATCGCTTCTGCATCTTTTTGGTGGAATCATGTTGGTAACAAACCTAAAACTGGGGAAGAATGCAAGTTGCTGATGAGGAAGAGATTTGTGTTTTCTTGTTATAGAAGGGCTCTCATTGAGAAATTAGAACATCTGAAACAAGGTAATAAAACAGTGCGGGAGTATTTTGATGAATTTAAAATTTGTATCATATATAGTGATTTAAATGAATGCAATGGACACACAATGAGTAGATTCTTGAAAGGGCTTAATTCAGATATTCAAATTAGGCTTGCTAATGCAACATATAATCATATAGCCCACTTGTTCATACTTGCTTGCAATGTTGAGAGTGAAATTTTGGAGGATACAGGGGAGCAAGATGCTATGCTTGTGCCTCCTGTTACTAACATTCTTCACGGAGTTCGAAGCATTCAGCAAACAGAGGAAAAGGAAATGATTGAGATGCAAGTCCCATCGCATGAGAAGAAAGAGAAGATTGGCGCACCTACATTTTCTACAGAGAATTTGAAAGGTAAATGCAATGGCGCTGAAATAAATCAAGGTGACTGTTCTAACTTGTCCACTTTTCATGCTACCATAGAGCAACCATTAGTGGAATCAACTGCTAAATTTCCTTTGTCACAACTTTATTTTCCTACTGTTAGTTGTGATAAAAATGAGTTTGTGTGATAATGCATCACTTCCATACGTGCCACAACATGTGAATGAGAAAGCTAATTTTATTGTTAATTCTTCATGTACTGATTTTAAGCATGTTGTTCACCTTGCTAGTGAGAATGAGGAACTTAAATTGTTTTCTTCTTTAAATACTTTGGGCTATATTAAGTTTAATGATCCTTGTAACCTCAGTGATTTAAAGGAGAAATTATGTGCTAAATCTAATTTGCCATGTCCTGCAAATGCAATATTTCATATTTTTGGCAAATACAATGATAGAGAAATATATTTGGTGCACATAGTTTACATATGTTTATGTTTAGATCTGGAATCTCCAATAATTGTGAAAGAAGATAGGAAGCTACATGGTAATAGTATGACCAATCATGTTATACCGAGTGTGTGTTGTTTTGATTTAAAGAAACAAGTTGGTTCTGAAGAAGGGGAGCGGCCGAATCGCTCAATATTATTGTCATGCACCACTACAGTTGCCCCATTTGAGAGCTTCGTGTGTAAACAAAGTGGACAAGATGAGCAAAAAGCAAAGATGATATCAATATCCTTTGTCGTGTTACCTCACAACCAGGTACATCCGTCTCACTGGAGGATAATTCCATTTGCTAAAGAACTAATGATATTGCATGACAAGAATTTGTTTCGTTTGTTTTCATGTACACTCTTCTATGGCCAAGATCATGCACTACACGAACAACACCATATGGCAAAACCGAGGACGGTTTTCCGTGAAGAAGGGGAGGATGATGTGACCATGCCTACTGCGGATACAACCAATGCTCACATTATACATCAAGAGGAAGACATCTTATGGAATCCAACTCAGCCACCTGCAATGGTGACTTTCGAACTACACGTTCGGACCACCGGGCAATGGCGATTTAAATTGGGCATAACTCTTTACTCCGGAGGGTGTTAGAGGCCCATGAGCACTTGTTGGAAAGGGTGTGATGTCTACTTTCTAATGGATCCACAAATACCATCAAATACCATAGGATCTGCCATGAAACTGCATAAGAAATGTTCGGACCTCCAACCTGCGAGTTGGGCCTTGTATCCAGTAGAGCCCATTAAGGCTTTTCAGCTAGGGTTTCCCCCACCTCCTGTTGCTCTCCCCCATATATAAGGCAGCAGCAGCCACCAAAGACACTTGGGTTTTGTTTAGATGCAAGTTTAGCTTCAGCTACTTCCTTGTGCTCGCGTGTGTTGGCTAGACCACCCGGATACTTGTATTCAAAACCCCATCTTCGTGTGTTTCAGTTTCATCATTTGACAAGTGCCGTGAGCTGTTTCCTTGTCAACTTGTTCTTGCTTGTTCATCGATTGCTTGTAGATTCAAGGTTGTTCTTGGCACGGCAAGAACAGCAACAAAGTGGAGTTGGTGTACCGGTCGCTAAGGCGCAGCACCCATGTGGTAGTTGTAGTCGGACCGCCAACGTCATCTCCTCCCCCAAATCGAAGTTATCCTCATCTCATCGAAAGATCGGGAACCCCCGTTGCTGCATCACTTAGTTTCTCACCGCTTTTAGCTTCCGCGATGCCGCTCTGTTGGCTTTTGTATAGCTGTGTTGCTCATCTATGGGCATGTCCATGATGACAACTTATGTAAGGACTAATTCCATCGTTGTAATAACGTAGTTTACTTTGATCCTATGTTTATTCTGTGTGTACCAGCTAGTGTATCCTGGAACTGGTACTATCTCACAGGTAATGCGTAACACCTCAGCATGAGTTAGCTGATGATTACGGTTAACCAGTGTCGGGGTGTTACATATATAAATAACTATCTACCTAGTTTGTAGTTGTTGCGTAACAATACGATACACAGTAGTACAAAGTTAAAAGCCAACCGGAAGATCGGATGAATACAGCTATCGCAGTGTTACCTCACGGACATGGAAACCGATTGAGATTAGTGAAATTTTTTTTTACCGTCTTATAGCAATTCCGTTTGTAAGATTGTATTTAGAGGAGCCCTAAGAGAAGAGAGAGGGAGGAGCTACGACCAGTGCTATACACTCCCGTACCTTTTTCTCAACGATTCTAGCGTAGTATCGGATGCTATGCAAATTAAGGACCGGACTATATATATGTAGGAGAGAAGATACGTGGGCCTCTTGTTAGGGTCACAATAGGAGATGATCCACGGAGTAGTAAGAGAGGAATTGTACGTTCTTTTGTCAAGATGGGCCCTCCAAGGCACATCCATCGATACTAAACACTGTGAGCAATTTTTAACACAGGGAATCCTCATATGGACCCACTCTTAATTAAAATCCTTCCCTGTAATATACACTACGTATGCTTAAAGATATATATAAAAGTTTTACTGTTTATTGTTACTAAGCTGTTACGGTTGCTCATAGGTGTGAGAAAATTTGGATTAAAATTCCTCATGATTAAAATTCCTCATGTCCGCTGTTGTAGTGTTCCTTGGTTACAAAGAGATAAAAAAAAAACTCCTTCCTAAAAAAACCCATACTTGTTTAAATACAGGATTGAATTTTCGTTTAGAACGGAAGGTGTAGGTTTTCTTTAAGCACAAATATTTCCTCGAATGTGGTAGAAATAGTTGGCTCATAGATTATATGGATTATGGATTGGTGAGCGATCTTTTTCAGACTTTCTTTGTAAATATTTCTTAGATTATTTTAAATCAATTTATCAATTTTATAATAATTATTCTATTTATTTGCACCCTTAAATACTTATCATAAACTCAGTTTCATCGTAATTCATTATCCATTGTTTACTTTACGAAGCCCATTTCAATCCGCTGTGTGACTGTATACACCTATGTTGGTTATAAAATTCGCATTATCTAGAACAAATTTCAACCTAACCCTTTTATCCCTAGCAGTTAATTAAACCAATATAAAAAATATTTTAACTGTTGATTTTATTATAGATCAGCAAATATTTCTCGCGAAGTTTAAAATACCCAAACTTATAGAAAAAAGAAATGTGGGGAGTTCAATTTAATCTAGATCCAAATCTCTCCTCTCTGGAAGAACAAGAGCTTAGACAATACTAATGCACTGTTATCATCCCAAATAAGCACTTCTAACTATAAAAGTTTTATTACCTGGAGAACAAGTTGTCAGATAAACACTAACGATTAACACAGCAAAGCTTTGAAAGCTTCTGCTACTTACTTTCCGCAGTAAGGATAAACCCAGTCGACTCGCAGGCTATGTCCATCAATAACATAGCAGTTCAGCTCATCTATCGCCTTCTCTGCATCCTCACGCCGCTCGAACACCACGCAACCAATTCCACCACCACCCACGCACACGTCGTCGTCGCCATCGCCGTCGTCTTCTTCCTCGCCGCCGCCGCCGCCGCCAAGCATCGCGACATGGTACATTCGCAGCGGCCCGAACTGCGCGAACAGCCCGGTGATCAGCCGCCTCGCCGCGGAGGCGGAGCGCGACGCCGGCAGGTTGGTGACGCGGACGACGCGGCGGAGGGACTCGCGGCGCCTGGCGAAGATCCTGTCCTGCTTCGTGGGCTTGCTGAACCTGCCGAACGTCTGGTAGGGCTTGAACACCTCGTCGTTCCAGATGGTCAGCCGCGCCCTGCAGGGGACGTACGAGGCCGGGGAGAGGTAGTTGTAAGGGCAATTCAGCTCCGAGTGCAGCAGATGTAGCAGGATTCGGCTTCTGGATCCCTCCAAAAGGTTGTGGTAGTGGCAGTGGCGCCACCTGAATTAAATTCAAGTTTCATCCAGAGATCACGAGTTGGTTATTAACAATTCAACTTTCATGGTTGCAAGACGTGCTATATGTTATATATGCAGACGAAAGAATATTGCACGGAGCTGTATATGTGGTAGTTAGAATAAGTCAGTACATACTTTGGAATGGATCTTGATTTCTGATGTCCTCTTCCTGCTTTGTTTGATCTTGATTTCTGATGTCCTTTTCCTGTTTCATTTGATCTTGATTTCTGATGTCCTTTTCCTGCTTTGTTTGACTGTTTCTCGAGTGATCTGTTTTATCTGAAAGATGCAAAGGGCACATATCATAGGTTAGAAACTAGCAACCTGAATTGGGTCTAGCAAATAAACTGAAACATGTTGCTTGCAGAGGCTGCAGAGCCCATGCACCCAATCAGTCAGATATATAGCTCAAGAACATACCGATTAAACGGGCCTCCAAGCAAAACAAAATCGGAATTGCCTCTAAAATACACCACAAGAGAGAGAAGAAAAACAACAGCCAACCATATGATAGTTTTTTTGGGTAATCCAGCTTGCCACTATTTTCATTAGACATGAAACTATGATACTATCACTATACCGGCCTCCCCTGGATCTCGTAATGTAAGGGAAACATAGCAAATTATTTATAGGCATTGGTGTGATTCCTCCTCTAGTTCTCGGAGAAAACTAGTACACATCTAGCTGTGCTTGTTAATAGTAGTGGAAGTTTTTATGCAAGAAAATTGCATCTACGCCACCAAAATTTACCAGGTGCCAAGTAATACCACTAAAAGTTTGCAGTTCCATTCTATACCACAACACAGATATAAATATTCTACAAATACCACCACCTCTAAGTATGAGAATAACATTTTTTTATATATATACATAAAAAGAACATGAATTTCGGAGGATTTATTTTGCCCGCGTTTCCCTGGTCCTAATATGTCATAGACTGATAGAAATATAAACATTGGTTACAAATTCTAGATTACAACTACTAGCCGAGCAGGAAGTCCTCGAATCCTCGAGAGATTTGATAATTGGACACTCCAAAAAGTAGGCTTCAATTATTAACATTCTGGCCGGCCACTTTCATTGACTCTGATAATATATGTAATCTTCCCAAGTGTCCATTAATCAAACTGGCAACGAGTAAAGTGCCAAATCATCAAATTAATTTTACTCAAATCCCCCCACACTAAACTGAAACAATAATTCTACGAATAGGAGATTACGACGCTGGATCGATCGATGCACGTACGTACGCGCCGGCTCGATCAGCGGCCGACGATCTTTCTCCCGCCGCCGGTAGGGAGGCCGGCGAACCTCCCCAGCTTCTATCGGGAAGACGAACTCCGATCGACCAGCCGCGGATTCCCGGCCCCTACCTAAATCTAATGTGCTGGATTCGTAGGTGCAGGAGGAATTAGGGGAAAACAAAATCGAGGACGATGCAATCGCATGCACCTTGCCGCTGCTGATTCTCGTAGATGCTCGTGTTCGCCTCACCACCCGCGGCGGCCTGCTTGCTCTTATTCTTCTTCCTCCTCCTCCTCTTCCTCTTCGCCTCGCGGTTCTCGCCCTGCCTCCTCCCGGCGGAAGCCATCATCGATCTCCTGCTCGATCGATCGTCGCTTCCTCTCCCCTGGACAGGCCTCTTCTCTTCTTCCCCTTCTGATGACCTTAGTTAACCTTTTCCAGGCCCACGGCCCACCAAGGAAGGAAACATTAATTACCTTTTGGTTTAATTTTCTAGGTATCTTGTTACTCTAATCTCTAATGTTTCATAATTCTTAACGTTTTGAGTAAGATTAGATCAAAATTTTGTAACTTTTATTATCAATAACTTTTGTTTAGAAACACAGTACAAACGCAAACAATCACAACGCACGCACACTCACCACTATGACGCACACCCAGTACAAACACATCCCGGTGAAGAGAAGGACGACTGCTGCCCTGGGCCATGCCTAGGGCACTAACGGGCGAGAGGACGCAGGAATGGTGAGCACTGGCGG
The DNA here is from genome assembly GCA_000573905.2 of Oryza punctata. Classification (NCBI taxonomy): domain Eukaryota; kingdom Viridiplantae; phylum Streptophyta; class Magnoliopsida; order Poales; family Poaceae; genus Oryza; species Oryza punctata. The sequence continues at coordinate 17,460,992 of CM002496.2, forward strand.
GTGAGAGGGTCTCAGAGCAAGAAACACCGGCGAGCTAGAAGGTGAGGAAGAAGGAACAAGGCGAGTGGGCGTGGGGATTCTTTTCCATCGCCCAGCACGCTTCTTAAAGGAACGCAGCCCAGGATCCCAGCCGTCCGTTCAAACGACCTAAGATCTCGGCGCGACGCGTGTCCTGCGGATTCCGTTGCCTCTACGCCTCTTAAACGTGCACGACCCCGGGATCCCGGACATCTGTTAGGACGGCATCGGATCCCGGTGCGACGCGTGTCCTATGACTTCAGCGGGAGCTGGATGTGGTGCGCCCCTCCAGTCACGTCCGTCAGACGCGACGCAGTCGAGGAGCAGCCGACAGTTGGTCAAGCAGCTCAAAGGGTGCCTCGGCCTCGCCACCATGGTTATTGCGATACCCCTCGTCGCCGAAGCAAACGAGGGCTCTTGAGGGGCTACTGCTGGGGGAGTGACTTCACCCTCTTCGCCCAAACAGGTCAATAGGCTCCGAAGGCTCTGAAGCCTCCGAATCGAAGGCCATCCGGGCCTAAGGAAGCCAAAGGCCATCCCATGCGACCTGGGACCTCTGAGCAGGGCCCCCCTGTTGACGATGAAATTTGGCAAGCATATGAATCGGAAATGAAGTCTAATTCGAAGCGGAGTTGAAGATATACGGAATTCTCGAAACAGAGTGCGTATCGGCTGGAAGACTGTATCGGCTGGAACCGAGTATGATCTGGATAGCCGATATGGCCGATATTGCATGCATGATCAATATCGGGTTCGAGGAAGAGTTTGAGACGATGTTGCCAGACAAGGATGGAGTCCAGAATTGGCAAATGTATCTATTAATTAGGATTATCTGTAATTTTCATATAGATATTTTCGGTAAGAGTCCGCCTAAGGGACTTGTTTGCTAGTTGGATTTGTATTAGGACAATATGAGTCGTGTCCATCTTGGACAATGTTTGTATTCTCGGGTATAAATATAGATCCGAGGCCTTTGGAATAAAGATAACACCCGTTCAATCAATCTCAGCGCATCACCAACCTTTTACTTTTACTTTCGACAAGTTCTTGCTTTCGAGTCGAGCTGCATCAATTTGATCTTCGACGAAAAGGTAGGTCTTGTTATGGCGGTTTGCATTATCAGAATTAGTGCTTACATCTTCATGACACTCTAATTCTATCTTGTAAATCTCCGTGTTATCATATACATTATATAATCTAGATTGACAGTGCTATCTACTCGCATCGGCCGATCTCTATTTAGGTTTTATCGATAACGGCTAGATTGACTTGTTGGTTTGAATTATATAATGTATCCACCATCCTGAAAAGGCAACCATAGACTTGATTGTCTAAATATTATGCTTCTTTTCATACTTAATACTGCATCATTTAAGTTTGATCTATTAAGTCGTGTTTAGAATCATGATCTCTAGCCTGCTTTATGGTTGTTAATAAGGATAGTATCGGGGTTTCAGCCGGTCTTACCTGGTATAGTTGTTTTACATAGTTCCATATTTTGTTTAATATACTATATTTGCCCCTTATATCAGGATCTAATCTAATATAAATATATTGGACTTATTATCAACCTGATTGGTAATAGTTGAATATATTTATTACAAGGGAATATCCTGGTATAAGGTTGTATCGGAGCTATAGCCGATACATGCTTAAACCTGAACATCGGCTATGACATGAGTATACACAATCGTTATTTCATGTTATTTTAGACTTGAGCAATTTATACTGTCTCGGTTAAGTCCGATCTATCCCAATTGCAGTCACATCCAACAGGTTTGTTAGGAGGGACATCAACAAGACTACGCATACATAATTTAGTGAAATGGGTCCCACTCCTGCATGTATGCATTGGTATTGTGGACTCTCTTTCACGTATAAAAGGAGGATCCATGCCATCGAAAAAATGTTTGAATTCCCAATAGTTAACTCTTTTGCAAAGTTCTCATCTCATTGTAACTCTTCAAAAATACTCTCTTGCAAAGTTCTCATCTCATTATAACCCTTCAAAAATACATCTATAATCCACACGCAGGAGTAGGGTGTTTCGCATTCGTACGGTCCGAACTTATATAATCTCTTGTGTTCATTGTTAACTGAGAAGGACCTGGACCCAAACTACTCCCGACTGATTCTCCGAAGGGAGAGTTCATGTTTCTCCGCTTGAGGAGTTTCACTGTAGTCCGACAAACACAAAATATACTATAAAATTTGAATCATGCATATAAATGGGTGTTCGGGAGAGATTGTTGTGGCTCCATAGCCGTAGCAGCGGTAGCAAATATAATCAAATTTCTGCTGTACGTGCAGCCGCAGCCGTGCGCAACCGACTGCAAAGAAGCTCATGGGAACAAGCCCATATTTTAGATGGGAGGGGGTAGTATTGAACGTTGCGGCAGCTCAATTGGTGTACTGATCGATCGATTGTTCGGCTTGCAGGTGACTTAAACGCTGGCATTTTATTCATCTGACAATTGTACTATTAATGCTGCGTGCTGCTCCACTGTACGGCTGACTAGACGAGATTTATGACGTGGCCAGAGCACACCGGGCAGCAGCTTGGCTCTACAGGTGACACGTCAATCCAGGAGCACCTGCTACACCAGGGCCTACATGCTCTCCAGGCCTATTTGGGAGACCTTAAGGCAAGGGCAATAGAAAAGTCGGCTGCTTACTCTAATCTATGTACACGTCGTTTAGAAACGTTCTAATCTATGTACACGTCGTTTAGAAACGTCTTAACATATAATAGATACAATAGTTGTCTCTTCGTATCTACTGCAACATTTATATCATCATCGTTTAATTATTTTTTCTCTCACCTCTTCCCCATTTTTCTCTTTCATCCAAACCAATCAGGAAAGCCCATTCATGCTAATTTCTTTCTAAGTCGACGACATCGTCGATAGGAAGGCGCCAAGCCAGCGATAGGAGCATTGGTGCCCGTGCACGACCGTCGAAAAATTAATCGACGACGTTTCTCTCTCATACTGCTCTCTCTCCACCACCTAGGTATAAAATCCAACGTAAGCTTACTATTAGACGATAATTTCTTGTTATTGTACTTGCCCTTATGGCAATGCAGGTGAGGTAATATTTTAGAAATGTGTGCTCCTTCTTCTCTAATTAGAAGCGAATCATAAGCTCTCTTAAACTATTCAGCTTTTCATTCAGATTATGAAAACAACTAGTTATAGAATTCAAAAAATAAAGTAGAAGCCAAAAGCTAAAAACCCAGTTTTTCTAAATTCTCAAAAGTTAGCTACCAACCAACTGTTTTTTAGAATATTAAGCTTCCCAAAAATTTTCTTTTAGTAGGAGTAGATGCTTTATCCACCAGAGCAGTAGATAAAGTACACTAGTACACATTGATATATGTTACTCCGACAACTGGCATATACGATTATTAAGAACCCAAGATTGGATAGGTTATCCAGATTCGTTGTACCATAAAATATCACATCCGGTTCTAAGTTGCTATATTATGGGATAGAGTGAGTATATTTTTTTAGGTGGGCACGAGTATTAATAAAATGGGTAAAAATGATTGGAGGAAGATTGTAATTGGTTGATAAGAGTAAATATGTAAGAAAATTAAATGGAGAATATTGTGATTGATTGAGAAGAGAGTAGGTGAAAAATAGATTTATTTTAGAGCAAGTTATATATGTACGCCACAAATAGCTATATTTCAGGATAGAAGAAGTCCTATTTATTTATCTGGTTGCATTGAAGATTGCCCAATCAATATTTGATATAGTCAAAACCTTAACAAGGTTTGACACTATAGTGTAAAATGTGTACTACTGTGGGGGAAAGTTTAGTAGCAAACCAAATATCTATGTGGTACATACTATAAAAGTCGATAAAATTTTAGTTAGACAGAAATTGGCTTTAAACCAAACTAGCCATTCCTTTTTCTACAACTATATTCAGCTCTTCTTAAAGAAAACTAAGTAATATTTGTGTGATGAGTTGGCATCAAAGTATATTAATCATCAGTGTCGTCAAACATGATCGATATCTTGTAGGAGCATATCGCAACGACCGACACAAGTCTTATGGGAAATCTAGGAGTACATCATAACATGCATGTACAGTGGCGGAGCCTAGGGCTCCAGACTACAGACTAAGCTGCGTTCCGTTTTATGTTTGCACGAGATTTTTAATGGCACAAGAAACGGTATTGGCTATTAAAAACTAAAAATATATATTTTTTGATTTTTTTTTAAATCTTTTATATAGAAAACTTTTGAACGAGACACATAGTTTAACAATTCGAAAAATATGATCACACTAAAACGGGATTTTCTTAGTCTAAACTCACTTAAGAGCTCAGCCTAAATCTGCCCAAAACTACCCATGTTAGGGTTCATGAAACTCCTCTATAATACGTTCGTCCCAAAATATAATAACTTTTAAGCTATCAATCTACACATACACTTGTATAGATTCGTAGCTGAAAATTGTTATATTCTAAAAAGTGGTTAGCTGTTGGAGGCAAAGGAGGAAAACAACACAAATTAGAAAAAAGAAAGAGAAAGAGGAAGATGGAGATCAGGAGGTGTAAGAATGTGTCAGTGTTTTAAATATAGGATACCCTCGTACATACTAAGCTCGGCAGGGTCTACCATATACCAAATCTTATACAGAATCAAGCCTCATATACATATGGCAGAAATCCTATATAGATAAAAAAAAGGGTCTTGATAAGGAAAAAGAAACAAAATTTTATTATCTAGTTCGACTAGAACTACTCGGATCGTATCCATATTTATCACTCTAGTTGTACTTGAACAAGAGAACACCTAAGGATATAAATACAAAACCCCAAGGAGAAAAGAGACAAGCCAACATGAAGCCAATACAAACTGAGAGGGATATATCTAGATCCACTTATAATCTCGTCGAGTTCCTTCTCAAGGAAGCCGATAAAACCAGCCTTGACCACATACCCAAGCTTTACGTTGATATCCTGACAGATCAAATTAGGTTTTTCCTCCCCACTATACCTATAAGAGATTGGTATATAACGGCAACATCGGTGACCAACAGAGATAGGGCTATTACCCATCATTAGGGAGGCCGAACGTATATAAAAATATATGTCTCTTTTGCCCTCTTTACAACTTCGTTTACATTCTCATATCAGTGGATTTTGTATAATGATCGGGATATAACTCATCGATAGGATGATATAGAGAAATGGAAAGACGGATTGGCAGGAATGGGTATATACGTGGTCCAATTGACCCTTCTGGAGGCATGGGAGTCATGTTCAGGGTGATGGGAGAGAGAGAGGAGGCTACGATAAAAATGGATGGGGAATGAATATATATATATATATATATATATATATATATATATATATATATATATACATACATATATATAAATCATTACTAGATTTCAATAATATATAAACAATTAATATATGTATGGAGTAGCTAGATACGGTTTCAAACAGAACTCTTCGATTGCTCTACGATTGATAAGCCGTGAAAAAATGAACGAAGAAGCGACCAAAATTAACTAATGGATAAATATTTTATATATTTGTATGTAGCGATTTAGAAGCCAATTTTAGAAAATAAACTACGATACAAAAACACAAAAATCAACTTTGAAATTAAGATCCACAATTCGAATTTCAGCCTGTGCTAATAAGCCAACATATAAAGGATGAGAAGCGAATTTCCTAGTGACAAGTGGACCGAACAAAATGGTGAACATACTTCTCTACTGTCCTACTTGCGCATATGGTCCATGCATGTATTGGGAATTGAGAAATCACTCCAACTTTGCATGAAACATGTAGTAGATATATAAGAGAAGGATAATAGTAGAGCTCACTTTCTACTATTAACTTATCTTAAAACTAACATATATAATATATTAGCTATAAGGTTGACTATATTTTTTTCTCCTCTCTCTATCTCTCACTTATACATTTAATGTATTTGTCTTGGAGTTTGGGTTAAGCTATCTTTTGCATGAGAGCTAACACCCTTAATTTTTTTGTTACCTCTCTCCTCCACATAAGTTTATAGTAGGCTTATAGCTCACCATTATACTTGCTCTAAACAACAGCATATACGGTTATACTGTGGTTTATCACCATCTAGCTGCCCCTAACAACGGAGATGGATTTTTATCTCTCAAAAGGACATCCTCTCGTTTTGTGCATTAAAAAATTATCAAAAAAATTTTAGAAAAATATTAAGATAGATCAATATATGACATATATTTTCACAAACATGCAAGTTAAAATTCGACTTATACAATTTGAAAAAAAATAACAAATTTAACCATGTTCTATTCATTATCAAATTTATTATTTTTTAATTGTATAAGTTGAATTTGAACATGCATATTTGTGGAGTGATATATCATATATTGATCTATCTTACTATTTTTTCAAATTTTTTGATGATTTTTTAAGTGACATATAAAAATAAGGGGATATCTCTTAATGGATGATTAGAGTTTCCCCTAACAACATCATCTGCCTGGACTTCTTTAGAGTGTCCTGACAACTTCTATAAGTAGCACATGCTCTCGCACTGCCCAACCACAAATGCACAGATCCATGGCCACCTTCTAGCTTTAGCTTTAGCTTAGCTTCTCCTGCCAAAGCTAGCTAGAGAGACAGAGAGAGAATTAATGGCGGCGCCTTCTCCTCCCATTGTCATGGAGGCCAAGAAGTGCCCATCATCTGCCATGTGGCCGTGTTTGTCTCGGGCAGTGCTCATTGCGCTCCTCTTGCCGGCGGCCATGGCGGCGGCGGCCGGCCACGGCGAGGAGATGAAATCCATCTACGCCGGGCCCAAGGTCGTGCCCGTGCGGCTGGGCCGGCCGGCGTTCGGCCCGGAGAGCCTCGCCTTCGACCACCGCGGCGGCGGTCCCTACACCGGCGTCTCCAACGGCCGCATCCTCCGGTGGCGCGCCGACCGCCGCCGCCCGGCCGGCTGGACCGAGTTCGCCCACAACTACAAGCACGCGTAAGCTAAGCTCTAAGCTGACGTACGTACGCCGCCATCGATCACAGCTAATGACATGGTGCATGACTCACCGGCGACGTACGGGGGCGGCGCGTGGCGCGTGCAGGACGGTGGCGGAGTGCGCGGCGAGGAAGAAGAAGGCGGCGGTGGCGGCGGAGAGCGTGTGCGGGAGGCCGCTGGGGGTGCAGTTCCACCGGAGGACGGGCGAGATGTACATCGCCGACGCGTACCTGGGGCTGATGAGGGTGGGGCGGCGCGGCGGGCTGGCGACGGTGGTGGCGACGGAGGCCGGCGGTGTGCCGCTCAACTTCGTCAACGGGGTGGACGTCGACCAGGACACCGGCGACGTCTACTTCACCGACAGCAGCACCACGTACCAGCGGAGGTACGTATGGGCTATTGGGCTACATGGTTATCACTTATCAGCAATTAGTTTACCTCCGTTTCATTAGAAAAAAATATCTAATTTTATAGAAAAAGTTATTTGATTGACTAAGTTTATAGAAAAAATTAGCAACATCTAAAATATCTAATTAGTTTCATTTAATCTAACATTAAATATATTTTGATAATAAGTTTGGTTTGGATTGAAAATACTAATATATTTTTCTAAAATTTAGTCAAACTTAAAGAAGTTTGACTAGAAAAAAAACCAAACGACTTATAATATGAAACGGAGAGAGTACTTCCTTCATTAAAATATAACTGTATAGATGAGACACATGCTATTATTATAAATCTGGACACGTCTATTTAGATTTATAGATTTGTTTCATCTAATATTAGGTTCTTATATTTTTTCGACGAGAAGAGTATGTGCTATTTTAAACAAAGTGTAAAGAAAGGATTTTGTTTGCTAGCTGTAGTTACATTTAGGGTCGCTTTGAAACGAATGATTGGAAAAACGTAGAATTTTAACATGAATGAAAGTATAAAACAAGATATTGCAAAATACAGAAATATCGTTTGATTGGACTATAGGAAAAATACAGAAATTAGAGGAGAGATAAATACTAAAAAAAATTCCATTAAGTTCTACCTCATATTAAATTTCCTCCAAGTACAATATGACAAGAGGCATTCCATAGAAGTTTCATAGGTTTCATTTGTGTCCATTCTTTTGATTTCAAAGGCTATCTAAGAAAAAAAATATTATAGAAATGAAATCCTCCAAAATTCCTATAACTACCTTTTGAAACAAAAGGGGCCTTAATGGATTTTATTTGATTTTTTTCCAACTACATGGAGAACGTAGATGTATGTCACTATTCAGATGCACACTTGCAATGCTCCCTCTTAACATACACTCAATGAGAAAAAAAAAAGATAAAATGATAACATTACTTAAATTCATATTGAAAATACACCTTGTAATATTTATATACACTAGAATTTATACGAATTTATACTCTGGTGGGCTTACCACCCCATGTCTAATACTTCTCTGTTCTCTATAATGGATTTTATTGTTAATATAACTACACTACCACCTTCGTTAATTAAGTTTTATACGATGCAATTTATTTCAAAATTAGAGGTCTTGAAGATTAGACTTTGTCCATTAAATGTTTTATAAAGTATATTTCTTAAAAGATATGGAACCAATGTTTTCTGAAACCACTTCAAAATGTAAACCTCTTAACATCTATACTTGTAATTTTAACTACCCATTAATTGGTATTACAGAGTTTTACCTTCTAAATTAAAACAAAGTCCTAAAAATCAGAGTAAAATAAATATGGTTTTGGTAGGTGTTACGGGTAAGTTTGAAGTACAATTTTGAATAACGAATGGAGTGGTTTTGTTATAGCATAGTACCATCGACTTCTTTACTGCCAGTAACTCCTAGCTAGTACTACTTTGTGTTCAGTACATATACTTACTACCTCCGGTCATTTTTATTATTGCAAGAGTTAATTTATTTGTCTCGATGTCAAATAAATTAAAATGACCAGAGGGAGTATCTCACTGAACTCGCATCGTGGATGTATCTATATATATACGGACTGCATCGGACAGGCCGGACTAGTTTAAAACGAACAAAACTCTCCTCACATACCACTAGTAAAGTGATTGTTTTCATTGTTTCCAAATGCAACCTTAGCAATAAAATAAATTATATTGTAATGCATTTAGCTGTAATATCTAATTACGAAAACTATAATATACCGACCTTAATTTTTTTCCACGTATCAAATCGATGTACGGGTTCATAAAATTGTCTGACAACACGGTACCACATTGTCTTTTTTTTCCTAGGCAGGTTAGCATATAGTGCAGTACTGCAGGGGACAAGGGACATTTTTACATTATTGTGGTGAATACTACAGTAGATAAGAATGTCAATTGGAGTTATGAGCATTAGCTGGATCGAGGAACAAATGATCATCTGCGTAGTAGTTGTACTAGCTCAGGTTTTGGATCTCAATTAAAACAGGGGAAATTCTGGTGACAATGTCATCCCTAACTCAGAGTAATTTTTATAATTAATCATATAGATACTATGTATAAAAACTATATATCCAATGGATGGTGTTTTTAAATTAAATTTTTATTCAATCGCCTCTCTTCTCTCCCCTTTTATCCACCTATCTCATTCTTTTCATTTTTTTCCTCTATAGAGATGGTTTCTTACATGAGAAATTATATTTTCATCTTTTTACCTCTCTCTCCTTTTATGCTTATGTGATAGTGTGTTTATGCTATGGATACCAAATAACATGTGGGGTTGGGATGACCTAAGTGGTGTTATATTTTTATAAAAAGCGTAATTAAACTACCCGTACATCTGTTTTTATTCCGAAATTTGACATATGTAATTATAGTAAAATTATGATGTATTTATACTTTAAATTGCATGTAAATACAATATAATTATTGCAATTTGTATGTGACTTTAAAAATCCATCCGTGATTTGATATTTCCGTGAAACGGAGGTCGTGGAATCGAATCATCTCACATGTTTGTGCGCTGTGATTTTTTCCTTCCTCACTTGCACAAATCTTGAAACAAATCTAAACGTTCAAAATTATGTAAAGATTAAATATAAGTTATATTGTAGAATCATACAAATTACAATGTAATTATATTACGATGGTAATATCTGCTAAATTTTTAGTAGAAAATTTATCGATAAATATATAGCAAAATTGTCAAAGGATTACCGGTAATTATTCTGTCGGTAAAAGGGGGAGGATTCTTGTGATAAGTAGGAGTACATACTAGATCAAGTTGGGTAATTAATTAAGGAGGGGCTTAATTAATTATTCTGCTAATGGCGTCTGTAAAACTAATTAATCCGTGCGGTGCAGCGACTACCTGCTGGTGGTGCTCTCCGGCGACGCGACGGGGCGCCTTCTCCGGTACGAGCCGCGGACGGGCAACGTCACCGTGCTCAAGTCCGGCCTCGCCTTCCCCAACGGCGTCGCCGTCAGCGCCGACGGCACCCACCTCGTTGTCGCCGAGACGGCCTCCTGCCGGCTGCTCCGCCACTGGCTGCGCGGCAGCAACGCCGGCGCCACGGAGGTGCTCGCCGAGCTCCCCGGCTACCCGGACAACGTGCGCCCCGCCGCCGCCGCCGACGACGACGACAGCGGCGGCGGTCGCGGCGGCGCGTCGTACTGGGTCGCGCTGAACCGCGACAAGGCGTGGACCGTGAACGGCACGACGCCGGCGTCCGTGGCCGCCGTCAGGGTCGTCGTCGACGACGACGCCGGCGCCGGCAAGGTGGCGGTGGCGCTGCGCGGGTTCGGCGGCGCCACGGTGAGCGAGGTGGTGGAGCGGAACGGGTCGCTGTGGTTCGGCTCCGTCGACACGCCGTACGTCGGCTTGCTCAAGCTCACCTCGCTCTAGCCTCTAGCAGAGTCTAAGCTTTGCTGCTTGCCGCGCACGTGCCAAATTCGAGCTGTAACAATTATTTGGCAAAATTGCAAAAACCACCCCAATTATCACTCCTGATTTAATATTCCCCCCCCCCCTAAAAAAAACCCTATTTGGTGCAATTACCCACCCACCCCGAAGCAACCAGGCCGAAATCGCCCCCTTCACACATGTGAATAGATGAGTTAGCTTATTTTTGCCAACGTGAATGCGCTGCAGGCCAGATCAACCAAAACCGAGGTCATCCAGTGTGGCTTGGTTTAGTCACACCCTTGACTCAAGTTCGATCATAGGTAAGTTTGTAGCGCGAATACCTCCGTGGTCAGCGGGAGGGCTAAACACGATGGCGATCGGCAAGGGCAACTGGCGGCGAGCGAGCACCTTCCTCCTTCCCTTCCATTGGTGACAGCTCAATTTATTTCTCTTACGTTGGAGAGAACTCAGTTCTAGCTACCTCGGTGCAACGACGAGGCAAGTTTCTTTCCTGTTCTTGAATGTCAAGGCATGGAGTGCAGATTTGTAGAAGAAGGTGGGCGTGTGAATTTGGGCGTGTGATTTCGTTGGGAATTTGTGGATAGGGTTTAGTCCCATGGTTGATCTATAATTCTTAGTGGTAGATGTTTGGTCCTAGGCTTAGATTTTGATTATTTTTTCAAGCAGTTGTTCTGTATTGTGTTGACTTATGCATATTCATCACTTTTGGTTGATGAAATCTTTGTAGATGGCGAAAATCGGTGTGATAAGGCTCAAGATTTTCAGCGGTTGTTCTTTCAGTAAGGACAACATCACATATCAGGGTTGTTCAAGTATCCATGAATTCGACAAGGATTATATGAGCTATTTCAAGTTGCGAGATCGGTTGAAAGAATTTGGGCTCAAGGAAAATGATTGTCTGTATTACTTGAAGCCTAGATATTTTGCACCCAATGGTCTTGTACTTTTAATGGATGACAACCAATGCATTCAACTATTGACTGATCATGAAGGAAAAAACAGTTGCAACCTGTACATTGTCCCAGATCCTACAAGGCTAGTGATGAATGAAGAAAGCCCAGTGAACAGTCATGGTAGAAGAGAAGGTAGTGTTGCTATAGAAGACATAGTAGCAACATCCAATGATGAAGATAGTGTAGAAGATGAGACACACTCTGCTCTGAATGAAACTGATGATTACTCATCTGGAGTTGAGATTGTACCTGAACATGAGGTAGAAAATATGGTTGTGGATGCTGGTGATTATATATTTGATGGTGATGGTGGAGATGATGAGTTGTACTCTGTGAAAAAGCAGCACATCGGGGCAAAACAATATGATAAAGTATTTACTGATGGTAGCAGTAATGATAATGGCAAGGGCCAGATTAGTGAAAGATCAATTAGAAGGGCAAGGAACCTAGCAAAGCAGAATGCTACTGCATCAAGTTCAGAAAAGAAGAAGATTGATGTGATATATTTGTCTGATGAACCAAATGATGGCAATCACACTCCAGATGAGGCATATGGAACTCAACTTTTTGTGCACAGATCAAGGGGTGCTGACAAAAAATGGTTTGATGAGGGTACCATGGGACATCCATATATCAAGAGAGTATGTTGTTCATAGATGTTGGTCAATTCAGGGAGGCCATGAAGAATCTGATAATTAGAGAAGGGAGGAAGGTTGAAAGGAAAAAGAATGATCCAGAAAAGGTTTCTGCTAAGTGTTTGGGACAAGGTTGTGCATGGTACATGTATGGAAGAGTGATCCTTGGTGAGAAGACATTCAAGTTAAGGAAGTTTATAAAAGATCATACATGTGGAAGGTCCCATGATGTTAAGCAATTGGATGCAAAGTGGATTGCAAAGGAGTATGTTGAAGATTTTAGAAGTGACAGAGATTGGAAGGTTAAACATCTGAGGGACTCTGTGCTTAGAGATACACATATTGGAATTTCGAAGTACAAAGCTTACAGGGCTAAGAGGAGTTAAAATGGTGTTAGGTGACCATATGGATCAGTTTAAGAGGATCCAAGACTATGCATATACCCTTTTGCTTGTTAACCCAGGTAGCAAGGTAGTAGTAAAGTGTGATGTATCACAGGATCCAGATGTGAACCCTGTGTTTGAGATAATGTTCATATCATTTAAAGCTCAGATTGATGGATTTATAGCTGGTTGTAGACCTTTTATAGGTGTCGATGGAACCCATGTCAAGCTCCCAAGTGGAGCACAGATCCTAGCAGCAACTGGTAGAGATGCCAATAACAATATGTATCCACTAGCATTTGCAATAGCTGAATCTGAAAACAATCATTCATGGCAATGGTTCTTGAACTGCTTAAAGGAATGCATTGGAGATGGACATGAGCATGTTGGTTGCGTTTTCATGAGTGATAGGCAAAAGGTATGCTTCGGATCTTGGCAATGTACATTACTACTTTCACATTAAATAAGTTTGAAAATTTTCTTTTTCTTACAATATAATTCTTTGTATTTTATAGGGAATATTGGCGGCTATACCTAATGTCTTTCCTACAGCTGAGCATAGGTTTTGTCTTAGGCATTTGCATGCCAACTTTGTGTCGGCTGGATATAGAGGGGATGACTTAAAAAAGTTGATGGAAGCTACTTCTTATGCTTATAGGCAATATGACTTTGATGTAGCTATGGAGAAATTGATGAGGGCAAACATTGAAGCATGGAACTGGCTTAGGCAAGTCCCACCTGAACACTGGAGTAGGCACAAGTTCAGTTCCAGGGAAAAAACTGACCTAGTGGTAAACAATATAAGTGAGACCTATAACTCATCCATATCAGAAACTAGAGATGAACCAGTAGTCACAATGCTAGAGCACATGAGATGTAAGGTGATGGAAAGTTATGCAACTAAGGATGAATGTGCTCAAAAGGATACATGGTCAATTGCTCCAAATTATCAGAAGAGATTGGAGTTGCAGAAAGAGCTTGCTAGCTTTTGTAGGCCAATTTGTGCTGGTAGAGGAATATGGCAGGTATCAATGGGCGAGTTCACTTTTACAGTAGATTTGAATAGAACAAGTGGATGCAGGAAATGGGATGTCACCGGAATACCATGTTGCCATGTTGTGTCTACCATACAGAAATTTAACCTCATACCTAAGGACTATGTTGATGGCCTGTTCAAGAAAGAGGCTTATTTCCTTACATATTAGGACAAATTATGCATGTCCCAGATAAGACACAATGGATGAAGACTCCATTCTCAGAAGTGGATCCTCCAAGGTTTCATGTTCAACCAGGAAGGCCCAAGAAAAAGAGAATAAAGGCTGCTGGTGAACCATATGTGCCAGAAAGAGCTTCTAAGAGGAAATCAATCAGATGTAGCCGCTGCAAGTCTTTTGGACACAACATAAAGGGGTGCACTATGAGGAAGGGTGCTCAAAACAGAGTTAGTAGATAACTTCTTGTGCTAATTTATGTCATCTTAAAACATTTGTGATTGTACCCAAAGCACTAGATTACAAATAATTTTGCGAAATTACTGCAAAAATAATTGTTCCATATCATTCTGCCAAAATGCCATAAAAATTTGTCATTCACTTTTTGTAGGGAGCAGGCAATTCTACCAGGGCACCAGCACCACATCAGAAGAGGGGGCCCAAGCCAAAGATTGGTGTTGCTTCTAACTCACAGCACACAAGTCAAGAAACTATGGTAGCAAATGATCAGTCCTGGTCCACCTCTCAAACTGGAAACATATGCTTAACTAGATCTGCGGTTCAAGTTTCCTCACATCCACCACGTGAACCAGTACCAATGAACAATTGGTATGGAATTGGAGTATTTCATCAGGTTGAGGGAGGGCCAACAGTAGACCAGATTAGAGCTTCAAGAGCTAGGTTGCTTAGGAAGAAGAAAAAATAGTGCTTGAAATCATCACTTGTAATATATTTCTCCTTTTGAAAACAATAGAATCTGAATTACAATCATTACTTGGAGTATTCACTGTTTAGCAGCCATGGTTGAACATTTTAAATTCTAAAGGATTCATTTGTTTACAACTGAAGGTAAAACTTGTGGCACTTTTACATAATTTTCAGAATTTTTCCTGGACATGTGTAGTTGTGCTCCTCGTTCACCTTTTACACCTACTTCTTCAGCTTGACAGCGTCTCTCTATTACTAATTCCTTTAGGCACAAAAAAAGTCTTTATTTTACAACCTCTTTGTCGCAATTTCTCTAAATCTCTCTAAATCTTATACCCTCTTCTCTATTGCATTCCATCTAAAAATGTAGAAGATTGTCCTAGGAAAGCCTTCACATATATTGCTACCAGCCTAGTATTAATATGTGCTGAATACATTGCTTTAGGAACAAACGAAGTAGTTGTGCACCTCTGGATCACTTTGTGCAACCATATGTAAAAATAACATGTAGTGCTCCCGGCATGCAAATCCAACTCTATTCCCTATTCCTAAACTCTAGCACAACACAGCAACAAGGGAAACATAGATTGGGAGCACATCGGGCCGGCCCCTCCATTCTTGCTGCTGCCGCCGCTACAGGCATCGTAGCCATCTACTGATTATTTGATTTTCGTCTCTCGAACCGGCATGCTGAGAAGACCACTGGAACCCGGCATCGCAGTCGTCACCGCTGCCGGTGCTGCGGGTGCTGCCGCTGCCGCCTCGTGCTTTCAATCCTCTCTCGAGCTGGAGCTTTGGAGAAGACGACTCAGAGGTTGACTCAGGTCGGGGACTCGGTGGGTGCGACCAAATCAACTTCCACGCTGGATGAGCTCAACACTGCTGATCTGGCTCGATGCAAGTCCACGTCGACAGAAACGGGCCCCGCGTGCGCGACAGGGGGCGATTTCAGCCTGGCTGCTTCGGGGTGGGTGGGTAATTGCACCAGATAAGGTTTTGGGGAGGAATATCAAATCAGGAGTGACAATTAGGGTGGTTTTTGCAATGTTGCCTAATTATTTTTATATATAAAAACATGTGTCAATTAATCCTGTTTAGTAGGGTAGGCCGGTAGCCACGGTAGGGATTCCTATGTTGCATGGATGCAATGTTATGCCTGATTATGCGGGAAAGTTCATCCCGGCGATATCCTCTTGTTTCGTGCATATTATCTAAATAGTTATCAAAAAATTTAAAAAAATTGGTAAAATAGATTAATATGAAATACATCACTCCAAAAAATGCAAGTTAAAATTCAACTTTTAAAAGTTGTAACAAAAATAACAAATATAGATGTGAATGTAGGTAACTATTTTCAGTTTAATTTATTCTTTTTGTTGCAATTTGTAGAAGTCGAATTTGATCTGGTATATTTATGGAGTGATATATTTCATATTAATCTTATTTTTTTTATTTTTTTGATAATTATTTAGATAGCATGCATATAACGAGAAGATATCCCCTCGTGGAATGAAAATCCATACCCTAATTATGTCGATGGTTTTTCGTCAGTGAAAGTGAGTGATGTTTAGCAGCGTTGTTTGTGAGTGAAAATTTTTTATTTTTGTCAACCTTAACAACTTCATTTGTGGGCTTTGCTTTGGAATCACAAGAGTGGTTTATATCAACGAGGAGCATCTACCATCTAAGTTGAAGCATATACAGGTCACAGTATGTATTGCAAATCTGCAATATTATATGATCAAGGCGCATCAGACTTCAACACAATGCTTTCCAATTGTCCATAGACCATCACAACATCCAAATAAAAGCTTCAATTATATAAAAAGGTAACATCCAAATAAAGAATTTGGTACGAACTTCCTGTTAATGGGGAAGGAATTCCCACGTTTCAGACAGCCGATTAGTTCGATAAATAATGCATGACAGGAGAACGATATGATCCCAAGCAAAAATGTAATTAATCATGTTGAGATACAACTCCCTTCCTAGCATTAGCAATGTCTTGGATGGCTTCTCCAGTAGCACAAGCTAGAGATGCATATACAACATGCATCTAACAGATTAAGTTGCAAAAAGAAAAAAGACGCCTCAATAGTACAAGACCTTATTTCTACTCAACGGTACAGAATGGATGCTTTCCGGATGTTGTGGTATGTATCAATGTATGTTTCTTAGGGAGACCTGAATGCCTCCCCAGCGTAGCGCACATTGCCTAGCTCCTCTTCGATCCGCAGAAGCTGTACAGAAACATAGTATGGTGTAATGGGGAAAACAGTGAGGAAAAACTTGTGGTAGAATCAGCAAATGACATGTGGAAGTATAATCTCTATATAGGTCGGTGAAAAATGGATATGGAACAGGATAAGAACATTTACCTGATTGTACTTTGCCAGTCTCTCGCTACGGCATGGAGCACCAGTTTTGATCTGCAACACATGAATGAGTGTTAGGATCATCTGATGAGCGTTTGTAGAACTCCGGTACCACAATTAAGATTTCTGATAGTGATAATCCCTACCTGACCACTTGCTAAACCAACAGCCAGATCTGCGATGAAATTATCTTCTGTTTCACCACTCCTGTGGCTGACCATCACGCCCCAACCAGCAGCTTTTGAATCAAGAGCAGCTTGAATTGATTCAGTGACAGTGCCAATTTGATTAACCTGAAAAACAATTGAATATATTTTGTCATTTTGCAGTCCATGTTTATATTGGACTTAGAACTGATCATTATCAGAAGAACAATAGGAATTTGTTTATTGCAACAAAGAGACTAGTAATTAGCTATTTGGTAACAAGCCAACATCACTTTAATACTGCCATGTTCTACATTAAATTGTATTCACCAAATACAATGTAAGAGTTAATGTATGTTTGTGCATTATGTGACTAAAATAGCATGACGGATATGCATAGTAAATACCCACCTTCAGCAAAAGAGCATTGCAAGCCTTCTTGCCAATAGCCTCTGCAATACGTTTTGGGTTCGTGACAAGTAAATCATCCCCCACAATTTGGATATTAACTGAAGACTGCAATGATGCCCATGAGCTCCAGTCATCTTGATCGAAAGGATCCTCAATTGATACAATGGGGAAATCCTTGACAAATTCTTTGTACAGATCACGGAGACGCTGGGCAGAAAGAACATGAGCTCCATCGTTAGGCTGATTCTTAAAGTTTAAGTCATAGCTTCCATCCTTTGTAAGAAACTCTGATGCTGCAACATCCATTCCAATTTTAATCTGCAGTAGGATGGGTTCACAGTATTAGAAGTTAAAAACAAAAAAGGGGTGATCGACATTGAATAGGTGGGAAATGAAATAAGATGGACACAGACCTTTCCAGTGTAGCCTGCCTTCTCGATGGCATCCATAAGCAAGACGAGGCCTTCTCTGTTGTCTTGAACGTTAGGAGCAAAGCCACCTTCATCTCCAACGTTGCATGCATCTTGACCATATTTCGCCTTAATGATGCCCTTTAAGGCATGGTAAACTGTAACACCGACAGGTAAATCACAGAAGACAAATATTTGAGGATTAAAAGATGAGAGCAAACTACAAGAAGTCAAATGTGCAGATGTAACTGTTGCCAATGTGTCATTTACTGAATAATCATGATATTGACCAAGTGGCAAACAAATATCAAATACAGTACCAAATTAATAATGCATATGGACATACATTGGACATTTATAATTCCAAAAGTATTACGACACTATCAATTAAAACACACATTTAGTTACCTTCACTGCCCATGCGAAGAGCCTCGGCAAATGAAGATGCTCCCACAGGTAAAAGCATGAACTCCTGCATGGCCAGATTGTTTCCGGCATGGCTACCTCCATTTATTACATTGAAAGCTGGGACAGGCATGACAAGCTCCTTTATTCCAGCCAACTCCTGAATATGTTTATATAAAGGAACTTCCTTTGCACCAGCACCAGCCCTGCATACGCTCAAAGAGACTCCAAGAATAGCATTGGCACCCAATTTTGATTTGTTCGGAGTTCCATCAATGTCAAGCATGATTGCATCAACATCACTCTGGTTCCTGACAAAATGGTAGATGAACATTGCATTACAGATTATATGCAAGACACACAGGCAAACCTCGCAAGTACAATTTGATGGAGGTACACCCAGAAATCTATTCTGAAGCAAAATGACAAGAAATTTCACTTTGATGGAATGGGTCTGCTGATGGAGATTTGTTTCCATCCTATGCTCAGTTGTTCATTTAGGTCAGTAAATCAATTGCATCCTCACTTCAAGGAATTTAGGGGGTCAAGCCCAAGAAAAACGCCCCTTAGGGATTCAAATATGCAAAATCGCTATACAACTGTGTGCATAAGTTCAACACTCGAATTGAATGCTAGAAAAATTTTTGTTTCTACATACACAACTAGGCAACAGAAGGACTACTTTATTTCATCGCTTGTCCCTAGAGTGGTTCTCCCATGCCATTTCATTATAGGACACTTTGTGTCATTCTTTTGTAATTTAAGTTACAAACCAAATCCACTGTTTCAGATGAAGAAGAATGATAAGTCTCGAGTCCAAGTATAGCAACATGATAATACCACAGTGAGAGGCATGGACCATAAATTGTCGCATCGGAAGTGCAAACATAGTTCTAAAAAGTGGATCTTAAAAAAACAACTTCACATTTATGTATAAGCATTACAAACATCACTACAATTTTCACCAGCTAAACAAAAAGCATGACATCTAGGAACGATCAATCACAGATTTGAACCAAAAACATATAAGAACAAATGATGATTACAGTCACAAATATCTTTCAAGTATTCAATAAATAGGTCCAGCTACATACTAATAGCAACTCTTTTCATTTTTGAAACTTCATCAGCAGAAAGCAATGGAGACAAAACCTAAATAAACCTTGCATTGCAAGAGTTACTGCATCCATGAGTCAAACAGAAATGACACCAGGAGTGTAGGATTCTCCGTTCTCCCTTTAAGTTTCTTCAAAGGTTCAACAAAATGCTTATGAAGCCTAAAAGCAACACTCTGCTACCAAATCAAATTATGCTATTTGATTCCACTGTATATAGTAATCACTACCGAGAAGGGCATTCCAGTTCCCAAAAGTCCCAACTAAACTCAAAATAAATTGTTTCTTTGGGACAAATTTAACCATATTATATTTCTGCATCATATAATTAGCCATGATTGCGAGAAGATCAAAGCTTCACTATCAGATATCAGATATCAGTCAAACTGATCACCTAACTACCCTGACCAGCAGCAGTTCGATCACGAGTAGCATGTTTCCCACCTACCCACTACTACGATTTCCGGCGATCACGGCGATCAGATCCGACATTGCGTGGAAAACCAGTTGGGCTTCGAAACCCCGGCTCACCTGACGTCGAAGCCGACGAGCTTGGGCGCGATGACCTCGTTGATGTTGCTCACGGCGTTGAGCACGCCCTTCCCTCCGTACACCGCCTTGTCCCCGTCCCGGAGCTCGAGCGCCTCGTAGATCCCCGTGGATGCGCCGCTGGGCACCGCGGAGCGGTGCAGCCGCCCGTCCCCGGCGACGAGGTCCACCTCCACGGTGGGGTTCCCTCGGCTGTCCACGATCTGCCGCGCCCGGATCGACCGAACCGCCTCCGCCCCTGCCGCCGCCCTCGCCTTCTCCGCCGACGTGGAGAGCGCCGCGCGGACGGCGACGACGGGGCGCCGCCGCGGGGTGCCGGGGGGCAGGAGGGGGTTGGTGGGGAGGAGGAGGCGGTGGGCCATCGGTGTTGGCGAGAGAGGGAGGAGTTACGGGGATCGCCGGTTTTTATGTCGCGGCGGCGGCGGCGGCAGCGGAGGAGGAGGAGGTCGTTGGGGGGCGGAGGCCGCGAGGTGGCAGGAAGAAGGGAATAAAAAAAATTTGAAGGAGGCGGGTTTGGTGGGAGGCGGCGAACGTGGGGCCCACATGTCAGTGACAGTTTGTACTGGCCTGTGGGAGACCGAGAGGGCGAAGTAGCGAAAGCTGAATTTGGGAAAATTGGGTCTCCATCGATTTTTGAGTTTGGGAACAGGAGAAATTTGCAAGGTGTTCACATGAATCAGTTCAAATCACCCGCAAAAAACAAAAAATGGTCTGTTCAGATATCAAAATGGTATTGCCCCTGTGGTCGATGCCACATGCCCACCCCACTGAGAAAGAAGCAAAAACAGTAGAGAATTCAGATCATATATACTCCGGATATAACCATACGCCTGTATTCCTGAACTGAAATCACAGGTATCAGATTCGTGTAAAAAAAGGGCACAGCTGAATACTCGAACCGAAGCATTATAAAAGGCGAGCAGCTGCGGCTTGTTATCAGCAAGCAAAACAAACATCTGTGGCATTCTGCTAAATTCAAATTTGCATACAAGCCAACAACAAATCGCCTTAGCAGCAACAGATACTCAGACGAGAACGCTCATAGCATAAAAATCACTCGAGTCATTCAACAGAAATGGTTCAAGAAAACTAATATCAGATACACATAAAACGCTGAAAAATCCATCACCGATACCAAATCATTACGGGCCAATCTCTGGTCTGCGGCCAAGTTATGTGGAGTCGGCAGGCTTCGCCTCGTCGGCCTTCTTGGTAGGCACATCAGTACCCATCTCAGCTTTCAGGTCGTTGACGCTCTGCTCCAGCTCATCGATCTTGGTTCCCATTTCATCTAGTGCAGTGCAGTTAAAGAAAACGGAGATAGCAGTCCAAACGTACAAATGCAACAATAAACTTATGTTCATTTGACAGCTCCAAAACAAAGATGCATTGTGTCCATTTACAAGATAGAGTAGAAGGTTTGCATCATGGGGTTACTTTTGAACAAGTAGAGCGGTATCTGAACAACTTGGGTCATTATGAAAGCAGTTACAAAAAGCATGAGAAAAGAATACTGCCAGCAGTTTTCAATATCTGGCTCAGACATGGTATCATGGAAAGCTTGTAAACTTGTTACATAAAAGAGAACGTAAAAGGATGGTAACGGACAAAAAAGAATACTATTGCAACAAAGAAGATTGCGTGGAAACTGACAAATGTTGCTTTGTTCTACTCCCTCCGTTCCAAATTATAGGGCATTCTCCTTTTAAGGAAAATCAAACTCGGTAACTTTTGACTAATAATCATACTACTATATATATGCTAAGTATTATGCATGTTATGTCACTAGATTCATATTTTAAAATACTTTCATGTGCTGCTAATTTCATATTTGTTGGAAACATAACATGGAATAAATTAATGGTCAAAGTATATCATTGAAGAACGTGTAAAAAAATAGAAGCCTTATAATTTGGGACGGAGGAAGTACCATTTACATTACATAAGAATAAATCTTTTACCCTCAGAAATGTGGAGTGGATTACCAAAGAAATGTAACCACATAAAACTAAAACACAAAAGGGACAGAGGAGAGAGAAGAACACCCCAGTAGTACTAGATAGCTACTCCCAAGATGTAAGCACTTCTAGAGCTTTTCATGGAGATTAAGGAGAGAGGTGAAATTAACTAAGAAAAGGTTGTTATTGATTGAGATAAGGAAGTAGTTGCAGAAATCAACTGAGAGATAGTTGTGAGTTGTGATTGGTTTAGATAAGGAAGTAGGTGGAAAAGTTGCTACATTTTGGGAGAAATTTTGAACGCTGCAGTTGCTATATGTTGGGATGCTGGGAGTACTTAGCTATCAAGTACTGTAACTGTTCAACCATGAAACAAGCCTATATCAATGCCATATGCTGTTTGTACAGATACTTTGCTGTTGGCATGATTATGTTTAACATCAAATAGTCAATACTAGAAGTTTCCATCTACAATCCAAACAGAAATAAATGGCATGATAGAATGATAAATAAACCTTGACATCATCAGCATCTGAAATGCATACTGTGATACTAGAATCATAAAATCATAATTGTTAATAGCATAACGCAAGATATTATAATGCAACAATAACCCTAACTTAACTATGCATTGGCATAAGGTTATTTGTTCAGTGTGATGATGTTAGTGATCCACTTTCGGATTTCATTCAGAAGATTCCAATAGAAGAATAGAATGAACATAATCGCATCGAAGCAGAAAAGGATATTCTTTGACACAATGTTCTGGGACATAGACTCAAACCTTGATTGCTGAAATTCATCATTATTTTCGTGAGTGAAAAATTGATGAGAATTCATCAGTACAGATGTTAGTAAAAACATATCGAAAGGAACTCACCATCTGGGTCAGGAGGTTTTGTACCTGAAAGAGAGATTATAATCAGTAAAAAAAAATACTTTTTTTCCTGAATAAAGTGATATAAGTCCAAAGCAAAACATGATCAGCATAATAGAAAACCACTACATGGTTTTACTACTAAATTTCATCTGTTAAGTCAATGTTAGGTTTTTCGATCAAAACAGCACATGTTAAGTTTTACTACTAAATGTCATGTATTAAGTGCAATTAGATGATATCAAAAGCAGCAAGATCAATATTCAAAACAGTGGAACCATTCACTACAGATAGTGGCAGGATAAGTAAATAAGTAAACATGATGCATAAAGCAAGCCCACTCTTCCTAAAATATTTTGGGCCTTGACCCTTATGTGTTTGGCTGGTTGTCATATTTAAAAATGGGAGAAAAGATCATTGAAGCAAATGGTAATATTAAAACTTACAAATGCTGTCATATCCGTCGGGTTCTGTGATGAGGGCTCTGAGTCCATATTGGTCTGCAACAACAGATTCATTGAATGATTTACAAATGTTGAAGTGCTAAAATAATAATATACAAGTCAAAATAAATGAATGGCCCATTAACATCTAAGGTGTAAAACACTAAAATGTAGCATAATATTATATTATAGTCAATCATACAACTTAGCACAGACAATAATGTTTCATACAAGTATATGCCAATTATCTAAAAGTATGTATAACTAAAACATCCTGGCACATACATATGATTGTAAATGAAAAGGTAAAAAGTGAAGCACCCCAGCATAGAGTGATAGTCCATATCAGTAAATGCAAAACAGTCATGAATCATGGTG
Organism: Oryza punctata; assembly: GCA_000573905.2. Taxonomy (NCBI): domain Eukaryota; kingdom Viridiplantae; phylum Streptophyta; class Magnoliopsida; order Poales; family Poaceae; genus Oryza; species Oryza punctata. Next base: position 17,484,842 of record CM002496.2, read on the forward strand.
ATAGAATTATTGAAAGCATCCTCAGACCCTCACATATTGACACATAAAATGGCAAAAAGGTGAGAAGAGAAACATAAACGTAGTTTGGAAAACTCAGTCACAAATTTCTGTGCCAGGGATTGTTATTAATTCGGCCATTAAGTCTATGACACTCATAGAACTTCCTCATGAGGTGCATTGTTATATTTTTGGACTAGGGAGTAAAATATGGTCACAACTTGTAAGACAACTCTCTATTGCTACTTTCAGTCTCCTAGTTTCCATTTCCCCCTCCATACGTTCTCATCAAGATCACGCCCAGAGAATTCATGGCCATTGCTCAGACTTTTAGTTTCCTCTGCCCTCTTACCACGGCGCATGATAGTAGACATTTCTTGTATTGTATATGAAGTGCTCCGTCGCATCCTATCAGTGAGCACTCCAAGTTGGTCTCGGAGGCCAAGCATCAGCAATCTATCCCTCAACACCTCACAAGTGGCCTGGTAAGGTGGGATACCCTCATCCACCATTCTCACAAAGTAACTGCAGGCGTCCTCTGCTCTTCCCTTCTTGGAAGCTAGCCCATGGATCATCACAGCATAAGTTGCTGCCCCTGGGTGGAAACCACGCTTTTCCATCCCTTCCCAAACATCAATAGCTGTATCAAACCTTCCTACACCAATCAACATTTTCAGTAGCATGTTATAAGAGTGTCGGTCTGGCGGACATAATTCTTTATCCATTCTTGAAATGAGCCGCAGCGCTTTGTTCACCTCTTTCAGTTTACAGTGTGCATTAAGCAGTGTGTTATAGCTCCAAACATCAGGCTTTTCGCCTTGGGTGGTGATCTCATCCAGGATATTGTAAGCCTCATCGATCTCTCCCAAATCACACAATAACCGAATAAAAGCATTGTATGTGAATAAATTTGGTGTAAGAGCATGAGTGTGCATCCTATCTAGCACACGAAGAGCAGCACGAACATCCTTTGATGCACATGCAGCATGAAGGAAAGGACCATAAGAGGCCGCATTCGGAACAAGCCCATGACTCCTTTGCATATTGCTCAGCAGCTCCTGCGCTGATGTAATATCCCCTCCCCGACATAAGGCATCAATCAAAGCATTGTACGCATGCACATCAGGCTCCACACCTCTCTCAACCATTTCATCAAACAGACTCCGCGCATTTTCCGGCTTTTTAACAACACCCCACCCAGAGATCAAAATTGTGTAGGCCTTCGCTGAAACATCAAATTGAGCTGCCGACTCCCTAAAAAATCCTTCACCATACTCTACTAGGCCATTACGCGACAGAGCAAAGAGCAAGGAGTGGAAATCAGCAATCGTCGGGGGGAACCCGAACCCCGCCATGGATGAGAAGGCCCGGATGGCATCTTCGGGGAGGCGAGCACGGGAGTACGCGCGGAACAGAAGCGGGAACAGGCCCCGCGAGAGCGCGGACGGCGGGAGGTCGGACAGCAGCGAGCGCAGCAGCGGGAAGAGCCGCGCGCCGGCGAGCGAGTTGGCGAGGACGAGGAGCGAGTCTGGGTGGTGGGAGAACCCGGGAAGCTCCGCGGCGAAGAGGAAGAACCGGAGCGAGGGCAGCGGGAGGTGCCTGCACCGGCGCAGCACCGCCGCGGCGGCGTCCGGCGTGAGGCGCGGCGCGAACCCTCGCAGCGCCGCGGGCAGGTCGTGGCGCGGGCCCCGGAAGTCGCTGAGAACCCGGCATAGCGATCCGACGAGCCGCGGGTCGGCGCCCGCGTCCGCGTCCGCCGGGCCCGGATCTCCACCGCCGCCGCAGAAGAGACGGCCGAGGAGGAGGTGGATTGGACGCGGGGGGACGCGATGGAGCGCGGCGAGCGGCCTCGCCGCGGATCGCATCGCGGGGAGGCTGCGGAACGGCAGATCCGCGGGTAACGCGAGGACGAACGCGAGAGAGAGAGAGAGAAGGAAATGGGTTGTGCAGGAGAGGGAGGGAGGAGGGGAGGGCTTACCGAGGTGGGGTTCGGGTCGCCGGAGCGGAGTCGGGGGGCGCCGGAGGAGGAGTAGGAGGAGGAGGGGGGGCTCGCCGCCGGCGATTTCCCAGGTGAGGATGTGGTGGCTCCGGTGGGTCGAGACGAGCTGAGAGGCCGTGGGTCAGAAATGAACCGGACTGGAAGGGTGGTAAAAACCGCTTGGGTCCGTGACCAGTGGGCCCACAAGGCAGAGGCCGTGGGCTTTTTGCGCTAGAGCGATTTGAATTTTAAATTTTGCGAATGGGAGAAAGGAGCAGTTGTTTGTTGCCTTTTTAAAAGTACTTTGGTGGATAATGTATTTTATTTTCTAAAGTATGAAAACTAGTGCAATTTAGTATTATACAGTATACAATGACTAGTGTATGGAGTGGTGTTTCTCCCGTGACAAGCACAACAAAACCGCTCGTATTGAAAATTAAGATCTATACAGTTGCTATTGTGGTTATACAATGCTAGCTTTTCTTTTTACGGTTCTAATACTTCTTCTAGAGTATTTCATCCGTCTTAAAATATAAGAGATTTTGATTGGATGTAGCACATCCTATTACTACGAGCCTGAATACAGTCTGATTGGTATACTATAGTTGTAAACAATTTACAATGCAATAACACTTCCGTTATACTACAGTTACGGTTGAAAGTTGAAAAAACTATTAAATATTGTATAGCTACTCCCTTATAATAATTCTGAATTTGCTTTTGTCTTTGGTACCCTGTTATACGTGTTACTAGATGAAATACTAAGCATGAGATGAGATACGTTGAATAGCACGTACACTTTGGTAAGGCAGGATCCAGCATCGGTCTTTACACTATATACTCAGCTTCCATTAGAGAATGGATACGCTTTTTCTGGCCGGCGACCTTGTCGGTGCCTGGAACACACTGCCTGCGGCATGGAATGGCCGGAGAACGTGCGAGCGATGCCGTGATCGCGTGGGAGTGCGGGCCATGATGCTACTGGCCTCCTGGTCTCCAGGCCGACCGGGCTTCAACCACGAGCACCGTACGGGTGGGCCTGCCTGCCACGTCTTCTCTAAGGTGCCAATTTCACTTTTTTTTCTACTAGAAAAAATATCCGTACATTGCAACGGATAAACTAAAATTATAACAAATATAAAAATATTGGATGATTAGGGTTTAGTTTTCCATGATATAAGCCATTCAAAAAAAATATATTCCTTAGAAATAAAGAAGTTCTAAAAAAAGAAAAACAGACTCATTGGACCTTATCGGTCTGCTATTGCATGCCCAGCCCATGAAGCGCATGTGGCCCAGCAGTGCTGCGGCCTGAGATGGAGGCCGGCCCGATGCGGGATCGATCTAAGCCATTTGTTTTGATGGATGGCTCGGATCAATTCTAAATTCATCAAAACCGTCAGTGTCAAAACCCTAACCCTAATCACACTTTCCTCTCTCATCCTCCCACCGCGAGCTCCTCCTCCCCCTCCTTTCCAGGCGGCGCCTCTCCTCCTCCCCTCCCTTCTCCCGATCGGCGCCGCCGCTACTCCTCCGCCGTCCCCTCTCCACCGTTCCCCCTCCCCCTCCCCCACCGGCTTCGCCAGTCCCTTTCCTCCTCTCCCTCCTATCTCGCCGGCACGGCGTGGAGACGACGAGGGCACGACTCCATTCGCGAGTGGATAAGAAGAGAGAGGGGTGGAGTTTGGCGACTTCCCGCGGGTAGATCCGGCGACACCGATGGCGCCGGCCACTTTCAGTGGCCCGATCCGACGGTGGCGGCTGCTTCCCGCGGTGGATCCGAGGGCGACGATTGCGCTGGCGGCTTCCCACGGCCCGATCCAGCGACGGCGGCGGCATCCCGCAGCCCGATCCGACGGTGGTGGTGGCTTCTCGCGGTGGATCCGACGACGACAATGGTGGCGACAGCCGCGGTGGCTTCCCGCGGTGGATCCGGTGACATTGACGGTGTCGGCCTCGGCTTCCCGCGGCAGGTCCGGTGGCTACCTACGTGCAGATCCGGTGCCGACGATGGCGTCAGCGGCTTCCGGTGATGTTTTTTTATTTTTTTTCTCTTTCATTGGATTGTCCTATTGAATTTTGTATCTATGTTTGTGATGAACTTTCGCTACATCGCTCGGTCATTTGGTTATTGGTGCGGACTCTGGATGACTTTTTTTTATCTTGGACTCTTCATCTCGGATGTTACGGACGAATATCCACCAAAAATAGGTGAAGACGAACGAAAATCTACTGGAATCCTTACGTATTTTTTAATTAGGTATAGATAGATATAAAAGGGAGTGTATGACCAAACCATCACACGTACTCCAAATGCATACTAACACCTACTGTACTTGTACTTATACTCCCTCCATCCAAAAAGAATCAAATTTTAGCTATGAACCTAGGTGTTTATCCAGATTCAGAGTTAAGATTTAAGTTTTTTTTGGATGGAGGGTGTACATGTCATCGTTTTGGGCTTAACTGATGAGTCATCGATTTTATGTAAAATTATGAATTAAGAGGATATTAACGTGATCATGGAGACGAGCCTAGAACAGCTAGCGCTTTGGCCTAGTTATTTTATTCAACTTCTTCGTTTTCCGTTAACATGTTTTTTAAATTATTAAATAATATGTTTTTTAAACAAATCCATACAAATGTTGTTTAGAAAATTCAAATAAAACTATTTTTTTAAATTTATAATAATTAATTGTTAATTAACCATATGCTAATGAGATTTCTCGTTTCACGTGCACCGAAAATGTTTCTCCAAACCAAACGGAACCTTTTGTCTCTGTAGCTGTGCACAAGTATCAAACAAAAGCTGTGTATTTATACTGTAAACTCTATCATGTCTAAAACCTGTTTGATGCACGTTTCACACGTCGCTTTTAGTTCTATACTAATCGGGTTATTTTGTCTAAGTTTAAATAAATTGACAAAACCTTTTAAAGTTTTTAGTTGAAAACACATGTAAGTTACAAACGTTTTCTTTTACATTTTTAAACCTCTTAATTTTTTATTCTAAAAACAATCCTCCTAAAAACTCTTTTCAAATCTAAATCTTTTGGTTCTGCCTACTAGGCAGAACAATACTACCACTCCAATAAAACATGGTAGTGTATTTCGTCACGCTAGACGAGGTGTTGTGGCTAAAAAGTTTCAGATTTAGAAATAAGTTTTTATTTTGTAAATTAAGAATATAGAAGGTTAAAAATAATAAAAGGTCAGTTGCAAATGGCCTTTTAGGCACTAAAATCCTAAATCATTTCATGCTTATATTGTTGTTGTGGTTCTAGATATGATTTTCACAATGTTACGAGCTACAAGCCTAAAGAGCCAAATCCACAACATAACCATCAATCATGCATTGACGCAAGAAAGTACTCATATATGCATAGACTTTTAATACTATACAGTAATCACAAGATAATAAAACCAATATAACAATAATAAATTTAAGCAATACTAGTCAACAAATTTATAATGCTTGTCAAACTTTAGTTAATGCATAATTTCTAGTGCAATAGTCAATAATCTATGGGTATTTATCTATCCAACCAACCAACGTTTGCATCCCCCTTCTCTTCCAACTGCAAAAGTCTGAAGCTGCTCTGCCCAAAGATAGCCAAGCTCTCGAGTCTCGACCTGCTTCGCCATGGGCGCCTCCACGCCTCGCCACCATCTCCCCTTCCCCGTCCTCACCAAGCGGATCTTCACCTACTCCCTCTACGCCCTCCTCCCCCTCGCCGCCTTCCACTACCTCCTCTTCTCCCCTCCTCCTCCCCTCGCCACCACCTCCACCTCCACCTCCACCTCCCCGCCGCCGGTGGTGGCGGTGGCGGCGAGGAAGGCGGCGGCGCGGTGCGATTACTCGGAGGGGGAGTGGGTGCGGAGCACGGCGGCGCCGCGGTACAACGGGACGAGCTGCGGCGCGACGATCAAGGCCGGGCAGAACTGCATGGCGCACGGGCGGCCCGACACGGGCTACCTCCACTGGCGGTGGCGGCCACGCGGCGGGTGCGCGCTGCCGCCGTTCGCGCCGGGGGAGTTCCTCGAGCTGGTGCGCGGCCGGCACGTGGCGTTCGTGGGCGACTCGCTGGCGCGGAACCAGTGCGAGTCGCTGGTCTGCCTCCTCACCTCGGAGTTCCCCGCCGAGCTGGTGCGAGGCGACAACAACGGCGGCGGGAATGGAGGGGACGGGGACGAGGCGAGGAAGTTCCGGCGGTGGGTGTTCCCGTCGCACGACGCGACGGTGTCGGTGTTCTGGTCGCCGTTCCTGGTGAACGGCACGGAGAAGTCGGCGGCGGGGGGGCTCGACCACAACCGGCTCTACCTCGACCAGCCCGACGAGCGGTGGGCGGGGGAGCTCGACGGCATCGACGTGGTGGTCCTCTCCGTCGGCCACTGGTTCCTCCACCCGGCAATGTACTACGAGCGCGGCGAGGTGATCGGATGCCACCACTGCCCGGAGCCGAACAGGACGGAGACGGGATTCTTCGGCGTGTTCCGCCTCGCCGTCAAGAACGCCCTCCGCGAGGTCATCACCCGCGCCGCCCGGTCGCCGTCCCCGTCCCCGTCACAGAAGCTCGCCGTAGTGACGACGTTCTCGCCGGCGCACTTCGAGGGGGAGTGGGACGCGCGCGACGCGTGCGCGCGGTCGGAGCCGTACGCGCCGGGGGAGAAGGGGGTGGGGTACATGGACCAAGAGATGTGGCGCGCGGAGGCGGAGGAGGTGGCCGCGGCGGCGGCGGACGCGAGGGTGCGCGTCCGCGGCGGCGCGCGCGTGGAGGTGGAGGCGCTGGAGGTGACGGCGATGGCGGCGCTGCGCGGCGACGCGCACCCGGGCCCGTACATGAACGCGTTCCCGTTCGCCGGCGGCGAGAGGGCGCGGGTGCCCAACGACTGCGTGCACTGGTGCCTCCCGGGCCCCATCGACACGTGGAACGAGATCCTTCTCCAGCTCGTCAAACGATGGAGGGACGCCTCCTCCTCCTCCTCGAAACGATAAAATTCGTCCAAAAAAATTTGAAAAACTAGCGATCTTGCAGAGGATTTTCAAATTTCACCTGTGTTTTTTTTTTCTCTAGTGCAGTTTTATTATTATCGGTGTAACTTTAATTAGAGGTTTTTTCGTGTTACGGCTGTAAAAAAGCCAGCTCACAAATCTTCAACCCAGAGCATCGGATTTCTCCCGGAACCGGCGCCATCAAATGTGGATCTCCGTAAGCTAAACGCTGACCTTTTTTGTCCCCATGATCAGCATCAGCAGCCGACTAGTAGTGAATTAATTAATTAAGAAAGCAATTAATGCTCTTACTACCGTTTCGTGGCGAGTGAGCAGCAACAGTCATCACGGCATCGCAGCGTCTCCGAGGTGCACACACGTCCTGCTTAAAAATGATTATTTTTCACTATGGCTTACTACAAATATACAAATTAAAGATATGTGACAGATTTATCTAGAAAAAAAATTTACGAATACAATTTTTATACCTCTACTCTTTAGTGATCTAGTAACAGCTGAAACTGAGTGACAAAAAAAGATAACAAAAGTCCTTAATTAATTCTAAAACTCAAAATTACCTCAGCTCAAACAAGCATGCACAAAAAGGCTGCTGCTGAGTAATCAAGAAGAGAAGCAATCGTAAGCACGGGAGATTAGTACATGGCAACAAATTACCAGAAAATGCAGCGCAATTTCACTCTAAATTAACATGTGTACACAATTGCGTTCGCTCCAGTATCAGCATTGCATGCACTGTACGGCCAAACTGGCATACCATGATACTACCAAGGATTTCATGCTCAACCGAGTCATGTCGACAAGGCAAAACAAACCTGGAGAGTCCAGATTCCAGAATGACTGCACGACTGTAGAAGTATTTTTCAAGGCACACAACAATCGATAATGCATTACAACAAACCTGAATTGGTAATGATTTGTCAGGTCTCTACAATTGTGGGGGAACATTATCAACCAAAAGATTAAATAAATAATTAGAAAAATACTGTATGTGTTAGGATACAGTATGATCTAGCCTTCTTTGCAGTTTAGTTCCCCGAACCAGGTAAAATGGACAACGAAAATAATTATCATGTCCTTGTTAAATATGATTGTCCACCCAGGATGCTCTTCAAATTGTACAGATTAACAACACCTGCAAATAACCGTTCGTCAGATTCACTCACAAGAACAGCAATTGATTAATGGAATATGCTATCCATGTGGCACTGTCTGGCCAATATATTGATGAAATCTAGCTCTTTCTCACTCATAAACATATTGAAATAAGGTGTTCTTTGTATTCTAGGGACACATCTGATGAAATTGGATGAAGTGTTGAAAATGCGCAGATTTTGTACCAAGAGCAGTTTGGATTTCTTACAAGCAGTATCATGAAGTGTTGCACTACTTTTTTTCTTTTGACATTTCTCTTTGCAATAAATGTGCATCTGTTCCTTGCAGCATTTCCAAAGTCCAGATAGAGTTGGCAACAAAATCAACGGCTGCAAACACTAGCTAAAGTATATATGCAAGCACATATGGCATGTTCCAGTTTTCACCCCCAAAATGGTTTCAAACCATACATAATAACATGATAAAACAAATGAACACAAGCATTAAGGTAATTAGCTTAGTAATCTCATTAAGACTCGAAACTATTAACAATAGAAATGGCTAAATGACGTTAGCATTGCTAATTTGCAAGTCAGTTGTGCGCATGGCACCACTTTCCTCCACACTAGTTCCAAGTACTGTCCTTATGCCAAAGTAATTGTCTAACATGAAACTGATCTGGTGCGTGGTCAATATTAGACGGACTAATGCCACTAGGCCACAGGACAATGATATCATAATTCCCTAGTCCATCCAAGGCTTGAGATGGTCAAAAGCTACAATCAACTTCCAGAGAGCCAGTTCTTTAAATCACAAGCTTTTGTGGTGTCATGAAACCAACACTACATAAAACACCACAAGGCAATTTTGGAAAAAATATATATATATATATATCAAAACATATCACTTGTCGCAGTATCCTATTCAATTTTCAATTGGTTTTGAATTTACCAGCAAGGCAGCAACTGAATAACAAGGACATCTCAAAAACAATTTAATTATTTACGGTACAAACAAAATATAAGCATGATAATTGATAAAACCTACTTTCAGAAGAACAGTGGTTATGACTACATGCCTTGCTAATGTCTGAAATCCCCACAATACAAGTATAATGGCCACACCACACTATTTGCCTTTTTTAGCGGTGGAGGGCTACAATTGTGTATATACAGTACAGCAATGTGTTTTGAAGGAGTCACATGATCATTTGGTGTTACATATATTTAGTTTGATTCGTTTTAAGGGAATCAATTGATTACTTAGTGATTAGGTATTTTGGTTCATAGTCTCAAATCAACACTTCGGTACCTTGCCAGGAAGAGGTCAGCTTGGTCAACGATACTATGAATAATAGTAAGATCCAGTTTGATATGACACAAATATTGAAAAAAAAAAACAGTTCCACAGAAATATTAACCTGCAGCTTCTTATCTACATTTTTGTTTGCAAACATTTCTGTTGATTTGGATATGTAACAACTATCATGATAATACAGATTCTGGTGACACCTCAATGGTCTCGGAACAGTTCACATTTTTGAATAAGATAAATGCATGTCGAGTTTGGTCAACCAACTTTGACCAACCATAATACCTTACAGCCTACTTCCTCCATCCCAAAAAGAGACAACTTATGGGGATGAACCTGGACACATGCCCCAAAAGTTGGTTTTTTATGGGACGGAGGGAGTACCTCAGTGTACAAACTACTGTCAACAATTTCCTAACAGGTTGCTTGGACACTGCAAGTGTGAAGCTGGATTATGTCCTACTCTAGAGTGATATCCACATCTTCGCCATGCACATTCAATGTTGATCGTGAGACATATAAATAAAATTTAGGCCACAAGAATATGGCGACTTTTACCTTTTCTTACAAGCAACTACTAGCACCCTAGTAGTATAAGAGTGTACCCTTAATATAACAGAGCTTATGTGGTTATGCACAGAACATGGTATTCACTAGAGCCAATGGGCAGATTTAACATGAATGCGAAACACTTCCAATTTAGCAATGCACAATTATGCAATTGTGCTTAGCTTACCTTTGCTACTCAACCTTTTGCAGATTACAAAGGTCAGTGAGGATTAACCAACTTAATTGAATTAAAAGATCGTATATGCACATCGACATCTTCGATCAAGTTAAATTTTTCGCAAGTGGCTAACTTAGTTATTCCACAAAGATAAAATCCACTATCTAGCTAGCAGTTGTGGTATATCCATCAGCAAAAGGTCTGGTCTCTGATTATTAGTCCTTTCTAGTTCAACAATCCTCAATAATATCAACCTCCGAGTTAACAGTATCTTACTGTTAACCCCCTACTGATCCAGATTCACCAAAAAGACTGAGAGATTTGGAAAACAGAACAGTGTGTTTGGTAGATCATCGAACTACTCATCCAAATCTCAGCATTCAGATCCATTTTTTTCCACCACAAAACCGAGCCAGTGATACGGGACGAACAGATGCTTTACCTCTCAATCGGCTCCAGCGCCGCCGCTGCCGCCGAGAGGGTAGGACACGAGCTCCCTGACCACCGGGCCGACCTCGACCAACGCGATATCCATCCCGTACCCGGAGACGGGCAGCAGCTTGAGCTCGCGAAGCACGCAGAAGGCCTCGGCCATGCGTCCACGGGGCACGTCGACGGCGACGGCGCACCGGGGGACCCAGTGGTCGGGGCGGAACACGTCGGGGACCTCCACCCCGGCGTCCTTGCGGATGAGCTCGCAGAGCTGCGCGTGGATGCCGAGCAGCGCGGCGGACGGGGTGGGGGCGAGGAAGAGCACCCCGGCGTCGAGCGAGGACGGCGGGGAGGCCAGCGAGGAGAGCGCGAGCGGGAGCGGGTCGAGGCGTGAGGCGAGCGCGCGGAGGGACGGGGAGAGGCGGAGCGGGTCCGGGAGCGAGGGGGCGGGGAGGTGGAGCAGCGGCAGGTGCGGGCGGGAGGCGGCGTCGATGAGGCGGCTGCTCAGCTGCCGCCGCGCCAGCGCGTTCCACGCCTTGAGCACCTGGTTCTCCAGCGCCGGGTCGAAGTAGAGCTCGACGGCGTAGTACCCAGCCGGGGAGGCCGCCGCCGCGGCGGCGCGGGGGGTGCCCGGGGGGGTGGTGGAGACCGCGGCGGCGGCGGAGGGGGTGGGGATGGCGGCGCCGCCGCCGGCGGAGGGCGCGGTGCCTTGCGCCATGGGGCGGCGAGACTTGGGTTTTTTCGTCGGAAAGGAGAAATCGGAGAGGGGGGGATCGATCTCGCGTTGAGTGTGGGTGTGAGGTGCACACGCTTGACTAGCTACAGGGGGGTTGGTCAGCTGGTGGGGCCACACGGACACTGACGAGTGGGGCCTACAAGATAGTATGTTGTGTGATGTGTTGGTGCTGAATGACTCTAGACTATGGCCCCGTTTGGCATAGCTCCAGCTCCTAACTCCAACTTACTTAGAGTTGGAGTTGTGCCAAACGGTACAGATTCTCTAATTTTTGGAGCGGAGTTGGCAAAGCTGCTCCACAAATTTGTACTACGGGGGTGGAGCTGAGTTTTTACTGCTCCACAGCTCCACTTCACCCCAAAAGACCCACTACCCTTTAATTTTTCAATGTATTTACACAAAAATACCATTGAACTACCCCCTCACACCTCCTTTCCTCTCATTCTCTCTCCTCCCCATCTTCTTCCCTACAGCAACGATGGGCGGCGGTGACCGGCGACGGCGGGCGTCGGCGGCGGTTACGAGCGGTGGTGGCGCAGTGCGGCGCGCGAGAGCCACGAGCGGTGGCAACGCCAAGCGCGCGGGTGGTTGGGGCGCACGGGCGGCGGCGGCGGCCCGCGGGCGGACCACCGGCGGCGGTAGGCGACGCACGGGAGGCGCGCGGGCTGCGGTGGCGTGCGTGCGGCGGCGGCGGCGGCGGTGGCCCGCAGGCTGACCGTCGGCGGTGGCAGGCGATGCACAGGAGGTGCGCGGGCACCAGCGGCCGCGGCAAGGCAACACGCGTGCGGCGGCGTTGGCAGCGGTGGCCCGCGGGCTGACCGCCGGCGGCGGGGGCGGGAGGAACTAGCCAAACACTTTCGTACCCACTTCAGCTCCTATAGGAGCTAGCTCTCACTGGAGTTGGAGCTGGGAGCTAGGAGTTGGAGTTTGGAGCCCTACCAAACGGGGCCTATGGAGAATGGAGAGAGATCATGGAGCATGTCTGGGGAGTTCTGGGTTGTTTGAAGAGCTTAAGATTATGAGAAATATGTTTGATAGTCAGTTTCTGAGAATCTGAAAAAGCTGGTTTACCCAGCTTTTAATTTCTAGTTCATTTTCTGGATTTTACAATTGCAGTTTCTTAGAATCTGGACTAAAAGCTAGACTATCTAGTAGACTATCTAGGGGAGCTTCTGATTCTAGAAGAAACTGCTGTAGCTAGAAACTTCTTCAAACAATCTAGTTTTTTCTTCTGATCTTGTGAAACTGTAGTTGTAGAATTTATAACCTAGAAAATATAGCTTTTCTAAATTCTCAGAAACTAACTACCAATCAGCGGTTTCTCAGAATCTTAATCTCCTAAGAACAGACTCATGTATGCTCATCAAAAGCTCTGATTTCAAAACTTGTGTAAAGATGATTTACCTAGTTTTGTTATAAGATACTGCTATAATGAGATATTGATTATTAAGTTATATATCAAGTGAGATTAGTGTAGTCCACACTGGTAACCTAATTAAACTTCTGTTTCTAGATTCGCCTTGGTGATGAAGAGTGGTTAAGATTTTACTTCTCTTGAGTCCTCCTCGTGTCTTCAACAAGCTTAAAGCAATAAATTAAGCTTTTGACATGTAGGGCCGTGTGTTATCTATTCAACATCCTTGAGTCCTTCAAATTATTAAACAGTCAGCTTGGTATTCACATTCCTAAACTTTCTTTAGCGTCTCTAACAAACTACCACCAATATATAGGTATGTTTGAGGAGCTTATAACAACTACAGTTTCTATTAAAATCTCCAGCTGCCAGAAGCTCCACCAAACAATTTAGATTTTCACACAGAATCTGAAAAATATAGTTGTAGATTCTTACCAGCTAGTTTTTCAGGAGTTACTTCTTAAAATTTTAAGCTCTCCCAAGTAGAACCATAATGCTCTTCTGCATGTTATTTTCAAGAGAATCCTAAAAATGTTTTTTTTATATATAAGGCCACTGGTTTAACATATGCTGAGGAAGTTGCCACCTTTGACTTCGGAGTCCCCGAGGCCCCGACCATGTCTTTCGTGATGTTGCTTCCGCCATGGTGGAGTGGTATAACAGATGCTGGTTTTTGTTGGGAAAAATAATAGGTATACGGATTTTTTAATCCCTGAAACCCTAAATGACATTTCTTTTTATGTTATTTAAGGGTTCTTATTTCGATGGTCTGGTAAAGATGATCCCCTATGTTATGCTAGCCAAGAAAACTAGAGATTTATTTTCATACCAGAACAGGGGCGGTCGTACCCATTAGACGGTATGGGGTGACCGTCCCAGCTAAGGCCCGCGTCACCCTGCCCTAGCCCTCATATCCTCTTGGGCCGCCTACCACCACATTCTATTCACAATAGGCCCATAAGTGAGTAGCCCAGGTGTCCAATTTAGATTTTTCAGAAAAATACGGAATCACCACTTTGCCTTCTCGCTATCAGCATGCGATGCTTCGATACCAGCGCCATCATCGCTTCATCTCCGCGTCTCTGCACGCTGCATCCCGCACGGCCGCTCCAGCGCACCACACGGTCGCCCGCCAGTCCGCCATGGCGCACGCGAGATGCAATGCCTAGCTGCCTGCCGCCGTCCGCCGGCACCTAGGGACGGCTGTCTCAATGCCACTCGTACCTCGCAGCCACACACAGCTTCCTCCTTGCCTCCTGCTTGGTGCCAACGTGACGCGTTGATGGCCCAACACCATCACCGACTCGCCGTCGCAGCTTCGCCGCCTGCCCACCTCGCTGTCATCTGTCGCGGTGCCGTTGCCCAGATGTCGCTCGCGCCTTTTAGGCGCAACTCGCACCTTGTCTCCTCTTGCTCGACGCCAACGCGACACGCCGACGGCCCAACACCATCGCCGTCGCTGCTTGCCTGCCTAGCCGTCGTTTGCTGCAACACCGCGATGCCAACGCGGCCCGCAAGGTAGCTGGGTAGGCCGGTAGGGGCCGCAAAGCAAGCCATCTTCGACACACACTCGATAATTGACACTCGACGGCGGTATGTCTCATACATAGTTATCTTTTTTAAAGATATCTATCAACCATGCTTTATGAATTTTTTGGTGTATGATGAATTATGTATGACACAACAATAATTTTTGTTTTGAAATGATTTTGTTTGTCTTAATTTATTAATTATGTTATATTTTTATATGATTATAGTATAAATATGGTATTTGTTCTGTTCAGTTGTGCTTATGAAGCGAACATTTTCACTCCATCTTGATTTTAATCCTGCGTCCGCCACTGTACCGGAATGTGATTGTCCAATCGTCTCCTTAGTAGGAAGAATTCAGGTGTGGTGGTCCAAACGCTTTGACTAGCATTGTCCCGGTGCGTAATCTAACCGTGTTTAATTCCTGTTCTTATATCGAGAATAATTCATTCATAGATGAGTCAATCATGTGGCAAGCGATGCAGGAAAAGTTTTACTATCGAGGTAAATTGAATCGGCAAAGGGTTGAAGAGTAACCATTGACCGATCAATTATGAATAATCTCCCTCTTCAAATGTTACTAGTAACAATCAACAGCAAGAAATCGAGAAATCTCGAATTGATCGGCGCAGTTACCGAGAATCCTTTCATGTTTTGAACTAACACAACGATTTGATGAACTAGACATGCACAAGAACCCCAAAACGGTCCAAGAATCGAAACCCCAAATGCAAAGCTCCAAGAACATGTTAAGGATCGAGCAAAACCCTAAAAACCCGCAAGAAAAATCAACAACACCTACGAAGAAGAGTTGGTTAGCTGTTGATCCCTCTCCGCCGTAGGAGGAGACGAAGACGACGACGGCGAAGGCGCGCGCCTAGTCGAGGCCGACGATCCTCGTCACGGTCGTCCACGCGCCCCGCGCCGCCGCGGCCGTCGCCGTCGCAGACCCCCAGCCGACCGCCGTGGCGGCTTCAGTGGCGGCGTCGCCGCACGCGCACCTCTTCTCCATCGACGACGCGGGGACGGCGCCGCCGCCGCCGTTGTTGGCGACACGCGCTGCGGAAGCGGAGGCGGAGGCGGGAAGGGCGTCGTCGTAGGCGTCGTTCTTGACGATGACGATCTCCTCGAGCCGGATGCGGAGGTACGCCTCGTTCCTCTCCTTCTCCACCACCACCTCCTCCTCCACCGCGGCGGCGGATGCGGCGCGGCGGCCGGAGACCAGGGCGGCGAACCTGTCCATGCCAAAAGGCAAGAACGCCCGCCTCCCTGACTCTCTCTCTCTCTCTCTCTCTCTCTCTCTCTCTCTCTCTCTCTCTCTCTGTGTGTTGATTGCTCTCTCGATCGGAGTGCCTCGGCGACTCTTGTCGTTGCGACGGCGACGATGCAATGGCGAGGTCGCCGTTGTTGGTCGGCGCCGGCGAGCTGTTGCTGCTGCATATGTAGCGGAGGAGAGGGGAGGCGAGAAACCGAATCCGCCTCTGGTTGAATTGGGCCGTTTGGGCCTAAATATTTCCTCACTGTAAAACCGATTATGTGCAAGTGCAAATTCCGTGTATCATTCGGAAAGAGTTCCCAGTTGTAAAGCAATAAGGGTAAAGAAAAAGATAACGGTATATTTAAAAATAAGTTGTATTGTTGGGGAAGCAACAAGGTTTAAATCCTATTCGGACGTAAAAATTACGCACATGTGAATACATTTTCGATAACAATTGAGTGAAGTGTACGGGTTGTCACATAGATATTTAAACTCTCAAAATGAATTTTTGAATCCTTGTATTTGTCATGTGCGTCATATAGGTCCAAATAGATTTCAACCCGTTTCGTACGTTGACGTGACATGCTAGGAATGTCTACATTTCAGTGAGATCTATTTGGATCTATATGACATCCAAGATAAATTAAGAAATTTGAAGATATATTTTAAGAGTTTTAGAAACCTATATGATATACCCGAGACCGCTTGTGCACTTTTAACATGAGATTTTTTGAGGTTGGGGATTGTTCCCTAGCCTTCAGATTCAATGTGTGCACTTTCCACACATGTATATAGTTCCAAACTTTAATTAGTCAAATTTTGAAAGAAAAATGATTTCGCTCTAGCTACCTCAGCTTGAGTCATTTCCAACAGGAATAAATTCGTGAGGAACTTTTATACCACCACAAAGCCCCACTCCTTTTTTTTTTCTGGACTTTGGGCAGAAAATTCGGCGAAAAAACCACAAGAAGTTTTCTGTACAAACACCAAGATCACCATCATCATGATCATCATCATCATCTTCTTCTTCTTCTCCTCCTCCTCCTCCACTGCCATCGTCTTCGCCAGAGTAATCAAAACCACCACCAACCATGATTAATTGACTGATCAAACCAAACAAAGATCGCGATTGGCAATCGATGCACGATCAGATCTTCATGTTGGCGTACATGATGAACTGGAGCTCCTTGACGCAGTCGGCCATGGAGGGGCGGCCGGCGCTCTCGAAGCAGACGCAGCGGGCGGCGAGGCCGGCGAACATGGACACCGACTCCGGCGTGTAGGACGACCTCGCCATCTCCCTGTCCACCACCTTGCGCAGCCGCTTCCGGTCGCCAGACACCTGCTGTATCCTCACGATGAGGTTCTGCTCCTGGGGGCCCTGGCTGAGGTCGATGGCGCGGCGGCCGGTGAGGAGCTCCAGGAGCACGACGCCGAACGCGTACACGTCGCTCTGCAGCGTCAGCTTCCCCGTCTGCAGCAAACAAAGACACACGGGCAAGGCGAGCATCAGGGCTTTGTTCGGTTAATCCCTAAGAGAAAGAGGGATGGAGTGGATTGAGAGGGAATAATTCCACGTTACAGTAGAAGTGGAATAGAACTCCTTCAAATCTCCCTTAATTCTCTTGTGGGAGGGATTAACTAAATAAGACCATAGCGATTTTGTTTTGAGCTGTGGGGCACCGAATTTCGGAACATTCTTGTTTTTTTCCAAAGAAAAGTTGGACAAATTTTGACCAGATCTATAAAAGCTTGAAATTTTTGGGTGAAACAGTGTCACGTGCCGGGGTTGGTTGGAGGGGCGGTGTTCCAAGATTCTTGAAATTTTAGAAAAGTAAAATTATGGGGCTGATAGGTAATGAGGAATAAACGAAATGATCAGGCATAATTTATTTGTGAAACTTTTCTATCCATATTATTCACATTTTAAAAGTCAGTACTAAAAAAAACTACGATAAAAAACTCTAAAATCAGCTCTTGAATTATTTTTCTAAATTCAAATTTAGGTTGTGGTTGACAAGAGTGACACGCTTACCAGCGCGTACTCCGGATCGAAGTAGCCGAAGGTGCCGAGAACCCTGGTGGTGGCGTACAGGTCGAGATCCTGCGGCATCAGCTTGGCCAGCCCGAAGTCTGAGATCTGAAGAACACATCATGGATCTTGGTAAGAGAACTACGTAGTTGCCATAAAATGTGGGATTTGCTATATTTGTGGTGACATATTTTTTATTAGATCTTAGTCAGATTTTAGACCCTTTGATTTCTATAAGATCCGTGCATGCGTTTGTTCATGCATACTAAACAACTTCTTTTATTGTTAAAATTATATATTTTATACAAATTTACAACGGAATTGCTATATTTTTGTTGCGCCATAAATCTTGCATATGTAATTACACCCACTTACATACCATTTACATATGTAATTAGTATCTAATTTTAGGATTTACATATGTAATTTTAGGACTTACATATGTAATTTTGGGATTTATATTGTAAATACACTAAAATTACATATGTAATTTGGGGACTTACAATGTAAATACATGCCGACTAATTTTTGGTGAAAAATATGGCGCCATAAATATAGCTACACCCTAAAATGTTTACTATGAAATTATTTTTCTTTTTTTCACCTTTGCCTCAAAGTGCTCAGTAAGGAGGATGTTGCTGGACTTGAAGTCGCGGTGGACGACGGGGATGCCGACGGCGGTGGTGGAGTGGAGGTAGGCGAGCCCCCTTGCCGCGCCCAACGCGATCCGCAGTCGCACCGGCCAGTCCATCCTCACTTCTCCAATACCTGCAATAAAAATGTTCATAAACTCACATGATTTCTACGGTGCTCTTCGCTGGTAGTATGAATTTTTTTCCGATTTATGCATGATTGAACAGTTTCATACAAAATACATGTAGAAACCTTATGTTTTTTTCTTCATTTTGTATAATTGAAAATGAGATAAACATTTTTGGCAGCTGAAAAATTACCATTGAGGATGTCTTGGAGGTTGCCTTTGGGCATGAACTCGTAGACGACGAACCGGTGCTTGCCGTCAGCACAGTAGCCGATCAGAGTGACCAGATTGGGGTGGTCTAGCCTGCTCAGGATGTCGATCTCGACTCGGAATTCGCGCTCGCCGTCGGCTTGTTTCGATGTAGGTAGATCCATCTTCTTGATGGCAACAATCTTCAGAATCATTACAAACAACATTTTTAGGCTGTAAACAATCTCTGAAAAACAATGTAACTCAAAGTTCTGAAACCGCTGAATTACTAGTACTAATTCAGTGAAGTTCAGAGCTTGTGTTTCAAGATTGTTCTTGGGGGATTGATTGGTGGTTTGATCATATTTGACTGGTGGTTGGCACTTCCTTTTCTTGAGTTTGATGCCAAGACGAAATATCACCACCGTACCGATCCTGGCTGTCTGAAGGACTAATCAAATTCCAGCTCAGTTAATGTGTCACCTAAAGAATTCAATATTGGGGCCAAATACGTGCAACTGAAACAGGAAATTCTCTTCCAATTCGAACCATTGATGAGGCTGGTGGTGCCAATAATTGTCTGAAAATTACGGATGCAAATGCTCGTACATGACAAACCTAGTAATGTCTCATGTGCTCAATCAAAGATCGTACTACTACTTAATTATCATGAGTTTGGAAGTTCTGAAACCTGAAACTCTGAACTGAATTTTGCTGAAAAATGAATGAACTCACCTGTCCATCTTTCAGAACTCCTCTGTAAACGCGCCCAAATCCGCCCTTGCCGATGAGATTCCTCTCACTGAACATGTTGGTCGCCTCCTCCATCTCCTTGAGCGTGAACACCATTGAGCAGCTGCTCCTCTTCTTCGCCGGCGGCGGCAGCGCCGCCGCCGTCCCCTGCTCCTTCATCTGCCACAACTCTGCCGGCTTGTACACCCCTGCAAAAAAGGAAAAAAAAAAGAGAGTTTCAGATGTGACACAAAAAAACACATACAATTCTTGCAGTTGCAGGTTGCACTCACATGGGTTCAGTTGATCGAGCGATTTGCTTCTCCTCCTCTTGTTCCACGACGAGACGATGTTGTTGAACATCCTGGCTTGTGTTTGATCACTCTCTGAACAAGCTATAACTTCTTCGCCGCCGTTGTCTGAAGATCTTTGTGCTGGAAGAATCTAATTCCGATATACCTTGCCGGCGATCAAGAACTGGGGAGATATATTCCTTGCTCCAGCCCAAGGCCACACTGCAACTTTTACATGAAAAGGCACATGTGCTGCTACAAACAATGGCTGCCACTGCAAGCAACATATCAGAAAAATTCAGTAACATGGCAAGAAACCCAATGGATCAAGATGAGCAAGAACCCTGACAAGGTTGACCTGATGAACTGATCAAGAAGAGCTGGAGTGTATGAGCAACAAGGACAGGAGAGAGAGAGAGAGAGAGAGAGAGAGAGAGAGTGAGAGGACAAGATCACCAATGGAGCCTAGTACATGGGCTCCGAATGAGGCTCAAGATCAGAGCTAGATAGAGACCTACCTAGACGACACGATCTCTTTGCAGCCAAGTACAAGCGAGACGCGCCACCTAGAGGCGTTTGGCAAAGAAGTAAAGGAATGGGCAGCAGCTTAGCTACTTATGGATCAAGAAACTGCCACAAACGATGATCCGCAATTGCGCATTCGATCGATCGACGATCGTCGGCAGCGCAATTGCTCTTTGTGGAGAAGATGGAGTTGGAAGAGTTTGGGCCAAGATGAGCCTTGCCTTGTTTTCAAGAAGACGAAGAAGAGGAGCGTGTGGTTGGTGGTGCAATGAGGAAAAAAAAAGAAACATTTGAGCTGAAAATTTGGGCGGTGAGTGTGTGAGAGTGACATTTGAGGAGAGGTGAGGAGGAAGAAGAAGAGGTGATGGCGACTAAGGAGTGAGGAGGTGGTGGTAGTTGCAACGTAGCCGTTACCAAGAACCTTTCAGGCTGCAGTTCGATTCGTGCTCATCTTTCTCTCTGCCCCTCTCAACTACTAAATTAATAAAATCTTCACATGGATATATTTCATAATTCATATATAACAATTGAGACAGATTTCTCCCTGGTTTTGAAATTTTCAATTCAATCCATTACTTTGCATCACAAGTATCGATCCCACATCAGCCAATCAAAGCATACATAGGTCAATTGTTGATATGGCAATCTATTATAAATATCATATGATAAATTTTGTAGTGATAGTGAAATTTATCTAACCTTTCATTCTTTCTTATCCAATAGACTATATCGATTATATTACCACCACAACTACTATGTAGCAGAATATATTTTTTTCTACCGATAATAAAACTCATAAATCAACGACTACCAGTAAAGATCACCATAAGAACACTCATTATATTATTAAGATAAGGCTAAAAGAGGCATCATATTCATTCCTAGAGCATAGAACCTGTAAGTTAATGGGAGCCAAAAAAAAACCATATCTGAATTGTTGGTGGGGGTGAATCGAATTATAACGGTGTAGATTGATCACTAGTATTGTATATCAAATATGATACTATTTTCAAACAAACTTTTAAGGTAGCTCCACGCAATTGTGTCATGGTGTAATGCTAGCATTGCAACTACCTAGTCAAAACGCAACGAGATTAGCAACGGACGTAACGTGAATTGGGTTTCTTGGCAAGGTGAAAGTAGGTGGTTAACGCAATCTGGGATGATCTTGACGCCCGGTGAATTGAAACGGCGACGGTTGTGGGGAACGCAAGCGTGTGCTTGATTCTTAAGCATTTTATTGCTGCCCAATTTGCTGATGGCAACGTGTAGTTGCAGTTGTGTGGTGTGGCAAGTTATAGGTGAGGTTGGTGGCTGCAGAGGTTGCAGGAGCAAATAAACGACCGACCAAACTTGCCACTAAGTTAATTAAGATTTAACTAGGGATTTCACAATTAGTTT
The DNA here is from genome assembly GCA_000573905.2 of Oryza punctata. Classification (NCBI taxonomy): domain Eukaryota; kingdom Viridiplantae; phylum Streptophyta; class Magnoliopsida; order Poales; family Poaceae; genus Oryza; species Oryza punctata. The sequence goes on from CM002496.2 coordinate 17,506,263, forward strand.
TAGTCAGAATGATATCAGAATTGGTCATTGGTCAATATTGGGTTCATCTGTGACCCAATTAAGTGGTATTAGGACAGGAAACCAGTTTGGGTGTAGGCTAGGTGATGGTAGTTAATCTGGTTTGATGGTGATTATCATAAGTTCAACCTAATGGCTGATGGATCTATAACCTGACGTATATATAACGTGGAAATCTTGGATCTAGTGGCATTAGTTGGAGGCTGGAGAACAAACAAGATAATTTTGTTAAATGAAAATTCAAGGCTCCTTCTTAATGCAGGGTGTGGGAAAAAATAGACATGTAGCACTAAACAGAGAATTGTAAAATACAAGAAAAATCTAGAGAAGCGCAAGAATTTGAAGAGATAAAGATTTCAAAAAAAAAAATTACATGATGTTAGACCTAAAGTTGAATTTCCTCTTAAAACTCATATAGATTAGGGCATTCCATACGAATTTCATATGACCCCAATAGTGTACAATCCTTTGCTCCAAATTGCTATTAAGAAAAAAACACTACATGATTCAAATCTTTAAAATTCATCCCTTTATCTAGGACTTGAACCATACAGGTAGGTTTCACCATCAAAAAACTAACCAGATGAGCAGGAATATTTGAGAGGCAATACTCATTTTGCGTGAGGTCGTACAAAATGAGTTGAAAGGAAAACCTTGTATAGCATAATTATGAAATAGATTACAACATAATTAAATAGGGATTTTTTAAGGCAAGTGACCAAGAAAGAAGATATATATGATAATTGAATGGTCCTGCAAGCAGTGAAGAAGAGTTGAATGGTCCTGCAAACAGTGAAGGAAGTAGACTTAGTGTCAACATCAATGGCCTCCTCACATACCTTATAAAGTTAGCTTTGTTATAGTTGCCTTGGAGGGTTTTGTTTTGGTGTTGCATCCTTCCGGCCATCCAAGTCATCTTGTTTTGGTTTTTATCGCTTGTCTCTCTTTTTTTTTAATTCAACTAGGAAGGTATCGCATGGGTATATGTATTATTTTGTTTCGAAAATAGGTTTAATATAGTTAGGTCAAATTAAAAGTAAGGTTTTATCTTTTTTCATAGAGTTGAGTATTCATTGTCGAGAAACTTTTATGTTTAATGATATGAGTTTATCATTATCCTTCGCCTCTTGACATACGAAAACATGAAATACGACATGTATGAAAAAAATGTAGAAAAAAAGAAAAAAATATCATTAGGTTGTAAACCTTTTTCTATAGCTAAAGGATTAAGCCGATTTAATGTTAGCTTGCGGGTTAGTGGCTCCATCAAAATAGTTCTATGGGTTGCGCTGTAAAGGTTGCTTCAACACGTGTTCCATGAGCATGGACAACCCTGGCCTTCACCATAGATGGATGCATATTTGAGCCTCTTCTTGAAAGGAATGTCTGGAGCATGCGAAAATTATTTATATAGAAGTGCAACGAACATAATTATTCAAACAATTAAAAAAGTTGTATAGGTTGCTTAATATTATCATTGTACATGGATTATTGAAGTCCTTATGTAACATAATAATACGTAGAAATCTATGCACCCAAATTCTTGTTGCTAACATTTGATATACCTTTGATAGTTTTTCCATATGTAGTAAAATTGGTCGGATATTTTGCAACTTATTGCGCCTCTTTGCTACGGATGCACTTGCTTTCTTTTTTAAAATAAGTATTGGATTTTCTCAATGTTCCCTTGTTTAACGAGGTGTGTCACACGGTTAAACTTTATTTATTATTTCTTATAATAATAGATTTTTTTTAATTTTGGAATGGAGTTGTTATATCCCTTATCACCGGTGAGGTTAGTTCATCGTCGAATTATGAGAAACGGAGGGGTCAGAAAAGAGAAACAGTGAAGAGACAGCAGGAGGAGGGAATTCAGACTTCTCTTCTATTTCAATAACTCACTGAATACTCGTTCTGTCCCAAAAGAAACTCAATCCAATATGAGATGTGATATTACCTAGTATAACGAATCTATACAATCTTCTATCTAGATTTATTATACTAGGTAAAGTTACATCTTATCCCATGTTGGATTTTTTAGACGGGAGAGTACGTTTTTTTAAGAAAGGGGAGAAGTTAAAGTTTAGGAATTATATACCTCCGACCCACAACACACAGTTGACGTAAAAACACGATGATCTGGGAGATCTGCTTAGCTCCAGTGCAGGCCTAAAATAATGATAAGATGCGAGCGTGCCAATCAGTTTGATCCTGCAACTGATAAGATATATAAATTAAATATCAAAGGGCCGATCGGCTGACAAGCCGATATAGTAATTCCAGCCGATGCTAATACCAGCTGATATCCAGTATAGATTTTGATACTTGAGTAAATAATGACATAAAAATAGTCGGCTGATGATAATGTAATATAACAATAATATAATCCAGTAGCAATCAATCGGCTAGTAATGATAGATTGAATAAGCACTGATCCGAAGGCTAAAGCATACATCGACTGGAGATCCGATGTCATTAAATCCAAACGATTAGATAAACAGTGAAACCTTTGTTGTCATCGGCTAAAACCAACTTGTAAGTAATCCTTATAAACCGATGCAATGTCCAGATAACTCATCGGCTAAAACCCCGATGAAACCCTTATTGGCAATCAAGAAGCAGGCTAGAGATTATGGTTCTAAGCACGACTTAGTAGATCAAACTTAACTGATGCAGCACTAAGTATGAAAAGAAACATAATATCTAGACAATCAAGCTTTTAACTGATTTTCAGGGTGGTGGATACATTATATAATCTAAGACAACAAAGTAATCTTGCCGATATCGACAAAACCCTAGATGGAGATCGGCCGATGCAAGTAGAAAACATTATCAATCTAGATTATACAATGTATATGATAACTCGACGACTTACATGAATAAGATTAGAGTGTCGAAACGATAGAAGCACTAATCCCGATAACGCAAGCCGCCATAACAAGCCTTACCCCTCGTCGGAGATCGAAATCGATGCAGCCCAACTTGAAACAAGAACTCGTCAAAAGTAAAAGTGTAAAAGGTGGCGATGCGCCGGAGTTGAATTGATCGAGAGATAATTTATAGTGACCCTGGGTGTACATATTTATACCCATGGGTAGATACTAGTCCATATCGGACACGACACAAACTTTTCTAAAGATAAAAGGAAAACCATAAAGTCCTTATCGGATACTAAACACACTTTCCTAAAATTAAACGGAAACTAACGACTCTGCCTAATTAATAGATAAATTGCCATGCCGCATCCTCCTTGAACTCGGTCTCTTCTAGATAAACTTTCTTTTATTGATTAGTTTTCTTAACCGAATTTGCTAAGAATCTGACTGTTGGTGACTGATAGCTTCCATCGGCCGATTACAAAACTTTGAAGCCGATACTGACTCTAGGCCGATGATGATTTCGAGACTTACCAAATTTCGTCGTCAACACACACACCATCTATGTAGTATTTGTGTTTCCTGCGCTTGATGATGTAATCTCCAGCACCGGTTGCAGGCATCACATGTTAAGAGTGTTTAATATTTACTCCATATGTTCCAATATATAAGAACTGACTATTGGATTGACATATTCTAGTAAATCTGAACAATCATTCGTCTAGACTCGTTGTACAAAGATATGTCCAATCTAGTATTATGTTCGTGGAGGGCGTAGATGTATACTTCGTCCGGGACCTATTCTAAGTTGCAACTTTCTTTGTTCCATAAAAACAACCGATGGACGAATTCGTAGTATTAAGATGTATCAATATCCAGTACTGATTATTTTTTTATGCGACGGAGGGAATATATATTAGGAAGAAGGGAGTACATAAACAAGTCACATTCCAGAAGATTCTAGATCTTTGCGACGTCAACATCAACAAGATCCCTCTTGTTCAAAGGCCCGGTTGGCAAGTTTGACACCACATCCAAGTATCCAACAGCACACAGCTTCCCCCATCAACCACAACAAATCACCACCCTCGGATCTTAATCCAACGGCCCACACATCCCCCTCCGGGGCTTCTCCTCCCCTCTTCTCCTCCACGCCGCGCCGCCGCTCACGCGTTGCTCTTCCAAAGCAAGGAAAAGAAAAAAAAAAACATATATCCCGAAGCGAATGGAGAAGAGCAGCGGCGCCGCCGCCGCGGGAGGGAGGAGCAGCACGGTTCCGCCGCCGCCGCCGCCGCCGCCGATGCACATGGACGAGTTCGCCCTCGAGGGGAAGAAGCCCGTCAAGAACCCCTTCGTCCCCATTGGTACGCGGCCCCTCTCGATCTCTGCCTGGTTTCTTCGGTTTCTTTGTGGGGGAAAGAGCGGTAGGATCGGTTGTCCCCGTGGTCGGGTCGGTTCTTGATGGTTTTGGGAATCGGCGTATTGAATGGGTTTTGCAGGATTCGTTGGATGGTAGTTCATGAGAGGGGAGAATCTATAGGGCAGTAGTTTTACAGGATTAAGGATGAGCTTTCTTGTCAGGTTAGAATCCGCAAAGTGTTAAATGGCGTCTACTATATATGTAGAATTGAATGATTGCTGACTTCGTATGCTTATGTACTTCAGGATATCATTGCTAAGTCTGGAAAAAAAGAAAAAACCGTGAGTAGCATGGCTTGTAGTGGTTCTTTTTTTCATTCACTGACATGTTAGGAAGAACATTGAGACTAGTAGCTGTGTCCGTGCAGTGCGCATATTATGAATCGGTGACGAAAGTGAGAATGTCCCTTCAAGTTGAGGTGTTTAGGAGATGTCCATTTTGTGACCTTCTTGCATGCAGAATTGCAGATTATACTTGGATATTTTGATTCATAAGCTTAGCTAACAGAAGTTACAGAACCAGTTTTCTCCCCACCCCTCCATCGGATTTTGTTGGCATGAATTTTTGGCTGAACTATATAGTATATGTAATTCAGCTTTGATGGAAACTCGGTGGTCAACATTCTGTTGATCAGTTGATATTTGGGATTTCTACTATCTCAAACTGCACACACTCAAAGCATTTATGGACAGTTGGATTTGGATATGCAGTGTTATAGTTGTGTATGGATGTAGCAGATAACTATGGGGCCCTCTATGAATCTAGATGTGCATTGTGTTCACAAACTTCTGATTTGTTGGATGTGAATGAGCTAACTAGCTTAAAGGCACATTTCCCTGCTATGCACAATCTATCGTTTTCTTCTATGAAGGCATTGTTTTACTTTGGTGGCAGTCTGAGGAAACAAGCTGAGCCTAGACCTAGAGGGTTACTGTAGGCTCCATTTGGCACTGCATAATTCAGCAAAGCTGAGCTTGCTCACTTTGCTGTACACAAGAAATATGCTCAGTAGTCAGTAGGCAGCACCGATCATGTCCTAGCAGCTAATAAGCTTGATTCGTAGGGTTTCATATATTATTGATGTTATAGCTATGAATGGAGTTGTAGTTTCTTATGTGAAGTCACTTAAACTCATAAAGTTGGCTTCTCAAGTAACTTACTCTTATTTTCCAATATATCTTTAGTGGACAATAAATTTTCCTCTTCCCGTGTATGTGTGAAGCTCAAGATGCAGATATTATAGAACTTGAGAGGATATATTCTTAAACAACTTGGCAGTTTTTTCCCTTTTTTTTTTTAAGTTTATGTCGTTTAGATGTCTGCTGCAGCTTCAAGTTATGGATAAACATCTAGGCCTATTAGTGCCAGTGCTATGAGTTTCCAGGATACTTTCAATTCAGTCACGTCGTGTGTTGTTCAATTGTCACTTAATCAACTTATAAAGTTCAACTCATGCTGGACTGCATTTTTGTGGATGGTGCAATCATTTTGGTATGTAGTATAAGTTTCCGAATGAGTTAGAACCGAACATTGGTTCATGCTTGCGCTTGCCTGTTAACTACTGAACTTTATCTGTGAAGTAGGTGTAGCAAATCAAAACTTGACATGGATGCTATCTTGATGTTGATATAGTATCTGGGGAATTTTACGCCTTTCCACACAAATATTTCTCTGTTGCCTAATTAGTAATTAGACATGTAATTTCAGGTGCATTGGTCACTGCTGGTGTTCTGACGGCTGGCCTGATCAGCTTCCGATATGGCAACTCTCAACTGGGTCAGAAACTGATGAGGGCTCGTGTGGTCGCTCAAGGAGCGACGGTTGCTCTGATGATCGGCAGTGCCTACTACTACGGTGATCAAATCAAGCTGTTCAAGAAAGGGTCAAGCCCTTGAGGCAGTGCAGGAATCTTCATATGTGTACTTAGTTTTGGGCAAGATTACGCTGTTCATTGTTCCTCCAGCCATTGGGGTTTAACCATGTTGTTTTCGCCTGGCATGTGGTAGCTAACAAAAACAAGGTCAGATTTGGATTTGCGCAATCACTAGGCTTTGAATAAAGAGGTTTTTCTTTCGTCGACTTGACCCAGTTATGCGTTGTAACACAGCACTGTTAATCGAGCAAATGGGTGAAACGCATACACGGTGCAGAGCTGTGGCTTGAAAGCTGAAGCATGTCACATATGGCTATGCATACGTGATGGAAAATTCATGAAAAAAAATGAGAAGAATTGCTCGTTCTTGATTGCATGGACAACTCCAATAGTTTGGACCACCACCCAGCTTCTCATAATCAATTAGGGAAGTCTGTTTTTAACATTGTAAGAACCATGCCCCTGACGCCCAATTTCACTTCGTGTGGACTAAAAGAGGAAACATGGTTTACAACATTACAGATGCAAACCGTGGCTGTCGAAAGTGCACAAGTAAATACATCATCATACAACAAGAGCCATTCCTCGTAAAGGCATAGATTTGTTAGTTTCTGCACTGACTATACAAAACTATATACTGCCAACAAAAGCCATTCAACATGGTTTCTAATTCCATCTTGCCACCCACAACGCAGCGCACACGCCTGAAAAACACAATCAGTTAGCATCACACATAACATCAATTTCATGACTTATGTTGAAACAAAGCGTTAACATTGCTGCAACATGGGAAGTTGGGATAAATTAGCATTAAATAGCCAGCCTGCATACTTACCGCTCACACGCTCAGCAGTCATGGTAGCATCTGGAAAATAAGTGTTAAGTCACAGCAGATCTTAGATAAGCTGACCAGTCTCTCTCAAAGAGGAGTTGGTCAGACCGACAGAGATAACTTGTCAGGAAAATGGCCAACCCGAAGAGTATGATCTGGGGATATGAGTACATCCTGACCCAGTGTACTGCTCCCACATACTTCAAAATAAATAATAAGGAATTTGATGCATTTTCTGGTCCAAATAACATTAGCTGCTTTCCAATTTGTCAAACATTCTTCGGGCCTCTTCCAAAGGATCTATGCGAAAGGCTTGATTAACCCAAAAATTCGGCATGTTCCGTACTGGATGTAAATCAGGAAGCTCTAAATTAAATCCATTTAGCGTGTTCGCATTTAAAGCTGATGCAATAACATTCTGCAAAGGTGCAAAACTCATCAAATAGCAATCATTATGAGAAACTATTATACACATACAAGAAAGCATCAGATATGATTGAAATGGACTGATCAATTGCAAATTCAAAATTCCCTAACAGATTACACAATCAACACTTTTTTTTTCTGGTTGGGGGGAGAGCGGGGATAGATACACTAATTCACAGACTGGTAAAATAATGTTATGAAATACTGCTGATATGATATTAAGCATATTTAGGAGCACATATAATTTTTAGCAAACAAATAATTCATACAAGTAGTAATCAACTAATGCACTAATTAACTCACCAAAGTTCCCTTCCAACAAGCATTCAGTATGATAGATTTCAAAAGTTTCTCTTCCAAGCAACTTAAGGCTTTTTTAAGAACAGAAGACAACTCCAAGTCACGACAAGAGATGTCAGGAGGAATTCCACAGTTTCTTGCAATGATTCTTTTGTGCTTCTTCAACAAACTCTCTAGAAAAGAACCAACAGTCCGTTGGACTACATTTTTTGAAAACCTTGAAGTCACAGAAGCATCCAGAACTGCAATCTCTTGCAGCCCAAGCAACAACTCAGCCCTTGCATCATCAGCCCAGCAACAGCACAAAGAGGATCCATCATCTGTTAAAGGCATTAAGTTGGATATAATAAATTAAATACCCAGTGATCCATGTAAACCACAAAAGGCATAAACACCCTTTCAAAGAAATGGAAGTTATTTCATCTAGGATTGTAGATGGTGGATGCAGCAAAAAGAAATTGTTGTGAGACTGATCTCTTACCAACAATAAATCCGGCTAGTCTGACTTTTACATTTATTGTTTCACACCTTGATTCTGAGGGTTGGAGGTCACTTAAAATATTGTCCAAAACCAACACATGGATTGTTACAACCTGTACTAACAACAATAGAAATGTCAAATGGTTGAGCTCGGGATCACAATTCACAGCCAGACCTTAACTATAAGATTTAGATATAAATACAACAAACAAGTATTAAAAAGCAGTCAACTGAAGCCTATCCATGAATTAAATACAAGCACAAAACAGCTTACCCGGCATTGGAATTGAATGGCGCTATTTTCTGCTAAATGCTTCTGACTTAAGAAGAGCAAACACGAGGAAACTCTGTCAAGTGAACAATCCTTAAAGCAATCAGAAATGGGTGGTGTAACAACACATTCTTCATTCAGGCCAGCAAGACTGATGGAGCTGACTTCAATATATGTTAGTGGGGTGAAGAATAGCTCATGCTTGCTGCCAGAAAACAGAAAAAAAATGTAAACATAAAAAACATATCATCAAATTTGCAGAGCACATTACTGTCAAAAAAAATTGCAGAGCACAAAATATGTTGCAGGCATTTGCAGTTATTTGAGTTTTAATTTAACATATGCAGCAAATACCTATTCCAACAAGGGTTAAAAACATTTATTCCACCAGAAGTTTGGACTAGATAATATATCAGTTTATTTTAGTATTTGAGAATAAATAATTTTAATATGAAACGCAAGTCGGACTAAAAAATAGATGCATGTAAATGATGCAGAACTGCCATTCAACAGAGATCGTTTATTTCATAAATAGTACTACAATCAAGCAAGAAAAAAGATGCGGTAATGTGCTATTAGTTCGATCCATGTTTGTTCTCTTATGTCCAGAAGAAACTGAGGATTTTCTATCTCGTCCTAGGTAAGGATTAAAGATGGAAAGTGTTGCTGTGTCAAATTGATATTCTACAAATAAAGGAAAGTAGACTTATCATTTAACTTTGACTATTCTCAGGGTATGCTGTCTAATCTAAATGGACAATACATGTTTTACTTTGGTGCCAGAGTGAACCCACAGTATTCAGTACACATTCCACCAATCATCTAGTATGATGCGTGCAGGTTTACACAACGGTTTAGTAAGAGCTAAAGGAACATGACATACTGTGTCAAAAGGACACGGTGGAACGTCGCAGATGCCCCTGGTCCTAATCCAACAGGATAACCATGTTTACTTAGGTATCCAAAGAGCCGCACCTGCAAAATAATGTCATGAAATGGAATTCCAAGCAAACAAATACCTGTTAAATTGAAAATGATAAGATTGGCGTTTACCCTATGGTTATCATCAGTAACATGGATACATATACTGGACTTCTCATTATCAACCATGAAATTTTCCTTCTTACAGCCATATGGATGGATATTTTCCACTTTTCCTTGTAATGATATCAAATCCCCTTGAACCAGTTTATCCCTTTGCAAGTTAGAAGATCCAGAAGGCATTTTTGGCACCCTAGTCTTAACGAACGATGAGACACTTAGAACTTCATTTGAGTGCAATTGATTGAATACATGGCAAATATCGTTGTATTCGTCCATCTTTTCCTCACAGTAAAATTTCAAATGGAAGTCGCAATATTGATGGAAGTCATCCCAAGTATGCACTAATTTTATCTCATCGTAGACAGCTTTTCTGGAAAATGGCTCATCCATCTTCACTGAAGAAACTCCAATAGATTGATCCCCAATGGCCTGCTTTATATTTATATTACCACTAAAGGTAATGGCAAGACTCCAAAATCCACTCTGAGAACCTAGTGAAACTTTACTAACTTGTAAACATCCACAACCTTTCATGGAATAATTCAGACTTTCAGTGGGACATTCAAGAAGATAGTAGCCGCCGATCTGCAGTGACTGTTATTTGATCAGATAGGTTAGTAATGCTATCTTAATATCAAGGCTAAACATGCAAATATGAAGCAATACAGAATAAGAAAATAAGCTTCAACAATTGATCCTAAAAACCTACCTGATACTGAAACCTTTCATCCTTAAATTCCAATAAAATCCTAGAAGTGTGATCTCTTTCACCACAAACAGTATGGTTTACAATAGTACTGACTGATCCACAAGAGTAGATAGACACTAGAGAACCACAAAGATTGGTGGTTCCAAAGCTTAGGGTGCATAGAATATTACATGGTTTTGCCATATACACTTTAGAGTTACCAACTGAAGGAATGCATGAGATTCTAAAGCTCTCAGCATGCTCAGAGCACTCATCTCGTTCGGTAAATTTCAAATCATATGGCAGTATCACAGACTCGGCATACAAGCTGGGCCCTGGCAAGTTTTGATGCTGAAACTGCAATAGCAAAATGGCTAAATGAGAACATAGTCAAACACTAATTGACATGATAATTCCAAAAACCTCAAGATAGATAGTCTAAGAGTAAAGGTACTCACAGTCTTATTTGCTGGAAATATATGTGTTAATTTGAGCAAGTGAAACATTTTGGCACAAGTATTGATTTGCAAAGGAATTGAGGAAGGACCAATTCGATTCAATTCACTCCAGTTGATTATAACATAGATCTTGAGGTGATTTAGTCTTTTTCGAAAAGATAGATGTTCACAAACAGCCTTGCAGGACAGTGGATCAGTAACATCATAAGGATCAAGGTAAGCCATAGGACCTTCAAGAACTACTTTGTAATCATTTATCTGAATAACAATAGGAATAATCAGAAAGCAGCGTTGGATATACATTGCTGAAAAACAATGGGGTCAACTGACATAATAAAATTCTATAAACAAAAAAGGAACTTGTTGAGGATGATGCATGGGCTGGAGACCACTGGACACTTTTAATACATGAGTATGCATTTTCATTTGAGTGCTAAGCGACTGCAAATATGGACCCAGAGTAGTACAATAGAAAGAGATGAAATGCCCACCAGCATCAGGTACATCTTACTGGTAGCATAAAACAACAAATCATACAGTAGGAATGTTCAAGCTGAGAAAATTAGTACAAATTACTGTCTTCCTAATATCTTACATAAAACTTTTGATTTCTATAGTTGTGTAATCTTGAAATTTGAGCATTCCAATTAAAATGATAGCTGATAGATGTCTCTGCTTATCTTACAAGAACTACTTCGAAAAACTAATAAAGCATATGAACACTACCAATACATTGCATTAGTACTTGCAGGATCGGTTTTGGTAAAATCACTAGAAAAAAATAGTTACTGCTTTAAAATATAAAGTTCCATGTCCCATAATTCATGAAAATTATATCAATCGAGTAAATCATGAAGGTCACTGTACTGCCAACAAAACATCTATGAGATGAATCACGTGCAATAAATATATGCACTAAACTGTGAGCATAACCTCGTAGATGCTGTCCATACAAACATTTGGTGGCAGATCTGGTATAACGACATCTATACATCCTGTTGCATCAACCAACTGCAGTGTTCCAGGCAGTGAAGATCTCTGTATGCAATAAAGTCACAATTAGAATAATTAGCCTGCAAAGTCAAATCACGAGCAAATTATAATAGACATGTATATCAAGCTTCTAAAATGCTACAAGACAATTATAAATTAAACATAAAATACAAAATTCACTTAACACCAATAAGTAGCATTCAGGTTTTGAAAAAAAAATGCAATACACACATGCCTACCCTAATCCGATAAACCAATTAGTGGTTATTGTTTTCATCTCCAAGTGAACGTCAGTAGAATCTTACAAGTTAACACTCCTAGCATCATACGTATAATACAGGGATTGAATATGGAGAAAGAAAAACAAATATCATAATTTTTCAAGCAACTCACATAAGTTTTGTGTTACCTTGATTCTTCCCACTAAAACAGAACCCAGATCGCTGCTTGAAATTAACTTTTTTGCAGTACCAGGATAGGAGATCCCATCACATAGAAATTTGTGCCCCCCCTGGTTCTTGTCCATTTCTTCAGTGCCATTCCAAATTTTGAGCATTGTTAATATCCAGAATGATTCACATTTGCAGATAAAATTAGCAAAGGGAATGACCTAATCAAAGTCTTTGTTAAGGATAAGCAGAAGAGAAAAGGAGAGACAAATTTAGTTACAAGCATACAAGAAAAGGATATTACCAATTTAAAAGTTTCCAAGTTTAATTCAGCACGTGGACTGGCACAGTTATGATTGGAGAATTTCATAAAGAAATCATGCTGTGCAACAAAAGTCAAGTAAAGTTCAAGGAAAATATTTATGAACACTAAAAAGGAGCAATATAGTGAGCACCATGATTAAACACCATGTAAAGTACCAAATTAGTAGAAAAAGCACTGACAGTAAGAAGACATTATGAGTGACTGCATGCAGTTCAGCAGTTCTACTACCAGAAAAAATGTTTCATCCACATTCTATGGTAGAAATGAGTCAAATGACCAAACCTAAAATTTATCTATCAAACAACTATTTATGATTATTTCTGTCTTGTGTAAAATTAATCACCAACAAATATACTATGCAACCAGTCTAATGTGTTTGCTGCAAGATGGGTCACAATTTAGGGTAAAAAAGTATGATGGAACTGACAAGAAAGTATATATTGTGATAGTTTGGATAGGCAGTATGGAAGCTAAGCTTTTTCCTTACGCTGTCAAGAAACAAGCTGTTAGTTACACTCAGCTCTGAACATCACTAAGTTTAATCTATCAAGTATGTAACGAAACGATACAAAATGTACTAGGAAATCATATTCATATATTCATGAAAACACATATACTACTCACAAACTTGCCTGAGGTTTAGAACCCATTGAAGAGAGAACTTTAGAAGCATAAGTGTGGACCAATCCGTGCGTCTGTTGATACCTTGCAGTTCAAGAGTATCAGTCAAGTAAATCAGCAGACAGTGAAACGGGTAGCATATTAAGTACTCAAGTATGTTAAGTGTTCTGACAATGTAATACAGCAACTTACATTTTTAGAGCCCAAAATCTCTTTCTCAGAAAATAACTTGGTGAATTTCTGTTTAAAGCATGGTATCAGAATTAACATCCTGGAAATTGAAAGAACAAATAAGCATACCGTGAGAAGAAAAAATGGTTGTCCTGTTATTCATGGTATTGTACATAAAATACAAGTAGAATTATTAAAAAATCATACCAAAATCTAGCAGGCAGCTCAAAAGAGTCAACATACTTCCCTAACAGGCCCTTGTTCTCTGCCTTTATATAAGATCTGCATCAACAGTAGAAACAATTCACTGGTATCCGCAATTTAACATACTGGCATGCTAAAAATAGTTCCTTCATACTTGGAGTCCACCAGGGAGAAAGAATTTATAGTGATGCTAGTTTTAATGCATGTTCCAAGTAGAAGAATCCTTGTCCAAGCAAGTTTTAGACAAATTGCTCGACCATTCTTCACAGAAATCTACAAAACAGAAAAATGGAACAGTTATACTAACGTAAGACATGATATTAAATAAAAGAACATTTTGGGAATCAAAATGCAAATCTATACATACAACAGCACCAACTCGGAGAGAATGTGATGGAGCAAGATGCTGATCATCAATCAGCAGCCACACGATCTCATCCAGCTCAACCAACATGCGTTGCATGTAAATTCCAGTGACGACACCAGTGTACACACCACCGCAATCACCTGGTGACCGATCCAATTTCAGAACATCTGGATAGGATGGGCACCATCTGAGCATTGTTCTCCTCGTTGACACCAACATGGTGTATGATCCCTTCTTGCCAACGGATACCAACCTTTTCTTCAAACCCGAGACAGACACAGGCCTCCCGACCATCCGTGCCAGCACCGGCCGCCACCGGCTTGCAGAATCCACAAAGTATACAAACTTCTCAAGCTCAAACTTGTGATCCTGGTCAGGTTCTGGAGGTAACACCCTGCATTGACGGCACGCGCAGCACATCATCTCCGCTATAAACCCAACCGAATTGTCATCTCCATCCGCATTACTCTTCTGCCCAGCACGCGGCACACTGAACACCACGCTCACCGACCTCACCACCCCAAACACATGGCCATGGGTGCCCGAATCAGGCTCATCGTCGACGAAATCGAGCGGAATCGTCTTCAGGAAGACAGAGCCAGGTGCTGCCGAACCCGGTGCGGGCGTGCCCTCCTCGGCCAGGCGCCAGCGGACCACCTCGAGCACGCCGGCGCCGCCGTGGTGGACGGACGGGAGGTAGTTCCAGGCGAGGACGTGGATCTCGCGGCCGACGGCGGCGGGGTCGAAGTCGAGGAGGTAGCAGCAGATGGAGGCGGAGGCGGCAGGAGGGGAATCGGAGAGCGAGAGGCAATGGCTGCGGCACGCGACGGGGGAGCCGGCTGCGGGGAGCGAGAGCTTGCCGGCGAGGAGGACGCGGTGGGTGATGGGCGCGAAGGGCGCCGTGCTACGAGGGGTCGGTGCGGCGGCGGCGGCGGGGAGCTTGGGCCTCTTGCGGGGCGGCGGGGCGGTCGAGGTGGAGGAGGAGAGGAGGGAGGCGGCGCCGGTGGTGGGGCGGCGTATGCGAATGAGGTCGGCGACGGTGAGGCGGCGCTCCGCCGGCGGCGGCGGCGGCATCGCTAGGGATTTGGAGGAATAGGCGAAGGCAACGCGAAATTGTGGGAGGGAGTGCGCGGGAAACGAGGAGTTGCGTGTCGTGGCCGCGGGACGTCGGGCCCACCTGGAAGTGGGTGAGCGGGTTGACCGGTCAATGCCTCAGCGAGAAAATTACTATTGTGACATATGGGTTTTTTTTTTTCGGGGGTGACATACGGCCATACGGGTTTCGATGTCATACTGCATTTTGTGGCTTCATTAGATTACCGCTTTCAAACATTAGATTACCGCTTTCAAACAGGTGTTACACGTTATAATTTCATTTGTCTTACAGGTTTACTCGTTATAATTTTATTTATCTTATGAATAAACTGAAATACCCCTTGTTCTCTCCTCAATCAATTTTAGTGGTCTCACCTTACCGGTTTGGATCATCGTTGTCACGTGTTGCTGGAGATGAGCACGACGGGTACATTGTACCTAGTAAGTAAGTCGTTGGTACCCCGTCATCGAGTCGTGTGCCGGTCAGCTGCACAGGTCAGCTCTTCTGTTTTCCTCACTCCTATATCGACGTGAAGACGAAGGCCACCATGGCAATGGGTTGAGCTGGTGGTATTGGAGCACAGGCTGACGCTCGCGAGCCGGGATGGTGGCCAATGGCCATGGTAGTTGATGTCTGCAAGCAAACATTTTCGATGTGCTGAAGGGAGGGAGAAGAGGAGCTCAAGGGTATTTCCGTATATGATAACATTCTAGCGTATAGACATCATTTAAAAGTGATAATTTAGCTAAGGCAAACTACATAATAGCATTCTGGCGAGATCTGTGTTTGAAGATAGTTCAATGGAATAAGTTCATCTGAGGTCCCTTAACTTGTCAACGAATCCAATTTTCGTCCTTCAACCAGAAAACCAAATACAACGGGTCCCTCAACTGTTAAAACCAGTGCAATATAAGTCCCATAGCGGTTTGGATGGTGGTTTTAGCTTACGTGGCGCCTACATGGCTAAATTGACCAAGTCTTCATCTGACATGGTATTGATGTGGCATTGACGTGGCAATTTGATTCGTAAATTAATAAAAAACAGTAACCCCACATGTCAGTTACACCAAAAGAACTAATTAAAAATGGTAAGGCTCACGTGATCCCAACATGTCATTCTCACCCTCATCTTCTTCCTCCTCACTCCCCATCTCCCCTCTCTTCATCTCTCTCCCCTCACCCCTCTCTTCTCTTCAGGAGATACGGCGGCGGAGGCCGGCGGCGGCGACGGCTAGCGACGCGGCGGCGCTGGTGGGAGCGCTGGGTAGGGGGAGGGGGAGTCGGCAGGCCACGGGCGGAGCGGCGACGGCGGTAGGCCGCGGGCAGTGGAGGTGGCCGGAGGAGGAGGTCACTGGTGAGCGCGGTAGTAGACGGAGGAGGAGAGGACGCAACCGCTTCCCTTGCCAAAGCAGACTACGGGTAGGGCGAGATGGTGGCGGGTGGAGCGGTGGGTGAAGCAGGCAGGTGCAGCGGCGATGGGCAGAGTCGGTCGATGGAGAGGAGTGGGCGGCGGGCAAAGGAGGGGGCAACAATGGCGGAGGGGCAGGATATAGGGGTGAGACCGCGGAGGCGGCGGAAGGGGAAGAAGAGGCAGAGCTGGGTCGCTGCCGCAATCGGCGCCATCAAGGGGCGAGATGGAGGCCTTCATCTCACGGTACTTCATGACGGCAGGGTCCGACCTCGTGACCGCTGACCCGCTGGACTTCAAGCGTGACCCCCTCAGGTTCCTGACGCGGCAGGTGGCGCCGACCGTCGCGGCGTGCCCTACCTCCTCCCTCCCCGCCTCATCTCTCTTTGCACCTGCTCTGGCCACCACTCACCCCGCTTCGCTGGCCGACCGATCCTCCCCGCTTGTAGCCTGTTCCGGCCACCGTTCGCCCCACTCCGTTGGCCGCCCGCCCACCCCGGCCGTCGCTCGCTCCAGCCACAGGGAGAGAGAGGATGACATGTGGGCCCCACCAATTTTAAATTATTTTTGTGTGCAGCTGACATGTGGGCCCACGATTTTTATTATTTTTCCGAGATCGAATTGCCACGTAAGCGCTACGTCAATGCCACGTGGGGTGAAGACCTAGTTAAACTAGCCACGTATGTGCCATGTCAGCTAAAACCTCCTTCCAAATCATTGAGGGACCACGTTTGCACCAGTTTTATAGTTGAGGGATTTGTTGTATCTGATTTTTCGGTTGAAGAACGAAAATCGGATTCGTTGACAAATTAAGAGACATCAGATAAAAGTGCAATAGCAATTTTCTCTGCCTCAGCGGCCAGTGGATGCGTGATGGGCTCTCCGTTGCAGTTGTGAGCCCAACCAGGATGGCCTAGTGTTGCTGGGCTGGATGTTGAGCTCCTTCGCTGTGTGTGTGAGTGATGGGCCCATTTGGCGGTTTCTCTACAAGGATTTCCTAGGCCTCATGAGAAGAGCAATGTCCCATTTTGTAACATGAGAAAAAAAATTGTTCAGCATAATAATTTATTTTGTTACATGATTGCTATCGGATTAGTTGGGTTTTGCGCGAAAGTAAATTTTATAAGCGGAATAAGATTTTATACACGAATTTACATTGTGAGTACAATTAAATACACAAAATTGTAAGACATTCGTTTCGGTGCACAAACTTACTTATCTGATAATATACCAGCCAATGCCAAAATAATGTTTCATGGTTAATCTCAGTGAGTTAAACATTGATTAAGATGTCACGTAGTCGTGTATATCTGCTATATTCATATATGTCCTCACTACTCACTAAACATGTAGGAAGGCACGCTATTTATATAAATAGAGGAAGAAGTATAAAATTTAGAGGAAAGCACCCAGTAGATTTAAGCACCAAGTAGAGGCCATTTGCGCATGTGGTATGCCTCAAAAAGCCTCCTCCCATGTGCACATCACATTCTAATTAGCTTCTAATAATGGAACCTGATTAATCACAACGTGCAGCTTTGATCTTAGTTGGTACACGTTAGATACTCCTCACTCTCGTAAAAAAATAAATATAGCACAAAAAACTATCCAAATTTACAGTATTACGTTTGGTTTTTATAGAACAGATAAGCTTGCTCGATTGTGGTGCTTTGTAGCTACAGAACAAGCAGTAAGAAGTATTGGAGTTAATTCTTAAAATCATGAACTTAGGTTATACATGATCATCTCATTAATCTTATGTGGAATTTGGTGAGTACTGACCGATTGAAGATAAAGCAGGTCGCCTTAGATACATCGGTGTAGTGGTTGTGAGGCGCCGCTGATGAAGATCACCGTGCGGCGATGGTGGTGGAATTCGTCATTCGTTCCCCTTCAACACGCCTTAAGATCGGTAATCTGAAGGTTTTGGGAATGGCTTAGCATACTGAACATCATTGATGCACGAGGTTAAGGTTCCCTTTATACGTGCTTGTTGAGGGGATCGGGGGTAATTCCTTCTCGAGGAAAACGACGCATCCGATCATAGTGCTAAGGAGAGAAACGTACGAGAGAATGCGTGAAAATCGCTCTGCAACGTTAGGGAGCGCGTGGGCTTTGATGACCTGAGTCCAACGCTCTCCTTTCTAACTCGGTGACCAAGAGATCAATCTAACAAGAAGTTATTTGTGTTTACTGCTGCTGCTGCTGCTGCACATCCACACAGCAATCTCTCCCGATCCGTCCCTAGATTACTCAAGAAAGCTTGTACGGTAATTGAACCTTGTCAAGCACGCCCAGATGGCGGCATGGCGATGAAGCTCATTAAGCTAAGCTTAGCCAGCCAAGTGTCCCCAGCTTCCGTGCCACTGCTTCTTCCTCCGACCACACAAGTATATCATCACAACACACAAATCACCTACACCTCATCACGTACTAATCCACTCACCGATTAAAACCCAACCCAGTTAATTATTAATTACCACAGTAAATTAAACAACAAGTACATTCACCGAGACAGATGGATCGCTATCCTAATGACGACGCCATCAAACGAGGGGCTCCAATTGGCTCGCGCGTCGCTAGCTCTCGCGTGTGCTACGCCCATCGACGATGGCAACAACAACAACGCCACTACTATATACTACTATATACTAGCTGTTAAACGTAAAACGAAAAAATCATTAACACATAATTAATTAAGTTTTAGTGATTATAAACTAGATAAATAGATATATTTTAAAGTAATTTCTATATAGAAAATTTTTACACGAAACGTACTATTTATTTATTTGAAAAACATGCTAACGGACAAAAAATCTGAATGAACAGGGCTAACCTCAGTTTCATATCACAAATTGTTTTTGACTTTTTTAAGTCAAATTTCTTTAGATTTGATAAATTTTATAGTGAAATTTAGCAACATACATAACACTAAATTAGTTTCGTTAAATATAACCTTGAATATATTTAAGTAATTTGTTTGTTTTATATTTGAAATATTATTATATTTTTTAATAAACTTGATGTTTAACTACGAAAGAAATCAACGACTTATAACATGAAACAAAGTGAGAGGGTACCAGCAAGTAATAAAAGCTTATTAGTATTATTATTATTGGAGACCCTGCGTGCGGTTGCATTATTGGCCCCATTATTTTTCTTGACCTAAAGTCCTTAATTGTGATGCTTGGAAAAGGGGGAAGAACATTTTAATTTGGGTGAGAGAATATATGACTTCCGAATCGATAATCATGGAGCTCGATCGGTACAATTACTTGCCTCCGCGGCACTCCAAGAATCATTTCTTTTAGGTAGTGGAACATAATTATCCTTAGCCTCTGCATATATTGTTCCTTCTTTCTCTCTCTCTTGACCTTGTTGAGTCCTTAATTGTGATTCTTGGAGGAGAAAAAAGGAACATCTTTGGTTGGGAAATGATAGTTATGGACGTCACACGTCAGTGTAATTATAATTAATTAATTATTGCCTTCTCCAGAGCCCATGGTCTCTGTTTTTTAGACTATGCAACCACAGTGCTTCGAGAATCATCTACTCCTTAAGCAAAACCTTAACAGTGTGAACTCTTACTCCGTTCGAATTTTGTTTTGCCATGACAAGGTTTAACTTATAATACTTAACTTACAAAAACCTTATGATTATTTTGTTAATAAGAGCTTGTTCAGTTTGTAGCCAGTTTTAGTCCTACCAAAATTCGATAGACTTTTTAAAAGTGGAAACTTCTAGAATTATCAAAGTTTGTTAAAGTAGCGAGGATGTGTTTAGTTTGTTATCTTATCAAAATTTGGTACCAAATTTTGATATGCATGGTTGAAAGTGGCAACAAAGTGAACAAACCATAATATATCATCTATGTGATATAAAAGCATCATAAGTAAGTATTTTCGAGTACAAATATAACAACATAAATTTTGCTCTAAAAATTATATTCTAATAGAGTAATTGTTAGTTAAAATCTTATTTTAACAAAACAAAATGCGTTTTATATATTTCAAAGTAGGGAATGCTAAATATACCTCTGCATTTATCAACTACACTTCCAGAGCAAAACCACTGCATGCAGAGCATGGATTCATTTCCAGTTGAAACGCAAGGTGAAGTATGCAATCATGCATGCCATTGCTGCTTACAGCAGCATTTTCTTTCCCTCAAACTCTTAAACATTGTCTAGAGGGGTACTAAGGAATACTAATTAAGTACTGATTAATTAATGCCCAATTGGCAAGAATCATCTAGTTGATCCTTCTGAGAGACATGTAATATTCCAATCTGCACCAAGCTGATACCTTTTGCTTTCCATCATGATCATCTGAATATTCCTGACAATAGATGGTTCTGTCAGCTACCAAAACCATGGGCTTCTCTGCTCCTTGTCTTTGGCTCTCTGTGACTCTGGGATGCAAAATATCAGCTCCTAATCAACTCCTAACACTGGTGACAGCTTCAATTAACTATTACATTACTATTACTATTACTAGTACCAACAGGTTGAATAATAACAAGCTATCATGTGGTTAATCTAGAGAGTAGATACTATCTGTCTATGTCATCACCCTTCAGATAGACATTCAGAGCACTCCAAATTCATATATGTTCAGAGATTAACACACACAAGCTGGTAGTAATTAAGAAGGTATTACTACAAGTAACTGAAGTGGCAAGTTAAGGTAGCGATTGATCCTCATCTGATCATCTCCGATTATGAGGCAGCCAGTTTACCCTGCATGACACGTAAAGAACTGCTCCCTGTAATAAACGGATAGGAATCGCTGAGTGGTCATCGCACAAACAGCCATAATAATAATAGTAACAATAAACATTGTTTTTTTGTATGGCTGATGACGGTTTAATCATTCATGGACAAGACTAATCAAGCTTGGGGGCATGCATCAATCAGACACAAGACAAAAAGAAAGGCAGAGCAACTTGTTGATTAATTGGACATAATTCTCTCTCTCGCTCTCTCACTGTCTCACTGTCTCACTCTCATGGCTGCTGCTGTTGACAAGCATGAAGAGCCAAGCCCTAAGAAAAAAATATGAAAGAATAATTAAGGTAGTAGTAATAAGCTAGTGGCTGTTGCATGTTTGTGCTGGGAATCTGAGTGCTTTAATTTTTTCCTGTGAAAGAAAATCTTTGAAAGGAGCAGTCTGATGGAATCAATATGAAGAAAACCCAGGACCATGCGTTATGTCGAGGGAGAATATGCGGCGGTCAGTGATGCTCATCGAGCGTGGAATGGAATGGCCCTAAGTTGATAGGATAGGGGCGTCTCTCTTCTGATTAATTGCTGTGATTTGGTTACTAGATTTGTTTAAAGCCTCTATTTTAATTAATCAGTAGCTCTTGTCATTATAAAACTGGCTCCGTTATAAACCTTAGAAACCGAGGTAGGATACTCGATCCCTTCGTCCCATAATACTTATTATAATACTTATTGTTGTTCTGTTCTGTTTAGTATAAATTAAGAATAAAAAGAAAGACTGTAATACCCGTTATTCGAATTGGATAGGGAGGGTGGTTAGAGGTATAATGAGAAGAAATTTGAATCGGTATTGATGGATGGGATAAGTAGTAGTATAAAGTAATAACTATTTTGGGATAAATTTCAAACTCTAAGAAGACAATTACCGTGGGATGGAGATTAAACCAAACCTATATTTCTGTGGCACTAATTACATGCGTTTTTCCTCGATCTAACATATTACGATATATCCGGGTATCACGACCCTCGATCGGCTAGCCATAGTCACACTTGTGCTACTACCATTATATGGTAACAATATATGGATTGCGGTGTCTCTTTTAAATCTATTTAAAAGAGAGCTTAGGGCAGTGTCACACTTTAAATCTATACTACACATGTTACAACTCCAAGTTCTAAACTATAACCGACTATGTATAAATATTCGACACAAACACTAAAACTTATTTCGAGCACAAGCATTTCTAGCTTTGTTTTCGATGAAGTTTAAGTAATTAGATGACATATACTAGTAGAGTAGAGAAATGATCTTTAGTACCGGTTCTAAACCTCCATTAATCCCGCTTGTAGCAATCAAGATAAATAAATCGAGATTAAAGTTGTTGATCTTTAGTACCGGTTGAAATAATCGGTACTAAAGATGCATATCAAGTCAAAAAATATGTGGGATGTGGGATTTAAACTCAAGATCTCCCACCTCAGTCCTCACGCGCGCTACCATTCAACCTACTACACACATCTGACTTGGATAGAGATGTTTTCTTTTTAAACTAACTCTAGAGACATCTTTAGTACCAGGGACTAAAAATATCTTTAGTCCGGACTGATGTTACCAACCGGTAATAAAGATGTATTTTTAGTATCAGTTGGTAACACTAACTGGGACTAAAAATCCTCCAGCATTAGTCTCAGTTGGTGCTACCAACCGATACTAAACATGTACTTTATTTTTAGTACCGGTTGGTAATGTTAATTGGGACTAAAAATGTTTCTAGGGGCTAAGACTTTTGAACCGGTACTAAAGTACTTTAGTATCGGTTCTTAATATAACTAAGATATTTGTGATTTTGGATATCACGATTAAAAATTAGTTCCCCAGTATTGTAGGTATATTGTCAAAATCGGAATTGCATCTCGAAAGGTATATTGTCTAATAATATTGTAGGTTGTTTATTAAAATAATTATGATGAATTATCGATCAAAGTACGTCGGAGTAGTATTTTTTTTGTGGTGTGCATTTTTTTTGGGTGTGTGTGGGTGGGGGTGGTGGGGTGGGGGGAGGGGTGTTAACTTGTATATTTGGTAAGAGGAATAAAGTGGAAAAACATACTAGCATGGTGCCATTGTAAGCTTATCCTTCTTGAATAAATGAAAGAATTTCTTTGGGGAAAAAAGAGCTCGAGTGGGTGTCCAAGATTCCCACAACCAATGTACAGATGCACACAAAGATATTGGGAGGACTAGTGGAACAATTTTCCTTTTTGAGAAAATGACCCAAAACTATATCGATCGTTCATGCCATGTGTGGATGGTCGGGAACTTGGAATCTTCGGTATTTTTTCCATGACGAGTGATCTTAAAAATTTAAGTATTTATATTTTTATAACCGTTTCCTAAATAAATGAAATTTGGGTACGTGTATGGGATTACCATGCTTGTTTATTAACCAGGACATTATATCTTTTTACTCTATATTCCAAAAAGTAACTTTCCATACTTATTGTGGCATTGTGCCACAGTTCCTTTAGTCTTTTCATTATGTTCTATTGCATCTCTCATCTCTCTCGTATCAACCATGGTTAGCATTACCAGTACGAGAAGGGTTATCCCTTTAGTCTTTTCATTATGTTCTATTGCATCTCTCATCTCTCTCGTATCAACCATGGTTAGCATTACCAGTACGAGAAGGGTTATCCTTACTTAGCGGTACACGGTTACCATAGCACACCACACTGATAAAAACTAAAAAGAGTACCGCATTAACCAGGCAATATATAAAGCCAACCAAATAAAGTTGAAATTATATCCAGACTTTTGTCTGATTATTTGGTGAGTTTTTCAGGGTAACAATCAAACATACCACTTGTCTATCTTCACATAGAAGTACCCTCCTCTCATCTCAGGATGTACTAGACAAGAGGACCATTGAGGTGACATATGAGCGATGCCACAAGACACTTGGCGTTGTGTAACATATTTTGCTTTAATAGAACTGGCTAAGACCGACAATTTTTGCTTACCACCGTACCAGCTGCCACCATAGAAGTGGGATGCATGCCACGTGACATTGATTTGTAGCTTTTGTGAATTGTGATTGATGACTTGAGTACCTATGAACTTAATTAAATTAACACGGCATACATGCATGGTTACCTTTTTTTTTTCATCCTCCAGCTGAATTGGTGTCTTGGCCATATCCATATCTACCACCAGGACGAATAATATCGCAACAAATATGCATGTGCAGAGATAAAAGAAGAACTATACAGAGAAAGAGAGAGAGAGTTTAAAAAAACAAGAAGACTGGTCATCAAATTCACCACGTGGAAAGCATATTTTTTTCACCGAAGCATTAATGGGCTAATTACAAGCTCTTGACAGTTTACACATGTGAAGGGGTGCTTGAGAAATATCCAACTCCATTTCATGTTTAATTAGAGTATGTATTTTATTCTTGACGTGTGTGTGTGTAGGGGCTAAATGCCTTTTCTCCCCAATCTTTTCTAAATTTAAATTCTCTTAATTTTTCTAGTTTATGGTGGATAACGTGCGGCAAATATGTATAGTACTATAGTTTTATCTTCATTTTGGCCAATTAAATAATTACTCGTGCATGGGGTGAGAGTGTGACAACTGGAATTGGACAATATATGTGACGTGGAGGCCTCATTCCGCATAACTCCAGCGATTGGGCATGTGAGGTGGTTCATATATGATAGGGATGCCTCTCAATTACGTTACATTATACAATTGGATATATGCGGAGCGTGACACGTGTACCCGCCAAGTAGATATAGACCCTCATAGTCACACTGATGTTGATGTTCTTTTTATCTCCTCTGTTGCTAAAATTTCAAGTATGGTTGAACACCTTGTGTTTCTAGTCAGCACACCTCTTGCAATTGTCATTAAACAATCAATAATGCATAGCTTGTTTAGATGTCACATAAAGCAATTATATATATATGCCAATTTAATCAACACCTTTCATTACCTCTACATATCTCAGAGACACTTCTGCCACGAGGACCAAAATCAGTAAAATCCAACACAAAACCTTGTGCTGGCCACAATTAATCAGACAATCCATTTGAAGAATTTGTATAGTTTAAATAGTTTTATATAGAGAGAAAGCAACATCAATCATATCATATATACTTTCCTACGTATGCATGCACGTATCAACATATCCAAAGAATCATGCTCACTTCTCTACGCAATTTAGTTTATCTGACACGTTCTTACCAACTCCCAATTTTGACAAGTAAAAATTAAGAAGCCCTAACCAAGTTTACCTCCGTGCTATCACCCCTAAAAAAATTACTCCACTCCAACCTACGTATTCACAAAACGTGATCCACGATGTAAATCAAATCAAACATTCATGACCTCCATTCCAAAAAAAAAGAATAATTCAAAATCGACCAATTGATTTTCACCACGCCGTCGTAACTCGTAACTTCCTAGTACGCACGAAATTCACCCGAACTTTCCCCGACGGCGACGTGAAACCCATCCAGATTCATCACTGGCCGGATGGGCCTCACGTAGACGCGAAACGAAACCACACCAAAAGGACAAAAATAAATTTTCAAATAATGAACCATATACTGTGTGTGTATGTATATATAAACAAAATTAAATTGTACAAATATTTATAAATTATTAGTCGCTCGGCCAGCGACAAGTGTCCTGGGGCCTCAAGAAATCGCAGCCTTGCGTCGCACGCACCGGGGGGCCCACGCGAAACGGACGGCCAGATCTTGCCTTTCGATCTCGCCGCGCGATCTGGGCCGTCCGATGGGAGGGGGAGAGGATTATATATGGGCCGTGGTGGTGGGTTTGCCTTTGCATTTGCGTCAGTTCGATTTGAGAGAGGATTTGGGCGATCCAAGCATGAGGGAGTGAGCGATCGATCCGGGAGAAGGAAAGGAGTGGGGATTTCGATTTTGTGGGGGATTTTTTCGTGGCCTCGATTTTGAGCAGGCAAGAGAAATTGTTCAAGAAATTTGGGGGGATTTTGTGTTTTGGGGATTGTTGCCAAGAATGGCTTGTTCTTCAGCCACTGAAATGTTATCTTGATATCTTTGTTTGTTGGATTTAGTGGTGGATTTTGACGGTGGAACCGAGTTTTGGTGAATTTTGCCGGGTGGAGTTTTAAGTTTTTGGATTTCATGTTTGGCATCTGACGGTTCGGCTGTTCGATTGGTTGGTTTTGAATCGGATTTTGAAAATTTTTGGACGAATTTGGGAGGAAAGGGAGTGTTTTTGTGGGGCTTTTGGTCTGTTGAGTGAACTGGGAAGGGGAAAACTTTCCTAATTGGAGCCGAATTTTGTGGCCGTAGAGCTGCCTTTAAAAACGCAGCGTCTTTACTTGCTCCGCTAGTGATTGTGAAAAAAAAAAGTTCTTCGTTTTGATCAAATTCATCAAAAGATTTTGAGGATTTTTTTTCTGAGGTGGTTTTCTTTGCCTCTGTTGTTTCTTTTCTTTTTTTCCCCTTCAATTGGCAGATCCAAGAAAACACCGAATTTTAGTTGATTTTGCCGCGGTTTTTTACTTTTTTTGATCTGATCCGGAAGAATCCAAAGAAATTTTGATCCAAGAAAAGGAGAAGAAGGGGGATTTTTCTTGTTGGTGGGCGGCGGCGCCACCATCGCCATGGCCATGGGGCTGAACCGATTCACCCAATGGCTGTGGCCGGCGAGCACGGCGCGGGTGGCGGCGACGACGACGACGCACGAGCTCCCCACCGCCGGTCTGACGAGCGCCTCCTTCCCGGACTTCCCCTCCGGGTTCCGGGAGCCGGACACCGTCACGTTCGCGGCGACCACGCGCCGCCGCCGCGGCCGCGCGAGCGGGCGGCGCCGGGGCAGCAGCCGCGAGGAGGCGAGGGTGGACAGGGAGTTCGACATGGTGATCGTGCCGTCGGACGGCGGCGGCGGGTGCCTGTCCGGGTCGGAGTCGGACGACTCCGACTGGGCCATCGGCTGGCAGGAGAAGCTGTCGCCGGAGCTGCAGACCGACGGCGACCCCGACAGCTGCTTCGCCGTCCTCGTCCGGTGCTACCGCCACGGCCAGCCCGAGCCGGCGGGGAGATCCGAGGGCGCCCACTTCCTCGGCGCCGCCGCCTCCCTCGCCAACGGCGGCGACCTCTCCGGTGAGCATGATCCACTCTGTTCTTGACTTTCCGTGTTGAATTGCCTTTTTTGTTCATACAATCGAGGAGGAGCCATGTCTTGTTCAGTTCATTTATATAACAATTTAGTTGTTAATAATTGATACTGTGGCTTTATCCAATCTATAATTAGGAAGGAATCATATGTGTGTGGTAAGTGATTCTTGAAAATGCTTTGGTACTAGTAGTAATAAAGTCCCGTTTGATACGTCGGTTTCACAAAATTATGCAAGTTTCAGAAGCTAAATCTGACCAATTCAACCATCCGTGCTGTTCTGGCAATAAATTTAGCTTGTTATAAGCTGGTACAATATGAGCTACATACAGTAGGATGAGAAATTAAGGTACCAAATGTATGCCACGATGGGCTTCTTTTCCCTTTTCGGTATAAAAATTATGATAATCAACTTGGAAATATCTGATTTATTTGTCCTCTGCTGTGGCAGGCAACTGCTCTATACGTTTGGTGGTTCTTTATGATTGGTGGGTTAGTTGGTTTACTTTATTACTATGGATTTGAAACTTTGATCTAGCTTATAAAATTAGTGGACTATTATACTCACTGCTCAGCAGTAGTCTAGGACTAGGATATTCTAATGTTTAGTTTACATTATTGAGAAGTTGAATCCATCAAAAAAAATTTCGAGAAATGGCTGTGCAAACCGTTCTTTGTTTCTCACTTGGAGGTACAGTTTTCTGTGTTGCAGCTCTTCAGTTACTTCACTTGTGGTCTATTACTTGTTTTGGAATCAAATTACTTGGCTGTTGGCTTCTGCTATAGTGTTTCCTGATGGAAGTTTCATCATTAGTTGATTGAACAGCAACACTATTATTAGTTGTTTCAATGGCAATTTACCCCCAGTGTGGGGGGTGAACTATCTTATCCTAATTCACAAATAGCACATACTTGAATATGGTCCCATGAGGAATCGATAGACCAGAGCATTTGATTGTGTTGAAGTCTTGTTTTGCACGGTGTTGAGTGTTCCTGTTTTCATCATCACAGTTTCTTTGTGTATTCTAATACTCTGTACTCTTGTGCTGTTTTTGCAGATGGGAGGAATTTTGTATAGCTGTGGCTTTCTTCTCGTCAGAACTCAGATTTCTCCTAGCTACACTGTATAATATTAGTATTGTCCCGTTTCGTTCTACTACGTTTTTGAAGACGCAGAAATATATCGATGAAGGAAGACATGGAAACCCCAAAAAAAGATGTATAAAAAGAAAACAGCAACAAAAAAGAGAGAGAGACTAGCAGTGGGATTTTTGAAGCAGCACTGAATGTGGGTATGTCCTTCCTGAGGTTTCAAGGCTATTGTACCTTTGCAAAGCAAGGCAAAAAATGCTGATCAACACGAATCGCGTGCGTCATAGAGAAAACCTATTCCCTTCTTGATAATGTGCTAACCTATGATAACATGTAGAGATGAATTGCTATTCCATTGTTAATTTGTCCCACTTGCTTTTGGATTATTGGACCTCGGCTCCTGCTAGTACTGGGCATTGCAGTCTGTATATATTCTCTGCAAAAACTGCAAATGCACAATTCTTCAGCGTGTGTACGTGTGTGTATTTCTGTACATTGGAACAGAATCGATCTTTGTGAATTTTGCTGTATATAAACCTTTTCCTTTGCCCAAGTGGAACTGGTTATTGCTGCCCATTTCAGATGCTGTGCTACATATTAGTTGTGTCGGATGTATCATTCTGGTTTCTGGAACTGAAAGAATGCTGTGCAGATGGTTTATATCTATCTGCCTGATTGATCACTGGGGCTACAGAACCTGTGGTTTGTAAGAATAGTGGTTTTGTCAGAATTGGAGCTACAGAACCTGTGGTTTTGTGAGAATTGTTTGTCAGGATGAGAAAAAGAGTTCAGTTGGTGTCAGGTTCGGGTGGCTTTATTTGGGTGGATTTTCTTCGACTTTCACGCTTATTTGGGTGGATTTTCTTTGGTTTTCGAAGAGAATTTGAATCCGTGGCTTATAGACTGTGAAACTTGAAGATGACTAAACTAATGATTAGTACACAAGCAGAATATTCGCATGCAATTCGCCTTGAAGAAATTAATCAGGATTTTTGCCAGTGACTAAGTTATTTGTTTTAGCATGAGAGTGTGTGTGATAAAATCATAAAATAGATGTATGGGCCGAGAACCTGAAATTGTTGGAGTAGAGTTTTCATAGTCCAATACTAGGCCTTTTAGCCACTGAATGGGCTAGTAGTAGCTTTCAAATGGCAAGACGGTTTTATTGGTCCACGATGATTTATATCTTTGACAATGCTTCATAATCATTTTCCCTTTTGAATTTGAAGTTGCATGAAGATTTATATAACAGTGAGAAAATGTGTTTATTGGTTTTATTAATTTTTTAAAGTTCGCATCGATCTTGACGCATGTTGATGGTGATGGGAGTGTATCTATTTCTCAGTCGTATAAGAAAAAAAATATATGCATGCCACATTTATAACTATAATTTTCTTCCCAAATATCGTCCATGCATGCATATCAAGGAACCGTAAAACATTAAAACTGCTGAGCAAAATTTCCAAACATGTTTTATCATGAAAATCCCAGGTATTAATTCCACCAAAATTTCGATTTCTATGTTAATCTGAACCATATATTTTATCTTTCCTCTTTTGCATCTTTGTATTGTTGTCTCGTTCTAACAAATCTTTTTCTTTACTTTTTTTTACTACTTTATTCTTTCTTCTCTCAGTGTAAATTTTAGTTGTTCGCTACATTAACCCCCCCAACACACACCGGAATTTAACTATTTGCCACTTGTAGGTTTCGCAATTATCCAAATGCCCTTCTTATATTTACACTTAATTTTTTGCCCTTCTAAGGGGATGACTTCTTAACTATTTACCACTTTTACCTACGTGGTACGCCAACGTGGTAACCTAGTGTAAAAATCAATGTGGGACCCACTCATCAGTCTCACAACTCTCCCCTTCCTCTCTCCCTCTAGTCCAGCTAGCCCCGCCGTCCTCCCATTCATCGATCCTCGGTGGTTGATGGCTGTGGCGCGTTAGGGAACTCCACACCGCGCATTGCACCCATGCATGATTCGCGCCGTGGTGGCCACCGGGAGTGGGGCGCGGCGGCGCCACTCTTCCTTCGAGAATGCACGCCCCTCCTCCCCAGGTCCCAGGCCTTCCTCCTCCACCATCGCATCCTCCCTGTCCGCGCCCTCGCAGTCGTCATCATCGACGCCTGAGTCGATATCCAGCTCGGAGACGCTGTTGCCGATGGAGCTGAGGGGGTGATGGGCATCGAGTCGGGATCTGGGTCGGTGTCGGAGTTGGTGGCGGCACTGGAGATGGGGCGGTAGTCGGCGTCGGCTTCAGCCTCTGAGTCCGAGGTGGAGGAGGAGTGGTCAGGTTGGCGGGAGCTGACGAGCTCGTGCATGTCCCCTTCAAGGAGATGCCCAACGCGGCCGTTGTCGACATGGACGCGGTGCTTTAGATGTTCGGCGAGTCATGGGAGACGGGCACGTGACGTCCCACTCCAACCGACGAGGACCCACTCCACGCGCCTGGGAGAGTGTCATCGCGGCTGTCAACCTCCATGTCGGCGCCGCCTGGGCCTCTTCGCACGATGTCGACGCCTGGTCAACCAGAGAAGAGAGAGATAAGGTAAGTGGATAGTATGACAAATGGGTCCCATATCCTTTTTCGACCTGAGTTGCCACGTGGACAAAAGTGATAAATAGTTTAGAAGCCATCATCTTAGAAAAACAAAAAATCAAGTGCAAGTATAAGAAGTACATTTGGATAATTACCAAACCTGAAAGTGGGAAATAGTTAAATTCCTCCACACACACACCCCCACCCACACACATGGGGTCAAGATATCATAGCCGCGTCAGCACCCATGCTCAAAGTTGAGAGCTTTGAGAGCTTCGTAGTGACTGAGCAAGTCAAATTAAATAGTGACATTTAATGCTTCTCACACCATGTCACTATTTTTCTAAAAAACTCCTGTTTTTTCCTCTTTCAAGTTACTTCCCATTTCATATTCCAACCTCTCAATTTCTATTTGAAGACATGATATCTATATGTAATTATCATGTGAAGAAACTCTAATCGACTAACAATTACTCCCACCGTCACTAAAAGATTATTGTTTTATCTTCAAGATTTGTCTCATAATTAAAGACTGTCTTTTTTAGAGCGTGTTCACCTCTTAATGCTTCTTCTCGTTTTAACCACCAAACAAATAGTAGTCCTTTCTCCTCGTTTTCTCTCCGCAATAGTAGTCTTTTAATTTCTTGCTTAATTTGTCTTTAACTAGTTAAAATAATAGTCTTTTATGGATGGATGGAGTATTCTCTACGTACGGTGGTGGAGCCAACACTTTTGTGAAGCCCGGGCGACTAGTAGTGTTTTCCGATGATCAATTGATTTTTATTGGTGTCGACGGCTAACGGCAGTGGTGAAGCCCGGGCGACCGCCCGACCTGCCCGAGAGCTCTCTCCGCCGCTTATTCTCTAGTAATTAATATACAAATATTGCAAAAATCTTATTACTATATCCACTAGTCTTTTTGCCACTTATAATTAGTTAATTAATTAATTCCACTAGTCGATAACTCGATATAGAGCATGACAATTAGTTTGGAGCAAACCTTCCATGCAGAGGTTTTTAACTTTTAGGGTATGCGCGGCTGATCACCCAGATTACTGTTCATTAATCTCTTAATATTCCTAATTAACAACCCAATTAATCCAGAGCACTATGCAAAATTTAATATATAGTCAGTGATGCCTTAAATTTTAATTAAGACCACGTTAGCAATTTAATTAATTAGTGTCATTGTGTGGGCACAGCTTAGCTAGCTAGCTAGCCAAACTTCCAGCTCATACCCAGCATGCTCATATTGCAACCATCGACTTTTAGAAGCAGAAAGTCACAAACAGGCCAAAAGGAGGGCCAGCAAGATTGATTAATTAGCATGCACTATGATCATATATACCTATATATGAAATTTAAACAAACACAATTGTGTTGGTCGTAGTAAAGGACAAAATTGCAAAATTTTTTGAACTCTGCACAGTATCTTAGAGTTGGTATGCAAATACACATCATATATCAATCTAGATTTCCAGTACTAAAGAAAGCACCAGATTTTCCAGAAAAAAAACGAAATCTAGATTTAACTATAGATTTTTGTATCACACAGAGATCAAATCTTCAAATATATATATACTACGATAAAGGAGAAGCTGCATCAATCATTGATCTCAGCTGCTTCCCATGCATCTATATATATAACACTATTAGAAATATGGCTGGGTGGTGCAGTTATACACTCAGTTTTGAATCCAAGATTAATTTGATGCTAGTTTACGTCCATCAATTTTACGAGTTTAGTTAATTTGACATGTGTGCCTGTATTGTGGTGGCAATGTTGGGTCTATGTTGGATTGTAGCTTTAAAAAATGGACTAGCTACATGATTTTCCACAAAAAACTTTCAGATTAAATATATTTAAATATATAATGTTGCTCGCATTTAACTGCAATAATATAGGTTAAATCAATGTAATGGGTTCGAACCCATCTTCGACACATCTCAAAATGCATCTGATAATGGAAAAATCACATGTCTTCTCCCCCAATTTTCTTTCGACAGGAATTCAACACGTCTCAAAATGTATCCGATAGTGGAAAAATCACATGCATGTCTTCTCCCCTGATTTTCTCTGTCTCGATAGAAATTTAGTAGTAGACCCGTTTAAAGAATAGAACGCTAGATATCGACTTAAAAAATATCATAAACATGTACATACACATTACAAAGAATACGAATCGGCCTAACACACACAAAAAAATTAAGGAGTATTTGAGACAAAACCCCCCAAAAATTCCTCAGCTTATATATGCATGACATGTACGTACATATATTAATTTCTCTGAATATTTATACTGTTTTATACGCCGAATCTCTCTACGTATTCGTAGTGTCGGAGGAGTCGATCGATTGTTGTTCATCGATCGTCGTCACGCGCGCCAGCCATGGCGCCGGCGGCCGCCCGCCGCCCTCGTCATGTACACCCACCGTCGTCGGCGGCGTGCGCGGCGCAGGTCAGCAAGGCGGCG
Source organism: Oryza punctata (assembly GCA_000573905.2). Classification (NCBI taxonomy): domain Eukaryota; kingdom Viridiplantae; phylum Streptophyta; class Magnoliopsida; order Poales; family Poaceae; genus Oryza; species Oryza punctata. The sequence continues at coordinate 17,539,533 of CM002496.2, forward strand.
AGCGCCCTAAGGAGCTCCACCCTGGCACGGAGCTCCGCGACATATCCGGCGGCGTGGAGCAGCAGCCGGTCGGCCGGCACCGCCTCCCCGCCGGGCACCAGCCGCCGCAGCTCCCGCACCTTCCGCGCCACCGCCGCCGCCCGCAGCCGCCTCCTCGTCCTCCTCCTCGTCGCCGTCATCGCCGCCTTCATAACCGAAGCGCTCACTCTCTCTCTCTCTCTCGTGGCAAGCGAGGCGAGGCGAGGCGCCGACGAGGTGAGCTAAGCTAGCTAGCGATCGAGAGGAGGAGGACGACGAGGTGAGCTAGTGAGCTGAGTGGTGTGGGAGATAAATAGCGGGAGAGGGTGGCGAGCGTGTTGTTTTCTTTTAATGTTTTGGCCCTGTTGGAAAAATTATTTTATAAATAAAACTTTAAAACAATTTATTTCTGGGTGGATCATTTTCGAGGTATATCAGTGTTGCACCAATGACCATGGCATCACTACTCTTACCTCTCTAGCAGAGAGACGTATGTTTTGGTGCAAATAGGCTAGCACCGAAACTCTATTTGTAAAAAAAGTATTTACATTTTAACCCTTTTTAAATTCTTTTTATAAATAAATCTTCAACATCAGTGTTATAGTGTTGACCCTTCCACATCAACGACTTAGCTATCAAGGGAGACTAGGATATCGACGCCAAGCCACCAATGTTATTGGTACCCAGGCATTGAACCTCAGCAGTTGGTATAAAAAAAAGTTCATTTTTTAAATAAGTTTTTTTCATGAGTCTATTTACAAGTTTTTTTAAAAAAGTAAAAATGTAAAAAAATTCCATGGTGAGCGTGAGAGGGTTGTTTTGTGAAGGAAATAATGTTTTCTGGAGGGGGCTAGGTGTGTAAAGTGAGAGTGAGCTGTGCGCGCGTCGTCGCGTAGCAGTGGGGCCCAGCGCTTGCGTGGAGGGGGGCGTCGTGTCGTGCACACGTGCCTGACATGACAGCTCCAGGAAGCTCTGACACGCATGCATGGTGATCAGATCATCTACCGTCCATTTCTTCCTTCCACTCGCCCTTTGTTTTTGTCGTTGCGATCTCAACTCTTTTCAATTGATCTTCTTGCCATCAACCATTGAGTATGTTTCAATGAAACACCTTTGATCGTATTCTAATTTTTTTTGTTAATCCAGTACAATTTAATTAAAATTCAATGCCATAAAAGTACTCCCATTTGTGATAAAATACTACTTTAACTATTCGTCATCTTTGGTAAAAAAAGGTTTCTATGAATACTTAAATAGATGTCATCTTATATCGAAGTGTATTACTACATCAATCTCAGGATATAGAGATTTATTGGGTTGGATATAAGAATTAAGAAAGTGGGTAGAATTAAATATGAAAAAATTGTGACTGGTTAAGAAATTCAGGTATGTGAGCAAGTTGAATGGTGGAGGTTTGTGATTGGTTAGAAAGAGAATGTTAGCGTGAAGAATTGTTATAGTTTTATATAAATCTTGAATGCTAGAAGATGTTATATTTTGAGACGAAGAAGGTACATAGTAAATATTAATATAAAACTTCCATAACCATAATCTAATCGCTTAAAATTTATTAGTGAGGGAAGTTTTGCAACGATACTAGTCAATAGTGACAATCATGTAGGAATAGATAAGTATCTAGTTAATTACTAGTTGGTAGTATCGTGTTATTACAACAAAATCCATGCTGTCAAAAGTTTAAGAGTGCTAATAATCTCGTTTATGCATTTTATTTGAGGAGAACTTATGTGTACTCTACTCCATCTAAGAAAAGAAGACATACTAACTTCAAACCTTTACTAGAATATATAACAACTTTTTCATCTGCTTATTCATCACAAACAATCACATTATTTAATTTCGCTATATATTTTCTTGTGTCAACCGACACAACCGTACGAATTCATTTAATTTAATTTAATTAATTAATTTATTTATTTTAATTATTACTCTTGTAAATTCCAATAAATCCTTGTATATTTTGGGTGGAGCTGTAGTCGGAGGAGTACAAGTTGAACTCCATCACCGCTATACTAATCAACTGCTAGCTTAGCTAAGGTAGTGCAATACGCTAGCGAGAAAGCAACAAATGGACCACATAGCTCTATGTCCACAGCGAATCGCTATAGCCTCACATGCGCGGCGAATGCGATCGAGCACGTCGTCGTCCGTTCCAACATGCTGCGGTCACCCTTTCTATTCCTCCCATATATACGTAGTTTTTCAACTTACTTAGTCTATCACTTTATTGTTTCTATATCATATGATCCTGAATATATTAGATCTGTCCACGAAACATTAGCAAGTCGTAAATAGTAACGACGTTGTGTTGGCAAGGAGTCTAGGCGGAGATTAATTGTTCTTATTGTTAAGACAAAATTAGAGGTAGGTCTAGAGTTTTATGGAAGAAATTAAGGACGTCATATATATCCGATCGATGATCCTTAATTACCAATATGGCAATGTAGAGATGTCAAGAATAGCTAGGTTTTTCAGGTTACTTTTGTACGTAGGAGATGAATGCTGGAGTCCACATGCATTTGAGCAAGGCACGCTTGGATGTGGTCAAGGGCCACTTGGGTAGATATGGGAGGGTTGCTCAATATAACCATATTTTGAGTAATACTGAAAATATCAATTGATTGCAAAAAGAAAAGGAGAGGACAATACATGCATGTTGCGTGCACATAATTAAGTTATCTATACCCAGCAATACAATGTATGAACAATACGTTTCTGCCCACTTTAATTTCGTCATGTCTCGTTTTATGCCCCTATTAGGCATGACAACGCTAACTCCATTTTCAAATTACGTATGTACCTATAGTTCAGAAACTGAGGTGTAATTAATTGATTATTAGGATTAGATATTTTAAAAATAAATTAGTAACACGTCCATATATTGCAAAGGACTAGGTCCATATGATAAGGATATATTGGAATGCGATGTGGGAAGGACCAGGAAGTTCGTTTCTTTTACTAGTTCAGTCTCTCAATTTCCTCCGTGCCGCACACGAGTGATGGGAGGAGGTAATGAAACAAGGACGACTGCACTTTTGTAGCAGTAGACATAGATTGGATAATCCAATTGTTCTAATTGGTCTATTACTTTTTATATGACAATCAAGAAATTAAATTTAAGCCGGTCCAAAACCCAGTTTTTCCTTGTGGCAAGCACAAGGCAAGGAAAAAGGGGCGTACTTGCGTGGGGGCACTTGTGGTGTGGACGTAACGTGGCTAGCCTCGCGTCGTTTGGCCGTTACGGTTGGTGACGTACTGGACGGCGCAGCACATGGACGCACATGACGCTAGCTTAGCTAACTAGGCACAAACACTTGGTAGCTGCGATCCATTATTATCATACGAGTACAATAAAGAGCGAGTATAATAAGATAATAGTAGGCTATATATATTTTATCATATTATATTTATACTTATGTAAAAAGGAGATGAGAGTAGAGAGAGAAAAAAGGGGTACAGATTTATATAGTCAGCTGTAGCACGAGCATCAATAACTTATGTGAGAGAAATCTAGAGAATATATTAATGGTGTAGTATGTATCTATAGTTAACTATTGTATTAGTAGGCTATTAAATTAGCTATAGATGATGTGTTAATTTCTAGAGCTAGTAGTTAGGTATATTATTAAACTTGCTATAATAACAAGCTATAGTTAATTATACCTGATAATTAATAATTAATTAAATCCTACGCGCACGTACGTGTGGGATAGTTAATCTCGGCATGCATGCAACCGTCGACATATGCGTGACCGAATAATTGAGCGTTGAACGCGAATATGATGGATATCAGCCGATTTAATTTGATGGCTTAGCTTTGTTCTCTGTTCTCTTTTTAGCCCAGTTAACTTCATCCGTTATCATTTCGTTTCCTTCTATTTCTCTTAAAATTCATCTTTAACAATCATTACACGTTTCTGAAAGTGGAAGGCAAACATATTGAAACTAAATAAAGTGAGGATAATCATTGAGATCTGATAAAACTAAAAGTATTATAGTATCTTTATTTTTTATTGGTATATGTGTGATGAGTGAAAAATAAACTTATTTTGGAATGAGACAGTAATTAGTAACTAGGGCTAATTAGTATATGGAGTGGATCTAGCTACCGATAGTAAGATAATTTCTCTGTTCACAAATATAAATATTATTTCTAGATTTTTAAAGTTTGTTCATAAATTTAAGCATTGTAGAGTAAAACTGATCCAATGATCTCAACTCTATTTTTTTCATCTTATCCCAATCATCTTTCTGCTTCCTATATATCCATCTCTAATTTAACGAAGAACACACTATATAATTTTTTAGAACTTAATTTGTACTAAACAATATCGTAGAAATGCTTTTGTTTGTAGACCGAAGGAGTATCAAATATATAGTTGTTGTATATTTCTAATACGATGGATCTTGTTTCGATCACAGCTCAGATCTAAGCTAGGCAGCTAGCTAGGGCCTTGCATATGTCGTACTACTTACCCTTTAAGCTGTAACCGGCCAATGGCACGGCGGCCGTGCTAGCTACTTACTCCAGCTTGCTAGGCTAAGCTAACAACACCTGACTAGATCTGTGGCTGTCACGTACTGTCTGGCTGGCTTCCATAGATGGATACGTCACTCTCTCCATCGAAAAAGAAAACAAAAACTTAACCTAAGAAATGATGTGCTCCCTCCCAATACAATAAGTCTAGATATTTAGGCACTGTTTGGATATAGGGACTAAAATTTAATCCCTGTTACATTAAATGTTTGTACACTAATTAGAAGTATTAAATGTAGATTAAAAATAAAACCCATTTCATAACCTGGGCTATTTTGCGAGACGAATCTATTGAGCCTAATTAATCCATAATTAGCCTATGTGATGCTACAGTAAACATGTGCTAATAATGGATTAATTAGGCTTAAAAAATTTATCTCGCGAATTAGCTCTCATTTATGCAATTAGTTTTATTATTAGTCTATATTTAATACTCTTAATTAGCGCCTAAACATCCGATATGACATGGACTAAAATTTAGTCTCTGAATCCGAACACCACCTTATTGTATTAGGAGAGGTCATATCCTCTCCTCTCCTAGGTTAAGTTTTTTTTAACAGATGGAGTACCAGTGTAGCTTAAATTAGCCAGCTTGAGGCACACACTGTCTATCATATACTACCTCCATCCCAATAATTATCGTTTTGAGTTTTTATTTGTAACGTTTGATCATTCATCTTATTCAAAAGATTATGGAATTATTATTTATTTTATTTGTGACTTGCTTTATTATCAAAAATATTTTAAGTATGATTTATCTTTTCTATATTTGCACTAACTTTTAAGTAAGATGAATGATCAAACGTTGCAAATAAGAAGTCAAAATAATATCTAATTTGAGAGGGAAAGAGTTTAATCTCCATATGCGTTAGCTACCTAGGCCTGTCTTGCAACATGCGTGTAGCTAGCTATAGCTTTCTTAGATAACCGAAATGGTTTTAGATCCAAAACATACATGTGCCATTAACCTATTTGATCTTAATTACGTACGGCATCTTCCCTAAAAGATTTTCTTTAAAAACTTTGTCCGTGCATAGCTGCAAAAAATTAAAAGAAGTCTTTTAGGAATCTAGAGTAGTTTCCATGTGATTAACGAGTAGTAGTAGTAGGATTAAACATTGCATCACATAATTGGATATACAAGGCTGTAACTTGTGTTGAGAATAAAATTACCATTGAGTTTGTGCGCTTATCATATGGAGTTCTTTATTTTAAAGGAGTGAGCCAGGATAATGACTATGTATATAATGCTAGGTTCTACATAAAAGACTCCCTACTTACATAACTGATCTTTTATCGTGGTACCTAAAATATAAATATCTCGGTTAGATTTAGAACCGATATTAAAGATATTTTTAGTACTGGTTCTAAAAGACCAAACCCCAAAAACATCTTTAGTTGCGGTTGGTAACACCAACCGAGACTAAAGATAGAAGATGCCTCCAGGGTTAGTTAAAAAGAAAGTATCTCTATCCAAGTCGGATGTGCGTGGTAGGTGGGATGGTTATGCGCGCGCATGAGGGCTTCGGTGAGAGATCTTGAGTTATTATGCCATCTGGTATATTTTTTAACTTATTATGCATCTTTAGTATCAGTTATTCCAACCGGTACTAACTTTATATAGTCTCAATAATTTAGTACCAGTTGCTATAACTGGTACTAATGGGGTTACAAATCGGTACAAACAATCATCTCTCCAGTAGTGACTCTTGGGGTTAGGTTAGGAACTTGAGGTCTTGAATGGTGCAAAATATAAATGTGTAGGGATATGTGTGCTATTTTGTAATATTTTCACAAGGAAAGTTCCATATACCTTATTGATCTTACAAATTAAGTATAGATATATACAGGTGGTCGGTGGTCAGTTCTCATATAATCATGAGTTAATGGGTATGTTAGTTTTTGAGAGAACAGTTAATCTTTTGTGGTATTTTAGATTTACCATAACCTATACTACTATAAAAGATAGATAGTAGTGGTGGTGACTGCCACCACCATCCCCAACTACCCATGTGGAGCCCACAAAAAGTAAAAGAAGACTTTGACTTTTTGCGGGTATGTTAGTTTTAGAGAGAACAGTTAATCTTTTGTGGTATTTTAGATTTACCATAACCTATACTACTATAAAAGCAAAAAAATTGACATTTTGACCCTTTACAAAAGCTAATTCGGAAAATGAACCGTCGTAAAAACTTATTCCAAAAATAAACCGGAGGTTTAGCACCTTACAACCTGGCACTGAACTCAGGCACATTAGCGCCAGGTCAACAGGCGCTGAATGCCATGCCACCGTGGATGGGTTGCCGAGTTGGCAGGATGTCGTGGCGAACCTCAGCGCCACCCGACTTGGCGAGGAGATAACCAACAGTAGCGCCGGCTTATTTGGCGTTGAAGTGGGAAACTTAGCAAGTTTTCCCATGGAGATGTGCTCGGTCGGACACTTCAGCGCCAATATATTTGGCGCGGAGTTTGCGAATCTTAGCACCGTTCGATTTGGCGCTGAGCCTTGGTTGAGATATTAGTTATATGCTGCCTTTTGTCCTGGGTTTAGTCAGATTACAACAGTCAGAAGGCAGCGCATTTCATGCAATACGAGTGTGGAAAGCATCGCTGCGAAATGAAAAGAAGAAGAAAGAAAAGCATTGAGGGCAAATATCCATGCATTACTTAAGTACATAACGAGGTTTTAGGAGGTCCATACACATAACAGGCATACATTAATAGGTCCTTACAATAGTATTCAGGCCTTAGTCAGAACTAGGAGGGCAAATCATGCAGTACCATTATAGTGGTTGCAACGAGAGAACCATTAGCCCTAGAACTACGGTAGTTGCGTTAGGAGCATGCACAAAAGTAAAGTAGTGCCAGACTTGGTGCCGGTCCCATCAAGCGAAGCGAGAAGCAGCGACGACGATGATACATATGACGATGGCGACGATGGCAGTGGCAAAGGCTTGGAGGATATTGAAGCTGGAGTGAAGGCGATGAAGCTCAGCCTCTAGTTCGCCGTTTCGGGTAGCTAAGGTGGCGACATGAGTCGACATGGTACCTGCAGCGGACTGGAAGTGGGGTATGTCATAAATGCACACTTGTCAAAATCTAGATGCATTTCGAAATGAGAAATTAACAGTATAGGCACGAATAGAACATGATAGACATTGCTTTCTATATAATAGATGGTGTGAAGTTGAATTGCAACGCTTCCCATATGGAACACAATCTTTTGATTTTGGTAAATCTATTAGTTAGTACCATCAACGAATTTGCATTTGACAATACGAGTTAGGATGAATGAATTGCATGTTTTCGTTATAACATCATTTATGTCGAACAGAAATTGAAAAAATATTGTTCAAGCAGAGACAACATGCACAATTGTAAGGGCATCGTATGTAGTTAGGTGAGCAAAAGCACGGCGAGAAGCCGGAGATGGCGGAGGAGATGGATCGAGGAGGACCAACGAGGCAATGTGGGCGTTGGCAGCTGTCCACATTGGCAACGGAGAGGAACCAGAGCTGTCGTTGGAGTCACTGTCGGTGTCACCAATCGTTGCCGAAGGGGTGGTCGGCTGAGGCTGGGAGGGCCCTACGATACCCGAGGTTGGGGTATTGGATGCCCTTCCGGAGGGGGCCACGGCCGACGGCGGAGGGCGACTAGAGGTCCTCCCCCCGGGAGCAGTCGCTGCGGCACGGACTCCCCTCGAGTTCCCCTCTGCAGCGGTAGTCATCGCGCTACCTCCAGCGGAATTCCCCTCGGTACCCGGCTCAACCTTAACCCTAACTAGGCCAAACCCTTCTGGTGGCGTCAGACGGCCACTCCGTAGCTGCATTGGCCGGTAGAGTGGCCGGGGATGGTGGGTGTGGATGGTCCCGAGGTGGGGATTAGGGTTTGGGAGGCGAGAGAGACGGGAGGAAATGCGAGAACGACGGGAGGAAGAAGAAGAAGCTCGGGCTGGGATATATATAGGGCGAAACCTCAATGCCAATGCGGGTGGCACCGACCTGTAGGACTTAAGCGCCGTCGGGGGTGGCGCGGTAAAGGCCCAACCGAGGGAGTGGGATGCGGTACAATGTCAGCGCCAAAAATGCGGCGCTGACCTTGAACAATTCAGCGCCAAGGCGGTTGGCGCTGAACACCTGGCCCGAGTGCTATCCTGCCTGTACAGTGTCAGCGCCAATTACCATGGCACGGAAGTTGCCTGATTCAGCGCCGGGGAGAAGTTGATGACAGGGTTGGTGCATTTCGACACAAAATGGGGAGAGGGTAGGTCAGCGCCAAGGCCGTTGGCGCGGACATTGCTAATCACAGTGCCACTGTACTGGAGCGCTGAGGTGGTCCGTTGGCAGATGCTTGTCGGCTGTACCTCAGCGCCAAATTTACTGGCGCTAACATTCTAAAAGTCAGCGCGATATTCCTGGAGCACTGAATGTCAGCGCCAGCTTCTTGGAGCGCTGATGGTACTGATGGAAGGGTTTCGGTGGTCAGCGCCAAATTGATTGGCGCTGAACTACGCCATGACAGTGCCACTCTATTTGGTGTGGAGGTTGGACAGGCAGAGGCTTTCACAATCATTCAGGCAGGGATTTGTAGCACAGAAACAGAAGGGTCACACAATCATTCATCAAGGCATTCACGATCATTCCGGAACATTCTCTGAGCTGACACAATAACACAAAATAGCAAGCACATGCATAGGTACTTCATTTCACAAAAGGGTCACCTAGCACACCATAAGCAGAAATGACATGGTGGTTCGTAGTTCTACGATGCCTAACACACAAGTTCAGCGATTCCTTAATTCTTCGACTTCTTCCTAACTTGACCCGGAGTAAACCTGTCCGGCTGTTTGACGGCCCTACGTGGGCGATTCGCCTACGATGGTTGTGGGCGATTCGGCTGCAACGGCTGTGGTGCATCGTGGAGTTGGGAAGGGCCAATCTCGTCCGCCTCCTCGTCCTCCTTATCCTCCTGCTCATCCTCCTCCACATCGTCCTGCTCCTCCTCCTCATCATCTTCATCCCCCTGCACCTCTTCCTCGTTGGCGTCATCCTCACCCCCTGCTCGTCCTCCTCGTCGGCTGCACGACGGCCCCATGGATTCCTTGATGACTCGCCGGTCATCCTTGCAGATCGACGGACCTGCGGCTCAACAACGTCCACGGCCCTGCACCCCAGCCGTGCCGCCAACTTGCGACAACGCACACGAAGTGTCTGCAAGCATCTGGGATGTCAGTACATAATCAGTGCAATGCATCATAGGTAAATGCAATAATTAAGCTTTACATGCAGCGCGCTTCGTAGGGTGGAACTCTCCCCCTCCGAGCCGGGAGCAACTCCAAGGGCCACGCCAGCATCGTTCACTGTTCGTAGGAGCTCATTAGCCTGAAACAAAATTATAATGTGAGACGAGTATAGTAGTAAACATGAGAATTTTGGGAGGAAGGAAACATTCATTTTTCTCACCACTCGATCACGCAATGGTCCGTTCTCAATGGTGGAGCCTCGACGCGTGCGGGTGTCATACTCATTGTCAACCTCTTCGTCGGAAGCCTCGTTTGCAATATCATCGGCTATCCACGCTGGACGTAGGAAGAGGCGGTAGTTGTTCCTTAACCACTGGAGGTACTCATCAAATTGTCGCTTGTTGTGCATAGTGCCGTCCAGCACTCTGTTCCTCTTGTAATCGAGCCAATCCTAGCAGTGCCGCCAGTGGTAGGTCTGCCAATCTGTGATGCGCTTGTTTTTCCTCCTGTCGAGCCTAAATAAGAGAATTGTGCAATCTCCAATTGTTAGTTTGCTTGCTTGTTTGACGAGTTATATGTTTGCTTAATTTACTGGGATTAATTGAAGTAAAGACTTTATAATCTTACTTGTGCAAATCGATGTCCGTGGAAACGACTTGCGGGGGGTAGTTCTGGCGTCTCCCGAACTGACGCATAACTCGGTGGCACAGAAGGAACTCCACCGCGTGGAAGCAAACCAAAGGGAAAATTAATGCCTTCATCTCATGTTCCACATTGCACATGGCGTTCAGCCCCAACTCATTAACTTCCTGTGAGCGGTAAGGCTCCCATTCAACCTTCGAGGAGACATAAAATAAATTGGTCAGTTCGGAAGCTATGCATAGAACGAAGAAATTAACTGAAACAACATTTACCTGCGAGGGGTGGAGACTATCAATCTCGTTGGTGTAGTGGCGGTACATGGCTACCTTACGACCCGCTGGTTGTGGAACCTCGAAAAACAAGTATGCCACTGTAGGGCGCCTATCAGGGTCAGCTATAGGCCAAGGCGGGTGCCTACGCCAGGACGGCCTAGCAACAGGCAAACGCAACCACATCCAAATCTGCATAAATACACGAAATGAAATTCATGAATTGGTTTGCAATTTACTAAACCCTCCTTTGACACTATTTGTAGCTTTCAACTAACTTGGAGTAGCCAGAGACAACCACTGAGTTTGGAGTCCTTACTCCTCCTCCTGCAAGCATCGCACAGCTGGCGATAAAGCCAAGCTAGGGCAGCTGAACCCCAGCTGTACCCTCCCGCCTCTGTCCAATCTCTGAGCAAAGGTAGCCACATCCATGATGCCATGTCACCTCCGGAGTCTGGGAATATCACGGTCCCAAAAAGGTGCAGAACGTACTCCCTGCAGTGCCTGTCAACCGTGGCATCGTCTGTGTTAGGGGGGCATTCCTCAAAGGTCTGTCGCAGCCAGGAAAGTGGTACTCCTGCTGTCTTGGACAACTTCTGTCCTTCAGGGGGTTCTGGAGGAGACTGTCCCAACAACTCCTCCACCATACCTCTCCATCCACCTGACCTTGTATCACCCGAAACAGCTAAACCCTTTATTGGGAGGCCTAGAATCTTTGAAACATCCTCAAGGGTGACCGTCATCTCTCCACACGGTAGGTGAAACGTGTGGGTCTCGGGCCGCCAACGGTCCACCAGTGCGGTCAGTGCTAGCCCGTTGTACACCGGCATACCCCTCTGGGCCATGTTGGCGAAGCATAGAAGCTTGGCAGCTTTCAGCTTCAGGATGAAGCGAGCATCCAAAGTTATGGTAGGGATGTGGTTGCGAACTCGAAGCACCGGGAGCACCTGCGCCATAAACAATATGACACATGTTAGATTTCATATATTAATGGCCGTTAATTAGGATGAAAGGCGAAATGGGCAAAATATTAATTTTTGTACCTCCCCTACTGCTATCCTGGGTGCCCGATGCTCCGCTTCGTAGTACTCCTCTAGAGCTAGTGGGTGCTCCATCCTGCAAAAAAGGGAAATGCAATATATTAGTATTTACATGTATGAAGAAAGTAGTAAGAACATATATTGCAAAATTAAGAATGTGTGCACGCCTTACCTCCCGTCTAGCACTAGATGCCCCCCTTCTAACTCTACGCCTAGAACGCCTTGAGGGACGATCCTTCGATTTGTCTCGCCTTGGACACGTGGTTTTCTTGTGACCCTCTTGATGGCATATGGAACATCGATTAGGGACGGGGGCTTCAGAATTGGTCGGGTTAGCTTGTGGAGTTCGTGCATAACCTCTATCCATGTCATTCTTGAACCTTTTAGACCTCCTTCTACCACGTCTATTTACCAAAAGTGACATGTCCGGCATGTAGAATTCTCCATCGTACGTTGGCCACTGCGATGGACTTAAGTACGGCTCGAACCTAGGGGCATACGTGTTTATCAAGGTTTGATTGCTGAAATCATTGCACAACCTTGGCGGAACCTCGACATCCAACCCTCTTAGCCTACATACAGTTATCATGTGTGAGTATGGCATGTGGTATAGCATAGGCCGTTGGCATGTACAAGAATTCTGGGATGCCACAACACAGTAGTGTCTTCCTCCCCACTAAACTCCCCCAGGGGTGACTCCACCTTGCTCGGTTACCTCATATTTAACAGACTCAAAATCAAATAGTACGGCACGTTGCCCCAACGTTCTCCTCTTCTGTGTCTTTAGTTCATTCGCGACCCTATCCGGCCACATCTTGCCAGCTCGAAAGTTAGCGGAAGCTTCCTTGTGCCTATCAACGAACCACGCATTGCTCTTACTAAAAGTGTATGCCACAATTGCGGTCACAGGCAATTTTCTAATACCCCGAAGAACATTGTTGAAACTTTCTGCAAAATTATTTGTCATAAAACCAAATCTATGCCCCCCGTGTCAAACGACCTCACCCACTTCTCCTTGTCTGCCATATTATCCTCTAACCACTGCCTAGCTCGCTCGTCTATCAACTCCATCAGATGATTAACTTCTTGAAGGAAAATAGGCTTCTCATTAATTTGGATGATACGTTCCAGATCCTTCATTTGACGCGTTGTTGCCCCCGTGCTGAAGAAGTTTGCACAGAAGTGATGCATGCACCATCTATGGTTAATTGAAGCATGTCTGGGGATTACATCGTTGATTGAGTTCATGATTCCAGGGTGCATGTCAGATATTACACAACTGGCTCTAGCGGGTCCAATCAACCGTGTCCTTATGATACGCAAGAACCATCTCCAATTTGGTGTGCTCTCCTTCTCTACTAGCGCAAATGCAAGTGGCACAAGACTATTTCCAGCATCAATCCCAATCGCTGTCAACAAGGTACCACCAAACTTGCCAGTTAAGAACGTCCCATCTACTGCAAGCACCGATCGAAGATGTACAAAAGCTTCCACGGCCTGCCCAAATATCCATGCGGCTCGACCAAAAACGCGTCTTACGACCCCATTCACATTTCTTGATTTCTCAGGATGTGGCTCAACACAATAGTACATTGAAGGATTCCTTGCCTTCATAGCATTCAACACAGTAGGCAACCGGACGTAAGCCTCATCCCATTCTCCAAAAATGACCCTCATAGCCACTTGCTTCGCACGCCAAGCTTTACCATAGGATGGGCGGTACTTGAAGATCAGTTCCACAGCTTCTACTATAGCAGCGGCAAAGATTGTAGGTTTACCCCTTACAAATGGTTGCAACCTATTTCCAATGAAATTTGACGTTAGCTGCAAGTGCTTCCCCGATGCCACTGCACTTCCACAAGTATGCCCTTCCCCCAACCCGGTTATCTTCCACCTATTTCCCTCCCCCTTCCGAGCTCGAACCTCCCATTTGCACGATTTTTGCTGACATGACACCGTGTACCTAACAGCTGCGTCCGAATACTTCACACGATATGGCCGGTGCACACGAATTGAGTACGACTGCAGCCATATCTTCAATTCATCCATGGATCGGAATTCCAACCCTTTCCTCGGCTCGGCACCCATTTCATCCAGTCCACCGTTGTATTCTGGGTCACCATCGGCAACCGCAAGGTCGGCATTACTAAGATCCTCAAATATTACAGTGCTAGCGTCCCTCCCCACTACTTTCTTGAACACTTCCTTTTCTTCCATTGACATCCTGCATACCGGACGGTCATCTTCTGAGTTTGAAGCGTACTCATCCTCGTATGCTTCATCCGAATCATCGGTCCTTTCATCCAACAATGTAGGGTCCAGCCCGTCATGTTCCAACGCTTCAGCACACTCACTATAAGTACACGCCCCTTGCCGCATCAGATCTCAAAGAGCACTTACTTTCTGACTATCAGTCATTTGTTCAAACTCCTCCTCATAGTCATGATCTCCCTCTACTCTTTCATCATTTCTCCTCGGTTCATCCGTTCCTAAGTCTTCTGTATCCTCCCTCTCACTATCGGGCACAACGGTTCGACCTGACGCCCTCGTGGACGAACCACTCTTTGATTCATACTCATCATTGCCCGTTGCTTCATTTCTAGGCTCATAGTACAAATGTGGCTCATCTACTTCGGGGCCTCGTTTTGCTTTTACGATACAACCCTTACATACTTCTCTCACTTCTTTAGTGGCAACCACATCAAGAGACTTGAACTGTGAGTCGTTCACTATCTCAACGTATGCTTCCCATTCGGTCTCGCCGTTCAACTCTAGCATTTTCTTATGTGAAATTGGCCCTCCCCCTACATCATATCTACCTTGCATGCAAACCACCTCGTCGGACCAACCCAAAATATCCCTCGTACGAGACACGAGCTCTTCAAAGCTAGGCTTAGATGGAAAAACAATGGTCTTCACTGACATCCCTTCGAACTTACTACCACCATTACTCGACTCTTTCACACTTCCACCATAGTGGACACGAACAGCTCTCTCCATCTACAAATTATGACCACCATCGAAAATAATCACGACTATTAGTACAACTATTTCAATTAAATAGCACAACAGGCACTATAACACTACGGTCACTCGTACGATTTCTCTATGAACTTTATGACAATGTTATAAATAACCCCTTACAAAACCCTAACCAATCCCTAACCAAAACCTATTACCAAACCCTAATCCAAAACCCTAACCAAACCACTAAACCCTAAACCACATCCCTCATTCCAACTATGGTTCCTTATCAATGCATCGTAAATTACCCTATCCAACTCAATTAACCGATGAATGAATTAAACCCTCATCCCTCATCCCTTCCAACCCACTTTCTTCACCCAACCAAATCACAAAATGCAAACTAAATCGGATGTTTTCGAGGGTATTACCTTACACCACAACCTCCACCACTTATCCCCTCCCAACCCCCTTGATTCCCCAACGAATGGAGGAGTATTAGGGCTTGGAGGGGAGAGGTGCCATCACCGTCGCCGCCTGCGTCGAGTGAGGAGGGAGGTTAAATGAGAGAGGATACCTCTCTCGGCTGGCCCGTGCGCGCCTAAAAGACTCAAAGTTCAGCGCCATACCGAATGGCGCTGAACTTTGACATCTCAGCGCCGAGTCGGGTGGCGCTGAAATTTGACACGTCGGACGGATGACTCGGCTAGCCATCCACGGTGGAACGGTAGTCAGCGCCAGGTCAGTTGACCTGGTGCTGACATGCCTAAGTTCAGCGCCAGGCTATTTGGCGCTGAGCCCCTGGTTCATTTTTGCAATAAGTTTTTGGCACGGTTCATTTTCGGAATTAGCTTTTGTAAAGGGTCAAAATGTCAAAATTTATGCTATAAAAGATAGTAGTGGTGGTGGCTCTACCACCACCCCCCCAACTACCCATGTGGGGCCCACAAAAAGTAAAACAAGAGTTTGACTTTTTCCTATAGCCCCCACAGGCCAAACCTTACACAAGAGAAATATGATAATCGAATACTCTTATTATGGATTTTTTTCATCGCTCTAGATAATAGGAATAACATCTTTAAGAGGCTTTAAAAATATATACAATAATCTACTTATATATATATATATGGCAAGACTATTCTACACCCCCTATAGTATAACTATTCTATACCCCTCCCGATCCCCCCTCATCCTCTCGCGCCTCTCCATCGCTCCCCTCCACCCTCCCCCTTTTTTCTCCTGATCCCCCCTCCACTCCTCCCCTTTTTTTGAGAGAGAAAAAATAAACGAAAAATTTGCTTTCAATGGGAATTAAACTCAAGACCTTCAACTCAAATTACCACATGACACTAACCAGTAGGCTATGTCTTAATTGTGATAGATTTTTCTTAGTAAAATTTTATCTTCTCTGATCCGTGTAATATTTGGCACGAAACATGTAGTAACGATACTGGGATGGTTGTTACTGTACACTTCAAACCATCTTACTGCACTATCGGAAATCTTTTATTACACGACTACAGTACTAGTGTTCTTGTACTACTGTTTTAGGTAAGAGAGGTGCATTGTCATAAGTTGGTACGAGTGCTAATAGTACTTCTCTTTGCACACACAAACTTACGTAGTAGTAGGAAGCTAAGTACATGTGTTATTATATATTTTCTCCTTTTTAGAAAAATAAAAATAAATTGGTAAATTCAAGACTTGAATCCATGATCTCATAGTGCATAGCAAGTTCTTCTAACCGATCCATCCAATGATGTTATTTGTTTTAAGGATTATTGGTTATTTCTTTTGTATCTCACTTTGTGAGAGAAATATAGTGACCGATTCTAATCTCTTTCACTCCCACTATAGAATAAAAATAGATATGATATTACAAAACTCATAAGATGTTACTATGTTTCAGTAGTACTATTATCGTATAAGTACAGTAACACGTCACGTTACTGCAAAACATATAGGACGTTATTACACTTTTTGTAACGAACATTGTGGTAAAATTATAGTAAACTAGTAATCGAAATAAAAATATATAGGTTAAAGTCTCACATGCTAAATATACTTGTTACTACAAAAAATAGGGTGTTACTGCATGACAGGTACATGTTACCACATGTTTATGCAGTAACACTATTAAAAAAAGCAGTAAGACACATTGTTACTGCAAAACTTATAATCTTTACTACACTCTTACAGTAACATCACGATGGAATTGTAGTAACGTACAACATACAGTAGTAACAAGTAATGCTATAGTATTAATACTTGTGGTGAGTCAAATTCCAAAAAAGTCAAGCTTTGAAGAACAATATCTCTCACGTGATGTACTATTTTTTTAAAATTGTTTGCACCATGATGCTAGAAAAAAATTGCTTATCAAAAGTAGATCCGTCATGACTATATTTCAACTATATTTGAGCGTTGTTACTACACGTAAGACACAATGTTACTACACGGTGATCGTCGCGTTACTGCACTATTCCGCGAGACGAGAGCTGAGAAGAGGTGGGTGGTGGGGGAAATTAGCAGGCGGTTTGACCGGGGGTTGATTGACGTGGGGTGCTTTGACTGACCTTTGACTAAGGTGTAAGATGGGTTTTGGGTTCTTAGAATGGAGGGGAGGTGTGTTTAGCCTTTCGGAGGGAGGGGTATAGAATAACTATTATATACTCCGAGTGTAGAGTAATTTTGCTATACATACATACATATACATAGATAGATAGTAGCTAGTAGCGCGTCATGCAAATCGAAAGTTGATTTTACGTGAGCTTGGCAACAGTGCAGTCATGGCGAGAGCGAAGAAAGGGACAAGGAACTGTCGCTGATGTTGGCCGCCATGTGCCAATATATTTAAGGCCTTAAAAGTCGTTGTTTGTTGCGATTTAAATCTAATTAATCAACAATAATGGATCATTAACAGGAGATAAAAATCTCACTCAAATAATATATAGTAGAACGACAATTTGTTTTCTTTCTCAACGTGTGCATGGTTTGTGTGTGCATGTGCGCATACATGGTCCATATATATCTCCAGCTCGATCACAGTACGTGTGGACAAATTGTTAAGCTTAATTATACAATCAAGACAAACTAGCTTTACATAAAGTGGAGGACGTATATATGCATGTATTGTACAAGATTTGCTTAGCCGGCCAGTACTTGGCCGGTGCATAGATTGTTTTTAATAAAAAACCCCCTAAAAACCCTCCAACATATATATCTTACGTGGTTTAGGGATATTCTTATCTTTCCTAACACGTTTTTCAATATCTATTAGCGAATTACACAAATTTTAAATGTTTTGCAGCAGAATTTATCTTTATATCACAACTTATTAAAAAATCAATAAGCTTTTGATACTACGAATGTACACAAATTTACGTCCATATCGATCTGGTTAAAATTTAACGAATGTTTTTACTAAATATCACATATTAACATGATCAGTTAATTAAAAGGAGTATATCTCTACAGTGGTGTGGCTGGGTAAGCCTAGGTTTTAGTGTTTGTATGCGCACGCCTACGTTTACGTGGCTAAGCTAGCCACGTCGTCATCATACGTTGTCGGGAAGCTAGGTAGGGCGATCGTCTAATTGCCTGCCCGTGTACAGATATATGCATGTATGGGCCGCCGTCGTTTGGTTTGGCATGTAGTGTTAGACTGATGCTGTTTAGACGTAGGGGGCTGCAGTTCTTCCGGTGGTGGTGGGGATTAGGGATGCTGAATTGTTATTTAGTGCAGATGTGTTTTCAATCTTTGTTTTTTTTTCTAAATATACTTAAACTATCACTATTACCGGTTGTAGTAACCAAGATCAGTAAATCGAGATTAAAGATCTCTCAACTCAGTTCTTACACGCGTTACCATCCTACCTAGTACACACATTTGATTTGGATAGAGATAATTTCTTTCTAAACTAATCCTGGAGGCATCTTTAGTACCGGTTGGTAACACCAACCGGGACTAAAGATGTTTCTAAGAATTTGAACTTTTAGAACATGTACTAAAGTATCTTTAATAACCAGTTTTTAATCCAACCGAGATAATCATGTTTTGGACCTAGGATAAAAGATCGTTTCTATAGTAGTATGTGAAAATCTTTGTGTGAAAGACTTATATTTAATATGTGCGTTGAGAAAGTAATTCGGTAGCGGTTAGGCCTCACACTGGGGTCAGGTTAGGATCTGGAATAGGTTTAAAATCGTAAGGACTTCAAACTCACTCTGAAATTAAAAGGATGCATTAATTGTGGATCACAAAAGGCTAAGGATCAATACGTAGGCCTAGGTCGATAAATGAACCTAGGTTAAAGTGTATAAGTACACTTGTCTAATGTAACCTAATCGCTACCTGTCGCACGCGACTACTCCCGTTATCCCATTCCCACTTTACCACACACAAAGGTGTCAACCTCCTCCTAACAGCCTGACGAAGCGTGACTTCTTGAAGTAGGCATGGATCTCCTTCGTTCTTGGCTTGACTAAGCAACGGTAGGTTGGCATCCAGCTTTTTCTCTCTTTCCTTGCTTTGTTGGCCTCACTGCCTCAGCTCGTAGGCTCAGTGACAATGGACGGTTCTTCCAACGATCTCTCTTCGGCAAGGTTTCAACTACGTGCCTACCATCCGATCTCTCCCATCCAGGGACATGGGACCGGTGTTGGGTCCAATTTTTTTCCCTAAGGCACATGTCAGGCTGTGAAATAGGTGAAGGATGCTGAGGGAGGGGGAGGGGTTCGAGCCCAACCTACTCTTGAGATCTGTTTGGTATAGCTCTAACTCCACCTCTTACTAGTGCAAATCCTCTCATCTGTGACGGGCTGTAACGTAACTGCATTTTACGGGCCGTCACAAAGAATACATCTCAAATGGGTCTAAAAAGAGACCGATTGAGATATGGTCGGAGAGACATGTTAAATGTGCATAGAACTCAAGCCCGTCACGGATGACACATATCTTTGACGGGCCCTAGTTTAGGCCCGATTGCGATAACCTTAAATATCTCAATCGGGCCGTAGTTAGAGCCCGTCACAGATGACAATCATCTGTGACGGGCCCCAACTTGAGACCCGTTTGAGATATTTAAGGTATCTCAATCAGGTCGTAATTGGAGCCCGTCACAGATGATTGTCATCTGTGACGGGCACTAGCTTGAGGTCCGTTTGAGATAAAAACAAAGCCCGTCACAGATGGCACTCCTCTGTGACGGGCATTTTTTTAGGCCCGATAAAGATAACTTATATGCCCGACAGAGAAGTCATTTTTTTGAACCGTTACAGATAGTTATTGCACACTATAAATAGCCGTAACTACCAGTGTAACTGTATCCCACTATTCACAATTTTGGTGGGAGGTTGGAGGGGGCGAAATTTTAATTTTTTTCCAAAAGAACATAGTAAATTCATAAAGGTAAGTGACAAATAGTAATCAGTACTTTAGACAAATCATCAATTCTCATTAATTTAGCAATATTTATCTTATAAGATGTTTCTCTGATTATTTTTTCATTTCTGTAGCGATGGATCGAAGTTGGATGTATGCGAAATCTGTGAAACGTCATAGTCAAGAGTATAGAAATGGGGTATTAAATTTTATAAACGCCGCGGAGGAGGATAGGAAAAGAAGAAACAACGATTACATGTGTTGTCCATGTGCAGATTGCAAGAATGAGAATATGTTTGATAGCCGAGTGGACGTACACGCTCATCTGATACAACGAGGATTCGTGGAGGGTTACACATGTTGGGTCAAGCATGGAGAACAAGAATCAGTAAGTGGTGCAGCTGTAGACAGTACTGGTGCGCAAAATCAGGAAGATGAAGATGAGCATGACATGTTTGTACCTTCTCCACTAGGCGGTGAAATGGTTGATGTTGATCATGATCTGCTGCAAGACATGTTACGTGACGTTGAGGATCCAACCTACAACGAGAGAGATTCCATAAAGTTCAGCAGGTTGGTCAGTGACTCGCAGACGCCTCTGTACGCCGGATGCAAAGCAAAGCACACCAAATTATCAGCTACCTTGGACCTAATAAAGCTGAAGGCAAGTAGTGGATGGACAGACAAGAGTTTCACGGAGCTTTTGGGAATTTTGAAGGCCTTGCTGCCTGATGGGAACACATTGCCCGAGACGACATATGAAGCAAAGCAGGTTTTGTGTCCCCTGGGGTTAGAGGTCCGTAGAATTCACGCTTGTCCAAATGACTGCATATTGTACCACAAGCAATATGCGGAGTTAGATGCTTGTCCTGTCTGCAAGGACTCTCGATACAAGCGAAAGAAAAGTCCTGACGAAGGAAAAAAATCAAAGCGGGGTGGTCCCGCGAAGGTTTTGTCGTATCTACCTATTATTGATCGTTTCAAAAGAATATTTGCAAACCCCAAGGAGGCGAAGTTAGTATGTTGGCATGCCACGGAGAGAAGGAACGACGGTATGCCAAGACAACCAGCGGATTCGATTCAATGGAGGAATATCGATCGAAAACACAAAGACTTTGCTGCCGACCCCAGAAACATGAGGTTATGTCTGTGTACAGATGGCATGAAACCTTTCGGAGTCATGAGTAGTACTCACAGCACCTGGCCAGTTCTTATTTCAAACTTTAACCTACCGCCATGGTTGTGCTTTAAAAGGAAATATATTATGCTGTGCTTGCTAATCCAAGGACCGAAACATACACGCAGCCGATGGTTGAAGAAATCACGAAAGATGGTTTATATGGGTCATAGGAGGTGGCGCCCGCTACGTCACGCATTTCGATGGAAGAAGAATATTTTTAACGGTAAGAGAGAACTTCAGCCTGCTCCCAAGGATTTGTCCGGAGATGAGGTCCACAACTTGGTCAAGGACATAACCAACGAGTTTGGGAAGAAAAGAAAACGTAGTCAGGCAAAGGACAAGGGTATGTGGAAGAAAAAGTCTATATTTTGGCGATTACCTTACTGGAAAAATCTTGAGGTCCGTCATTGCATTGATCTCATGCATGTAGAAAAGAATGTGTGTGAGAGTTTGGTTGGACTGCTGCTAAATATTCCCGGCAAAACAAAGGACGGGTTGAACGCAGACCTTGATATACAGGAAATGAACATTCGCAGTGAACTCTAGCCCGTAACAGATGCAGAGACAGGTAGAGTGTACCTCCCTCCAGCTTGCCACACACTGTCGAAGGATGAGAAGATCGCAATGTTATCATGCTTGAAAGATATCAAAGTTCCATCGGGCTATTCAGTGAGGATTAGTAAGTACGTCAAATCGGAAGACCTAAAACTGGTTGGAATGAAGTCGCACGATTGCCACGTGCTAATCAGACAAATCTTGCCAGTTGCTATCAGAGGCATTCTTCCACCCCAAGTCCATCATACGATCCAACGTCTATGCGCCTTTTTCAATGCAATCGGACAGAAAGTTATAGATCCCGAAGATCTAGATGGGTTGCAGATCAATATTATCAATACCCTCTGCCACATGGAGATGTTTTTTTCACTGTCTTTCTTTGATATCATGGTTCATCTCCTTGTTCATCTTGTGAAGCAATAAAACTATGTGGCCCAGCTTTTCTAAGAGAAATGTACCCGTTCAAGAGGTACATGGGAATTCTGAAGGCATACGTTCAGAACAGAGCAAAACCGGAGGGGAGCATCATTGAAGGCTACACGACCGAGGAGGTCATTGAGTTGTGCGTGGATTACATGTCCGAGGCCGAACCTATCGGAGTTCCAGCATCTTGTCACGAAAGAAGGTTGTCAGGTGCTGGCACAATAGGGAGGAAAAGAATCAGGCCCTATCAAGCTTCGTACGCGCAGGCTCATTTTGCTATGCTCCAACATATGGCAGAAGTTGGCCCATACTTTGAGGAGCACTTAGCCAAAATCCGGCAGGAGAACTTGGGTCGATCTGAGACGTGGATTAACAGAGAACATAACTCTCGGTTCAACGCATGGTTCAAGAATCATGTCACACTGTCGACGGATATCCCAAATGAGACAGTACAGTTGTTGGGGATGGGACCGTGTTGGGCCATAGACACATGGCAAGGATACAATATTAATGGATACACATTTTACACCGTCCAGCAAGATGACAAAAGCACAGTGCAAAATAGCGAAGTCCGTATAGATGCCTTCCAGGATCAACTTGGGTCGAACACATACTACGGCCGCATTGAGCAGATCTGGGAGCTGAACTACGTGAAGTTCAAGGTTCCTTTGTTTCGATGCCGTTGGGTGAATATACGCACTGGTGTCAAAGTCGATAAGGAAGGCTTCACTTTAGTAGATCTATCCATGGTTGGATACGTCGACGAACCATTCGTACTTGCGAAACAGGTCGAGCAGATTTTTTACATAAAAGACCCCACAAACAAGAAGATGCACATCGTGAGGGATGGCAAGCGCCGAATTGTTGGTGTTGACAACGTCGTCGACGAAGAAGAATACAACCAGAATCATCACGTACGACCTCAAATCTACCTTGACGATGATCCAAAAGAACCTGTGGCATATACTCGATCAAATCATATGGAAGGCATAAGCTTGTGACCGATCCCGTTGTACTTATTTGTTATGTTGTTTTTGGATACTAGGGAAATATTTTGTATTAGTAAAAAAGCTTAGGTAAATTGGTGCAACTTGTAATATATTTTGTTGTGAATTTAGTAAATTTAGTGAATTATTGTACTGCACTTAATTTTTTGGGATAGTAAGTTAATTATTGTGAGTTTAGTAAAATTAGTGAATTTTCATTGTGAAGTTTTTTGTTGCAGTTATTTATTTTCAGTTCAGGCCAAAGATGAACATAAGTGAAATGTCATCTGTGACGGGCTCTAGTGCAGGCCCGATACAGATGACCAAATCTCTATCGGGTCTAGACTACAGCCCGTCACAGATGTCATCATCTGTGACGGGCGCTGGTTCAATGCCCGATAGAGATGACATCATCTCTATCGGGCATTAAAATAGGGCCCATCACGGATGACTACATCGGACAGGCCTTATTTTAATGCCCGATAGAGATGATGTCATCTCTATCGGGCCTACACTAGGGCCCGTCACAGATGAGTCATCCGTGACGGGTTCTAGTTTACGCCCGATTGAGATGATTAATGCCCTTAGTATACGCTGGATCTGGATCGAAAAAATTTCTAAGTCCCGCCACTCCAAGAACCCTAGCACCGCCGCCCTTTGGGATCTCGCCGCCGCCGTCGGTCGCCGTCCCCGAGCCCTCTGCCGCTGCCGCTGTCTGGGAGACCTCCATCGCCGTCCTCCCTCATGCCCTCCCGAGCCCGGTGCCATTGTCCTTCCTCACCGCCACCGAGCGCCGCCGTCCCCGAGCCTGGCCACCGAGCGCCGCCGTCCTCCCTCGCGCCCTCCCGAGCCCGGCGTTGTCGTCCTCTCCCGTCGCCACCGAGCGTCGCCGTCCCTGAGCCCGGCCACCGAGCGCCGCCGCTCTCTGCTCCCTGTGCTCTAGGTAAGTCCACCGAGCTCGGGGATTTTAGTAGATTTTAGTGATGTGTGGATGAATGGATGATATGTGGATGAATGGATGATTTGTGGATGGATGTCTGATATGTGCATTTAATTAGTGATTTAGTGATATGTGGATGAATAGGTTTTAGTTGATTTTAGTGATGGATGATATGTGGATGGATGTATGATATGTGGATTTAATTAGTGATTTAGTGATATGTGGATGAATAGGTTTTAGTTGATTTTAGTGATGGATGATATGTCGATGGATGTATGATATGTGGATTTAATTAGTGATTTTAGTGATATTTGGATGAATAGGTTTTAGCAGATTTTTGTGATGGATGATTGTGGATGGATGGATGGAACTTAGTGATTTTAGGACTCCCTGTTCTTGGTGATATTAGGACTTAGTGAATTTAGTCAAATGTAGGTTATTTTCGTGATTTTAGGGTTAGTGAGGTTATTTTAGTGAACTTTAGTGAATTTAGTGAAATGTAGGTTATTTTAGTGATTTTAGGGTTAGTGAGGTTATTTTATTGAACTTTAGTGATTTTAGGTGAAATGTAGGTTATTTTAGTGATTTTAGGGTTAGTGAGGTTTTTTTAGTGAACTTTAGTGATTTTAGTGCATAGTTACAATGTTAGATAAAGAATCCGAGGTGCCTAGGGTCTGACGTTGGTTTGATCGAGTCCTATGTGAATTCACAAAACCGATTAAGACACCGTCAGACCCCAGTGCACCTCGGTTTCTGTCATTTTTTGGTAATTAGTCATCTCTATTATTAAAGTTAGTACGTACATACGTAATTTGCGAAACGCATGTGAAGTTCAAACTAGCGGACTTATTTTAGTCTAGATAGTACGAACATTATCAAATCGTCGCAGAATCCGAGGTGCCTAGGGTCTGAAGTTAGTTCGGTCGAGTTAGTGCACTCACAACACCGATTTAGAAACCTTCACACCCTAGTGCACCTCGGTTACTGTCATTTTTTAATAATTACTCATTTATGTTAGGACTTTGTTTCTAGATTATCAAATCATCATAGAATACGAGGTGTTCCGGGTGCCAAGTTGGTTTGGTTGGGTCAGTACATGTACGGAACCTTCCAAGACACCTTGGCAACCAGAACATTTCGTAATCTGTCATTTTTTGAAAATTAAGAAACGTGTAAAAAGAAGCGAGGAGGAGCCAGAATCAAGTAAAGTAGAATAGTTCAGTTCGAGCAAGTAATTTTAGCTATGGTAGTACTTAGTGATTTTGGATCTTAGTGATTTACGAAGTTATATGCATCCAGTGCCAACGGTCTATAATATCAAAGTTACTACTTACATACGTAATTTGTTTACAAAATTAATTAACTTTGTTATTTTGTAAGTTATTTAGACGATGTCTCAGCAAGGTGAACCAATGTCGATGACAACTAGTGGCTCCTCAAGGGCACGCGGTCGTAGGACAGGGAACAGAATCCCTAAGGAACGGTACACCATAGCAGAGGTGAACCAGGTTGGACTGCCGACGCGTCCTCGGAATGTCCTGGCCAAGTTTAGGTCGACCTGCGGTGTCGTAGTGAGGGAAAACTTCACAATCCTCGTGGATGACATCAAGCATGTGCCCGAAGCAGAGAAGAACGCTGCTTGGCTCAAATTCAAGGAAAGCTTCGAGTATCCTGTAGCCGACGAGGACAGGCTTAAGAAGGCTGCTTTCAAGGTTATGGGCAATGCTTGGAAGAACTTTAAGAGCAGGCTGGTCACGGAGTTTGTGTTAAATCCGATGACCCATGATCCAACAGAGCAATGGCCCTTCATCACGGCTGACGCTTGGGAGCAGTTCTACGAGAAGAAGTCGACCCCCGAATCCCGAGCCAAAAGCGAGGCTTAACGAGCACTGCAGGCCAGGAACGTGCACCCGCACCAGCTAGGCACCGTAGGATATGTCGGGAAGCTGGAGGAATGGCAGGAGGAGGATGAAGCGGCAGCGACAGCAAACACACCGCCGGTGTTTGCCGATATCCCACACCCACAGGCTAGGAACTGGGCCCAGGCGAGGTACCACAAGAATGAAGATGGGACAGTTTCGCTTCCAAATCGCCAAGATCAACAAGTGTACGATAATATAGTAAGTGCCTAATCTCAATATTTGTTCGCATTGTTTCCACTGAACTTTTCATTTAATCCGAACTCAATTGTACTGCAGAAGGAGTTGGTTGCCTCCCAAGAAGCCTCGCAAGAGGGCAGCTCTCAAAGACGCGAGGACGACATCCTCAGTAAAGCGTTGGGCAACAAGGAGCACCGTGGACGGACTAGGGGACTTGGCGCCAATGTGTCGTGGAAAGTTGGATTCCCAGACTACGCGTGGCAGTACAAGAAGCGGACAATCACGAAGGCGCAGAAAGATGCCCGCCTTGCCGCCCAGATCCGGGAGCAGGTCAGAGCCGAATTGAGCTCTGAATTCGACGAGAAGCTTGAATCGATGAGGGCCCGTATCAGGCAGGAGATTCGAGAAGAACAAAATATCCCGGAGGCTGCCGCTGCTGCTATGCAACATGATTTAGCTAGTCCCACGCAGAGGCGCAGCAGTTGTGCATCAACTGAGGCGGGGGAAAATCCACCATCGCTCCCCGCCACCGTCGACCAAATAACGGTACATCTCTTGTCCGCAACGCATAGAATTCTTAACGAAACCATATGGTAAGTACTATTCTAAAAATATTTATAAATCTATCGCAGGAACCAACTAGCTGCACCCTGACAGTAAGGGTGATGCTGACCTTCTCGGTTCCCGCAGCTGAAGGCCTAGCTTTCAAGCTGACCCCGGAGACTAGAGTGCATGGGGCGCAACTAAGGGCTGATTGTGCGAAAGTGCAAGTCGACTCGGTGAAGCCAGAATTCGATCATTTCCCACTCAGGCATCCACCGAACGACGAGGTCCTAACCCTTGGAAATGCACGTGGAACCTTCATCCAATGGCCCAAGGACCTTATTGAGATAAGGGTGACCCCAAGGAGGCCAACCACTGCACCAAGCGGTCGTCTGACAGTACAACCTGCCCCTGCTACTTCAGCCCCTCCAGCTCCCGCTCGTCACGAACATATTGATGATGTCGAGTTACAGTACGACACAGACTTTGGGGATGAGCCTATGGAGGTCGACAGCGCGGTGATCATTAAACCCCCACCCATGAAGAAGAGCAAGAAGGTGCATTCTCCCCCCCAAAGAACAGCTATCGAAAAACTTGCTGCAAGGGGGCGAGAAAAAGGAAAGCTGCAGGGCTCACGTCTTGCTCCAACAAAGCTAGATATGAGCAAGGGGCTGGTACATAGGAAGCCCGTACCTCCATCGTCCTTCCAACTAGGCATGCCATTGGTTGGAGACGATGTGCTAGCAACGATGGGCACCGCGTGAAAATAGCTTCACATGTACTACATGGAGAAATCTAATGTGAGGAGAAAGAATAGAGAAACGGATATAATAGGCGAACACGCCAGAGCGCCATTCCTTGGGCCACCAAACTATATCGTGGTAAATTTCAAAGATCTATTCGACCTCTATAGGCTCCGCTCGGTGGACACAACCCTCCTCAAGTGCTACTTCTTGTAAGTACTCTTGCTCATGAAAATTAGTCATCTCAATTCGTGTAACATGCTTATAAGAGAGTTTGTCTTGCGTGTAGGTATAGTTGGAAGTGGTGTCTCAAGAATGCACCGGAAGTTTCTTTCCTTGATCCTCAGGTAGTCAATGTCAGAAATCTTGAAGGGGACCGTCTAGGAATGGTAAACAACTTGTTTGACACCTTCTGGGCCCGACAAGATAAGGAGTACATCATGTGCGCCTATAATCAATAGTAAGTGTGTTCCCTAAATACATTGCATTACACGTCTAGCTTTAGTATTAACTTTAATTATTTTAATGCCGCAGTGGACATTGGATCCTACTGGTAATAACGCCTAAGTGGAGTACATGTCACTACCTAAACTCCAGAATTGACAACAAAGCATACGATTGGACCCCGATTCAACTCGCGGTAGATGAAGCGTGGGGCCAATATGTGCAAAAAGGAGGCCTTCGAAAGACAGGGCAGGATACACTTATCCACAAGAAGGACTTCCCAGTCAATCAACAAATAGGCGACCAGTGCGGATTCCGTGTCTGCCACAACATGCACCTTCTGTGCAAAGATAAGGTGAAGACTTTGGCTAAATTGGAGGTTTGTGGTCTCATTCGTGACATGTTCTAACTAAATTGAAGTACATATATATATGTAAAGATTGTTCGACTAATTCCGAATTATGTACATGTAGGAAAAATTTTCAAAGGATCCGGATAGCAGCTTTGAAGATATTCGTGAGGAGATTGCCAACTTCATCCTTTGCGAAATTATTCACCCTAAAGGAATGTTTAGGGTTAAGATTAAGTGATGAACATTTTTTAACTTCCTATTTTAATATTGATGTTTATTATATTTGTTACCTCTATGTAAATTCTTCCTAGATAAATATTGCAGGTTATGATGCTTATATTACCACTTGAGCAATATGCATGTGTGAATATGGATGTTATTTCTGTAAAATATACGTGCATGGCATATGTGAATGGGGATGCTGGATTGTATATATGTGAATGGCATATCTGTTTCTGTTATTTTGCAGCGGGCATGGCTAGCACAGGCCTGAGGCTAGCCAAAAAACAATATTTTTTTTGGTCATACTCATCGGTGACGGGCTATAAGTTAAAGCCCGATTGATTTAAAGTCAACCGTGACGGGCTGTAACTTAAGCCCCGATTGAGAATATAGTTATCTGTGATGGGCTATAGTTTGGGCCCGATTGAGAATAATAGTCATATGTGACGGGCTTCTATTTAGGCCCGTTTGAGAGAGGTAGTCATCCGTGACGGGCGCTAGTTGTAGCCCGAGTGACGGGCTTCTATTTAGGCCCGTTTGAGAGAGACAATCATCCGTGACGGGCGCTAGTTGTAGCCTGATTGAGATAGGTCATCCGTGACGGGCTCTGTTTGACTGGTCGTCTGGGTCAAAGCTATCGGTGACGGGCATCAGTTGAGGCCCGATTGAGATAACTTCATCCGAAACAGACTTATGCCCGTTTGAGATGAGTTCTCACATCACTGACCTCTACGCTGTGTCGGGCGCCATACCCGACACAGATGTGGGTTGCAGCCCGACACAGATGTGGGTTACCGTTGTAGTGTCTCCTAAAGCTGGAGCTTAGCCAAACAGTTTCAGCTTCACCTAGAATGGGAGCGGAGCTGGGTGAAGCTCTCTCACAAAATGAACTAGAGATGTAGATGTGGAGCTGAGTTTATGCAACTCCACAACTCCTGGAGCTAAATATAGGAGTTGGAGTTCTACTAAACAGGTCCTTGATCTACGTGTTGACAACCCATTTAGCCCATGTCCGGTTAATCACACCCACAAGAAGATTAGAGGATTTGAAAAAGAAATAGTTCCACAAGTTTTGAGGTTTGGAATTGATTCTCCTCAATCGTCTCCAATCTCTGCCTCAAGCCTTTTTTTTAATCCCATGCAAACGAAGATTGAGAGGATTTGAAGAGGAATATATAATTTCACACCTATTGAAGTGTGAAATTAATTCCATCAATTCTCTCTAATCCCTTTCTCATAAAAAATAATCAAACAAAATCTTACGGAGATTAATTGAAGAAGGTCTTATACCGTAATTTCAAACTGTTTGAGTATATTATTAGTTATATGATATATAGGAATTATGCATGCATGACAAGCTCTTCAAGGTAAAGTTCATACGAAGTAGTGGTACATGCATGTGTTGAGAATGATATTTGGGGCAATCATATATACGACGAGATACGCATCATGATGCACACATATATCGATCATTTCATCGATCGTTGGTGCATCCATCCATGATCGAGATCCCTGCATGCATGCAGGTCGTTACATGTCCCAATGATACAGGAGAGTCACATCGGTCTCGCCCTGCCGCTCGTGCGGACGTATTCGCGGCCGTGGCGAGTGGAATGCAGCTGGATAAGTTTGTTTGTGTGCATCAGTACTGCATGGCTGTAACGATCGTACGCGCTCCATTCTAAAATATAATCATTTTTAAATGAACATATATATTAGGATAAATAGAAAAAAAATAATTAAGAAAAATATAATGATTAATTGAGAAAGTGAAAAGATTAAGTAGAGAAGTGTTATGATTGGTTAGGATGAAAGAGTAGGTAAATAAATAGTTTCATCTTAAACAAAATTTGAATGGTAGAAATAACTTTATTTTAAGCTCGTTAGACTCTTTAACACACTTATATTACTTCTATAATTTTTAGTTTACTATTTTATCATATATAAACTTAGTACCAAAAACTAATTATTTAACTAATGCAGAACTCACTAAATGCAAATAGTTTAGATGCAATTAAAGAACTAATCAATAGTTAAAACGCACTAAGCATATGAAGAAATGTTGATATGTTGTACTAACGAGAGATAAACTAGCAGTTCACGAGCTAAATGTCTAGCTTGACTTGACTTATTAGGACTACGAGTTCGAGTCGATCCGAACCAAACTATCTACGAGCCGATCAGGGATAGGAGTTTCGAGCTTTTTATTTTTCCACCCCTATAATGCATCAATGATTATGCACACAAGAGGTGCGCACGTCATGCGTGACTGTCTGTATTTTGTGTACAAATGCAAGCTAGCTATGACAAAACAAGGCTAGCTGGAAGCACGGTGTAATGCTAAATTTTGTGGTTTTCTTTTACGAACAACACTATACAATACAATATATACGATGTTTATAGCGGAAAAAGTTATAAGGTGTTTTATTACTTTTAGGGTATGTACAACGGCAATAGTGGGCTTTTATAGATGTTAATAAGATAAGCTTGCTGACATAGAAAAGAGAGGGGAAAGAGAGAAACACATCGTTATTACATATGACAATGACTTAACAACGACTTTAAATATATATAGAAAGAAATTG
Organism: Oryza punctata; assembly: GCA_000573905.2. Taxonomy (NCBI): domain Eukaryota; kingdom Viridiplantae; phylum Streptophyta; class Magnoliopsida; order Poales; family Poaceae; genus Oryza; species Oryza punctata. Next base: position 17,570,718 of record CM002496.2, read on the forward strand.
TACTCACTACACTGGCCAAGATCACTTGTGATGGGTCCAAACCCTCACCTTTGACGGCTTTGAGTAGGGTCAGTCATTAGTAGTCACTGGTGAGTCCAGTCACTTTTGACGGATAGACGGCCGTCACAGGTGACATCCACCTTTGACGGGCACGTTAATAGAAGGCCGTCAGAGGTATTGGTCACCGCTGGCCTAGGGTCAGTTGGGACCCGTCACAGGTGACTCACCTCTGACGGCCCTTTAAATAAAGGCCGTCAGAGGTGATGGTATCTGTAGATAGAAGTTGTCACAGGTGATCTACCTCTGACGACCCCGAAAGTAAAGGCCCGTCACAGGTAGGTCACCTCTGACGGGCCTTTATTTGCGAGTACGTCACAGGTGAGGTTACTTGTGACGGATTTTGGTTCTGACCCGTCAGTGATGAGTTAATTCCAGAAAAAAAATAAATCCTAAAAATTGGCTAGCCTCAGGATTTGCTAGCCATGCCCTCTGAAAAACAGAAACATCACAGATATATTCACAAAATACTACATCACAGTTCCATCTCAAACATCACAGATATGATCCCTAACATCACAGATCCATCTCAAAAATTGACATCATTCACATATGCAGTTGAAATGCCATAATTTTGCTTCAAGCCACAAATTTGCACATATGAAAGTAAATTACATTGCACTCCATAATAAAAAAACAACCTTTTTTTACATCACAATAAATTATCTAACCAAGTTCATGAGTCTAGTTGACGTGAAAACGTCCTTTTTTGTTCATTATTTCTGCAAGAATGAAGGCGCACACTTCGCCTCTGATAGCGGGGAGGTTGATGGGTGAGATCTTGAAGCCAGCTCTACCTTTCTGTTTAATATATCAGAGGTTAGCACGTTTAGAATAGGAATGTTGGAATTGAAATGAGCTTATTCGCCATTAGTAACAACCTCAGGGTCGAAATCTTTCACCTCTCTTAGAAGTGTTGACATGTTGTGGCACACGTGGAAACCACATTGGTCTCCGATCTGCTGTGCGCATGCGAACTTGGTGTCATGATAGAGTTCATCCTTGCCCTCCTTATGCCTACCACCCTTTTCCACATATGAGCCCCAAGCTTCATTTAAGGCCTTGGTGATTTCAGTACAAATCATAATCTTTTGTCTTATTGGAGTTAAGGTAGTAAACCCTACTCCACTTTGGTACGATGACTAAGAGAATCCAATGTTGCCTGCGTGGTGGTTACGTATCGTTAGTAATAAGAACCTTAACTTAAAAAACAATATGCACGAAGGGTATTGTCCTCTTACTCCTGGTTGTGTGCGCACATGATGTACTCCTTGTCTTGGTGGGCCCATAAACACCGGTTGACATAATCAACCACATCAGTGAAGCTCTGTCGTAAACTAACCTCGTTCACCATGGATGGATCAAGGAACCCAACCTGATTACCAAGGCGACGACTCTCGACCCAACACAACCTTAAAAAATTTACGTATTAGAACTAATTTAATTAGGAGATATAGTCCAATCATATCACAAGTATAGAAGGTCTGCACTTACAAGGAGTAGCATTTTAGAAGTCCCGTGTCCAACTTCCGAATCCTAAAAAGGTCAAAGAGGTCATCAAAGCCTATCGTTACATAGGCAGGCGACGATAGGAACGGCTGGTGGTCGTGATGTCCAACTATGGATGACTCCCTCATTTTCCGCTTGGCATTGCTTAGCTCCATGTATTGCTTATGTAGCTCTCGGCAAGCAATACCCATCACGGCTAAAACATTGTCCTCCACCAATGGCATGCCTAGCTCAAATTGGGCTGGCGCCCTCACGACCTTCCCCGCTTTTCTTGGGTCAATCGACGTCGCAGCCTTGCCCCTTTTTGGCACGGGGGCCAACTCCAGGGCCTTCCCCTTGCCCCGTTCACGCTTCTGGCCCTTGACAACTGGTGGGGAGCTATCGGCCTTTCTTGTGGTCTTTATTGGAGCCAAGCTTTGAGCTATATCTGCCAAGTCCATATCAGCTCCATCAGGAGAACATGGTACTGACAATGCCGGTCCATGGGGAGCCTCAATTGATAGCTTAGATTTGGGAGGTGTTAGCTCCGTCGGTCGACTTGGACGAGGAGTTATCTTCACAACTATGTCTTCTTTGGGCCATTGTATGAACGTCTTGCGCGCATCGCCCAAAGTCATGATTTCGTCATTGGGGGGCACGGGCAGCGGATAGCCCGACCAGGTGTCCTTTACTCTATCGATGGACACCTTGGCATACCCAGCTAGCAGGTCTGCGCCGTGGACCTTATCCGTAACCGAGGGTTTGAAAGCCATACCCTCAGCGACTTCGGGAGCGAAGGTTGGGTGGACCCTCGCCAGTAGGACACACTGTGCTACGCCCTGCATATGTAAAAGTTTGAATTTAGTATTGCAACGTGTAAAGGTTTTTGATTAGATATGGATCGGACAACATCAATTACCTCTATGTGGTCCACTGCAGCTAGTGGTGCGACCAGGAGACCAGGGGCCGGCACATCTGCGGATGCACAACTACTCCTATGCTGTGACGGACTCGCGTCGTGTTGTGCACGAGGAGTTGGATGCACAGCATGTGTTGTGCCTCGGGGTATATTCATGTCGGCGAGGACCTTGTTAACCCTTTCTTCCACCCTAGCATCCATGCTAGCCTCTAGTTGTTGAATGACCTCCATCTTTAGCTCGGCCTTCAAACGAGCGTCCCTCTCTTCCTTGGAGACTTTCCGTTTCCTGTATTGGGAGCTATACTGCGGCAGACCATGCTTCCAAGGCACATCACTGCCAATTCCTCGAGTCCGGCCCGGATGTTCTCTGGTTCCGAGCGCCTTTGTGAGGATGTCATCTTCGCGCCTCTTCGGCGCAGACTCCACCTCGCTTTGTGAAGCTTGTTCAGCAACCAACCCCAACTATAAAAAACAAGAGTCGTTTATGTAAACTTCTACTTCATACGAACGGTAATTAGTAAGGTCAAGTAGTGAACTCACCAGTTCCTGATAGACGGCGGCATCACTTTTGTTCTCAAATGTGACAGAGCCGTCGGGGTTGACCTTACCCCTTGCACGCGCCCAGTTGCGAGCTCGTTGCTCAGGGATGTCCGAAAACGGGGCAGGGACATTCGCTGCTGCAGCGGCTGCATCCTCTTGGGCCCATATTGCTTCTTTGCCGATGTACCCTGCGGTGCCCAGCCGATGTGGGTGCTCATTCCGCTGTTGCAGTAGGCGATGTGCCTCGCTTGATTCCCTAAACTCTTGGGTGTTCTTCAGTGAGCAGAATTCCTCCCACATCGCTTCGGTTATTTGAGGGTATTCATCGAATGGCGTATGATTGCCGGGCGGGTTGACAAACTCGGTGAAGAGCTTCGACTTCCAATTCTTCCAAGCTTTGCCCATCTTCTGGAATGCCTTCCGCTTGAGCCTATCCTTTGCTTCTGCCGGAAATGTGAACCATTTCTCCATCGCCGCCCAAGCTCGCTCCTTCTCGGCTTCTGGGACCTTGCCGATATCTTTATGCAGGATCCCGAAATTCTCACGTGCCGCCAGCCCGCAGCAGTTAGACCATCTTCCAATGACAGTCCTCGGCACCGTGGGCCTACCACTAGCGTCAACCTCTCTTATAACCTGGACTGTGGTCGGCCATATATTTTGTGTCCGGGGGTTCCTACTCGACCTACTCGCACTTGTCCCGCCCGACATCGACGCATGTTCTTGCTGGGGCGATTCTGCAGCACACACAGAAGACAACATATGCTAAGGGGCAGCTAGCTATAATTCACCATCTCATGTAGTGAAAATTAATCCTAAAAATTACCATGAATTGCAAGTTGATGGACCGCCGTTGTGGAGGGATGACCTTCGTCAACTTTCTCCGTGGCTGGGTTTGCTTCTTCCTGTATCCTCGCAGGTGTCGGGGAAGATGGGTTTGCGTCGGGCGTTGTCATGGTCTATTTTTTTCCGAAAAAGCTTATAAATTTCCTATCATTATACTAATTAGCACTACATACATGTAATACGGGGTATACTATGAAAGATATGGCCTCAGTTTTGCTCAAAAATTAGGCATCAATTACTATCATTTGCATGAATGGAAAAAAAGAGGAAATCAGGTACTAGGAGGAAAAAGCAACCCAAAGTCAGCGTAAAAAAAGAACAAGTGTTGATAATCTGTTCTTATGCACAAAAATAAGAACAAGTGTAGATAATCTGTTCTTATGCAAAAAAAAGAACAAGTGTAGATAATCTGTTCGTATGCACAAAAATAAGAACAAGTGTAGATAACCTGTTGTTATGCAAAAAAATTAGAACAAGTGTAGATAATTTGTTCTTATGCAAAAAAAGAAAAGAACAAGTGTAGATAATCTGTTCTTATGCACAAATGTTATGGAGCATTCATCACTGGCCATTTAGCAATAATCCATCACTGAACAAGGGGCATAGGGGCAGCAGGGGCATATATCTCACATCTCCAACATATACATATATCCAAAATTCATCCTAAAATCATCTAATACCAAAATTCATCCTTAAATCATATATCCAAAATCATCTAATGTCACATCTATTTCACATCTATGTATCATCCTAAATTCATCCTAAATTCATCTTAATTTCTCTAATAGCAAAATTCATCCTAAATTCCTCCTAAAATCATCTAAACATAGGAAAAAATGAGGAAGGGGGCAGCAAGGGCATATATTTCACATCTCCAACATATACATATATCCAAAATTCATCCTAAAATCATCTAATACCAAAATTCATCCTAAAATCATCTTAATTTCTCTAATAGCAAAATTCATCCTAAATTCCTCCTAAATTCATCCTAATTACATAGCATATCTACATGTCTAGTGTTCATAGTATTACCACAAATTACCCTAAAACCTCACATCACATCTCAACATCACAAATTACCCTAAAATCTCACATCTAATCTCAACATCACAAATTACCTAAATTATCCTAAAATCTTACATCTCATCTCAACACCAAAAATAACTTACCGGCGTGGGCTCGGTGGAGGAGGAGGCCGGTGGCGGTCGGCGACTTGGGGAGGCCGGCGGCGAGAGGAGGCCCAAGGCGCCGAGGGGGAGGAGGTGGAGACCGGCGTGGGCTTGGTGGAGGTGGGCGTGACGGCGGGGAGGAGGAGGCCGGTGGCGGTCGGTGGCTTGGGGAGGCCGGCGGCGTCGGTCTTGGTCGGCGGCGGGAGACCGGCGTGGGGCACCGAGGGGGAGGAGGTGGAGACCGGCGTGGACACGGTGCAGAAAAGGGCGCAGCGGTCGATGTGGTTCACAACGGCGATGAGGGCGGCGGCGTGGGCCTCGGAGAACTCAATGGCCGGCGAGGACGGACGGCGGAGAGCGGCGAGCACACGAGGCGGCGGCGGTGGTTTGAGTGAGTGAGTGAGTGATTTGAGTGACCGGATTTGGACCTAGAAGAGGTCCAACCCTAGGTCAGCCCTAGTCAAACTCACCTGTGACGGGCGCCAACTGCGAGCCCGTCAGAGGTGAGTTCACCTCTGACGGGCTCCAATTGTGGGTCCGTCACAGGTGAACTCACCTCTGACGGGCTCCAACTGTGGGTCCGTCACAGGTAAGGTCACCTCTGACGAGCTCAAACTGTGGGTCCGTCACAGGTGAACTCACCTCTGACGGGCTCCAACTGCGGGTCCGTCACAGGTGTGGTCACCTCTGACTTAGTTCGACTTAGTTCATTATTTTCCTTAGTTCTTTTATTTTATTTCATTTTTATTTTATTCCACTTAGTTCTTTTAATTTCCTTAACATATTTCCACATACAGTACATATTTTCTTACTTAATTATTTTATTTCACTAACAGTAGTAATTGCACTTTATTATTTTACTAGTGGGTGCTTTACTTAATTATTTTATTTGACTGTTTCATAAGCAATATAATATTCATCATTGTGAACATATATATTATAGTCATACAGATATATAACAGACATGTAGACATAACGTACGTACATAAATTACAAAAATAATCCTTCCTCATGGTCGACGCGTGCGTACTGAACGTCATCTTCTTCTTCCTCCTCGTCTAGAGGTATTTCTTGACCTATGCCGTGGACGTGCTGGTTGTAATCATCCTCGTCTGCAATATTGTCCAATCCAACAATTCTCCTTTTCCCTTCACGAACAACATGTAGTTTCTTGTTACACGGGTCAACTACGTAGAAGACTTGAACAACTTGTTTGGCGAGAACGAACGGTTCATCCTTGTACGCGTTGTTAGCCAAGTTGACAGTGGTGAAACCTTCATTGTCAACTTTTACATTGCGAAGATCGACCCATCGACAACGAAACAACGGGACTTTGAACTTCAAGTAATCTAGCTCCAATATTTGCTCAACTCTGCCATAGTATTGATCACGCCGACCACCGTCACTAGCAGCCTCGATGCGTAACCCACTGTTCTGCACTGTGCATTTGTTGTCTTGCTTTACCGTGTGAAAGGTGTATCCATTTATGTCATACCCTTGCCAGGTGGTGGCACTCCATTCAGGACCCTGTGACAACCACTGAAGTGTTTCACTAGACAAGTTCTGCAACCTGGCAATTCGGTTCTTCAGCCACTCGTTGAAAGAAGACATGTGCTTGTTTCTGACCCAACTCTCAGATCGGCCTGGGTTCTCCTGTCGGAGAACTGCAAGGTGTTCGTCAACGTACGGCACCACCTCAGTCATATGCTGTAGTACTGTGAAATGAGCTTTATCATACACCTTCCGATCCAACCTAACAATCTTCCTTCCAACAGTACCAACACCATCAAGCCTGCCTTCATGATGAGATCGTGGTAATCCAATTGAAGATGTTTCTGACATGTAGTCCACACAAAAATCGATGACCTCTTCGGTGGTGTAACTCTCGATGATACTCCCCTCGGGGTGTGAATGGTTCCGTACAAAACCCTTAAGTATCCCCAGGTACCTTTCGCAAGGATACATCTGCGTCATGAAAGCTGGACCACAGCACTTTGTTTGCCTCACAAGGTGCACGGGAAGATGTTCCATTATGTCAAAGAAAGTTGGAGGAAAGTACATCTCAAGATGACATAGGGTTCTCACAAGTTCTGCCTGTAGTTCATCTAATCCCTCGGGATCAATGATCTTCTGGCTGATTGCATGGAAGAAGGAACACAATCGCTGGATCGTGCGTCGCACCTGAGGAGGCAAAATATTCCTTATTGCAACGGGCAACAGCTGTGTGATAAGAACGTGGCAGTCATGCGACTTCATTCCTACCAATTTAAGGTTTTGCAGTGAAACGAACCTACTAATTCTTGATGAGTAACCAGATAGAACCTTTATACCACTCAAACATGTTAGCAAATCAATCTTCTCTTCTTTCGAGAGAGTGTAGCAGGCTGGAGGAAGGTACACCCTGCCGGATTCCCGTGGTTATGGGATGTAATTCCAAGCGAACACCCATGTCTTCCAGATCTCGTCGGGCGTTGAGACCATCCTTTGTAGTACCTGGGTTAAGCAGTAATCCCATTAAACTCTCACATACATTCTTCTCGACATGCATCAAATCTATGCAGTGGCGAACTTCAAGATCCTTCCAGTATGGTAGTCTCCAAAATATTGACTTCTTTTTCCACATGCTCCTCTCTTTTCTCTTTTGTTTTTCCACATGCTCTTCTGTTTTGTCCTTGGACATGCTCTTCTCTTTTGTCTTTCCAACTTTCCCCTTTTTTCCAAACTCGTTGGTTATTCCCATCACTAAGTTGTGCACCTCTGTCCCTGTTAGCTCTGCCGGGGGTCCGGCTGTATCTCTGTGTCCATTGAAATTCTTTCTCATATTCCTATACGGGTGATACCTTGGGAGAAATCTCCTGTGACCCATGTAGACCGTCTTGTGTGAATGCTTCAACCATTTGCTTCTTGTTTCCTCCATACACTCAGAACACGCCCATTTCTTCGTGAATCCAGCAAGTATATTTCTTCGTGAATCCATTCGTTATCAAATGAGAATGCACTTCTGAGCTATCACGGATCATCTTTTCATTTTTACAGCCCTACATGGACACAATATGTACATGCTCATCCTACTTTTTCTGTCATTCTCCGCAAATGTGATAAATTCAGTGACCCCTTGTCTATATTCTGTGGACGAACGATGAACATGATACATCCAACTACGATCCATCTGAAATCAACAACATAGGAAGAAAAATATATGATGATCGATATATATTGAGAATAAAGGCAAGAATAATGTGTATTTTACCTTGAATTTTAGCAAAAAATCGCCCCCCTAGCCCTCCCAACTGATTTCTGAACAGTAAATGGTCGGGATGGAAAGTAGTTGGCGGTTTGGGGGGTATTTATAGACCCAACACACCTCAAACGGGTTAGGTAAAAAAGGACCGTCAAAGGTATTGATCATACCTTTGACGGGCCTCAACTGAGTTGCCCATCACAGGTAGATCGATGCCTGTGACGGTCCGGGAGAAAAACCCGTCACAGGTGACGCCAATCACCTGTGACGGGTTGTAGTGAAAGGGACCTATCACAGGTGGGGTCATACCAATGACGGGTTAGGAGTATAACCCGTCACTGACTCACCTATGATGGCTTAGTCTTGCGGCCCGTCACAGGTGAGGTGATACCTGTGACGGGCCGTGGCCACATGCCTCACCAATGACGGCATCCCGTATGACCCGTCAAAGGTGACGCTCATCAGTGACCATTTTCTTTGCCCGTCACTGGTATCTCGTCAGAGGTGTGAGGATCTGGTGTAGTGACTGCATGAGGATGGAGAGGAAAGAAGGATAAAAATGTTGTTTCGGTACATTAATTTTAGAGTATTTTATCGTCTCAACTGTTTTCTAAAATATTGAATTTAACGTCCCTTAGGGTGATGATCATGAGTTGGGAAGATGGGATATAGTGTGATTGCGAAGTTTGTATCTAGAACTGGAAGAATACCCTTCCCCTTTTCGTTTTTAAACAAACTATAGATCCCAAAGATGGTGGTCGGTGGTTTTCTCTTGAACAGTATTATCTCGCTTATTCATATGCTTATAGATTACTACTATTTTGCTAATACGTCATTTGGCATATTATCCGCATATAGCTAAACGATGAGGCCCTATTAGCAAATATCATTTATAAGTAAAACTTTAAAACACGAGTTCTTATCGACTCAAAAGCAAATATTGTAAAATAAACTATGATAAAAGATATTCAAAATTAAGTTCTAAAATTTGAATTTTGGCTTCTAAATATAAGCATAAGTTTTAAAGAGATGTGGTCCGAAGACCCGAACCAGGATGCATAGTTCTGAAAATAATAATAATAATAATAAAATATGCACAGGCCTCTGGTTAACCCACCAAATTAGGGTTACAACTATGGATGGCCAAATTGGCCGCTCAGCCTAACCCGGACCAGGCATGAGCCGAGATCAGTCGAGCCGACACGCCTGACCGACATACCAGACCATGTCATGCCTACCCATGGGCTACACCAATGGCCCAGTCACGATCCAACAAGACTTGGGACATGCTGTATCGGTCCGAAGGCACGACAAGCCCATCGTGCTACTCCTTGGAATAAGTCTATTTTACTTTCCTCGTCTCTTTGGGTTGCATCTTATATGGCTGGAATAAGTCTATTTTATCCATCATCTGTTTAGGCCATGCCTTATATGACTGGAATAAGTCTATTTTATCTCCCTCATCTATTTTGTATAACTTATCATTGATCTGTGCCGTGCCGGGTTGGCTCATTGTACCGAGACAGAGGCCGGACCTGACACCATTCGGATTGTGCTGTGTCGGGCGGGTCAAAACCCCGTGTCGTGGGCCATGCTGTCGGGCTCCGGTCCTTTTAGCCATATATAGTTACAACCGGCCCAGGAGCCCAATTCTACAGCTGTAGCCTGTGGGCCTCAACTCTTAAAAACTCTTGACCAAGTCAAGCTCGATCATGGCATCAGCTACCTGCAGTTCAGACACCACCAGCGACGCCCCTGACGTCGACTTTGAGTGATCGAACACTCAACGGAGACGAGTTCAGCGTGACCATGTCGTCGTCTTCCCCTGGCCGGCCGGCGAGCGATGGCAGCATCTCCTCGGCGCACGCCGTGTGGCGACACCTCCGCTTGTCCCCAGCGATGTCTCGCCACCGCGCACGCACAAAGCCTTGTTGAAACCTTCGCCTTCTTCTCCACTTCCACCCGCGCGCCCGTGGATAACCGCGGCGTCGTTCGTCCATGCGAGATCGCGACCCGTTTCGAACGCCATGGGGAGGAAGAAGGTCGTCATCGTCGTCTTCCCTGCCGGCGCTCGGGTGCTCGCGATAGTAGCGTTGCTGGTGTGCTGCTGCAAGGCGGCGGCGGTGCAGGGCGGGGATGGGACGACTAGCGTGAGGGAATCGCTCGTCGGCTTCCTGACCGAGCTCGCCGGCGGCGACGAAGAGAGGGCGCGCGGCCTCGGGTGGGACGCGTCGGTCGAACCGTGCAACGGCAACCGGACGGTGTGGCCCGGCATCGGCTGCAACGGCGCCGGCGATGGCCGGATCACGTCCATCGTACTGGAGCGCAAGGGGCTGGACGGCACCATCAACGCGACCACGCTCTGCGCCGCCGCGCGCGCTCTCCGCGTGCTGAGCCTGCAAGGCAACGCGCTGCGCGGCGACCTCCCCGCCGCCATCTCCGGCTGCTCCAGGCTGACGCACATCTACGTCGGCGCCAACCGCCTCTCCGGCAGCCTGCCGCCGTCGCTGGTCCATCTTACCAACCTCCAGGTGCTCAACGTCTCCAGGAACAACTTCTCCGGCGAGATCCCAGCCGGGCTCAGCAAGCTCGTCGGCCTCGTGAGATTCTGCGGCAACGACAACCGTTTCAACGGCACCATCCCGGAGTTCGAGCTGTCCAGGTTCGACGACTTCAGCGTCGCGAACAACAACCTCACCGGGCCGATCCCCGAGTACTCCGGCGACTTCGGCGGCGACAGCTTCTCCGGCAATTCCGACGGCCTGTGTGGCCGGCCGAACTTTCCGCCGTGCCCGCCGAGCTCCAATGATAACGATGAGAAGAAGAGGAGGAGGGTGCGAACGATCGTCATGTGCCTCGGCTACATCCTCCTCGGCGCCGGCGTGGCGGCCTTCGTCTTGTACATGCTCTGCTCCAAGAGGCGGAGGAGACCAAGCGGCGTCGGCGTCGGCAAGAGCGCGTTCGACAGCAGCAGCAAGGCGGCGACGACGACGGACACACCGTCAGCGACGCCCGGAAAGTCGGCCTACTCTCTCGCGATGTCGGAGGAGCGGACGAACGCCGCGGCGGCGGTGGCGCGCGCGCCGCCGCCGGCGTCGCTGGTGGTGCTGCAGCGATCGGGAACGACCTCGACGATCACACTGAATACTTCGGCGGTGGAGGCGGCGAGGAAGCTCCGGTTCGAGGACCTGCTCAAATCGCCGGCGGAGTTGCTGGGGCGCGGCAGGTTCGGGAGCGCGTACAAGGTGGTGGTGCCCGGCGGCGCCGCGCTGGCGGTGAAGCGGGTGAAGGACGCGGCGGCGGAGGAGGAGTTCCGGCGGCGGATGGAGCGCGTCGGGAAGGTCAGGCACCCGGCCGTGCTGCCGCCGCTGGCGTTCTACTGCGCCATGCAGGAGAAGCTGGTGGTGTACGAGTTCCTGAGCCAAGGCAGCCTCGCCAAGCTACTCCATGGTAAGCTCTTGTTGTTTTCAATGGATGGGTCTCAATTCCGGCCCATCAACGTGGGTGGCCCGGGATTTTGATCCAAATCATGGACCACTTACTTTGATGGGCTGGGATCGAGGCCCATACGAACAATGCCATTTAAGGCCCAATTTGTTCTCTCTAAATAAGGGCCACTTTCTTCCTAGTTTTCCTAATTTAGGCCATTTAAAATGGCAATTCTGCATACCGACGCACATACTAAACCATGAAAATTTTAAACAGCAGCTTTGAGCAGTAGAGACCAAATTAGAAGGAAATTTCAGACGAAAAATACTTTATTTATGTCATTATGTATTTATGTGTAACTTTTATGAAAGCATTTTCTTTTGAGGATTTATTTAGGAACGGGCAATTAGTTTTTTTTTCCTTGAGCACAGTGGGCAATTGTTTCTCTGTTCTACCATGGATGTTTGATAGTTAACAGTAAAAAATGATTTGTTATTTTTGCAGGATCTATAGAGAGCAGCCAGGTTGCCCTGGACTGGCCAGCGCGCCTACACATCGCCGCCAAGGTCGCCGACGCCATGGCGTTCATGCACGACGCCCTGCGCGGCGACGGCGACGGCGAGGACGCGAACTTGTCGTTCTCATCCTACTCCGACGAGGCCGAGGCCTCCGCGTTCGGCGGCGACGCCATCGCCCACGGCAACCTCAAGGCCTCCAACATCCTCTTCACGGCCACCATGGAGCCCTGCATCAGCGAGTACGGCGTCACCGCGCCGCCGCTGCCGCCGTCGTCGGCGCCATCCGCCACGCTTCGCGCCGACGTGCGGTCGTACGGCGTGCTGCTGCTGGAGCTGCTCACGGGGAAGGCCACGGCGGCGGACGGCGCCGAGCTGGCGCGGTGGGTGACGGCCGTCATCCGGGAGGAGTGGACGGCCGAGGTGTTCGACCGCGCGATGCTCTCCGCCGTCGCCAGCGAGCAGGGGATGGTTCGCCTGCTGCAGGTCGCCATGAGATGCATCGACGCCACCTCGCCGCCGCCCACCATGAGGGAGGTGGCTGGCATGGTGAACGCCATCCGCGAGGAAGACGACATGTCGCTCTCCTCGGAGGCATGAATGGCACTGACGCGGACGAACACCAAGCACTTGAGCAGTGTGTGCAGCAATGCAAAATTAATTCCCCGCGAAGCTCTTTAAACCTCTCGCTTCTACTATATAATTAATCATGTTTAGTGCTAAAAAATCCTGTTTAATTACTGCTATTACCTCATAGTCCGTATTAATCTGCTTTAGTGCATGTTTGACAATTATATTGTACATAACTCAAATGATTGTATAAATTTGTAATCCACTTCTACACCGTTCTTTGTGTGTTAACTAGCTACTCTGTTCTGTATGAAAACTCTCAACCATTTCCCTAAAATGCGAATTTTCTTACATTACTTCCTTAAAGAGGCATAAATTTTAGAGGAGAAGGATATTACTTTGTTAAATAAATATAACTGCATCAGCTTCATACAGAGAGTATAAGGTAAAAACAACAGAGTGCACGTTGAATAATTATCAGGACAACTTCAAAAACACTCACTCCGTTCTACATTATAGAACTTTTTTTGAGTTTATTCCAAATCAAACCTCCTCAAACTTTTTCGAATTTATAGAAAAATGTCAATAACATCTCAAGCACTTAAGTAGTTCATTAAAAATCATTGAATATATTTTAATATTTTACTTGTTCCACGTTCAAAATGATATTCTTTGATAAATTTGATCAAACTTAAATAAACTTTAGAACCAACCTAAAGCATCATATAATGTGGAACATCATAGTATATTGGGACCCAAGATTAAAAGACCGATGAGACTTCGTGTCAGAGTGGCATATGGTCGTCATTAGTGTGTTTTCTGGTCATGATCATGGAAAATGTACGGATCAAGCAAAAAAAAAATGGCAACAACCAGCAACTTGTTGGCAAGAAATCAAGAATAAAAACGGGAAGGTCCATTTCATGCATCCCAAGCTACGTCGTCATATAAAATGAGGAGAACTCTTTTATGCTAATTGACAAAACAAAATCAATAATTCTTAATGGACAAAGAAGCATAATATCATATCATATATTGAGCCCACTCTACCTACATTTTGGAAATTCTTAAATGCATGTCGTCTAGTGTAAGCTATGCGTTGCTTTCGAAACTTAATGCTAGATCACACAGGCTCCTACCAAGAGATGGTGATCAGATGTCACTTAATTAATAGCCATCCGGTTGCTGGTGACCTGGTGTGCCCTATAATTCATTAATTAGTTAAATAACATAATATTTTCTACAGTCACGGAGACATGTTGTGTTGGGCATCACCGAAGTCTTTAAATGCAACATTTATCACTATTTTCTTCTATTACAAAAATACTTGAAACTCCGATAAAATTACAGTATTACCTTCTGAGACAAATCTACCTATACAATTTTCATGCATTCGATCTAACTATTTTATTTCATAGAAAATAATGTTGATCAATAATTCCTACTGATAAAATATTTGAAACCCTGAAAATTATGCAAAATTATTTTTTGAGAGGAATCTACTGAGGGAATAATAGCGCACTACTATAGATTCGGTTTTTGCATACGACCAAAACTGATTTTTGCTAGCGGGCGACTGGCCTGCATGCACCCAAAGGTCTACGAAAATCCATATTTTCGCATGTGGTTGCGTGGGCTGCATACGAAAATCCGATTTTCGCATGCGGGTGCTTAAGCCCACTGCATGCGAAAACAAAAAATCGCGAAAAAATTCAAAAAACCCCAAAAGCCCGCCACTCGCTGTCGGATTCGCCGCCCCCACCGCCCGCCGTAGTCGACGCTGGCGGCGGATCCGCGCAGGGCAGCGCCACCGCCGCCACCGCCCGAGCCTACCGTTTCCCGTACCGGATCCACCGCCTACCGTCATCGTCGCCGTCGGATCCACCATCCCCACCACCCATCGTCATCAGCGGCGTGTTGATGCAAAACACGGCGGCCTGAGAGATTTGCTTTATTGTAGTGCAGGTTCAAAGCTTGCCTTCGGGTTCTAGGGCGTGCCAGTTGATTTGATCTTGCAATCAACAAGATTAAACATGCAAATGTTGTTAGTAAATGATAGTTGATTGGCTAGAAAGTCGATGTCGTATCGTAATGTAACCTAGCTGATATAGGACAAGTGAATCAACTCTAAGGCATATTTGTAAGTATAAATAGACCCTAAACTTGGTCCATCGACTGTAGAGATCAACATTATGTAATCTATATATCAATATTATTATAGAAATCAGCAATTGGGATGGATCGGACTTAACCGAGACAGTATAAATTGCCTGGATCCAAAATATCATGAAATAAAGATTACGTATGCTCATGTCATAGCCGATGTCCAAATTTAAGTATGTATCGGCTATAGCTCGATACTAACTTATACTAGGATATCATCTTATAACAAATATATTAAACTAATATCAATTAGGTTGAAAATAAGCTTAATATATTTACATTGGTTGAGATCCTAATATAAGGGACATATACAATATGTTAAATAAGATATAAACCAATGTAAAACGACTGTATCAGGTAAGATCGGTTGAAACTCTGATACTATCCTTATTAATAACCATGAAGCAGGCTAGATATTATGGTTCTAAATACGACTTAGTAGATCAAACTTAACTGATGCAGCACTAAGTATGAGGAGAAACATGAAATCTAAACAATCAAACCGATGATTATCTTTTCAGGATGGTAGATACGTTAAATAATCTAAGTCAACAAGATAATCTAGCCGTTATCGATAAAACCCTAAAAATAGATGAGTCGATAATAGTAGAAAACATTATCAATCTAGATTATAAAACGTATATGGTAACTCGGTGATTCACGAAACCAAGATTAGAGTGTCATAAAGATGTAAGCACTAATCCCAATAACGCAAACCACCATAACAAGCTTTACCTCTTGTCGAAGATCGAAACCGATGCAACCCAACTTGAAAGTAAGAACTTATCAAAATATAAAAGTAACGAAAGGTTGGCGATGCGCCGAGAGTATATTGAACTGGTGTTAATTATTTATAAGACCTTGGGATTATATTTATACCCAAACATACAACCTTGTCCATATCGGACACGACTCATACCTTCTTAATACAACTCTAACCGACGAACAAGTCTCTTAGGCGGACTCTTACCGAAAATATCTATAAGGACATTGCATAATATCCTAACTAATAGATACAATTGCATATCTCGGACTCTATCCTTGCCTGGAAATATCATTGAATGTCGACCCCTATTTTTGTAAGAGGAATCTATCGTGTAAACCGTACCATTTCCCTGGACCAAGTAGTCTAGTACACACGAATTCATAGTTGAAATACCAAGCGCGCACACATATGCGTTTAGTGTGAATTATTACAACAATAGGCCCGAAGGCATAGTCTAGGACAAGGGACCAAATGGTCCAAAATACACCCAAAAGCAGAATGAGATAAAGCAGCGGAGTTAAGGTAGCGGCACACCATTGTGTTGACGTAAAAATACGACGGTCTGGGAGATCTGCTTAGCTCCAGTGCAGGTCCAAAATAATGATGAGATGCGGGCGTGCCAGTCAGTTTGATCCTGCAACTGACAAGATTTATAAATTGAAGATCAAAAGATAGCCGATCGGCTAACAAGCCGATGGAGTGATTCCAGCCGATGCCGATACCAGCCGATATCCAGTGTAGATCTTGATACTTGAGCAAATAATGACATAAAGATAATCGGCTGATCATAATGATATATAACAATAATATAATCCAGAAGCAACCAATCGGCTAGTAATGATATATTGAATAAGCACTGATCCGAAGGTTGAAGCATTCATCGGCTGGAGGTCCGATGTCAATAAATCCAAATGATTAGATAAACAGTGAAACCCTTGTTATCATCGGCTAAAACCAACTTGTAAGTAATCCTTATAAGCCGATGCATCGTCCAGATAACTCATCGGCTAGCACTCCGATAAAACATTAGCATGAACCTATCGGCTTAACAAGATTTATATTATCGACAACAATCTAGTAGGTCGAACCGAACCGATGCAACATGAGATTGTATATGATAATCTAATACTTGATGAACCGATAGATCTATCTAATATGATGGATATAACAAATCTATTTAGAATAACATTGTGATTGTAGAGATATATCGGCTAAGACAGAAGATCAGACTTAACCGAGACAGTCCCAACTAAACCGATGCGTCTCTAAACACAATGCAATTAAGATAGAATTGAGATATCAGGTAAATATATCAACCAAACCAGAGCGATCCAAGAGATCGAACCGAACCGATGCAGCCTTGAACAACACCAATGTAGCCGATAGATTCACCAGGGCCCGACGGAACGTAGGGCTTACCCCTTCACCGGAGATCGAAAGCCGATGCAGCCCCCGCGTCAGGTGCCAAATTCCGCCGGTTTGATAAGTAGAAACCTCAAAAAGAGGGTGGCGATGCGCCGAAGTTGTATTGATCGAAAGATAATTTACATAGACCCCGGGTGTACATATTTATACCCATGGGTGGATACTAGTCCATATCGGACACAACTCAAACCTTCCTAAAGATAAAAGGAAAAAAACATAAAGTCCTTATCGGACACTAAACACACTTTCCTAAAATTAAAAGGAAACTAACGACTCTTCCTAATTAATAGATAAATTGTCATGCCGCATCCTCCTTGAACTCGGTCTCTTGTTTCTTTAATAGATTAATTTCCTTAACCGAATTTGGTAAGAATCCGACTATTGGCGATTGATTGCTTCCATCGGCCGATTCTAGAACTCTGAAGCCGATACTGACTCTAGACCGATGATGACTTTGAGGCTTACCAAATTTCGTCGTCAACACATTGCCACAGGCAACGACCGTAACTAAGACATACTGAGCATCGTCATCATCAGCATCCTCCTGGTAGTAAGCATACGGGTCCTCCGAAGCATCATTGTTGACTTCTGGTTGAGTTTGTAAATAGCAAGGGTGAGTACCAACCATACTCAGCAAGCCACCACAACAACAATGCATATGATAGTGGGTATTTCTAGGGATGGCTTCAGGTTCTTTTGCGTAAAGTAAGTTTTGCAATTCTTTTCACAAGCCTAAGACCTAGCATAGACTGATCAAATTTTAATACCATAGTTCATTAATCAACGAAGGTTCTGTCCACCATCCATTGTGATCCCAAGGATAGCTTCCCGTCATTGTATCGTCATGGTTTTCTGGGGTCTACCCCTTCTCGCCTCCCGAGAAGTGGATCCACCCGTGTAAAATCATCATGCAATATCCCATCCCAATTAATTTAAGAATTTAGAGTCTAGCCAAGTGTAATAAATATCCCGGTGCTCAATAACCGCGAGCACGGCTATTCGAATATATTTGATTTACTCATACTGCAGTGGATGTACACTTTACCCACACTCCGCGACTTGCCCAACACATGAGCCTCGCCCCAACACATGAGACGCGTCACGGCAAAGCCTTTCAATAACCTTACATTGGCAGTACCCGCTCCATGAACTTACATCCTCATGCATTCTAGGCGCCACAAGTTTCTAGCAGTGAGAGGAGTTCTGGCGCTCCCAGGGAGGGAAGACTCACGCATGCATTAATTTGCAATTAAGTTTAGGTTTACATGTGGCGGTCCTACCGGTGGCGACCCTACCGTAGGCCCCCGCCTCTCACACACTTCATGAAACCCACTATGCAAGGATAGTGCCTCCGCTCGGCTATTTACTCCACTAGATCTATACCCATTCGAGAAGTACGGTTGTACGGGGATCGTTTCATGCTTAACTTCATGGCTTGGTCCTTAACTAACCAAGGATGGCACTAGCCTTTACCGGACACCACCCAAGTCATCCAGCCGTCCCAGTCAAAAACATTTGTTTAGTTTAATTTTTCTTTCACAAATCATCTCATCAATATCATGGCAATGTGGCGCTTATGTCTCCACATGCCGTATTTCAACTACCTTCCCCAAGATAGTTGCCCAAGCATATAGCATTTTGATAAATATGAGTATGCATGAAACTAAGTTGGCATGGCTAAGCATTTGTCAAGTATTGAATAAAGACACACGATATCATGGATTACAAGGATTGCATGGATAATCAATATCAAAGGCATGGCATATAGCAAAGTAGGACATTCACATATATACATATAGCATGCAAACGTTTATTTTAAAACAAAATAAGTTCGCAATAGGTCCGACATGCTCAAAGATTAGTGATGACTTTTCTTGCTCACAGTCCTGTAGATCCTGATCCTTGTTCAACACCGCAACTCCCTTGGGATCTAGATTTACGTGCAAAAGAGTTGATTTGAATTCAATTAGAATTCAAATAAAATCACCAAAAATTCAAGCAGTGCAAAATAAATTGGAAAAGTGGTAATAATAGATAGATCTTGATTTTAGATGAATTTAGGTTCAAGTTTCGTTCGAATACGAGTTAAAACGAGTGAGTTATGATAGTTCAAAGTTTCCAATTTGAATTAATTCAAATAATTGCGAAATGGTACTGTTCCTAATAGTGTTATTTTTACTTCAACATTATCGTAAAGCTACTGTGGCTGACAGGTGGGGCCATCCTATTTCTTTTCTTTTTCTCTCTTTTTCTTTTCTCTCTCTCTTTTTCTTCTCTCCTCTGTTTCCTCTCTCTTCCTCCTCTCCTGTCTGCTTCCTCTCTCTCTATCTCTCTGCTTCCTTTCCTCTCTCTCGGCCGAGCGAGGCGGGGCGGCACGGCAACGAGCGGCAAACGGGGGGAGGGGCTTACCCGGACCAGTGGCGAGGACGACGGCGAGGTACGGCGCGGCGGCAGTGAAGCATCGGGGCACGGCGGCGGTGGCGCCCGGGGAGAAGAGGGGAGAAAAGGAGGAGAGGAGGCGGGGATGGTGTGGGGAGGGATGGCGGCCGGGGGTTTATATAGGTGAGGCGGAGGGGAGAGAAGGCATTCGGTGGTGGCGGATGGGACCCGAGCGGCGCGTGGGGCTTGAGGCGACGGCGCGGGTGATGGCGACGACGACGTGACGGTGTGGCTGGGGCAACGGTGACGGGCGACGCGACGGTGCGGCCGGGGCTCGAGGAGCGACAGCGACACGCGCGGCGCGCACAGAGGGCCTGCGCGGGGCGCGAGGCGTCGCGGTAGGGTGATGGCAACGGCACGCGGCGGTGCGGGGCGTAAGGCGGCTAGGCGCGGCGCGGCAGAGGAGGTTGGGAGACAGCTAGGGGACACAATCGAGCACCTAGGGCAATGAACAGTGCTAGGGGGAAATTTATTGATTTTAGGGGTATTTAAACCATTTGTAATATTAAGCTATTGACACAATTTTTATCCTAATGCAGATTACACCATAACAAGATTATTCCATTGAAATTTGTATTCAAATTTAATATTAGATTATTTTTATTTTATTATTTCTTTTCACAGTTTTCCTATTTTTTTCCACCACTTAGGGTTTTGGTTAATTTCTAATTTGAGAAAATTTGTCAATTAAATTTTTATTTATCCTAAAGCATTTGTGCGTCTAATTTAAGCATCAAAGGTGATTTTCCCCATATTAAATGTTATTCAATATTTATATTTGCTCTAGATCTTCCTTTATAATTTATCCACTATGTTTTATTCTAATTACACAATGCACAATAAAGAAACAATAAAATTGGCATGATGCAATTTATTCAAGAGTTTTTGAAAGTACGCAATTTCGGGTTTCGTTTTGTTAGTCGAATTTTCAGGGTGTTCATTGAAGCCCTTCACCACGAATCCGACATTGATAATGTAACCAGACTTTCTAATATCGGCTGTATCGGCCAGTCGTATTGAACTCAATATCGGCCGATACAGACTTCCAGCCGATGCGCACTATGTTTCCGAGATTCCCGCATAGCTTTAATTCCGCTTCAGATTGGATCTTGACTCCGATTCATATGCTTGCCAAATTTCATCGTCAACACGGCGCCGGATCTGCGAGGGGATGAACCGCTCCCGTTGGGTCCACACGGGGCAATGCCGCTCCCGACTGCCTCCTCCTCGTCGATGGTGGCAGCGGCGCCTGCCCCCAGCCCCACCGCGTCATTGGCGCCACCCATCATCGTCGTTTTCGCCCGCTCCCGCCGTCGTCGTTGCCACTCGCCGTCGATGCCAGCCATCACTCACGCGCCTTCGCCGGCTGCTCCAACCTGCCACTCGGTGAGGAGGCGAAGAGAGGATAAAAAGAGAGAGTAGAGGAGGGGAGAGGAAGATAGAGAGGAGAGAAAGAGAGAGGAGGAAAATATCAGGAGTAGGAAAGAAAGGAGAGGAGGTGAAATTTTTTGAAGTGGTGAGAAGGGAAAGAGAGAGGAACGGAGGAAAAACTACGAAAAAGAGTGGGCTATTTTTGCATATGGTCCTCTTAAGAGGTTCGCCTGCGAAAAAATATTTTCGCATGCGATCCCTTAAAAGGTCCGCCTGTAAAAAAAATAAGCTCACTTTTGCATGCGACTCCTTAAGAGGTCTGCCTGCGATAATCGATTTTTACATACGGGCCTCTTAATGAGCCGTATGTGAAAACGGAAGTTGATTTTTGCAGATGTCATTACTTACGGTCCACCTGCAATCTAACGGGGTCTCGTCTAGAAAAATCATTTTTTATATTGACTTTTAGACTAAATGAGTATATATACTGCAATAGAAAAAACAATCAAAATTCTCTGTATGATCACACAAGATTAATAATCCACTAAACCAACCCAAAACAATGTAATCATACATAATTTATATAATGTGCACAAATATTTATCCTTCAGTTTGTGAACTATATGTTGGTTCTTAGCTCAGCTTCAGCAAAAAAAAAAGAAGAAACCAAAACCTTGAATTATGTATGCCAGAGCCCAGAGGTCCATCTATATATATAAAAAGTTGTCCAGGTAATAAAAGCCACCATCACCACTAACTACAAAAACATCAGGAGTAAAATTTTCGTTGGTTACGATGGAATCTAAATAAAAGTACTACTACTAATTGTTGATCAAGTCTAAACTCACAGGCCAACATGAGCTATTAATTTTCCCCATTTCGAAATATTCCATGCATAGTTATGCATTGGATCAATAAAACCACACAGAGAATCTCTTCACTGTTGCTTTCTGCATAAACACTTAATCTAATCCTCCAATTGTGACACAACACTATAACCCCCATATGCAACACATAATTTGCACGGTGCTTGTTGTATGAAAAACAATATCTAAATGAGAAACGTACAAATGTCCAACATAGTAGAATCGGTCAACGGTTCCCACGTACGTATAGTAAGTACCCATCCAAGTTGTAGTATCTACTACTACTTAGAAGCCATTCCAATCCAAGCAACATGATACTACACAACCCAAAAAATAACACTTAACCTAAAAAAAAAACCACCAACATTGCTAGGCCAATCTAGCTAGCAACATGCCAGGATTACCAAACCCAAGTTGACTAATCCCAGTTTGTGATGAAGCCTCCCCCTCTCCAATGCATGGTTAACTAGCTGCCAATAATGCAGCTTTAGACAACAACAACACACGTCGACCCATGCAAGGAGAGAGAGAGAGAGAGAGAGAGAGAGAGAGAGATTAGCTAGGTTGGCTGCTGCATGATTAGATTAGCTGATTATTAGCTTTGACTTTGCAGCAACAAGATAATATACACTCCGACTCCAAACATGCTGATCTGGCCCCCAGGAAATGGACGAACTAGCTAAAGCACTAGCAGCCACAACGCCGACCTGACCCGGCATCGATCAATCGATGGCGAGCTCACACTGGCCACCAAACCGTCCTGACTCGTGCAGTCTGCACTGCAGAGAGCTTAGCAAAGGTACCATGCGTGAGCCCATGGCGAGATCCTGCACTGCCATTCCGGTGCCTGCCCCATCACAAGGACACCATGCCGTTTTCTGCAGGAAGAAACACCCAGTGATGGTAGCCATGTACGCCACATTACCAGCACATACACATACTACATACTACTACATTCATGGTCCCCCATTTTTATGTCTAAATCTCACAATCCCAAAATTTCGTGGAATTCGACTTATAACTTATTCTTCGTGATATATACATACCAAATCGCGGTAACATTCCGACCGTAAAATGGTATAGTTCTCACGGGGGATAATCTTCAGTATTCTTAAAGTCCTGTTTGAGGGAGTTTCTAGCTACTGCATTTTCTTCTAGAAACTTCAACTCCTCCAAATAATTAAGATTTTCACCCAGATTCTTAGAATATGTAGTTACAGAATCAAGAGAATGAGCTAGAAGTTAAAAACTGAAAAACCCAACTCCTCTAAATTCTCAGAAATTAACTACCAACCAACTACCTCTCGTAACTTAAACTCTTCCGGATAGGGCTTACCCGTCGGCAGATCGCGGTCGCAGCCATTTATGAGTAGCTGCGAAACGTGAGCCGGGGACACGTACGTACGCACAGCCGCGCCGCGCCAACCACCCTCCAACGCTGACATGCTGTCCCCTCTTAACTCGCCCGCACTTTCCGTATGCCGCAAGTGAGCCAAGTTAGAGTTCGCTAGCCTTGCCGGAGAAAGAAGCAGAAGAAGAAGCTGGCTACCTCACATGCATGGCGCCGCGGCAACGGTAGATAGCTTCCCAACCACCATTGGCGGGGCGCAATAGAAAACGCCTCCCTAACCGCAGCACGGCCATCCCATTATCCACTCCTCTTCACCTACAAGATGACCACAACACGATGACGGCGATGAGGAAGACGAAGAGAGAGTGATTGGTTGCGTGACTGTAAGCAGAGGCGGGAGATGTAAACCATTTCTATTATTTTTTTAAAAAAAACGAAGAGAAGAGGGGTGATATATATGGTGGTACTATGATGTTGTTTTAGGTAGACCGAGCTAGCGGTGTGGTTGACTTGGAGAGGACGCCCTTTGTGTTCTTGGATTGGATGAGAGATGATGGCGGCGGAGATGAGGTGGAGGGCGGGAAGGTTTCTTGTCGGCGGCCGGGAGATCATCATCAGGACGGGAGATGATGATGGGTTGGCAGTGGCGGAGGCGCCGGCGGCGGGGTCGACACCGTCGTCGTCGTCTGTGGCGGCGGCGGCGGCGGCGGCGAGGGTTACGCCGGCGGTGCTGTTCATCACGGTGGTGCTGGCGGTGGTGTTGCTGGCGTCGGGGCTGCTGCACGTGCTGCGGCGGCTGTTCCTCAAGAGCCACCGCGCCAACGCCAGCGCCGAGGCGGTGGAGCGGCAGCTGCAGCAGCTGTTCAGCCTCCACGAGGACGGCGCCGGCGCGGGGCCGGGGCTCGATCAGGCCGCGATCGATGCGCTTCCGGCGTTCACGTACGGCGAGCTGCTCGCCGGCGCCGCGGCGAAGGGCGGCGTGGCCGGGGGCGGGAGCGGGAAGAGGCAGTTCGACTGCGCCGTCTGCCTCTGCGAGTTCGACGGCGGCGACCGCCTCCGCCTCCTCCCGCTCTGCAGCCACGCGTTCCACGCCGCCTGCATCGACACCTGGCTCCGCTCCAGCTCCACCTGCCCGCTCTGCCGCGCCGCGCTCTCCGCCCGCGCCCTCGCCGCCCTCGCCGCCGCCGCCGCGGACACCCCCGCCGCGCAGGCGCAGCAGCCCGACGTCGAGGACCAGAAGCTGGAGCAGCAGGAGGCGGCGCTGGCGTCCGACGAGGCCGCGACCAGCGTCGTGCTCTACGTCCGGCTCGGCCGGTTCAAGAACACGCAGCGCAGCGACGCCGGCGACGACGCCGACGCGAGCGGCGGCAGCCGCTGCATCGACGCGCGGCGATGCTACTCCATGGGCTCGTACCAGTACGTGCTCGCTGACGACAACCTGCTGATCTCCGTGCACTGGCGCCCCGGCGATGGCCTTAGCGCCGCCGCCGCGGGCGCCAATGTCGCCACGGCGCGCACTGGCGTTAAGCATGCCGGCGGCGGCAAGAAGGTCTTCGCCCGAGGCGACAGCTTCTCGATGTCCAAGATCTGGCAGTGGCGCGGCGGCGACAGGAGGCTCACCATCCTCCATTCCGACGCCTCGCCGCCGGCGGACGACGGCTTGCCGTGGGCGACGGTGGCGGCTGCGAGCACGCGCACGAGGCAAGAAAGCGACACCTGATAGATACGCCTACCAACACACGCATACACACACAAAGATGTATGCTTTCTTGTGCCTTTTGTTAGTGGTTAGCAATAAGCATTTCAATAGAGTTTTGCTGATAATTAATCAAATCACCTATGTATAATCAAGCCATGTTTTTGTTCATGCTTTCTTTCCAATTTCTTGATCTTTTTCCCTCATCCTTTTCACTGTACAATACCATCACAACTGACCTCCAGTTTGCTACAGATATTCCATAAACATGTTACTACATATATATAACCAATAATTTCTGTACTTTTATCTGAATATTCTTGTGCTTAATTAATCCCATAATGAACTTGCATTACTAGTTTTGTACCATTGGCCTAGGCCTTAGTCCGTAAGCCAGGTTACTGTTTAACACTAACACTAATGTTTCATTCTGAGTACCAGCAACGCAGTGGCACCGTGACAGGTGTCTGCTGTTGTTGCATGTGTCCTCTCACTTGTGCAATTGCGATGTCTCTGTTCACACTTAACTCTAGGATTGGTACTTGTAACTTTCATAATTTTAATTAGACAGTTGAAACTTATGTGATGAACCTCCTGATATGTACCCCTGCGATTGTTATAGTTGGATGGCTGAAGTATAAGTAAATTGGCTGTAGTTTTCCATTAGCTTAAGCTTTTGAGCAAACTTGGTTGGTTGGGCGGCTGTTCGGGCTCCTTCGCTGATGTGCTTCCCTATCGATTATTGGGAACCTTGTTAAAGAATGCACTTAACAGTGGATATATGATTGTAACCGTGCTTAATTCTCGACACGCTCATAATTCTTTTTTTAAAAAAAAAATTTAGATTCCTTCGGAAAAAATATTTAGAGGATGTCCCTTCCTTCAAATCTCCGTTTTTTCTTTGGAACCTTGTTAAAAAATTATCGGCGTTGAGGAAATATGTTTCACCGCCTACTGGGCTTGATGATGTGGCTGACTTGTTATTGCGTTATTATGGTTAAACTGGCTATAGTGCACGTATCTGAACAAGACCAGTTAAACGAAAAGAATTGTTTGACCCACTTCTGTTACACGTCCAAGGCTTCAGACAAAGCCACAAAGGGTCTGTGGCCTGTGGTGGATGGCAGGCTGAAATGGAGACTCTCAACGGGTTTAATTGATAGTTGATGAGAGGTTGCTAAATTGCTAGATTCATGTAGTACCTGTGAATTGTGATGACAATGAACTTTTTATATTATCCTCTCTGCTGATCTGCATTTGTTATATGTACACTGCGCAGTGACAGTCAGTGGATCACACCTCGGGCATGGTGAGCTAACTCTTCCTGCACTATTATAATTTTGTTTACTACTTACTTAGCTACTACTGGAAGACTGACAGTTTACTTTCCTGACTTAATATGGCCATTGATGATTACTGGTTGTTCCAATGCCTTCTTGTTTGACTTAGTAACAAACTGCATTTTTTTTTGAAACAAATTGCACCTTCTGCTCCCTTAAAAAGATACAAACTGTATCTTTTAATTGTTAGCTCAAGGAGACATGGACGACTGTGCAACACAATTTTATGATTTTGATATAAAGATATAGTAATCCCTTCAACTCAAACCAACAACCCCCCCCCCCCCCTCCCCAGATGTCAGCAAAAGGATCGTCCTACCACCCTCAAGATGTCAACAAGGATGGAAACATATGAACCAACTGATCATCCTTATAAGGGTAAATAGCCCTAACAGTTGAGCTATCACACGTAGTAGCCCCCCTAATCCGTGCAAATATGCTGACATGGGCAGAAGATGTAGTACTATTGCACGTAAAGTTTATTTTCTTTATTGTTTCGTTATGTTTTTAGTTTTATGCAAGTACCGAGCCACTGAAAATACCCGTTGTACCGGAATTCAGACGTGCTCTATGGTCATTGTTTTTATTAGCTAGAGATTGAAATGATATTTCGGATTGTGAGATGGCGTGGTTGTAGTGGGAGCTGGTAAGATTGTTTTGTTGCAGTGATATAGCCAGAAAGATTTTTAGGCTCGAGTAAATTTAAGTATACATAGTATTTGCTATTGAAATTCTATCATCAATCCGTTGAACAATCCTAAATTTTAATAGTGTTCACTGATGAATCCGGGAGACCGCCCAGGGTAGCAGAGTGGTGGCTTTGCCCCCGTTTTGTTAGTTATGCATGTAACAACCTCCTAAGTGGAGAGAAAAGGATAAGACAAAAGAATTACAAAAACCTGATGAAATTAAAGCAGCACCAACTCTGTCTTTCTGTTTGTTCTCTTCAATTTTATTAGTTATTGTAGCAATTCGGTAATCTTCAGAGTAGGAATTGAGATCACCAGCAGTGGCTATAGCCACTGCAACTTAAGCAGTCACATAAGTACCGTTAGATTGGAAAGTAATGATCAAGATTTTTCATGGTACTATTTGATAAATATTGTAGCTAGGTATTACCAGGAGTGAACACTGTAGCAGCTACTGTTTAGAAACGATGTGGTACATTTCTTTTTAGGGAACGGGCAGTGAGCTCCTGTAATTCACTATAGAAGAAGATAGTTGATCCATTTTATAAAGAAAACCAAACCCAAAAACCTTACAACGACACGGTTAATTATAGAAAACTAACGAAAACCCTAACATTAACATGCTGAACCTAAGAACAACAGTCCAATAAGGGAAAAATTCCTAAAACGAAGCCTTCAAGAAGGTCACGCAGATAGAACGGTGACATCGTCTGATCCAAACGAATTAAAGTTTTCACCCGGATAAATCCCTTGATGTGGAGTTGAATGAGGGCTCCAAAGCAACACCTTCAAGAAGGTGAACGACGCTCGAGGATGTCATCATCGCTAGCACCGGCAAGTCGAGCAAGACTTTCATTCAACCATAGCAACCGCAACAGAAGCCACCAAATACTACCTGCACACCGAAGTTACCTGCACTATGTACACCACCACTGGCACGCCGCAACAACCTGCACCACGGCCAGATAGCACCGTTGATGGTCTGCTCCTCCACCTAGCCGGACCGGTGGAGCTCTACCGAGCCGTGTAGCCGATCCGTCGTCAACACTGGACATCCACCAGCTGGACAACCCCCTCACGGAGACCACCATCTCAGTTGGATCTGGATGTGCAGAAAAAGAGAGGGGAAAGGGAGAAGGAAAAGAGGGGGAACGAAGAGGGAGGGAGGAAGGTGGGATGGGGGAGTGCGGAGGGAGGTGCTGCCGCCGTAACCGGTGACCACTCCGATGAAGGCGAGACAAAGTGGAACAGGAGAAAATCGAGGAAGGGAAAGGAAGAAGGAAGGAGGAGAGAGGAGGGAGGGAGGAAGGGGTGAGCGAGACACTATCACGGGCGGCCTCGCCAGCGGCGGTGACGTGAGCGGGACGCGGTTGGCGAGCCTCTGTGCTCGGGGCTGTTCGTCTCTCGTGTTGCCCAGGGAGAGCGGCACGGGAGTCCTCCTTTGTTGGGTTCCCTGTGTGGCACAAATTTTAACCGTTGACCGTTTCAATCCAATGGTGAAAAATGATTTCGACTGCTTAAGTTGCAGTCCCTATTGTACATGCACTGGATCATTATTCTCAAAGTAGCTATGATTCAGAGAGGCGAGCGAGAGATTTACGGACAATGTATAATCTAAATGTAGATATAGATATGTAGTGCATTTCGAACTGTGCAACACATTTACATAAATATCATAGGCATGGATGATCACTGCTTGTTCGTTATAGGCATCCTTGTTTGACTAAACGAAAATTGAGGGTTTTTTTTAAAAAAACAAGGACTAAGAGTGAATTGCATCTTTTATTAGTTAGTCAAGGACTCAAGAAGACATGGACGGTGCAACACATTTTTATGATTTTGATATAAGCTGTACTAATCCTACAACTCAAATCACCCTAGATGGATCGGATCATCCTACCACCCAAGATGTCAGCAAGGATGGCAACAGATGACCAACTGATCATCCTTACGAGGGTAAATAATCTTATAACCGTCGAGCTATCACATGTAGTACGTATCCGTTGAACTTTGCAACACAATGACACGTATAATCTAAATGTAGGTACATGCAGTGTCTTCCGAACCGTGCAACACTCTTAACATATATAACTGTCATGGACATAGTCATGTGTCTAATCCGCACAAGGAAACCAGAAAAATCATGTGCCATTTGATGAAAGATCATAATATCGCATGGCAAAACAGGTACGGATTTTTGACACCTAGATACCATGGTACCTATCACTTGCATGAAACTTAAATAGTTATGGAAATATTTGAAAAAATTTAGTAACATTAATTGTGATATATAAATATATACACAAACATGCAAAACTATATTTGATGTACAACTAGAGAAAAAAAATAAAATCAGACAGTGAATAGTACCCGTACAGCGCAGATAAAATTTGTTATTTTTGTTTCTTTATGTGTAGATACTTGAATGTTTATACAGTGTCTTATATTATCAGAGTCTACCTTATTAAATTTTATAAAATTTTTATATAACCGTTTAAACTACATACATACATGTAGGTAGTATTTAGATGTAAAATATACTTTCCCATGGCAAGATAACCAAATTTAACTTGCCAGAATGAGTCAATAGTTTTCCAAGAAATATCATGGATGAACGGCTCATGAACAACAACTCCTGATCAAAGGCAAGGTTGGTAGGTAGCAAAGACTGCATGAGTAAGTAGAAAGTTGCATATATGGAGAGTGTGGCAGTGGCAGGAGGCAGTGGATGGTTTGTCGCCTCTGCAAAGTGCAAGAAAAGCTATGTAAAGACTGATCGGTCGTGTTTGGAAGATTAGCTAGCGCCATCCGCAAGAAAGCCTCCACTGCCTTTTCGTTGCTGCGGTCGTTGTCGCTTAACGGTAGCCTCCTGCAACGCACGGTGGTTACTGGTTGCCGTCAATTGGGCTTCTTAGGGCATTATCAGTGCGGCAAAGCATTTTGCTGGACCTCATACACCACGTGGACCCAAGAACACCCAAGTTGATCACAAGTTTCACAGTGCTATATAATCTTAAGTAGGGTCCACATAAATAATTCGTTATACGGCTTATGGTATGGTTATTTTTTTCTATGTTTATAACATTTTAAAAGAAGGCATTCTTAAACGGGAATTTTCTTTCTTTTTTTATACCTTCAGAAACAGTTCAGAATGAAAGATTTTGGTGACTTGAGGTACTTTATCGGTATTGAGGAATATAATCCCTATTATGGGTACATAGATCATGAGCCAACAGAAACCCTTGAGTTGATTTGCTCGATTTACCGCCACATACTACTTACTAAACAGACTCTACTTTAGGGGTCGGGTCTCGATCCAAATTGTTTAGCTAATGACTCAACCAATACATCTCTACTTCGAGGTGTAAATCAATTCCACTCTTTTACCATACCTGAAAGAATTGAATTTTCAAAGGAGCCACTTTTCTCGGTTTTTCCCTCTCCCTCTCCCCTCAACCCACGCGCTCTCTCCTCCTTCCATCGTGGCGATGGTGACAGTGCCAGCACCGGGCGGAGCAGCGAGACAGCCATATCTAGCTCGGGGCTCGTCGGATCTCCCCTCTCTCCTCTCCTCACTGGCGTCGGGCAGAGTAGCAAGGCCGGTGGCACGGTAGCAGGGGACGGCTGGTGCTTGGTGTCACGGTAGTGGGAGATGGCGGTGCTCGGCGGCGTGGATCTGGGTCGGGACGGCATCCTCCCTGTCCCCCACAGCCGACGCCGCTCTCCTTTTTCCCCCACTGCCAGCGCAGCTCACCCCACTGTGCATGCCTCTCCCCTCCTCTCTCTCCCCAACAGATCTAGCGGGGGGCGACGGGCGGCTGTGGCAACAAATAGCTCAACGGCGATGACTAGGCTCCCTCCCCGGCACGGATTTGACCATCTCCGTCACGGATCCAGCCACCCTGAGCTCCCTCTTCGGCATGGCAACAGCTCTCTCCAGCGCTGACGCTGTCCCATCGAGCTCAGGGTGGTGGCCTTGTTGGCGACGACCTCCGCCGCCTCACACAGGGTGTGGGGTGGGGGCGTCACACCGGGCCGCGAAGCGAGAGGCCACAACCCCCAAAGCACGGTCGCGCTGTTCTCCCCCGCGTTGCATGACAACTTTTCGTCAGGAGAACGTGCGCCCAACTTTGGCTACGCGGACCTCATTTGGTCACGCCTCAAGCCGAGTTGGCCGAGAACCTCGTACGTATCATGGGTTGGCTGAATACCACATATGTGCATTATGAATGGCCTTAGGATGTGTTGTATGCTCCCATTCCCAATTTTACTATCTCTTTTTAAACGCGCATGCTTTTCAAACACTAAACGGTACTTCATCCGTTCCAAAATGTTGGAAACTAGGATGAGATCTTATCCATCATAGGACTTCGTCTAGATTCATTGTCCTCTAATGGATCAAATCACATCCTAGATTGCAACATTTTAGGATGGAAGTAATATATTTTAAAGTTTTTTAGCTAATATTTAATTAATCATGCACCAATCGATCCATCGCTCCTGTTTATATGCTAGGAGGAAAGGGTTCTATATACCCATACTTTCACACGTAGCCTTTAGTGCTTTACACAATGAGATCCGATAAACCTGCTGGTTTCCGAAAACAGGGTTGTAACCGGAGTCCTCCTCTTCTTCTTAATTGATAGAGTTTAAGATATGTTTGGAGTATTTTAATTTATGTCGTAATTAATGTTTAAGGGAGTATCTAAAAAACTGTCGCAAGTTTTTTGTTTAAAAACTTTTAGATATAACTATAGTATAATTGAAGTGTAATTACATTGTAATTGCACTGTAACTACACTATAACTGCACCGTAATTGCAGTATAACTGCACTGTAACTACATTATAATTGCACTGTATCTACACTATAACAACACCGTAATTACACTGTGACTGCGATATAACTTATTAAAACTTGTATTCAACAATGTTTCGATTAGATAGTACTGAGATGTTACGCATGACATGTGTGAAAATTTCTTTCTAGTAATTTTTTTCTCTTCATACACAAATCTTAAGGCAATCCGATGATCACAAATCTGAAAGTTCCGGGGAAAAAGCTTGTGACAGTTTTCTAGCAAGAAAGATGTATGTACGTCTTGAAACAGAGCGGGCTGGATTTATTTTCGTCTTGGGAAAAATGCAATGCAAAAGTGGACTTTACCAAACATGGCAACATTAATATTTAGAAGAAACGGTAATGTAAACAAAATAAATGGTTGTTTACTACGAGGAAATCATATGCATTAATTGTTGGTAGCTAAAAGATAAACAGCTTGGATGGTGAAATTTTTAGTCATTCCGAAATGTTCAATTTTATTCTCCAAACTTAAACTTGTTTATTCCTACCGTAAAGGTCGTTGGAAAAAATCTCAAAGGATATGCACTTCCAAACAGTTTTTCAGAAAACATAGTTATAGAATCAAGGGAAGAGCCAAATAAATATTTGTAAAACAAGGGAGGAGTTCATACCAGTCTGAACAAAACAGACGTTTCTAGCTAAGTTAGGTTCCTCGTAGTAAAACCTATTTACGTGAATTCAAGTCCTAAACTTCGAAACCAGCACTTATATTTATATTTATAGTTAATTATTTTTTAGTGATAGAGAATATATATTCATGGACGTTTATATTGTTTTACACTGGAAAGCTGTTTTACACAGCCCAGTTCCCTGAAACCCCCCTGGACCCTGGTTGTTAGCCTGTGGCTGTCCCGATGATGCCTTTTGCCATGAAAAATTGTAGCACTGTGGCATCACTATTATGACCCCATCACTCCATCAGTACTAACATGCACTTTATACGGCTATGTTTGGATCAAAGCTAACAATTCGGTGACCTTCACTTCGTCACCGATGCAAGAAAACATCCTTTTCCTCGCCAATGAATCATGGCAGATGAAGAGCACCACATTTCCAAAGTTTTTTTTTCTAACATACATACATATACATGATGCAAATCTAAACTAAACTCTTAAAAGTGAATGTGGATTCAAGCCAAGAGCTGTACATTCATGTCCTTCCTGCTGCAAGGCTCTTACAAGAGCCTCTCTTTTTCTTTTTACCCCCAGTAAGAGTTGCCTGCAGGTTTCATCAAAATTATTAATTTTAACTTCAAATGGGTGCGATACGCACTCACAATATCGGTTTCGTTTCGTTGATGGTGATGCTTCATGGTGGCTGATTGCGAACCCTGGGCAGTTCTCATCGTTTTCGCGATGACGAGTAGTAGTCCTTGGTGATTTGACAATATCATGCTGACCGCATTTTCGCTGCTAATAGATTCAATGTAACAGATCATGGTTCAGCTGACAACCTCAAGTATATCCCTGAATGTTACTTGACTCTGGTTGATCACCTCTCTTCGGGGTGTAATGGCGGTTACACCCTTGAGTAATCTGATCACCTCACTGCACCCATCCACATAGTACTTCGCTTTGCTAGCCTTCTGGCCAACAGAGCAGGCGAAGACATCTGGAGCAGTAGGAAACACAGAACGGGAGACGGCTTCGTTGATGCTCTCAAACATGTCCTCGTCCGATCGATCGTTACCAATGCACATCAGAAAATCTGGTGCGTTTTCGTTGTTGATTAGCGTACGAATGACTGTGTCCACGACCATCCCCTTGCTAACACCCTGTAAAAATGAGTGATGTGTTTGTTGAAGTATTGCAAGTCTCAAGAAGCATGTGGAAGAATAAGATATGTCAAATGGTTGCGGAAAAGTAATCTGAGCGGCACAAACCTGGGGCTTAACTTCCACGATTTGATGACCACGTTTAACCACAACAGGTTCATTGGCCAGCACCCTCTCAAGATGACTCACTAGCTCCTTTGCCTGGCATGACCCGAAGTCATGATCTGCATCCTGATAATGCCAAACTAGCCCACTCTCCTTTGTCTCTATGGAAGACCCATCGGTTGTTTCCTTGTATACTTCCATGATAGGCTCGGCGATGTTCTTCCATTCACAATCTTGAGCTGAGGAGCTTGTTTTCCATTCACCTTCTTTGTTCCACCTGTAAGAACAAGCACATGATGGTGTATATATATGAGAAAATTACATAATGGAAATCACATAATGGTGCATACATATATCAGTCAATACGTGTTCTGGCTTCTGAATACTGAGAAAATTACATAATGGTGTATATATATGAAAAAAATACTATGATCTTAAATACCTGATAAAATAGCCATGTTCAGCAGCAATACCAAGCTTATCACATGAAGTGAACCACTCACTTAGGGTAGTGCGGTCTCTTCCACTGACTATGAACACACAGTTCTTTGGATCATTGCACAAGCTTGTAAGGATAGAAATGAGTTCTGCACTTGGAACTTTGTTGACTGATGACTGGGGCACAAGGGTGCCATCATAATCCATAAATATCAGCCTTCTATTAGTCTTCTTATAAGAAGAAACAAAATGTTCCAAAGATAGCCTTCTAAATCCAGGAGAAAGAGCAATAACTCTAAAATTCAAACCAAACCCAGTGGTCCAACACCTTCGGCTATAGTGATCCTTGCACGCTCTCTCTAGATCTTGGGCAAAACTCCGTGCCCAGTAAGCAACGTCATGAGTTTTCACGTAGCGATAATGCTTATCATGACGCAACTTCCTCTCCGATTGAGTCAGATCCATTGCTTTATATAATGCATCAGCTACATCTTCAATACTCCAAGGATTTACCCTGAAAGCACCGCTAAGAGATGGGGAGCAACCAACAAACTCAGACACAATCAGTGTGCTTGTGTGATGTGAGCTCTTATCAACACCTCTGAGCTTATCAATCTCCTCATTTCCCTGCCTGCAGACAGTATACTCATATGGTATCAAGTTCATACCATCCCTCACAGCATTTACAATGCAGCAATCAGACGCAGCATAGTATGCAATCTTTTCATAAGAAGGTATGGGGTAGTCGATAAGGATGACAGGCTTGTAATCAGCAGAACCATACTTAATGTTTATCCTTTCAGCTACAGAGACGGCTTCATTTATTGCTTCCTCCACATCTTTTCCAGTGCTTCTTGCAGGATTTATAATCTGCACAAGAACAACCTTCCCTCTTAGCTTTGGAGTTCTCTCCAAAAGAAATTCCAAGCCAAGCAATTTTAGACTGATCCCTTTGAAGATATCCATATCGTCTACACCCAACATCACCATCTTACCCTTATATCTTTGCTCGATTTCTTGAACCTTGCTAATTGTGGAAGGCAGCCTCAACACAGACTCAAGACGACTGACATGTACACCCACAGCAAGGATCTTGAGGCTCACTGTACGGCCAAAGTACTCTATACCGATGTGACCACGTTTTGACTCATAATTAAGGCCTAGTAATCTGCTGCAACATGAAAGGAAGTGGCGGGCATAGTCGAATGTTTGAAAGCCAATGAGATCAGCATTCAGAAGAGACTTCAAAATTTCATCTCTTACTGGCAGTGTCCTATAGATTTCAGAGGAGGGAAATGGACTGTGAAGGAAGAAACCAATTTTGATGCGATGAAGCTTTTTTCTTAAAAAGGTTGGGAGAAGCATGAGGTGATAATCATGAACCCACACACAGTCATCATCTGAATTGATGGCCTCCATAACTTTGTCACCAAAGATTTTGTTCGCCCGAACATAGGCTTGAAAAAGAGAGCGGTCAAAGAGCTCACCTTTGTCAAGGCAAATAGGAAGCATATAATGGAAAAGTGGCCATAATTGTTGTTTACAGAATCCATGATAGAACTGCTGCTGGAGGTCAGCTGGGAGGAAAGTAGGTATGCATTTGTATTCTCTGAAAAGTTTGTGCGAAAGTTGATCTTGCTCACCAGGATCAACTTCAGCCTTCAAGCTACCCACATAAACAACTTCACTCTCCATTGGAAATCCATCTTTAAGTTGAACAAGAAGTTGATTGCCATCCATTGAGAAGGACCACTGTCCAGTAGCTTCATCTTTGGTACAGTTTAGTGGAAGAAAGTTGGAGACAATTATTTTCCTTACACAGCAAGATGCAGGACCAACTGAATCATCATCATTACTTGTATCCCAATCAGGATTAGATGTGATGCTTGGAGAAGTCACAAAACGAGGAAGCGATCTAAATGGTTGCTGAAAGTCAAACACATCTTCACCACTCATATCTAGAAGATTTGTATATGACTTTGAAACCATGATTCCACAACCTTTTGCAACCAAAGAAAACATCAAAGAATACCAATATTTAGTCCTTTGAAATAAAGGGCAGTACATTCATATATACATATTCTAGCAGGGGCATTAAATTACAAAAATATTATGATGAAGCCATAGTTATTTTATCGAACGCAGAAACACTAGTAAGTTCATTTCTATATAAATTATTTGGTTTACTAAAATATTAATTATATATCACAAAACAATGACACGTGATATGGACTATCAAAACAGAGGCCATTTGTTTTCCTTTTAAAAACAAGCCTCAATATGGTGGATCCTAATTACAATAAAGCTAGAACCATTGAGTGTTACAAGTCAAACATAACCATAAAAGCTTCTTAAGATATATTTTAAGTCAAATTTTGGATTTTGAAGGATCAAAAATCTATGTAGTATGTTAGAGCCTAGAGCACACTGCCAGTTGTGCAGGTCAATTTATCTAAGTTGAAAAACTCACTTTATACATAACTGCTATTAGTTAATGTGATTAGCACCAAGTTGGTTCACAATATCCATTCTCAATAGCTGCATGGAAGCTCACAAAACTATTTTGACAGTAGAAGCTCACAAAACTGCCTAGCAATTTTTAGGGAATTTATGTTTGAACACCAAAATAAAATTAGTTCCAACAAGAGAGCACATGGAACAAAATTCTCCACTGGATGTGTAGGTGATAAAGAATACACAGACTGCTAATCCCAATTTACTTATTGTGTCAAATGGCTTATTTGCTCCAGGGGAAAAGATGCACTAACATGTAAAAATAGAAATTTTATGATTGTACTATGTAAACTATTCTTTCGCTGTAAATTGAAACATCTCATGTTTTTTTTTCATGACAACGAGCTCTCCAAAGATCCAAAATGAAGCACATCTACTTCTTGTTTAGGACCACAATATCCACTCCAAACATCATTTAAGAACATTGAACCACACTCTCCTACCAAAATAACAAAAAAGTACGAATCCAAGGACCACCACCTTCCATTAGCATGACACAAACAACATGCAATCTAATCATTTCCCCTTCTAAGTTCTAGCCAATCATAAATATCGGCATATAACTTTAGTATAATGTTACCTTTGATACCAAAATGTATCTACCTGTGTTACCTGGCATACAGAACTTGCAATTAAGTCAATGGAACTAGCTTAAAGAAACTTCAATACCTACCAATTGATATCCATCTTAAAACATATTAGCATAGACCAAAGACGAGCAACGTGGCCAAAGGAAACTGAATCTATCCTAATTGCATCCATCCTACAGCAGTAATAGTGTTCTGAATGCAACTGGCATTATCATTAACTTGATCAATGTTTGTCCAAAAGTCCATTCTATTTGCATGATCCATTACAGTCTCCCACAGCACAACATGCCTGATATACTATTGCGTGAGTTCAATAAATTTTCCATTATCTAAAAAAATAACTACCATTCGTTGTGGCTGTGAGCTGTATCCTGAGAGCACACCTAACTGGACCAAGGTCATAGCGCAAGAAGGTACTACTTGAATTATTGAATTCAATGTGCCATGAATTATATCCGGGAAAATAAATTGCCCTGGAGACAACATCATCTGCCTACTTTCCTAACATTGCCCATAATTATGACCACAAGCAAAAATTCAATGGTCACAATATCACACATCAGTCAGATCAGAAGAACTACTACTATAACTTCATGCTCTTGATATGATATCAAAACTTGAAGCTAACCAGAGGTGTTGTTCCAGAGCTATATATATCATCTCACCTTTAATAGTTTCTTTTGAAATGAGGATCTACCATCCAGATCATTTCTTGGGGTTAAATAACAAAGGTGATATCAATCACAAACAGTTCATACCACTACATGGCAATAGCATGACGGCTATAAAAGATTGTAACTACACCTTTTCCCCCCTCTTGCAGTTAAGACAACTGCCAATTGCAGACAAAAATGCATATAAGATAAGATAAGCACTCAAAGGAAAAAAAGGAAGCCCCTTTTCAGTGCACACCAACATTTCCTCTCCCAACCCAACGCCTAAACCACACCAATTCCCCTGCAGGTAAAACTAATGGACTAAAAGAAAAAAAATCGGCGAAGAACATAAAATCAATAAAAAAACTAAAACCCCAAAGGACCAAGATTGTTCCTTTCCTCAACAAATCCCCATCTCCACCCAAAAATCCACCTTTTTTCCCAAACGAGAAGGCGAAAACCAACTCAAGAGCAGAAACGAAGGAGATCAAGAAGGAGAGCGACCGATTCTCACCCCCGCCGCGACAGATTCAGCGCATCCAGATGAGATGGCGGCGTTTCTTGGCAGCTTCTCCCCTTCCTTCCTCCAGATTTTCTTGGTCTTCTTCTGCTTCTGCTCCCACCCACCACCACCACCACCACCAGCAGCAGCAACCAAACCTCCCAAACTTGGAGTCGAGTAGAGAGGTAGGAGAAGAAGAGACAGCAAGAACACAGACAAATGTGCTGGAGTTGAGAGAGAGAGAAGAAATGTTTGTGACTCGTGGATTCGGAGGTTTTTTCTTTTGATGGATTGCAACGGGGATGAAGATGACGATTTTGCCCCTGTGGTAATGCTAATCCACGTGCCTGCCACTTCGGATAAGGTTGCTCACTTTTTTAATTCTTTTTATTTTTCTCTCCCGATACGTATATGATTAGTAATAATTAGTAATCAATTGATCAATGTATTTTCTGGTTTCATTAGAGGTACAATTATTTCGCGCACGCCGATATATGCGTAATCACATAGTAGTACAAGTTTTTTTTTCTTAAGAAACTGAATACATACACCATTATTGATTGGTTTGAAAATTGTTATTACCTCCATCCCAGTATACTGTATATAAGAAGTTAAGGCGATGAACATAATTATAAAAAAATGGTAGAATTAAATAAGAAGGGGTTGTGATTGCTTAAGAAATAGAGGTAGGTGGAAAAAGTGAATGGTTGATGACCGTGATTACTTGAGAAGGAAATATTGGTGAAGAAATTATTATATTTTGGGATAGACGGAGTAGGTTTTTTATGTATATCTATAATTTTTTTATCTAAATATCTGTGCTTTGCTACAAATAAAAAATATATTATAATATTTATTTAAAATAAAATAAATACATATTTTCAGGAAATGTGTTACTTAGCATCCTGCTATAGGAAATATTTACCTTGATTGGATTTTATATGTGACTATTCATTTAGATTTTATTTGATTTTTAATACGGAAAAATTTAAGAGGTAATTTGTAAAACTACAACATGAATAGATGAGTGTGTACGTGTCTACATTTGTTTTATTGTGTTTTGACAAAAAAAGTTATATGGTTTAATTACTCTCAAAATCTTACAAGCCAACATTAAGCTTAGAACTTAAAACTATATGCGGTTATTTTGATATGATCAAAGTGCAGCTTACGTTAGAAATGATCTCAGTTCTAAGTTAAAAATATCCTTTTTAGGGAAAACTTAAAAATATCTTAATCTTTTTGTTTGTAGTCTACGCGCGGACTTGACCATGAATCCCGTCGTCGTTTTTGTGAATTTTTTTATAGCGTTGTATCCAATTTCGAAGTTCGCGCGGATTTGGCAATGGAGCAAGTCATCGTTTCTGTGATTTTTCTAAAAAGTTGCATGATAGGACGATTTGCTCTAAAAAAATTGTAGTATGATCGAGTTCATGATAGGTTCACCCCATCCTAACTGATGTAGACCATTAATCTATTAATCCTTTGATTAGCTTGAGGTGGTCAACTTGAGACATTTTGTCATTTAGAGTTAGCAGGTCTAAGCATAAAGTCTGGATATGATTGAGCTATCTGACCAGTCCATCCGTATAAATTTACAATAGTTTCTCTTTAAAAAAAATATATCTTTAACTAGAAGTTGGATTTTTTTTCGATTTCTACATGGACTTATTGTCTTTATTCCGCTTTTATACAATCAATATCTTTCTCCGGTTACAAATCTATGACATATAGAACATAATTGATAATTCGGTCAAAACTTTGAAGTCATCTATGTGTCATAAACATATTAGATTTTATAAACTTATTCTAATATCTAATTGATGGTTAAAACTTTAAATGGTTGACTAAATATTAATATTTATGACCAAAGCGAGTGTGACATTTCTCCATTTCTGTAAACATAGTTTTCTAAAAGCTTAATTAATCTTTTGGTTAAATTTTCATTCAATTAATTCAACCTCCATCATAAAAAAAAACTTTTGGATTTTCGTGCATATGGGATAAGAAGAAACGACCTAAAAAGACGATCATTTTCAGGTCAAGGCTAATGTTGTCTACTGTGCTCGTCTTAGGTCTAAAGACATGGATACGTGGCGATTTAGCTGTCATGTATCGCAAGAATAACTTATCTTATCCTTAGTTAGCAAAGATGGTTATCTACTTGGACACTACAACTGGGGCAATTAGATCGATTCAGCACGTAACAGCGACATCTATCTTTTCTAATCTTTCTTTTACAGAATGTTCAGACCAATTAGGCCACTGCCCTATCTCTGCAATTACTACTTCTGTGTGATTTGTACATACTAGATGACAATTACGTAGATACATGCTTGTGTTTATTTATCTGATGATTAAGAATATGGTAACTGAACAAACCCTGAATCCATGGATCACACGGTTTGTGTATTCTGAACCAGGATACGTCATTTTCTATTGATTTTACAGTGAACTGAAACCACAAGGGGTCAAGAGCACAATTTCTTGTGTGCTTCTTAAAATCCTTTAATTATTGAAATGCACAAGACAAGAAAGTTCTCCTTTCGTTTATTAATTGTGATGTAGTAGTTTTAATTAACATCGATGGATGAGAAGTTTAGTTTAGATGCTCCTAATCAACTTCTTGTTGTGATTTCAGGAACTGGACTGTAGAATATTCAAAGTATTATATATATACTACCCTAGCTTCCTACGCCAATACCGTTTGAAAGATAAATTTTGTTCTCTTAAGCTGCAGAGCATTCGACCTAAAGGTTGAAAAAAAAATACAGTAGAGTGGTATTGTCGCTAGCTTGGAGTTCCTATGAAATTTCCAGAGATTAATTGATGTGCTTCATTCATAACATATTGCAAAAATATGTCAATTCACATGAGAGTGATATATATTATTCGTTTAACTAGGGAGTGGATAGCTTGAATTTCCGTTTCTTTCTAAAAAGACGGATTATATTTCTACAATAACTTGTACTACTAGTATTAGGTTATGTTCTTTTCTTCAATTTCAAATCACAACTTTCTATTTTTTCTTAGCATATTTTTCAAACTGTTAAATAATATCTTTTTTAAAATAACTTTTTAATAATAGTTTCTGTTAGAAAACAAATAAATTTATTTTTAAAGCTTACAATAAATAATACTAATTATTTATGTGCGAATGATTTATCTCATTCTGCTTATACAGTCAAAAAGCTAAGGCAAGTTGGAGATTCAAACTAGTTCACAGAATAAGAAGTGTACTTTTTTTCAATAGTACTCCCTCCGTCCTAATAAGTATTTTTATCTCGACACAGTATTCGAAATACTATTTTGATCAATAATATCTATATAAAAATATTTTGATCAATAATATCTATATAAAAATAATATGTTTTAAATAAAAAGAGTTATATATTATAATAGTTTGTTTAATAATAAATCTAGTAACATTAATTTTACGTGATTGATCTTTTTTATTTTTTCTATCAATAGTTAAAGTTAAAAATATTTAATTTAATACTATTTTAAAAATACTTATATTTCTGGATGAAGGAGTAGCATTGTTCAAAGAGGATTTTGCACGGCTAAAAACCGGAGCTAGTCGTTGACATCAAGAAACAGCAGCGCACATCAGAAATCGTTAAAAAGAGCTGCAGGTTTCAGGCTAGCTTTCTCATGCAATGATTAATTAGAAATTAATATCTGCTCATTACATCGTAACATAAATATCTCTGCGCACAACGGCCGTTCAGTGAAAAAAAGTTAAAAAGTTCTTGACACTTCTTGTGATGAAGAATGACAACTTGTGTTTTACCCTGCTTTTAATATAAGCAACTGGCCATATATATAAATCTCTTTATCCAAACTAAAATTGAAAAAAAACAATGACAGCTTGCCATTAGTTTAATCCATTTTGCGATCAACGCAACAGAGCGAAAAGGCATCATAGATACAGCCTATCTGCATATCTTCATATTTTGATTTGTTATCTCCGATGTTGACTTCCTCTCTTGGTTTTGAGTAGGCTGTCTTTGGCTTCATCGTCATGAAATTGAACAAATATTGCACAAGCACCCCTTCGGTTTTAAGCTTGATTACAAGGAACCAAATACACATAAATGGAGTTATAAGTGTATAAACTATTCCCTTCGGTTTTTAAAACAGATAACATCATCAATTTTAAACATATATTTGACCATTATTCAAGTTTATATAAGCTTTTGAGTTATTTTTTCATTAAATCATGACTTATATTTATGTATATAATTACTTTTTTTGACAAAATATCAAAAGTTAACGGTATCATCTACTAAGTATAATTTAATTAGCTATCGACATATCCATACAATATGTGGAAATCTCAAATAATAGCTGCATATATCTGTTAAACAAAAGTCTTTATTAGAGCAAGTATAATAGTGGGCTCTAAGAAGACTGAATGCTGAGTTGGATGAGAGATAAGAGGAGAGAGAGGAGAAGCAGGTTGTAAACTTATAGCCAGCTTAGGCACAGGAACTAAGAAAATTTGTGAGAGAGATAGGTGGACCATATATTTATAGTTAAGAGCTAACCACTGTATGAGTGGGTTAAGAGGTAGACTGTAAAGATCCATACAACCAGCAGCTGACTATATTATTAGCAATTAGCCTTGCTCTTATGCGGTTTGTTGATAACAAGAGCTGGCTCATAAATGTTCACTTCATCTCCTCCAAAATAAATTGGTTCCTAATATCCAAAAAAAATTAATAAAAAATAAAGCTCCCCAATACCGATTTCAGGGACCAAAATCTGGTATAGGATTGGGCCACGTGGCTCAATGAGAATTCAGGGTTAGCTCCTCTAAATATCAGCCACGTGTCCCTGCAATCTATAATTTTGCTCTGATTCCACTAGAGCGTCAGTCGTGCATTGTCCCGTGCAATCTACATTGAATTTTCATATAAATCTAGAAGAGCTAAATTGTAAAATCATCGATCGAAAAAATAGTAAATATAGAAAAATATCAGTATGCAGTAGTAGATTATAGAGGTTTCTGGAAAAAAATCCTTCTTCCTTCATCATCTAAATCAAGAAAAAAATTTAAGAAAGAGATTCCAGA
Source organism: Oryza punctata (assembly GCA_000573905.2). Lineage (NCBI taxonomy): Eukaryota > Viridiplantae > Streptophyta > Magnoliopsida > Poales > Poaceae > Oryza > Oryza punctata. The sequence continues at coordinate 17,614,116 of CM002496.2, forward strand.
GGTTAGAGAAGAACATTGGTTATTGGTTCTGTCCCTCTGCAGCCAAAGAAATTCCTTCTCTTTCGATCATGAAAAATAAGAAAACAGTAAAGATCGAAGGGAAAAAATAGAAAAAGAAAGACTGAAAGCTACTTCGCCTACCCTACGCAATCGCTATCTTCCGCTTCTTGGTGATTGTTACCCCACAGCTATGTGGATGAGCCACTTGAACTCGTCTTAATACTGTCTCCCACTGTAAGAACTCAATTGTAGTTGCAATAGACATCTTACAGATAAATCAAAGCTCTAGCCATCACCACTTAATAGAGTTGATTGGAAACCGGTAGATTGGGAAGCATCAGCACATGCAGTTACCGAAGTCGACACTAGGGGATGATGGGGCCCGCTAGAGAGAAACGAGAAGTCCATAGCATAGCGAGCAATGGAAGAACAGAGAGAGAGACGAGCAGAACCGGTGAAACTCAATCTGCTAATGAAGAGGACCAGATTTATCACTGGAGAGAGAGTAAGTCGGCGACCTGCCTACGAATCCGTGACTCTGCGAGTCAATCTTCTTGGCAACTTGGCCTTTACACCCCTATAAATATTAATTATTATATGATCTACTAAATAAAAGTATTCACAAAAGTACCCCTAGATTGGTCGTTTCAACAATCAAATGATTTTTACGTTATGGACCTAATCTGCATTGTACTAATATGAATAAAACGGTAAAGTTTAAATAATTTCCGGTATTAAATACAGAAGAAAATAGGTGTACTTGTAAGACCATATCATTTATTTCATACTAGCTGTTTAGGCTCTGATCTGTACAGAGTCTAGGATAAAAATTAAAGTGTGTTGATAAAACGAGAATCAATTAGTATATGATTAATTGAGTCTTAATTATTAAAAACTTGAAAAATAGATTTATTTGATATTTTAAAATATATAAAAGTTTTCGCACAAAACACACCATTTAGCAGTTTGAAAAACATGCTAATGAAAAACAAGCTAAAATCCACATTTTAATTACTTATTAGTTTTTTACGAGCAGTTCGTGCAAAAGAAAAGTTTACCGTTAAAGGAGTTCCGAATTGTCTTTCCACCGCGATCAATCTTTTTCTCACCGTTGAAGGATGTGTTTGAATTAGTCTAGGGTTATAAAATGGGTTATATCATTAGTCTATGTTTAATACTCTTAATTAGCGCTCAAACATCCGATGTGACAGAGATTAAAATTTAGTTCCTATATCCAAACACCCCTAAGCTAGGTTGCCTCCGAAAGTTACGATTACTTACGGTTCCGAACGGTGAGCCTCGCTAGGCCAGACTAGTCTCAAGCTAACCATACAACAATTTTGCAAACTCTAAATATTCTATCCCCAACATTTCCTTTATCCTTGACCACTATTTATTTTAAATAAATTACAAATATTAAAAAATTTATGTACCATCGAAATACTCTGCATGTTAAATATAACAATACTTATCAAAACATCACTAAAATTTATTACTGCTCAAATAGAAAATCTCACTGGGTAAAAAAAAAAGTAAAACTAACGAATAAAGCATCAGTCATTTTGAATATATATCTTTCGTTTCAAATATGAACTAAATAATTCTTATGAAAAACCCAATAATTCATATATGCTATAGAGGAGCAATGAATAGTACTAATGGGATATAAAATATCCAGCATTTTCTAGTAATATATAGTAGGTGAGGTAGAAGCTATTGTAGTGATGAAACTTCACGATTATGGGCTGAGGTTAGAAGACTACCGAAAACTAATTCGTTTTGCGATAAATCACAAAATCCACTATAGTAGAAATAAAATTATTTTAATTTAAAATGGAAGGGGAGTAGTACACAAAACCAAATTAATGCTGATGGCGAAAGCTTCATCAATGAATGGATAAACTGTGGTTGAGAAGTGGGGCCTACGCCACAGCGAGAGGAGCTCCACAAGCTCATCGTCCCCAATTTGTCACACGACTAATAACACGTGGCCGATGTGGTTGAGTGGGAGCCACGTGTCAGCGACTGTAGGCTGGCACTAGGATTTATGTGTTGGGTCCCACAAATCACAGCTGGAGCGCACTTTTTGCCGACAGTGGAACTTTCACCCTTTCCCAGTTTTGACACACAAAGTAACAGTGTACTCCTTTGTTCTAGATTAATCACCACCTACCTGAAAATTAGAATTTTCAAAATAATCATCCTATAAGAGCAAGGATAGTATTAAACTACAACATAGCTATAAACTTATATATAGACGAGAAAAAAATGGTTAGATTTCAATTCAAAATAGCTCTAGATATACTTTAAAATAAATGCATTAAATACATCAGTGAGATAAAAAATATTAAAAGCAACCTCATAACTAATCTATTATACATGGTATATTAGAGTTCAGAGCAAGGATAATAATGGGTTTATAACTTATGTGTAAGACGAGATAATCTAAAGTGAAGAGTACAGACTCTCATATAAAAGTTTACTATACACATACTCTGAGAGAAAAAGAGAGAAAAAAAGAGAGAAGAGAAAAAAATAAAACCATCCTTATGGTTAAACTATAATACATATTAACTATACTATGAGCTAACAGTTAAGTTATACTATTAAACTTAAACTTGGTGTTAAAGCTGGTAATTAGCTCTATTAGTACAATGGCTCTGACTCTGATATCTTCTTTTGACTTGTAGCGTTATTAATTGCGTCTATACATGTAAATTATTGAGTCGGCATGCATATTGGCAGGCATTTGGAGTAGTTAATTGCTCGTTTATTGTACACGTGGGGGTTTAAAAGTATGCATGTTTCTTTTTTTTCCACCACATACTTACATTAAATGAAATAGAAAAAGTTAAGTCTTATTTAGTCTTATGAAAAACCTTATATAAAAATTAAATAAGAACGAAGGGAGTATTTCCAAATGTGTATACCGCCATACCCTAAGGGCTATCTTGAATCTAAGGATTTATGAAGGAATTTCATAGGATTGAAATCCTATAGAAAATTTTCCTATTTAGTCCTTTGATTCAAAGCATTGGAGTTTTTAAATCCTATAAAATTTCTATGGAATGACTCATTGCACACAGGTTTTCGAGGAAATTTAGCAAGAGATCTAACCTCTTGAAAAAATTATGAGTCTATCTCTCTCATCTGATTCCTGCGTTTTTTTCCTGCGGTCCAATCAAATGATATGTTTTTCTGTGTTTTACAATTCTTTATTTTACACTTACATTTATATCATAATCTTATTTTTTTTCCTATTTCTCCTTTTTTTTTATCCTACTATTTAAAAGGGCTCTTAATATTGGTACTACCAATAGCGCCAAATCCAAGACTTAACAAATCCGAATAAATTGACTTTATGCAGCCACATTATAATCCTGTTTGAGATCTCTAACTTAGTATAGCTAATAGAAGCTACTTGACTCTTAATTCTCACAAGTTGCTTTTTGGAACATCCAGCTTCCCAAACTATGCATGTCCAATCATCAAGGATCAACCTCACATAGGGAGAATTGTCTTTAGATATGATTTATTCTTTATTTTTTTATAATGAAAACTAGTTACATCTTCAGCCTTTATTGGTACTTGGTAGGGACGTAGCATCGTAGCTAATTTTTTTTTCTTAAACAAAACACATATTTTTCTTTTCGATTACCTGAGACATGCACACACATAACCACAATGTCACACGAACCATACCTGCACACTAGAGGATGCGCTTCCCAACACACGAAAGAGCGGATACCATTGACAACTCCGCAACCTTACTGAAACCTTATTAAAACTACATGTTTGTTTATCATTCGACCTCACTACATTTAAATTTTATAGAATGATCAACACTGTATAGTGCGATGATTCATTAAATAGAGCAGGAAAAACTACACGAGTAATGCTCTGGAAGGCAGTAGCTAGGAAAGTATACTAAAAAACCACCACCACCACGCACCAACAGCATCTATACACAGCCAAGAGAAGATTAGCACTAGACCGGCCTTCGCTAAACGTGACCGACCGCCACCAGACCAACAAGAAAGCTAAAGCCAAGACCGTCCAAAACCAAGCCCTAACGGCCGATCACCGGACTCAAGTCTATCCACGTTTTTGGGATTGAGGGGGAGAATGTGAGAGAGAAGATGGAACCACTCTCCCCCCTAAGACTCGCCAACGTGGTCAACTTGCAATAGTTAGGGCGTCGTCGCAAGAGGACAAACATCTAAAGCGAGCCAGCACCAACTGTTTGAGAGAAGTTTGGTAAGGGGGCTTCCTAGAAAATATCTCTAAGGAGAAGAGCGATGATGAGACAGCCGTCACCATCCGTCGAGGTCTCAAGGAGACCATGATAGGGTTTTCACCCTGTAGCCCACCAGAGGAAGTGGATGGCTCGACAACACCCCCAAGAGGGAAGACGACGCCTGAAGCGCAGTCGTTGCTAGCCCGGTCAAGCCCAGGCTAGGTTTACACCCGCCGTCCGCCTCCTACCGATCCACAGCTAGCGCTCCAATGCTTCACCACCGACCAACCTCCGTCAGCGCGTGGATACCGCTGCACCATTGCTCCCCGCCGGTCAGCCTCCCACAGACGCCAACTACACCTCTGCATCACGCCGGTCGCACCTCCACGTGCCGCTACGACCTTGCCGCTACCAGCCATGCCTCCACGCGCCGTCGCGAGCCATGCCTCCACGTCGGCCTGGCCTCCAAGCGCGTGACGTTCTCTCGCCGCCATCGGTTGCACCTCTGTGCGCTGTGCCGGCCTCCCGCCGCAGCGGACCGCGCCTCCACGTGCCACTTCGGCCTCCACCGCCGCCAGCAGCACCTCCTTGCATCATGCTGGCGCCATCCCGTGTCCCACCTGCTCTCGCTGCCACCGGTAGCCGGATCTGGCCATGGAGGTCCAAATCCAGCGGCACCCACCACGGCCGCTGCCACTGCAACCCTGCCGCCTACCGCTGCCTCCTCCCCCTCGCTTGGCTCCAGATCCGGTGGCACCCTTCACGAATCCGGTGATGCCCGACGCGGTCATGGTTTCCGCCGCCGCCTCCGCACCCACGGCCCGTACCCCGGCGCCTTTCACCTCCCTCTTCCCTACCTCCACCTCCGCTTGCCGTTGCCATCCGTGCGCCCTATGCTGCCTCTGTCCGTGCACCGGCCTCGATGCTGGCGTTGCTCTGGCCGTCCTCCACCTTCAGATCCGCCCACACTGGATCTAGGGTGATCGCCGCCACGAGCCCCGCCGCCGTCAGTCCTAGCAAGCCACCGGCTTTGTCGGCCGCTCGCTTAGGCGGCAGCGGGGTAGAGGGAAGAGGGGGAGAAGAGCGGCAGCGACGGCTAGGATTTCCGTTGCCTGAGTCACCCGAGGAGAGACGACGCGGGTGAATAGCACCTAAATCCTCCACTAGATTTAAATTTTGATAGCTAGTATAATACACCCACGAATCTATCGTCACACCATCGATAATTCTTGATGGGAAAAATAACTGATTATAATTAAGTAGTCTGGCCATTGCAGGTTTATCATGTTTCTCAGTTCTCGACTAGTGGAAACTAATTAACCTAGCAGGGTAATTTGACGCTGAACTAATTAAGTAAGGTTTATCATGTTATTTGCCATCAAAGAATTACCACAGGGAGTGGATGCATGCACTGTTCACGACAGTGATTCCGATCGCAAGAGGAAATTTTGGCGTTGGCGCGGTATGATGCCGACTGCGTGCAGCTGCCCGACGACGCGACGACGCACGCCAACGGCGTCGATTGCATCCAACCAGATGAGTCCAGGTCACCCATGGTTAATAATAAAAAACTGTACTAATTCTCACCTTCCAAAAAGAAATTATTTATTTGCTTATTGTCTCTATCACCGACTAAACACAAGATAAGTACATGTGATCTCATCGTGATTACTAAGTAATAACCTAGGTCAAGCAGTGTGGGCCATTCTCAATAACTTTTTATGAATTTCAAACATGATAATTTCTACAACTCCTTGGTTATAAGTAAATAAATTATACTTATACACGTCATTGTCCAAGGAATAGAACCTACATTTTTTTAAGTAATGGATAGGAATCTGATCTCTATATTCACAAATGGATATACAGTGGAAGAAATTTCTAATTACATTTCACATCCGTACAAATATACTACAAAAAATTGTTGAATGTGAATTAACTATTTCCCTTCATGTTAGTCATTGGTAGTCTCATTTCTTAATCTGACCTTCTGAATATATCTCCTCGGAGAACCAAAGGTCGGACGTCCATGCCTCGTCCACTGATGCTAGGGGTCTAAAATCCTAAAAAGGTCATTAACTCTTAATCAGATGCACTCATGCTAGGATGTCAATCTTATCCCATGTTTAATTACTTCTTTTAGGTTCTTCTTTTACTCATTGCAACCATATTATGATAGTGCTCTTCAGAGGCAGATAGCACAGAGATGTCAGTAAGGTGTTGCACGAATCAGGGTTTACAAAACCAACGAAAAGCGGTTGGTTTTTGCGAAAACCAACTTTCCGAGCCGCTCAGGAACACAGACCGTTTGGTTTTTCAGTCAAGTAAAAAACAAATCAAACTAGATTTTAAAGTTTTTATAACATTTGATTGGATTCATCGATAGTCAACGACTTTCAAGCGTTTTTTTGGAAAAAAAAAAGAAAAACTGCCCTAGCCCGATTTTTCAGAGTTGTTCGGTTTTGTGAACCCTTCTCTGAGATTTGTAACAGAGTTGACTTTGTGGACAAACTAAACAAAAGAGCAGATGCATTTGGAGGAGGCACATGAAGTGTTGTTTGAGTAGTAGGCCACAAGAGAGACAGTACCACTGCTATGCATGCCATCAATAATGGGCAATTCTTTTGATGCCTATAGTGTTGTTTAGTGCTTTCTAGGATAATCTTGGGATAATGTTTTGACAGAGAGAGGCAGTAGTAGTAGGCTCTGCTCTCGGACTCTCAGTGCTCAATTTGATCAGGGTCTGAGTTGGAAGGGGCAGGGAAAATAGAAAACAATGCAGTGGGACGTAGAGCTGCCAAACATTTGGTCATGGCCTTCAGATGTCTTGCTAGATATTTAGGGTTAGTCTATCATTTTTATATGTTCAGTCCCTTACTCTATCCGTTCCAAAATACAAGGATTTTTAGAATTCAAATTTTGTACTACAATGTAAGTATTTCTGAACTGATTCTCATGATTCTAATCGTTGTAATGATTCCTAAGCCTGTCGGATTATTACAAATGGAATCTTAGAAAAATTCAAAAATTAATAACCTAGGTAACCATAAAGAGGAATCTTTTGACTTAACGTTAATACTATTTGCTAAACAATCTAGAATATATTTTAGAACGGAGGTAGTATCATGTTGCAAACAAAGATGATAAATGTTTTGATGTCCTGTAAAATTTAGGAAGCTGCAACTCTGATTGCTGCAACATGTTCTTAATGTACTGTAGGTGACATCACATATTCACATGGATGAGTGGATCTGAGGGAATGTTGGGGATGGATGTCACTCATCAAAGGAGAAAAAGCAGTTGTCATTATGCATCTTTTGAGGGTTGATTGACAATACAGGTTCCTAATTGAGAGGTTTGACATAATGTCAGGTTTCATGTTCAGTAGGCCCAAGCATCAGCATTATTCTTGTCTTGAACGTTAAACCAAATGTAAACATATCTGAATGCTCCATCTAGTTTCCTACCTGAAATCAGATCAGAATTCATCTAAATGTGTCACCTCCCAGATACAGAAGATGTTCTTTTTGTTAAGATCACTAATTTAGATTCAGAACTACCGTTATAAAACTTACCAGGGTGGCAGAGATCAACCCAGATTGCATTGCTCTTGCTACAAATACAATCTCCATGAATAACACATAAACAACTTGGCACAAGTTCACTGAAAAAGTGAGCACATATAAGGCCAATTCTGCGAACTAAAATGCTGAGCAGTTGGCCAGAAGCAGTAGTGATTTTGCTCATCACTGCAGTACAGCCCCTAAAACTAGCAGCTGGTGTACAATTCCATCCAATACATGGTAAAAAAGAAAGAAAAAAAAGGAAGAATCTTGCAGCACTAACACACAATCTTGCAAAGCCCCAATCACACCATGTATGTCATCCCGACACGCATAATGTTCGAGTGAGGGACCTTCAAGGTTGCTGTTCCAGCCCTGCAATTCCTCCTGAGGAACGCGTAGAAGTAATTGATGATGAACTTCTTCGTGAAGAACGATTCCTTCCTCGCCCTCACGTCACCTTGTGCCAAGAGGTATGTGAATCCAGAAGCTATGGCTTCTCTCAGTGACTCCAGCTCGTACTCCAAGCTGGGGTCTTCTTCGGCGATGGAACTTGTAGGAAGCAAAGGTGTATTGCCTTCGGTGATGAATGTTTGGGTGCCATCACCCAGCCTCTGATCAGAAAGCAGTGGAACATGTAGATCCCCAGCCTCAGCAGGAGATGAAGGGATATCAGATACAACAGAAACATCGTCACGCTCTACCGCCATTGCACTTGCTTCAAGTGCCATTTCCTGGGCTTCCTTCCTCAAAAATTTCTCCAGGGTTTCAACCAAAAGCTGCTCAAAGAAGCCATGTTCCTCTTTCCTGACATCCTTGTAACCATACCGCGCAACGCAACGGAACATGTGGTAGTCCTTTTGGCCAATCCTTCGGAACAAGAACCTTTCTTCATGTGGGACATATGGGACAGGAACATACTTTATGCAAACAAAGACAATCGTAGAGTGCATTGCTGGGAGTGTGACCAAAAGATGGCCAAAGATCGACGGGATTCCCTGGACCAGCTCATTGTACACAAGACCAATCCCTGGAACTCTTACTGTGCCAAGCGTGGATCCCAGGTCAAGGATAAAGTCCAGGGAAATCTTCCCACGCATCTCGCTCTGGTACTTCAACACACTTCCGTAGTTCCAAGTGTACATTATGCAGAGGAACAATGATGAGAAAGCCAGAGGTAACCATCCTCCTTCTTGTATTTTTGACAGAACGGCTGTTAAGTAAACGAACTCCACAGAACCAAAAATAATAGGGAAGCACAGAACGAGGAACAAATTGGTTTGCCATATAAGAAGCATCACCAACGTAACCAGTGCAGTGCTAACCATCATGACTCCAACTTCAGCAATGCCTGAAAATATTTTGAAAATCAGTATCAGCAATAATGAGACAGTTGCTGAGGAAAATAATAGATGCTGGCATTGCAACACACTACATGTATTTGACATTGCACAACGGAATGGTAGCTGACCATCAAATGGAAGTTGTTCATCAGTGCATTGTAACCATTCCCAAAGGTTGGTCACAATTGCAACAGTAGTTTCTATAAATTGATTATGGATGTTATAATATAGCAAGTTTGAGGGTGGAAATTTTGGGAGGGATCATTTGTGAAGACGACTGCTTATGATAAACTGCATTCAATTAAAAAATATGTATTGAATATTCCCCTGAGACCAAATTACTGACCATAAGCATTGGCAATGTCATTGGTACTCCTGAAAGTGGCCACAATGATGATGCACATGACCATGAGAAACCAATTCATCACAGGAATGTAAATCTGGCCCATGACTTTCTTGGATGTATGAATTATTTTAATTCTAGGAAAGCAACCAAGAGCCATGGCTTGCTTTATGCAAGAGAATGTTGCTGATATCATAGCTTGGCTGGCAATCATAGCAGCAAGTGTAGCAATCACAAATACTGGCCAGAAAAGAATTTCTGCATTGCAGACAGAAAACTTGAGATTACACAATGGAACAGGAAAAGACAATTGTTAAGAGTGATAATAACAATGACCAGCCTTATATAACTATGCCAGATGAAAATTTTACCTGGTACAGAATCATAAAATATTCTTTCTACAGCAAATGGATGTTTCATCAAATATGCAGCTTGGCCCATGTAAGCGATAAGCAAACAAGGGAATACCACAGCTGTGAATGCTACCTAGAACAAACAAAAGCTAACAAAATTTATGTCTGATTAAAAAAGATTGGCAAGTATCACACAAAACACACAGAGTATCAGAAGAAAATGACTCAATTGTTAATCTAGTTAATGTGTTAACCTGTATTGATTTCACAGAGAAATGCCCCAGATCTGCAAACATTGCTTCAGCTCCTACAATTAAAAAAGGCAAATGAGTGCAATAAAATATTTCTGGAATGGAGCACAATCATTCAGTGTTAGCGTTTAATGATTCACTCAAGAAAAATGGTATTTCAGGCTTTTGGAGTAATTACACATAACTGGCGGGATCGATTCAGAAATATTGAATGGGTGAGGGAAATATGGTTCAGGATGTCGTTCATCCAAAATCAAATCATAAACAGAGATAGTTGCACGTTAATTCAGAAGGGATATTTTCATCCATCATGACACTCCTTTGTAGAATCTTGGTACCACTAAGTATCTGAGTTGTAAACTTGTGACTCTTGAGGTCAACAATTAGTGTGGATGTAAAATTTGGCCAGTTATCACTTTTGCTATTAAACATGAAAAGACAACCTGAACGAATAATATTGCTGCTTGAGTAAGGATTTACCTGTGATGCACAAGACACAACCACCAAGAGCTGACCATGCCTTTATACCATTAGTCTGGAAAAATAAATAGATATACACTGGATTGAATGCTCTCACAACAGATATATCATATTTAGCCAAGTTGTAAATTCCAATGGATCCCAAATTAAGAAACCACAGTGCCAAAATAGGAGCAAACATGAAACCAACTTTCCCAGTTCCAAACCTCTGTACGCTGAACAATAGTATAAGAAACAGGATCGAAACGATTACAACAGCATCTGCGTAGAAAAAAACACATATATTTGTAACCTCAGAAAGTATATGAAACATCAGTTAAATGCTTCAGTAATGAGTTAATTAATGATGTATCATATAAGCAAATTTCAACCAGTGATCTTTAGCAAGGCATACAGAACATCAAACCTGTCCCAAATCCAGGAATTCGACCTTGCAGACCACTGACAGCAGACATAACTGAACAAAAGTAAAAAAGAATGGTTGGATCAACAATTGAAAAAAATGTGGGTGGAGATAACAGAATCTCTGTTACCACAGTCAGGAAACATTCGTGTTCGTGAAGCACCTGACATCGACGGAGTGAGAATGCCATCCCCGATTACCATCGAAGTTCCCATCAGAACCAAGAACAGAAGAATGTTTTTGAACAGTGGATTCTTTTCAAGGGATTCTTTGACAGATATAGCCCGCTCAAGCTCAGGGGTAGGCAACTTAAGCCTAAAACTAGAAATATCCTCATCCACACGTTGCTGATTCGGAAGCAGGCTAACTTTTGCATACCTGCAGATCAGCGAGTACAGTGCGAAAGTGCCCCCTGAAAATCATATAAAACAATCAGTAAACCAACAAATTCAGAGAACATCAAACTGACAGGCAGTTCACATGATGGCTACATATCTGAAATCAAAACGGCACAGAGTATACCTTCTCCATTGTCATTAGCTTTCAGAACTATAAAGACATACTTTGCGAAAGGGATCAACGCGATGGTGTACATGACCAGAGAAAGCGCTCCAAGAATCTCGACCTCCGACTTTATGGGCACTTTGCTGAACACATCACTGAAGACATAGAGCGGGCTTGTGCCCATGTCACCGTAGACAACACCGAGGGTCTGAAACGCCATCGCCACGGTGCTCAGCATTGATATCTCCTGGTTCAGGTTGCCGCAGCCAAGAGGAGTCAATCACAATCATCAGGTTCAGGTCCCATTGATTCTTGCAACACAATTGCAATACCATTCAGATAGCAAATGTTCCCGGATTCCAAACAAAATCAAAACATTTAATCAAAATAGTGATTAAACATCCATGTGATCAATCCATCAGGCGTGATCCTCTCCCATCTAATCAAGAAATGGTCAAAGGTGGAAAATCTTTTCTACAAAAGTATTCATCAACAGTGAAATGATCCCCCAATGTTCCATGGTCCCAAAAACAAAAACAAAAAAAAAAAGAAGAAGAAAACACGCATTTTTTTTGCACCTTGTTGCTGTGGCCGTGCGCGCCGCGGACGGACATGGCCTCGACGTCAAGCGAGTCGACCCGCTTGGGCCGCTTCCCGAAGCGGCGCCGGAACGCGCCGGAGGACGCCCGCGAGAGCGGCCCGCCTCCGCCTCCGCCTCCGCCTCCGCCGGCGCCAGCGGAGGCGGACGTGGCGGCGTCGTCGTAGCCGACGGAGAGGCGGAGGGAGCGGTCGTCCTCGAGCGACCACGGCGCGGACTCGGACGAGTCGACCTCGCTGCCATCCACCCACCTCGAGCCACCCGACCGCGTCGCCGTCAGGAGCCTCCGCAGCGGCGGGGGCGGAGGCGGAGGAGGCGGCGGCGGATGCGGCTGAGGGGGAGGAGGCTCCTCCTGGATCCCGCCGTCGTCCATCCCACCTCCCGATGCAGCTCCGGCGACGGCGTCGGATCAGACAAGAGGAAGAGAGCGAGGCGTCGCGTCTCCCTGTGTGTGGGCGACGGATTTAGAGAGAGTATTTATTAGGAATCGCATCGAACATGGCGATTATGGGCTTGTACGGCTAGGATTTTCGGGTTTTCTGTGCGATTTGTTTATGTCATCACGTTTGGCTGTTTCAGTTGTGCACTTGTGATGTTGGAGAATAGGACAAAGCACAGTGGCGACGTGTGAGGACACCACCGTCACTCTCCATGGATGCTCAATCAGGAGGTACTCCCTTTTTACCTCAAACTTCTCTAAATTTAATTAAATTTATGAAAAAATATATCAATATTTTTATTCTAAAATAAACATATTATAAAAATATATTTAATGTTTAGATTAAATGAAACTAATTTAATATTTTAGATGTTGCTAATTTTTTCTATAATTTGATCAAACGTAACTAAGTTTGACTAGGAAAAAAATCAAACGACTTATAATCATGCAAGATAAGACTGTAGGAGAATTGTATCAATTTTATCGTACGTGTAATGATTTTCTTTTACATGTGCTATTTTCAAATCGACAAAAAGGACTCCTCCTGGCTGAAGAGCAACCGATGAGGTCCCTACCTCTATGTCCGCTTCATTCCTCGTTTCGGACTATGCCACCAACATTGCCCACATGCCCTTCTGCTTCCCCGTCGTCCTCCTGGTGGCAGGGTTATCTTACCTCAAGCCCACGCACTGGATTGTCATTGCCACCTTTGGATCAAACGACAAGCCACTCGATCTGGAGCTTCAGGTGGAGAGCTCTTCCATCACTAGTTTCGAGGATGCATGTGTTCGTCCTGAAGACTACCTTCGGTCGTTAGCAAGACCTACTCCCCATCACTAACCGCCACCTACCCTCCTACTTGCCCCATTGGTCAAATCTGACATGGAGGAGCATGATGATGGCACGCTTGTGAGACAGAAGGCACTTGGTGACGCACTATGAGAAAAATGATGGTGCAAGATCTGTCATGCATACATTGCCATCGCTAGGCCTCAACATTGCACTCCACGCCATATGTGCCGATTGAAGGTGAAGGTTCCCTGCCTTCCCCCAATGGACCGTCCCCTTCCCCGTTACCATCGGCAAAAGGTAGCAGCGGTGACGTTGCGCGAGGATGCATTAGCTTGATGGAGATAGCCTCCTCGATTCCCGGACAACCTTCAAATCTAGCGATGGCAGCGGACGATGGGATCTAGGGTGGAGAAGGCAGCTAGATCTAGGAAGAAAACATGAGGAAACTAGTTGTAGAATTAACGTCAACGTGAGGAAAGTTGGCTCGTCGGATCTTGGGTGCGGGAGTGGCCCTTGTTAGAGTCACCTCCGCTCATGACGCAGGGAGCATACATAGAAGGTGGTGAAGAAATAATGAGTGCAATATGGTCCATAAAAATACCATACATAAAAATCTTGTGCTAGAGCACCGAACGTACATAATGACACGGTTCAAATTTATGATAGTCTCATGGCACTCACTCCAATCTAGCCTTTGTAGTGGCATATTTTTTAACAGTGCACTATCCAAATAACCCAAAGGATAACGTGGTTCTACCACTGGTCAAACAGAATGCTTGCTGAGTACTAGTATACAGACATATATTGATTATTTTATCATCAGAAACAATTTTAATTTTGCCACTTGTAAATTCTATAATTGACAGACTGATGTAAGTAAAATAAAAGTAATTCCTCACATGTATGCTGTAGTATTAGGCTGTGTTCTTTTGGAGGGGTTAGGAATTTCTTCTCTTCGCACGTAAAATGGAGCGACTAATTAAGGCATAATTAATTAAGTATTTGCTTAAAAAAATTTAAAAATGAATTAATATGATTTTTTACAGTAACTTTTGTATAGAAACTTTTTAAAAATACACCGTTTAAAAATTTGGGAAATGTATGCGTGAAAAACGAGAGAGGTGAGGTTGAGAACATTGAGGGAAGAACCTATCTTCCAATGGCTCTTTTGTGCTAGATAATGGCATACACGCATTGGCTTAGACTGAATCGGTGTAACCTAACAGCACAGTACTGTGGATATTTGTGACTTGTGAAATGCATGGAACCAATGGCAGGGAAATCTCAAAAGAACTCTGATATCGTCTCAACATAAATCCTAGCTTAATGTGTCCCTAATAAGAAGAACACACATCGAACGCATGCACACTGCTCAGACACCCCATTTGGTCCAATCTTATCAGTGATACTGAATTGCCGATACAATAACAAAAAAGAAGCTGCAAGTAAACTTTTGACATTTGCGCTAACTCTGCCGCCAAGAGCGGGTCAAACTCTATATGGCGCCATTACGTACACAAACACCTTTTACACGCATGAGAAGAGTAAAAAAAAAAAAAAAAAACTAGTATAGGAAGATGTGTTCCAAAGAAAAAAAAAAGACCGTCTCAGTATTTCCAAGCGAGAGAGAGAGAGGGAGAAAATAAAAAAGAAGAAAGAAAAAGGACGATCGAGGCGTGCAAGAAATGATTGAGGGCCCACCTAACAGATAGCACGACGTCGATGTACCGGTTTCTGCTGTCATCGTCACCGTCACCGTCAGTTGTCTCGTTTTCGGTTTGGGCCTTTGGGGCTGATCGACCGATCGAGACAGCATCGAGCTAATTAAGACCATCCTATCCTCTAGTCGCCGAGAATGGCCGCTGGCCAAGTCACGTTGATGAGCCCACCTAACTAATTAAGTCCATTACAGTATTAATTAATTCACAGTGCCGTGATATGTCTCGTGGTTTTAACATCCATGAGTTTCCATGTTTAACTTGAATCATCCATCTTATTTGAAAATTTTTGAAAATAAATAAAAAAAGATAAATCACACATAAAGTATTATTCATGTTTTATCATCTAATAATAAATAAAAAAACTAATCATAAAAAAAATTCAAATAATACGAACGATCAAAGTTAGATATGAAAATTCATGACTACGTTTAAAATGGAACGAAGGAAGTACTAGATTGGAGATTTTAATCCATATCATTATTAGTCTTAACGTGCTACAACAGGCTTGGAATCGCTTGGTGGTGGAGACATGGTCGTAAGAGCTGTGTTTGTACGGTCATGTTCCTCATACTTAATTTCTTGTATGGGTGTTGTTCGTTTGAAGAAGGTGAGTGTCGATCAGAGAGAGGAGAAGATGGTGACGATGATGACTGAAAAGAGAACAAGTAGATCTGGATGGATGAGAGACGTCAGCTAGGACGAACATACCAGGATGGACATAGCAGGAGGAACCCATCCTCCATTACATGCTTGATGCGGAGCTCACCCGAAGTCGTCCTCCATTTATCCAATCAAGGAGCTTTTCAGTTTCATGCCTCCCTGATCTGCATCGTCGCTGAGACATCCGCCTGGCACCGCTCTGATCTACTCCTTGCGCCATCGTCGAGCTCTTAATTTGCCATCGCAATTGCCGGAGAGGAGATAGGAGAGGGGCAAGCCGGATCAAACAAGATGGATCCGGCGGCGGCTAGCTCCATCGCACAAAAAATAACACGATATGGCATGCAACAAAGAACATGCGAGGAACAGGAGGCGATGGTGTCAGAGATACTGAGGAATGGAGGAAAAATAAAGCAAGTCTAGAATTTATAAGGTGAATTAGTAGGAATGCTAGAAAATTTAAAATGATCTTATTAAAAAAGTAATTGTTGGGAGTGAAAGAGCTATTTGGGGTAAGATGATGATTATGTGTTTAAGAAGATTTGGAGGAAGGGAACAAATAAGCATGAGAAGTAGGGCGTGAAAAAGGTTTTAGGGTGTGTTCGGGAGGAAAACTTCTCTCTGCACGAAAAATGAGGTTCCATGTGGAGGGATGTCTTGCAATATGTACACATTTTTAGAGGTCTTTCAGTTTGTGAAGTGGGAGATGGAAAAACTGGTTTTTTTGGATGATTTATGGAACAATAAGATTAGGTCAGTAGTAATCCCAGGGCTTACTCCTATGCCACAAATCCAAAGGATTCAGTTAGTGAAACTTCATCAAAAGTTCTATCACAACGTTTTGTGTTTCCATTGTCAGAGCAAGCCTTTCAGGAGTATCTCTCTATGTTGACTGCTGATCCTCTAGATCAGTTTACCGATGAAAGAGACTTGTGGACCTATGCTTGGGGAAATGACAATTTTTCCTCTTAGAAAATCTACGCCATTAATTTTATACATATCCAAATGCATGGGTATTTAAATTCAATTTGGAGAAGCAAATGCACTATGAAGGTTAAGGTCTTTGGTTGGCTTCTTTTAATTGATCTTTAAATACCCATGATATGCTTGATAGAAGACATTGTGCTCCTGAAGATTGTGTTTTAACATGTGTGTTATGTTCAACTGGGGTAAGAGAGACTTCTTTGCATCTGTTCTTGCAATGTCCATTCAGCTCTCAATGTTGGGCCCAGTTTGGTATAGTTTGGGACATGTCTCTTGGTTTTGAGGAAATGTTACACCAAGCAAAAAGTTCTTACACATCATCACACTTCATTGAGAAAATCCTTTATACAACTTGGAATATTTGGAAGCAAAGAAATAGCCTAACTTTTGGTGATGTATCTCCTTATCTTTCCTCTTGGAGAGCACTCTTTTAAGAGTGACCTCTCCCTCCTATTTGTATCATTTTTTTAATTGATTTACTACCAGGGTTTTGCCTCACAGTGTGATTTTCACTAAAAGGGAAAGTATTTACAAAAGATAATTACAAAGAGAGCAACAAAAAATTACAAAGGTTGTAACCAATAAAAACCTATTTGTTTCAAAGGGTCTTTCATTCTGCACATATGCAGAAAAACATCCTTCTTGAACAAAATTCTCCATGCTTCAAAAGATGGCTGCTCATTCCGAAATATTTTCCCATTTCTTTGCTTCCAGATATGCCAAGCAACAATAAAGAAGATTTCCAAAAAAAACTTTTTGTTCAAAACACAGACGTGCTATCACAATCATTTGGAAAACATTGAGATTAGGATCCCAATGTATACCTAAATATGTCCAATATCTCTGACTAAAAGGGCAAAAAGAAGAAGAGATGTCCTCTTGTTTCTCTAACCCCATTTGCACAAAGCACACATGTGAGATCATCATCCTCCTTTGCACAATGCCGACGATCAAGCATATCTCTAGTGTTTAATCTATCACTGAAAAGCAACCATGCAAAAACCTTAATTTTCATTAAACAACGTGTTTTCTAAATCTAAACATAAGGCCTAGGTGTGTGCACAAACATAAATGTGAGCTTGTAAAATCTCTTAGCAGTATATCTATCAGAATTCTATATGTAACTCCATTCATCCCCCTTGCCCACATGTAAACTGAGAAGAGAAACCTCCTCTTCCAGTTTGAGATACTCCTCATAAGCTTGACTGCTTAGAGGCAAATAAAAACCATCCTCCAAAGGGTAAAAAGACAACCTTTGCACAGATTCTTTTTGGTCCAGGGCCATACTATACAGATTGGGAAACTTTAAACATCTGACCTCACCATTCCAATGATCCTCCCAAAAAAGCAATGAAGAACCAATTTTTATATTAAACCTTGCAATGCCTCTTAAAATATCTGTAAGGGCAACTATATCCCTCCACCAGAAGGAGCCTTTGTTCATAATTATGTGTGGCACCTTAGGATCATAATATGAATTCCAGATTAATTGAACCCAAGGCAAGTTTGCTCCATTATAAAACTTCACCAGATGCTTAAGCAACAAAGCTATGTTTTGTATTCTCAAGTTAAGAATTCTCAAACCTCCCTTTTCCTTTGGTCTACAAACCATTTCCCACGAGGCAAGAAACTTTCTGGTGGAACTTGGGTTGTTACCTCTCTACAAATAATTCTTTCTTGTAGTATCTATAGCTTTAATAACAGTAACAGGTAATTGCAAAGAACACATATAATATATAGGGATGGAGGATCAGACAGAGTTGATTAAAGTTAGCCTTCCCCCCTATGGCAAGAAAAGTGAGCTAGCTGTCAACCTTCTTTCAACTCTGTCAACCAGTGGTGTAAAGTCAACTACTCTTAGCCTTGTTGTTCCCATGAGCAAACCTAAATAGGTAAATGGCATTGTTCCAATAGCACACCCAAGCAAACCAGCAAGAAGTTCAACTCTCTTCTGTGAAAGATTAATGGGATATAGGCATGACTTGTGAAAATTTACCTCCAAGCCAGTTGACTAAGCAAATGTGTTAAGAAGAGCTTTAAAACAAAAAAAACTGTCTTTGAGAAGCTTTAAGGAGGATCAGGGAATCATCTGCATACTGGATCACTGGGAAACCCCTGCCATCTTTCTCATTAATTGGTTTAGATAACAAACCCAAAAAGAAAGCCTTGTTAATCACCCTTTGTAACAGCTCAGCATTAAGGACAAAAAGTAAAGGGGAAAGGGGATCTCCCTGTCTTACTCCTCTCTTAGACTTAAATGATTTTCCAGGTACCCCATTGAGCAAAACAGAAGTATGAGCAGAAGAAAAGATCATCAGCACCCATTGCAACCACTGATTACTGAATCATATACTGTCCATGATAGAGAAAAGAGCAGATTGCTCAATTGTGTCAAAAATCTTCTCAAAATCTAGCTTCAACAATATGATATCCCTCATGGATTGTTGACATTGATGTATATACTTAAAAGATCATGCTAGGCAATCCTGAATCGTTCTGCCTCTAATAAAACCATATTGATTCTCATGAACAAGTTTCAGCATAACCCCCTGAAGATGATTTGCCATTAGCTTAGTTAAAATTTTCAAACTGACCCCCATTAATGAAATTGTCCTAAAATCATTAACTGTTTCAAGGGAAACTTTCTTGGGCACTGAAGTGTTAAGAGACTGCAAATCAGTACAAACAACATGAAAATGAGCTACCAACCTATAAAAATCTTGGGCAATGATAGACCAAAACTTCTTCAAGAAAAACCCATTGAACCCATCTGGACCATGAGCTTTGTCTGAAGGGATTAGCTTAATCAGGCCATCAACTTCCTGGGTAGAGAAAGGATCCACAAGACTGTCCAAATTTATTGGATTTGGGAATAGATCCAACAAATCAAAACCCATTGTGGGAAAAGTTGAAATTCCCATTTTGTTCTTATAACTCTGTAAAAAATACTTACTTTCTGCTCATGCAAAGAAACAATATGCCAGACTGATCACTGATTTGAGATATGGTATTCATTCTAAACCTTTTTGTGGCAACAGACTGAAAGAATTTGGTGTTCTCCTCTCCAAGCATCATCTATCTATTTGTACATCTCTTCTTCCAGTAAAGCTTCTTGAACTCTAGAAGCTTTATAGTTTGCAACTTGATAATTTCTCTAAAATTCCACTCATGTGTGTTCAAATGTCTATCTTTCTCAATCAAGTCCAAGAAGTTTAGCACATTATTACAGTTAACTAAGAGAGCAGTTAACTTAGACAGATGTTTACTCCAATCCAACAGTTTTTTCCTCAAAAATGTCAGCTTGTAACCGATACATTTGGCAGGGTCTTCAAAATCAGGATCCAAAGACCATACCTTGCTGACAATATCATAGAAACCCTCCATCTCCATTCAATAATTCTCAAATCTAAAGATTGGGGACTTTGGGATTTTAGTATCAATTTCAACAACACAAGGAACATGATCTAAAATATTCCGAGCTAGAGGAAGCACAATGGTATTAGGAAAAGCCAAAGCCCAAGATGGGCTTGTAAAGACCCAATCAAGTCTTTCTAACAGAGGTTTGCACTGCATATTACTCCAAGTAAAAAGATCCACCTTTTAAAGGGATTTCCAACGATCTACCCTTTAAAGGGATTTCCAACAAAATCAAGGAACTAATGATGTCATTAAAGATGAAAATATCATTCATATCTACCCCTGGTTTGTTCTTGTTATCCACTGGTCTGTAAAAGTTGAAGTCCCCTAGAAAAAGCCAGTTCATAGACAACCCAATAGTAAGATCTTTAAGCCAGGAGACAAAACTAGAGCATTCTGTGGGCCACCACAAGAGCCATAAACACATGTCAAGGACCATGCATGTAAGGAATGTCTAGCCACAAAGTTCACACTAACAGAAAAATGGTTGATTTCCCCAGAAGCACCCATGAAAACTCTGGAGTCCCAAATAACTAAGATTCCCCCTAAAGCACCTCTAGAAGGAGAAAAAGCAAAAGCATCGAAACACTTTGGAGCAAAGCTTTTAATATCAGCAAGAAAGAAACTTTGCTTTTTGGTCTCTTGAATACAAAAAATCTGACAGCCACTCTCCACAATCTTCTGCCTCAAAGATAACAACTTAGGATCAACATTCATTCCTCTGATATTCCAACACATAACATTCCAGGATCTATAAGCATTACTCATTAGAGAGACAAAGATAAGATATCAAACCACCAGAGCTACTTAAATTAGCCTGTTCAGACACACAAGATTAAGTCCAGCCATACAACAAAAGGACAATCATACTAGCTATTGTTGTATCATTAAATGTTGATGAGAGAGCAATCCTCTCAAACTAGTTAAACCTCTTAATTATTTTTTAATATATTCTTACCATGGGGCTTTCCCTACAGTGTTTTATCTTTAAAAAAAGCTTCTCTTAAAATATCTAGTCCCCAAATAGTCTAAGTACCTATTTGGGGGAGTTTTTTGCAGCTGCAGTTTCTTTCATATTCAGAAGCTCACCCAAACAATCTAGCTTTTTGTTAAGATTCTGAGAAGCTATAGTTGCAGAATCCAACAAAAATAAAGAGTTAATTGGATCTGTGCCAATGTAAATATATCGATTCAGATAAATGCCACTACTATTCGTCTATTCGTAGATGTGCAATTGAAATTTTAAAAAATTGGAACCGTGCCACTACCATCACGTTTTCCATCCATCTCCGTTTTATTCCCCATTTACATGCGGGACCCACCTGTCAGTTCATCTTCCTCCTCCATCCTCACCTCTTCTTTTTTTTCTCATCTCTCTCACCACGGCACGCTGCGGGACGTCCCAGTCAGCGGCGACTGCCGGAAGAACAAGCGGACGAGGAGTGGCGGCGCGCCTGGTGGCGTGGGGAGGAGAGGATCTGGAGGTGTGGCAGCGACTGCAGGTGGGCGGTGCTAGGACTTCACTGGCATCGTCGCTGGCGCTGCCGCAGCCAGGGTTGCTGCCTTCGCTGTCATCGGTGCTAGGACACCTCGCTGGCGTCGCCGCTTCTCGGGAGCGGTGGCTCAGGAGGAGACCACCTCAGCTAAGGCGCCGCTGCCGCTGCAAGGGTGCACATTTAGGCTGCCAAGCCGTGGTTGCATGATGGCGGCGCCGCCAGCCTTCTTGACGGCTCCTACATGCCGCTCCTGTCTAGCTCCATCATGCCAAGGCTTGAGGAGCTCCAAGTCAAGGCAGAGGCCACCACTGGCGACCACCAGTAGAAGTCGGCTGCGGTGGTGGCGGCTGGTGAGCAGAGCTAGGAACCTGGGACCTGCCAACACCGTCGTCCTCCATCGTTGTGGCGAGCATCATCGCGTCGGATGCTTCGATTGATTCCTCTATAATAAAGATCTCTGATTTGTTTTTGTTCTTGATGTGGCTTTGTGTTTTTCGTTCTTGATTTGTTCTCTCCCCTGTGCTTTATGCAGAATCAATCAAGAAAGCAACTACCCCGATGCGCTCGTCCTTTTGCGTGCTCCCGACGTCTCGTCTTGAGCCGACGCCACGAGCGAAGCTGGAGTTTGTCGTGGCACCTTTACTGGCAAGAGCGACGGCGGGGAAAGAGAACCACAATGTCGACGACAAGGTGGCCCTGGACCTTGCCACGACAGCCATGCCCACCTGATCCCCTCTGCGGAGGTAGTGGAGAGAGATGAGAAAACAAAGGAGGGGATGATGGAGGAAGAAGATGAATCTGATGGGCGGGTCTCACGTGCGGATGAGGAAGAAGATGGAGATGGATGGAAAATGTGACGGTAGTGGCACGATTCTAAATCTGTAAAATTTCAATGACATGGTTACGAATAGACGAATTGTAGTGGCATTTATCTGAATCGACATATTTACAATGACATGGATCCAATTTACCCAAAAATAAACTATAAGCAAGAAGCTGGGAAACCTAGCTTTTTCAAATTCTCATAACCTGGATACCAACCATTTACTTCTTATTAGAATCTTAAGCTCACAAAACTAGCTCTAAGATTCTAACCTAAATTTTGAGAATCGGTAATTGTAGAATCTATTAAATAAATTAGAATTTAGATGTTGGGAAACCTAGCTTTTCACATTTTCATCATGTCGATTATTGTTTATTTAAATCTTGAGCTGTCCAAATAGTACCGCTGACGAGCTTGAGATTGGAAGTTGGAGCGCCAAGCAGCAGCTCGATGAAAAGTTGGTTATCAAAAGTGCATGTATGTGGGTTGGGTCTATTCGTGGCGAGCCACCTCAATAGTCACACCATCTTGGGCCGAAGTTATTGTCATGAAAACTTACGTTAGATAGCCCAATTAAAATAGAGACTTTTCCAATTTATATTTCTCGTAACGGTTTCCATTTTTTAGGCATCTTTGCGTGAAATCATTCCAGGATACTCCCTCCGTTTCTAATTGATTATCATATTACATAGGTGCACCAAGACCAAGGAAAGCTAATATATAACTCTCCCATACTACATTTACTCCGACAACGAACTCATGCATGCACCATCCCCACTATTTCCTAGCCAATAGCAAATCAAAGCATTGCATGTTGGTTCTAAAAAATACTTGTGTGCATGGGTTCATGCATCAATATCCATTTACTCTAAAGCACAAATAATGAATAGACTTAGTGAATGAACACAAATATGATGATCATTTTGGAATATCCTCAAGAAAATTATGATGATCAATTAGGAAAAGGAGGGAGTAAAAAGGAAAAAAAGGCAATTACGCTTTTGACCGTATTTTAGAGCCTAACTAAATCTAACCCTATTTTTTTAACTTTGCTCATTTGATCCTCTTTTTCAAAAACAAAATTTAGGTCTAACCCTATTCCATGAAGCCAGCGTAACGGTGTTAACTTGGAGATAAAATGTCATTTATGCCCTTGCTTATTTTATCATGCCCAATTTTCTGTGTTGGAAGGGGGTGTTGCAAATTTTTACAATGATTTATGACAACTTTGACTTAGATTTAAATTTGATTTGAAAACTTGTGATAAATTTGACAAAATAAAAACAAAATTTTGACAGCATATTATCCAATCCCAAATTGCATTTTAAAACAGAAGACACATAATTGTAGCCTCCCTTCACCAATTCATGTCCAACAGATGCAATCCCAAACCACAAATTGATGTCCAACAAATGCAATACCAAACCACACATTCATGTCAGAGTAGAAACAGCAAAAATGCTACTTCGCGATCAGTCGCACGCTTCCCCCGCGAGCAACCAGCCACGTGGCGCGCACGGAGGGGGAGGGCAGAACCACGCGCATGGGAGGGGGCCAGGTGGCGTGGTTTTTTCCCTTTTTCATTTCTTCCGGTTTTTTTCGGTTTTTCGGTTTGTTTTTTTGGTTTTTTATACGTACGTATACAAACTTTATGTATATGTATACTTTTCTATATGTCAATTTTTTTATACATAAAATTTATATATATATACGCATGTATATGCTTTATATACATATGTATAAATTTTGTATTATATCAATACAAAGTTTATATGTATATATACAAAGCATATACATACATATACAAAGTTTTTATATGTGTATATATTTGTTATACGTAAAAAATATATGCTTATATATAAAATTGATATATATATATATATATATATAGGGATGCGCTAAACTGCGTCTCGGGTGCGCAATAACTAAAACGCTCCCCTCACAGTTACACCCCTACCCAACCCCCCTCCCCCACCCACCATCCTGCACCTTTCCCACTATACCTTTTGTCAGTCCCGCACCTTTCCCACCCCTCCAGTTCGCACATTTCTCACTCCTGGTTTTTCTTCTCACATCGATCTCTTGATAAATGATTTACTCCCAGTTGATTCCTTTTCTCAGTAAATGAATTACTCATAGGTTGTTATCAGCCCTTATCTTAGTAAATATATTACACAGGATAGTAAAAATTTCAATAGTTTCTCGTACCTTCTCCTAGCAAATAAATTGCTATTACTATCCCAATAGATTTTTCCCGTCCGGACATCCTCTGGACGTCCTCCGTTCCCAGTTCTTTTTTCTTTCCTCCCGCACTTCTTTCGTAATTGGCCCAGTGGTAAAAAGGTTACTGAGTCTATCGGACTATGAGTAAATAAGTAACTAACACTCCATCACTCTCTATTTATTACTTCTCTCAGTAAATGAATTACTCTTAGGTTATTTTCAGCACTTCTCAATTAGTTCCTTCTCTCAATAAATAAATTACTCTAAGTTGTTCTTAACCCTTCTCTTAGTAAATAAATAACTCCCAATCGGTTCTCATACCTTCTCACAGTAAATAAATTACTTAAGATTAACGTATTGTTATTGCCACAAGTTTTCTCTTAGTAAATAAATTACTATTATACCGATGGTTATAAACATAATATATAATATATTGATCTTGCCGCAAAATTTCTCTTAGTAAATAATTACTATTACATAGATTGTTCTCAACATAAACATATTGATCTTGCCACAAAATTTATCTTAGTAACCAAGTTACTATTACACCAATGGTTCTCAACATATTATTTCTTAGTAACTAAATTATCATTACTATTACTATTACATCATAAAGCAACTATACATCTGTCATTAAAGAAAATACAAGGTATCAGCGACAACATAGATTCTTGTCCATATTACAGGTTGACAAGTCAACGGAGAGAGCAAGTGTTGCAGCACATGTTTAAGCAGCTATTCATGACAAAAGTGAAGAACAAAACAAAACTAGGTGCTGACGAACCGAGGTCCAAGGACCATGGCCATGGAGGCAAGGAGCTGACAGGGACACCGGAGCATAGGTGGAGGCGGACAACCAGGACCCAATGACGACCTCGGGCGGCCCAACAACGGTGCGCAGGCAGCGGAGAGAACCTGCTTGAGTTCTTGTTGAACCTGAGATTTTCGGAACCGTGCAGTAAAAATAATAAAACAACATGGATATCAAAGTTCGGAAAATCAGAAAATAAAAAATATATGTGGATGTGTACCTCTCATCACCACGGCTTTGCTTTGGGTGATTCTGACATACTTAACTATTGTTATCAATGAATTGAGGAACCAAAGCAACTAGCCACCAAGATTCAGTCAAAATATATGATCATGAACCAACATGAGAACCCAATAATCAGATAGCAGAGGAAGAAACTCAAGCTGACTGGATTTGATACTTCATAGACCATTCGAGTTGAGCCTCCACCACAAGAGCCCGCACAATGGCTGTTGATGCCGGTGGCCACCAGTTTGTACTGTCAAGATATTCAGATAAAAATTACTCTATTCGATAGGACCATACGTAGTTAGCAGTTCAGAGAAAATCGATCGATCTGGTCTGTTTGATAAGACCTTACGTAGTGAGCAGTGAGCAATTTCAGAGGAAATGAATCGATCGACCAAAATAATGACCAAAATAAAAAATTATGAAAATGGCTACACTTGCAAACCAAGAGAATAATGACACTCAGAGCTCTGAATATAACTTCTCGAAGATTCTCCATCCATCTTCCAGCCATTCGAAGAAGTATTCTTCTCCCTTCCTTTCTCTGTAATGCTGAATTCAGCAAAAACCACAACAAATCAATACGGTGGTGATACCTAATAAGATATCAACTAGAAAATCTGAGAAACTACTAACACATCAATAGAAAATTTCAGAAACTACTGGCATATCAATTAAATGTGTCAGTCTTAATGTTGTCAGACGACTGGTGACCCAAGAGCTCAAAAGCCAAGTACGCCAAGTACTAATGAGATAAATCAACATTCTTGCTCTCGCTAGACATGTTATCGAATAAGTTGCGAGCATCAGAGCAAGTAGAGGGCGCATGGAATGTATCGCTCGCAGCTCCACCACCGATGACCCCGAATGACTAATGACAACTTCAATCTCTCAAAAATCGAAAAGCATGCGTTAGCACAATCACATTGCTATCACGAATTCATGAAGGAACAAACTAAAGAAATTCACCACTCATACAAGAAAAAAAAAAGAAACCGATTTTACCTGCACCTCAATCTGGACAACATGCTCTTCTGTGTCGGACTCACATGCATCAATCAAACCTGGCGGGCCAAGCCTTCAGCAGGTGGCGTGGAGCTCCAAGATCCAGAGTTGGGGGGGTTCACATCAGATATAGTATCTGTGAACCTCTAAATCAAAAATAGTATAGTGGTGCGATGGTTTCTGAATATGAATTGTCTGTGTAGTCTATAGTTTTCATGAATTTAAAGTAAAAAAATTGTATTGTCTGATCCATTCTACAAAAAAGGAAAGCAACAACACTGTTCAATCATTGGGACTTGAAATCAACTGGTTGGTGAGTCAGAAAGCAAAAACCACAAAAATTTGGACTGAATTCGGCTTAGTAAGAACAACAATGAATGTAGTTCAAGGTAAATGACTTGTGTTGAAAAAATCAGTGACTACAAAGGAAGGCTTGAGTCCCGAGACACTGCCAGTTACATTTGTCAGACCTAAAGATCAAAACCAATAAATTATGCCCAAATAACATAGAAGAATATAATAGAAAAAAAATCTCAGTTTGTTTGTGAATCGCCATCCATTTGGGAAAAAAAGATAGTGCCCTTGGCATCGTCACTGCTAGCAAGCACAGCAACAGCTTTCACCATTGTCTATTCCAAAATAGTTCAAAGCAATCACTAATGAAAAAAAAAGATTCCTAAGATCATACATGACCAGCCATTTAGCTTTGAAATTACCTTATGCCGCGAGGAGAAATGTAATTCGAGTGCTCAATCAACCAAATGCATCATATGGAGACCCAAGTGGAGATTAAATTGATCTAATAATTGGGAAACTGGCATTGATAGGATTAATCAAATAAGCAAAACAGAAGGACGGAAACAGTCCTCCGATCATCAGGTGAGCATACGGTCTCGTCAGGTTTTTATCGTCGTCATCCTCTGCATCTGCACTTTCTCCCACGGCTGCGAACACCCAAATCATCAGGAAAAAAATAAAGCAAAACATTGAAATCAGTGGGACGGGAAACTCACTTTCCGATGAAGGAGAACCGGGTACGTGCTTTAGTGATTGACTGCTGGACGAACTCAACAGCTCGCTGGCGCAGCCTGGCTATGCTCCGGGGTGGAGCTGGTGAGCGAGAGGATGGCGCAGGGCCAGCCCTAGCCCCAGCCACAGAACAGACAGCCACCGACGCGGATCCGATGCGGCGGTAGCGAGGGGGAGAGTCGATGCGGCGGCGGCGACGGAGGGGGAGAGGGTTGGCGTTGGGTCGTGGAGGTTTGAGACGCCGCCGCCAACCTTCGCCTTGCTCTCGCCCTCTTGGTCAATCCTAGAGAACTGGCGAAGTTCTATCGATAGATTTGGAAAAAATTACTCCGGAGTATCATAACCAGTAAAAAGAAAAAATATACCACTCCTCACACACCGACAGCGCCAACACACACGACCAGAGAAGGCTAGCACCGGACCAGCCGCCGCTAAGCGTGACCGGCCGCCGCTAGACCAACAAAGGAACACAGACGAGATCGCCCTAGAGATAGAGGGTGCCAGAACGACGTCTTCAAGAAGAAGAGCGACGGAAAACCGCCGTCGCCATCCGTCGGGGCTCGAAAGAGCCAGGACTGGGTTTTCGCCCGGCAACCGCCCTTAAGGAGTGAGACAGCACGACAACACCCTCAGGAGGGGGAATTAACCATCGTTGTCGGCCCGGCCAAGGTCGGGCTAGGTTTTCACCCACCGCTCACCACCTCCGAATCCACTGCTGACGCCCCGATGCTCCACTACCACTCAACCTCTGCCGACATGTGGGACCCCCGCACCAGTGCCCCCCGCCGGCTAGCCTTCGTGCACCGAAGATCGCGCCACACCCACCAGCAACTCCTCCTCGCACCTGGGTCGCCTCCTCCACCGCCGGCCCGCACCTCTCACGCCAAGACCGGCCTCCTCCATCGGACGCGCCTCTCGCGCCAATCCGGCCTCCCTCAATCGGCCGCGCCTCTCGCGCCAAGCCGGCCTCCATCTCCGCCGCCCGCACCTCATGCGCCGAGCCGGCCTCCGCTGTCATCAGCCGCGCCTCTCTGCGCCAAGCCGGTCTCCGACCCCTCCTCCGTACTCTCCCACGCCGGCCAGATGCAACCGTCTGTCACACCCTCGGCTAGCCGACCGAGGCCACCATGCCACCTCCGACCACCACCATAGCCGCTGCTGCCAACGTGTTGATGCAAAAAAACACACACTGGCCTAAGAGATTTGCTTTACTCTAGTGCAGGTCCTAACTTTCGGATTTTGGATTCAAGGGCGTGCCAATTGATTTGATCCTGCAATCAACAAGTAAAAATATGCAAAGAATGTTAGTAAACGATAGACAATCGGCTATGGCCGATTTCATATCGTATATGACCTAGCCGATGCAATAAAGCATGAATCGGCTGAAAAGACATAGGAAATAGCCCTAATCATAGTATATCGACTGTAGATATTAGCCTTATGCAATTATTAGATCAGTATTACCATAGAAATAAGTAATTGGTATAGATCGGATTGAACCGAGACAGTATAAATTACTTAAGTCTATTGCAATATGAAACAACGATCACATAGAACTAATGTCGTAGCCGATATCTAGCTCTAATTGCATATCAATTATAAATCTGATATAAATTCATGACAAAACATTAAAGATTAGATACGGAATATTAAACAAAGCATAAACCATGTCAAATATTCTAAATAGATAAGATCGACTGAAACTCCGATGCTATCCCTATTGACAGTCGTAAAACATGTTATAAATCATGATTCTAAGATAACTTAATAGGTTGGACCGAACCAATGCAGCATTAAGCATGAAAGAAACATGACATGCAACAAGCCAAAAACATCAAATCAGGATGGTGGATACATCATATAACATGAATCAATAAAGTAAGCCAGCCGATATCGCCGAAACCCTAAAATAGATCTAGCCGATATAGGAGATAGCATTATTGATCTACCCTATATGACGTATATGATAACTGTGGAACTTGCAAGATAGAATTAGAGTGTCATAAAGATGTAAGCACTAATCCCGATGATGCAAATTGCCATGATAAGATATACCTTCTAGCCGAAGATCAAACTGATGCAGCACGACTCGAGAGCACAAGCTTGTCGAAAATAAGAAACAAAAGGTGGCGATGTGCCGAGATTGATTGAACGTCTGTTGTTATTATTTACAAGACCTCGGGATTATATTTATACCCGAAAATACAAACCTTGTCCTTTGCGGACACGACTCATACTAACCTATTACAAATCCAGCTAACAAACAAGTCCCTTAGGCGGACTCTTACCGAAAATATCTATAAGGAAACTACATAAAATATCCTAATTAATAGATACAATTGCCTCCTCAGGACTCTATCTGTGCATGGCAATCCATATACATCACGTTAACATAACCCGATGACGTATATCGAGTCATATCACCGAAATCGGCTCAATCGGCTAACCTAGTCCGACTCTGACTCTGCCGATCCAGTTCACAGCCGTTTCGGACTACAACCGGTTCTCACACTGTTTTGGCGATACGATCTTATCTCTTCAATCCTCTTCGGTTCCATCTTTATCTCCGATGTTTGAATTACCAAATTTGGTCGTCAACACATGCCCCCCAAGTCCGGAATATTTGGTAATGTTTCGGATTTGCCAAATCTTATCTCTGAGATAATCTCGCTCTTTCCGTTTTTGACCGTTACCACAGCGCTTTAAATACTTTAACCGACGGCTCCGAGAAACTTCACACCGTTATACTGTTGCCCCCCGCTTTAGCCCTCTTCGTCTCTCTCAACTCCGGCGATCCCCTCGGCGCAAGCGGTCAACTCCAAGCAACCCCCCTCTCGTTCAACCTCCGCCAGCAAGAAGATGTCTTCATCATCCGCTCCATTCGCTGCTCCATCGGCCGAATACGCTGCAGTAAGTCCCATCGGCTAGATCTCCTTTTTGTTCATCTAATCGCATCTTCCGCAATCTCAATCCGCTTCCTTTCTCTTTGCTTCTTTGATGTAGCACCTTGCACACCTAATTGCGGTTCCCAGTCTCAACCATGAAAATAATTAGTTTCTCGGACCAATCGGCAACTTAGATCCCACCGAGTTTATCTCTGCCGAAACCAACAGGATTCCCTTTAGATTAGCCAACCCAAATCTAGGTCATTGGAAGAACACCTTCAAATCCTGGCCATCCCTTGAGAGAAGCTGGCCTGCATGGTACAAACGCATATCGGCTAGTAAACAGAGTCACTGGGATGAACTTGGAATCGGCCAAGCACTAGCCCTCAGTTTGGCAAATTCAGCTAAGGACGAACCACTTATGGCCTCTGCCAGTTATTTCTGTTCCAACACCATTAATGCCTTCATGTTTAATCAAGGACCGATGACCCCAACTCTGCTAGACATTACCATGTTGACTGGACTTGACATGACTTCATCGGCCAACCCCATGATACTTAACTCAAAGAACAAATTTGATTTCAAAACCAAAAGCATAGGTGGATGGTCTGGTTTCATCTCAGCTAATATGGGTCAGGGCTCAGTCTCCCCTAGAGAGCATACTGCCTTTCTACTGATGTGGTTAGAAAAATTCTTATTTTGTGGATCAAGTTGTGGCCCAACCTCAAACTAGCAGCATATAGCCGAAGCACTTGAAGAAAAACGACAGTTTCCCTTAGGAAAAATCC
Organism: Oryza punctata; assembly: GCA_000573905.2. Taxonomy (NCBI): domain Eukaryota; kingdom Viridiplantae; phylum Streptophyta; class Magnoliopsida; order Poales; family Poaceae; genus Oryza; species Oryza punctata. Next base: position 17,645,492 of record CM002496.2, read on the forward strand.
TACTCGGCTACCTGTATCAAACCCTGAACAATGCATCGGCTAAACTAGCAACTGGCTCAATAGTCAATGCAGGTGGCCCATGGTGGCTATTGCAAACTTGGTTGAATTTAGTTGCAATGAAAGCTGTCAATCGGCCATCTCTAACAGAATCAGAATTCCCAAGATTGGAGCCGATAATTGATGATGATGGGGAAGAAGTGACTCATCGGAGATGCACATCTTTCGGAGAATATGCCACCACCCCAGCCGATGCGGGAGCAAAGTTATCGGCAGAGTTGCTCAAGGACTAGTTTTTCAGCTTCTATGATGTTTTCCAAAAAGATGCTAGAATCTGGTTCTTCTATGAGGACTCAGTCAATTTTGAACTACCATCGGACTTCAGATTTGAAGAAATTAACCATGACAAATTTCAGAAGTCCAGAGAGGTTTACACTACTGCCATCAGCCCGTGCATACTCCCTATCGGCATCCATCAAGGCAGGAATATAAAAGTCTCATACGAATTCTATCATCCCATGAGCTCAGCAAGGCAATTTGGCATGGGGCAATTACCAATCGGCTTATGGTTTGCCGATAAAATCGAATGCCGGGGAGAAATATCTTCAAGTCTGATGATGGATCGGCTACTGAACATCCCAGGACCCCCTCTTGGCAGCATCAATGACATTGACCTAGCCATGTTCAGGAGCAAGGCTTTCACTTCATGGTGGGCCGAGTGAAAACAACATCTTTTTCACCAATCGGCTACCATCTACATGACTGACCTCTTCCCAGACATGATCCCTCAGGTACACCTTTATTACTTTCAATATCATTTTTATTTTAACATACTAGCCGATTCTGTCTCTGACTTATGAATTATTTTATCATTTCCAGACCACAGACTCATCTCCTCCACACATAAGCAGAAGTGGCAGGGATATTGAATATGCTGCAGGATTGCTACCCAACAGATGTGGTATGACTCCTCCTGTCATCGGCTATCATGCCCCCAAGACATCAAGCCTGCTCCATGGACAAACAAGGGAACCAGCCGATGCAGGTAGGAAAAGAAGAACTAGAGCATCAACTGCTGTGCCACCAGCCACAAAGAAAAAGGCCAAGAAACAACCACCTTCAAGAGCCGATGATGCAGATGAAGCCCTCAGAGAAGCATCAATTGAACGAGCCATAGATGAAGCTGCAGCCGAATCAAGTGATGCAGGGAAAAGAACACCTCCAGCTTCTCCAACTCCAGCTCAAACTCCCACAACACCTGCTGCTCCAGCAGTCTTCTCTTGGCAACCAAGAGTAAGTTCATCTTTCTTGATATAAAATCTTCTTGTTTAATACCAATCTAAACTCTCAAATTTTGTTTATTGCAGAAGAAAAGACCAGCCGAGAAGAAGAAACCAGCACCAATATCGGCCAAACCAACTATCCAAGTTCCTCTGGTAAATTCCATCTCACTAAAACCCTGAGTCATTTTATTAGCCGATACTATCTAACACTTGCACAAATACTTTCAGCCTACTCCCCCTCCATCGCCTGTAGCACAGCCAATCTCAAGCGAACATACCGCATCAGCTGCAGGCAGCCATCATGTCGAAGAAGAAGAGGTTGCTGCTCCTGCAATCCCTGTAAGTTTCATCATCTCAAAAATACCAAATCGGCTTACTCAAAACATTCCCTGACTTATATACTCTTTTCATTGCAGGTCTTAGCCGATTTGTTCTCCTTTGACATAAAAGATTACTTCGATGAAGAAACAGAAGGAGAAAAAATTAGCAAATCTCTAGCTCCCCTAGCCGATCATGTGAAAAGGAATCTTGAAGACATCTCACATCGGCTAGAAGCATCCCTGGACAGCCTAGTAGTGGATTGCAGTACTCTCCGAGCTAGATTCCAAGAGATCCAAGCTCTCTTGCTAGATGAACTATCCAACATGATCACCCCAGCCATGTATCTTGAGCAACACCAATTCAAGCTGGAGAAAGCAAGACAATGGATAGCTGATCGACGAGAAAGAAAGGATATCGAAGCCACCATTCAAGCCAATCGGCAGCTAGTACATGATGAGAAGAACAAGTTGGATCAACTAGCCGAAGAGCCAATTAAAGCCACAATAAACCAGCTAGAGGCTGAGAGAATAGATCTATTGGCCAAACTTGAAGAATGCAATGCTAAAATTGCATTGGAGAAGTAAAAATTAGCCGATCTGCCAAAAGCTATTGGAGAACAAAAATCAAAGTTGAAATCGGCTATAAAGAACGTGGCCAATATGACTAAGTCTCTGAGGGTGATCCCTGGAACCGATACCCAAGATGCCCAAGCTATAGCAGAAGTTGAAGAAATCCGGCAACGGGCACAATCGGCTATCCAGCGCTATCTGTCTCAATGATAGCATGTAATAGGACTTAGAAATTTTTGTGATCAACTCTGAAATCAGCCACTCTTGGTTTGTAATATATACTCTGATAGCTGATCTCATAATCTATATGCCATTCTATAACTCATGTATCGGCCATCGAGCCGAATTTACTCTCAAATTTTTGCTCAAAAATTTCCAACTTCAACCTTTGTTCTTCATGCCCCCAAGTTTGTAGTAGGAAACACAATGCTGCAAACTTATATGTCTAAGGGTGATAAAAATATCGGCCATCTAAAGACGATGTAAACACATCGGCTATTAACCATAAACCGGCAACCATAGCCGATTATGAACTAATCCAAATACTTGGGTAATACTTTTTCAAGTATTTTCCATTAAGTGCTCGTCCAAAGACTTCCCCATCAAGCCCTTTTAACATATAAGCCCCTTTAGAAACACATTTATGGATTTGAAACGGTCCTTCCCAATTAGGTGACCACTTGCCGAATTTATTATCTCTGGCCTCTATCGGCAGTACCAATTTCCAAACTAGTTCACGCTCTACAAAAGACTTGGGCACAACTTTCTTATTATAATGCCTTGCAACTCGTTCCTTATCTTTTCTGACCTTTTCAAGAGCTCGCAATCTAGCTTGTACCAAATCTTCTGATTCATCAACCATCAAATTATGATAATCATTGGCCGTCAACTCATCTTGCAAAGAAATTCTCCTAGAACCGATGTTGGTTTCCCATGGTAACACAGCTTCATGCCCATAAACCAGCTGGTAAGGAGGTACCTGAATTGCACCATGGCAAGCCATCCGATAAGACCATAATGATTCAGCCAAAATAGTATGCCACTTCTTGGGATATTCGGCTATCTTTCTCTTAACCAACTTAATCAAGCTTTTATTAGATGCCTTGGCTTGCCCATTTGCTTGTGCATAATATGGTGAAGAATTTAACAACTTAATACCCATGCTATCGGCAAACCGAACAAATTCATCAGATACAAATATGGAACCTTGATCAGTTGTAATCGTCTGTGGCAAACCAAACCTATATATAATATGCTCCTTGACAAAATTGATTGCATCTTGACTATCAACCTTTTTTAATGGAATCGCCTCAACCCACTTTGTGAAATAATCAGTTGCAACCAATATAAACTTATGCCCTTTGCTTGATGGTGGATTAATCTGGCCGATCATATCAATACCCCAACCTCTGAACGGCCACGGCTTGATAATAGGATTCATAGCCGATGCCAGCGCTCTCTGAATTGCTCCAAATTTCTGACAATCTTGATAACCCTTGTAATATCTGAAACAATCCTCCAGCATTGTTGGCCAAAAATATCCAACTCTCCGAATTAACCACTTCATTTTATGAGCCGATTGATGTGTTCCACAAATACCTTCATGAACTTCACACATAACAACTTTTGCTTCCTCCATACTCAGGCATTTCAAAAGAACCCCATCAATCGTCCGATAATACAATGTATCATCCAAGAGAACATACTTGAGAGCTTTATACCTTAATTTCCTTGAAACCGATCTGGAAGGGTTTTTTAGATACTCAAAAACATCAAACCTCCAATCATCGGCTGGAATACAAGCCACTTCGACTTCAATCCCTTGTAACATCGGCTTGTAGCCTGATGCACTTTGAGCTAGATCATTAGCTTCGACATTTTGCTCCCTAGGAATATGCTTCAAAGTAACTATCTTGAAAGCCTTCATCAGCTCCTGGCATTTTTCGTTATATATCATCAAGGTGTCATTTTTGCATTCATATTCGCCAGATAGTTGCCTTATTACCAATAAAGAATCACCCATGATCTCAACAGCATCGGCTTCAACTTCCCTCAATAACTGTAAACCTTTGAGAACAGCTTCATATTCTGCTTAGTTATTTGTGGTATATGGTTTAATAGTAAAGGCAAACTGAAAACTTGCCCCCCTAGGTGATATAATTACCAAGCCGATACCACAACCATGAGTGCAAACAGATCCATCAAAGAATAAGGTCCACGACATGATGTCAATATTATCAATGCTTGTATCCCTGTGTTCAACGATGAAATCGGCTATCGCCTGCCCTTTAACTGCCTTAGCCGATTCATATCTGAGATCAAATTCTGATAAAGCAAATATCCACTTACCAATACGTCCTTTCAAAACTGGAGCCGATAGCATATATCGTACCACATTGGCCTTGCAAACTATGATACACTCATTGGATAGTAAATAATGCCTCAACTTTGTGCAGGAAAAATATAAACATAAACATAACTTCTCCACAGGTGAATACCTAGTTTCTGCATCCAACAAGCGTCTGCTGAGATAAAATATGACTCTCTCTTTTCCCTCAACTTCCTGAATCAAGACTGAGCTGATAGAATTTTAATCGGCTGATAAATAGAGTTTGAATGGAATCCCTTTCTGTGGTGGAATAAGAACTGGAGCAGTACTCAAATATTCCTTGATATTATCCAATGCTTGTTGCTGCTTCTCCCCCCAGACAAACTCCTGATCGGCCTTCAACCTCAATAGAGGAGTAAATGGTTCTATTCGGCCAGACAAATTTGATATGAAGCGCCGAACAAAATTTATTTTACCGATCAATGATTTTAACTTGGTCTTATCTTCTGGAGGTTTTATGTTCTTGATTGCTTCAATACTCCTCTGAGGAATTTCAATCCCTCGCTCATGGACCAAGAACCCAAGGAACTGACCAGCCGATACTCCAAAAGCACACTTAGTAGGATTCATCTTCAACCCATATTTTCTCGCTCTTTCCAATACTTGTTTCAAATCGGCTATATGATCATCAACTTCCTTAGATTTAACCACCACATCATCTATGTATATCTCCAACAAAGCGCCAATAAGATCATGAAATATATAATTCATCGCTCTCTGATATGTAGCACCATCACTCCTTAAGCCGAAAGTCATAACTACCCACTCATACAAGCCGATAGCACCAGGACATCTAAAGGCAGTCTTGTGAATATCTTCCTCGGCCATGAAGATTTGATTATAACCAGCATTTCCATCCATAAAGCTGATAATTTTATGTCCAGATGCTGCATCTACAAGTTGATCGGCTACCGGCATTGGGTACTCATCCTTCGGTGTAGCTTTATTTAAATCTCTGAAATCGATACAAACCCTGAGCTTGCCGTTTTTCTTAATAACTGGTACTATATTGGAAATCCACTCAGCATATCGGCATGGCCTGATGAAGCCAGCTTCATAAAGTCTTGTAATTTCAGCCTTGATAGCATCATACATTGCAGCTTTACAACGTCTTGGGGGTTGCTTGTATGGCCGATAACCTGGTTTGATAGGGAGCCGATGTTCAACAATCGATCGGCTAAGTCCTGGCATCTCATAGTATTCCCAGGCAAAATAATCTCTATACTCCTTTAAGAGTTCAATTAATTTACATTTAAATTCTTTTGGTAAATTTTTACTAATGTATGTCGGCCTAGGCCTATCACCTGGTCCAATATCAATTTCTTCTAACTCATCGGCCGACATAAAACCTTGACCAAGCTTGCCGTCGAGATCATCGATTGTATCTTCTGTGTAGAAACTGGAACCCTCCACGGCGCCCTCAAAATGAGAATTGGGGCTCTCCATCTCCTGTTGACTGTATGACATCATCAGAAATCTTTAAGTAATCTCCTTGCCAAACTTTTCCAGACAAGCAATCAATTCCTTCCATCTCCCAAATAGATAAATCGGCACAGGCTACGTTAACTGACCTGTCGGCTGGCACGATTTCAATTTGGTCTCCTTGCCATTGAATCAAACTTTGATGCATTGTTGAAGGGATGCAACAGTTAGCATGGATCCAATCCCTTCCCAGCAACAGACTGTAGGAACCCTTCCCATCAATGACAAAAAATGTGGTTGGAATTGTTTTACTGCCGATGGTCAACTCTACATTCAAAACTCCCCTGGTCTCAGATGGATTCCCGCCAAAATCTTTCAGAACCATGTTGGTCTTGATCAAGTCCTCTGAGTTCTTCACAAGCTTTCTGAATGTTGTATATGGCATCAAGTTAACAGCTGCTCCTCCATCGACTAACATCTTAGACATTGGTTTGCCATTAACAAATCCCTTGACATAAAGTGGCTTGAGATGCCGATGATCTGTTCCCTCGGGTTTCTCAAAAATAGCTTGTTCTGGCGACAATATCAACTTAGCCGATGGCAGATTTTCCTCTTGCTCGACGACTTGCTCCATTGCATACTCGGCTGGTAACATGAAAACCATGTTGATTTCAGATGACACCGCTTCCTTGCCCTTGCGTTGTTGACCCTTGGTGTGACCGGCTCTGTCTTCATCGGCTGACACTACTTTGCTCTTCACACGCCATACTTTCTTCGTCTTCTGCCGCAGCCGATGCTCAATTGCCCCCACCGCTCACCACCTCCGAATCCACTGCTGACGCACCGATGCTCCACTACCACTCAACCTCTGCCGACATGTGGGACCCCCGCACCAGTGCCCCCCGCCGGCTAGCCTTCGTGCACCGAAGATCGCGCCACACCCACCAGCAACTCCTCCTCGCACCTGGGTCGCCTCCTCCACCGCCAGCCCGCACCTCTCACGCCAAGACCGGCCTCCTCCATCGGACGCGCCTCTCGCGCCAATCCGGCCTCCCTCAATCGGCCGCGCCTCTCGCGCCAAGCCGGCCTCCATCTCCGCCGCCCGCACCTCATGCGCCGAGCCGGCCTCCGCTGTCATCAGCCGCGCCTCTCTGCGCCAAGCCGGTCTCCGACCCCTCCTCCGTACTCTCCCACGCCGGCCAGATGCAACCGTCTGTCACACCCTCGGCTAGCCGACCGAGGCCACCATGCCACCTCCGACCACCACCATAGCCGCTGCTGCCAACGTGTTGATGCAAAAAAACACACACTGGCCTGAGAGATTTGCTTTACTCTAGTGCAGGTCCTAACTTTTGGATTTTGGATTCAAGGGCGTGCCAGTTGATTTGATCCTGCAATCAACAAGAAAAAATATGCAAAGAATGTTAGTAAACGATAGACAATCGGCCATAGGGGCGATTTCATATCGTATATGACCTAGCCGATGCAATAAAGCATGAATCAACTGTAAGGACATAGGAAATAGCCCTAATCATAGTATATCGGCTGTAGATATTAGCCTTATGCAATTATTAGATCAGTATTACCATAGAAATAAGTAATTGGTATAGATCGGACTGAACCGAGACAGTATAAATTACTTAAGTCTATTGCAACATGAAATAATGATAACATAGAACTGATGTCGTAGCCGATATCTAGCTCTAATTGCATATCAATTATAAATCTGATATAAATTCATGAAAAAACATTAAAGATTAGATACGGAATATTAAACAAAGCATAAACCATGTCAAATATTCTAAATAGATAAGATCGGCTGAAACTCCGATGCTATCCCTATTGACAGTCGTAAAACATGTTATAAATCATGATTCTAAGATAACTTAATAGGTTGGACCGAACCAATGCAGCATTAAGCATGAAAGAAACATGACATGCAACAAGCCAAAAACATCAAATCAGGATGGTGGATACATCATATAACATGAATCAATAAAGTAAGCCAGCCGATATCGCCGAAAGCCTAAAATAGATCTAGCCGATATAGGAGATAGCATTATTGATCTACCCTATATGACGTATATGATAACTGTGGAACTTGCAAGATAGAATTAGAGTGTCATAAAGATGTAAGCACTAATCCCGATGATGCAAATTGCCATGACAAGATATACCTTCTAGCCGAAGATCAAACTGATGCAACACGACTCGAGAGCACAAGCTTGTCGAAAATAAGAAACAAAAGGTGGCGATGCGCCGAGATTGATTGAACGTCTGTTGTTATTATTTACAAGACCTCGGGATTATATTTATACCCGAAAATACAAACTTTGTCCTTTGCGGACACGACTCATACTAACCTATTACAAATCCAGCTAACAAACAAGTCCCTTAGGCGGACTCTTACCGAAAATATCTATAAGGAAACTACATAAAATATCCTAATTAATAGATATAATTGCCTCCTCAGGACTCTATCTGTGCATGGCAATCCATATACATCATGTTAACATAACCCGATGACGTATATCGAGTCATATCACCGAAATCGGCTCAATCGGCTAACCTAGTCCGACTCTGACTCCGCTGATCCAGTTTACAGCCGATTCGGACTACAGCCAATTCTCACTCTGTTTTGGCGATACGATCTTATCTCTTCAATCCTCTTCGGTTCCATCTTTATCTCCGATGTTTGAATTACCAAATTTGGTCGTCAACACAACGCCACCTAGCTGCCGACCTCCACCTCTGCCCGCCGTCGCCTTCCTCACCGGCCTCCGGTCAACGGCCTCAACCGGCGCCTGGCGACGGCCTCCGGCCTCACCAACCTCCACCTCTGGCCGCCGTCGCCTTCCTCACCAGCCTCCGGGCAACGGCGTCACACGCGCCCCGCCGCGCCGCGACCTCGCCCAGCTGCGTCGCCTGCGCAACCATCGCCGCCATCGCCTCTTCCCCGCTGCCAGCACGCCCGCTTCCCCGCCGCCCGCCGTCGCGCGGCATCTGCCCTGCCAGATCCAGCCAAGAGGGCGCGGATCTGGGCGGGGGTTACCGCCGCCGCCGGCCCTGTCCGCCGCCACCACGCACCTAGATCTGCCGCCGCCACCACTCCGCCCCGCCACCAAGCGCCACCCCGCCGGATCCGGCCGGGCGGGCGCGGATCCGGTCGGTTTGCCACCGTCGCCGCCCGGCCAGCTCCCCGGGCCGTCGAGTGCGCGCTGGGCGAAGCCCCGCCGCCGCCGTCCCCACGGCTGCATGGCTTGGCCGGCGCCCGCTCAGGTGGCGACGAGGCAGAGAAGGAGGGAGGAGGATGAAGAAGACGGTGGCGGCGTCGCCTCCCGTGTCGCCCGTGGGGGGCGACGCGAGAGTCTGTCCCGAATTAATGTTTTTTAGATTGGAGATTTGCGTGGGTCTGCTGCTGTACTTTCTCATAGAAGCTTAAGTTCCCAAACAGCTCAAATTTTCACTTAGGTTCTTACAAAATCTGTAACTATAGAATCCAGATAATGAATTAAAAACCTAGCATCTTCAGCTCAAAAGCTGTCTAATAGTAGGTTTGTTGTAGTACGTGAAGTGGGTTGGGTGGGGGGAGGGGGTGGGTTGCGTTGTAGCTACAAAACAACCTATCTATAATATATTATGTATATGTATATATATTATATGTATACATATAACTTTGTATATAATGTAAATGCGTGTATATATATAGGAACAGGACTAGGGGTGGCGCCGCGTCGCGTGGGGGCGCACCCGCACGACCAGCAGTGCAATAGCGGCCCCCGAGGAACAGCCTACCCTTGTCTTGCTCGGGTGCGCGACGGGCTCCCTCCGCGACCGAGACCGGCTCATCCCTCGTCATAGCTGGGCTTCCTCCTCGCTCATCGCTGCCTCGCGGGCCAAGCCTCCGCATTGGGATCCCGATGCGCCGCCTCCACCACCCTAGCTTGTGTTGGTGTTGCCCTGATCAATGCCAAGATAGGGAGGGAATAGGATAGGTGAGATGTATATTTCTTTTGAGAGGTATTTCAGTCTTGAATATTTTTTAAATGTATTTTCTGAATGCATATGCAACGATATGGTTAGAATAAGGCCTAACGGCAGATTTTTTTAAGAAGGGTCAAAGGATCAAACTAAAAAAATAGGGTTAAATTGGTAGTTAGACTATGAAATAAAGTAAAAACGTAATTATTGAAAAAATAGTGTAAACCTAAAAACTATCATATGGTATTAAAATAGACGTCGTCTAAGATTTATACGCATCAGCATCATCATGAGTAATTTTTTTACTCCTAACGATGACATGTACTAATATCATATGTTCATTTATTCTACGTTATATTTTTGGTTTACACTACATATAAATATTACAATATCTATTTTTCCTAAAAAGGACTATGAAGATTTCAGGAACACAGTACGATATTAATTAATTACATATATGGAGGAATTTATAGTGAAACCATTCCAAAATCATAATTTGCTCACTGTAAGCGACGAGTATTTTCCCGACATCCGCCAGACAAATTTAATTTCTTCACGAGAAGCCATAGCTGATAATATAATATCACACCACGAGCCTAATTTTCTTGTGAGGTTTTTGTTCTTTTACTGGCACTTTCTTCTTTTATTTTCTTTCACCCTACTTAAACTTAAGAATGCTGCTTTTAAAAATATGGTGTTTAGCCACAGCAGATCGATGTTTTGGATCTAGGGTAGTGCATTTTTTAAAATTCCAATTCCTTGGTTGTACTAAGAAATGTCACTCTAATAATAGATTGATTGATTTTTTTTATGGAGGGAGTACGTGTGGTTTTCTGTCGTTTTTTCCATTTCATACTTGATTCATATTATAATACACACAAATCTCATTCGATGTCCGTTGCAAGATATATTACAACTACTATATTGTTTTACTGTTCTCTAGCTGTCTAGCATGTAAATCTATAAATCCTACCGGAGAAATTAAGATGTTTGAAATCGATGAGAATGAAGATTAAGTTTACGTACGTAAAATGAGAAAATCATTAGCATAAGATAAATATTACAAATATTGACAAATGTCCTATTCCCACGCGGCCACACCCCTCTCTCTCTCTCGGCTCAGTAATATTTTTACCACCGATTTATGCTCACACCTACTACATATTATCCCCTAGGCCCCTATATCCTATTCACAGATAAACACCCCCTTCCCTGTTTCTCCGTTTCTCCGGATCAGCGTGCAGGCGCAGCAACGGAACATATGACGAGCAAGTATTGTTAGTTCTATAGATCGCCTAGGGTTTTAGATCGGTAGGACTTCTATTTGTGTTTTTGTGGCAATGTGCGAGGGAGAGGGGTAGAGATACCGACCGGTGGAGATTGATGAGGAGGAAGAGGCGCCGACCATCCTTGTCGTCTCCGCTGGCTTGATGTGGTCGGTGACGGTGTTCCCCGGTGAGGTCGTGGCGCGGCGGTGGCGAATCCCGTCACTGGCTGCGCCCCCTCGATCGGTTAGGGTTTAGGTTTGTGGGTGGAGTTGGTGGCGGCAGCGAACCTCGTGTCGTGTGCCACCCCGGCCTCCATCCTCTCTTTTATATGTGGCGCAGTGTGACGGGGGCCCACCAGCCATTGGGCTGGGCGCCCCCGATCGGGGCGCGTGTCAAGGCCCGTTGAGCCGTTGGGCTCAACGGTGGGATCAATCTAACATTCTCCCCCTTGATCTCACTATTTCTTTTAGCCTTTTCTATTCCATCACAGATTTGCGAATAGAACATATTTCATCGTCACGGTTAATCACCGATAGATTTAACAGCCACTATACACGTCTCCATTCTGAAACAGATACTTTAACTTTTGGGCCCTTTAGTCCAGGATTCATAAGGCTTCCCTTAAACCCATACCGGCTACATGTTCCTTGAACACGTTGGGTGGTAGGCTTTTCGTGAGCGGATCCGCGAGCATCCTTTCTGTTCTAATGTGCTCGAGACTGATTGTTTGATCCCGGACTTTGTCTTTCACAACATAGTACTTTATGTCAATGTGTTTGGCAGCACCACTTGACTGATTGTTGTGAGCGCACATTACCACGGGTTCATTATCGCAGTATAACTTTAGTGGTTTCTCAATACTGTCAACCACCTTTAAATCGGGTATGAACTTCTTTAGCCAGTTCACCTGCCCCGTTGCCTCATAGCATGCTATAAACTCGGCATACATAGTAAACCCTGCAATGATAGTCTGTTTTGAGCTTTTCCATGAAATAGCTTCTCCTGCCAGGGTGAACACGTATTCCCATGTTGACTTTGTGTTATCTTTTGCAAAGTCAGAATCTGAATACCCACTATCTGGAGCGATTCTGATCATCTGTAAGACAGCATGAGACCTTTTGTTCCTTGCAAATAACACAGGACTTTCTTTACTAATTTCCAGTGCTCTGGGCCTGGATTACTCTGAAATCTGCCAAGTTACCCGGTAACAAATGCCAAGTCAGGTCGTGTGCACACTTGCGCGTACTGTAGGCTTCCTACAGCTGACGCATATGGCTTTGTTTTCATTTCATTGAGCACATACTGATTTCTGGGATATTGCGATGGCCCATACTTTTCGCCTTTCACTATAGGAGCAGGTGTAGCACTGCATTTGTACATGTTGAATTTCTTTAACACCTTTTCTATATATGCCTTTTGAGAAAGTCCCAATGCATACTTTGTTCTATATCGGTGAATTTCTATGCCCAAAACATATGAAGCCTCACCGAGGTCTTTCATGTCAAAGTTTGAGGACAAGAATTTCTTTGTTTCCTGCAGTAGACTAACATCACTACTAGCCAGTAGAATGTCATCCACGAACAGAACTAGGAAAATGACTCTCCCATTCTTAAACTTTGTATAAATACAGTTGTCCTCGATATTCTCTTGAAACCCAAATTTCTTTATTGTCTCATCAAACTTCAAGTACCACTGTCTCGAAGCTTGTTTTAATCCATAAATGGATCTCTTTAGACGGCATCCCATATTTTCATTTCCTTTCATGACAAAACCTTTCGGTTGTGCCATGTATACTTTTTCCTCCAAATCTCCATTTAGAAATGTCGTTTTTACATCCATCTGATGTAATTCCAAATCATAATGTGCCACTAGTGCCATTATAATCCTGAAGGAATCTTTACAAGAGACTGGAGAAAATGTCTCATTGTAATCAAACCCTTCTCTTTGCATGAAGCCTTTTGCCACAAGCCGCGCTTTAAACTTTTCTATATTCCCTCTGGAGTCATATTTGGTTTTGTAGACCCATTTACAGCCTATTGTTTTGGCTCCTTTAGGAATTTCTTCTAAATCCCAGACATCATTTTGTTTCATTGATTTCATTTCATCTTTCATGGCTTCCAACCATTCAGATGATCTAGCGCTTCTCATGGCCTCTTCATATGAAGTGGGATCATCCTCCATATGTGACTCTTCTATATTATAAACTTGATAGTCATCACGGATAGCCGATCTTCTGACTCTTTCAGACCTTCTAGGGGCCTGCTGTTCTGGCACATTATCTGTTTGAGGCTGTTGCAGCTCCTCCTCTGGTGTGGCAACAGTTTCTGTTGGATCCTGCTGAACAGGTTCCTCACTTTCATTTGTTGTTGCCACAGGAGAGGTCACAACAGGTGTTGGTACTGCAACGTCGTGCATTACAGGCACAACATCAGCAGGTAGACAGAAGAAAGGCTCTTGAATTGACGGAGCGGTTACAGACACCGCCCTCTCCTCAAGATCAATTTCTCGAACTACCGAGCTCCCCTTAATCATTTCGTCTTCCAAGAAGACAACGTGTCTCGTTTCCACAAACTTTGTATAACTGTTTGGACAGTAGAAACGATAACCCTTTGATCTTTCAGGATAGCCAATAAAATGGCAGCTAACTGTTTTGGGATCCAACTTCCCAAGGGTTGGGTTAAATACTTTAGCCTCTGCAGGACTCCCCACACATCGAGGTGAGCTAGCGAGGGTACTCTTCCTGTCCATAGCTCATACGGTGTTTTGGGCACCGATTTGCTTGGAACTCTGTTGAGAATATGAATAGCGGTTTTTAACGCCTCCATCCATAAACCCAATGATAGGGTGGAGTAGCTCATCATGCTGCGCACCATATCCATGAGGGTACGGTTACGCCTTTCAGCTACCCCATTCTGTTGCGGTTCGCCCGTTGTTGAATACTGGGCTACTATGCCATTCTCTAGCAAGAACCTTGCAAAGGGTCCAGGGACTTGCCCATAAGGCGTATGTCGACCATAGTACTCCCCCCCACGGTCAGATCTTACTACTTTAATCTTTATATCATGCTGATTTTCAACTTCAGCCTTGAATATCTTAAATTTATCCAATGCTTCTGATCGCTCTTTGATTGGATAAATATAACCATAACGGGAGTAATCATCTGTGAATGTTATGAACGAGTCATAGCCATCCACACTTTTTACAGGAAATGGACCACAAATGCCTGTGTGAATGATCTCTAAAATTCCTGTGCTTCGTTTTGCAACTTTTTTGATGCTCTTTACAAATTTTCCTTTAATGCATTCTACGCATTGTTCTAAGTCTGAGAACTCCAATGGTGGAAGAATCTCATTCTTAACTAGTCTCTCAATTCTCCCCCTCGAAATATGGCCTAAACGACAGTGCCATAATTTCGATGAGACATTAGGAGTTCACTTTCTTTTCTTGTTTTCTTTTGTCAACGAGGACACAACATTCACATTCTCAGAAAGAGATAACAAATAAAGCTCGTCTTGCAACACAGCAAGACCAATACATTCATTAGTATGCCATAGTTCACATTTACCACTTCCAAAGCGACGATCATATCCATCAGAATCCAATTTGGATACACTTATCAAGTTTCTTTGTAAAGAAGGAACATAAAAAACATCTTTAAGTAAAAGTGTGAAGCCATTCGGGAGCTCTATGGGAAGGTCGCCAATAGCTTCAACTTTTTCTTCAACTCCATTGGCAACTCTAATGGAGCTTTCGCTTCTTTGCGTAGTCCTCGTCGAACGGAATGCCTTTAAACAATTACAAATATGAATAGTTGCTCCATAATCAATCCACCATGTGGATCTGGAATAACCAACATAATGAGATTCATTTACAAATGTAATAATGTTCTCACCTCTCTTAGCCATGATCATTTTCAGAAAGTCGGGACAATCTTTCTTGTAGTGTCCTGTCTTCTTGCAGTGGAGACACTGATCCTTCTCAACAGCAAACTGTTGTTGTTGAGGCAGATGCTGGGGGGGCTGTTTAGCTTTTGAGGAATGAGACTTTTGGTTCTTTCTCTTGTTATCCTTAACATAGTTGATGGAGCCACCATGTGCCTCCTTAATCCTTTCCTCCTCTTGCACACAATTAGCGATGAGCTTTTCAAAGCTCCATTTGTCTGGACTTATATTGTAATTGACAATAAAATTGTCAAAAAGCTTTGGCAGTGAGGCCATAACCAGATGGACCAGAAAGTCATCTGTTATGCCCAAATCCATTGGCTTCAACTTGGAAGCAATGTTGCTCATCCTAAGGATGTGCTCTCTCACACCACCTCCATGGTACATCTCTGTCACAAGCTGTTTGATCAGCTGTGTAGCATAAGTCTTTGAAGAACCAGTGAACTGGCTCTTTATTCTCTCGAGGTATTCAGAGACGGTGTCACATTCTGGGATTGAGCCCAGTATAGTTGGCTCAATCGTGTTCTTTACCACAACCAAACATTTCTTGTTGGCTAAGGACCATTTCTTATGTTCTATGTCATATGACATGACAAGGGGAGCATTGTCCCTCTTTCTCTTTTCCCAGTCAGCATCTGACTCTTTGTCACCTCTGATAAGTTCAGCAGGTTCTATAGGACATGGGTAGTCAACACCCAGTCCACCTCTCCTAAGATGAAAGCAAGGTTGAGTTTTCTTTTTCATTCATTGTAGTTATCTCCTTTTAGGGTCGGAATGTTTTTGATACAACCCATTAAGGAGTAGCCACCTGAAATAATCATGTATAGTGAGGACAAAATTAACATTAAAATGTTATGTATTAAGTTTATATCATCATTGGGCAGAAATTAGATATAATACATAAAGCCATAATTATAACATTGCAATTATCAACGTTGGTCAGAAAATTACAACATCATAACACATAATTAATGTTCCTAAAATTAAATTCTCCTGTTGGTTTGAAATTTAATTTTAGAAACACTAATTTTCATCAATCTTATCTATTTGCAGCGGAAGAACTATATAAAATTCTGTAATTTTACTCTCTTGTGAAAATTATCCCGTTGGTTCAAATTTAAACAGAGGTAAAACATGCAAAAACAATTAAAAGTTCTATTGAAATTTGCATGAAAAACGATCAAAATTAAATAGCCAAAAAGCTTTCTATTCCTTTTGTCTGTTTACTGTCCGGAGGGACCTGAAACAGACTTGTGCGAAAGCATTCTATTTCTTTTCTTTTATCTTTCGGCCCGAGGGACCAAAAACGAACTTCGGTCCAGTGGCCCATGGCCACTTTGGCACGGCCGGGGCGCCCCCTTCCTTCCCCAGGCCGCAACGTGGGTCTGGGCCGGGAAACTGCCCCCGCGCGCGCCTCCTCTTGGGACGGATTCGGTCCGGTCGCCGTCGGCCGTCCGATCGGCTAGGGTTTGATCGGACGGCCGCGCGGGGAAGTCGGCAAAACAAAACCCCCGGCTAGCGCCGCCGAAACCCTAGCCAGCCCTGTTTGCTACGTGCGCCCGAGCGGAGCGCCGCCGCCGGCTGCCGTAGCCGCCGTAGCCGCCGCCGGATTTTCTTCTCTTCTTCTTCTCCGCTTCCCCCCACCGTGTGTGTGAGAGAGAGAGGCCGGAAGAGGGAGAAGATAGCGGCGCCGCCGCGGGCCCCCTCGCCAGCGCGTTCGTGCACCCGCGGGTGCGCGCACGGCCGTCGAGTGGCTCCTCGGCGGCGGCCCGAGCACGGCGACGCGCCGTTTCCTTTCTCTCCCGTGCAGCGCGACGGCCGGCGGTGGACTTTTCCCTCCCCCTTTGGCCGGCGAAGGCCGGCGGTGAGGTAGGGTTTCTTTTTACTTTTCTTTTCTTTTCTTTTTCCAAACCAATCTAAACACTAGAAACCTGGCTCTGATACCATTGTTAATTCTATAGATCGCCTAGGGTTTTAGATCGGTAGGACTTCTATTTGTGTTCTTGTGGTAATGTGCGAGGGAGAGGGGTAGAGATACCGACCGGTGGAGGTTGATGAGGAGGAAGAGGCGCCGGCTATCCTTGTCATCTCCGCTAGCTTGATGTGGTCGGCGACGGTGTTCCCCGGCGAGGTCGTGGTGCGGCGGTGGCGAATCCCGTCACTGGCTGCGCCACCTCGATCGGTTAGGGTAGAGTTGACGGCGGCAGCGAACCTCGTGTCGTGTGCTGCCCCGGCCTCCACCCTCTCTTTTATATGTGGCGCAGTGTGACGGGGGCCCACCAGCCATTGGGCTGGGCGCCCTCGATCGGGGCGTGTGTCAAGGCCCGTTGAGTCGTTACGACTCAACGGTGGGATCAATCTAACAAGTATCATCAGCAACGAGCCGACGATAGGCCGCCGAGCAGCGGAGTCGAGGAGAGACCACGACGGCGAGGCGGCTGTCACCGTGTCCTTCGTCGACGGACGTCAACCGCCCTCGTGGGTCGTGCCGTCACCATCCGTGCCTACTGCCTATCAATCCTGTGGCACGACGACGGGCAGGCAAGAAGCGTGAGCCCGTCGCTGTCAGTGGCTCCTTCCCCTGTTCCTATCCCTCTGCCTCCGACAGGCCGCCGGTAGTGGCTCGCTCCTCCCAGATCACCCAGTTCCGGCGTGGCCGAGTGGCTCTTTTCTGCTACCACACCAGTGTTTCTGCCCTTGCTCCGCTCCAACCACCGGCGACCCTGCTCCTCCATGGCGTTTTGGCTGCTCCTCTGGTGCGCGCCAGGCATGCCGATGTACTCCTACGTCCAAACCATGCTGATGGGGAGCAACACGACACAGTTCGGCACCGTACATCGTCGTCTTGTCCACCGCCGCACCGGCCTCCACTCCCCGAGCTCTGAGATGGCTGACGCTGCTTCGTCAATGCTGCTTGCAGGGCGCTGCACAAGTCTACCTCCACCGCGTCCACGGGGATGTTTTTTTTTTTTTATTCAGTCAGGATTCAATGTTAGTAATATTGTTACTCTTGATTTTGTTCGGATCTGCCCTCGAGCCATCGTCTCCGGTGATGGAAGACACGGGTACACTGGCTTTTGTGGTGATTTTTCTTCCTGTAATTCTTTTACCTTGTGTGATTCAACGAAAGAATGTATAAGTTACGAAATTATTTACCATGGCGTAAAACTATTACTAGTATCCCCTGCATGAAGTATGACCCTTTTTTAAAGAGAGATTGGGAGTAATTATTTTATCCAGAACGCTTAAATAAACATCAGTACTGATCAAACCATGTGAAGAGATAAAGATAAAAAAAAAGACAGTAGGAAAAACATTAGACCAACTTAGTTAATACCAGATATTTGATATTTAAAAAATAATCATGACCAACTTAGTATATTGCATGTCACCTAAATAATCATAAAAAATTTTAAAACAATTTGGCAAGATAGATTAATATGAAATATATTTTAAAATTCAACTTCTATAAATTGTAACAAAAATAATAAATATGTACGCGAATGCACAATAACTATTTTCAATTTAATTTATTCTTTTTGTTGCAACTTGTAGATGTCGAAGTTGACCTTACATGTTTGTGGAGTGATATATTTCATATTAATCTATCTTGTTAATTTTTTCAAAATTTTTGATAACTATTTAGATGACATGCAAACAACGAGGGGATATCCCCTCGAGGGATGAAAATCCACATCCTTTATATGCATAAACTATGTGACATTAACTCTATCTGTCATCAGTCGTGCACTCCTCCCGTGAGGGACACGAGCGGCGGACCCAAAACCCTAGCCCACCACCACCTTCCACCCCCCTCCTCAGCTTGACCGCCACCTAGGCAGGCCACCGGAAACAACATGCCGAGCTAGCTAGGACAACAGCGGTGGGGCATGAGCTTAGTTTCACCCTTGCCTAGATGTGATGCTAAAGAGTGGGGCGGCGCACAAGCCACTATAGTAACTAGTGCGCGGAAAAGCAGGCAGCATATTTGTTTGGCAGTGCAAGGAGGAGTTGGTCGCGATAGTTGGCAGTGAACACTTGAGCGCAGGTGCCGAATCCCTCCTTGGAGGCATTGTCATATATGGTGAAAAACCTAGTTCTAGTGTTGTGGGTGTATGCACTGCGTCTTAGACGTTGTGTTTCCTCCTTGGGGGCCTCTGATAGAAGGTCCTCTATGTGTCAGGGTGTTCGTCAACTTGTGGTAGTGGTCTCGTCTCCAATTATCATGTTAGTATAGGTTTTGCTTTTTTTTCTCAAATTAATCGTGTTGCCATAAGGTTTGCAAGCATAATAAGCTAGGCTAACTCTCTTCTTCTTAATTGAAAAACATGAACTCTTTGTGCTCTTTTGATGTTTGTCTTAAAAATATATATATTATAAAGTGGAATAGTGTAGAAGTTTTCTTTAAAACAAACTTAATTAGCTACACCAATTTCATGGTTAAAACCTAGGTTTTAAATAAAATCGTGGTAAATGTTAATCCATGCTAGCTGTGTTATCCTAATACTTCACGTGCGACCCTTAAAATAGAGAGACGTGCACATGCGCTTAATCAAGTGGTTATATATGCACGCATACATCAATGGATGTGGATAAATAGGAGGGATTGATAGGAAAAAAAAAAGAGGGATAAACATGCACAAGGAGTTAGTTTAATTTAAAAATGAAGGTATACAGACTAGATTCGATGCAATATGCATGTTTTCAACAACAAGGACAATAATTAATTAATATGCATGCATGCTCGCTTGCTCATGTGCGCAAGCACATGGAAAAGTAGTAGAACTAAACGGTAAAACGATGAACTGTAGCTTAGATTACATACGATGGAGTCCTCAATAGTTTGGAGCTAGAAAAATTAGTTAGTGCGACATAGTTAAATTTAATTAAGTATGTTTAATTTATACTCAATTACCGTGTTAATTAGGCGTGCTCAATTTCATATAGTTGAGAGATGTTTAATTAATTTATGGTGCTTAAAAAAAACAATTTCAGTTTAAATTGATAAGAGATGGAGCTTAATTATGCAAAGAGAATATCTCTGATATAGGTCTCAATCACCTGTACATTTCTCTCAACCAAAAAAGAACTTTAAATATACATACATACATATATACATACATACATACATACATATATGCTCACTAAGTTGCAAATTTTAAAGTTGCTTTTGAGGCTTTCACTATAGTTTATTTTTCAGTATTGAATTTTAAATCCTTAAGTACACATATATAAAAGTATTATTGGTAAATTATTATTATTATTATAAACAGTCTGGCTTATAATCAGGCCCATCGATGGCAGCCAGTCGTGTAGCCAATCTTTATGCATCCTCATTTTTTTTCCCGGGAATTTCTTTTTTCTTTTTTTATTTTCTCAAATAATCTAAGCGACTCATCAACAAGATTAGGAAAAATTTATTCTTGCCATTCTACAATCAAAACATTTTAGTTTCGTCTTCGCCAAAATATATAAAAGCGTAATTAAAACCATCAGCAACTATGTCCAGAGCTAGCCATCCTTCCTCCTAAAAAGATTAAAAGAACCTTGAACCTCAACCTATGGCGGATTGGGATAAGACCAAATACACCTAAATACCTAATTAATTAAGGTAAGTGAGAGTATATATGCGAGATGTGAACAAATGTGATGCCCCACATGCAGATCTCGATCCGCTAACTAAGCTAGTTTTAGATGTACTATCAGGATAATTAAGACTATCCAAACGATGGATCTATATGATCATATATAGTAACAATGCATATATAAACTAAGACCTAAACCAAAGTTCCTTTGAGGGTTTTTTTTCAGGAGTGAAGAGGACGGATGAGCTGTACCTGTAAGTGGGAGTAAATTAATATGCACATGAAGACACTGAGAGGCAAATGACAAAAATACAAAATTTGCAATAGGATATTAAATACCGTGATATTTTTTATGTTCATAATAAATGCACGTCCACCCACTTCTATGAATAAACACGCACACTCTATTCCTATGAGTATATACTCACCGTTCACGGGTATATACTGTCTACCACTGAAAGAATAATTGATCGTAAATGCTAAAAAAACTGTGTATTAAAAACCGTGGTATTTTGCATGATTCAAGAGATTGTTAAACCAAGGGTATGCTACTAATCTAACAAATTAAAACCGTGGCGTTTACACGTCTTCTTTCAGAAACCATGGTATTTGCAATATTTCTTCGACATAAACAAAATATATGCATTTATCTGAAGAAATCCAGAAAACAGGTGCATGCACATGGCATGGCATGACACCGTCGATATAAAAATAACTCTCCACATGCGACTTCTTATATATGCATGTGGTAGCGTATTGTCCTACTATATTGAATACACCAGCACCTGTTGTCTTTATTCATCAACAGTACATTTTAAATTAGGAAAATTGGTTGCACCCGTATTGGGTTTAAACTAGATATTTAATTATTGAATTTGTCTCATAAAGCGCTTCAACCGAATCGTGGCATTACTAGATATTTACTACATATATAAGCAAATATATTATCTGCATGAAACTTTAAATTCTCGATCTCACATCGGTAGAAAAAAGGTTTTGCTAAAAATATGACGCGCATTTTTTACTTGATTTTATTTTATTAGGCACGTTTTTTCTATGCATGAGATCAGATGCCATCCCCCTGCAATATTTTTTTATGTAGGGTTATGAAATTAATTAGATAATTAAGCTAAGTAATGGTGTATTAAGCCCCTCCAAAACATCGTGGCTCACCTCATCCTCCGTTGGATTACCACCTTATTTTTTATATTAAGTACTATGTTATTATCTCTTCTATTTTTTTTTCCTTTTTCCAAGTAGATAATCAATTATTTTTACTTTAGTTTCTCTTATACAGTTTCTTAGAAAATCACCACTGCATTAATTGAATTAGCTGTGCAAGCATTTTTCGATATTAAACTATGCAAATTATCCACTCTTATGTTCATGTAACTAATGCACGCTTTTGCAGTGCAAAATGCCAAAATATGCAGCACTTTGAAGATTTTTGTGAACTATATTTAACTTCACGTTTAATTTTGCAGTGTGAGGCTACAAATGAAGAAATACTTGACACTTTCGAACAACTGGGTTCACCGTCTCATCTGGGTTGGATTCATGTAAGTTCAGTTTTAGCTAGAAATTTGACACGTATTAAATGCTTAACTTCACTGAGGTACCATTGTTATGTTCTCTTAGAAACTTTTAGAAGCTGATTTTCAATTGACAATTATGACACATGTATATATCATGAAACATTTAGTTTTTTAGTTACTACAGCTCTTGTTTTAAACTTTAATGAATATATAATGTTTATCACAAATGATTTTGCTTTTGTTACTTGTTTAAGAGAAAAAATATATCCTCAACATTTTTATGTTATTTTTTTGCAGACACGTCCAACACCGGAGTGCTTCATGTCTTCTGTTGATCTCCATAATCATTACTCCTATCAGGTAATGTTGCAAAACTTGATCCTACAGTACCTTTACCACTCATTTTTACATTACAGATTTCATGGCCTTCATAGTACTTTAGATTATGCAATACATATTTTTGCTTAGCAAATATTTCAATGAATATTGATTGTTTGTCTTGTGATTTCTCTAACCGCCAATCCAGCATGTGTTTTGACATCTTTGATTCTTTGTGCTTAACAGAAGGATCTCAGAGAAGCATTTGCGATAGTTGTGGCACCTTCAAAACGGTAATTCTCTATTCTTATCTCCCTTTGCCATTTTTTCATCGCAGGCAATCTTGTTCTTGCTGTAAATTATACATGGTTCATATAGTCTGATGGTTTCATGTTTCTGCCTGAACAGAGAACAAAATATATTTCATCTAACTGTCCCAGATGGTATGGATGAAATTGGCGATTGCGACAACAGAGGATTCCATCCACATGACTGGATAACTTATGAAGAATGCTCCCATGTCACACTACTAGAAAAACAATTTTTGCAAATGGGTCAAAAACATTTTTCAGGCGAGGGAAAAGACCGCCTCTAATCAAAGGCATGTAACAATAGATATTTTTACAAGCGGACATTAGCTCCGCCTGCGAAAATCATTTTCGCAGGCGGGCATCTACATTTTTGTAGGCGCTAATCCACCCGCCTGCGAAAACAATCACACCGAATAAAAAAAATCCCCGCCACCACCACCCATCCGCTGCTGCCCTCCCCCGCTGGCCCCTCCCCCTCCGGCCGGACCGACTGCGAGCCGGCCACGATGAGCTTCTCCTACGAGTGGTTCGTGGCCGCGAGGAAGTCCTGGTCGGAGAAGTGTATAGTGCAGATGTCGTCGTATATGACGACGTCGGCGCAGCCTCCTCCCCCTCCCCCTCCCCCTCCAGCCCCTTCTTCTTTGTTCGCTGCCACCGCCGCCAGCCGGCTCCCCTCCTCCAACTGGATCTGGGAGGAGGAAGGGAGGGGAGCACCGCCTCCACCGCTGCCATCGGCGCGTCTACCGCCGCCGCCGGCCGGCTCCCCTCCTCTGGCCGGATCTGGGAGGAGGGAGGGAGGGGAGCGCCGCCTCCACTGCTACTGTCGGTGTGTCCGCCACCGCCGCCAGCCGGTTCCCCTCCTCCGGCCGGATCTGGGAGGGAGGGAGGGGAGCGCCGCCGGCCACCACCCGCCCCCTCCTCCGCCCAAATCTGGGAGGGAGGGAGGAAAGGGAGCTGCCATCGGGAGCAGCCGCCGCCACCGCCCTCCCCCTTCCTCTGGCCGGATCTGGGAGGGAGGGGAGACGTCACCGCCACCGCCCTCCCCCTGGCCACCGTGCTGGGGTGCGCCGCCACCGCTGGAGCCACCGCCGCCACCGCCGGTAGTCACCGCCACCACCGCCTGGTAGCCACAGCCCTCCGGCCGGATTCGCGCCGGGGAGAGGAATGAGAAGTGGGAGGGGAGAGGTGAGGGGAGGGGAGGGGAGAGGAGAGGTGAGTGAGAGGTGGGAGGAGAGAGAGGTGAGTGAGAGTGACTTAGAAAATTTTGGCCGCGTGGTGGTTTTTAAGATGCTTAACCTTGCAGGCAGATCTCTTAAGAGGTTGTTACGATGGAATTGGTAAGCATATGAATCAGAATCAATATCCAATCCGAAGAAGAATTGAGGATATGCAGGAATCTCAGAAACAGAGTACGCATCAGCTGGAAGTCTGCACCGGCTGATATCGAGTTTGATGAGGACAACTGATACAGCTGATGTTGTTAATGTTGGTTACATAATCAATGTCGGATTCGACTAAGGGACTTCAATGTTGTTACCGGACAAGGATGGAGTTCGAGATAGGCAATTGTATCTATTAATTAGGATATTATGTAATCTCATTGTAGATATTTTCGGTAAGAATCCACCTAAGGGACTTGTTTATCGGTTAGAGTTGTATTAGGAAAGTATGAGTCGTGTCTGATATGGACAAGTTTGTACGTTCGGGTATAAATATAAGCCCGAGGTCTTGAAAATAATAAACATCATCTCAATACAATCTCGGTGCATCACCAACCTTTTCGTTACTTTATTTTGACGAGCTCTTGCTTTCGAGTCGGGCTGCATCGGTTTCGATCTTCAACGAAGAGGTAAAACTTGTTATGGCGGTTTGCATTATCGGGATTAGTGCTTACATCTTTATGACACTCTAATCCTATTTTGTAAATCACCGAGTTATCATATACATTATATAATTTAGATTGATAATGATTTCTACTTGCATCAATTTATCTCTTTTTAGGGTTTTGTCGATAACGGCTAGATTGACTTGTTGACCTAGATTATATAATGTATTTACCATTCTGAAAAAATGACCATCGGCTTGATATTATGCATTCTACCGATACTTGGTGCTGCATCAGTTAAGTTTGATCTACTAAGCCGTGTTTAGAATCATAATCTCTAGTCTGCTTCATGGTTGTTAATAAGGATAGTATCGGGGTTTCAGCCAATCTTACCTGGTATAGTTATTTTACATAGATTTATGTCTTGTTTAATATAATGTATTTGCCCCTTCTATCAGGATCTCAATTAATATAAATACATTAAGCTTATTATCAATCAGTTCAATATATTTATTTTAAGATGATATGGTAGTATCGGAGCTATAGCCAGTACATGCTTAAATTTGGACATCATCTATGACATGAACGCATATAATCGTTATTTCATGTTATTTTGGATCTAGTCAATTTATACTATCTCGGTTAAGTCTGATATATCCCAATTGCTGATTTCTAAAGTAATATTGATTCATAGATTACATAATGTTGATATTTACAGCCAATGGACTAAACTAGCCTTACAGCTGATTCACCTCACATTGCATCGGCTAGGTTACAGTACGATACGACATCGGCTTTATAGCCGATTAGCTATCGTTTACTAATATTATTTGCATGTTTAATCTTGTTAATTGCAGGGTCAAATCAATTAGCACACCTTTGAACCCGAAAGCAAGCTTTGGATCTGCACTAGACTAAAGCAAATCTCCCAGACCGCCATGTTTTACGTCAACAGAGGTCCACCTGTAAAAATAAATCAAGTATTTTTACAGGCGGACCTCTTAAGAGATACGCCTAAGAAAATCTATTTTCGCAGGCAGACAACTATCTCGCCTCACGGTTGTCATTTTCGTAGGTGGTCATTTAGCTTCGAGAGATCTACCCGCCTGAAAGAAATACCATCGTTTGGAAAAATGGTTTTTCTAGTAGTGTTAGGTGGGACCTACCATATCACTTCATAGTGTGGTTGACCTGCGAGATTGATGACAGTTTCAGCTTGGCTTGAAGCTTTGGAGAGCTTTTCGCTTTGAATTGTAAGATGCAGAACTGCAAGTACATCTAGGGGATTTTTAGTGTGGCAACTAGCCAAAGCAGTGCGGAAAAAGGCTCCGCCAAGCGCTCACTCAGATGAGGCGATCTATGCTAGTGTGCCTTGTATATAAGTTTGTCATCAAGAATTATTTTAATGTACAGTAGTACTACCTCCATCCAAAAATAGTTTATTTGTATCCCATCTGACACATACCAACAGAAAGGGAAAAAAACTAGAATGCCTTTCACTTTAGCAAACTTCCAATGTAATTGTCATCACTTTAACAAACTCAATGTGTATGCCCCTCACTTAACAAACCTCAATTCATTTATCCCTCCCTTTCACAAACTCTAATACAAAGACGTGCTTTATAATTGTGACATGGTTCTCTCTGCCAACTGCCAAGTAGCCCTACAGCCAGAGAAGTCGGTACATAAGATTGGACTGTTAAAAGATACTAATCACCTGGCTTCTTGCAGATACCAATTTTTGCAGCAACCAGATAAAATCTTTAACCATGACATGATTTATTGAGTTGGACCCCTGATAATAAGTAATAATTCACATATAAACATTGAAGTCTTCAGAATGTTTACAATGACAAGGCTGGAATTTGTGACTCAAAAATTCAATGCACTGCAAATAAGTTACAAGCTATTATTCCACAAATACTGGAGTATTGTAGAAGCAGCAAGCTAATATAACCATTTAATATGTCCACGAAAATGACAAAATATCTTGAGAAGTTCCTTCTAACAATTCATTACACGACTTAAGCTCAGTGCAGGATTTCGAACTCCTGCTTGCTGATGAAGATTGCTACTGGTTCACCAGGAGAAGGTGGGGTCTTGTCCAGCATAGAAACATGAGCACCAGCCTTAGCACGAGCAGCTTCATCAGAAGCTGACAAGACCTCTACATGGTCAAGGCCTACCTGTCTCTTGATCAACTCCAAATTCCCCTCAAGAACATTGGTTTCACCAAAAGGAAGCTTCAGATTTAAAGCATGGGGGCCAACACTCTTGGCTTCATATTTTTTCGACTTGATGAAAGGCATGCAGAGCTTCTGGACTTGTTTGAAGTTAGTTTCCTGCCCGATGGAGCAATTCCTCAATGCTTCATTAATCTCCTCATCAGGGGCGAAGGATCGAGCTTGGCTATCAAATTTAGACTGGAGCACCCTCAGACATTGCTCTTTCCATCCATAATAGTGTTCATTGACATAGATCAAACCAACAGTCAGCTTGCTTTCCTCAGATGGAGGAGGTACAGCAGCTCCCTTCTTGGGCTTCTTGGAACCGGATTCTTGCTTCTGGAGCAGCTTCCTGAATTTAACTATAGAGTCCTGTAGATATTTGTTTGCAATTCTTAGAGTAGGTTCTGGGCTTCCTGCAACTGGCCAGCCTGCTTTTATTGCAAAGCCTTCCTTCCTCAGGATCTTTTGCCACACATGCTCAGCATAGTGTGGGCAAATGGGGGTGATAAGCCTAGTCTGGACTTCCATAAACAGCCACAACAAATCACGATTCATGCCTGCTGCTCCACAAGAGAGTCTGTACTCATCTCTAGCCAATTGTAAGTCATAGAACCCCAACTTAAGGGCATCTCTGAACATGAAGGCATTGTAGCTCTTCTCAGTTTCGATCACCGCAATATTAATCTCATTGGCAAACACATGATCAGCATAAGTAGAGGGAGGTCCAGTTCTAAGAGAAGATTCAGCAGCTATAACCTCTTCCATCCATGCAATTTCTTTGGTAAGCCTCAAAATAGCAGCATTTGCTGTTTCAAAGACAAAATTGGCATCATCCATACCGTCACCAGCATCAGCAAGGGCAAACCTAGTGGCATCGGAAGAGAATTCTTCGATGGCCTGCCGAAGAGTACGGAAATTCCCTGTGGACTTGGACATCTTCTCAGAATTAAGCATAAGATGCCCATTGCAACGGAAGCCATGGGGCCAATGATGCTCCGGAAGAAGTGCTGTATGGTTGTAAATGCTGAATGTCAGATGGTTTTGGATAAGATCCTTGCCAGACACCCGAATATCAAAGGGATACCAATACTCGAATTCTTGCTTCATTTTGCTCAAGAGGGTTGGAGGTATGTCAGTAGTAGGTGCCAGACCGTCACAGAACACATAGTCCCAAACTTCATCTGTCATTTGTTCTGGTCTAATAGAAAATATTTCCTTACCATACATGTTTCCATTTTGCAAAAGATGAGCAATTGTGTAATATGCCATATAGAGGGTGGAATCAGAAAGAGATTCCACAAGGAACTGTTCATCCCATGGAATGCGAGTACCTAGGCCAAAAGACCGAGAGCAAGCCCACTGATTCAGCAGCCTAACGTGTGCTCAAAACCATTACGGGTTTCTGCCGAGAATGTGTTCATCTTCTCCAAACATTTGACTGCCTTCTGCTTCCATTCAGTCTCACCATAAGTAATGTACCACTGATCTGTGAGAGCAACAACACACTCATCACCAGATCTTGACATGACTTTCTTCTCAGGCTCACTATACAGCACCGCTGTGCCTTTTTCCAAAAGCTGCTTCTTTATCAGTGGCTTTGCTTCTTGAACCTTTCTCCCATTGAACTCCCCTACAATCATTGTTCCATCAGTAAAACCTTTCAGATATGTCATCCTTTTAGCTTCCGCGAGTTTCTCCTTGTCATTCTGGCTTTTAATCTTGAGATCAAGGCACACTTTCTCAGCTGACTTATCTCCAAATTCAGTAATGTTGATTATTGGTATAATCTTAAAGGGAAGAACCCACTCATCTTTGACTCCAAACTTTTGTCTCAAAGGTGGCTCTGAGACTAAATCTTGTAGTGCCATGAAATCATCTGGAGAATCACTTGGCACACTAGTCACAATGCCAGTGCCTTTATCTGTTAAGATAGTGAGCATCGGAAGTGCGTATATGATCTCATTAAAAGAAAGAGGAGACTTTAAGGGCAAACCAATCAGATCATTGCCAGATAGCTCAGCTAAGCAAGTTGGCTTCTCTGGGACCTTAGATAGACCCTGATATGCAAGATTAAGGGCAGCCCTTGATGTCAGAACGAAGACATCAGTGTCATTGATCTCAAAAGCCCAATAGTTGATTAATTGTCAGTAAAATTTAAAATATTAATTAGTAAAGAACATTAAAAAAATATTAGTATGGTAGAATATTTATGCATGCATATAGAAAAGAAACATACGTACATAGCCTCAAGGATATATATTTTTTATTAATGAAATAGCGCACCTTTAGATAGCCACATCCATACTTTTTTTTTTGTGTGTGTGTGTTTGTGTGTATGCCTAAAACATGCTTACGAATTTCGACAAAAGGGAGATCGAGTACAGCGAAACATGCTGAAATCTCTACACAGTTATATGTGATATGGTTGATTAAGGACATACGTATATTTAATTCCATAGTTCTTTTTTGTTGTACACAAGGACTGGAGTAATTCGATTTTTGTTTTCCTTTTCTTTTTAGTTCGTCGTCCTAGTGTATCTAATGCATGCGGCTTCAGGCAAAGTGCAACAAGCTTTAATATTTATGTATGACGAGACGTACGGTTCTCTACCTCTCCGGTAATAAGCAGTGAAGGGAATTGGGTTAATGGATTATGCACTTATGCCATATATATGTATTAGCCAGCTGGGCGTGCGTTGTGGCCTGATGATATTTATATTTATATATGTACCAGGAGATTTTCTTTAATTACTGTATCAGAGTACGTAGTTCCCGAACATATATATAGAGGGAGATATTAATCAGCGCAGCTCAAGCCTTCCTCTTCCTCTATCTATTTAATTAGTAGACGATTGAGAACTGAGAATATATGTATTATGTTCCATTGAGAGCCAACATTTTTTGTCCTTTCCGGAAACAGATCGATGGAAATCATTTTGGAAAGGCATGCATGCCTTTTGGAAAAGGTTTATTTAATTTTGTTATGCCCTCAATTAATTTAATCATTTCACCAAAGCATGTTTTTTAGGAAAGGCACTGTCTATGTGGCATCGAGCTGAAATTTTTTTGTCTTTTCAGCTGAATTTCTAGCCACCGGATAGACCTTTTGCCAGCATCCTAACCTCGCCTTGTGCTCGCTGCCCGCGAGGCCGCGCCTCGAGCGCTTCTACTTTTCTACGTCTTGTTATATCGGGTACGGGCTTCAAGCACGTTTGTGTTTTGTCTATATATAAAAGGTCGAACAAACAAACGGTCTTGAAAAAACATAAGCCCAACCAC
Organism: Oryza punctata; assembly: GCA_000573905.2. Lineage (NCBI taxonomy): Eukaryota > Viridiplantae > Streptophyta > Magnoliopsida > Poales > Poaceae > Oryza > Oryza punctata. The sequence goes on from CM002496.2 coordinate 17,675,744, forward strand.
TGTCCACATAATAAAACATACCAGGTTTCATATTAGGCTTTGCAACAAAAGCTCTGTTAATAGCTAACATTCTCAATCTTTCATCTATAAGCTACTGGCATTTGTTTTCTCTGAACATATGTTGGGCTATGAAAAAACATGATATCTATATTGTGTTCAAATTTTAGTTCTCTGAACCAAAACCCTTGGGAAAAAATAAAAGCAAAGCACTAGAACCACCTAATTACTAGTGCCTAACTAGATTGAGCATTATCTCCACTGGAAGATCAGCCAGAAAACATCACAAGATTGACTTCATCTGTTAGCTTCCTACTCATCCATAGCGCAACTAGACCCTGCAAAAATTTGTACATTTTAGTTAGTTACCAAGATGCAAATATTTCAGTTCCAATTTGTGTGACAAAGAAAATCTTGTACATCTTCAGATTGAATTTTGTGGTCACAAAATTCAGAATGAGTATTAGCTTAGAAAATTAGGAATAGTTACCCCAAAATCAGAATGAGTACTCATTTTACCCCAACATGAGTACTAGATTGAATTATTCCTGCACTTTAAGAAATTCATTAGTAATTATTCCCAGAAAAATCAGCATTTGCGGCATATACTAGCACCATAAAAGGAAAACATTAATTAAGGAAGGAGAAGTGGATAGCAGAATGTCATTGAACAGATGTAAACTGTGGAAAAGAAGTTCTTAGAACAAATACCCATTTCTCAATATCAAAATCACCTACAAATAAATTAATAGCTCACAAAATGATAAAAATGTAACTCCTATCTACTTTGTGATAACCATATATTTTATAAAGTTCTATCTACATGACCAAGCATATAGATTAGGATCACTTACTTTTATTTTCTGAAGCAAACTATAAAATCAACTCCCGCTGCCCCGCGAGCTACAAGCACTTTGCCCAAATGCACGCCCCTCTGTCCAGGGCTTATTTCCCCAATCGTGCACCCTCTTGTAGGCTTCCGAGCATTATTTCCTTTCTTATCTCCTCTTCCGCTCCTCCTCCGTCGTCGGTGGCTTGCCCCTGTCGCTCTAGCACGGGCGGCTCGGGGACGAAACCCTAGCCGCCCGTACCGCCACCTCCCACCCACCCTCATCACCTCGCCACCGTCGGAGCTCGCCGCCGGAAAGCCAAGCGACCAGCTAGGAAGGTGGCGGTGGGAACAAGAAGACCCGGAGAAGTTATTCCTCAGCACGGGAGGACGGAGCGGTGCACGGCAGTAGCAGGACCATGGCGGGTGGAGATGGCAAGGGTGCGATTGATTCAGCGCTCCCAGAAGCGGATCTGGCGTTCCCCAAGGCTGATGCGTAGCAGGTGGTGGAGGTTGGCCGCGGGACCAAAGGTGGTGGCCATGGTGCCGGATCTAGAACTCCTACATCTAGTTTCGCAGCGACGACGACATCTCAGCGCAGCTGTGCTGCGTCGATGGCGAGGCGTTGCCGACATCGGGAGAGGTGGAGACGTCGGTGGGGATGGGAGGAAGCGGGCGACACCGGCTGGGTGTGGGGCTCCCAGCATGTGGCGCATGGTTGGCGGCGGGAGGCCGGCGAGGTGCGTGAAGAGCGCGGCGCTCGTGGTGGGGCTCCTGGGGGAAGGTCCCAGCACAGAGGCGCACACGGCGACGGGAAGCTGGTGAGGAGTGCAGCACGGAGGCTGGAGCGGTGTGGCGGCGAGCCTGCCGTGGTGGGAGCACGACAAGGTGGGATGGTGCGGAGGTGAGGCTGTCATCGTGAGAAGACGGAGGCGACGGTGATGTGACCAAGCGGCCCGTTACAGGCCATGGACAGACTGGTCGAGGCGGCGGCGAAGGTAGCATCATGAGGTGAGGGTTGAAGGCTGCAACAAGCTCCTTTCCAAGCGTAAGTCCTCTTGCGGCGGCAGCTTGCTGCCGTAAGATGGCCATGTTGGATGGGCTAGTGCGGGGGAGAGGGGATACATCCTTCTCTCTCACCCTCTCCCTCTCCAACCCATCCACGTGGATGGATCTGAAGCGCGTTGGAGGTCGAGATTCTACTTTGATGGTTGGCTGGCGGTGATACATTGACACGGTGGTTGCGCGTTGAAGGGGATTAGTTAGTGGTGACTGCTAAACCTGACATGCACTCAATGACATGGAAGAGTAGGAAACTATGGGCGAAGGTCTAGCCTTCGGGCTGGCAACGGCGTCGCTTTCCCTCGGGGCGTCGTTGTGTTTTTTTCTCCAGGTGAAAACCACTCTAGTACGGGCAACGACAACGCTCTCGGTGTCGTTCCCTTCTTGGAGTCGTCGTTTGGAAGATCCATTCCTTAGAGGTGATGTGTGTTTGTTTTGTTTTTTAGCAAAAGGATTAGACGTAGACGGGTGTTATGGTTGTCTTTGTCTTTTCCCTTCTTGGAGTCTATAGTCTCCTATAATTATACTTTCTGCTATATCAGTAGAAACGTGACACTATTTTGTGCGTGTTGTTTATAAAAAATAATAAATATAAGACCTTTCAGGACCATATGATATTTGACATCCACTACTTGCTAACTGTAGGGGGAAGACAGAAGGATTCTCATCTACTGAACATGTATATTATATAACTTTTTTTTCAGCAAGAGGACAACCATCCAAATTTCCATAAGGAAATCAAACACAGTTTTACAGAGTTTTGGCATCCAAATTAAGCACCACAGCTGCCCATACCATTCTGTGTGACCAAGATGGCCTCAAAATAACAGTTTCAAGCTCTCCCTAAAAGGTAGCCAACTGAAGTTTCAGGTTCCAAAACACAGGTTTTTCACACACAGATAGCCTACGTACAACACTGTCTATCACAAAACCACTCCAGCTTTTAGCTAGATCATCTTTCCCTCGAGTCTTCCTTTATCCCCCCAGACGCGTTCCATCCTTGATAGGAATTGAGGCTCACTTGCCACTTAGCCGAGCAGCTTGAGACTATTGAGATGCAGACATAAAAGCAGAGATACGTTGTTGCTTCTCATTAGAGAAATACATAAAGGGGAAAAAAAACAACGCTATGCAAAGATACAGGAGAAAGGGCACATGAACTTCCATTTGTGATGACATCTGAGTTAAAAGGTGTGACAGACTCCTCTAAAGGCTAACAATATAGCCATAGATATAGCTACTAGGGTCGATCTGCAACTATCAAGTCCAATTCTGTTTAACAGAAAATGCGGAAGCAAAAAACAAGCACTACAAGCTAGTTAATCCAGCGCAGGACATACGCATAGCCTGCAGTGATGCAGCTTCTTGGTGGTGATGGACTGACAGCCAGCAGGGGCCAGCGACTTGGGTTTGGGGACTACCGGACTAGACTCTACCCATGGGCTGAATCCAATTTGGATCCGAATATTTGTAACCAAAAAACAAACTAGTTCAAACCTTTGAATCCACCCAAACCGCCTAAGCCCATCTCCATCCATACAAAACCTGTCCAAACATATAACCAATCCATTAAGCCCATTTCAGTCTAACCCATTAGCATGCCTAAGCATTACAGAGACAAGCCACGGCTCTATGGTGAACAATAGAAAATAGTGGCACACACCTCTTTCATATCAGTCTTGACGAAGAACTGCCACCCACCTTTCTCTTCGCTGGTAAACTTGACATTTGCGAACGGCTAATACCCCTCTCCCTTCTTGATGAAGAACTGCCACCCGCCCTTCTCTTCACTGGTGACCTTGACATTTGCGAACTGCTAACACCCCTTTCCCTTCTCTTCTTTGATGCGCTCGTCTTTTCAGAATCGTACTTCTCAATAAGAGCTGACATCTATAAAATATTATCATGAAGTTAAAATCTGTAAATTTCTAAGCCTTTTATGACCTGAAACAGCAAAAGCTATTACTTGGGCTTTAGGCTTTGTACAAAAGCTAGTACCTCATAATCTTCATTCTGTAATAGTTTTGCCAATTCAACCTTTAATTGACTATTGTTCAGGGCGAAATTAATTGATGAACACTGTGCTGTCCGAGCAACGTTCATTCCAAAAACTTTTCCAGATCGACTACATATAGGTGCTCCCATCAACCCATCCCCAATCGGACAGGTATGCACAAATGTGCTAACCTGTTTTTCTCCTCTCAGTTCCTTTTCAAATTCACATACGCTGGCATACATTAAATAACTGTTATTCAGAAGAGCATATATAAAGAATAAATAATTAAGAATAAAATAGCAACATTCCATAAACTTGTCCTAAGGTGTTGTCCAGATCTCTAGACTTTCAAACTGCAAATTTATTAAGCCAGCAAACTTATTTAATTTATCATCAAAGGTCTAAGAGCCTATGATGCATGTCAACAAGCAAGCAGCTGGTGTGGCACGCAGGATAATGTGAGAATTGAGATTGATGTGGACGGAAATATATGCAAAATCAACTTGGTCTTCACTATCAATCACAATTGCTCATACCATAATCCCCAAACATCCCGTTGATCATTCATCTCATCGATGACCAGGAATCAATGGCATGCTAGGAGAAGCCAACTCATTGCAATTGAAAATAGCTAGCTTCTCCTACCATTTCATCGATTATAGACCGATGGTGATGTGAACGGGAGACGACATAATTTGGGGATTACAGCATGAGCAAGCAGAACAAGAGTAAAGAGCATATCGATTTTAGGAGGTTCCATGCATATATTCTAATCCATGGCAAGTTGACACACGGTTCACGTGCTCCCACATACCAAGTTCGTTCCATGTTAGCATGCCACATCTATTCCCTAAGGAGTATGCTCACCTTTGAACCTATGATGATACGTTAACCAAGTTTGAAGGCCAAAATTTGTAATTTGAAAGTTCAGTGGCCTAAATAGCACGCTAGGACAAGTTTAATGACCAGAGGTGCATTTTACTCTCAATTACCTTCCATCAAATCTTATAAGCACTTTAAACATAAAGTAAAACAAAATCTAATACAAGGGGAATGAAATGCAACAAAAGTAATAATATAAGACAAAAATATCCATGAGTTGTCAACAAGAATAGATGGATACCTGATTTGTCCTGCAGTCATTATCTGCTCTTTCACAATGCTAAAACATCCAATACAAAAAACAACATCCCCCTCTAGTAAGTCGCCTTCATGAAACGATGTAGGAATGCAAGGTCTGGCCTGAACATTACATCCTCGCACAACCAACGCAGAAAGTAATGAACTTGTTCTGACAACTTCTGTCTCCAAATTTCTTGATCACCAAATCTCGCGACGACTCTGAAACCATCTTTCGGATCACAACTGGCAGATGTGATTACCCCAATATAATTGGGTGTAGCACACAATACCAGTCCAGTACCAAGATGGCATGGTATCCGGGTACTTTTTGCATTGAAAACTGCCAGTTGCACAATTGAAGGAGCTACACTTTGATGCAGTTGCCTTAAAAAAGCATCATCATAACTTCGCACCTACAGATTTTCAAGTTAACTTGTATTCTAATTTTTTTGTTTATTCATTTTTTTTATAAAACAATCTATATTATAAGTGCTATGTAATGCCACACACTAAAAAAAGCACAAACTGTACCATACAACATAAATATTTCATAAAAATACTACTAAGTCTAGAACAGCAACACAAATCGTATAACATTTTCCTAAGCAATAAGTCCCACACAACATTTTAGAGTCTACATAAATGAAAACTTACCGCTGACATTTTTGCAAAGCACCAATTACAAGTTAGCCAATGTAATGAAAAGTGCACCGTTCATAACTTGCTTGCTGTGTTCATAGTTGATGAGAGTATCCCTGGGAGTATAATGAAGGGAATATCGTGTCATCTTCTAATAGTAAAAAGGGGAAATCAATGTAGAATAAATGCATCAGATTGATGTATATCCATAAAAAAAAATTGCCTTATGAAACTCAACTATCTTTTTGTACATATTGGGTCCAGCTAAATGAATGAAGCAAAAACCTTTACTGCTAAAAGCCCAAAAGGAAAGAACAATAGAAATGGTGTGGATGCAACAAAAAAGAAAGAATTAACCATAATCACAGTTGTGCGAGGATCATTGTTCTTAATATGTTGATTATGTTTCTAGTACCAAATAAATGCCAGCTCATAAGCCATACCAAAATTTTGACAATTTGACCCTTTTAAAAAACTTATTCCACAAATAAACCATGCTTTAAAATGGACTAATGTCCTTTTAAAAATGGACATTAGTCCATTTTTGGTTGCGGCGAAATAGATTGAAATGATAATAGGGCCATATAGTATTGAACACAAGTGTTGACTGTGTTGTGTGATGGTAAATATAGGCAAACCCAAGATAGAGCCCTGGGTTCGAACCCCACTGTTGCATCCTTTTTATTCCTTCTCTCTCTGAGGGTTGCACGGGGTGGTGCGCGCGGAGGGGTAAAAAGGAAGGGGTTGGTGGGAGTGGGAATCGAACACAGGATCTTTGGATCTAGAGGGGAGTACATTTACCATTAGGCTACTTGATGTTTATGAGAAGGAGTAGCTTTTAATGTTTTTAGCAAAGTACAAAACTCAGAGCCACGGGCCTTGGCGCTGAGGGTGAGAAATTGAAGTTATACATTGCTTTTTTTTAGAACAGGGGCATTAATTGGCTAATACTCCCTCAGTTCCACATTATAAGATGTTTTGATCCCTCCATCCCATGTCTAGATTCACTAACATTCATATGATTCTAGACACGTATATGAAGCACATACATGGATTCATACATGAATCTATTCAAAACTCAAGACGTCTTATAATGTAAAACAGAGGAAGTATACACGAAGCAAGGCAGAACAATTTCACTGAATAGGGAGAAAAACAAGTACATGCAAACAATTGATTTGAGCAGTAGTGCTAAGTAGATGCACACCTGAGGAGCAGCAGCAGAACAAAGACCGTACCTTGCAGCAGTACTGATCAAGAGGAGAACAAGAGCACCTCAGGACAAAGACTGTGTCATGGAGCAGTAGCGAGAAAGAGAACTGGAGCCGGCTCTGTTACATCAGTTTGGAGTAAACTTGAGCCACATTAGATGAACCAAAGAGTATCAAACAAAAAACGTACACAGAAAGAAAAGCAAAGATTAGCCATCGGCAAGGTGGAGAATATGACCTTATGGAAAACGGACACTACCTCTGGACTGTGAAAGCCGGACACGGCCTATGGACAGTTCACCAACGCTGCAAGTGAAGCATGGTTAGCACAAGACAAAAACGCACAACCGCGATGAGAAATTTGACAAGGCAAAATTAGGCACGTCGGGATCAGGCACAATTAGAGCACTAAAGCTAAAATAAAGCAAGCAATAAGGCAACGGCAACGCATGGAGGAAACCCCGGCAGGAGGATCGGAAACAGCACAGGTAACTCCGGAAAAGAACTGACGAGTCGCCGCAAGACGGAGCCCTAAACCGTACATCAAAGGGTGCGGTCACGCCCAGCAAAAAAAAGACCTTTTTTGAATGAAACCGAGCCAGCAATTGCTGGTGTTTGTATTTAAGCTGGAACAATAATACCCAACAGTTTGTCTGCCCATACATCGTCTCAGGTCTTAAGGTAGCTGCTGCCAAATAAACTTTCCATCCTTCCAAGGCCTTCAAGTTGGGAGGGAAAGGTGGAACCACCTCCATTTTAATTAACACGTACTCCTGAGGCTGCACACCTTCACCTGAAGCTCGATCATGGTCAGCACAAGGTTGGCCATCCAATGGGGAGTAGATCGTGTACCTCATATCTTTAACAACCTTGCCCATTTTCTTCAGCTTTCTCATCTGCCACCGGACAAAAGCATCATAGAATGGGTTCATGTCAGTAGTTATGAACGACCTTCTCCAATCACAACCCAGGCCAAAGGCCTTGAGGTCTTCCTTCGCCAATGGAGGAAAGTAAGTTAACCAGTGGTAAGGGTCCCGAAATTTAGCAATTTCTTCATCTGACAATCCAAACCCCCTCATGATCTCCCACTGAAACTTTTGTAAGCCAACCTTTGAAGCAGCCTTAGATTTCTTGCTCTTAAATTTATCTGGGGCAACAGAAGCCCCCTGGTCAGGCTGGCTATCATCAGCAACTTCAACACTTGAGTCCAATTCAGGAAACACGGGAGGATATCCATATTGTTGAGCCTCCCTAGACAATTTATCAGCTGAGGCCTTGATGGGCATTCCCGTACAGTGGAAAGCAAAAGGCAAAAGGACATTTGAGCCACGGAGTCTATGGTATGCAGCACCAAACTCAAGCTTGGACAATGAGAAGGCATGGCCCAAATGCAGCAAGCCATCCATGTAAGGGTATGGAAAATTACCAAAGAATTTTTCCCCAGGGCATGGTGGCTTACTCCGAGGTTCAGCCTCAAAAACCTTGCCCTCCTCCCATAACTTTTGAACATCAGATTGGATATTGAGTAAAAGATCTCTCCGAGCAAAACTTCTGCCTCCATCAGGATTTGATGACATTTTCCTGAAAAAACAACAAAATAAAAGGTTGATTTAAATCCTTTGGATTCAATCACTGCTTTTGATGTAAACAATAAGAAGTAACAACCTCATTACACATACACTGATCGCTTATTTGGAATGAACAATAATGGTGCAATCAACTCTTAAGTTTGCGCTGAGCATACCTAACAAACCATGACAAAGAAAGAGAACAGGGCGAAGCTAGTATGTGACAGAACTAGGATAAGATAACATCATAACCAGAACATAAACAGGCGAGAAGGAGGGGAGAAGGGGGCAGGAGGTCAGACAAATTATTTCATTTACAAATTTATTAGCTTGAGTTAAAAAAAGATCCCCTCTAAATCAGATCTTTCATATTTGTCGAAATACTAAACGATTAACCATTAGTCTTATGTGTACAAAATATATCCACATAATACTATACAAGATGAATAACGAAGACAAGAAATCCATCTCTCAGGGGAAAAAAATAGACATGGGGTTCCTCAAACTTCATTATCATGCCCGGCTGACAAGTAAATCAATGCACATGGTAACAGAAGTAGCTTAACCAAGCAATGTATTAAAATTACTACCAAAAAGACCTTCGAAACATATGCAGAAAGCCTCTCATGTGCACAAATTCATAATATCCACATCCATATGTAATTTTGCGCTTTAAACTACAAACTTCCTTGGCAAAATAAGTTGAAATATTTCAGAACTGGCAACTCATGTAAACTAGATAAGCAATGTAAACAACATACTGCAACCCAGTGACATAAGTTGAAACTAAGCATACACTCTCAAATTCCACCCAAGGGTCAGCTACACATAACTATGAAATCTAAACCGGAGAGGCAACGAACCACATCGATCGGTCTGCCCAAATCCACACCGAATCAACTAAACCATGTAATCCATCGCTACACCGGGCAACCTCACCTCAAATCTACATGCACCCGAAACCACAAACACCAGCGAGATGAGAAAAAATCAGCCAAACCAACCCTGCGGCGGCTGGAAGGCAAGCGCGAATTCTAGCCACGAGCGAACACTCCGAGCGAATAGTTGAGGGGGGTGAAGCGGGAGGAGGGGGTGTAGGGTACCTGATGGTGGCGCGCAGGCAGGGGAGCCGCAGCCTCAGGCCGGCGGAGAGCAGGTTGGAAGCCAGCAGAGGCGTGGCGGCGGCGGCAGCGGTGGTGGCGACGGAGAGTGGAGGAGCACGGGGAAGAGCGGTTTATCCTGGCGCGTGGACTTGGGCCTTGCTTAGTAATCTAGAATGGGCCGCGAAGACGTGACGTGACTTGACTCCCGCTTTAGGTCCCTCAATTTGTCACAATTAGAAGGCTAGGCCGCAACCTGTTCCAGCCCAATTACCCATGCACACGTCACGTTCAGGCCCACCTGTTGCGACGGCCGCGGCTGAACGCAAGAACGCGCTAGCTAGCTGGCACGCGCTGCTGATGGATCGATATCGGTTACTGGCTACGGTTTCATCCTACTGCGTGGACATATATGGAAGCGTACCCTACGCAGGCGTCACATTCCGACCGGGTTTAGTAAAATGGCTAATCTATACGTGCTAACATTTTCTTACAAAATACTTATAAACTATGATGTGGTAAGCAGTAGGTAAATCCGGATTTCTTATAACTTCTATATAGTTGAAATCCGGATTTCTTATAACTTCTATATAGTTGAATCAAACTATTGAGAAATTTGTATTAAAATTTTAGTGCGTATAGCTGTGCTCGATACTAAATATTCACTAAAAATTCCGACAAAAAATAAAACATCTAGCTCTCTCGACTTTAATTTAAATTGGTGGACCTTCTAATTAAAACCTCTCTCTTCTAATCTTCAACACACCAACTGGAGAAAGGTACGTATCTATGGCTCTTAAAAAAAGGAAAATGTGTATACAAACGTAACGTGTAATAAAAAGGATAAAGCCAGAAAAACATAAACTATATACATCAAGGAAAAAAATATATCAACTTCCTTTTCCTTTCATCTTTTCTCTCTATATCGATGAGATCATAATTATTAATATCAAAGCGAAATTTCTTTAAAGAAAATGTCATAGAGTATACCTGGAAGTCCTGAACGGTGGTACAATTTCTCAATCAATCTATACCAATAGAAAGTTACAAAACAGATAAGTGAGAACCTAAAAAACCCTCTATTTTTTTAGATAACAAAAAGGATAAATCAATGCTCCGCTGTACTATAACAGAGCATCCCAGAGGACACTGCATCTAGGCTTTCCCCCCTTTCCCAACTCACCACTCTCGTTTTCCGCGCGCAAGCTTTTCAAACTGCTAAACGGTGTGGCTTTTCTAAAAAATTTCTATACAAAAGTTACTTAAAAAATCAAATTAATCTATTTTTGAAAAAAAATAGCTAAAACTTAATTAATCACGCGTTAATGGATCGCTTCGTTTTTCGTGGGAACACCTTCCTGCCAACGCAGCCCTAGAGATGTTATATATGTCCATTGACCGGTCCACACTTGATTGGTGTTCTTATTTTTCCCTCTCGTCGCTCAAGAGTCAAGTCTGAAGCTTGATGGCAATGGAGCATCCATGCATCCTCATCAGGCCCTCTGATTAGTCTCCTCGGACCAATCAACGAGCATTACCCCTGGATTATTTTAAAACACGAGAAGGTTGCTCATTGCTCAGCCACCGTCCACTCCATTTCTTTACCATTCCTGCCGTTCCTCCCGTGACCGATCACGAGACGCATAAAAAGCCCCGGACTCATCATCTGTCACCACCAACGCGATCGAGATCGAACTCTACTTAATTACCAACCCTGATTAGCAGTACTAATCACACAATAATTAACTCGTGTCGGGTCGGTTAACGACACTAATCTCGGTGCAGGCGAGCCGTCGATCGATCGATCCGGACACGTCGGCCTGGTCCGCACGCAGTTGCAGGTGTGTGGCGGCTGATTAGGCTCCCATTGTTTTCTCCATATAGCATAAGTCGTGGTTAACATTTAAATTTTAAACCCTAATTTTCAAGTTGATCTTAAATTTTTTTATCGAAATTTATTTTCCATGTACTTAAAAGAACATGTATATATATATATATATATATATATATATATATATATATATATATATATATATATATATAATTTATCTACATTTTTTTACTAGTACATTGTATAGTGTAGGGGCCTAGCTCCACTACCGCGCGAGCGCGAGCTTGGCATACTCGATCGAGGAAAAATATAGTTAATTAATTAGTGCGTGGTGATTAGTGTATAATCAGTTGGCTAATTGTTCTATGAGTGTTCCTTGCACGCAATGGCCAGGTGAGTTAGCGACAAGAGGAGGCTGCTTTGATCAGATCTAGGTTAGATAATCCCTTGCCGACATCAAACCATGCTATATGTGCTGCTGATCTTTAAACAACAACAACAAAATAATAATAATTGCAGTTTGCCGCTGTTACGCTGACACGTCACACGGTGGCACATTAGCAATTTCGGCTGTGTGTACAGGAGCTTTGATTCCATTGAGATTTGAGGAGAGCCTTTTCTACTGTTGCACAGAGAGAAAATCTAGTACGAGCTAATGAACAAAAAATCATGTCATTCATTAACCGCGATGATGAGCAAAAAAAATATCGCGATGATGAGAAAAAAAAGTCAGTTACCGTGCATGACAGATGACGAGAGTAAAAAAAAATATTACCGTAATTAGAGGAGTAAAAACAATTTAACAGCGCCCACCGTGGGGCTCGAACCTAGCACCACAAAATTAAGAGCATTGCGCTCTACCGACTGAGCTAGACGTACGGGCCTTCACACTTTACTCATCAACTTTCTTTATACAGACTTTTACCGCCAAGACAGTTATTTTATAGACAACACCATCAGTACTGTGAACAGTCCTGAAGCATTGCAACTCTATCGCATCAACGAAATATCCATCGAAACATCGCTATGCTATCACGTCCTTGAAATAAATCCGGTTATGCATTTACCTAGATTCATTATTAGAAGTTTGATTTTTTATTTATTTATTTATTTCTTGGATAGATGAGGTTAACATGAGCCGTCGTTGGGGCCAGTTGCAAGTGTGAATATATGCCACACGTATCTTCGATTCTTTCATCCATCACATTGAATTCACCACAGTGAACACAAAACCAAATTGCGACCGACTATTTACAACACAAACAGCGTTACAACACGGCAACCCCAAACAACAACTCCCAACATCTCACACTAGCTAGTATGTACTTTTAACTATGTACTACGTACGTACATCTAGCTAACCATTCATTCGTTCAGCAGCAGCTCACAGTACTGTATTTACTACGACTACGTGTAACGTGTGTATATGTGTATGTGTAAACTGTGTAGAACAAGAAGAAAACGGCAAAGAGGAACAGAGTATATGGGACGCGACGCAAAATTCGACCTCGACTCTTCTAAAACGCGAGCCGAGATCGTGACAAAAAAAATGTGCTACGATCTACTGCATTAATTATGCTCTACTTACGACACGTATACGTGTGTTTGTTTGTGTGGTTTGTCGACCGCTGCTATAGCACGCGAACGACACGGTCGCCGCCGGCGTCCGACGACGCCGACGCCGGAGCCGCCGCCGGCGGCGGCGCCATCTCGTAATGCCGGTGGATCTCGTTGAGGAGAGCCCGCGCCTTCTTGCTCGTCTGCGGGCTGCCGCCGTCGGCGACGAGCGAGTAGAGCGACGCCATCAGCCCCGGCATCCGCCCCAGCACGACGACCACCTTGGCGCCGCCGTGCCGGCACAGCGACGCGAGGAGCGACACGCTGTGGTCTCTCGCCGACCTGGACGACGACGACGACGACGCGGCGAGGGCCTCGGCGAGGCGGGCGACGAGGCCCGGCTGCGAGAGGACGGCCACGGCGCCCGATGGCTGCTCGGCGATCCTCGCCAGCAGCGCGATGCTGTCCCCGGCGAGGTCGTCGCGGTCGGTGGAGAGCAGCGCGGCGAGGGCTGACACGGCGCCCGCGGCGATGGCCCTGCCGTGGTTGGCCGCGCTCTGGAGCAGCCCGTACAGGCTGACCATGGCGTTCTTCCGGCCGCGGTACGCACCGTCCCGGATGAGCTGGACCAGCGTCGGGATCGCCTCCGGGATGCGGCCGATCTCCTCGGCGGATTCCGGGTTGTTCGACGAGAGGTAGAAGAGGATGGCCGCCGCGTTGTGCTGCGCCTCGGACTTGGTGCCGACGTTGATCACGTCGACGACGAGGCCGACGCCGCCGACCTCCATGATGGCCATCCGCCCGGTGGGGTGCTTCGAGAGGTTGAGCAGCGACGCCACGGCATTGTCCTGCACGGCGGCGTCGGTGGAGGAGAGGAGGCATAGCAGCCACGGCACGGCGTTGGCGTCCACGAGGCACGCCCGGTAGAACACGCTGTGCTTCGACAGCTTCCGTGCCTCCGACGTCGCCTTCCTCCGCTCCTCCGTCGACCCCCTCGAGAGCTGCGCGACGATGTACGCCACGGCGAGGCGCGCGGCTCCCGCGGCGGCCGGGCCGAACGGCACTGCCGTGTTCGCGACGGCGCCGTGGCGGTGGCCACCGCCGCCGGCGGCGGCGCTCGGCTCCGGAAGGGTGACGCCGTTGATGAGGAGCATCCGCTCGATGATCCCGCGGAGCACGGCGTTGGGGACGAGGTCGGCGGTGCTGAGCCTCTCGCCGGTGACCGGACACGTGCGGCACCCGGCTTTCATCCACCGGGTGATCGATGCCCGGTCGTATGTCTGGCCGGTGGACACGGTCACCGGATCGGTCATGAGGTCCAGAGTGATCGGGCACTGCAGCGCATCCGGTCTGATCCATTCCGGGCACATCGCCGCCGGTGCCGCCGCCTCCGCTTGCGACTTGTGCGCGTCAATGTGATCGAACAGCACGACGCGGCAGTACACAAGGAACGCCATTAAGCTGTTCATGACGAGAACGTCATTGCTGTTCTCGTCGCCGGCGTCCAGTCGCGCGCACAGCTCGCTCTCCAAGAACGCGATCTCCTCGGAGCAATCCGACCAGCTACCGACCCTGACCCGGCGGAGCACCCTCCTCACGTCGTCGGCATCCGGCGCGACGCCGTCCTTGAACTGATCCAAGATCGACCGCACGCTCCGCGCCGCGCGTTCGTCGGCGCCGTCGGGCCGCACCGCTGCGCGCCACGCCTGCTCGGATACCAGCCGCGCGAGCTCCCCGGCCTCCACCGACGCCTCCACGACGCTCCTCGGCAGCGCGTCCATAGCGGCCGCGACTGACCCAAGAACCAATCTGAGCTCCGACGCCACCAGCCCGGCATTCACGAGCACCCACAGCCGCGCGCCCCTCCGCGCGCAGTCCGTGAGCAGGAACCGCAGCTTCTGCATCGCCACGTGCAGCTCCGTCAGCCCAAGCACCGCAGACGACGGCAACGCCGCCGCCGCATCCTGAACCTCCTCGAGGAGCGCGAGCAGGATCCTGGCGAGCCGCACGGCCTTGCGCACGCCGCGGCGGAGCACGGGGAAAGCCTCGACGTCGCAGGCCCTACGGCCGGCCACATCCGCCGCTAGGGAGAGCAGTGAGGAGAGCAGCGGCGCCGGCGTGATGTCCTCGCACGGGTAGACCGCCGGAAGAGAAAGTAGCCGCCGGCGCTTCGGTTTGCTCGGCGGCGGCGGAGGCGGTGGCGGCGGCGACGACATGGGGGGGAGGGGGAGAGAGGGGAAGAGAGAGAGAGAGCATAAAATGGTAAGAGAAGTTTCGAGGTGGCTGTAAATCGCAGCGAGTGAGGGTATATATAGCACGACCGGTACACGTGTTGGCGGGAAAAGGGGCAGAGGGCTGGGATAGCGACACGTGTATGGACGGACACGTGGAGGGCGATGAGGGGACAGCTTCCCGGATAATGGCTGGAAGCTCGTGTCCTTTTGCTGCTCGATTGATGGGGTTCGATGAAACTGGATAGGAATGAAGCAGACAGAGTCTTTAATTTGGTGTATTGGCAGCCTCCTTTTGCCCAAGCTACACACGTCGATATTTCATGTGCATTCCTTTTTCTAAAATGGGTACACCTATCTATGTGCAATGGACTTTGCAAACTTTGAAATCTTGAAGATCATATCAGATTGTGTATCACTGTATTTTTCAATAATCGAATTATGCACGCGCATGCATGTCTGGTGTGGTTGCCATACGCAGATCTCGATCTGTCGACTACTCTAGCTACATGCATGCATCGTAGTATGACCGTATATCCTACTTAAAAAGAAAAGAGAGAACAAAAATGATTAACTAATCACCGCTCCGTCTACGTGAAATGCACCGTAACTTTTCTTTTTCTACAACCGTAAAGCCAGATTTTTTTTTTTTACCATCGATCGTGACTCCAGAGATTCCTTGATTGATGTCAGTCACAAGCAAATTAAAAGCAGCCTCTATGTCATCTATCTACATCGAAAAGAAGAGTTAGTTCGTGGAGAAGTCGCGCCCATATGCGCGTTCTTTTTTTTTTCTTCTGGTCGGCTCGGCCGTGCCAATGTTGTGTGATGGCCGTATTGGTCTCGCACGTACAAGTGACTCAGCCAGCAGCCCAGCCCTGCGCCCTGCACGGGTCCACTCCAACCATGCTCAAATCACGAAGGGACAGAGCGCGGGACCCACCCTGTACGGCTGGGCCCACGTGATCTCCCTCCGTACACGTGGCACCCATCGTGTCGCGCGCGCCTCGGGAACAGGAGGGATCGGAAATCCATCGACCTGGGGCAAACCGTGCGAGGAGGTGAGGTCGGGCCCACCGTGGCCGACATACCGACGGCCATGCTGCGAGTCACCGAACACCACACACTGCGGCGGCCGACCAACCCCGCGCCGCCACGTGGGCGTCAAGGGTTTTCTTCACGCCTCGTCGTCCAGGCCACGCCACGCCACACGGGCTAAGCTCCCTTGCTGTCTTGCATGGCATGGGCTGTAAATCGGGATTAGCCCGGCTGTCACATGCTAATCGCTGGACGATTAGCTCGCTGGCTCTGTAAAAAAATAAGCTAATCACAAAGCTGCTTGTTACCAGCGACATGTGACGTTGACACGAGTCGAGTACAGAAAAAAAAAGACAGTACTTAATAAATTTGGGGAGTAAAATACGTAGCTGGGACTCACGCCGCCTACGTGTTGGTGGTGGGCGGGGCCACGCGGCGCTGCGCGATTGCGTGGTCCCACGTCCAGGATGGCAATCAAGCGGGGGGCCCACACGGCGGGGCGTGAGCGACTGGTTGGTCCCGTCAAAAAATCGTCGCGTCGCGGGACGAACCGGTCAACCGTGAGAAGGCGTGTCGCTCGCTGTCAGACGTGGCGAACGGGACAGGGATGGATATACGGACACGGCGCGTGTACGTACGCACGCACCAGTGGCTTTGCTCGTGAAAACGCGCAAGGTTTGTTGTACTACCATATACGTAATATACGACAGGAGGGGGGAGCAGGGTAGCACACGGATGTAATCATCAAATCTATAGCCATTTTCTCTTTGTACATTTTCTTTATAATATCTCTGTGCATATGATTACCGTAGAACCTATTTAAAGAGGTTTCTGATAGCTACAACTTCTCTCAGAATCAGAAATTCTTCTAAACATTCCAACATTAATTTCAAGAAGGGAACTCATCTTCTACATTCTCAAGGCTAGCTATCAATTAGCTGATTCATAAAATATTAAACTCCCCAAACAAACCAAAAGTAAGATGGTTTTTATAATTAATTAACTTATGTATTTAACCTACAGTTTTGTTAAGTGATCAGTTACTCAACTGATTGGTTTTTTTTTTTGGAACCTATTTATTCAGGTTCTAAGTTCTAGACTTAGCACGTATCCCTGTATTTACGGCTAATATTTTTTTTCAATGCTAGACGATGTACACATCGACAATGGAATATCTATGACGACTTCGTTAATTTTAATATATGTTAATCCAGTCTTTCAGAAATGCTTATATAGATACGATCGATATGGGTGTGTGTTTGTGGGGGCAAGCCTCCGTGCGTTGTGAGTTAGCGTCTGCGTTTATAATGTGTTCTTAGAATAGTAACCCTACAATTATCATAGGTAACACAAGTTAGTACGTGGAAATCGTTTCACATTCGATCGACTTGTGTTGACGCCTGTGAAAAAGAAAACAACTAATGATTTTCACAGAGCCTCTAGACTAGATGCATGCGATCGATTAAACATCTGTATATACAGTGGGTTAATTAATTACACTCGATCGATCGTCTGCTGAAATGCTTTCGGCAGCATCAGTGGGAGGGAGATCGAGCAGTAGAGAGTGATGTTCTTGGCGTGTGGGGGCCGGCCTTGCTGATGCGTAGTACTTTGATGCAGTCGATCGAGATCGAGAGCGTGCAGTGCGTGCCATGGCAATGCCATCGACCATGCACTGGATCCAACGCGTCCGGAGCTGTCTCTGCTCATGTAATACTTTTGGATTGGAAAATTATTTGGAACAGCCGGGCGGGCACTGTGTGTTAAGTTGGCAGTCGCCCTCTTGCCAGCCCGGTTAGTAGCAGCTGATGTAGAGATTTTTCAGCTTGTTTTCTCGTTGCCACCAACTTAATTAACCGGGTAATTGGCGTTTTACATCAACTGGTAAAGCGTTTTTTGTTTTCCTATTGACTCCGTGCTGCAAGCTAAGGATGATTGGTTGGTCCAGTCTTGGCATGCGTGGAATTCAATGACACCTACTACAGTACGTGGACGTCGAACTGGAGATATTTTTTTTGGCTGATCCGTCTCCAACTCTCCATGTCCAGACAACAACGAGTTCTAAATAAAAAAAAAAAAAAAGAGGACAACAACGCCTGAATGCAACAAACCTGCTTTAATTTGGTTCTTTCAGAAGGCTTAATTCGCACCCCCTGACCATTAAGTGTTGCTATTAGCTAGATTACGTCGAGTTTAATCATGGCGGAAAGAAATTAAGGTAGCTTAGCTATCATCTAGCTAGCCCTCTCACTCTCTCGATCACCTAGTCACCTGGATCATCATAACGAGCTAGACTATACGCACGTTCTGTGTTGTGTTTATCACAGCTCTCGT
Organism: Oryza punctata; assembly: GCA_000573905.2. Lineage (NCBI taxonomy): Eukaryota > Viridiplantae > Streptophyta > Magnoliopsida > Poales > Poaceae > Oryza > Oryza punctata. The sequence goes on from CM002496.2 coordinate 17,694,259, forward strand.
TGCTTTCATTCGAGTCGATATCGCATCTTTGCAATGGAGCCCCGGCCGGCCGGCCGGCCGGCCGGCGACCGATCGATGCGGTGCCAGATCAATGATGCCGTGCCGTACGTCGTCGTGTCCAGGCGGCCGAAAGCGAAGTGTACGTGATGACCGTCCAGCTAAGCAGCCTACCTTGGCCGAGACGGGACGCGTGTGATCTGAGCCGCTAGTGACAAGACATGGCGATGGTGAGACCACCGATACCTCGCTCGATTGTTCGACCAAAACAACCGACGGCGATTGCGTTTCGATCGAGTGATCGAGATCGACGACGACGCAGTTGATTGAGAGCAGCAAATCATGCGATCAATTTGCTTGGGTACTAACGCGTCTGATTAATAGGAGAGCTATTAATTATTATTGCTGAAAAGTAGGTGGTAGCAAGCATGTACGTACGTATAGACGTATCGTCAGCTGCGGACAGTGAGACACGTACGTAGCTAGCAGTCGAAGCAGTTATATATAGTGCTTGCATAGTTGCATACAGTACATTTTGTACACCTGCAGCTAGATATATACTACCCCGTGAAAATGGAACACATGCGTCTAGCTACCACGTGGCACACATCCGTTTAATTACCGTCTCAATCTGTTTCTCCCCGACTTATTTTTCTAGAGGAAAAATAGCGGATTTGCAGATAAAAATGTCTTAATTCGTACGTGTTCATTCCCTCCATCTCCGAGTTATGATCTGATTAACGGAGCGCCTGATGGTCCCTCGCTCCTGCTATATCATGCACTCTGCTGGGATACCCACTTTTTCGGTTTACAATCTCTTTAATCTCGAATATGTAACCGAGACCTTTAAAGAGAGACTGAATATATCCATCTTTAATACCAATTGAAATAACCGGGACTAAAATTTCATCTTTAATCATGGTTGGTAACATCAACCGGGACTAAAGATCTTTTTTCTATTTTTTTAATTTGCTTGTGTTGCTTCCTGTTTGTTTATATATTATGCATAATATATAAAAGAAAATAAGGCAAGTTATAAGATAATCACAAATTCATTCACAGATACACTCAGAGGAGAGATCAGAGAATACATTCATAGGAGATCTGCGACGGCGAGATCAGCAAGAGAGAGGAGGGTGAGGGAGAGGGGAGAGGAGTAGGGAGAGGACAAGGGGATAAACTGCCCACCCACTGAGAAGAACCCTAGCCGCCGACCTGGCCAGGCGAGGGCCACCGAGCGCCACGCTAAGCGCCCCGAACCCGGCCCAGGGCGGCTAAGGTGGAGGTGCACACGACGTCGACGCGCGGGGCTAGGGACGGACGAACCCACCGGCCAGCAGCGCGCACACCGTGAGCACCAGTGCCGACAACGCCTTGAACGGGCTCGGAAGCTAGTGCTTCTCCTCGTCTCCCACCTTCTCCGCCATATCCGGGCTTGTCGTTGCCGTGTTGGCATTGCCTTCTCCTGCGCCGGGCCTTGCCTCCTCCCCTCCCACCTGGATCCAGCGGAGGGGAGGGTGTCACCGCTGTCGCCGAACCACCATCGCCTCCCAACAGCATCGAGAGAGAAAGCGAGATAGTGAGGAGAGGAGAGCGAGAGAGAGAAAGCGAGATAGAGAGGAGAGATCGATGGAGTCGATGGATCTGGATGGATGTGAACCTTATCTCCTCATTCCTTGTGGTGAGCCATTAATTTTTAATCTTTAGTCCCGGTTGGTATAAACAACCAGGACTAAAGTGTTGATCAACCGGGATTAAAGATCGTTGGTGGCTTGACACGGCCTGACAACAATTGAACCGTGGCTAAAAAATAATCTTTAGTCTCGATTGGTGTTACCAACCGGAACTAAAAATCATAAAGTGCCGCTGAACTTTTGAACCGGTGCTAAAGATATTCTATAGCACCGGTTCTTACTTGAACCGGGATAAATGTGTTTTTTATCAACTGATCAAAGATCAGTTATCCAATCGTCGAGATCCCAATCACACGGTGACAAAAGGTTAATTGCAGTCTTAATGATCACTCTAATCTTAACCCAGAGAGCTCTCCTCTTCCTCCTCTCTCCTATTCCCTGACCCTTTTTTTACCCTGACCTTAACCCTAAGCTCTAATCTATAATTTCTCTGTTGGAATTATAAGATGTCAGTGTGTAATTGGTGTCGAAGAAGATGAGAAGCTCCAACAGAGAAGCCGGAGATCAGATAGAGTGTCAACATGTAACCGGTATCGGAGAAGAGGAGAAGCTTTGGTAGAGATTGAAGATAAGTAACACGAATCTTGACGTGGATTTGATGGTTAATAGTCTTGTAGGAAGAGCCTCATTGGCTGTCACAATAAGTCAAAGGCAAATCCAAAATTTGAATTTTCAAAGTATTTTAGGATAGGTTCTTTTATTGACTTTTAAGTCGATAAGAACACATATAAAATGTTTACCTAAAAATTAATTTTTGTCTCCTAATAAATCGTTTTAACTTATTAGGGAATATGGACGAGACCGAAATCTCCCATAAATTTGTGTCTAGCTAGGAAGATGGCCCATGTGATGCGCGGGCATCCGTATTATTAAAACGTAAAAATTATAGTTTGTTCATAAATTATATCTCATACGGATAAACTATATGTCAGAGATTTCTCAAAAATCTTTCATCGACTTAGAAGGTAGACCGAGGTCATATGACTTTTGAATCGACTTTTGCATCGGGTGACTAATTATAATGCATACCATTTGAATACATACCATGCAATACTGCTACAAGCAAAAATCGAGACAACAAAGTACCCATGGTTATTGTGACCGAATCACCTCATGAAGATGCGTGATTTAGTGACAACTAAATTAAGGATATATTAACGGTTGGATTTTGTCCCCTTCGTAGAAGTTCAAAAATTCATATTTTTCTCCACAGTTTTAAAGAATTTTAAAGGCTTTTTATATTAGGACATAAATCACCTACAATTGTTTGGCTTAGTAGTGCAAAATCTTTGCAATAGTTTGAAGCTGATTTCTTTGTTTTTCGTATGTTTGATTGTTTTTTTGGAAACAATATTTGCTCGAAATAAGAGTAGAATTATATAAATTTAATTTGTAATTATAGTGTGCCTATAAATTTTGAATTGTTTTATAGTAAAGTTAATCAGCGGTTATGATCACCTTGAGAAAAAAACCTTAGCTGCCTCAGGTACACTACGTCATACGTGCAGAAGGCAAAGATGCAAACATACGTTGTGCAGAGGATTAAAGAGAGATTTTACAGACTTTTTTTTTACAAAATATAGATATGATGGTCTAAAGACTAGGTCCACCCGTTTAAGAGGAAATTGATGGTGATTTTTTTTATTAAAATAGTCTAAAATAATGGGTTCACAAATTTAAGTATAAACTAGATAAAACCCCACATGTTACCGCGGTAGTTCATTTTTGACCGACTACTGAAAAATATAAATAATTAAGATGATGTGTTTTATAACAGCTTAAATCATATATAGATTGATCGTTAAAAAGCAAAACTAAGGTGATGTGGCTCAAAAATATAAGAAAAATAAAGATAATATAGATTAATCATTAAAAACAAAACTAAGAACTAAGGTGATATAACTTTACAAGATAAGGGAATAAAAGAAAGAAGAAAATTTGGATTAGGTGATATAGTTTAATGATAGATAAGAGAAATAATATTAATTACACTTAGTTGAGAATAAGCTTTATAGATACTCGTGGATACCTTGGGCGCTATAGCGGGATTTTAGAATGCTTACTGAGAAACATTGCTGATCAATCTACGCGTGTTTTTTTTTTCTCATCAGTCGCGTGCTTTTTTTTCTAGACACAATAATGTGGGCTACGTGTTTCTCAAGTGGGCTGCCTTAATTTCGTCCGTTGGACGTTGGCCGCTAAAAAGAATAGAAAAAATTTCTTCCATTGGTTGCTGGGCCAACAGCCTACTGGGCAGAAGCATCAAGGGAGATCTCCCTTCGTTCCTCATTTTTTTTTTTTGGTTGCCAACAGCCAACTGGACCTAACTTCTAAGAGCAGGTTTAATAGTATAACTAACTATTAGCTATTAGCCCATACTAAAACTAACATATATATAATATGTTAACTATGAGGTTGGTTCTATTTTTTTTCTCATCTCTTTTTCTCTCACTATGAATTTGATGTATTGGAGCAAGTGTATAGCTAGCTCTTTCATGAGAGCTAACACTATCCACTTTTCTTTATCTTTCTTCCGCATAAGCTTATAATTGGTTTATAGATCACCATTATCCTTGCTCTAAAACTAAACATGTAAGTGTACCACATCATCAATCATTGACAGTTACTATCTAAAGTATTTTAAATCACATACCAGTGTGACACATTATCACCCACTAATAATTATTATATAGAGTATTTTAAATATCATGTAAACATGACATATCATTTAAATATTTTTTTTATTTTTAGAACTTAATATGCAAGCAATATTAAATCGTTATCTTCACATCATTTTCACATTATTTAAACATATACCTATATCATTTATATAATGTATAACATGTATTTATCCATATATTCCGTAGCAAAGTGCGGGGTATCAACCAGTTATTATAACTTAGTGGTACCAACTGTATAGAAAAGATATAGTTAATATAGACCATAAATTACTCATTTAATGGCACGAAATATAATTGTGTAAGCTTTATTTTAAGTAGTATTTGTTTTAAATAATGGTTCAAAATAATAATAAGTCCACCAGTTTAAATAGAATAATATTATATTGTTAATATAATGGGTAATGGGTAAACTAATATAATTTCATAAAATTTATTTCCAAACACCGTGGAGATAATTTAGTTAAGTGTATATACGATGATATATATAATCTATATTTATAAAGTTATAATCACTTAAAATTTATTATCAGATTGTTTGAGAAATTGAAAACTAACAAGGCTAAAATCAATGAGAGTTCATAAGCATTCGTTTCCTAGGCCAACGTCAAGCCTACGAGTTTTGGCTAAACAAAGTAGTAATTTGGCTCAGAAAAAAAGTTTACACACACACACACACACACACACACACATATTTCGGTACAAAAATTTCGTCATATGAATTTGAAATGAATTTTTTTAAAAAAAGTTAAAAAGAAAAGAAAACAAAAGGGGCACATAGCCTAGCTGCTCCTGGCATGCCACTTAGTCTAGCTGCTTAGCTCCTGGCATGCCACCGCCCGAATTCAGCTTTGTGGCCCACTTCAAAACAAAAAGGCCCAACTTAGCTAAAACATGTCCCCACAACAGCCCACGAATTTGAACCCAAAAATAAGAGAGGACAACGGGTTGAATATGAAAGAGAGGCCGAAAATATTAAAGGGTTAATCGGATCATGAGATTACAAATATGCTATTTTAGATAAATGTTACTACTATTCGTCTATTCGTAACCATATCATTCGCATATGCACAAAATTTGATCCATGCCACCACCGTCATGTTTTGCGTTACATCCTATTCTTTCCTCCTCCTTCCTCCTTTTCTTCTCGTCCCTGTCCCATCGAGGACCGAAGCTGGCCGCTGGTGAGAGTTCACGGCAGCGCACTCGGCGTATGCCATTCCGAGTTCGCTCACGGGGAAGGCAAAAGTGGCGCATGAGTGTGTTGAGCAGACGGACGATAGACCTGCGCTTGTCAACAAGGAGGAGGCCCTTACCGGTGGGGCTGAAGACGTAGTGGTTGTCGAGCTCCAGGAGGTCTACCTGTACAGATTTGCTGGTGTAGACGTTGCGGAAGTGGTGACGAGTGGTGATGGAGGTTTTCTCCTGGAGCATGGTCCAGTGGTGGGTGGAAGTAGTGGTCGAGAACGTTGCTAGCACGTGGATCCGCACAGCATTGTCACCACGTGCGGTACACGAAGGCGTGCTCCCCTCCCGGCACACCCTAGGGGCGGTACCGCGGTGGACCAGCTCGCACTGCCAGGCGATGGGATGTGCGGCGCGGGCTTACCGGCAGGTCTTGCCGATGTCGATGGCAGTCGACGTGAAGTATGTCCCTACATCGCCACCGCACCCTCCCCCCCTCCTTCACCGGCACCACAAAAAGGAGTTTGAGGAGAAACCTCATACGCCAAAGACGGTCATGCCACCAGCACCGCTGGTGACCTAGAGGCGTGCCAACCTCATACGCCAAAGACGGTCATGCCACCAGCACCGCTGGTGACCTAGAGGCGTGCCATACTCACTGGCATGGATCCAATTAACCTAAAATAAAATGGAGCGTGTTTGGATCATCTCATCTATTATGTACCATTCTATCCAATCTAACCACATCACGAACCCTAATTAATCGATTCCATTAAGCAACCGCATCTATAGGTCCTAGGTGATGTATTTTGTGAGGCATTTTTTTGAACCGACCCTAGAAACATGTTTAATTGCTATATCTACCTGTGGTACGAATGGTTACCAAATTGTATCGATCTGAACTTTCGGGTTTCTTTGACAGTTAGATCAAACTTGTTTGAAACAGTTTGAGAATTTTGGACAGCGTTGCTGCAAAAATTAAACTTTGTTTATTTATATGAAATTGAAGTCCCAATCTGTAGAGAAAACACTGAAATTTCAAAGCATTCACTTTCTTGGATCCGCCGGGAGGCAGACCGCGGCGAGCATCTGCTCCAGCGTCTTCCATGACGAACCGCCCTCCGCCATCGCCTCCCTCGCCTTTGCCGCCAGCGCCGCCGCGTTCCTCGCCGCCGCGCCGCCCGCGCCATTCTCCTCGCCGGCCATGGCCATCAGCTCCCTCGCCACGCGCACGATCTCCTCCCTCCCGATCAGTCCGTGATCCGTCGTCGTCGTCGGCACCCTGACCCCGATCCTCAGCTCGTCGACGGCGAGCATCGCGTTGAGCGGCTGCTCGGCGCCCATCGGCCACGCCGCCACTGGCACGCCGGCGCTGATGCTCTCCACCACCGAGTTCCACCCGCAGTGGCTGAGGAATCCCCTCACGCAGCCGTGCCGCAGGATCCGACATTGGTCCACCCACTCCCGCACCACCATACCTCTCCCCTCCACGCGCTCCTCGAAGCCGGCGCCGAGGTCGGCGTCGCCGGGGCGCACGGCCCAGAGGAAGTCGACGCCGGCCGCCTCCAGCCCGCCGGCGATCTCCCTGAGCTGCGCGTGCGGCACGGCCATCACCGTGCCTAGCGCGACGTACAGCACGGCACGGCCGGCTGCCTCCTTCTCGTCCAGCCACTGCATCCACGAGGGCTTAATGGCGCCGTGGCACGGCGACGGCGAGCTCGTCGTCCGCGCAAGGCAGAGCGGGCCGATGGGCCACGCCCTGTGGCCGACGTGGTGACGGTTCCAGTGCTCGATGTAGTGGCATTCCATGGCGTCGAAGCTGTTGACGATGAGGCCGTGGCTGCCGGCGACGGCCTTCCCTATTTTGGCGTCCATCTCCACGATTTGCTCCGGCGGCGACGGGTCGTTGAACGGGACGGGGATGTCGGCGAGCGTGAGCCGGACGTGCGGGAAATCCGGAACGGCGAACGTCGCCGCTCCGCCGCCGTCAGCAACCAGCACGGCGGCTGGGTTGTCGCGCAGGATCACTTCCCGCATGACCTGCGCGAACATGTTCGCGCCGAAGAACCCCACCGTCGGGACGCCGAGCGCAGCGGCGGAGGCGTGCGCCCAGTAGAGGAACGCGTCAGCGACGAGGAGGCCGGCGCGGGGCCGCAAGGCGGCGAGAGACGCCTCGAGCCGCGGCCGGAGCTCCGTCAACGCCTCGACGAACGCCGGTAGCGAGGACAGGGAGTCGAGGGCCTCGACGCACTCCACGCCCGGCGACACGCCGGGGACATGGTCCGGGAAGGGAAGCTCCACGACAGCCACGCCATCGTCGTCATCATCAAGCTCTCTCCGGACGAACGGCGCGTTGGCCGGGGTGGTGAGGAAGGTGACGGTGGCGAGGCCACGGCGGCGGAGGAGGTGAGCGAGGTGGGTCATCGGGATGGTGTGTCCCCTCGCCATGAACGGGAAGATGGCGACGTGGGGGAGCTGCACGTCATGGCTAGCCAGACTACACGCCGACGCCGACGCCGCCATCGCCATGACCGGCCGGAGTTTGCTGCTAATAGTGTTCTTCTGAGGTCCGTGAGAGAAATTTGAGTTCAAAGAGCAAGCGGACAACGTTGCTTGTACAGTGTACTCCTTTTGAGTCCTTGACAGGGTTGACATTTATTAAATCAAATTGTCAACTTAATTTAATTGCAGCTTTCCGGACGACACGTACATATAATGCTAAATAATTTGACAAGTTTCTTAAGCTTGCTTTGTTAAATAGTAAAATACTAAAACTAAACATACTTTTCCTGTGCAGATCATGTGTGAAGGTGAGAGAGACGAGGAATCCGATCCCCACTAACTGTAATTAAAACTAATTTCCTGCTTTGTGAGCAAACTACGTCACCCTTTTAATCCTAGCCATTGGATAGCAGATGAGTGCCTAGAAGTTCTTTTAATCCTAGCCACTGGATAGTAGATGAGTAACCAGATGGCAAACGTACGACAAATCAAAGAAGCCCACTAATTTGCAACGTCTAAAGGCCCACTGGAAGCCTGGAAGATGAAATAAAACGTCAGAGATGAAGACGTCAACGTGGGTAGCAACTTGAAAGCCTTCCATCTTCTTCACCGGTACTTTATTATCTCCTGTAACTGATACAAAGTCAGGTTGCCTACTGCATGTATTTTTCCATCACTACTATGTTCAATTACTATTATTCATCACTTTAATTTCTTATTCAATCCCAAATCCACTATCATCAATAACCTTAATTTCTCCTTCTAATGAATCATCTCTCAAACACCAGGATGCCTACATATACCCGTTGTTCTCTCGCTTCACACAGTACAACTCCATCTTTTATTTTTCATGCAGAGATCCTGTTTTTGTCTCCAAGATATGGATCATGGGCAACTAAATAACACGTTTCTCTCTATGACCTATCGTCATCAATTGATATTCTTACTTATCTCTATTTTGCTCTCTTTCCATTTCTTTCATTTTCCCATTGTAGGATATCTTAATGTTAATAACTCATTTTCTTTAGGATGCTACCACAGGATATTCTTAGTTCTCCAGTAAAAGGTGATTTGTAGTAACTATATATAGGCACGCAACAGCGAACCTCAATTGATTCTTGAAGCAAAATCATCAAGAACAGTTTGGTGATCAATGTTATCCAATATATTCTTCTCAATGATGCTTATAGGTAAACCAATCCACTTTGGCATATTCAAACTTAGGATTATCATTGGGAACAACGCTATTTGAAATTGAAACTGAAAAGAACTTATGTATAGCACCCTTGTGTGATCCAACAAATTGTTCTTCTTGTTTTTCCCTTTTGGAGCAACCGACAGATGTTTCTTAAGGAACATTCTAATTTGTAACATCTGAAATAATGAAGTAAATTAAAACAAATAGGATCAGAAGATGTCACCTTGACATAGTTAGTCATGATGCCATGACTCGTGAAGGCAAGGCCGCAAGGGCGCACGGGCGTCGGCGTCGCTGGTTCGCTCCGTCAGTCGTCCTCCTTTGTACTGCCGCATCGGCAAGTTCGCGTGAGAAAAAAAAACGGCGAGACGAGGAGGAGAGAACGCGAAACGCGTTGCGCTGCGCCCTCGAAACCTCGATCGATGACAGCTGCACGCCTCCTCCCGAAATCATGAGTTGTACCCCTCAATGCAAATATGTAGCGGCATATACAATATTTGAATATTTAAATTGTTTATCATTTTAAAAATTGAGTTTTGGTATGCCGCACAATCTAAGGGGATGCATGTAACTTGACTTGGTGTCATCTAGCTCATTGCTCAAGTGTCTCCACAATCCTAAGAGAGTGGGACATTTTGCACCTCACATGCTCCGGGGAGTTTTACGAGTATGCTGTAGATCCCCTGTTAGAAATTTTAGATTGCTTTCGAAAATTCCGGACGATACACAAAGTTCCAAAGAGCTAACCTTGTAAGGGTTCCTGGTGTCCCGTATGGTGTCTAAAAATTCAAGTTCAGGTCCTCTGTCTGGTCCACGTGGAAATTCCGAATGGTTCTCCAAGTATGTGTGGGTTCTATGTTGAACCTCGAGGCCTACCGAAAATTTGCTCGTTGAGCTGATTGTATTCGGACATTCATAATATAATGACTAGGACAATGTCCATAAAATTAAATAAGCTATCACATACGATAAAATATGATATGATAAGTGAGTAAATGATAAAGAGAGAAAGAAATCATGTTTTAGAGCAAGTACAATAGCATGGGAAATTGATTTCATCCCTATAGGGGATATCCTCTCGTTTCGTGTATACCACCTAAATAGTTAAAAAATTGAAAAAAATTAGTAAGATAGATTAATATGAAATATATTACTCCACAAACATGTTAAAATTCAACTTATACAAATCGAATTTGGTTTTTCATGTCTGTGGAGTAATATATTTTATATTAATCTATGCTGTTATTTTTTATAACTATTTAGATGATATGTAAACAACGAGGGGATATCCTCTCGATGGATGAAAATCGATATCACAATAGCATGTTATAAGCTAGCTACAAATACATGCGAAGGAACTCAGTCCCGCTGTAATTAATGCAGTGAAATTTCTGAGTATTTGAAACAAATTTGATGCGGATTTTGCTAAACAAATTTAAAATAGTTTGATAGTATTTCTGTAGTTCGCTGCTGCACAACGTAAACTTTGTTTATTTATTTATATATATGATACGAAACTGTCACATCCCGATCTGGCACCGCCGTACAACGGCACCTGACAGAAGCGTGTCGTAAAATGGCGTGAACCGCTTTCTACGAGACCGCGATATCGGTACCAGTCCCAGGACATAGCGCTGGTACCCACGGTGACAATTAGGAATCATAGCAGTCCTTAATTTAAATAGAGGACTTATTTACCTTGACTTAAGTTGTAGCTCTCGGGAGAACCCAAGAATACAACAGACGACGCAGAAGCAGCAACATCAGAGACAGAGGTAGCGGAAACCAACGAACTAACACCCAACACCACAGGTAATAGCAGGGAACTAGGACGAAACCCTAATCTTCGCTTCATCTTCACCTTCAGAGCTGGCAGAACTATATATATAGAGAGAGCAAGGGTGAGTACTTACGTACTCAGCAAGCCAGGGAACTTAAGTGGTTATTGCAAGCTTCATGGGGAGGCTGTTCATTTTGCAAATCAGTTTTATTTTCAATATTTGAACAATCTAAGTGTGTGCTTGTCCACAACCAGAGCGAGACAAGTCTCAGCTCGGTCGGGAGTGAGAAGTAACAAATTGATTTTCATGTTTGTACAACTCCCAAAGTTGGCCTAAAAGTTGGTTTCCCAAACCAAACCAATTATCCAATCTTCCCGAGATATGTGGTCCCCAAACGACCAATTATTTCTAGAGACTCCCTATCCCACTGTCTCCCTGACAGCCAATTGCTTCCCAAGCATCAGGTTTCCCAGACCATTATCATCACTCTTCAAAGCAGGGTAAAACAAAAACTACACTAAGAAATCACCTCACATCCGCCCATAACCATGGGCACAACTGTTCGAACAGTTTGTTAACCTCTGCAGAGGGGGTACACTTTACCCACACGACGTTACTAACCCGGTCACCCAGCCCGTGCAGAACAACCACGTCTGGTGACTTTGAGGCTTTCACGACAAGGCATTTCCAAAGCCGACACAAGGTTACCATATGCCAACGGGAGGGGTCATCCGGACCAACAACAGGTTAGGTCCAGACCACCCCGGCGAATCCACTTGTCCCTTAGCATCAAGGCTTCTCAGGTCTAACTAATTACTCAGCCAAGGGTGTTCCGTTTCACCCGTGTGGTCGCACTTGTTATATGCTCGGATGTAATTCCAAAGGAATCGGTCCTTAAAGGCGACCGCACAAGCATCCCGCCCAGGAATGGCCTTGTGTCGCGAGTTTTATTTTTAAAACTCATTTTTCTTTCACAAGGCACTGACCCAGGCGTCGGGTTTTTGAATACTTTTGTAAATCAAGTTTTACCCAAGATGTTCTCATATTTTAAGTTTGAAGGCGACAAAGATACTCATACAGAGTGCACGAATACCGAGGCGCAACGAAGGTGGTTACAAGGGAAACATGATGAAACAATTAACAAAAGGGAATGATTAAATGCAGCAAGTCAGGTAGGCCAACCGATCTGCCTTGCAGACGAGGGAAACAGTTCAAGTGGAATCCTATCAATGCATAAATATTTTGTAAGCAATATAATTAAATTCAAATATAGGCTCAAGATGTTCAAAGGTGGCTTGCCTTGCTCAGGATCTTAATCTTCACGAATCTTCGAGAAATCCTCGCTTGACGAAAAAATCCGGTAACCGCAACTAGGCGCAAACAATACAAAAACCTAAACAAAAGACCAAGGAAAAGATCCTATTTAGGCTAATAAAAAGTGCCATTAAATAGATCACAATTTAATGGAATTTCCAGAGGTGGAACGGGGTTAATCGGAGTTATGGACTAAGAGATATGAATTTCGGAAGTTAAATTGGAAACTTCGGATCAAGGGAATGATTTATGTAAAGGTCCGGAGAATGTATATGGACAAGGAATATCATTTATTTATTTTATTGGAATCAAAGGAATGATTTATGAAATTCATTGAAATGTTTTGGAATCAGAGAAATTGATTTATTGAATTTATGGAAAAAGGAAATAATTTAATGAATTTTCTGGAAAAGAATATTCCAAGAATATTCCTTTACCACTAGCTGACTTGTGGGGCCAGCAAATGGTGGGGAGGATAGATGGACTTTGGTTCATGGGTGATTGTCTTAGAGGAGGGAGTCAATATAGACTTGATTCAAGTGAAAAGGGCACTGACTCGAACAGAGGGAGTAATAACGGACTTTGGTTCTAAGGTAACAAGCTTGTAAGGAGGGTGTAAATATGGACCTTTGGATCTTGAGCTGTTGGTAGGGAGGGAGTAAAAGAAGACCTTGGGACGAACGGGTCGAGGGGCGACGCCGTGGCCCCAATCGGCTTGGCGCGCGCGGGTCCGAGGCCGGCCCAAGGTCTGGCAAGGCCGAGGGAGTGAGGGCGTGGGCTGGCGGGTGAGGTGCGGCCCATGCGGGTGTGGCGCGCGCGAGGCGGGCCGATGGAGGGAGCCGTGGCACAATGAAGTATAGGGACGTACTATATACTTCGTAGGATTTTTACCAGTCAAAGGAGGGCGGCAGAGAGAGAAACAAGGGAGTGGGTCCCACTTCGTTTCTTTTCTTTTCTTCTTTTATTTTTCTTCTCCTTTTCCTTCTCTCTTCTCCTTTCTGCTTCTTCTTCCTTCTTCTCTTCTCTGTCTTCTCTCTTCTTCTTTTCTTCTTTCTCTCCTTCTCTTCTGTGCTTCTTCCGAGCGAGCCCGACGGGAGGCGGCTAGGACGGCGAGGTGGAGGACGGCGCGGCGCGGCCTGGTGCGGTGGCCAGGGTCGCCGGTGAGAGGGAGAGGGAGGCGGGGGCAGCGCGCTGCGCGGCGGCGGCCGGCGGCGACGCTCGCTCGTGTGCGGCGGCAGCGGAAAAGGGAGGCGCGGCGAGAGAGGAGAAGGGGAGGCCGGCGCGCGTCTGCGCGCGGTGGCTCGCAGCGGTGGCGGGGCAGAGCAGTGGCGAGGAGGAGGGAGGCGCAACGGCGGCGAATCCCGCCGGGTTGCCGATGCGGCCGCGCGAGGGAAAGGGGATGGGGGCGAATTTATAGGGAGAAGGAGGCGGCACAATGTCGGTTTGGGTAGGGGAGCTTCGGGCTGGCGCTCGGCTGGTAATCGGGGGCGGCAGTGGCGTTTTCGTGGGCGGCCGGAAAGCGGCGACGGCATGGATGCGAACGGCGGTGGGAATTGAACGCGAGGGGCGGGACGAGCAGCACGACGCGGTCAAGGTGTGGACGCGGGCGCGGCAGAGGCGGCGTCATCGCGGTGCACTGTCCCGGCGCTATGTGACGAGCGGCGGTAGGGGAAAGAATCGAGAAAAGGAGTGGGGCGTCTTGCCGCTTTGGGGAGGGAGATGAGCAGAGGGGGCGAGGGCGCGAGCGCTGCCTCCCCGGCTTGGAAGCTAGCGGCGCAGAGGAGCAGCGGGGCCCAGGGGCGGAGCCAGAAAAAAGACATCGGGGTCAATGTAAACTAGTATTTGTAATACCGATTAAAAAACCATAAAAACCGCTTGGTATTTTCAATCCGCTAGTTTTAGAATGTTTTTTTAGTATGGAGTTGACAAAAAAATCATTGATAGTTTATTAGTTTTAAATATTTTTACGAAGTTAACCGAAAATTATCGATTTTTACATGCCAACAAACCCTATGAATCCGATAGGGGAAAAACTTTACCAAAAAGACGATAACATAAACCCTATGAATCACTACAGCTTAAGACTTGCATATAATCTCTCCATCCCAAAATATAAGAGATTTTGGTTAGATGAATCATGTTCTAGTAGTATGAATTTAGACAGAGAAGGAGGGGGTAGCATCTAATAATGTATATATAAAATATTGAGAAGAAAGTACAGCTCCATTATAAGTTTGCTTCCTGCCAATTTAGTAAAAACAAAAGGTTAAAAGATACGGAGTACTACTAAAGAAGATATTCATATGGGCTGTGAACAACATATATCGGTTCCTAATTTCATTACTTGAAGTTGTGCTGAAAGGAACATCAAACCTTACAAGCTGCATATACTTTTAGTAAATCGCAATAAAATCGCTATGTGATTTCAAAGGGACCTGTTGGCTTGTGGGCCTTGTCTAGTTCACTTGGGCAATAAGACCAATGGGCTTGCAAACCAGTTGGCTAATCACAAATATTTTAATTAGTAGTTGTGCTCATACAAGATGATCAGATGGGCTGGGGTCAAATCAACAATTTTACCGGGGTCACATTCGACTACACCATAGGTATCAAGTGGAATTTAGCTCCAGCCATCGGTGTTCTAGGACCCCAGTGCAACAACGGTAGCTCCGCCCCTGGCGGGGCCACGGGCGGCGCGCGTGCACCGTCAGAAACAGGCGGCAGTGGAGGGGAGAGAGAAGTGAGACGCGAGGGAGAAGCGAGAGGAGAGAGAGACGGCGCACGTGCCCCGGGCACGGGCCGGAGCGGTGGATTGGGCCGATCGCGGGAGCACGGCTCAAGAGGGAGAGGAGACGGCCCAGGCGGTAGGACAGAAAAGAGGAGGGAGGGGTTGGGCTGGCCGAGGGAAGGTGGCCCAAAGCAGGGCAGAGGAGAGAAAAAGAAGTCGAGGCGAGAGAAATGGGAATCGGTCTAATTTATTAAGGGACGAAAAATAGACTTTTGCTGGAAATTTCTTTAAGCAAAATAAGGAGCATTTGACGTCGGATTTGAATTCAATTTACATATTTGAACTCGAAAAAAAATACGAAGGAGTCAAGGAGAGAATTCAAAATAGGAATTTGATATTTTTGTAATTGCGAGAAATATTTAGCGAGAATTCAAATGAGAGAAGGATCAAAATTTGTGGATTTATTTGGAAAAAGGAATTTCGAGGAGATGATTTTCGGTGACGAGGAGAGGGATCAAGGGTAGATTTTAATCAAGATCCATGGCACGACTTAGACTCTCGCACAAAGAATGAAATTTTCGCGAGTAGACTTTTATTAATTTAGTTTTTAACATCTCGCAAAAAGCGGGGCATTACAGAAACTGAACCACCAATCTGCAGAGAAAATACTGCAGTTTCTTGAATCTGAATTAATCTGCATTTACTTGGTTGGATCGGCCGGGAGGCAGACCGCGGCGAGCATCTCCTCCAGCGTTTTCCACGACGACCCGCCCTCCGCCACCGCCTCCCTCGCCTTCGCCGCCAGCGCCGCCGCGTTCCTCGCCACCGCGCCGCCCGCGCCATTCTCCTCGTCGGGCATGGCCATCAGCTCCCTCGCCACGCGCGCGATCTCCTCGCTGCTTACCACTCCGTGACCCGTCGTCGCCGCCGGCACCCTGACACCGATCCTGAGCTCGTCGACGGCGAGTGTAGCGTGGAGCGGCTGCTCGACGCCCATCGGCCACGTCGCCAGCGGCACACCGGCGGCGACGCCCTCCACCACGGCGTTCCACCCGCAGTGGCTGAGGAAGCCCTTCACGCAGCCGTGCCGCAGGATCCGCCATTGGTCCACCCACTCCCGCACCACCATGCCTCTCCCCTCCACGCGCTCCTCGAAGCCGGCGCCGAGGTCGGCGTCGCTGGGGCGCACTGCCCAGAGGAAGTCCACGCCTGACGCTTCCAGCCCGCCGGCGAGCTCCCGAAGCTGCGCTTCCTGGACGGCTATGAGCGTACCGAGCGCGACGTACAGCACGCCGCGGCCGGCCGCCGC
This sequence comes from Oryza punctata, assembly GCA_000573905.2. NCBI lineage: Eukaryota > Viridiplantae > Streptophyta > Magnoliopsida > Poales > Poaceae > Oryza > Oryza punctata. The sequence continues at coordinate 17,710,645 of CM002496.2, forward strand.
CTTCTCGTCCAGCCACTGCATCCAACAAGCTGGCTTGATGGCGCCTTCGCCGGCGCCGGCGACGTGGCAAGGCAGCCTTGCCAGGCAGAGCGGCCCGACGGGCCATGCCCTGTGGCCGACGTGGTGACGGTCCCAGTGCTCGATGTATCGCCCTTCCATTGCGTCGAAGGTGTTGACGATCAGGCCGCGGCTACCGGCGATGGCGTTCGCCATCTTGGCGTCCATCTCGACGATCGGCCCCGCCGGCGACGGGTCGTTGAAGGGGACAGGGATGTCGGCGAGCGTGAGCCGGACGTGGGGGAACTCCGGCACGACGAACGTCGTCGTCGCGCCGCCACCTTCACCGCCAGCCAGCAGCACGGTGGCCGGGTTGTCGCGAAGGATCACGTCCCGTATGACGTGCGCGAACATGCTCGTGGCGTAGAACGCCACCGTCGGGACCCCGAGCCCCGCCGCGGCGGCGTGCGCCCAGTACAGGAGCGCGTCGGCGACGAGGAGGCCGACGCGGGGCCGCATGGCGGCGAGCGACGCCTCCAGCCGCGGCCGGAGCGCCGACACCGCCTCGACGAACGCCGGGAAGGAGGACAACCCGTCGAGGCCCTCGACGCACTCCACCCCCGGCGGGACGCCGGGGAGATGGTCTGGGAAGGGGAGCTCCACGACAGCCACGGCACCGTCGTCGTCGAGCACTCTCCGGACAAACGACGCGTTGGCCGGGGTGGTGAAGAGGGTGACGGTGGCGAGGCCGCGGCGGAGGAGAAGGTCGGCGAGGTGGATCAGCGGGACAGTGTGTCCCCTGGCCATGAACGGGAAGATGGCGACGTGGGGAAGCTGCACGTCATGACGACCAGCTCGACTACACGGTGAAGCCTCCTCCGCCGCCGCCGCCGGCGGCGTCGCCGTCGCCGCCATGACCGACCGGGAGCTGGTTGCTGACAGTATGTACTTCTGAGCTAGTTCTGACGTACTATGAAATAGCTGCTAAGTGCTAATTGCTGCAGAAGCACGCAAAAAAGGATATAATGCACCCCGCGAACCAAGAAAAATAATAAAGAAAGAGAGAGAAAAGCAGCGGGCTACATATCTATAGTCAGCTGCAGCACGGATTCCAAGACGTAATGTGTGTATGACAGGTGGGATCAGATATTACTAGTACAGTAAGCAACTATTGTATGAATTAGGTATTACATTGGCTATAGAAAATTTAGAGCTAGTAGTAGGCTATACTATTAAACTTGCTCTAATATTTCTATATGTATAGATTTGTTCAGATTTATAGTATTGAATGATTGAAGGGAAACTTTAATAATCCCTTAAGAAAATGTTCCCTTTGTTTTTCATATCACTTAGAGAGTTATAAAAAAGTTTTAAAAAAATATTAAGATAGATCATTATGTAATATATCACTCTAGAAATATGCATGTTTAAAGTAGCGGTCATTTATTATTTTTGTTTCAAATTGTATTAGATAAATTTTAGTTTGTATGGTTGTGGAAAGATGTATCATATATTGATATATTGATTTATCTTAGTAAAATTTTTAATGATCTATCTTTTAATCATTATCTACAAAATGAGAGCATATCTTCTCAGAGAGAAAAAAATCCATCTTCTGATTGAAGATGCATTTTCCTCTATTATGTGGAGGTTATACAGTGCTACACTGTTACTACGTAAGGCCTTGACAAGCTAATAAATGTTAATTAAATTGTGATGGTCCCAGCATACCTGACATGTCTAGTATATATAATGCGCAAAAATGGACTGCAAGTTTTCTGAAGATTGCCTGAATCCAACCGGGGCCACCTAGCTTGATCGGTCGATGGGACATAAACACGTGTAAACTCTCTCAAAATCACGTGAAATGGTAATTAATTGGCTCATACATAGAACATAATACTCTCACTTTTGTGCTATACTGTAGCATGATAACACCGTCGCACCTAATGCTCTCTCAACCACCGTATTAACATATATAGAACAACTAACCTTCGTGCAACAGAAATTTGGAAAATTTCTGTCGAATTTTCGACCGTCTGATCCACGCTAAGATTCTTGTTGGCCTCCCTCTAGCTCCAGCGAGACGTGCAACTCCGGTGAGACAGTGGTGGCCCCAATAAATCAGGGTTCGGAATTAGGGTTGGGGTTAAAAGAGGGTGGATGAAGGGAGAGTGAACAACAAGGTTTCCTTGGAGCTTAGTGAGATGACCATGGATGACGGAAGATAGGTGGCGGACGGTGCATACAGGCATGCAGCGAGGCGGTAGCGATGCCGCTAGAGCCACGGGAATGGAAGAGGGTGATGGAGCAGCATCGACATCTTTAAGGAAACTAATTGGTGTGGTAAATGTTGCTATATTTTTTAGTGAAGTACACCGGTGATCCTCAAACTTGTACAGGCGTGTCATCTAGATCCCTATACTCTCAAATTGCATTTTTCCTCCCTAAACTTTTTGCACCTATTGGTGGTCCAGACCAGCCTCAGGATGAAACCAGCCTTCCTCCAACTCCTTCACCATGCAGATCCACCGCCGGCCGTGAAACCACCTGCCTTTTGCCTCCTTGTACATTTCTCGATCCAGAACAAGCTTGCAAATACCATCTCTTAATCAAATATTGCTCATAATATTCCTCTCAGTACCAAAAATCACATCCAGTACCATCCCGCTGCAAACCATAGAACAAAATGAAACCAAACCATCTGGGCAGAGTAAACCAATACAAACTGAATCAATCTGAACTCACCTGGTGACTTGGGCAGGTGTAAAATATGTGTCCGTTGTTCTCAGGCGTCTTCGCCTTACGCCGAACGATTATCTTCAACTCGCATTCCAGGCACTGAATCAGAGGGAGCTCTAGCATCCCCATCCGCCGAGATGACGCTGATGCAGTATATCCCCCATCCATGGCGGCAACGAAAAGACCAACTGGTGGGATGTGCGACACAAATCGATAGTGGGACTCACCGGCAAGGGATTCGACAACAGCGAGGAGCAAGGGTGACGAAATCGCTGGCGATCACCGCCTTGCCTCGCCCACCTCGCCGCCCCTCCTCTACGACGCAAAAGAAAATGATGGGACTCGGGAAGATGTGTTGTGACGACCAGAAAAAAAATGAAGGGCCTCTTTGCAAGATTACCCGGAAGCTGTTCGGCTCCCTCCACGTCAAGATGCCACGTCGGCTAAAAGATCATCCCGAGGCTGGTCTGAACCACTAATGGGCACAAAATCGAGTTTAGGGAGGTAAAAATGCAATTTGAGAGTATAGGGATCTAGATGACGCACCTCGACAAGTTTGAGAACCGCCGGTGTACTTCACTCTTTTTTTATAAATATGGTTAAATTAAGGTAAGTTCAACTTAAAAAAAATACAATGTGTTATAATACGTAATGGATGGAGTAAGGCTATATTGTTCATTAATTATCAGCTCGTTGATGTTGTAGATCACGGCTACAGTATTTGCATGGTATGGGGATCATTGATACCAGGGTATACGCGAGATTGAGATAAAAGTGACAGGTGACATGGATTTTAATATAGGTTCGGGCCCCCTCAACTAAAAGGTAATATCCCTACTCCTGTTGGCCGAATCCGGTGTTGTTCTTATTCATCAGAATCACTCAATCACAATATTTAGGATAACCTATCTAGTCGGTCGTCGACACGGCGGCATGGACCAGTAGTCGTAGTCGATGATGGGGTAGTCTTCATCCTCGAATGCGAACTCGGCGAGATCAGAGATAGCGCTAGATCCCTCTTGTCAGCTACTGTGGGCACCAGATTGGGTATGTCTAGGCTTATATCTGATGTCGATGTTTGGCGGCGTATATTGGTGTCTATTCTGACTCTTCCCTCCCTCTTCCTAGGGAGTCTTGTATTTATACTCATAGATGTCCCTTGTCCAAGTAGAACTAGGGAGATAAATATGGATACGATCTGAGTAGTCCAACTAGAACTCTGTTTCTCCTTCCTCATCCGGAATACCTTCCGTATGCGAAGCCTGATTCTGTATAAGACTTGGTATATGATGGGCCTCGCCGAGCTTAACCCATGATCATGGGGTATGCCTTATCATAACCCTGACAGTAGCCCTCGACTTTAATGCAAATGAACGAGTTGATGTTCTCGACCGAAGAGCTTAGAACAACAGTTGTCGGACTCACTTAACCTTTCTCGGATGGCCGAGAAGGCATGGAGTATGCGACTAAATTCCATGCCTAACCTTGATCGAAAATTTGGATTGAAGTTTTAAAAATATCCATCTCGGCGGGTACACCATTGCTTTATCCAGTAACCCTCGTCGAACTCATCCAACCGTTCTCGGACAACCGAGTTGTTGCAGAATACGCGACAAGGTCCTTCTGTTCTCCTGAACCGAGAAGTTGATTTGAACTTGAATTTACTAATCTGGCATCCATCTAATTGAAATCAAGATTCGACTACTATGTGCCCTGAGACCAGTATATTAAGTACAAGAATTATTGGTTTGAGTTTTAATTAGTCAAAGTTGACTACTATAAAGCCTCCAACTAGTCTCTGTTACTCATAAAAGGCTAATTTCTTTGATATCGGATTTTCTCGAAATCAATTCTCAGACCAAATTGTTAGATAGAAAAAGCCCCCGAGCGAATGCTTGAGGGTAACATGATACTGCATAAAAAGGCTTGATTGTCTAGATATTATATTTCTTTTCATACTTAGTACTGCATCAGTTAAGTTTGATCTACTAAGTCGTGCTTAGAACCATAATGTTTGACCTGCTTCTTGATTGCCAATAAGGGTTTCATCGGGGTTTCAGCTGATGAGTTATCTGGATGTTGCATCGGCTTATAAGGATTACATACAAGTTGGATTAAGCCGATCACAAGAAAGGTTTCACTGTTTATCTAATCATTTGGATTTAACATCGGACCTCTAGCGGATGAATGCTTTAACCTTCGGATCAACGCTTATTCTATCATATTACTATTAGCCGATTATCTTTATGTCATTATTTACTCAAGTTTAAAGATCTATACTGGATATCAGTTGGCATCTATATCGACTGGTATCACTCCATCGGCTTATTAGCCGATCGACTCTTTGATATACAATTCATATATCTTGTCAGTTGCAGGATCAAACTGATTGGCACGCCCGAATCTCATCATTATTTTGGACCTGCACTGGAGCTAAGCAGATCTCCCAGGCTGTCGTGTTTTTGCGTCAACACATTTTGGCACGCCCAGTGGGACTCGATTTTTATATTTACATGTCTAAAGAAGAAATCGATGCCAAGATCATGGTCACAACGGAGAATTTGAAGGAGGAACAGAAGCAATATATGGAGCAATCTGTGGTTGATTTTCAAAAGCGTTGTCTTCAATGTTTTGTCATGACACCACAGGGGCCAATTCAGAAGACTCAATTCCCCAAGCTGATGATTGAGACACTTCAAGATAAAGTTGATGAAGCAGTTCATCGCGCATTGTTTAATGAATCTGGAGTTTCGGTGGACACATTGCAAAATTTGATCAAGGAAAAAGTTGATGAATTAATTGTTCAAAGAGGCCAGCTCGGGGGGCAAATTAAAGAACAACAACACTATCGGCCAGAGAAACTTCAAGAGCATCAATGTGAAGGAGAACAATGCCGTCAGGAGAACGATGGTTGGGCCGATAGAATTGCGAAGTTAGTAAAGGAGCAGTTTGGACTTAGACCTAAGGAGCAGATCCACATGTATCGACAGCCATATCCTGAGTGGTTCAATAGAGTTCCATTGCCGCATCGATACAAGGTTCCAGACTTCTCTAAGTTTTCAGGGCAAGATGATATATCTACAAGAAGAAATCCACCAAGAAATCCAAGACATCAATCAATGAAGATCTTCCCTTGGATCCAGATGTGGAAGAATACTTAAAAGAAATTGAAATGGAGGAGGACATAAGTGAGGTAGCTGCTCAAATTAGTGAAACGGTAGAAGGTGCAACCAGGCCTAAGCAAGCCGATACTCTACCAGCCGATCCATCTGGCCCAATTAAAACTCCAAGCCCTCCAAAACACCATCCATGTAAAGCGCAGGTATATATCCTTCAAAATCCTTTTTTTCCTTCTAAACATTACACTCTATAATTTAATCACATCTTTCAACCGAAGCAGAAACAAGTGGTCATTCAAAAGAAACCAACTCCACCACCAGCATCAGTAATCTCTTAACTTATTTACAGTTTGAATTTTACCTTCAGCCAATACTTAATGTGAACCTTATATTATTTCAACCTCTCCAGCCTTCATCGCCTCTTCAACGGCACTCAAGTGAACATACTCCATCGGCTGTAGGAAGTCATCATGGAGAAGATACAATAGCTGCAGATCCAACTCCTCCAACCCCTGTAAGCCCATCCTTCATGTTCTTCCAATATCAGCCATTTGACTATACCACTTACAACCTATCTCCTTTTGTTGGCCTTACCCGATATGTTTTGATTTGATATAAGGCAACTTTTGTATGATGAAGAAGAAGAAACCACTAGCAAATCTTTGGTATCAGTTTTAGATGAACTAAAAACAAAGTTAGCCAATATCTCCAATCGACTGGGGGCTTTCTCTTGATGCTCTCGTTGTTGATTGTGGGCCGATCAGAGCAAGGTTTCAAGAACTACAAGGCCAACTTCCAGAAGATCTTGTCGATGTGATCTCCCCAGCTATGTTCCTTGAACAACATAGATTCAAGATAGAGAGGGCAAGGCAAAGGATCGCAGATCAACGAGAACGTGCTCCACTTGAAGCCACCATACAATCCAGCCTACAGGAGATCAATAATGAAAAAGCTAAGCTAGATGAGTTAGTAGCTGGTTCGAGCACAACTCAAGAGAATATTGATTGGCTGAAGATTAAGCAAGCTGAACTGATGACTGAATTGGAGAGATGCAACGCCGAGCTTGCTTCTGAAGAACAAAAGTTGGCCAATCTACTACAAGCTATCGAAGATCAAAAGTCCAAGCTAAAATCATCCATCAAACATTTGTCTTCCCTTAACAAAGCCCTCAAGCCAATACCTGGGACAAACATAGCCGATGCTCAGGTGATAGAAGAAGTAGAACAAGTTAGGCAGCGAGCTATATCGGCTATCCAAAAATATTTGTCTTGATTGCCTGTAATAGACCTAGAAACATTTTTGATATGCAACTTTGTGATGTAATCATACTGCCATCGGCCGTCGAGCCGAGTTAAACTTATACCAACGCAGTCCTAAACTTTGCTTTTCTAAATCCCCAAATTTAACCTCCATGCCCCCGAAGTTTGTGGCAGGGAACATCATGCTACAAACTTAAAGTAGATTTCTAAGGACGATAGTCCATATTGGCCATCTTAAGGCGATGCAATTGTCATCGGCTAGAAACCATACATCAACACCATACAGCCGATTATGAACCAATCCAAACACTTGGGTAATATTTCTTCAAATATTTTCCATTAAGAGCTGTCCCAAACACTTCCCCATCAAGTCCTTTCAACATGTAAGCTCCTTTGGAAACACACTTATGAATCCGAAAGGTCCTTCCCAATTCGGGGACCACTTATCAAACTTACTATTCCTTGTTCCTATCGGCAACATTAACTTCCACACAAGTTCTCATCCTCAAAAAATTTTGGTACAACCTTTTTATTATAATATCTGGCAACTCTTTCTTTATCTCGCTTAACCTTCTCCAGGGCACACAATCTTGTTTGAACCAACTCTTCTGACTCATCAACCATCAAGTTATGATAATCATCGGCTGTTAACTCGTCCTGTAAAGAGATTCTCCTTGAGCCGATGTTAGTTTCCCTTGGTAAAACAGTTTCATGACCATAAGCTAATTGATATGGTGGAACTTGAATAGCACCATGACAAGCTATCCGATAGGACCATAATGCTTCAGCTAATATGGTATGCCACCTCTTTGGATATTCAGCAATATTCATTTTAACCAACTTTATCAAACTCTTGTTAGATGCCTCAGCTTGTCCATTAGCTTGTGCATAATATGGTGAAGAATTCAACAATTTAATCCCCATGCTATCAGCAAACTAAACAAACTCATCGGACACAAAAATAGATCCCTAATCAGTTGTTAGTGTCTGTGGCAAACCAAATCTGTATATGATATGTTCTTTAACAAACTCAATTGCATCAGTAGTATCCACCTTTTTGACAGGAATGGCTTCAACCCACTTGGTAAAATAATCAATAGCTACCAATATAAACTTATGACATTTACTCGACGGTGGATTGATTTGGCCGATCATATCAAATTCCCCAACCTCTAAACGACCATGGCTTGATAATTGGATTCATAGCTGATGATGGCGCTCTTTTAATAGCTCCAAACTTCTGACAATCTTGGCAACATTTATAGTACCTAAAACAATCCTCCAGCATCGTTGGCCAAAAATAACCAACCCGCCTAATCAGCCACTTCATCTTATGAGCCGATTGGTGAGTACCACATATCTCCTCATGCACTTCACATATGACAACCTTCGCTTCTTCTAGATTTAAACATTTTAACAGAACTCCATCGATAGTTCGATGATACAGTTCATCGTACAACAAAACATATTTGAGGGCTTTAAACTTCAATTTCCTGCACACCGATCTAGAGGGATCCTTCAAATACTCAATTATCTCAAACCTCCAATCATCGGCTTATAGACATGCAACCTCTACCTCCACATCTTTTAACATTGGCTTATATATCGATGCACCGTGAGCTAAACCATTAGCTTCAACATTTTGTTCTCGAGTAATATGCTTCAAAATAATTACCCTGAAAGTTTTCATCAACTCTTGACACTTCTCATTATAAACCATCAAGATATCATTCTTATATTCATATTCTCTGGAAAAATGACTAATCACCAATAGCGAATCACCCATGATTTCAACAGCATCGGCCTCAACCTCTTTTAATAATTGTAAACCTTTCAAGACCGCCTCATATTCAACCTGATTCTTAGTAGAATAAGATTTGATAGTAAAAACAAACTGAAAACTTGCCCCCTAGGCGATATGATCACTAAACCGATACCACATCTATGAGTGCAAACCGATCCATGAAAAAATAATGTCCAAGGCATAATTTCAACATGGTCAATCGAACTATCCCGATGCTTAACTATGAAATCGGCTATCGCTTGCCCCGTAACTGTCTTAGCTGATTCATATCATAAGCCGAATTCTGTTAAGGCAAAAATCCATTTCCCAATCCTCTCCTTCAAAACTGGAGCCGATAGCATATATCGCACCACATAAGCCTTACAAACTATCGTGCATTTATTAGAAAGTAAATAATGTCTTAACTTTGTACAAGAAAAATATAAACACAAACATAACTTTTCTACCGGCGAATATCTGGTTTCTGCGTCCAAAAGCCTTCTACTTAGATAAAATGTAACTCGTTCTTTACCTTCAACTTTCTGGATCAATACAGAGCCGATAGTGTTCTGATGGGCTAACAGATACAACCTAAAGGGAACCCCTTTCTGTGGTGAAATAAGGACCGGAGGAGTACTCAAATATTCCTTTATAATGTCTAAAACCTGCTGTTGTTTCTACCCCCAAACGAATTCTTGATCAGCCTTCAACTTGAGTAACGGAGTGAACGGTTCTATTCTGCCGGACAAATTAGATATAAATCGTCTCACAAAATTAGTTTTACCGATCAATGATTGCAATTTCGTCTTATCTTCTGGAGGTTTAATATCTTTGATAGCATTAATACTCTTCTGAGGTATTTCGATTCCTTTCTCATGCACTAAAAATCCAAGAAATTGTCCAGCTGATACACCAAAAGCACACTTGGTCGGGTTCATCCTTAATCCATACTTTCTTGCCCTCTCCAAGACCCTTCGCAAATCGGCTATGTGCTCATCGGCCTCTGTTGATTTAACAATCACATCATCCATATAAATTTCAACCAAGAAGCTGATAAGATCATGAAATATGTAATTCATTGCTCTTTGATACGTGGCTCCAGCACTCCTTAATCCAAAAGTCATAACGACCCATTCATACAAGCCGATTGCACCAGGACATCGAAAAGTAGTCTTATGAATCATCCTCAGCCATAAAAATCTGATTATATCCTGCATTGCCATTCATGAAACTAATAATTTTGTGTCCAGACGCTGCATCAACCAATAGATCTGCAATCGGCATCAGATATTCATCTTTAGGAGTAGCAGTTATTCTAATCTCTAAAATCAATACAAACTCTAATCTTGCCATTTTTCTTGATCACCGGTACTATATTTGAAATCCACTCATCATACCGGCATGGTTTGATAAAATTAGCATCATAAAGTCTTGTAATCTTGGCCTTAATAGCATCATAAATCTCAGCTTTACAATATATTGGGGGTTGCTTATATGACCGATAGCCAGGTTTAATAGGGAGCCGATGTTCAACAATCGATAGGCTAAGTTCTGGCATCTCACAGTATTCCTAGGCAAAACAATCCCTGTAATCATTTAACAACTCTACTAATTTATACTTAAATTCTTTCAACAAACGTTTACTAATATATGTCGGCCTAGGTCTATTGCCTGGTCCAATATCTACTTTTTCTAGTTCATCGGCCGACATAAACACTTGTCCAAGCTTGCCATCGAGATCATCTACAGTATCCTTTGTATATAAATTTGAACCCTCCACGGCTCCCTCAAAGTAGTAATTTGGGCTCTCCATCTCCTGTTGGCTATATATCATAATCAGAAACTCTTAGGTAATCTCCTTGCCAGACTTTACCAGACAAACAATCAACCCCTTCTATCTCCCAAATAGATAAATTGACACTAGCTACATTAACTGACCTGTCGGGCTGTCGGCTGGCACGATTTCTATTTGGTTTCCCCGCCGTTGGATCAAACTTTGATCCATGGTTGAAGGAATACAACAATTGGTATGGATCCAATCTCTTCCCAGCAACAAACTATAGGAACCCTTCCCATCAATGACAAAGAACGTAATGGGAATTGTCTTGCTGCTAATAGTTAACTCTACATTTAAAACTCCCTTGGTCTCAGATGGATTTCCTCCAAAGTCTTTCAAAATCATGTTAGTCTTGATCAAGTCTTCTGAATTCTTACCCAATTTTATGAAAGTGGTATATGGCATCAAGTTAACAGGCGCTCCCCCATCGACCAACATTTTTGACATCGGCTTCCCGTTAACAAACCCCTTGACATACAATGGTTTAAGGTGCCGATGCCCGGTTCCTTCTGGCTTCTCAAAGAGGGGCATGTTGTGGAGATAACATTAACTTAGCTGATGGTGCTTCACATATTTCCTCCAGAGCTTGTTCCACACCATATTCGGCTGGCAATATAAAGACCATGTTTATTGAAGATGATGCAATTGCTTTTCCCTTACTTGCAGCAAGACTTTTACCTTTTTCGACTCTGACTTTATCGGCTTGAACAATCTTGCTTTTAACACGCCGCACCTTTCTTGTGCATTTTAGCCGATGCTCAATCTCATCTTCCACTTCTTGCAATTGCTCTCTATTCCCTATCCTCTGAACACGTCTTTTCTGACTTTTAGTAAAAATGCTGGAAGGACACCATTGTGGTTTCATAATCCTAGACCCTTCCTCTGGCCCATCCTTAAAGCGATCTTGATAAATCGGCCCAAGCCTCTGATGAACTGGCAACTCTTGCTGAATCGGCTGATACTTACTATTAACTAGTCTGCTTGATCTTCTAATATATCTTACGTCAGGATCACTGCAACCAGGACAATCCTCGATAGATGATAGCCTCATCCCCTCATTCCAACAAAATTGAAAGAATTCACAACCCCAATGAGGATCGAAACAACCTTCACCATTGTAGTAACATATGTCCTCTCCTCTTTGGTGTCTGGTCTGTACTTGTTAATCATACTAACCGACTTAAGTCTCCTTGCCTGACATTTGTCCCTATCGGCTTGGTTCCTATCAACTCCAGTATGAACCATATTTACTGGAAAAGGATGACTATCTATCTTCATCGGCCTCTTAACTTCATCGAACTTTATCCTTCCTTTCTCTATAGACGATTGAATCTGCTGCTTAAAATTAGCAATCATTAGTACTGTGTGATCCTGTATTATGCCATTTGCAGTACTTCATTCTCTTCAATTCCTTAGTCGATGGTATCACATGCCCTATTGGTAGTTGAATCTGTTTTTCTTGAAGAAGAAGATCGAATATCTAGTCGGTCTTAGTGATGTCAAAATCAAACCTTTCTTCTTTCCCTGAATTTTTAACCCATTGGCACACCAGTGTTTTCTTATTTCTATCCCACTCGGCTGCATTGACTTCTGGGTCTTCATTTTCGGAGTCAGAATTATAACTGTAAATATTATTGACATTATTAGCTTTTTTTAGCAAACTTCCTAGCCTCCTAGAACCGTGTCTCATGGGCCGATACCTTTTGAGCTAAGTGTTCTAGACTTTCAAAGTCATGAGTAGAAAATCTTTCCTTTATCGGTGCTAACAGTCCCTGAAAAGCCAGATCAATTAGTAGTGAATCAGTTAACGCCAAGCTATAGCACCTGTTCCTTACATCTTTGAATCTTTGGATATAGTCTGGCACTGTCTCATCTGATTTTTGCTTAATGGATGTAAGATCCGATAATTTCATCTCTTGGATTCCACTGAAAAAATACTTGTGAAACTGCTTCTCTAGATCGACCCAACTCTTCATAGAATTGTAGGGCAAGGAAGAGAACCATGTAAATGCCGATCCAGATAATGACAGTGGAAATAACCTAACCCTAAGAACCTTTGTAGCCGATGCTTCTCCACATTGTGCTAGAAAACGGCTAACGTGCTCGTAAGTTGATACATTGTCTTGTCATGAGAATTTTGAAAAATCTGGTACTTTGTATCGATCCGGCAGCGGCACTCGATCGAAATATTCAGGGTACGGATGCCGATACATGTTACCGTTATCCTTAGACTTGAGTCCAAACTGCTCCCTCATTACATCAGCAATCATATCGGCCCACGGTTGTTGCGGTACCCTTCCGCTATACTGCTGCTGTAGTTGATTATACTGACCAAACTGGGTTGGATATTGAAACCGTGGTGATCCCTCAGGCCGATACTGGACTCGTGGAGAATGAGGTTGATATTGATGATTAAAATTGGCTCCCAGTCCATGCGGCGGAACATATAGCGACGGTTCTGGTACATACTGTTGGCCGATTAGCTGAGTTATCCCAATCGACTGCAGCGAAGACGGTTGAGACACGACTAGCTGTGGTATAGAAGAAGCATGATATGCTGGCTCAGCGACTGGTGGCTTCATCTTTAGCATATTGATTAGCTGTTCTGGTGTCAACTGAGTTGAACTCTGCCCCCCAATCATTGGCTGCTGCCTTGTTAATATCGTTGGGATAGATCCACTAGACATGGGAGCCGATGGAGCTTGAGTTAAAGTTGTTTGCTGTTTCCCGCCAATTTTCGTCTTCACAGTCCTATAACCTGGGAAAGCATCCCCTGGAAGGTAGATGGGCCCTTTTGCTTTTTCTTCGATTATGGTGCCATCTATCACCGTCTTGATCATATTTGTTAATGTATTCATAAGTACACCGAACTGATTGATCAAAGCATGATGGACTGCCGAGTCGATACGGTCTTGTAATGTATGGAGTTCCTCGTCGCCTTACTCGGTTTTAACTTCTTTGCCTTTATCATCATTTACCCAGATGTACTTGGCTCCGTATATCCGATCAGCGGCAATTCGATTTTAGTCTTTTGAATCACCGTACCTTGCCGAGTCACTGTGAACGAGTGTAGATATTGACTTTGTAGTTGATCCAGTAACTTCATCTCTTCTTTCTGCTCCTCGTTCAAGTGGTCGATCGTGATAGGTAGAACATTATCCTCTGTAACTTCAGTAATGTTGGGTGCCATAATGACACTGTATCCCACTGGGCGTGCCAAAAGCGTGTTGATGCAAAAAACACACACTGGCCTGAGAGTTTTGCTTTACTCTAGTGCAGGTCCTAAATGATGGTGAGATGCGGGCGTGCCAGTTGATTTGATCCTGCAATCAACAAGATGAAACATGCGAATATTATTAGTAAACGATAATCGATCGGCTAGGAAGCTAATGTCATATCGTGATGTAACCTAGCTGATGCATTGTAGGGTGAATCAACTGTAAGGTATATTTCCAATAATAAATCAAACCTAAACTTAATCCATCGACTGTAAATATCAACATTATATAATCTATAAATCAGCATTACTTTAGAAATCAGCAATTGGGATAGATCGGACTTAACCGAGACAGTATAAATTGCCCAGATCTAAAATAACATGAAATAACGATTATGTGTGTTCGTATCATAGTCGATGTTCAGATTTAAGTATGTATCGGCTATAGCTCCGATACTACCTTATACTAGCATATTCTCTTACAACAAATATATCAAACTATCATCAATTAGATTAATAGTAAATTCAATCTATTTATATTAGTTAAAATCCTGATATAAGGGGCAGATATAGCATATTAAACAAAGCATAGAACTGTGTAAAACAACTATACCAGGTAACATCGGCTGAAACCCGATACTATCCTTATTAAGAATCATAAAGCGGGCTAGATCTATGATTCTAAGAATGACTTAATAGATCAAACTTAACTGATGCAGTACTAAGTATAAGAAGAAGCATAATATCTAGACAATCAAGCCGATGATTGCCTTTTCGAGATGGTAGATATATTATTTAATCCAAGCCAACAAGTCAATCTAGCCATTATCAACAAAACCCTAGACAAGGGTTGACCGATGCCAGTAGAAAGCATTGTCAATCTAGATTATATAATATATATGATAACTCAATGGATTACATGATCAAGATTAGAGTGTCACAAAGATGTAAGCACTAATCCCGAGAACACAAACCACCATAACAAGTAGTTACCTCGTTGTCGAAGATCGAAATCGATGCAGCTCGACTCGAAAGTAAGAACTCGTCGAAACAAAGTAATGAGAAACGGTGGCGATGCACCGAAATTGGATTGAACTGATGTTAATTATTTACAAGACCTCTGGTTTACATTTATACCCTAATATACAAACTTGTCTATACCGGACAAGACTCATACTTTCTATTACAACTCTAATAGTCGAACAAATCCCTTAGGCGGACTCTTACCAAAATATCTATAAGGAAATTACATAAAATCCTAATTAATAGATACAATTTCCTATCTTGGACTCCATCCATGTCTAGAAATACCATCGAAGCCCTTCTTTTGAATCCGACATTGATCACGTAACCAATTTAACCAATATCGGCTGTATCGGCTAACCATATCAAACTCGGTATCGGCCGATACAGACTTCCAGCCGATGAGCATTCTGTTTTCGAGAATTCCACATATCTCCAAATCCACTTCGAATTGGATCCATTTCCGATTCACATGTTTACCAAATTCTATCGTCAACAACACATATTGAGGTAAAAGAGACATGAGATAGGGATTTTAATACAGGTTCGGCCCCTCAACTAACATGTAATATCCCTACTCCTGTTGGTTGAAGACGGTGTTGCTCTTATTCATCAGAATTACTCAAGTGCAATATTTAGGATAACCTATCTAGTCGTCGTCGACACGGCGGTATGGACCACCACTCGTAGTCGACGACGGGTAGTCTTCATTCTCGAATACGAATTCGGTGAGATCAGATATAGTGCTAGATCCCTCTTGTTGGTCTCTGCGGGTACTAGATTTAATATGTCTAGGCTTATCTCTGATGTCGATATCTGATGGCGTATATTGGTGTCTATTCTGACTGTTCTATCACCTCTCTTCCTTGAGGGTCTTCTATTTATACCCATAGATATCCCCTTGTTTAAATAGAACTAAGGAGATAAATATGGATACGATCTGAGTACTTTTTGCAGTCTTCATACAGAACTCTATTTCCCCTTCCTTATCCGGAATACCTTCCGTATGCGAATCTTGATTCTGTATAAGACTTGCCTTATCGTGACACGGCTCGTCTTCTTTCAAAATTTGAAAATAAGTATTATCAGCTCACTGGATTGATGGAGGTAAAGTTTTCTGATTAACCCTCGATGAACATGATTAATGATATCACGTTACATTAATTGATTTTCAACTATCTATATTAATTACTGCTTCCTTTTTAAAATGTACGACATGTTTGTTTGTTGGCATAACGTTTCATTATTCATTTTATCCGGATAAAAATTACTGGATGATAAAACAAGTCAGAATATAATAAATTATATTTATATTTTTTAACAAGATAAATGGTTAAACGTTATGCGAACAGTGTTACACATTTTCAAATGGGGGAAGTATTAGCTACTACGGTGCTTCCCAATCCATAGAGACGATATTGTAACTTGAATCTGAATCAATCTGCATTTACTTGGTTGGATTGATCAGGAATAGGAGTGAAAACGGTTGGAATAAGTATCATCTATTCGGAAATAATACTCGATGGATCGGTAATTGATCATATTTATCATTAAAATACCCGGTGTCGACATTAATACTATGTAAAAAAATTAGAAAAAACAATTTATAAATAACAAAAACGGTATGGTCGGAAACGATACCCCTTATACGGAAACTATTCTCAACTCTCGAGGTCATAGTCTTATTGTTTGCATATGATCTAGATAGTTATAGAAAAAATTGAAAAAGTTCAATACGATAGATTAATATGTGAAAAATCAATCTACCCAAGCGATTCCTTATAACGCACCACCACCGCCGCCGCATGCTTCTTCCGCGAATTCCTCCATGTTTCGCTTCTTGTGTTTCCACCAACCCGTGCGCACCAATTCATTCTCTTGGTCAGGTCGCCTCGTTGTGTCATGTGTGCGTTGTAGGTGATGTGAAGGACGTGTGGGAGTCGGCTCGGCGCTGCGGCCGTGCAACAAGAAGTTCGTCGAGTTGATCGACACGTGCGACGCCAACCGCGCGCTCGGCGAGCTCAACGGCAAGGAGCTCTTCGGCCGCCGCCTCATCGTCGAGTACACGTACGTGCCGGCCTCCCCTCCCCGTCGCGCGTTGGTAAAAATTCGTACACCGCGTGTTAATTCCTATCGAAAACACATGGTAAAGAGAAACAGAGAGAGAGAGGGAAGGAGATTTGGACATGCATTACGCACGCGTAAATACCGAAAAGAGGAAATAGGTCGAGATAAAAAAGGATTGAAGGCCCCATTCAACACACCGGAAAAGAGCAAAAGCCAGAAATTGAAAGGAACGTTGCCTGAAAGTGAAAACCGATTCGTGCGTTGCGCGGGCCGTACGAGTTTTTTCACAAACAAGTTTAATAGTAGAGCTCTCACTACTTATTATATATTAATCTTAGAGCTAACATGTATAATAGGTTAGTTTTATTTTTTTCATCCTCTCTTAGAGATTGTGTTGAGTTAGTTCTTGCATATTTTTTTTACCTCTCTTCCACAATCTTCCAAGTAAGTATATAGTTTGCTTTTATCTTACTATTATCCTTGCTTACTATTATCCTTGCTCTAAGAGCAGTACTATATGCCTGCTATACTAATTTTTTTAGTGAGAGATGAGGAGAGAGAGAGCATCAACGGGCGACTAAACAGGCGCCAGCGACACGCGTGCTCCAAGGCAGTCTGACCAGTCCAGTGTCATGCTCTATCATGGAAGAGGATGAGATGAGAAGAAAAAATGGTAGCTAAAAAAGTAGTGCAGGGATCATGCAATAGTTTTGTATTACGTATACATTGACATGATATTTTCGGAGTAAGCAATTGGTGACACTACTAGGCTTTCTCTAATATGCCTTTTCAATTAGTCAAGAAGAAAAGTAATCACAAGGGCGAGAATAATTTATAACGTCAAATAACAACGTTGGGCTGGGCTATATTTTGTACAGTACATTCTCAAGTCCAAAGCTACGGTTAACATTTCTTTGTTAGGCTCATTTAACAGGATAAAATTCAGCCCAGCTAATACTTGTGCAAAGGCAAAAACATGTGCATAACATTGTGATCATTTCCTTCAAGATTAGATTGCATTCTTCGATTACTCTAAAAATTGAAAAACCTCGACCTTCATTTCTAATCTGATTAATTAACACATCAACATCGTATTGCTATTAACAGAGCATATAAAAAGCGACTAAATATATTTTTTGAATTAACATAGAAAGTCCCAACCAGCGATATCACTCGATCAGTTCAGGTCCAGAGCCACTCCCAGCTGTTCAGCGGCGCCTCCTCATCCGCCGCCACGGCGTGCTCGAAGGAGTCGCCGGCGAGCGCAGCGTCCGGGAGTAAGACGGAGGAGGAGGGGTCGTCGTCGCTGCCGCCGCCGCCGCCGCAGTCGTCCTCCGACGACGAGGGCGGCGAGCGAGCGCCGGCGAAGTAGGACTCGGGGCTGTCGTTGTCCGCTCTTGCGGCGGCGGCGGCGGCCACGCGTGTCGCCGGCGCCGGCGGCATCGCGACGCCAACGCCACCGTTGGTGGTGGTGGTGGTGGTGCACCCGGCGGCGTCGTAGCAGCGGCGACCTTCTTCGAGCTGAAATAACATGGCGCTTTCAGCTGCCGTTACTGTTGTAGCGTGTACTGTGGCTGGCACGGCGGTTTGCTCCGCCGGTGGCGACGGCGACGGCGACTTCCCGTTGGCTTGCAGTTTCTTGGTTAATAGGATCACCTGCCACGTGGCACAATTACATCATGATAAAAATTCATTTTCCTTGACGCGATTGTTGAAAAGTACACATGAATTGGGATTATTGCAAATGACAAGTTAAATGCACTGTCCGTATTTTGCTAAACACATTGAGCTCACTAATAAAATCTTGAGGTCATTTCTTATCCATAATGGAAGATGTAAGATTCTATATATCGGTTTGCATATTTCAATATAGGGACCGATAGAAATAAAATTTCATAAATTTGGGACCCAAATAAGTTGAAATTTGAAAAAAAATTTGGTTAAATTTAAATAAAACTTATTTTATCAGAAGAATCTGAATATTTTGGCCGACATAATATTCTATTGAAGGACGGATAAACCCAATATTGAAGTACACAAAACTACAAAACTGCATATTTAGAACTAAATTTATCACAAATTAATATTAAGTATCATAAAACTACATAATTAATATTGAAGTTATCACAAAACTATATATATTTTAAGTTGAAATCCCTAGCACCACTGTTATGTTAGAGCTATAAATATTTTAGTTTTGCAATTAAATTGATTCTAAACCTATAGTTTTATGATATTTTGTTATTAAATTTATAGTTTTGTGGAACTCTATCTTAAATATATAGTTTTATGATAAATTTGATGTTAAATCAGTAGTTTTATGATATACCAAATTAAATATACAGTTTTACGATATTTGAGTATTTGATCATAGTATGTGTATTTTTTTGAAATTTACTCATGGTAGTACATTGATGATCTTTTATCCTCTTCAAGTTTACTATTGTCATTTGAAAATGAAGAATAGCAACATAAGTAATACTATGTCTATTAAATAAGACACTTTTCTTATCTAAAATAATAATTGAGTTATACATCAACATGCCTTTCAAGGTATGAATAATGGTCTAACATTTGCTATTTTTATGTATGAGTTTTCCACAAAGACACGGTGATACAAACAGCTAGTGCAGTATTATATTATCTATTTAATTATCTAAAGTTGCTAATGATATACCTCTATGGACTATGGACACTATACAACGATGTAAAACTGTTTATATGACTCTGTGCTCGTCAACAAATGATTATCTTCAGTTCACTTTGATGATTAACAAACGATGTAAAAGTGTTTATACGTTTGACAGTTTGGCTATTTGTCTTAATTTTAGAATAAAAAAATATGTAAATATAATTGTAAGTCATATTTAAATTATAAGTCATACTAAAATTAATTTAAATATGACTTATAATTTTTATTTACATTTAATATTTTTATTATACAAATGATTAAACTTATATCTAAAAGTTAACGGTGCATATATCAATCTTTATAGGAGAAATCGAAATATATCATACGAAATCTCCATTCATATTTAAACCTAAAATAATAAAATCTTGCGTTTAAATGAGGCCTTAATAATTAGTGGCCCGAGTTACTGACGTGTCTCCCTCACCTGAGACCGGAGGCTTTCGTTGTCGGCGGCGAGCGCGGCGCGACCGGCGAGGAGCTCGTCGTGGGCGGCCCTGAGGCGGTCGAAGTCGAGCTCGAGCTGCTTCGTCTTCCACCTCGCGCGGCGGTTCTGGAACCACACGGCCACCTGCCGCGGCGCGATCCCGAGACGTCGCGCCAGCTCGCTCTTCCGCTCCGGCTCCAGCTTCCGCTTCTCCTCCTCGAAGCTCCGCTCCAGCGCCCTCACCTGCTCCGCCGTCAGCCGCCGCTTCCTCGCCGCCGCCGCCGCCGCCGTCGACCCCGTCTCATCGAGGCCGTACAGCTCGTCGACGAGGTCCTCCATCTGGAGCTCGAGCTCCTCGTGCGTCGTCAGGAACGGCCTCTTCCGCCGCCACCGCCCGCCGTCCTCCACCACAGGCGAGCCTCCGACGAAGCCGCCATGGCCGCCAAAGAGCAGCATCTGCCCGCCTCCGGCGCCGGCGGAGCTGAACACGAGACGGCCGGAGTTCATGCTGCACATGTACGAACACCTCCACTCCACCTCGTTGTCAAACTGTAAATATATATAATCTCTCTACGTATATATGTACGAATATGTACGTGTATACGCTCCTCCACCTCCTCTCGAAACACGGAGGCAGACGGGCACCGGCCGGCAAGCCGGAGCTGAGCTAGAAAGCGGCGGCGGCGGCGGCCGGGAACTTGTGGCGGAAGAAGCTGGTGCTCCACAGCAAGCGCGTAGACGTCTTCATGGGGTGCAGAGAGAACCCCATCCCACCGCCTGTGGGGATGCGGCGGAGGTTGGTCAGGCCAAGGTTGATCGGTGCACGGTGGCCGGAGAAGCAAGCCAGCGGCGGTGGAGGGACTGAACTGTAAGAAATATTTTTTCCAGGGGCCTGGTTGCTTAGTTGCTGGCCAGTGGAGGAAATTGGACTTGTGACTTTGTGAGGCAGGAGAGGGAGGCTTTTGTGGGTAAAGTCTTGAGATTGGAGGAGGGAGAGGTTTTATAGGCCCAAGGCCCAAAGGGCTAGCTAGTGTACATTGACGAAAATGCCCCTATAGTTATTTAGGTGTCTCTTTAATTTAGGGTCTTAGTAATACGCAGCACGCTTTGTGGCTTATCTAGTTACCTTTAATGTTGACCTCTCATATTAGGAAAGAAAAGGTGTAGGTCATCCTCTAACCTCTAACCTACTTAAGAATGAAACAATTGTTGATTCACTAGGTGTACTTACTTCACCGTTCTCAAAAGAAATGTAACTTGATACAAGGAAATCTTATATAAATACAATTATGTCTCTTTTAAAATTTGATACGTGCTCATAGGGTAGGTTATACGTGTGTTCGTTTATAAGGGGGGCAAGAGGGGCTCAAGCTCCTCTGGTCGTTGGCAAATCAGCGTATACCTTTATTTTTACTTTTTAAGACATGTTTATGATTAGGCACAGGAAAAGCTTATTGATCATAGCAGTACTCTTCTACTTTTCTTGATAGTACTTATAATATATTCATATTCATGTATGTGCTTTGGGTTTGTCTTATATTCAATTCACTTGTATTAGTTTCTTTCATTTCATTGGTACCGTCTAAAATTTTGTTCTGTGTTCATTACTGTTTATAGATGTGATTATGCACGTGTATATGTGAGTGTCTGCGTTAATATTGTGTTTTTTTTAAAAAATAATTATTTTGTTATGATTTGGAGATTATAAGCTGTTGCAACCACTAAAACTGTCCCACATAGGGAGGTGCATTAACGAAATTCATCGAGACCATAACCGAGTAAATTTTGCAAGCTGTGAAGTGCTGGACTAGAGTCACTATCACGGCATATATTACCCGACCTGTTCTATAGACTACATGATTATCTTTGTTTTGGCACCGTTTCGTTCAGGTAAAAAGACAAATATTGCTACGTACCTAAAAAAGCACCCTTTAGAAACCTAAAAGGCTAAGCAAAGAATGGTTCATAAGTAATATTTGGCAATTGGCACTGATTTTTTTATGATTTTCTCTAACAAGTTATAAGATAATTAGCTGGGTATATAGTGTTTGTGTCAGCCTCGTGACTGGGCAACACGTAGACACTCGCACCAAGGATTTAGTTTTTTTTTTTTGAAGGAAACAAGGATTCAGTTTGTGGTTGTACGATAATATGAATTTAATTAAGCGTCTGATTGAACGAATCCTGGGACATGGTAATTGTGGTATGTAAGCCATGTTCTATTGATTCCCATTTCAAGTATTAAAACGGTAATGGCAGCGACTCTTTTAGTCAACTTTTGTTTAATTAATTTGATGGCCCATTATGTATAAGAATCGACTACAATAGACAAAACAAAACCAGAAAAAGTGTCATCAAGTCATCTCTTGTTGTGATGGAAGACAATTGAGTTTTGTTTGTCTTCTTTCTTTTTCCCCTGTGGAATCTGGTATAGAGAATTGGTCGCCACCTAAGAGAGAGTAAAAAATATTATTAATCAAGCATGGGTTGGTTAGTGGATACTTCTAAAACGGCAATGGCATGGAATTTCTGTAAAACCTTTCCATATATAAATTTCTTAAAAATATTTCAAATTCTTTTTTAAACTTAATAATATTTAATTAATTTGTTTGTGCCCTTGAATAGCTATCATACATCATTTATCTATTCAGCTATTCAGAAAAAAAACAGACTAAAAAATAAAATTAGGTAGCTATTCACGCTTCTACCAAATGAGAACTATATATAGTGATGAAGGAAGAATGAGAAATAATATTGGATGGTAAATCTAACATTTATTTGTCATCCAATGCCATGCTATCATTCTATGTTCTCTACAATTATGACCTTTCGGTATTTTTTGAGATTTTCTCAACAAAAAATTGCATCCAAAAAGCAGATTGAAATCAAAGAGGAAATAATCTTCCTCCTGTGCTTGTAAACGTTTTCACCAAATGTGCATAAGTTAAACACTAGTATGTAGTCTGGTCAAAAGTTATGTACGGAGTACATTCATACATGCACTAAGAAAAAGTTGACAGGAATATGTTTCGAATAAGCTCAATTCCTTCATCTACTGGGGGAGGTAAATTCTTTACCCTACAGAGTATATATTGTACACATGTATGTGCTGCTACTACTAGGTTCTAATTAGCTACAGTGCCAATGTAAAAAAGTCACATTTATTCTGCAAATATGTACTTGCAGCACTGTCTCCAAGCATATGTCCTAACTTGTCTGTACCAAAGCTGAACAAAGTTTAGATACAACACCTTTTGCTTCAGCACAGCATCTAGTAGTATTCTACTCAGTAGATAATGATGAATAATATGGAAAGAAGTATTTGGAATTTTCGTATTAGGAATGGAGCAACAGAAACTGAAAAGATGCTACCTTCTTTGGTTGTAGTTAAGTACAGCTATGGTGCTAGAAGGATTAGTCCCTGATTCTGCTATGCTCATTGTTCTGTGGAATGGATTCAGTCATTCAGACATCCTATAGAGTAGTGTAGAATAGCAAGATAGTACTAGATCTTTTCACCAAGCTACTGATCGATTGGAGAACTATTGATTCTTACCAATCTCAGTTAAACACTCCAAGCACACACATGACACATAATCTATAATTCTTGATCACTGTTCTAGAGCTCTGGGTTTCCTGTCTGTCTAACTTTTAGGAGAACTTGTTCCAGAAAATATTTCCCAGACTCTTATCTGTAGAGAGAAGGAATATCAGAACAATTTGTTGAGTGACAACTTTGATGTGTAAGGTGTGATGAAAGGTAGCTTTCAGCTGGTACTCCTCAAATATGCTCTTCACCTGCCTGTGCCATGCTTCACATGGCACAAAGGAATAGTCTTAATAGTCAGCAGCTGCAACTCAAGAACACTCCCTGAAATTGACCTCTCCTCTATCTTTTATATATTATTCTCAGACCATATTCAGAGTACCAAATGCCATGTTCTTGGCTAGCCACTTGTTGCATGCAGATTGCAGTTGCACAGCATCAGGTGGCATTGTAGTCAATTCTGATCCCCATTCTGAAAAGATAACCTTCTTTTTCTCTGCTTTAATTTGCTGTTGTTTTAGTGAGCTTTCTGTTCTTAGCAGGGCAGCATTTGCGGGTTAATGCAGAGCGATCAACACCTGTGCAGGAGAAAGAGTTGGAGCTGAGTTTGTGTTGCTATAAACAGGAACTGGTCTGACTTTCTGAAGCTGATCAAATAAGGTTTGGACGTATTGAGATGTGTCATGTGTGACAATTAGTTGATTACTTAAACCTATCTGTACACCATTTTTTTTTAGAGAAGTTCTTTCAGTCTGCCAGACCAATGGTAGGTTGACACCTGGACAGCAGAGAATAATGCTCAAGAGTAAAAACAATAACTGAAGAAACTCGTGTAATATATAGAATTTTTTGGGCAGGAGTATACAAAGAGAGTCGGCAGCCCAGAATCTTGATGAAATAAAAACTTTTCCTATCCTCTCGGAGAAATCATTTTATTGGTTGTTGAAACTTGAAGCATTTCTATAATGTGTTTCTTGTGTAGTTTCCATAGTAGAAAATATGGCAATCTTTGCCACTTTTGCAAGCGAAAAAAATTTTAAAAATATATTTTCACCGGTTTTGCAGGAATATACACGTTGATAAGGAATTGACAGAAATATACCGTTCATGCGGAGGGAGGGTACAAATTTGCAGCGAGTTTGCACGGACTTGTGAGGTGTTCGTGATCGTGATGTCATCACGAGCTTGCACGGTGAGTACGCCACTTCGCGGAGAAAATGCACGGATGTGAGCTCGCACAATTAATCAATTAATTAGCACCATTAACAATTAATTAATAATTAATTCAGTATTAGCAATTGAAAACAACATTCAGCATTAGCCAGGCCAGTTCCTGGCGAGCGATGATAGTATATTTTTACCAACTCTTTCCAAACGTTTTTATTCATGTATAATCGGTGAAAAAAATATTTTCTCAATTGTTTTCATTTGCAAGCGGTTAGTAATTATCCAGTGTGAATTTACTAGTCAGATGAGGTTTACTAATCCACACCGGGTATCCGTCTAGCATACCAAATGGTGACACGAAATAAGTTGTCCTATACACGATTTCATTTTTATATGTATACTCCGACACATGAATCTTCAGCTGACATGACACATCTACTATCTTTACTTCCTATTTGACCAATTTCATCGTGATCTCTTCTGGCTCTACCATGACGCCACAAACGACGAATGCGTATTAACACATGGTCAAAAATCATTGGTACATTTGTTCCCATCTGTAGGCATCATACATAGTCCAGTGTTTCCTTTTCTATTTGTTTTCCAAAAAGGGATTAATTGGTGTGGAGTTTGCTATTCAGAACATATAGTCCTTCTGTTTCATATTATAAGTCGTTTTGATTTTTTTATTCAACTTTTTTAAGTTTGATTAAGTTTTATAGAAAAAATAGCAACATCTATAACACCAAATTAGTTTTATTAAACTAATATTTAATATATTTTGATAATATGTTTGTTTTATCTTCAAAATATTATTATATTTTTCTAGAAATTTATTAAACTTAAAGAAATTTGAAAAAAAAATTAAAATGACTTATAATATGAAACGGAGGAAGTATATAAAACTTAAATAATAGGATTTACGATAAAATTATTGAATGCCTTTTAATATTGTGAGTGTGTTATGGTGCTTAATTATGGAGGTACAGGGATACCATGATTTCTAGTGTTTGGTACCTCCTGGTACCATTCTAGAGTGTGGAGGTACCATACTTTACGGTAAAAAGTCTCTAATTTTATACCCTAGTGAGCGAGTAAAAGGCACCACTAAGAATCAGTCCCTTGAATCCAATGGACACTGCCCGTTGTTAGATGAAAGCTATGTATCATCTTTCCAATAAAAAACAGAAGATTTGTAGCATAAAGCTTAATCAGATCTGCTGTTGCCAAGAAAAGACGGAAGAGAGACACTTGTGTGCTCCACCAAGAACAACATGCAACCACACACACAAACACAAATAATGAAATTAATTTTGGACCTCTGATCTATCTCTCTTCTTTTAATTAATACTTTCCTCCTTCAACCGGCTGCCCACTAAGACCTTGATTCCTCCATAAAAAAAAATTAACTTTTAAAGATAAATCTAGATATACATTTATTCAGATTCATCATCATAATTAATTTTTTTGAACAGAGTGAGTAGCTAACATAACATTATAATTGATTAACAAGGTTGTGGGAAGCACACACACATGCTTGATGCTTACATGTGTGTTTGAGGAACATGAGCAAGTGGGGTTTGTTTCCCCTGGTCGTCATTGGGTTAAGTTGTAAAAGAAGATAGTTAAAGATAACAATGGAATCAATGGAATTAATATAAGTAAAGCTAATTAGTCCTCTTTGTCAAACAAGAGAAAAAGGAGCTAGTTAATCCTAGGTAATGCCAGCCAGTGGGCAATGATTCACTTGGCAAGCAGACAAATATAATATAACTTGGGGTTACTTTGCCATTGACCACTGGCATTTCGACAGCAGAAAATACGCAGAAAGATACATGATGCATGTATATATGCATCAGATTACACATGAAGTATTACTACTGCAAATGCCCTGCATGCTGTTTGTTGGTCAGAATGCCAGGCGCATTATATTGTGTCGTGATGAGGGGAAGAAAGATGGAGAGGCATATGTTAATGGTCGACAAGGCTTTGGACTAGGCGATGAAAAAGAGAGAAAACCAGGACCCCAAAGACAAGAAGCTTAAAACGACGACTTAGATATGATTTGGACATGTATGCTATCATCTCGATCGTGCTGGATCAAATTAAGCCTGCAATTACACGTGCCACAATGCTTCACATCGAATGGATGGAACGTGAGAGGGAAAGAAAGAACTTGATGAAGATATGATCGAGAGAGAGAGAGAGCAAGCAAGCCATGTGCGTGAAAGGGATAGTACCGGAAGATCACAGCAGGAGTGAAGATGTTTAGTGCGAATTAAGTAGTAGTAACATTTTGTGTTTTCTTGTCCTTGGCTCCGTCCGTTTGTATGGCCGCGGATGCAGAAGCGTGGATGGCTGGATGCAACAAGTAGTGACTGCTGAGTAGAGTGATCGTAGTGTGGTTGATGGCGAGGTCGAACAGGAGTTTGCACGTGCGTTGTCGGCAAAAGAGAGAGATCAGAACAGGAGAGTTGCACACTTGCACCCAGTGCAAGCGGGCTCTGGAGGACGAAATGCCGTTTGTTGGACGAAGTGGATACCAGTCGACGATTAACCGGAATAAAATCAGAATTATATAAAAATTTTAAGGGGGTAAATATTACACATTTTTGTAATAAATAAATTTGGGGAAAAATCTAAATAGCGTCTTTCCAACATCGATTATACGATCGTTGAACAATAGCTGAGCTAACCAGAGAGGAATGAATGGTTGTAGTACCCAAAAACAAAACTTTTTAACAAAACTAAAAGTTACCCTCAAATTTGATGGCGCTCCATCTGACCAGAGTAGATGTGCCGGTTTGACCACTCTGTGACCTTTGGTCTGACTGACGTAGATGTTCTTGTCTGACCGCCCAACTTACCGAGATCGTCACCTCCTATCGCCGCAACCATCGTCGGTTCGACCGCCGTGGAGCCATCGGTCTGACCGGGCAGATGCCTCCGGTCTTACCGTCGGTATCCCACCGGTTGAACAGCTGCACCCGAAGAAACACAAATTTTGCCTAAACTTAAGAAAGATCTTGATTTGGTGTGTTCATCGTGTCGTAATAGTTCTTCAACTTGTGTTTCTTCGGGTGCGGCGGTTCAACCGATGGGATACCGGCGGTCAAACCGGAGGCATCTGCCTGGTCAGACCAACGGCTCCACGGCGGTCGAACCGACGACGGTTGCAGCGATAAGAGGTGACGATCTCAGCGAGTTGGGCGTTCAGACCGTAGCATCTACGCCGGTCAGACCGGAGGTCATAGAGCAGTCAGACCGGCACATCTACTCTGGTCAGACCGATCGCCATCGAATTTGAGGGTAACTTTTAATTTCGCTAAAAGTTTTATTTTTGGGTACTACAACCATTCACTCCCTCTAATTGTCTTAGTTATTGTTCTACGATCCTACAGAAACCCTAGCCGCCTGCGCTGCCACCTTCCTCCCATCTAGCCGTCTCGCCGCCACCAGCGCTGTTGACGATGAAATTTGGCAAGCTCATGAATCGGAAACAAGATCCAATCCGAAGCGGATTCGAAGATATGCAGAAATCTCGGAAACAGAGTGCGCATCGGCTGGAGTCTGTATCCGCTGGAAACCGAGTCCGATTGGAATAGCCGATGTAGCCTATATCGCGTGTGAAGTCATTATCGGATTCGACAGAGAGCTTAAGATGATGTTGCCGGGCAAGGATAGAGTCCAAGATTGGCAATTATATCTATTAATTAGGAATATGTATAATTTCCTCATAGATAATCTCGGTAAGAGTCCGCCTAAGGGACTTGTTTGCTAGTTGGATTTGTATTAGGTTAATATGAGTCGTGTCCGTGATGGACAATGTTTGTATTTTCAGGTATAAATATAGACCTGAGGTCTTGTAAATAAACAACAATCAAGTTCAACCAATCTCGGCGCATCGCCAACCTTTGTTTTCTATTTTCAATAAGTTCATGCTTTGGAGTCGAGCTACATCAATTTGATCTTCGGCGACAAGGTAGATCTTGTTATGGCGGTTTGCATAATCGTAATTAGTGCTTACATCTTTATGACACTCTAATTCTATTTTGCGAATCTCCGAGTTATCATATACGTTATATAATTTAGATTGACAATGCAATCTATTCGTATCGGCCGATCTCCATCTAAGGTTTTGCTGGTAACGGCTAGATTATCTTGTTGGTTTGAATTATGTAATGTATCCACCATCCCGAAAAGGCAACCATCAGCTTGATTGTCTAGATATTATGCTTCTTTTCATACTTAGTGCTGCATCAATTAAGTTTGATCTACTAAGTCGTGTTCTGAATTATGATCTCTAGCCTGTTTTATGGTTGTTAATAAGGATAGTATCGGGGTTCAGTCGATCTTACCTGGTATAGATGTTTTACATAGTTTTCTGCTTTGTTTAATGTTCTATATCTACCTCTTATATTGGGATCTAATCTGATACAAATATATTGAACTTACTATCAATTTGTTTGATATTAGTTGAATATATTTGTTGCCAGAGAATATCCTAGTATAAGGTTGTATCGGAGCTATAACCGATACATGCTTAAATTTGGACATCGGCTACAACATGAATATATATAATCGTTATTTCATGTTATTTTAGAATGGGCAATTTATATTGTCTCGGTTCGGTCCGATCTATCCCAATTGCTTATTTCTAAAGTAATATTGATTTATAGATTATGTAACACTGATATTTTCAGCTGATGTACCAAGTTTAGGGTTAGCTTATCACTGATAAATACATTACAGCCGATTCATGCTTTATTGCATCGGCTAGGTTACAACACGATATGATATCAGCTAGCTGGCCAATTGACTATTGTCTACTAATAAATTTGCATATTTCTTCTTGTTGATTACAGGATCAAATCAACTGGCACGCCCTCGAACCTAAGAACAAGTTTTGGACCTGCACTAGAGTAAAGCAAATCTCTCAGGGCAGTGTGTGTTTTTTGCATCAACAGGCGCCCGCCGCGAGAAACCGTGCGGCTGGCCGGGAAGGTGGCGGTGGGGAGAACATGCTGGTGGTGGAGCTCTTCCACAGCGTGGGAGGCGGAGCGGTGCGCCCCGGTCAGGAGGCGGCGGTCGTGGCGGTCGACGGGGCGGGGCAACGGATCCGGCCACGCCAAAGGCTGATCCGGTTCCCCCGGGCACGGATCTGCCCCTCCCCCCACCCCCACCCCCGCAGCCAGATCGAGAGTGGTCAACTCCGACGGCAGCAGTGCTCGCTGCAACGGCGGCCCGATGGAGGTGGGCCCCGGGACGGGTCGAAGGCCGTTGCCAGCGGACGGAGGTGGCCGATGTCGAGGAGGACAGTGGCGGAAGCCCGAGGCAACGGCGGCCAGCGGAGGCGCGACGGCTGTGGCCAGTGCCGGAAGTGGCTGCTGCTAAGGACAACAATGAAGCTTGTAGCAATGGCGACGGCAGCAGCTGGTCGACGGGAGGCACGATAGCGACTATGCGGAGAAGGGTTATGTGTTGGTTGTGAGGGTTGGGTTTTGGGTAATCCCGGTTGTACATCCTTTGTTGGCCTAGCGGCAGCCAGTCCGGTACTAGCCTTCTCCGGGGTCTATGTGTTGGTGCTGTCGGTGCGTGGGTGGTGGCAAAGTTTTCTTTGTTTTCCTGGTTACAACCTCCCAGGGTTGTAATCTTGTAATTTTTTCCTACTCTATCAATGTGAACTTCACAATGTCTCGTGCGAGTCGTTAAAAAAAGAGAGTGGATAGATTGAGAACTATAAATTATTAATCACTATGTTAATTTCACAGATCTTATCATAATTAATACTACTACCTCCATCCAAAAATATATAAAAAAAATAGGGTTTGATATGGGTATTAAGAAGTAGATAAAATTTAAAAGGGTTGTGTTTTGTTGATAAGAGAAAAAGGTGGAGAAATTGAATGTTGGAAGGTCACGATTGATTGAGAAGAGGATGTGGATGGAGTAGTATAAATTTTGGATCTTAGAAGTTATTATATTTTAGGATGAGGGAGTACTAATTGACGATAAAATATACTAATTATCCACAATCAACACTTTTCTTGAAATGGTATCAGTAATTTAAAAATGCTAATTATCACTATTTTCCTTATTCAATAATTATCGCTGATTAGGTACTAGTAATGATCAATGTTAGTGAAGGTGGATGGCCTCATTAGCCAGTTTTACCGAATACACTCATTCAGTTTCCTGGGAGAATATTACAAGGTTGGCCTGCCCATTCATTGCTCATCTGCGAACCGTGAAAAACCTAGCGACCATCTCTTGTCCATCCTCATTCACCAAACTACACACACCTTTAGTTTATCACTGAGGGTGTGTTCGGTAGAAGGTGTTCCCAACTTCTCTCCCTCGTGTTCCACATGTACACTTTTCAAATTGCTAAACGGTGTGTTTTTCGTAAAACGTTTCTATATGAAAATTACTTTAAAAAATCATATTAATCCATTTTTCAAAAAAAAATTAAATACTTAACTAATCATGTGTTAATGAGTCGCTCCGTTTTCTGTGCGGAGGGAATAAGTTCCCAACTCACCCTAACAAACACAGCCTAAAAACACTCTACCAGCTAGCAATACAGACCAATTTTCAATCTACAGGAAATATGCCTCTTCAATTTTGACTAGTTTTATGGGGCATGTGCCCCCCCCTCATATTTGTGGTCTAACTAGTTTGACTTCCATGAACCTAAGTCACAATATTCATTGCCACTTGCAGCACTCTAGATTTCTATCATTGCAGGCTTATGGGATTGTATGACACCGTCTACGCTAAGACAATCTCCAATTTTTCAGGAATGCGACATTTCAGAAACGGTAGATTTTGTCTTCGGCAACGCCAAGGCGATCTTCCAAGGCCGCCTTCTTCTCTTACGCCACCTCACCTCTGAAGCATAAAATGTTAATAACCACTAGTGTAGCTTTTCCTTCTAGAATTGCAGCGTCATGGTGATGACGAACAACACCTCATCAGCATTGAGACCTACCTAAGACATGTTCTTGCATGTGATGTTCATGGAATCATTCCTAGACGACATTATGCATCCAAGAGGTTAAGTGCCTTGAAGCAAAACCATGACCGAACAATCAAATAAGTAGTGTAAATCAAATCATTATAATATAGGTTCAAACTAAACAAGCGGTCAAATACCACTTTTATCGAGAAACCTTAATATATTGAAGGTCTTAAATAACTTCTTTTGGACTTCTGTCTTATAATTTGGAGCTCAAAATCAACAAGAACATGTGATGGTAAAAAAGTGATGGGTGAAGGAATAAAATAGTAAAAAAGTGATAGATGTGAAATAAACTAGTATATATGATGGTAAGTGAGGAATAAAATAGTACAAAAGTGGTTAGGTAGAGAATAAAGTATTATATCACGGGGATCCTAAAATCCATTAAATTATGGGACGGAGGGAGTAAGTTATTGCACTGACATGATTAATTTTATGTTATTGTACTTAAATGTACTCACATGTTTAAATATGTACGGACACCATAATTTACTCTTTTATAATATTATGTCCCCTTTTGAGGTTTTAAATGCATACAACTATATAAATCAAATATGTACACATTTTTTATTCAGTTGAACAACCAGAACTTGATATTAACTCAAAATATAGCACATATAATTATATCCCTCTGTTCTGGTGTTGAAGGATTGCAAGCTGGTGTTGCTCAGGGTGTTTATTCCCGCCGACATTCTTTCAGTAGTTTCTAGATCTAGTAGCTAGCAGTGAGTGGTTTTCTCACTCTTTAAAATCTTGGGTGCAATCTCCAAGCTCTGACGAACGGTGAACAATCGAAGAAAGGAGATGACAAAAAGGTGGTGTAATTTGACTTCTTACAGATCATTTTGTATCAGGTTGTTTTTTTCATATTAGGTTGTTTTTTTCATACTAGCTACTATTTTCCCTAATAAATATTATATATGAGACACTCATTGCATGCATTTTCTATAAAACTTGTAATATGCACGTGCTTTGCAACATGCCAAACCCCTATAATTAGGGATTGGTTGGGTGGGTTACACACACGAATGAGCAGACCTTGTTTGCTAGGAAGGGGGCGGAAGGTGGACGTCTATGCTTTTAATAAAAGAGTAGTAGAGAAACAAATAAAACAGGATTCCAGCAAGGAAAAAGTCCAATTTAACTCCCTTAAAATATAAATTGAGAGCCTCATTGCTTTGCTTATTCACATGCTTATCCAAATCGCTTATTAGTAAATAAAAAATTGTTTGTGAGTAAAACTTTTATGTACATATCTTTATCGATTCAAAAGCAAATGATGTAAAATAATCTAATAAAAAAATCAAAAAATTAAATTCAAAATTTAGTTTAAAATTTAATTTTGACTTATAAGCATAATCATAAGCCAAACAACGAGCCCGTGAATCTGATTCGTATTCCTTAACCGTAAAATTGGGTATAACAACTCCTCCAACTATTAAAACCTTACAAAATAACTTCCTTGACAGTATTGATAATGGTTTTTACTGACGTAGCATCTATGTGGCTGTCTACTCATCAAAGATATAAAGAAAAGGATGTTAGGTCAGACATGTAAGTGACTACCCCTTTTTTCCCCTCCACTCTCATCCCCTCTCTCTCTCCACTGCAAACAAAGAACTTTTTTAAAAATAATACAATTTTAATGAAAGATTGTAAAAATAGATATTGATTGATAAAAATCACAAATTTAGTACCCAATCGAAAAACCATTATTCGACAGGTTAGTTGACTTGATTAAAAAAGAAAAGAGCAAGCATGGGGCGGTCTATCCAACTCCCAAATATCCATGAGCCTCACTCCATTGCTCTCTGCTGGTATTAGAGAATAATCTGACCGTTTATCTTATTTGATTGAATGGTTCAGATTGCTTTCTACTACAACCTACCTAGTTAGCGGTAGTAGAAATGTGGAGGGGTATTATTGTCCCAAAAAATAAGAGTATAATTGACATTTAGCAGTGACTAAACTTTTTTTCTTTCTTTTTTAGCTTTTTGATTGAATATGAGCAATAACAACATAATGGATAACCACATATCGATCTAGCCGAGAAAAAACATAAATGATAAAGTTACTCGTAATTATTGTATTAGTAAATTATCAATTTACCTTTAATATTATTAGTAGTATAACACTATAAGTAGAGAGCACCGGAGCATCGCTCAATATCCATAGGTCCTACTGCTCACTCACATGCATGCACACACATCCATAGTCCCCAAATTTTTAAACCCTGTCATTATTCGACGGGACACTAAATCTGTGATTTCAAATAATCAACATCTATTTTTATAATTTTTATTTAAGTTGTATTATTTCGAAAGTAATTTCAAACAAAGAACCAACATCACGTCAATCGGTCCATGCCGTAGGTGGAGGAGGCGCGCGGCGGCAGCGGACTGCCTCAGCGGAGCGACCGCGTAAGTCCAAACTCCGGTGGCCTCTCGCCGAGCCCCCTCCCGCCCTTCCCGATTAGGCACGACATCCTCCGCCTGCTTGCCTGCGTTTGTATATTCCAGCGTCGTAAGCAGCAGTTCTATTTCTTCTGCTGTTGTGGAGCACAGCCATATGGATCTGCAAGTTGTAGAAAACTTGAAGCAAATTGAAACACAAAATAAGCCAATGAAACAAGTAGGATCATCTTACCTCTTTTGCACTGCATTGCCTGGCTGCAGCAAAAAAACCAATTGAGCTTACACGGACATGCACGGGTACAGCTCATCCAGAAGGCAAAACAACAAGAACGACGAAGGCGACGGGCCGGCGGTGGCGGCCGGAGGTGAGTCGCACAGACACACTAATGGCACAGTGGCGAGGGTCGAGAGATCATAGAACGGGTCAACGGGCAGCAGACGGACGCGTCCAATTACTCCTGCAGGCCGATGCCATATTGTTAAGGTAGTGGCGTGACGGGGTTGACGCCGGCGAAGCTGTCCGGCGCCGGGAACTAGCCGAGATGCCGTGTCGAACATCCAAGGACCAAACTCCTCGGCGCCTGCATGGCCGAAATCCGGCCTGTACATCAGTACATGCCTTGTGCCACCTCCGGCTTCTCTTCCACCGGCTGCCGCTGTGCAATACTGAAGAAGATAAGAGCATGTCCAGCAGCTCATCTAAATTTCGGTACTCCATATCTCAGGTTTGGATGGTCATTAAAAAAGATTATTTCTATATATTTGTTCTTGCTCCTACAGATCATCGATATTACATCATTCATATCACCACTCATATATTTTAATAATATATTCTAACCAACTTTGCTATGTATACATTTCTTTTAAGCCTAGATTAGTTAAAAAGAAATATGGTTATTCGCTAAATATGTTTCACGTGATAGTTACTAATTAATATCTCACATATATAGATGGTTGATTAATAAAAGAGTACCACGTTTACTGTGAAAGCAAAGAAGAAAAAATAAACATCATCCCCCAACCCTAACCCCATCCGGACAGATAAACGATGTGGCTGGGTGGGCGGAGCGAAGTGGCATGGCAAGCGGAGTGAAACAGCATGGTGTGGAGGGGGGAGCGGTGATGGAAAAGCGCGCGCAGAAGTGGAGGTTGTGGTCGGTGGGCGCGAAGGAGGTAAGCAGCGACCATGGGGGGCGGTAGGCGGCAGGCGTAAAAGCGGCGGCGACAGCAAGCAGTGGGCGCGAAAGCGGTGGCAACGGCAGGCAGCGGGCGTGAAAGCGGAGGCGACGGCAGACAGCGGGCGCGAAAGTGACGGCGACGGCAGGCAGCAAGCGTGGAAGCAGAGGCGACGGTCGACGGGCACGGAAGTGGCGATGACGGCCGGTGGGTGTAGAGGAGGCAGACGACAGCCGAGGGGTGGAGGGGAGGAAGGGAGCATGGTTGCCGACGGCAATGCCGCCCTTCCAGATCTGGTATGCCTCTCTCTCTCCACCCTCTCTTTCCGGCCAGCGATAACGACAATGGAGGGGAGGTCGCGACGGAGGAGAGGTTGTGGAATTCCATATGGGGACGGGAGCTGCGACCTTTGTGAAATGACGTTTGGAGAGAGAAACACTATATTTGACATTCCTCTCTCTGTTTTTGCGCATCCTGTAATTTTGGATGGCTCGATGGTGTGTCTGTGGAGCCCCTTTTTAACTTTCGTGCACCAAATTTTGGATGGAGTACCGGATAGCGTATCTCTTAGGGATGCTCTAAGAGGGAGAGAGAGATGGATGATATCACGTGACTCCACTCTATTTTTTTAATTTCTTTTATGACTGAACACCACGACAGCCAAAATTATTCTCAAAACAACTGACGAGGGAATCGTTATAAACAATTTTAATAGTTCTAGGAGTCAATAGTCAATATGTCCGATCTTAATCTTAACTAACTAAAAAAATTAATAACTTTCGGTTCGTCACACGATTTTTTTTCCGTCACTGCGTCATCTGCACGAGTGCACGACACGATAGCCAGAACACCGCTTCCTTAGTTGCTTTTCACTCCTGACGCACATGCGCGACGCTTGACGTACCTGGTGCGACTGGATTTGGGCCGGGGTTACGCATGGATTATACGGACTGAATAGTAGTGTAAATACAATTATGGTCGTTACATATGTAAGCATGATACGGATTGTGATATGGAACAAACAACAGAGACTTCCTAGATTTCACCAGGGAAACGATAAATCGATCGCGTGACGCATCATGCGTGGGTTGTGGGAGGGGTTGCTAGCACTTGAGTTTTTGACTGCCGGCGAGGATTTGATCCAATGGGCTTAAAGGAGAGATGACATCGGCTGGTGGGGAGGAGGTACATGGTGGGCATCAAGACAGTGATGGAGAAGCTGCCCGGCGCGGCGTTGTGTAAGACAGCTGGTGGGTGGTGCTGTTTAGGGATTTCAATTTTGGAATTGGTTTTTCCACCGGGATCCAAATTTACCGATATTTTGGAAATTTCTAAATTTTTTGATCGAAATTATTTGAAATTTTAACTGATTTTGAATGAATTTAAATAAAAATTAACCAAACTAACAAAAATTTAAAAAAACCGAAAATTTCAGGTGATATATGAGCTTGCCGATGGAGAGTGA
This sequence comes from Oryza punctata, assembly GCA_000573905.2. Taxonomy (NCBI): domain Eukaryota; kingdom Viridiplantae; phylum Streptophyta; class Magnoliopsida; order Poales; family Poaceae; genus Oryza; species Oryza punctata. The sequence goes on from CM002496.2 coordinate 17,747,595, forward strand.
AATTACCGAAATTTCTAAAATTTCCGCAATTTCGAAACGAAATTGCAAACCCTGGTGATGGTACATGGCTTGTGAAGCGGTGGCGAACCTACTGGCAGCCGGCAGCGATGTCCCACCGATTGAGGATAGGAGCTAGCTATCAGGCGAGAGATGGGGGAGCTTGCCCTGGCAGGAGAACGAAAGTAGAGAGGAAAAAGAGGGGAGATGAAGAAGAGAACGTGGAAGTCGTCTGATCAACATCCAACGGCTGAGATCGTCGACCGATAAAAATGAAAAGAGAAAAGAATCCTCCACGGTGTTGCAGCTGACGACCGGGTTCGCTGCATCGGGCTCGTTCGGTGACGTGATAGTCGACGTGCTGCTATGGATACACTCAGCGTTAGTGAACACGCCCCAGGTTGCGCCTAGCCTGACGTGGAGGCGTGATTGGCTGGATGATGCAAGAAGTTTTTTTTCCCTCTATTCTTTATTTTTATTCTTTCCTTTTTCTATTGTTTTTGTATTTTTCTTTTAAGGGCAAAGATACTAGGAATTTAAGGAGTTGATTTCTCACGGATGAGGTTTGTTTGGAGTGAGGAGAGAGGACGACCTGGTCTCGCTCATGTTTGAGATGGTGATTAAGATTGCCATCATGATTTTATTCACCCTGGCTTCACTAGATAATATATGCAAAATACTAGAAACATCAGATTAGGTCATAATATATCCATTAATATTCATTAATAATATTGTGTTATTAGTAGTAGTTAATGTAATTTTCATACATCCGCATGTTGTCACAACATCTCTCTTTTGTAACCCGTGTGTTGTACCCATTGGAGTATTTTTTTCTACTTACAGAAAATCTAGGAATAGACTCCTGTAAACATGGGATAACTACTGACACTTACAAATATCTAGCCCCACTCCCTACATCACCTATTCAATCTTATCATCTCTTTTATCTCTTCCCCTCCCCCCTTTCTCTCTCTTACTTCCACCCTCATGAGCACAGAGGCAACGGTAGTGGCTGGCCATGCGAGGTGGCACCTTGGGCATAGAGGAAGATGTCGTCACTGCCGCCGCCACTGCTGCTGGTAGAGGCGTGAGTGGAGTAGAGGAGGAGATCGTGAAGCTGCTTGTGGTGTAGGTGCCAAAGCATATGACGAAGGTGGAGCCGCTCACCACATTCCAGGAGGTGGCCATCGTTCATGAAGTTACCATTATCAAGGACAAGCCTCTCAAGGTGTTGATCCGTATGCCCCGATTTGGGCTCATGACCCCAAGCTCTTGCGTTGGCTTGTATTGGGGTTTGATTTAGGGTATTCTACATATTCTACATGTGTTTCTACAACTCTGGTGACTTTTTTCTGGAATTGATTTGTTTTGTTGTTTTTTATCGCTCTCTTGATAAAAGATGATTTTTGTTTTCATTGTGATGATACTTTAGTGCGTACTTTGGTACCCATAGGTATCAGACATGGTACGCAGGTACCACGACGGCTATCTATAGGTATCGAACCTGATACTTATATGTATCAATCCGATATCTAGGTATTACCACTGGAACATATATGTATCGTACTTTGATATCTATAGGTATCAGACCTAGCACTTAGATATTATGTTCAGTACCAATAAATATCTTACATAGTACCACGTACGTATACAGTGACTTCAGCTTTGACATCAATATGATGCGATCACTTAAATATCCTGTCCGAACGAGATACCGTTCCCTAGCAGCTCTCGCCCGACTTTATGGTGTAAGACAAGGTTCGACCTATAATTTGGGGAGTTAAATTGGACTTTTTCATTCCAGCCACATCGTGACTCGTGACCAGCGTTGCCCATCCATTCCGCGCGTGGGGCCAGATTTTTGCCCCTCCAGCGCACGCGTGTCACTCCTCTCGTCTCCCCGTGGGCCGTCGTGGCATTCGTTGCGGTATCAGGGGATCTCATTCTCATCTTCCTCACGCGGTCACGCAACGCAATCCGGCCGCGGGGTGCACAGATGGAAGTAGTATGGAACGCACGGCACACGCCCGGTACTCGCGGAGTCGATCGACATCACCGGCTCGACGCGGAACTGGATTTGGCTTGGACGCGTCTAGTAACTGTTGATTCTCTGTTGCCTAGCCACGAATCCTTATATCTTTTCACAGATATTCCAATGGTTTCCTTGCAAAAAGGAAATTCCTTGTGTAAGTTGCATTCCGAATAAAACTGGCTTGAGAGTGAGAATGGGCCGAAACCGAGCGGAAAAAAACACACTAACAACTCAAAACTTCTGAACGAATTGCGTTCCATATAAAATATCAACATGCCATGACTTTTGACTACTTTTTATTATAGCATTATATATACACACACGGTAACGGTACATAACTTGCTACGTAGCTTATAACGCAACTCACAAACGCTCTCTGTGTGCGGTTTTTTCGTTCCATCGCTCTTGCCCCCGTGTTCTGAGTCAGTTAGAAATTTACTCCCGCCTCTTGTTTGCAGTCCCGCTCCCCTGACCGACTGAGTGCATATCCTTCTCGACCTTTCTCCAGGCTTCACCAATGGCCCCACCGAGTTTTTCTATCATTCTCCCGATGGATCAAGGTTCACATGAAAAAATTACTTCTCAGGCTCAGTGAAAAAATTATTGCTTTTAAAATTTTTCCTAAATTAATCCAACTGTCAAGAACGGAGTTATAATTTTACTACAAATTTACTACTCCCCAGTCATTGTCAGGAGCTCTGTGCTCTACATTCATTCTAGTAATATTTTTACTAAGGTCTAGTTTTACATTTTTACTCATATGAGTTTTTAGTAATAATTTTTTACTCCTTTGTATTCTCATTGGTTATTTCCTTTACCACAGTAAATATGGGAAGCATTGAATCATGCTACTCTGTATGAATAAAAAAAACACATACATAGTTCAAGCTGGTAAAAAAATTACATGCCAAACAAACTCACGAAAAGTACACATCAATATAGGTTCTTCTGGAGAGAGGATGAACGGCAGCCTATCTTGCGCTGGAATGGATAACCCACTATGGCGATACAGCTTTCCCGGCGACCCGGCGACGTGCCGACGTCGCAACAGTTCTTGACGCTGTGCTCAACGAGCACCCACCCAAAAAACACTTTACCCACCACAATTGACGAGCAGAAGCAGTAGTAGAGGGCAGCAAGACCGGCGACTACACGCGATGGAGAAGGTCCGCCGATGATGGTGATGCCTGCCTCCGAAAACGAAGAACGCGGATTCCGGAGTCTGGCATGGCACCAGTAGCAGGGCGACGTCGTCAGCCAAGATGGGGGGGGGGGGGGGGGGTTGGCGCCCCTCTTGCGGTGCGGCTGCCATAGAGGCCATGAGGAAGTGGTCGAGGCCGGCTGATGACGGCATGCTGCCCACCAGTGGCAGGAGGAAGTTCCACCTGCACCACCCACCACTAGCACGGATTCTGGTGGCTCTCGCCGTCCACAAAGACCAAGCCCCGCCACTGGATCACGGGCATGACAACGGAGACCACAAGGCGGCGGCGCCGCCGTTGCCATCGCCTTCGACCGCAAGTTATCCTTGTAGTTCCTCACATTTGGATCCGTTTCCAGTGGTCGGGGAGGCCAACCAGGGCCCAGATCCACCACCACCGTGGCTCTACCTCTCACATTGTCGTGAAGGCCGTCGCTCCTGGAGGGAGGCGCAAGTGATAGTGTCCGTGGAGGGGGTGGCGCAAAATAAGTTGGGCCGACGAGGGCTATAGTCGAGACATCACCGGCGAGCGTACGAAGGAGGAGGCAGCGTTCTAGGGATGCAAATGTGTGGACGGGGGAACCAGAAATCTCCTTGGCTGAGGCTGTTCTAGATCCAGAAAAAACGAAGTGAGGATCAGAGAAATATTTGGATACGATGGGATGACCGGTTACCGGTGATATAAATAATAGTACTTTAATTTAGTAAAAAAATTACTGCTACCATCTGTTTGGGCGCGTTGGTGCCTTGGTGGGAGGGGGTTACCCCGGAGGTAAAAAAATTACTCCACTTAATAATTGGAGGATGAGCGGGATGTGTGTGTGGGAGAGTTGGTAGGGGAGTAAAAGTATTATCCAGGCAAGAGGTGGATGTGGTTGGGTGGTTTGAGGAGAGCTATTTAGTTAAACAACACGTAGGGTGTTGGGTAGTAGTTATATATATATATGACACTCATATGGAGCACCATGGTGTGAAATGCACAAGTTCATTCAAATTTTTAAAAATTTTTAAATTGTGAGTATATACCTAGGTATAAGAATTTGATTCATATTTATATCTAGCAATAAACAACTCAAATTCAACTTTATTTAATTATACATTATTACATACCTAACTAATTATATGTTTGGATGTTATATACCTAGGATCAAAATATAACCAAAACAAATTTAAATTCAGTTTAAACTTGTTTTGAACTAGTTAGTTAGTAAAGTAGTTAATGTTAATATCTAAATATTAAAAAAAATTCATACTCATTTGAGTTGAGTATATACTCAATTTAAAACAAGGAGCCCGAACACCATGTAGCAACCAAACAAATTTACTGTGTGTGTGTGGAGATTCTACAGGCACGTAGTGTGCCACCTAAGTACAGGGCGCGACACACAGTCATCCCCGTCCCCACCAAACCCCCCTACTTCATGCATGGTTAGTGATTTTTTTACTCTATGCAGAAAACCTCATAAGACTCCTTATAAGAGAACCGCCTTGGTAAGTGGCGTAGTAATTTTTTCACTGAAGATAACCACATGCGGACCACTAGATCAACGCATAGTTTGTTAGATAAGTAATATTTTCACTGAGCTTCATTTTAAATTTTGAGTAATGACTATTTTTAGTTGTTTTTGATTTGTTTATGAATACTGAACATGTGATTGTAGCAAAAAAAAATTTCTAAACATATGGTGACTTTATTATTTTTTGTTTCGTCGTAATAGTTTTGTGAACATGAATTTTACTTGATTTTGTCGTAATAATCCTTATTGTGATTTAGGTCCACCATCAACGAATATTTCTTTCTCAACTCATATGAAATCCAAGAACCACCTCTCACAATTTTCACTTTCATATCCGCATGATACTAGTAGACAAAGAAATGTTTATAAAAATATTAGGCTCATGTAATTAGATTTATCATTAATCACCAAAACCAAATTAACGGCACTTGAACTTTCAATATGTATTGCAAATCAGCGTATTGTGATCATGTGATGGTTGATAATTTTTTACTACCATTTTAAAGTGAGAGCACTGAAATTTATTATTGTGATCTTAAGTCACGAACAAGTTTGGGGGATAAACAGTAATGGTGTAGTTCTCCCGCTTATCCTAAGAATGAGCTCAAATGTCCAATGCACAATGTTGTTGAATGATATTTTTACTATTAATCATCCCCCTGCTACAGGGCTTTATTCAGCTTTATATAGATTACATCACATATGAGAGATTACATCTTTACCCTGGTAGGTCTTTATGAAATTACTACGATACCCCTGGCAAGTCAGTATCCTTAGGGGTATTTTGGTATATTTATAAGGTCTAGATAGTCTTTTCATCTGCCAGTTGGCTAAGAGTGGTCCCGGTTGAATATCCTTATGGAATCTTTCTTGCTCGGGTAGAGTCTTTTCCTCGAGCTCCTTGACGAGGTCGTGTTTTTCACTTCAGATATTCTGGCATCCTTTTCCGTCTGCTGGTTCCTTGGACTTTTCCTGCCGTACACAGTGGTAACCTACGTGGGATGAATAAACCGAGAAGTGTTAGCTTTAATCAACTTAGGTAACTCTACACCGTATTTTTATGCCTAGGTGGTATTTTCCTTCTCAAGCAGTATTTCCCTACTCGAGAGGTATTTTTCTACTCGAATAGTATTTCCTTATTCGAGAGGTACTTTCCTACTCGAATAGTGTTTTTCCTGCTCGTGTAGTATTTCCCTACTCGAGATGTACTTTCCTACTCGAATAGTATTTTCCTGCTCGAGTAGTGTTTTCCTGATTGGGCATCTAGAACCCAGAACTCCCATTCTCCTAGTGTTTTGGCCGAACGAGGAGGGTGATGTTGCCCCCTGCTACAACAAGCCCCTCACGGGTAAGGGCGACATGTGCTTTCGGCCGAAACCGTGTTCAACTCGAAAAGTAGGGGAAAACCGCCGTCCTCCTGTTCGGTCAAAACACATCGTCGAAAACTTTAACAAACCCGGTTGACTTTATATATTATTTTTATTTGTTGTTTTCTGTTATTTATTATTATTTTTTATTATTAATAGTTATTATTTATTATTATTTATTATTTTTTATTTTTGTACTTTATCTTTGTTTATTCTAGCGCACGTGTCTGTTCAGCATTGGTTGTTTGTATTGGCGCCGCGTTTCGATATTTGCACCCGCTCATGCCCCCTCGCGACCCCCGCCCCTTACCCTATATAAGAGACGTGCGATCGTTTTCAGAGGGCTGCTCTCTTGCTCTCGCTCCTGTCTGCCTAGCTCGAAAACTCTTGTCTTATTCGAATTTCCTCTGTTCTAGTCTTTTCCACTTTTATACACTCTTTGTTCGTGTTGTCTCTTGATCATGGGGAAAGACTCAAAGAAAACGGTCGGCAAGATGAAGTCAAAAAGTTCTAAGAAAACAGAGAAAATCTCCTCTGGTTTAGGTCCTTCATCAATCAGGGAAAGGGATCTCGATCGGCTTATCTTTGATGGTTTTGTATCTGGGCGGAATGTCATGATTCGCCCAGTTGGTGAATCAAACCCCTCCCCGTGGCCTGGCTACACTCTTGCTTTTGAAGATTTTTTTGATGCCAGCTTCCAATTTCCTTGTAGTTCATTCTTTGTTGATGTTCTTAAGTTGTACGGGCTCGAATTCCCTCAACTTACTCCTAACGTTATTGTCCGCCTGGGGGTTTCCGAATGGATGATTCGCAGTTATGGTGGTATCCCTCATGCGCAAGATTTCGCCTATTTTCATACCACTAGGCATTATACCAAACAGAATTCTAAATTCGGTTATATAAATTTTTTTCCCCGTTCGAGCCGCGGTTGCCCATGGCCAGTTGTCTCTTCTATTCGCACCAAATGGGGCAACCGTTGGCAATCCAAATGGTTTTACCTTCAAATTCCTTCCAACCTTTCCGGCGAGAAAGATTGTCCTTTTGTTTTCTCTTGCAAAACTCCCAAAATTGTCTCTGAGCCGTCAGTGTCGCTTTCCTCTGACTTTTCCTCTGTTCGAGCTCGAATTGAGGAACTTGTCTCGAACTTCAGTGTTCGAGATCTGGTCGAGGAATTCATTTGCCTTGGTATTCGGCCTCTCTCCTCGAGCTGGACTCTTAATTTTGGTGCTCTTCCAGGGAGTTCTACCTCCAAGCTCCCTCCTTTTGCTGTCAATTCTGATTGTAAGTTCTGCATTCTCTCTCCTTCATTGCATTATTGCCTTCTTCCGCTTTTTGTATCTGACATGATGTGTTTCCTTTTTTTTCGTAGTGGCTGTTCCGGAAGACATTGTCCAGCCTTACCGGAAATTCATTGGGCCCTTCACAAAGGATGAATACTTGAAGTACATAACGTTACAAAAAGGGAAAAGGCAGAACCGGGTTTTTGCCACCTTGGGCATCGATATCCCTACTCAAGTTCATCCCGAACAGGTTCCTGAGCTAGGGAGGAGAAGAAAAGGAAAAGCTAGAGAGACCTCTTCCGATGAAGATGTTGACATCGAGGGAGTGAATGAGGAGAATGGCTTGAGTTCCGATAGTGACTCGAGCGATAGCTCGAGCGACAGTTCTGAGGAGTCATCTCCCTCTGAATCTGCTAAGACTGCTCCCCCGCCTTCAAGTACTTCTGCTGGGCTTAAAAGAAAAGATGTTTCGACCAACTCTCGTCAAGCGCTCAGCTCGAAGCATGTTCAGATTGCTGTTGACAGCGTTGATGACTTGGACGAGGGTGAAATTCAGATCAATGTTCCACCTCTGCGCATTACCCCTCTTCGAGCTGACGCCAGCTTTGTTATTTCTGCCAGTGGTGTTGCTGCTTTAGATGTCCTTGCATCTGCTGCCACTGTTGCGGAGAAAATTTTCCAAGTTGATGCCTCCAGGCCCTCTGGTTCGAACAACCCGAATCGAGTTGCACAAGATTTAGATGCTGCGGCTACTCGTTCCCCAGCTGAAGTGCCCCAACCTGTTGAAGCTAAAGAAAACATCATTCTTTAGGCAGTTTGAGTTGGAGATGGTGGGAAGAACAGCGAAACTCATTCCCCCCTTTCATTTGGACCCCCTCTCCTCAACTTATCCAAGATGTTCTCGGGGGTTTCAGCGAGCACTGTGCTAAAAATGGGCGTTGGTTGATGGGTTTACCCACCTTCCATGTTTCAGGGGAGAGCAGTCATCGTGAGACTGGCTTGTGTTTAGATGATGTGAAGTATCGCAATCCCCTTGCCCAACTTGGCGACGAGCTTGGAAAAGTCTTAATTTCCCCTGAATTAGAAAAAGAGTTCGTCGAAGAAAATGATTTTAATTTCCTCTTGGGCTGCTCTGGATGCGTCCGCTGCGAAGGTATTTTTATCTTTTTGAGTTAACACCCTTTCGAGCTACTTGTTGTTTTCGAGTTATCGTGTTTTCGAACATCCGCTTATAATTTACTTTTATTATTCAGACTGCGAGTCTTGCTCGACTTCAACGCGGTGTTGCCACCAAAGCTCTTCAGGCTGTCTGCAACCGAAAGAAGAAATCTCTCGCTCGTATTGCTAAACTCGAAGACGATAGGGAATTCCTTCGTCGTGAACTCGATCGTGTTTCGAATGAGAAGAAAGCTGCCGCTGATCTTGTTCGGAAATTGAGCAGTGAAAAGAGAAACTTACTCGAGGAGAACAAGAAACTGCTCGCTCGACAGAAAACTCTCGAGCGTTTCGTTATCGATCATCAGGAGGTTTCTCGTCAGAGGGCAAATTCAGAAGATAAGTTGAAAAGCCAAGTTTCTCTCTTGGATAAGTCGAACGAACAACTCGAACGTGCTCGTAAGCAACAAGAAGAAAAATGTGTTCTTCTGTCCGAGGAGCTCGAGAACTGCCGCCGGCAACTTTTCGACAGCTGCAAGACCATTCAGGATACCTTGCATAATCTAGGCACTAATACCAACTTGCTAGCCGAAGAAAGTAGTCTTACTGAACTTGCAGCTTGGGTGGAAGAGTCCTCAGGTGGTTTGGCGAGCGGGATAATTCCTTTCGCTTCTCGTTGCTCGAAGATTGCTGCTGAAACCTTGTCTGCTTGTTTGTTATCAAGCAGATGCAATCACTTTTCGAGCTTGAAGACTTCAATTCCCGCTCTGATAAGTGACGAGGCCAAACTTTCACAGCACCGTGAAGCCATTCGTTCTGCTGTCAAGGCCTTCCAGGTGTTATACTGGAAGAAGAGGGGTTATGAACACACCCTTACTTCGCTTCGAGCTTCACTTGCATCGAGCTCGCATCCTCCTCACGCCACTTCGAGCCATCATGGGGGTGATAGCACTGTTCCACACCCAGGATCTCAGGTGTGAAGTTAGGGGGCTAAATATGCACCTCATTCAAGTGTTGCTGACATTGACTTTTGCTGATTCGAACCGGATATGGTCGAAAACTCTTATTGTAAATTTGCGAACTTATTTCTGGGTGCTAGATTTGATACTATTTCCTTGTATGTTCATGTTTTTACGCCTGTTGCGTTGTTTTTTGTTTGTTGGGGATGCAGGTTAGATCAAATTGAAAACACATGATTCGACGCGATGACTTTTATCCCATTCGAAATGTGAAGCACTTGTCATTTCGAGCACATGGGAAGTTGCCCTGTTCTCAAGCAACCTGTTCGGATGATGACGTACCCGAAGCATATTATGATGATACTTGTATTTTCTCTTTTAAATTTTTACAGTGGCGAAGATTACATCGACACGGTAGTTTACGTGACTTCATTGTTGAGTTTAGAAACCGGCGCTCGAATAACGCCCGGTATAGTTACAATTTTTGGCAATCTTTTAGACTGTCAGCACGACAACTTAGGATATGGAAAAGACGTTATTCCATAGTTCCATATGTACACTTTCCTTCTCCTATTAGTGTTGTGCCTCCTTCTTGATCGAATTTTGCATATTCCCTTGTATTGTGAGAACATTAATAAAAAGTCATGTTTGTCGTATGTACCCCCTTTTTCCTGCTTAGGTAGTTTTTTGATTGAGACTCACGGTATAAACTTCTGAACCAAAATTAATGTAATAAATTTTAACTCGAGATCGGATGGGGAAAAGAGGTTTTCGAGTTCGTGTTAGTATGTCATTACAAACTGAGGCAAAATTTACTCGAAAAACCGCCGTCCTCCTTACCTTTCAAATTGGTGACGAGGTTGAGATGCGATTTACCTCGTCGCATATTTTTGTAGTTTTCGAGCTCGAGTAGGAAAAAGTTCGCTTCGAGCTTGTTCTCATAGGTTTTTACGAGTTTAAGGAAAATTGACTCGAAAAACCGCCGTCCTCACGTTTCGAAGGAGTGACGAGGTCGAGATGCAATTTACCTCATCGCATATTTTTGTAGTTTTCGAGCTCGAGTAGGAAAAAGTTCGCTTCGAGCTCGTTCTCATTTGCTTTGAGGCTATCCTTTCTAAGAACTATGCGGAGTTGTAAATTCTCGATGCTTTGAGATCGAGGTTGTATTTTCTCCGAACTGTGCGGAGTTGTAAATTCTCGATGCTTTGAGATCGAGTTTGTATTTTCTCCGAAATGCTTTGAGATCGAGGTTGTATTTTCTCCGAACTGTGCGGAGTTGTAAATTTGCAAGCACACCAAGACAAGTTTTTTATACAGGTTCGGGTGTCCTTAATGGATAAAAACCGTACGTCCTGTTTATATATATTAATCGTTGTGAAAAATGTACTTTACAAGCTGGTAGGTATTTTACAATCTGAGAAGTATTCTCCTAAACTTCGAAAAGAGATTTTGTTTGCCTTTACACATAAAATTTCTTCAAGGAACTACCATTCCAAGTGTGCTTCAACTCTTCCCCATCAAGATATGCCAACTTGTACGCGCCTGTTTCCATCTTTTTCTTTACTAAAAACGGGCCTTCCCATTTTGATTCAAGTTTTCTAACTGAAACTTCATTGAGGACTTTCTTCAGTACTAGGTCACCCTCTTCTATTTGCCTTGTTCTCACCTTTTTGTTGTAGTAATTCCTGGTTCCTTCTGCGTACATTGCCATTTTGTCCAGGGCCTCTACTCTTTTCTCATCCAGCGTTTCCAAGGTAATTTCCCTTCCTTCTTCGTCTTTTTGGTCAAACATGACCCGTGGTGAAGCTGCTACAACTTCACTTGGTGTCATTGCTTCATCTCCATAAACCAGCCTGAAAGGAGTCATTCCAGTTGCTCGAACTACTATCTTTCTTAATGCGCAAAGCACAGACAGCAAATCCTCTGGCCATTTCCCCTTAGCTGATCCTTCCAGCCTTTTCTTTATTGCTTCCATAATTTTGCCGTTTGCTCTTTCTACAGCTCCATTTGTTTGAGGGTGACCTACCAAAGCAAAATTAATCTGCAAATTTAGTCCTTCACACATATCCTTGAACTTTCCTAATTCGAACTGTTTTCTGTTGTCACATACTATCTCTTTGGGAATTCCAAACCTGCATATGATGTTCTTCCAAATGAACTTCTGTACCGCCGCGGAGGTGATCCTTGCTGCAGCTTCTGCATCAATCCACCTTGAGAAGTATTCAATCGCCACTATGACAAAACGTAAATCCCCTTTTGCCCTTGGTAAAGGACCTACTATGTCTATTCCCCATCTGTAGAATGGCCAGACTGGTGGGATTGGATGCAACTCTTTTGGTGGTGTTTTTGAGCTTGGGCCAAACTTTTGACATGCTTTACATGACTTAATGTATTTTTCCGTGTCTTTCATGATTGTTGGCCAATATATCCCTTGCCTTATCACTTTTGACGCTACTGATCGTGGTGCCTGGTGAGCACCACACATTCCTTCATGTATCTCTACCACGATCCTCATGCCATCTTCTTTTGTTATACATTTTAACAAAGGTGCAGTAACTCCGCTTTTATATAACTGTCCATCTATTACCTTGTACTTCCTGGCCATTAGTTGTATTCTCCTTGCTTCTTCTTCTTTTTCTGGAAGTTGTTCACTAAATAGGTATTTTAGTATTGGTTCTCTCCAATCCCCCTCTTTTTGCATACACATTACTTCTCTTTTCTCATAGCTTGGTTGAGTTATCACCTCAAAGAATAAACTTTCCAGTGGTTGGCCTGCAGCGGCCGCTTTTGCCAGCTCGTCCGCTTCTCCATTTTCCTCTCTTGTTATGGCTTTTACCGTTATCCCGAGAAAATGCTTTTCGTTCGTTCTTGCTTCTTCCAGGTATTTTGCCATTATCTCTTCTTTTGCTTCAAATGTTTTGGAGAAGTGACCGGCTACCAATTTTGAGTCGGTCTTGACTATCAGACGTCGAGCCCCTAGTGCTCTTGCCTTTCTAATGGCTAACAAAACTCCTTCGTATTTTGCAGTGTTGTTTGTTGATGGAAAATCCAATTGAACTGAGTACTTTAGTGTTTTCTTCATTGGTGTTTTGACAATTGCTGCAGCGCCTGCTCCTATAGCGTTACGTGCTCCATCGGAAAATACTATCCATGGTTTCTCGACCTCTTCTTTTTCCTCTATATTATTGTGAGTTCATTCTGTAACGAAATCTGCAAGTACTTGTGACTTTATAGCTGTTCTTGAGATATATTTGAGGTCAAACGGTAACAATTCCATTGCCCATTTGGCAATTCTTCCTGCTACTTCTTTGTTTGTCAACACTTCTCCTATTGGGTATGCCGATGGAATTGTTATGTCGTGTGACAAGAAATAATGTCTCAACTTCCTCGAGGCCATCACAATTGCATAAATCAACTTCTCAACCTCTGAATATCTTGTTTTTGGCCCTTGCAATGCTTCAGACACGAAATATACTGGCACCTGTTTACTTTCCTCCTCTTGCACCAACACTGCACTTAATGTCACTGGTGTTGCCGCCACATACATTAACAATGGTTGGCCTTTTCGTGGACTTGCCAGTGTTGGCATGTCTTGGAGGTATTTTTTCAAATCGTCAAAAGCTTGTTGGCATTCTGCTGCCCACTCGAAGGTATTTGCCCCCCTTAAAGTTTTGAAAAAGGGCAAACCCTTTTCTGCTGACTTTGATAGAAATCTGCTCAAAGATGCCATTCAGCATGTTAATCTTTGCATTTCCCTTGTATTCTTAGGTGGTTCCATTTGGTGGATTGCTGCAATCTTATCGGGATTTGCCTCTATCCCTCTTTTTGACACCAAAAAACCAACCAACTTTCCAGCTTTGACCCCAAAAACACACTTTTCCGGGTTGAGCCTAACCGAATATTTCCTTAGATTTTCAAATGTTTCTTGTAAATCCTTTCCATGGGTAAATGAATGTTTGCTTTTCACTGCTATATCATCTACATAAGCTTCTACGTTACGGCCCAACTGTTTTGCTAGCACTTTACTTATTAACCTGGCAAAGGTTGCTCCTGCATTCTTTAGGCCTAAAAGCATTCTGATAAAGCAATAAGTTCCAAATGGTGTTATAAATCATGTCTTTTCCTCATCTTCTTTCACCATGAAAGCCTGATGATATCCGGAATATGCATCCAAGAAACTCATCAACTCACATCCAGCCGTTGCATCTACCAGCTGATCGATTCTTGGCAATGGAAAATCGTCTTTTGGGCATGCCTTGTTGAGATCTGTAAAGTCTACACACATTCTCCATTTTCCATTTGCTTTTTTCACTAACACTGGGTTTGCCAACCACTCTGGATGCATAACCTCTCTTATAACTTTTGCCTTCAGTAACTTTTCGAGCTCGGCCTTTGCGGCCTGTTGTCTGTTCGTGGACATTCTTCTCAACTTTTGCTTTCTTGGTTTATATTCTGGTTTAACTGCTAGATTGTGCTCTATTAACCTTCTGTCTACTCCTTATAGTTCTTCTGGTGAACAGGCAAATACATCCATATTATCTTTTACTACTTTCAGAATTTCTTCCTCGACATGTTTTTCCAAATTTTCTCCTAGCAAGATGTACTTTCCTGGGTCATGCTCATCTAACTGTACTTTCCTTGTTTTTCCTTCTGGAACCGGCTTTTGCATTTTTAAGCATTCTCCACTTTTCTGGTTGACAACATGTACCCCTTTTACATTTGGAGTTCCCTGAAGGTCGAACTTCCTGGTTGCTAACTGACCGCCTCGAATTGTTATCACCCCTCTCGGTCCTGGGAGTTTCATGCATATGTAGTTGTGATGTATTATTGCTTCAAAAACATTGATTGCTGATCTTCCAAGGATTGCATCGTACTGATATGGCATGTCAACTACATCAAACACTATTTCTTCTTTTCTCTTGTTGTCACCTTTTCCAAAAACCACTTGCAACGGTATTTTTCCTATAGCGTGTACTTGCTGTCCTCCAAAACCTTGTAAGGGTACCCCTGCACTTGTAAATCTATCTTCTGGTATTTGCATATTTTTGAAAGCATCATAGAAGAGTACATCTGCTAAGCTTCCTCCATCAACTAGCACTCTTTGCACTTCGCATTGTGCTATTTCTACCGAAATAACCAAAGGATCCTGATGAGGAAAGTACACTCCCTCTGCGTCTTCCAGTCCGAAAGAGATTACTGTTTTTGAGTAAACTGGTGGATTTGACTGATTGCTTGTGCCTATATGATTTATCTGTCTCACATATGCTTTCCTCTGTCTTTTTGATTCAATGCCTAGCCATGAACCTCCCGTTCTTACATTGATTACCCTTTTTCGGCATTTCCTCTATTGCTTCTATTTTCATAACTTGTGGAGCTTCTATTGCATTTTGTCCTCGTTTGTCATGAGTTCCTTCATACTTGTTTTCATATTGGGAAACGTGATTTTCCATTATATAATTCATGTGCCTGCATTCTTCAGTGGAATGTCCGCCCGGGCCGTGTATTTTACAAAACTTGCTATAACACTCTTCTGTCGAGTGACCACCTGGACCATGCGTGTGACAAAATTTATTGTATTCGCCTTGATTTTCTCTTCCTTTATTTCTTCCATTGTTCCACCATCTTCCTCTTCCTCTGTCGGAATTCCACCATTTGCCTCAACCTCGTCCAGGTTGTCCCTAATGGTTTCTTCCTCTTCTGGAATTTTCCCATGGGTTCTTTCCTTTTTCATTTTGCTGGGAGAATCTTTCTCCGCCATTCAAATTATCTCCAATGAAGTTAACCTGTTTTTTTTGTTCATATTTGTGATCTTGCTTGAACTTTTTCCACGGCTTGATGGTATTTTTCCCCTTTTTGTTCTTCTCCTTGGGAAACTTGCTTATTCTTGAGTTGTTTTTTACCTAACAGAGCCGCTTCTTCAGCTTGTACTCTTAATTCATCTTCTTCTCCTCTCGCGAAACTTTCCATTCTCTCAAACAGGTCTTTTGCTGTTTTTGGTCTGTTTCTTGCGAGATCGAAACGAAGTGGTCCTGGTAACAAAGCCCTTTTTGCGGCTGCTATGAGCATTTCATCATCTACCTGCTTGATTTGACATCTTATCCTTGAAAACTTCACTATAAAACTTCTTATTTTTTCCCCTTGCAACTGTTTCATGGCATACAAGTCATCTGCCTCCTATGGCTCTTCATATGCTCCAATGAATCCAGCTCAAAAAGTATCTCTCATGTGCTCCCAAGAGTAAATTGACATTGGGGGAATGGTCGTGTACCATGATAATGCCACACCTTCTAGCATAGTTGGAAGTATTTGGCTTTGGTTGTGTCGTCTCCTCCTGCAGCTTCAACTGCTGTTTCATACACTCTTAGGTACTCATTCGGATATGTGTCGCCTTTGTCTGTTGTGATATTTGACAATTTGAAGTGTGCTGGCCAGGATGCCATCTACAAGCTTTGGCTAAGTGGGTTTTTTGTGTCAACCGCACGAGTTGGTTGGAAATAGGATTGTTGTGCTTGTAGGAATTGACTTCTTTGATTTTGGTATTGTTCAGTTGGTTGTGAATAATATGGGAAAAACACTTGTTGTTGGTGGTAGAGTTGGTCAAATGCTATATTTGGTTGTTGGTTTTGAATTATCTGGGGAGGTTGTGTATACGATATTTGATGTGTAGGAATGACCTAGGATGGTTGACTAGTATTTTGCCCTTGGGATACTTGGAACTGGGGAATTTGGTTTTGTGGGAGCTGGGTTTGCGGGATTTGTGTTAGGAAGGTTTGGTTTTGGGGAAGTTGTGTTTGAGGAATTCGGATTTGAGGAATTTGGGTTTGAGGAATTTGGGCTTGAGGAAATTGAGTCTGAGGAATTTGAGTTTGAGGAATTTGAGTCTGAGGAATTTCCTGTGTCGTTCCAATAGTTTGGGTATTTCCTGTTTGAGCATTCTCTTCTTGAGCGTTTTCTTCTCGAGCATTTTCTCCTGTCTGATGTAGTTGAGCCTCATCAGCCCCTTGTGTCTCCCTATAACCATTAGATCCGCTTGTAATCTTTGTAATTCTCAAGCAGTATTTCCCTACTCGAGAGGTATTTTTCTACTCGAATAGTATTTCCTTATTCGAGAGGTACTTTCCTACTCGAATAGTATTTTCCTGCTAGAGTAGTATTTCCCTACTCGAGAGGTACTTTCCTACTCGAATAGTATTTTCTTGCTCGAGTAGTGTTTTCCTGATTGGGCATCTAGAACCCAGAACTCCCATTCTCCTAGTGTTTTGGTCGAACGAGGAGGGTGATGTTGCCCCCTGCTACAACATTTACTAATCAGGATAAACATGTTAGTAAATAAATTACCATCACGGATAATTTTAGTGTCAGCAAAATTTTTAATCACTTTTTTTCCATACGGGACAGATTGGGTAAATATATTACTAACAAAAACAATTATGAAAATAGATGTGATAAAAAAAATATTACTATGAACACACCGTGAATGATGTAAAAAATATACGGGAGTCAAAATATTACTGATCTTGACAAGTATTATCAAGCCCATAACATGTGAATAAAAATTTTATTTCTGTAGCAAGAGGCCTTATATTATTCTGAAATATTGTGTTGTTTCTGCAATCTGTCGTGGTGCAAACAGTAAATAAAATAAAAATAGTGACGAAGATGGGCCTAGCCATGGAGGTTGTGTCGGTGAAATGTGGCAATATGTCACATTGCCGTCCCTCATCTTTACGTTAAATTTAATTTATATCCCTAAACCATAATAACATAAACCTTTATCTCTCATCTTTGCAAAACTGTCCAAATCACATCCTAAGGTAGTATGGATATTTGTTTTGGCTAACGTGGCATCAGAGTGATAAACCCTGAGCTCCACTTAATAAGCTCACGGCTTTGATTGATCCGATCTTTCGGTGAGTTGATGAACCGTACGAGATATTGTTGTGTTGCATCTTAGCGATTGATAGATCTGTCCGTAGGTTGTTGATCTTGCTGGTGTAGATCAACCTTATTCTTGCAAGCAAATCGAAGAAACAAGTAAGAACAAGATAAAAGCAATCTGAATTGCAAATAGGAGTTAAATACAAATGATAAGTTGGAGTTCCGAAGATGAGTAATTAGGTGGTCTAGCCGACACACATAACTTAATAAGTTATGTGTAAAGTAGGGTAAAGTAGCAATGGCTAAAACTTTAATCTAACAAAACCCAAGAACGCTCGCAGGAGTACCTAGCTATTTAAGGAGGTGGGAGGACGACCAAGGGTGTCCCTAGGTCATGCTCCATCAGGTTGGGGCCCCACTTGGGTCGGGATCTCAAACGAAATTACAAGCCCATAGGCCCATTATAAGTGATGCAAACACCTTGTTTCTGTGATTGCGGCTGATTGAGATAGAATTTGGAGATTAGGCCGAATGCTTTGGAAAGAGAACTCCGAGAGCTTTCCATCGAGTACTCATGGACCCAAACGGAGCTCGTATGCACATTTGGTGGTAGTTTCAAGTCAACACTGTAGAAGGTAGTCGAATTGGATTCCAGAACTTGGACTGTTTGATCTTGATGTCTTCTGGTTGAACTATGTTGTGAGCAACGGTTTATATCAAAAGTAGCCATGGTCACATCATCCTCCCTTTCTTTATGGAAAACCATCCTCGATTTTTCCGTATCGCTTAGTCCATTTAAAACAACATGTTTCTTTAAATCAAAACAAGACAAACTCGAGATAACATGATTAGCAATAACATCTCTCTCTAACTTGCAGTTTTATCCACATCTATAGGAGGTTCTAAATCCGAACATATGTAAACTCTATGCATTAAATATATTCCTCTATCATTACATTTGCCAAAGATATGCAATATAGTATTAGTCAGACATGGAAAATCAATAAAAAATAATTTCTCCTTCAAATTATCAAGCTCACAAAAGTCATTAAACAGACCATAGCCCAAAGTATTTAAAGAAGATAACAATTCACGTTCCTCAACTTCAGTAGCAATGTGAACAACATGCTTTAAATCAACACATAAAGAACTAACACTAGAAATAATATGTTCATGCACTAGTCATGGCATGGGTATAAGTGAAGCATTATCACACATATCATCTCTTCTATATCACAAGGAACATCAAATAAATCAACTTGTGATAAAGGAATATCAGCAATTGTTTCCACTATAGCATGAAAAGTGGACATGTGTAGCTCAGCTTGAGAATACTCACCTTCATTTATCTCATCACTACTTAATTTAACTTGTAAACTTTCTTCAGACATCGCAAGTGCTTCAAGCTTCTCTTTCTTCTCAAGTACATCATTCTCCTCCTTTTGGCAATTGTTTACTTACTGCAAATTATTAGTAATTGTAAGCACGTGTACAACTTGTTGCTTCTTCACATCCTTAATTTGTCTTTCCGTGTTGCAAGAAAGTTGTAACAAATGAGAGAAATAGCTATAACTTTGATAAGCAAGCATGTCCTGAATTTTTTTTGTTAAGCCCACGTAAAAACCTCAATTATGTAGCTTCTTCGCATTCATCTAAACCACAACGTAATAAACAAGCATGCATATCATGATAGTATAAAGTAACTGAAAGCTGCAAGATGTACCCTAGAGGGGGGGTGAATAGGCTTTCTTGAAAAACACTAAAAACAATCGCAACCATCAAATTTAACAGGGCCTAAAACTTCCTAGTGAAGAACACCGGAACTTTTGGGTAATATAGATTGCTCGGAACTTCCAGAGTTCTAAGATAGGAACTTCCGGGAAACAGAGAACAAGATCAAATCTAATAGACTCCTAGGCTTATCCAATCAATACGATGTGCAGTAGATTAGCAAGGTAAACAAAACACAAGAGCAAGCACAGAACATTCACAGGGAGATGCAAGGATTTTTTTCCCAAAGTTTGGATCGCACGGATCCTACTCTCCATTGAGGAACTCCGAAGAGCTAGGTCTCCATTAACCCCTTGTATCACTTCTGCAAAGATCCTAGAAGAAGTTCTCAGTCTTCAATCCAACACCCCTAGGTCCTTCTCTAGGATTTGAGTGACCACCAAGATCCAATTCAAACTTCTAGAAATGACCACGAGTGAAGATTGCTCTACAAGGGATAACCTCTAAGACCTCAGCACAATTCTTTACTCACTTACCTCGTTTCCTTGTAGAGGTAAGGAAAACCTTTACAAACTTGCCCGGATCAATCTACAACCTTGACGGAAACTCGCGGGCGACACCTAACCGTTTAGGAGGTCACCCTCCAAGAGTAATAAGCTTCAAATGATAGCCCAACGAAATACCCTAAGTGCTTAAGCCATCCTAGCCTTCAAAACCTTCTCTAAACCTCCTAGCCCACTCCTAAGCAACTTGGGAATAATACACCTGCATTTTACTCCATAAACACATTAGTCCCTTAACCTTTTTTATCACTAATCACCAAAACCCACATAGGGGGATTAGAGGCACTTTCAGTAACAGTTCAAGTATCTTGTTTTAAACATTGCAGTTTGTTGAGCAGAATATCAACAAAATACATGGGAACATAACATTGTCTAAAATATCGTTTCAGTTCTTTCCAAGATTGAGGTATTTTGTTATGCCTACATAGATATTTCCAATCATAAGAAATATTTTTAATTAAAACTCTAGAGACACACATAACCATATGTTTCTCATACAAGTTATGTTTTTTAAATTCTCTATCAACCGCTAGCTCTCATTTAATATAAGCATGAGGATCATAATTTCCTTCAAAATAAGGTAGTGCAGATTTGTTCTTAGCAAGAACAACATCACTTACCTCATAAGGATCATGTTTATCACTCTTCATGTCTCGATGAAGATATTGATGTTGAGCATCACTGTCTCGTATTCCCTTGCTTAATTCTTCCATCATTAGTTGAAAGCAAGAAACACACACAATAATATGCATGCTCCTATCAACTACTAGGCAGTGGCTGCTCAAGTATCTCACACACTGAAGCTTTTAACTGAGCTCTTACAAGTTCATAGGTTAGCCTGTCAATCCGCTAAACTGGTCGGTTCAACTGCAGAACCAGAGCCACTATATTACATGTGTATTCCCCTTTATCACAGATGCATTGTAGCCTAGTTGCTCACTGAGGTGAGCACTCAACCCATAGGCCAGGGATGGATCCCCTATTTCCCCTCCATTTTTTCATGTTTATTTGATAAACTATGCACTTGGACCTTACTATCAGGTCTTTCTAGGCCCATCAGCCCATGTCTTAGCTAGACTTAGAGAGAACCGTCGGCTCACTATAGGCCCGATTTACCGGTTTACAACTAAAACCGCCTGGTTCATTCTGGGTCAATTGCATGAACGGTCCTAGTAGAGGAAAGGTGGTTGGTTCCGGTTTTTTCGGTTCAACCACCGACCTGGTTCGGTTTTTTACACCATGCGAGGGGTGCCGGTGGACCTGTATGGGCGGCAGCAACTCCGCCATCTGGCCGCCTCCCTGATGCCGATGTCCCACCCACCCCTCGCCTTCGCCACGCAGCCTCCCAGTGCACAACATATCACCTGAGATGACTAAGTTGATGACATCATCTTCACGACTGCTTCATCATCAACGATGGCTAGCATGCCTTGATCCAGGTTGTGGTGGCGATGGAGGGATACAGGAGGAGGACGAGGAGGTACGTGTTGTTGTGGGGCGGCGAGGAACTCGGAGGACACGTGCAAGGTGTACGACGTCCTAATGACTACCTGGAGATTTTCTTTTGAGGAAGAGATGGGAGAGATGAAGAAGAGAGGGGATAGGTGGAAGTCCAGTAACATGTGGACCCCACATGTTTTTAATTTTTTGTCCGACTAGGTTGCCACATCAGCTAAAACAGACATATCCATACTGCCTTAGGATATGATTTGGATGATTTTGCAAATATAAGAGGTGAAGATTTCTGGTATTGCGGTTTAGTGATGTGAATTAAACTCGACATAAAGATGAGGGACGACAAGTAGACTTGTTCCGTGAAATGGCCAAAGGATAGGCAAGCTGTGCGGGTGGGCCCAGCCCATGTGCATCCTCTTCTAGTAGTAGTATAGGAGTAGGGTTGGATGAAAAGCTCGCTCGGCTCGGTTAGTTCCGTTTTTTAAATGAGCCGAGTTGCCTTTCCATCTCGTTAGACATAACTAGCTAGCTCGAGCTGGCTCGCGAGCTTAAACGAGCTAACACATAGAGATAACTAGATAGTAGGAATAAGTTCATTTGAGGTACCTTAATTTTACACTGAATCCGATTTTACACTGAATCCGATTTTCGTCCTTGAACCCCAAAACCAGATATAACCGGTCCCTGAACTATCAAAACCGAAGAAAACGAGGACCCTCGGTGGTTTGGAAGTTGGTTTTGGCAGATGTGGCGCCTACGTGGCTGGTTTGATGTCACGCCCCGATTTTCGATCGGGATTAAAAATAATTAAATAATACATTTCTAGAATTTATATTAAAAGTTAAACCAATTTAATCAAGTGAAATAATGAGGGAAATTGAAATTTCCTTTAAAAACCATGGCCGGAAATATTTTGTAATATTCTCCGTGCCCTAAAATACTCTCTGGAATTTTCCATGAAATTTCGGAGCTCAAGACCTAATTTTTAAAAGCACAAAGTTCACTCAACAAACTAAATAAATTGAAAAAAAAAGTTAAAACCCTCTTTCTTCACTTTGGGCCGCTTTCAGCCCAAAGTTTTTCCTCCCTCTCCCGCGGTCCTCTCCTCTCCCCCACTCGGCCCGGCTTCCCTTTTTCTTGGGCCGGCCTCTCTTCTCCTTCCCTGCTCGGCCCGGTTGGCTCCCTCAAGTCCACTTCTCCTCCCCCACCGACCTCCCCTCTCTCCCTCTCTATGACAGGTGGGACCCGCGGCCCCACCTGTCATCCCCAACCTCCGGCCTCCCCACTCCTCCCACGCCTTCCTCTCTCTCTCCCAAACTCCGCCGGCCACCACCCCCCACGACGCCGGCCATCCCGCGCGACTTCCACGCCACCCACCGCCACGTGTTGCCGCCCACCTCCTCCACCTCCCCCTTCTCCCCCGCAAAACCCGACCGTCAACGTTGCCCCGCTGCCGCCTCACCCGTGCCCCATAAAAGGCCGCCCCCGGCGCGCCGCCCTGCCGCTGCCTCCTCGCCCGCGCTGCTGACCCGCATGCGCCGGCTACCGCTGCCAAGTCACCGCCGCGCCGCCGCAGCCTGGCCGCACGCCACCGCCGCCTGCCACTCCACGGCTGCTGCCGCATGCCGCAACCGCCGTGCCGCCGCTTCGGCCGCGCGCCCGCGCGCTCGCCTAAGTCGCCCGCGCCGCGCCGCTCCCACGCGTCGCCCGCAAGAGCCGTCGCCCAAGCCGCGCTACCGACCGCCACCGCGTGCCGCTCGCCGCTGTCGGCGCCACCTGCAACACCACAGCCGTTCCAGCGCGACGGCCGCCGTGCCGCCTGTCCGGCGTGCCACCGCCCACCGGCCGCTTGCGCCGCGTCGCCGCCTGCGGCAGCGCCGCGTGCTGCCACGCGCCACCACCCGCCTCCTACGAGGCTCGCTGCCGCGCCACAGCCCGGCCGCCGCTCGCCCACGCCCGCGCCGCCCGCGTGCGCCGCTGCAGCCTCCCGCGTCGCCTGCTGCTCGCGCGCCAGCGCCGGCCGCACTCTGCCGCTGCCCGCATCACCGCAACACCGCGCGGCACCACCGTCGCCTGGCTGCCGCCTGCTCCCGCGACAGCCGCCCCACCCGCGTGCGCCCCTGCCGCCTGCTGCCGCCTGCCGCCACCCGCGCGCGGCCGTGCCCGCGTCGCCTCGGCCGCGAGCCCGCACCACCGCCGCTCGCCGCGCCGCCCACCGTCGCGCCACCACCCGCGTGCACCGCCGCCTGTGCGCCGCCTCTGCCGGCCGTGCACCGCCTCCGGGCCGCCGCAGCCTGGCCACCACACACAGCCCACCGCCGCCTCCATCGCCCACTACCGCCTTGGCCGCCCGCGCTGCGCGCCCCGGCCGCTGCAGCCGCGCCGCTCGCCGCCCTCCTCGCCGGCCTCTCCCACACCGCCGTCGCTCGCGCCGCCGCCGCTCACCGGCCGGTGGCCGCGCCGCCGCCACCCGGGCCCCGGTTGCTGCCCCCCCTTGGCCGCCGCGTGCGTGCCACCGTGGCGCCACGTCGGCGCCACCTCCTCCCATCGGTCCGCCGTGGCCGCCTGGTGTGCGCCACGTCGTGCGCCCGCGGACCGGTGCGCGTGTGGACCCAGTCCACCGTGCACCCACTCCCCCATGAGTCACTGACCCGTGGGGCCCGCCGGTCAGCATCCTCTTCTTTTCTTTTTCTTTTAAAATATTTATTAATTGCGATTTAATTCCAGAAATTCGTTTAAATGGCTCAAAACGTCTAAAATTCATAACTAATTCATACGAACTCCAAATTGAGCCATTCAACTTGCAAAATTTATCTAAAATTGAGCTCTACATGTTTGCTTACTTTTTATGTACTGTTTATTTGGTTTTTATTAGTGTTTTTCCTCGTTTTGCATGCCAACGTGTAGATTCCGCCGTTTCGGACGATCGCGTTCGCGTGGAAAAGAGTTCGGAAGATCAATCGAAGAAGCAAGGAAAGTCGCACATTCCCCTTGAGCATTTTGATCCCAATTTATAAAAGGTTTTACCGTTTACAAATAAACTGCATGTTTTGCTAATTACACGGGAATAGGGTTTACCTATCTGCTCGCTTGAGCCATATTTACTTGATGTCCTTTCTTTGTCAAACTGGGTGGTAATTTGACTAGCTGGTGTCTCATGTGGACCTCGCTAGAGTTATATTATGCTTAGCCATGCTTAATACCACTAGCTCACAATATGGGATAATTACATTATCTATTTATAGTATCTTGATGAGCTGCGAGCTCGAGACATGTCGGCCACGTTTCGTTGGTCGTAATTATCCAACTAAAATATGGATTAATGGTGGGCTGTGGGTGTATGGTTTTGCTAGTCGCACCCATGGCAATTAAGGACCGGTTCGCAGGAATCCCTGGAAGAAATACCGTGCGTACCACAAGCCTGCGTGGGCAACGGCTGGACTTGTAGTGTAGCTTTCCTCTAGCTGACGTACACTGGCAAGGGTGAGCGTGATGGAGTTTGGATGGGTCCTGCGACGGTCTATGCGGCTTTCGGATTCACTGTGGCACGAGAGGGGGCCGCCCGTTGCCTGTTGAGGAGCGGGGGCGAAACCTGCGGTGGTACGATTGGTTAGAGGGGGTTATGTGAAGGGTCCTGTCACAGTCCCTTTCCGGGGTACCATGGTGGTATACCGACACACGGTAACGTGTCGTGGGGCTGTGTCTTGTGGGTACAGATGTACACCTCTGACCAGAGTAAAACTATTCGAATAGCCGTGCCCGCGGTTATGGGCGATCGACCAGCTCACCGTGATTAGTCTCACTCTAAAATAATTTGACTTAATGAACTGGTTTAGTTCAGGTGGGATGGTTGGGCCTCTTCAACGTGGTGTAGCGTTGTTCAGTGGTGATGTTTAATCTTGCCTTAATTAATCAATTGTTTTACCGTTATCAACTATAAATGTTTACAACCGCCTTTATGCAAATAGCCACAAACCCTCCTTGTCTCCCTTTGCACGAATGCACCGTTGGTGTGGCTTGCTGAGTACGGTGGTTGTACTCAGCCTTGCTATTATTCCCCCTTTTCAGAAGTGTAGTGCTTCTGAGCTGAAGACGGAGTTAGAAGACCAAGGCTTATACCCCAGTTGAGTTTTGCCTGTGGAGTGGAGCTGAAGCCCCGCTAGGATCGTCGCCGTTTTCCGCTGCTGCTTTCTTTTCGGTGTGAGGACTAAGTGCCTCTTCTATAAGTATTTACGCTCTATTTACGTTTGGATCTGTATATTGATTTGTCGTTTTGTGTACCCTGGCTTGATTCCTGGACAGGGATTTATACGCAAAATAGTCTGGAAATTTGGGATAAACTTCCGAGCGTGACATTTGACTAGGTCTTCGTCCCACGTGGTATTAACGTGGCACTTATGTGGCAATTCTATCCCGGAAAAATAATAAAAACCGTGGACCCACATGTAACCTACACATAAAAATAATTTAAAATGGCGGGGCCACGTGGGCCCCACATGTCAGCTACACAAAAACAATAATTAAAAAATGTCAGCTCCTCACTCCTTTCTTCCCTCTCCCCTCTCATTTTTTCGTCCTCATCCTCACTTTTCTTGCGATTCTCGCCACTGGCTAGCAGGGGCCACACCGGCCGGGGCACGAAAGGCAGGGGCAGTGGCACTGCGAGCTCGATGGGCTCCTCCATCGCTGCCACCATCGGTGACGGCGGCGGAAGTGGCTTCTTTTTTGGAGGCAGCAGCAACGGCGGGAGCATGGTGTACTCCTTCTCCAGCCGCGATGACAACGGTTGTGGTAGCAGCTTCTTCTTCGACGATATGCAGTGGCAGCTGAAACAGCATTGCCTTCTTCCTCGGAGGCAGCGGCGATGGGAACAGCAGCGACTTCTTCTCCTCAGCCGGCGGCAGTGGCGGGACGGGAGAGATGCAGCAGAAGGAAGGGAGGTTTATGGCGGCGCCGGGGCCATGAAGACAGATGCAGGCGTCGTCGTAGGTGCGGCATGTCGAAGCTGCCGAGACACACGCGTCGCCCATTCTCCTTGGGGTCGTGGATCTCCGCTGCCCACCTCCGCCACGGCCGCTGCCGCACGCTGGTGAACCTCCTCTCCACCTCATGGCACCACAGTCGCATCCGCTTCACCAACAGCTGCCTCGCTGCCACATCCCCTTCCCCGTCCTCCTCACCGATAGCCACTCCATTGTCGCGCTCATCCGCCTTGCCGTCCATCCTTGCAATCCAACCTTGGCAGATCAAGCAGGCAGAGAGGATGGATGAGGTGGTGTGGGCATCACCGATGGTGGTTCCGGCTCAGGCAGAGGTCCGGCCTCAGCTCCTCTACGCCGCCCGCTGCCGCTCCACCCTTCACCTTGCAATGCACGGCGCCGATGGCCCAGGAGTCGCAAGAGTCGTCAGATGATGAAGACGGCGACTCCGGCGCCATCGCTACCGTGCTTAAGACAGAGACGGAGTTCGACGGTGGCGGCAACGGTATTAACGGTGGGGATGCGACCGCCGCAGCCTGACTAATTCTTGCGCTTCCCACCACCAACCAGCAGGGGCATCCGCTGCGCGGCATCCACCAGCCGCCGCTCTGCTCTTCTCCTTGCAGTGTAGGGGAGAGAGAGGGGAGAGGGAAGGAGGGAGGAGTGAGGATGACATATGGGGCCCACGTGGGCCCCACCATTTTTAAATTATTTTGCATGTAGCTGACATGTGGGCTTATGATTTTTATTATTTTTCCGGGATCGATTTGCCACGTAAGCACCACGTCAATGCTACGTGGGACAAATACCTAGTCAAATCAACCATGTAGGTGCCACGTCAGCCAAAACCACCGGGGGACCTCGTTTGCCCCGGTTTTGACAGTTCAGGGACCGGTTATATCTAGTTTTGGGTTTAAGGGTGAAAATCGGATTCGGTGTAAAGTTAAGGACACTAGTGCAGATCCTCTCATCTGTGACAGGCTGCAACATAACTGGAATTTGCGGGCCGTCACAAAGAATACATCTCAAACGGGCCTTAAAAGAGGCCGATTGAGATAGGGTCGGAGAGACATGTTAAATGTGCGTAGAACTGAAGCCCGTCACGGATGACACATATCTGTGACGGGCTCTAACTAGGGCCCGATTCAGATAACCTTAAATATCTCAATCGAGCCCCAAGCAGGGGCCCGTCATAGATGATAGTCATCTGTGACGGGCCCCAACTTGTAGCCTGTTTTGAGATTTTAAGGTTATCTCAATCGGGCCCGAGTTGGAGCCCATCACAGATATGTGTCATCCGTGACGGGCTCTAGCTTGAGGCCCGTTTGAGATAACAACAAGGCCCGTCACAGATTGCAGTCCTCTGTGACGGTCATTTTTTTAGGCCCGATAAAGATAACTGATATGCCCGATTGAGATAACAATTTTATGGACCGTTACAGATAGTTATTGCACACTATAAATAGCCGCAACTGCCGGTGTAACTGTATCCCACTATTCACAATTTTGGTGGGAGGTTGGAAGGGGCGAAATTTTAATTTGTTTTCCAAAAAAACAGTAAATTCATAAAGGTACTTAAATAGTAATCGGTACTTTAGACAATTCATCAATTGTCATTAATTTAGAGTATTTATCTTCTACGATGTTTCTCTGATTATTTTTTCATTTCTGCAGCGATGGATCGAAGTTGGATGTATGCGAAATCCGTGAAACGTCATAGTCAGGAGTATAGAAATGGGGTATTAAATTTTATAAACACCACGGAGGAGGATAGGAAAAGTAGAAACAGCGATTACATGTGATGTCCATGTGCAGATTGCAAGAATGAGAATATGTTTGGTAGTCGAGTGGATGTACACGCTCATATGATACAACGAGGATTCATGGAGGGCTACACATGTTGGGTCAAGCATGGAGAGCAAGAATCTAGTGGTGCAGCTGTAGACAGTACTGGTGCGCAAAATCAGGAAGATGAAGATGAGCATGACATGCTTGTACCTTCTCCACTGGGCGGTGAAATGGTTGATGTTGATCACGATATGCTGCAAGACATGTTACGTGACGTTGAGGATCCAGCCTACAACGAGAGAGATTCCATAAAGTTCAGCAGGTTGGTCAGTGACTCGCAGACGCCTCTGTACGCCAGATGCAAAGCAAAGCACACCAAATTATCAGCTACCTTGGACCTAATGAAGCTGAAGGCAAGTAGTGGATGGACAGACAAGAGTTTCACGGAGCTTTTGGGAATTTTGAAGTCCTTGCTACCTGATGGGAACACATTGCCCGAGACGACATACGAAGCAAAGCAGGTTTTGTGTCCCCTGGGGTTAGAGGTCCGTAGAATTCACGCTTGTCCAAACGACTGCATATTGTACCACAAACGGTATGCGGACTTGGATGCTTGTCCTGTCTGCAAGGCATCTCGATACAAGCGAAAGAAAAGTCCTGACGAAGAGAAAAGATCAAAGCGGGGTGGTCCCGCGAAGGTTTTGTGGTACCTACCAATCATTGATCGTTTCAAAAGATTATTTGCAAACCCCAAGGAGGCGAAGTTAGTACGTTGGCATGCCACTGAGAGAAGGAACGACGGTATGCTAAGACACCCAGCGGATTCAATTCAATGGAGAAATATCGATCGAAAACACTATGACTTTGCTGCCGAACCCAGAAACATGAGGATATGTCTGTGTACAGATGGCATGAATCCTTTCGGAGACTTGAGTAGTACTCACAGCACCTGGCCAGTTCTTATTTCAAACTTTAACCTACCGCCATGGTTGTGCTTTAAAAGGAAATATATTATGCTGTGCTTGCTAATCCAAGGACCGAAACAACCGGGCAATAATATCGACGTGTTCTTGGAGCCTGTTATGGATGATCTCGAGATGCTGTAGAAAGAAGGTGTGGAAACTTGGGATGCGTATGGTCAGGAGAATTTCAAGCTACGAGTTCTACTGTTCTGCACCATTAATGACTATCCCGCCCTCGGTAATCTTTCTGGCCAAACCGTGAAAGGAAAGAAGGCTTGCTCCGACTGCATGGAACATACATGCAGCCGATGGTTGAAGAAATCACGAAAGATGGTTTATATGGGTCATAGGAGGTGGCTCCCGCTACGTCACACGTTCCGAAGGAAGAAGAATGTTTTCAACGGTAAGAGAGAACTTCAGCAGGCTCCCAAGGATTTGTCCGGGGATGAGGTGTACAACTTGGTCAAAGATATAACCAACGAGTTTGGGAAGAAAAGAAAACGTAGTCAAGCAAAGGACAAGGGTATGTGGAAGAAGAAGTCCATATTTTGGCGATTACCTTACTGGAAAGATCTTGAGGTTCGTCATTGCATTGACCTCATGCATGTAGAAAAGAATGTGTGTGAGAGTTTGGTTAGCCTGCTGCTGAATATTCCCGGCAAAACAAAGGACGGGTTGAACGCGTGACTTGATCTACAGGACATGAACATTCGCAGTGAACTCCAGCCCGTAACAGATGCAGAGACAGGTAGAGTGTACCTCCCTCCAGCTTGCCACACACTGTCGAAGAATGAGAAGATCGCAATGTTGTCTTGCCTGAGAGATATCAAAGTTCCATCGGGCTATTCAGCGAGGATTAGTAAGTACGTCAAATCGGAAGACCTAAAACTGGTTGGAATGAAGTCTCACGATTGCCACGTGCTAATCACACAAATCTTGTCAGTTGCTATCAGAGGCATTCTTCCCCCCAAGGTCCGACATACGATCCAACGTCTGTGCGCCTTTTTCAATGCAATCGGTCAGAAAATTATAGATCCCGAAGATCTAGATGGGTTGCAGACCGATATTGTTAATACCCTCTGCCACATGGAGATGTTTTTTCCGCTGTCTTTCTTTGATATCATGGTTCATCTCCCTTTTCATCTTGTGAAGCAAACAAAACTATGTGGCCCAGCTTTTCTAAAAGAAATGTACCCGTTCGAGAGGTACATGGGAGTTCTGAAGGCATACGTTCGGAACAGAGCAAAACCGGAGGGGAGCATCATTGAAGGATACACGACCGAGGAGGTCATTGAGTTCTGCGTGGATTACATGTCCGAGGCCGAACCTATAGGAGTTCCAGCGTCTCGTCACGAAGGTAGGTTATCAGGTGCTGGCACAATAGGGAGGAAAAGAATTAGGCCCGATCAAGCTTCCTACGTGCAGGCTCATTTTGTTGTGCTCCAACACATGGCAGAAGTTGGCCCTTACTTTGAGGAGCACTTAGCGAAAATCCGACAGGAGAACTTGGGTCGATCTGAGACGTGGATTAACAGGGAACATAACTCTCGGTTCAACGCTTGGTTCAAGAATCGTGTCACAATGTCGACGGATATCCCAAATGAGACAGTACAGTTGTTGGGGATGGGACCGTGTTGGGCCATAGACACATAGCAAGGATACGATATTAATGGATACACATTTTACACCGTCCAGCAAGATGACAAAAGCATAGTGCAAAACAGCGGGGTCCGTATAGATGCCTTCCAGGATCAAGTTGGCTCGAACACATACTACGGCCGCATTGAGCAGATCTGGGAGATGAACTACGTGAAGTTCAAGGTTCCTTTGTTTTGATGCCGTTGGGTGAATATACGCATTGGTGTTAAAGTCGATAAGGAAGGTTTCACTTTAGTAGATCTATCCAAGGTTGGATACGCCGACGAACCATTCGTACTTGCGAAATAGGTCGAGCTAGCTTGGTGCAGCTTGTAATATATTTTTATGATGAATGTACTAAATTTTAGTGATTTATTGTGCTTCACTAAATTATTTTGTATTGTAAAATTGATTATTGTGTTAATGTGAAATGAGCACATGTTAAATGTGAAGTATTGTATATTTTATTATCAGTTCAGGGAAACATGAACAGGAGTCAAATGTCATCTGTGACGGGCCTTAGGGCAGGCCCGATACAGATGACGACATCTCTATCGGGCCCAAACTAGAGCCCGTCACAGATGTTGTCATCCGTGACGGGCCGTGGTGCGGTGCCCGATAGAGATGACATCATCTCTATCGGGCGATGAAATGGAGCCCGTCACGGATGTTGTCATCCGTGACGGGCCTTTGTTTGTTGCCCGATAGAGATGATGTCATCTCTATCGGGCTTCTAAGTGTAGCCCGTCACGGATGACAACATCCGTGACGGGCCTTGGTGTGGTGCCCGATAGAGATGATATCATCTCTATCGAGCGTGGAAGTGGAGCCCGTCACGGATATTGACATCCGTGACGGGCTCTTGTTCAGGCCCGATTGAGATGTTAAATACCGTACTAAGAATAAAATAAGCGCGCTGGATCTGGATCTGGATTCGAAATTTTCTAAGTCCCTAACCACCGCCGCCGACGACCACGTATGACGCCGACGCCGACGCCGCCAACCGGTCTCCAACCCGCCGCCAGTCGCCACTCCTCCAACCCGCCGCCGGTCGCCACCTCTCCAAGCCGGCGTCCTCACCAAGCCTCCGCTTCACCAAGCCGCCGCCGGTCGCCACTTCACCAAGCCGCCGCCGGTCGCCACTCCTCCAACCCGCCTCCGGCCGCCTCTCCTCCAACCCGCCGCCGGTCGCCACCTCTCCAACCCGGTGAGTGTGTTTAGGTTTAGTGAAAAATTAGTATTAGTGATTTTTAGGTTAACTGATTTTTACGTTTAGTGAAAATTGGATTTAATGATTTTTAGGTTTAGTGAAATTTAGATTTAATGATTTTTAGGTTTAGTGGAATTTAGATTTAATGATTTTTAGGTTTAGTGAAATTTTGATTTAGTGATTATCAGTT
Organism: Oryza punctata; assembly: GCA_000573905.2. Classification (NCBI taxonomy): domain Eukaryota; kingdom Viridiplantae; phylum Streptophyta; class Magnoliopsida; order Poales; family Poaceae; genus Oryza; species Oryza punctata. The sequence continues at coordinate 17,779,497 of CM002496.2, forward strand.
TAGTGAAATTTAGATTTAGTGATTATTAGGTTTAGTGAAATTTAGATTTAATGATTTTTAGGTTTAGTGAAATTTAGATTTAGTGATTATTAGGTTTAGTGATTCCATTGATTTTAGTTTTAGTTAGGTTATTTTAGTACATTTTAGTGATGTGTTGACGAATGGAAGATAGATGAGTTAACTTTAATTATTGTGTTAAATTTAGTGAAATGTAGGTTATTTAAAGGATGTTAGGGTTACTTAGGTTTTTTTAAGTTAAGTTTATTACATTTTATGAAATATACGCTTTATTGATTCAATTTTAGTGAACTTTTGAGAATTTAATCCAATGTATGGTTAGTTTAGTGATTTTAGTTTTACTTAGGATATTTTAGTGAACTTTAGTGATTATAGGTGAAATGTAGGTTATTTTAGTGATGTTAGGGTTAGTTAGGTTTTTTTAAGTTAAGCTCAGTACATTTTATGAAATATACGTTACTTTATTATTTCATCTTTAGGGATTATAGGTGAAATGTAGTTTATTTTATTGAACTAGACTAATTTTAGTGCATAGTTAAAATGTTAGAAAATGTACGTTACCAAATTATCGCAGAATCCGAGGTGCATAGGGTCTGACGGTGGTTTGATCGTGTTATGTGTAATTCACAAAACCGATTAAGACACCGTCAGATCCCATTGCACCTCGGTTTTTGTTATTTTTTGGTAATTATTCGACTCTAATATTAAAGTTGGTTCAGGAAAATATTATCGAAACGTCGCAGAATCCGGGGTGCCTAGGGTCAGAAGTTAGTTCGGTCGAGTTAGTGCACTCACAACACCGATTTGAAAAACTTCTGATCCCAGTGCACCTCGGTTTCTGTCATGTCTTGATAATTACTCCTTTACGTAAGGACTTTGTTTCTAGATTATCAAATCATCATAGAATACGAAGTGTTCCGGGTGTCAAGTTGGTTTGGTTGGGTCAGTACATGTACGGAACCTTCCAAGACACCTTGACATCCAGCACATTTCGTAATCTGTTATTTTTTGATAATTGAGAAACGTGTATAAGGGACCGAGGAGGAGCCAGTTTGCTTGTAAAGTAGAGTAGTCCAGGTGGAGCGAGTAAGGGTAGCTATGGTACTACTTAGTGATTTTGGGACTTACTGAATTAACCGAGCTACGTGCATTTAGTGATTTGTATACAACATTACTAACTTTGTTATTTAAAAGCACAGTTATTTAGACGATGTCTCAAGGGCAAGGTGAACCGATGTCGACGACAACTAGTGGGTCCTCAAGGGCAAGGGGTCGTAGGACAGGGAACATAATCCCTAAGGAACGGTTCACCATCTCAGAGGTAAACCAGGTAGGACTGCCGACGCGGCCTCGCAATGTCCTAGCGAAGTTCAGGACCCTCTGCGGTGTCGTAGCGAGGGAAAACTTCACAATCCTCGCGGATGACATCAAGGGCGTGCCCGAGGCGGAGAAGAACGCTGCTTGGCTCAAGTTCAAGGAGAGTTTCGAATATCTTGAAGCCGACGAGGAGAGGCTCAAGCAGGCCGCGTTCAAGGTGATGGGCAATTGCTGGAAGAATTTCAAGAGCAGGCTGGTCACAGAGTTTGTCCTAAATCCGATGACCCCTGATCCAAAAGACCAATGGCCCTTCATAACGGAAGAGGTATGGGAGCAATTCTACGAGAAGAAATCGACCCCTGAATCCCGGGCTAGAAGCGAAGCGTATAGAGCACTGCAGTCCAGGAACGTGCACCCGCACCGCCTAGGCACCGCAGGATACGTCGGGAAGCTAGAGGAATGGCAGCAGGAGGATGAAGCGGCAGCGGCAGCGAACACACCTCCGGTGTTTGCCGACATCCCACACCCACGGGCAAGGAACTGGGCCCGCGCGAGGTACCATAAGAATCAGGATGGGTCGGTTTCCCTTCCAAATCCCCAAGATCAACAAGTGTACGATAATATAGTAAGTGCCCTATCTCAATATTAGTTCGCATTGTCCCCACCCAACTTTTCATTTAATCCGAACTCATTTGTACCACAGAAGGAGTTGGTTGCCTCCCAAGAGGCCTCGCAAGAGGGAACCTCCCAAAGACGTGAGGACGACATCCTCAGTAAAGCGTTGGGCAACAAGGAGCACCGTGGACGCACTAGGGGAGTTGGCGCCAGCGTACCGTGGAAAGTTGGATTCCCGGACTACGCGTGGCAGTACAGGAAGCGGACAGTAACGAAGGCGCAAAAAGATGCCCGCCTTGCCGCCCAGATCCGTGAACAGGTCAGAGCCGAGTTGAGCTCTGAATTCGATGAGAAGCTCGAATCGATGAGGGCCCGTATCAGGCAGGAGATTCGAGAAGAACAGAATATCCCGGAGGCTGCCGCTGCTGCTGTGCAACAGGATCTAGCTAGTCCGACGCAGAGGCACGGCAGCTGTGCATCAACTGAGGCGGGGGAAAATCCCCCATCGGTTCCCGCTGTCGTCGACCAAATTACGGTAAATCTCTCGTCCACAACGCATATAATTCTTAACGAATATAATTCATAACGAAATCATAGGGTAAGTACTGCTCTAAAAATTGTTATTAATATATCGCAGGAGCTAACTAGCTGCACCCTGACAGTAAGGGTGATGCCGTCCTTCACGGTTCCTACAACTGAAGGCCTAGCTTTCCAGCCGACCCCGGAAACTAGAGTGCATGGGGTGCAACTATGGGCTGACTGTGCGAAGGTCCAAGTCGACTCGGTGAAGCCAGAATTTGATCATTTCCCCCTTAGGCATCCACCGAACGACGAGGTCCTAACCCTTGGAAATGCATGTGGAACATTCATCCAATGGCCCAAGAATCTCATCGAGATAAGGGTGATCCCGAGGCCAACCACTGCACCAAGCGGTCGCCTGCCGATACAACCTGCCCCTGCTCCTTCAGCACCGCCAGCTCCGGCTCGTCACGAAGATACAGATGATCTCGAGTTGCAGTACGACACGGACTTCGGTGACGAGCCTATGGAGGTCGACAGCGGGGCGATCATCAAACCCCCACCAATGAAGAAGAGCAGGAAGGCGCATTCTTCCCCCCAGAGAGTTGCTATCGAAAAACCTGCTGCAAGGGGGCGAGGAAAGGGAAAGCTGCAGGGCTCACGACTTGCTCCAACAAAGCTAGATCTGAGCAAGGCGCTGGTAGTTCCTAAGAAGCCCGTACCTCCATCCTCCTTCCAACTAGGCATGCCGTTGGTTGGAGACGACATGCTAGCTTCGATGGGCACCGCTTGCAAGGAGCTACACATGTACTACATGGAAAAATCCAACGTGAGGAAGAATAGAGAAACTGATATAATAGGCGAACACGCAAGAGCGCCATTCCTTGGGCCACCAAATTTTATCGTCATAGACTTCAAGGATCTATTCGACCTCTACAGGCTCCGCTCGGTGGACACAACCCTCCTCAAGTGCTATTCCTTGTAAGAACTCTTGCTCACAAAAATTATTCATCTCAATCCGTGTAACATGCTTATAAGTTCGTTTGTCTTGCGTGTAGGTATAGTTGGAAGTGGTGTCTCAAAAATGCACCGGAAGTTGCCTTCCTTGATCCCCAGGTAGTGAATGTCACAAATCTTCAAGGGGACCGTCAAGGAATGGTAAACTACTTGTTTGACACCTTCTGGGCCCGACAAGACAAGGAGTACATCACGTGCGCCTATAATCAATAGGAAGTGTGTTCCCTAGATACATTGCATTACATGTCTAGCTTTAGTATTAACTTTAAGTATTTTAATGCCGCAGTCGACATTGGATCCTACTGGTAATAACGCCTAAGTGGAGTACGTGCCACTACTTAAACTCCAGGATTGACAAGAAAGCATACGATTGGACCCCGACTCAACTTGCGATAAATGAGGCGTGGGCCCAATATGTGCAAAAGGGAGGCCTTCGGAAGACAGGGCAGGATACACTTATCCATAAGAAGGACTTCCCAGTCAAACAACAAATAGGCGACCAGTGCGGATTCCATGTCTGCTACAACATGCGCCTACTTTGCAAAGAAAAGGTGAAGACTTTGGGTGAATTAGAGGTTTGTGGTCTCATTCATGACATGTCCTAACTTAATTAATGTACATACATATATCTAAAGATCGTTCGACTAATTTTGAAATTTGTACATGTAGGTCAAATTATCAAAGGATCCGGGTAGCAGCTTTCAGGATATTCGTGAGGAGATTGCGGAGTTCATCCTCCACGAAATTATTCACCCTAAAGGAATGTTTAGGGTTAAGATTAAGTGAAAAACAATTTTTAATATTCTATTTGAATTGTCAAACACATGTTACTATGTAATATTATTGTTTATTACATTTATTATCTCTATGTAAATTCTGTCTAGATGAATATTGCAGCTTATGATGCTTACCACTTGACCAATATGCACGTGTCAATATGGATGTTATTTATCTAAAATATATGTGAATGACATTTGTGAATAGGGATGCAGCGATGTATATATGTGAATGGGGATGCTGGGATATATATATATGTGAATGGCATATCTGTTTCTGTTATTTTTTGCAGCGGGCATGGCTAGCACAGGCCTGAGGCTAGCCAAAAAACAATATTTATTTTTTTTGTGGTCATACTCATCGGTGACGGGCTATAAGTTAAAGCCCGATTGAGAATACAGTCATCCGTGACGGGCTGTAAGTTAAGACCCGATTGAGATTGCATTAATCTGTGACGGGCCGTAGTTGGAGCCCGAGTGTGAATAGAAGTCATCTGTGACGGGCTTCTGTTTAGGCCCGTTTGAGAGGATAGACATCCGTGATGGGCGCTAGTTGTAGCCCGATTGAAATAGGTCATCCGTGACGGGCTCTGTTTGACTGGTCGTCTGGGTCAACGCTATCGGTGACGGGCATTAGTTAATGCCCGATTGAGATAACTCCATCCGTAACGGACTTATGCCCGTTTGAGATGATTCCTCACATCAGTGACCTTTACGCTGTGTCGGGCTCCATACCCGACACAGATGTGGGTTGGAGCCCGACACAGATAAGGGTTACCGTTGTAGTGGGAGAAAATTGCATATGTGCCAACGGCTTCGCTAGAATGCCATCGTTAAAATGGGATTCACTCAAATGCCACTCTCAAGCTGTGGGCATTCGCTACAATGCCATTTTCACTCTTTCTTGCACTTGTAAATCATTTTCCATCCATTTAATTTTTCTCGGACCTTTTACCCCTAGATACATCTTCTCTCTTTTCCTCCTCTCCTCACTCTTCTCTCTCCTAGGTGAGGTGACAGTGGTGAGCGAGGGCAAGGTGGCCGCGGCGAGCAGCGAGAGGGCGATGTGGCGTTGGCGAGACGGGAAGAGGATGCCGACAATTCGCACGCCCAGCCCCTACCGGATCCGCCTGCCACAGCCCGAGCACCGCCGTCACTCCTCATCACCATCGAGCCATCGTCGTCCCTCCCCCACCGGATCCAGCCGTCGCAACTCGAGCTATACCGTTGGGCCCGCCGTCTTCCTTCCTCCGCACACCGGCGACACCTCCTCTTCCCTCTGCCGCGTCGGCCGGCGCCTCCACCTCCCTCCTTCCGCACGCCTGCCGACGCTGTCGTCTCCCTCCTTCCGCGCGCCATGGCCGCTTCCCTCCATTGAGCCGGTGCCGGAGCCGCCTCCTTCCTTCCTTCGCGCGCCGGCAACGCCTACACCACCGGGCTCGCTTCCCTCCCTCACGCCGATGACGTCATCACCACTTCTCTCTCGCCCTCTTGCCGCTCGTCGCCGCTACCTTGCCCTCTCTCCGCCAACGCACAGCCTCAGCTCACCGCCGTCACCTCACCTTCTCCCTACGAGTGGAGGAGAGGGAAGAGAGAAGAGAGGAGGAGAGGAGAAGATGTAGCCAGAGGCAAAATGGTCCGAGAAATAATTATTTTGATGAAAAATCTTTTGCAAATGCAGCAAACAACAAAAATGGCATTATAGCGAACACCCACGGTTTGACAGTGGCATTCGAGCGAATCTCATTTTAACAATGGTATTTTAGCGGAGCCGGTTTTTAAGAGTAGCACATATGTAATTTTCTCAAAGTTAAGAGACCTCAGATAGAGGGTACCCATGACCCATAAGCAAAGCCCAGCATGGTAGCCTAATTACATTAGTCCATCTGTGCCCAAGTACATCAGTCCATCCTTGCATCCATGGATGCAAAAAATCAATCCAAAGCTACCAGAAATAAAAAAAAATCCCCTCATCCATCGATCCCAATCCAGATCCAATTGTCGTCCACCGCCTCGCGCCGCCGCTCCCTCGCGTCTCCATCCCAGGGCGACGCTGCTCCCTCCGTACTGTGCTGCTCCCTGCCTTGGCTGTGCGCTTGTCTGCTATGGGCATGGAGGATGGATGAGGAAGAAAGAAGCCTTTTTCTCTGTCATAGTAGGAAGGAAACCTTCAACTGTTCTCTCCTTTTCCTCCTTTGATGATGGGCTCAAACGATCGAAATATTTGACTAAGGATGCATTTGTATCTTGGCTCGCGAGCTTCCAACCGAGCCGAGCTGGTTTTCTAGCTCGTTAGGATAACGAGCCGAGCCGATCTGAGCCGAGCCAGCTCGGTAGATGCAATAGGTTGCTGATGTTGGGTTGCGGGAGGAAGAAGGAGAAGGGAATCTGATTACTTCCTTCCTTCGATTCAGGAATTTCCTTTTCTTCTTCTTTCTTCTATCTGTGGAGTGGAGTAGAGAGGAGAGAGGAAATCTATGGTGTCTCCTCCTCCTCCTTCGCTATCCTCACTCGCAGTCGCAGTTGACAGATCACCGGGGTTCGGCTCGTCGATGTCAGCCTCTTCAAGGTTCTTATCCGAACTCTATCTCCATCCTAATTTTGGATCCCCCACCCCACCAAGTAAATTTAATTTTATTTATTTTCTCATCTCTCAGCTTCACCCCAACTAACTACTAACTTATGTTTCTTTCCTACTTTTGCACAAACTTCAACTTCCCTACCTCAGATTGCTACCCAATTCATTCAAAAGAATTGCATTATGTAAAGAAATGATAATAACATCATATTTTCTACCTAGGTTTAGCCGTGCCCGAGGATTTATTGGATCATATTCATGGGGGATGGACCCTGGACAAACACTATTCTCAACAATTTAAGCTTTGCAACTCTCATCTCTGCTCGCTAACTCCCCTGTTGCATTCTGCACTACAACTTAACCAGTGGCGGATGTAGGATTTTATAGATATGGGTTCGATAAGTTAATCTAATTATAAAATAATAAATTATCTCATTATTATACAATATTATAAAATTATAATGTGAGGACGTCCCAAAGCCTAGGTGGTGCAACGCTTTGAGGCATGTCAGCGCAAAATATCTGGGTGGATGGGGTCTCAAAGAAAGCCCCAAATAAATACGGTAACCATCCAACCTCATCGCAGACCCCGACATGTCTTGAAGAGTGCACTACATAGGCTCTAAGCCATCGGATATGAAATAGAAGACACAACCGCTGGAATAGCCACACCAGTCATCTACGTCATACGCCCGTCAACCACTCGATGGAGGCGACCAAAAGCGTACCCCAGAGACTCGATCTCAACAAAGGCATATTCCCCGGTTATCTCAACCATTTCAAACCTATCCTCAAGTGGGACTAGTCGCCCAGGAATGCAACATAGTCTCACATAAATCATCTCAAGCATGATATCCAAATAATAAGTGGTTCTAAGCAATAAGCATAAATAGTCTTAATAAGGTTCTAAGTAGTACTTGGCGACAAGCCATAAATATTGGTTCATGCAGTAAGCGTGCTACCCAAAAGCCCATAGGCAAACCGACTAGGGTAAATCCCTAGTTAGAACCATCCTGGAAATCTGCAACATCACAAGCTGCATCAAACTCCTCATCCAAACAGTCATTACCTGCAGCGGGGTCTAAGCAAAAACAAGTAAAAGAAAGCAAGAAATTAGTACATTAATCAAATTAATGTACTGGCAAGTCAGAAACAACCCTAACATACTACATGTTGGCCATATTCAAGGATAAGCTGTGTAAAGGTTAATTTGCATAAATGCCAATTTTAGTTCACAACATATTCTGCAACGGAATTTTATAACAATACTATAGAGTAAGTAAAACTTGTAATGTGAATGAATAAATAACACACATCTACCCCTCAAGGTAGATCATCACCACTCGCCATCATCTCATCACCATTCACCGAACTTTACCCAAGTTCACAAACAAAACATTCCAACCATTTTCCAAGTTCACAAGAGTTTATCAAAATCACCAACTATACTCATGACACTTCACCATGCCGCTCATGACCGTGAGAACGGCTAATCGATTAGTTTTAGACTCTGCAGAGTTTGTACAACTTTTAAGCCCACATGATATGGATCGCTCTAGTTTATCCGATACCCGTCGGTATCACCACACTCTACACATTGAGTGTGATCTAGAGGTCATAACGAAACCGTTACATTGTTTATTGTCTAGCCTTGCACCAGCACGATGTGTGTTTTACCCACGCTACTAGCAAGGTAGCGCCACTAGGTAGCGGGCCCACGCTTTAACCTAGCGCCGTAAGGAACCTAGCCCGGAATCCCTCACGAGGCACGACACCGTTGTATTGGACAGACTACTCGCTCAAATCATCACATACCACATGTCATTAATCAATTTCATCATATCACAAACCATAGGAAGTTCCGATAAGTTACCAAAACCCGGTAACCCATACCCTTCGGCCTACCAAGATGCAAGGCTAAACTCTAAACAACTTAATAGGTTGAGGCCAACCCATACTTAGCACATGTGGTTTGTACTGTTTTCATTAGTTGGTGACATAGAGTGGGGTCCTTAATCGACCCGGGCGAACGCTCCTCCTATCGGTGTACAACTACCACCATATGTACACCACTCGCCGCCCAAGTCTAAAAACAAGTTATCTCCATTTTCAATTCACAATACTCACGCATTTAAATTTCTGTCCAGCAACATCAAAGTAACCATTTTCACATATAACATTTATCAAAACGAGTAATTTGCAAGGCGGTAACCGAATATAAGCATATAGCGGCAATATAAGCATAGTATAATCCCAAAGAACACAATAATTGTATTCAAAAGCACTCTATGGTCACAACCAGCAAGGATTCAATATTTCAAGGTGGATTATGCAGCAATTAGGTCATATCTACCATTCCCACATTTATATAATTTTTTTACCAAAATTAATACTAGCTAACGTATGCATGTTTGCAATAAAATCATTTAGCCCAATAAAACATAGGATCAATGTGGTCAAAGGAGGGGCAAACTTGCCTTCGTCTGCAAACTCCTGAACCTGGTCGTCAACAAACTCACCCTCTTCTTCTTCGTTGTATTCTTCCTCTATACAAAATACGCGTATACGATAAATACAAAAATGCATAAAAACCAAAATGCATGAAAATGCATGAAACTTATGCAGTGAGTGTGTGCTGGTCTCAGGTGGTCTCTGGTGAAGGAATTTTTATTTTGTCACTTTTTATTTACAGAGGTATGCATTTTACAATTAAAAAGGTTTAAAAAAAGCTAAGTTTTATTAAGCAACATTTTTGTACAGAAGTGAACAAAATTCCTTTTACAAAGTTACAGAGCATGATTTTAGAAAGTTAACAGAAGTGGTTTCACAATTGTTAGAGCTATGTTCAATTTGTTATGGATTTAACAAGTTCTAGGCAACATTTATGGCAAACCAAAAATAAAGGAAAAGTTTGTACATAAAGTACCCAGTTTTATATTTTTGTAAAATAGTTCACAGCTTTATGGATCTAACAAAACTGGTTTCACAATTTTTGAAGTTAAAATGAATTTTCTACAAATTTTAGAAGTTCTGCTCATTCTCTGCTTTACCAAAATAGAAATAAAATTTCGAAATTTAATTCCAGCCAGGTCCACAGGTCAGTGAAAGGAGATTTGCAAAGAGGCCCTCGGAAGTTGAGGGAATCAACCCGCACTCCTACTGCCACCTAGACAGCAAACTTCATTAAGAGTCCCTATTCTTTTGTTTATTTCCATCAAGGTCCTGCTATAGTAATATGAGTCTTGGCAGTTTTCAGATTGGACCCTAGAGTTGATCAAATTCAAGAAATGAAGTCCCCAGCTAGCTCACATTAGGAGCAGCCATGGCTGAGCTCGATCTACGGCTCACCGGCAGCGATCGGTGGATCGAATCGGTTCGAGCACAAAAGAGAAAATGTAGAGAACGTTCTTGCGCATCCGTGAGTGGTGGTGGTGAGGGAAATGGTGGTCTGTAGCCCATGGAACATGAGCTACAACGGCGGTGTGTCTCGGTATGCCCATGTATGTGCATGCAAAGGCTTGGTTAGTGCAAAAGGGTTAGTGCATGTGCTCTCATATGGTACCAGGGTGCTCACCAAGCAGAGGAACAGAGGCAGCAAGGTCCAGGGAGCGGCGGAGATGGTGGTTGTTGGCAAACGGAGGCAAAACTCCGGCGTCGATGTTGGGTGGTCGGCGGCGAGGTTGGTGACGCCCACCACGTGCTCGACAGATTGCTCCTAGGGAAAAAGGGGTACGGGTGATCTCGGCCTGATGCGTAGGTCACGTTCCATAGGAGGGAAGAGAGAGGGACTCACCGAGGATGCACGGCGACGACGGCTAAGTCGCCGGAGCCGGTGAAGATGGCCGAGCTCTGGGCATTCTGTGTGTGGGGTGTGTTTCCTTGGACTTGGAACGCGATGTAGGGAGTGTGCCGTTGCTTCTGGTGCTTTGGCTTGGGAAATAAGGAACAGTGGAGTGGGGGAGTGAGAGAGAGAGAGGTGACTAGTGCACTCATTGTGTTCCTTGGGCACCCATTGGGCATGGGGGACGGTGGATGCTGTGAGGGGAGAGTGGGAGGCTGTCATGTGGGTCCCAAGGGGTGTGGGGCCCACTGTTAGTGAAGGAAATTCGAAAATAGCCTTGGAGGCTAAGTCAAAGAGCCTGCCAAGGATCTTTGGAGGAGATTCAAGGTGGATTTTGTGCAGCAAGAAACCTGGGCTAGAGATCCTCTTGGTCAGGGGTGATGTGGAGAGTAAATGTGCTGAAGTGGGTTGGGTTAGAAGTCTCTGGTTTAGGTTGGATGGAGTGATGAACATGTGTTGACAGTGTTGGTTAGCAGCAGTTGACACTGCAGTTAACAGCTGATTGGATTTTTGGAGGGAGAGAAGAAAGGGTTAGAGAGTGATCTAGGGTGTGCCACTCCTCAGGGTGTTAGAAGAAAGTTAGTACAAGACTTTGGCTGAAACCGAACTCCAAAAGGAGGTTTCGAAATAAATTTTACAGAGAGAGCAAATTTGAATCTGCTAAGCAGTTTATCAGGATTTTGGAGAAATTAAAGTAGATCACGAGTTAGAAACCTTACTGAAAAATTCTGAAAATTTGTGGGTTGATTTCTGACATATCAAGGTATTTTTGAGAATTTTTCTAGAATTTTTGAATGCATATAATTATCAGATTAATTATTTATGTGACTCTAGGCCTATCATTGCATGTGATGATGAGATGATTAAGATCCAAAACAATTAAAATCACTCCACAACCACATGATGCATTTAAATTAAATTTAGTTCACAGGTTTACAGGCGTGGGTATGTTACATATAGTATGTTCATCGAATATATTTTTATTTATTGTATTAATTTTATATATACAAGAAAACTTAACAGCATATATTATTCTTATCTATATTATATTATTATATATATGTATATAGAAAATTTTATATGTAATTATTCATTTATTGTTTATAAATTAAATAAAATATCATTATTCACACTATTATCGTAAGATCTAAGGTCTATAAGATAACATAAGAAATATGTATTTAACTTAATTATTTTAAAAGCACAATCCCTACACGTTTTCGAAAATAAAATTTCTCTTCCCTTAAAATACTTAAAAATATAAAAAGTATGTAACCATGCATTAGTTCCCTTAAAAAATTGATCCCTCTCTCTTAGAAAACTGTACCCTAAAAAACATCCCTAATGAAATGTAAAAAACCCAAACATAATAAAAATCAGGCTATAAATAAACTAAATCATGTTTTTATCTTTAGATCTCATTGTAATGCATGGGCATGTAACTAGTAAATAGTGAAGGTCACAAGTCATTTCAACAATATAATATATATAGTGCACTATGATTATTGGATTCATAACAAGTGTCAATCTCTAATTTATCCATAAAAATTATAAATATTTATATGATTATATAGCATTCAATATGACTAGGTATGCCTTATGCATAACCCTGATAATTATATTTAGCAAAAAATAGCTTTCCAATTCTTAAAAAACTAGTCAAGTACCTTATATTAATACAATATCATTAACAAAGATAATAATTTTTATTTACTCGTGTGAAAACTTAGATAATATATATTACGGAGCACACACACGAGCTAGCTGTTAATATTCATGTGCAAGGAATAGTGTTGGCTCTAGCTATATTATTGTTGAAAATAAAGAAGAACGAGAAAACATGATGGAACACCGAAAAAAAAGTTTTAGTTTTACATCGTATTACGGCGAAGAACAAATTAAATAGTATTAGTATATTATCAATTAATGGGAGTATATATCACACCATGGTTGTGAGCAACTTTTACCCTCATGTGTGTGGGCTAGTGACTAACCTTCTCTTTTTCTTACCTTCTCTCGAAGTTCTCCTAATTTGTTTAGGTAAGAAATATTTCGTTTGGACTGAAATAAAGAAACAGTTTGATAGATTATTTTTTATCTTTATTCACTTAACTACCTATCTACTATGGGTGCGATATTTTTAGAAAAAAAATCAAATCTTATAATATATAAGTTCATATTTTACTCATTAAATTACATACTTTTATAATATAATTTTCAAATTATACAATGCACTACTCATTTTATGTAGGACAAATATGGAAAAACCATTTATTATCTATTTAATTATGAGAAACAATATTAGTCCAAATTAACATATATGTAAAAAATAAAAAATAAATATGAAAGAATTAGGGGAAATACCAATATAGTTATATACGTACTGATAAGCGATAGTCATCGTATAGAAAGGAGACCACATTCAAATGCTTTACTATTAAGCAAAATTGATGTTATTGTTTTTATTTTTTTACTCAAATCTATCTAACCATAATTAATCAACCCATGTTAACAGAAGTTCATATCATCATGCATCAACATATCATGAGATTATTAGTAGTACCTAAGTAGATCGGCCAACCATACTGTGTAGAGACGATAAAACTGTAGTTGGCTTGGCATAGCACGAGACTATTGGCTAATGGACAACTCATCTTTAATTATGCTAAAGAAAAAAGTAAATTATAGTTTGTACTATATATTCTTAAAAGTTTTCATATTGTATTATCCTTTAACCATTCTCTTCTTTTAACAACAACTAACTCTAGAATTTTGCTTCAACTTGAGCCACCCCATTCTATCCATCTCCAAGTTCGATGGTTCCACTGTCGCTCCACCTCGAAGTTCGGTGATTGCCACCGCTTCACATACTAACTCTCTCTCTCCCCCTTTTTCTTCTTCCCTTCGACAGTTGGATAACCACCAGATCTAGCAAGGAGGATCCCGGATCTAGCATCTCCGTTCTTTGTCGGGTCGGCTCCTGCCTCCCCAAGCCCTTGTAAGCCCGACACCCCCCGACCTCAACGACGACCATGACAATAGAGTGCATGACAGTGGGAAATGAGAAGAGACATGTCGGTGGCTAGAGGGTGTGGCTGCGTATGCGAAGGCAGAGAGGAGGAACGATGGTGGCTCATGGAGAAAGAGGGGTGGTAGCGGTGCGTGGAGCGACAACTAGTAGTTACCGGTGACCTAAGGAGTTTGCTATCAATACAATTCCCGACCGAGTTCGTCACATTTTTTATCTGAGTACTATTGACATGTGGGTCGCCAGTCATTATAAAGAACTAACTAAAGGTTTGTGCATTGCAACTCGTATTATAAGAGATAATAGTAGGTGCAAAAATTACAAGTTTATAACATAGTTGATTGATTAGGCATACAATGTGATATACAGAACAAAAGTATTCACTTGTGATATTGAAAGCAAACTCGACACTACCATTAACATCATTTAATATGTTTCATATTATAAGTCGTTTGATTTTTTTCCTAGTAAAATACTACTATATTTTAGAAAAATATAGTAGTATTTTCAATACAAAACAACATATTATCAAAATATATTCAATTTTAAATTAATGAAAATAATTTAATATTTTAGATATTGCTAAATTTCTCTTTAAACTTGATCAAACTTAAGTAAGAAAAAAAGTCAAACAACATGAAACGGGGAGAGTAGTAAGTGTATAGATATAATAGAGGTGAAACATAGCTACCTTTATAGAGTAGTGAAAAAATTGAGACAAAAGGTGGAGTACTAGAGTGAGAAATTTAACAATATGCCACTCCATATATGTGGTTTTAACATGATACCATCTTCTACAGTATCGTTATAAAGATGTCACTCTACAGAGGACACTCTTTAATAAAATGACAGAGTCTTTTATTTTTAATTTTGTTTATATTCTTTTACCAAACTTCGCACGTGAAATGACCGAAATGCCCCTGCACTATTGTTTACATCCAGAATCGATTCTCTCTCGAGAGAGTTATCTCTATCGGCCGCGCCAGGGGTCGTCGCCGCTCCCGTCGCCCCGTTCGCGCGCCCCCCTCCCGGCGTCGGCTGCCGTCGGCCGTCCGCGCGCCCCCGCCCAGCGTCGGTCGTCCGCTCGCCCCACCCGGCGACGGCTGCAGTTGCCCGTCGGCGTGCCCCCGCCCAGCGTCGGCCGCCGCTCCCTCGCCCAGCCGCCGCTGCCGTCGCCCGGCCGCCGCCGCCCGTCCACCCCATCCCCGGCCCCCCTCCCCCGACACCACCGCCGTCGGCCCGCCGTCCCCACTGCGCCGCCGCCGCTCTCGCGCAAACCACTGCCGCCGCTCCTCCCCATGCCTTCGTCCATGCTCCCCTGCCCCGGCCCCTGCCAGATCTGCTCGGCCTCCTAGATCCACTGTCGCCCCGGCCTCTTTCTCCTCCCAGATAGCAGTCCTCCCAGATAGCAGTGACTAGAAGATTGACAACATGAGCTCGAATGATGTCTCCTTCAGGTAAAATCTTTCATATCGCTGTACATTTTATATTTACATCGAGTTAGATTTCTAACTCGGCTTTTTTCTCTTGTCGATTCAAACGTTTAGGTTGGATTCAGAACGGTCTAGCGTAGAGATGCAGTTGGTTGAATATGGGACAAGTTCAATTTCAGCGGTTTCAGTTCTAGCTTCAGAATGTCTAGATAGTTGTACAAGTGCGCCTTTATGCCTTGAGTATGGGGTGATTTCAGAACCAGCAGCTCCAACTGTTGGTGTAGAACAACAACCGGTTCAGTATGTTGATTGGGATAGCTTGGAGATAGATGAAACGTTAGATGATGAGGGAAGGATTCAGGTCATGAATGATGACCAATTATTTGCACTCCTAGGCCTGAGGGATGAGGAAAGGGCAAAAAAATCGACGCATGCTACTGATTCAAGTAATGGTGTTGAAACCAGTATGCTTATTCTTCCCCTTCCTTCCCTATAAGCTCTTGCTGCAGGGTACATGTGCTTCTGGAACACCTCTTCCCTATAAGCTCTTATTCTTCCCCTTCCTTCCCTGGGCGTAAAAGAAAGAGAAATCTCCCGTCTCGTCTGGTCGTCTCCTTGGTTGCGCCATGACGAGTCTCCATCTGGCGAGCAGAGCAGGGGAGGGGATCCTGGTGAGCATCCACATCCTCTTTCTGATTCATCTCTCTCCCACCAGGACCAGACTACATTTGTCTGGAATTTGCTTGCGTTCGTTAACCCTAGCTTCTCTTCTTTTAGATCTGGAAGAAGCTCTTCTTCTCCTCCTTAATTTCAGAGCCTTAACCTCCCTTAGTACAAGTAGTATTTGTTATCCCAAAAGTTTGGGGGTTCAACTGAACCCCCATGTCCCAAGTTGGATTCGCCCCTGAACTTAACCCATCATAACACTCAAAGCACCCTCCTTTGCCCACTCTACATGCTTAATCCCTGCTCCTGTCCTGTCTTCTCTGCTTCAAAAGTGCTTTTCATCCCCTTGCTAAGGAAAACATGACGATCACTCTTGTCATTTCCGCTGATTTTTTTATTTTTATAAAAAAAATGCACAACTTCAATCCTCCACTGTAGCACATACCACCCAGCCGTGCTGGTCGATTTTGTTATGACCCTACCCCCATTTTCTGTAAAAGCATATGCCCTTATATACATCCTTTAAGCTCTGCTCAACCTTCTATCTTGTACATACTTTTTTGTCTTTTCAGGAACGAGCTGCTCACTATGGTGAAAAAACATTCACATTTGATTGGGTGGACACTTGTTGATGCTGAAGATGATGCATCAGACGTGGGAATGGATGATCGATTCTGGCATGAAATGCTTGATCTTTTCTTCGTGCGTGGTAGGGTTTCAAAGAGGAGGGAAGAGGATGACCTTGTCTTTTTTGTTAATAATAATATGGTAAACTTCCAATCCTGCTCCGTTCCCCCTATTTTAGCTTACGGTGTTATCCTGTATGCTAACTGAGGCTCAATTCTGGTGCAGAAAATGCATGGCTATGGGTTCAATGATAACATGGAAGATCCACCTCCCTTTTTTGTGAGAAGATGGGCTCCTATGGTAAATTAACCAAGACTACCTTCTTCAATTTCGATCATATCAATAAATGCATGCTTCCCTTGTTGGTAATAGCTTCAAGGAAAATTTTCATATGACTTACTCTTTCCTTCCATTTTAGATAATTTTTCTGTAATTTCCTGTTGAGTTATTCACTTTAAAACTGTATTAAGATGAACTGCATCAACCATAACATATTTTTCCGCTCATGTTTTTTTCTATCTAATAGCATTTATTATTCCTTGCACTAGCACTAGTAAGTTTTGTAGTGTATTTATGGTTGCCTGCCACGATTTGATAGACTTGAATTTGGTAATTTGACTTCCATAAGCTAGTGTTTGGTTCATAACATACTTTCTACAGAAAAAAGTTTCTGATATTACATACTAACTCTTGGTTTTTTATTTGTTCTCCTTTGTTTTATGTGGAGCAGCTTGAAAAGATCAGCAATATAAATTCAGCTGGAGTTGATTGGGAGCGATCATTCTATTTGAATTTAATTGCTCACACATCATACACTGTTACAGTTGCAATATGCAGGTACGTTTCTGCCAGTTCTGTCAAGATATCCTAAGTTTTATATCTAGTATTTATACTGAATGATTGGCATGCTGTTATTTATGTTAACAATGAAAATTTTATTTGGTGATCTAGTGATGTGCACATCCTCTCTGGTGTGCAACTTGCTGGTCCCAATCTGTCAGAGTAAAACGTTACCTGTAATTTTGGTCGTTAGTTCTTATCCTTCCTTTGCTGTAATGCAACACAGTTGCCACATGTTGTCTGTACTTGGTGTATGCTTCTATTTCTTGTGGCAGCTGAGAACTGGTCTAGGTTAGTTCATTAACTTGCAAAAAATTGGATCGATGTATTGTATCTTTCAATATTACTTTGGACTTCGGCCTGGCATCACAGGGAAGGGGGGGGTCTCACAGATGTTTGGGTTCCAACAATAACTATTGTCATGCAACCTGAGACTGAGAGCTCTTGTTGTGCCATCTTTACCTCCTTAGTTATCTCTTGCAAAGTTACAATTATGTAATTGTTTCTTACAATCTGCTGTATAGTGTCGGTGATCTTCGCAGCCGTGCAGAGAAAAGCAAACCATTATCACCAGTTTATAAGGTACTGTACAAGTAAGCATTTCATGGCACTCCATCATTTACCAGTAAATCTTATTACATAGGTGCACAGACTTGTGTTGTGTAATGTTGAGCTTTGTGTAATGACTACTTAGAATTCACTATGATTAATAGTTTCAGAACATTCCACAATTTCTGCTGTTCAATGACTGTAGAAAGTTTCATTATATCATGGATGCCTGCGGAAAATTGGATTTTCTTATAACTGACTTTATCCAGTTATATCATGATGCCTTAGACTTGTTAATAGAAGTACAAAATTAATACAAGTTTCAAGCCTAACAACTTAGAGGTCTATATCCCAAAATGTTGTAGTTTGAAACTAGCTGTTATTATTGCTTTATTTTCTGTCAATCTGGACAGCAGTTGCAGAGCACTTTTAAACCAGACCTGGTCGCATGGCCATTTCACCGGTTTTCCTATAGGAACACTGATCGATGATGGCAACATTTTATTTTTTTTTGACAAAATGATTTGGAAAACTGACAGTTATTTGAGTTGTTTACGACCTAATATAACCTAATATTATTTCTTACGCCCAACAGTAGGCCTAGTCCACTTGATTCCTTCCCACAGTTTGAAGGCAAGGGGGTTTCAGTTCAAATCTCCATGTTAACAATTCCTTTAAATTTTGTTTTTTCCTGTTTTGGGGCTAAACAATCCAGATTGTGAACAAGACTGGAACATGCTTCTGTTGAGGCACTTCTCATTTCTAAAGTGTACAGCTGGGGTTTCTTTTCTTCCAAGTCTTGGGTCAAAATGAGCCTGACTCTAGCTGTCCATTTTATTTAACTTGACTTCTATATTTCATTGTTGCAATACTAGTTACCCTAGCTAAAGTTAAACATGTTTTCGGTATTAAGTAATTCTGTCTTAAACTCGTTGTCTTATTAAAACAGGTCACAAAAACTGTGTATGCATCCCCAAGTCGTGTAAATTTTCATCTTGATCGAAGAAAGGTATTTTTTCATGGCATTTTAAGATTTCTTTTGAAAGAGATGATGTTTTAGTAAAAATTCCTGTATCTTTGGACAGGCTGTGGAAACTGTACCTGCATATCCCAATATTTGTTTCTCAGTTGATGACTTCGATGATACCTTTGATGCTGTTGTAAGTTCCCATTTCTCAGTATTCTAGCATATTGTTCATATGGATGTATCTATGATATTGCATCGCTTTTGTCATCTTTATGAAATGAACCTAAAGAGTAATGTGATCATCTAAATTTGAGCAGGTTTTGTCAGACCCTGAACATTGCTATTGTGTGATTCTCAATGCACATGATGGGGCAGCTTTTCCTGAAGACACTGAATCGAAGAATGTGAGCTCAAATCTACTAAGCACTGGAAGCAACCAAGAAAAACCACCAAAGGTCCTCTTCCCTCAAATCTACCAAAACTCTCTCTCTCTCAGAATTCAACATTCAGTAAATTCTCCCTGCGTCTCAAAATATAGGAGCATTCTGATTTTGTCCCAAAATATTTCGCCACCTACTCCCTCATCTCAACCAATCAGAGTCCTCTCATTAAATTTGTTCACTTACATCATCTCAACCACAACTATCCTCCATTTAATTCCATGTATTTCCTTAATACCTGTGCAACACTCTAAAAGTGGCTATATTTTGGGACGTAGGGAATATATTCTTTATCACTGTTGCAATTAAAGATCAGAAGTTTTAATTTGTTTTTGAAAGAGTTATGTATAGTTAATCTGCAGTAATTTCTTGTTTTAATTAGTAATGAATGCCAAATCCATCTTATCTGTAAAACTTTGATCATGTATTTAAAATCGTAGGATATATCTTGTAGTTAAACTTTTGTTGTTGACAACTGAGAAATTATTGTGTTCACAACTCACTACAGTTTGAGAGTTCAGACCCCGTATTATCAGTGTCACAATAAGTAATATCCATTTTGCACCTCAACCTTTTGTGCTGCTATAGATATAATATTTTTTATGCTGTGGATGGATTGTTCAGTTATGCCACATCTTTCACTATGCTCCTTCTGATTATTATAATCTAAAGTAGATACGTCGTGATTCTCTGCCTACTGGCATCACTCTTGCTTATAGAACATGGTTACACTTTAGCAGATATCTGCTTCTGCAACACAACTGTATGAGGTATATGTCATAGTTCATTTCTCACCTACATTGCGCTTACTGTGATTATTGCAGAGAACTCTCTTCTCAGGCTACGTTAGCTACCAAAACGTTCGAGAAGCCTACAATGGTGAGTCCATCCATCTACTTATCTCCAAGGAAACTATTGTTCAGATGGTCTTATAAAGTGATTATGTCCTTTCAACTTTATCTGCCTGGAAACTATTGTCATGTGGTCCTATTAAGTATTAGTATTTCTTTCATTTCTTTCTTCCATAGCTAAACTTAATAGAATCATGTGTTTGATGACACTGTTTTTAACTGCATCAACACTTTGCTCAACTAGAGGATTTCCTCTTTAAAAAAAATTAGTAGGTACTTACCATTTCATTCCTTCTAGGTTTACATTTCCTGATATGTACTCTGTTATAGCTGGCAGATCACAATTTGGGAGCTTATTCTCACTCGGGCATGACCAAACTAAACTTGATAAACTTTATATGAGGGGCCCTGAAGGACGTGGGGAAGTTGAAGTAGCTGTTTCTGGAATTGCAGGTCAGTTATGTTTAGTCTAAGTAGTGATTTACTGTGTGGGCTGACTCTGGAATATGTTTCACAAGCCTTCAAATTATCTCGCTGTTACATAGTGTTACCGGGACACGCATGTCAGGAAAAAATTTGCCGCGTCGACGCGTATATGCATGTCGACTCGTGTCCGACTCGGGACGACACGTATCCGACGCTGGTTGGCGAGTCCAAATATGGGAGAGATGAGTTTGCAGGTGGCAGGGGCTCTGCAGCCGCTGCAGGGTAGAGAAAACTAGTACTACTAGTAGTACTACGTACTCCAGTAGGGAAGATGACTTGCTGTAGGAGCTGGGAAAGAGAGTCAAAGTTGCAGCTTTTTCAGGCTTTGGAAGAGGGAGAAACGCAGGCTAGAGAGGAGAGTATCTATAGACTATGGGGTTGTTTAGATGGGGCTAAAACTTTTTAGCTCATGTTACATCGGATGTTTGGACGCTAATTTGGAGTATTAAACATAGACTAATAAAAAAACTAATTTCATAAATGAGAGCTAATCTGCGAGACGAATTTTTTAAGCCTAATTAATCCACAATTAACACATGTTTACTGTAGCATCACATAGGCTAATCATGGATTAATTAGCCTCAATAGATTCGTCTCGTAAATTAGTTCAGGTTATGAAATAGGTTTTATTTTTAGTCTACATTTAATACTTCTAATTAGTGTACAAACATTCGATGTGACAGGGACTCCCTGTAAGCAAACAGGGCCAGCATGCACCATTTTTCTTCTTTTTGCAATACGTCACTGTTCAGAGGCACAAGATACAAAGCAATGGGATCTTTTGTGCACAAGACTACTGATATTAAAGTTTTAAGTGTTTGACCAACTATGGTGTTGGTATTTGGTATTATTGTACAATAAATTTAATAAAAAGATTATATATATTAGACGAGTCCCCAATCCTGTTTTTTAGAATATGCCGAGTCGGACACCCGAGTCCGAGTCAGACTCCGACTCCCGAGTCCCGGTAACACTTACATGCATTTACTGTAATGAGTAGGATTTGGGGCTTTCAGATAAAATCATGATGCACATCTGACTATGGTAAACTACTGTCCTATCTTTATTACTGTTGATTGCTCTACCAGTTGCCACTTTTTGTTGCAATGTGTTTGCATTTAGCATTTGCTGTCTTCAACGATAACAATATTAAAAGTGCTTCCAAATATCCTTTCTGTACAACCCCCAACATGCACATTCATGCCTTGGATTACTGTAGCTCTGATGATGCAAGTTGTTGATCCGTCAAACTCTTGACATGGAAATGATTGTCTTTTATTAGATCAGAGCCATGAGAGATCAAAGAAAGATCCAGGAGATAGCTTTCGAGTCTTTGTTCATAGGGCAGCTTCTGCTGCATCAAAGCTGGCAAAGCATGCCTACGAAGCTGCATCTACCAACAAACGATTTGATGATGAGCTTCTGCCTCTGAAATGTTGCTTGATGTCGGTATCTCTTCCTTGGGACTACATTGCACATGACCTGCTGCACAAGGTGAAATCCATCACTCCTTGCAAATGATATGATTGTTTTGATGTCTAAAATTGTTTCTTTAAACCAAAATGTCTAAAGTTGTTGATTACTAGTTTCATTTTCCTGCTTATTTTTTAGTCACAGATTACGGAGTATTGGCTGTTGTCAAACAATATAGTCCATGTGTAAAGTTGTTGATAACTAGTTCCATTTTCTTGGTTATTTTTATTTCTCGCAATTATCGAGTATTGGCTGTCAAACAATATCGTCTATGTGCTTTGATGAAATTAATTTGGTTATGTTATCAACGTCAATATTTTGTATGAAATGTTAGTCCATACATCTAGAGGATGTTTTCATGGACATCCTTCATTTTCATGGTTCCATGTGTGGAATATATGTAGACCTTCAAAACATAAGTTATATTGGCTGAATGATAAGTGGGTTAGTTGCTTCTCAATGTTGAATGCAATCCACTTGACAGTAGTTCAAGTTGATTATATTTAGCTTACGATATGATCATGCTATGTAACAGGAAACCCCTCCGCTGGACCTATGAGAGACTGCGAATTCCCGTTGTGCACCACAAGGAATGATCTATGTGCGTGATTGTAGGAAAGTTTGTGGTTAGCTGTCTCTTGGGCTCGATATAGTGTAAGAAAAGAGTGAGCAGAGAAGCAGTGCTGCGATGTACATGTGTACTTTAAAACAGACTAAAACTTAGTAGAGTTTTCATGTATTTTTTTCTTTTTGTTTTTAGAGTTTTTATGTGTCTTTGTACAATGTTGAAAGTAGACGATGAAATAATGTAAATATTCTTTTTTTCTTCTTGTCATAATGAAGACTACTCACTGTTGCTATCTTTTTCTGTTTTGCTCTCGCGTACATGCAAAGATGCGAATGCCTGTACTGTTAACTCAGCAAACCTTCAACTGCATCATAGATTTTTTAGTCTCCGGTTGGTTGTCGCATCTTGTACTGATAGTGATAGCTACAGGCCAGATTTGCTTAGAACTGGAGACCCTTGAATATTTTTCATCCTAGTGATGACTGGGGTTGCATGATGCCGTGTTGAATTGTGCGCACCGATACAGCATGACCATGGACATGGAAGAGTTGGATGCAGTCATTTACCCTGAAAACCCGTGCCTGAATTGTTTGTTTGATTGGATGTAGGCTGTCGTTTACTCGCTCGGTTTCAAAAAAAAAAAAAAATCTAGAATTGGATGTGATACATCTATGTGTCACATCCAGTTAGAGGTTGTTTTTTTACAGAGGGAGTAATAAAGTTCCTTCCTTGTATCTTGGGCAAGGAGCAGCTGCCAGTAGCTACGCTTTTCGTCCCATGAAAAACAAACATTGAATATAACAAAAAGATACATTACTATTTAGAGCTGTAGGATGTATCTTATCTTACTGGATTTGTTCTTTTTAATAAGACGGAGGAGTAATTAATTTTAAGTGATCGACAAGTACTAATATTATTTTTCTGTATATTTCTTGTTGTGACTTGTGAGACCTGTCCACGTTGTTTCCTACTGGAGTATTTTCCTCATTTTCTTTGTTTTTTCAATATAATTACCTTGTTCTCGACCAAGTCATGGCATGGGTTTAACCAAGTCATGCCACGCTAGCTAATACCTAACTCTTAACTTATAACAAATAACAAGTACTCCTTTAGCTCAAAAATAAGATCATTTTTGTTCTTTCTGATTTTTGTAAAAATTAATTTATTTTTGAGTGATCACCGAATTAGAGTTATTGAAAATAGGGATAAATACATTAAAGGGATCCTGCTGAATTTTTTTTGTTTTATCCGCCGAATTTCTAGCAAAGAACATGACGGATACATGTGGCATATCTCACTGCATGGGGAAAAAGTAAAAGAACTACTTACTTAGAAGTTTGTATATGAGGTCTTTGATATTCAATGTCAAATTCAGCAAAATCTATCTTCGAGCGTTCGACAAATTCAGAGAATGCAAAGATAAAGTTCCTGATCTGCACATAATACATGTGCCGCTGAGTTTAAGAAAACAAAAAAAAATTGGGATGCTAAACTTCACAAGATACATGTCAAAAAATTAATAAAACAACACATACAAATATTAGATAACGGAAAAAAATATGTACTGCTAGTAGTCATTCGAACATCTGCAATATATAAACTAGCATATAACACTTTACTACCTATAGTTTATTTTTTTGGATTGATGTAAAGTTTAAGATGATCAATAGTTCAGTATATGATGCAAATGCAAATTTGCAATTTGAAGTGGATATATATATTGTAAAGTGCAAAACAGATGGAGAAAATGTATTGGTTGCTATAAGTTGTAAAAGTAGTGTTATGGACATAATGTATTTTCACTCCATGATAGTAAACACAGCACTGTACACACAAAATAAAAAAGAAAAAGATGGCAAGGGGGACTAACAATATTAGCCTTGATTGCTCTATGAAAAGTATGGTCTTCTGTGTGTAATGAATCAATGAAAACAAATTTCTTGTCCTTCATGTTGGCAATGAACAAAAACCAGTGATCTTCATGTATAATAGGGAATTGAGTCTGCAGAAAATAATCAAATATATAATGTATACTGAATCTGAACTGTTAAATAGGATAAAAACTGGTTTAAGATGTTGAACAATTCACTATATTGCAAACAAATTATGAAACTAGGGAAAAAAACATACCATTTCAGAAGATTGGAGTGTTTTGACTCCGTGAGCAGACCTAAAAGCATGCTCAACTTTGCAACATTTGAACTCATTATGACTGATGAGGAGTTGTCCCTAACATAAAAACATTATACATACAAACAAATTAGGCAAATGAGGGATGTGTAGTAAATAAAATCACTAAGAACAGATGTGTAGGGGCAGAGGGGGGAAGCGGTTGTAAAAAACCACCATAATTAGAAAATGAAAAAATAGCTTACTCCAACTTTGTTGAAGAAATAGTGTTTCTTCGACCTAGAAGGGTGATGATCCAGAAAAAGGAGCCGACAGAAAGAATTAATTACAAAATTTTGAACTTCTCCATCAGGCTTTAGAGATTGCCCAAGACAAGAAAATCTGACGTGTGGGAATTCATCCTCAGTCAATCTGATAGCTTTCAAACTACAAAAAATTAAAAAAATAAAAAGAAATTCAGAACATTTGAACTTGAAGAAAATAATTTTTTTTTAACAAAACAAAGATAAAAGCACCTGCCACAATGTCCAGTTGACATTGATATAACAGAATCATAATAGGCCTTATCAACTATTGAAACAAAGAATTGATTGTTGCCACTAACATAGGGAAATGTTGTGAATTTACTACCAACTACCTGCCTCCTTTTCCTGTGAGCTGCCAACTTGCATGTTGACGATCCAGTTTCACCCCTACTGTTTGCGTCATGATGGACATTTGGGTCTAGAGGTTGAAGAATGCAATTATGTGTCATGTAAAAGGGACCAACTTCAGCGCTTGTACGATTACTGATAAGATTGCCATAGTTCCCTTGGGATCTCCTCTGGTTGTAAATCCTTTCAGCTTCGATGCACACGTCAATGCATTTCATGTCATAGCTTTCACTGGATAATACTGATGCCTCAGGTGTGACCTATGAAAAACAAAAAAGAGCTGTTGTGATAAGAAAAAGATGGCATTATCCTAATCACCCAAGTATTAGCTAATAAATTGAATACAAAATTTACAAAGCTAAAACTATATCCTACTCTAGTAAATGCTACCAGGTTCAGATTTGAATAAATGTTAACATGTTTTGCTAGATGACAAAAACTGAACCGAACCGACTATTGTAATTAAAAAAAATTGAACGTTGTTATTACCAGGTCGATAAATTTTTGGTTGTGGATACGACAGCAATAGGAGTCCCCGTTATTTTCTGAATCGGAGGGGATTTAATGGTGCAATGTGTTCCCTGCACTGAGAGACATAAATAACAAACAACAAGCAAATGTCAGTATTATCATCTGATGAGAGCATATGAGATAAATTATTCAAAGAGGGTAGAAAAAATGGTTTAGAAAAAAGATTTCCTTATGGCATACCTCAGGATGCAAATCATCCTTGTTTTGGGTAGGTACTGTGTTATTACAAACTTGTGGGACTGGTTTGCAATTGTTTTCAGGTTGTGGAGGGGCTTGTTCATTATCCTCTTCGATGTCTAAATAATCAAGACCCAGTGAGAAAGATGGGGCTTCCAGTGAGGCCAAATTGTTTGGTATGAAGTGACCTATACACTGGATATCTGGAGATTTGTTGCCTTCAGCTAGGAATGAGTCCCCTTCAAAAGAATTTTCGTATGAGCATACTTTCTCAAGAGATGAGCATAATAAAAAAACAAATTTGTGTGCTTTCTATGTAGAACTCAATGGTCATTACAATTAGCATAATAGAAGAAATTCCAAATTCCTATGGACACACAGGTATGAAGAAAAGCGGCATTCCCTTATCCAGAAAAGAACTGAACCTTTCTCTTTTCCAGAACTGAACCATTCCCTTATCCAGAAAAGAAGAGACAAAAAGGAACTGAACCAGCCACTTTAACAGAAAATTAACAAAACAAAGCATCCATGATTCAGGAGACTGAAAAAAATGATATGATACTGTCCCATAGATAAAAAAAATGACATGATTGACATGAACCCTCATATAAAGCACACAAGTTTTAGGAAGCGTTCGGAATTTTCCTGCGGACACCAAGTGTGTGCCATCTAACTGAATTCTGAATGGAACACTTAATCTCAACCATTTCAGAATTCAATCCAAAAAACAAAGGATACGAATGGGACCAAAAAAATAGCAAAGGTCCCAAAAAAAAGCCTCATGCTTGGACACTGTTAGCCTAGAGATGGACAAATATATCAGTCCATAACATCTCAATAGCCCTCTCTCTTTCTCTCTCTATCTCTATTCATATTCAGAACATCAACAAAATAAAAACAAAACCACTCGGAAACTTGCTGACTAAACTAGTCATTTTCAATGGGAATATATGAAAATCTCTCTAGTAGCTTAAAGAACTAAACCTGAACTGTATTGACAAAATAGATTTTTAGAAACCAAGACAAGCAGATGATTCCACATGTAACTCATTTCGGGACTTGCCGTTTACAGGTGCTCGATCAAACATAGGTTTTGACATTGCAAAACCTGTGGATGTTTGATTCATTACTAATAGAATTTATACTCTTGTAACAAAAAAAATACGTACAACATGGAGATACATTGCAAGTTTTCAAAGTTTTCAGATTAGTTAATTTTGATTGTAAGCAAAAGAACACAAAAAACAGTGCTGATAAAATCTAAAAACCGTACCGATTGGTGGTGGGGCTGTGGGAGTTATTACATTAATTTTCTGTCTTTGAGTGCAATCCACAAAAAACTCTGCAGCCGGATTTGAAAAATGATGAATAAGTGAAATAAATTATAAAATTAATACAACTACATTGTTAATAGAAATGGCAAACCCATGCCAACATGAACCCGTGCAGTTGGTTCATATGTATACAGCCCACAAGGTTTCAATTAGAGAATAGTTACTGATCACAGAATAATAAGCATGGACAAAATATTATGACATGTGGATTAATGTGCAATGATTTACATTTAAGAGGATATCAAGGACACAAAAATGGAAAAAATAAGAATATAAACATACTTCAAAAAAGATTTAAAAAACTGTATTGTGCACAAAATAGTTTGGTTGAACAAAATAGCTAATCTTGTAAATCAGGAGGTGACTCAAGCTGATTTGATTTGGCTGCTTGTTGATGCATAGAACTTTGATGACCAGCAGATTGGGACTTGTCATAAATAGGTGAAGTATCACACCTAGGTTTGGATCTTGCAGATTCTGTGGACATTGAATTAAAAATATAATTTGTCAACCCCCACTATAGACCAAAAAAAATAGCTGCTAATGGATTACAATACCACAAATTGGACATTTACTAAAATATACATAGTGGGAATACAAAAATAAAGTTGCGTAAACGCATAAAGTTTCAATTAGAAACTATGACCCTCTTCTTTCACTACTAAGATCTGAATTGAAAATTTAAAGATATTTTACTAAATAGAAAAACTGAGAAATTTATCTATGGCTAGTAAGTGAACAAAAAGATAATGTGTTGCATTTAATTTTCTGGTCAAAAGTGCAGGGTTCTGTGCCTAGCAAAAAAAAATGGCAAGCTGTTATTACTCAAGGTATTTGAAAAATTAACTATTGTTTAAGTTAGCAAATTGCAAACTGAAAACAAAATGATAATAGACTAGAATTTGTGGAAGAAGATATCTTTTGTGTTGTTCTATCATCAATTGAGGGTGATGTTCTGTGAGCCAGAGCTAGTCACTTTTACTGTTGATTCATCATATTGAATTTTTGATTCTGACTGAGAACATTTCACGCTGTTGTGGTTGGATATATCTTCGCCTTCTTTTACATTAGCTTCATCTTTGACAGGGCTTGCTTTAGGGTCCATTCTTCTTTTGAAAGGAATTAGCTTGACAAACACATTAGCTAGATCCTTGATGCTTGAGGTAAATCTTCTCGAATTTTCTTCGTGGAAATGGTCTGGTGCAGAAACTATCTCATTCCTCATCTAACAAAAGGTAACAAAAAAAATTTAAAACAAGTGAATATTGCTACAAAAATAAGGGGTACAGAACATATTACTTTCATATAACATTTAAAATAAGAAATCAAAACTACTATAAAAATTACACGTTTACCATGTCACATGATAGAGAATGAGTATGATGTTCAAGGATGGATTTACTGCTCCGTGATCTACTGATTCAACGAGAACAACACTGGATTTCTGGTACACAAAAAAAATAAAAAAAAGTTGTTGTTCACCATGATAACCTAAAAAATTACTTAACTGGAGATGTGGTTAAATAAATTTTATTTGCAAATCAAAAGTATAAAAACAAAATAAAAATGAGTGCACCTGATCAGTGCTTGATATTAGAGAAAGAACAATCATGCAATTAGAAAAAAAAACACAAAAAAAAACATTTTATATATTAATACTATGTTCTGAAACAAGAAAGAAAAGGAACCTTGGCATTTACCATGGATTCTTTCAGCTGACGATACTTCCTTTTCAATGATTTTAACTTCTGCATTGAAAAAAACATAGAATAATTAAACGAAAAAACTGAAAAATTATAATGATTATAAATAAAAATAAATATCATACAAATGTAAGGTGCAAAAACTGCATATACTCTTTTCAGGACAAGAACATCATCGCAATCTGTTCCACTTGATGTATTTTCACTAGGTTCTCCTTCATTACAAGTCGACAAGAAATCCTGAAAACAAAAAAAAATGTTAGATGTGAACATTTTTAGACATAACTATCTATTTCACATAGAGGTCGTCAAAAAAAAGCATTATTCCACCATGTGTAATATGTGTGACAAAGTAAAATGACTAAGGGCTAAACCATAAAAAAAGGGATTTGCTACTGAAAAACAAGACACCAAAACTCAATAAACTGATTTATCTACCAACTTCAACAGCATATGGACACCAATATAACAACAATCGTTAGCAAATATCTTGCTCCGCACATGCGACACGACAGAGATGAAAAACACAAAGCATGACAAACATTACATATAATTATTTCACACGAAAACTATATATAAAATTCATGTATTCATGCTCGTGAACACAAGTTACAAGCATGATTCTTCAGATTATCCCATTTATCTCTGAAACGGAATGCTACATATGCAGAAGAATGCAACACATCGTGACATTGTGACATGCTGAAGAATCCACATCCATATCTTAAGCGAATTGCTTCAGATCCAGAAGAATTCAGATGCATGCAGGGGTAGGGTCAAACAGACAAAAGGATCAATTTGCAACATCTCTGAAACTTTATCTGATCAGTTAGCAAATGTGCAGGGAGTTGGATCGGTTTGCAACAAAGAAGGATAAGTTATGTTGAGAACTGAACCAAACAACTGATGATCAGTTGGTCATCAGTACTAATCAATCCATACATCTATGAAACGAAAATGCAGCATTCAGATAAAATTGCAATAGATGCTTTCCCTTCTCTATTCAGTTCACACCAGAATTCAGGCAAACCGCAAAACCATAACAAATTCATGAACAAGAAACCATCCCCGATCAGTTTGAGCACTGAGAAATGTCGCTAATCTGCAACCAAACTCTTGGATTGGAATCCCACAAACGAATTGAACCACATGCCAACAAGTAGACCGAGTAGTCTAACTGCATGAAAACCGAGCAGAAACAGCAAACAGTTCAGGACAAAAATGTACAGTTCGCACAGCACCAATCCATGCATCTCTGAACAAAAATGCAGCATTCCGATAAAATTACAACGATGTGTTTCTCCCTCCTGAATTAAATTCGCACCTGAATCCAAGCAAAACGCAACACAAACTTGCACCTGATAAAAATTGTGTGAGCAGGTTCAAACAAAACTGACTAGTGACAAAACTGTGTAACCGTTTCTGAAAAACAAATGACAAAACCTATTTCTCTATAGGTTGGGAGAAAAACTCAAGCAAGCATGTTTTTCCACCAATTCAAGTTCAGATGGGTGGTCTGTATGATTGAGAAATGACCCAATGGTAAGCATGTTTATTCACTGCAAACTGATCTGCTATACATAAAAATATTTAAATCTAATAAATCCTGTTCAGGTAAAAACTAAACTTCGTGTATGCTATAACTATTGGATTTTTGAATTAGCTATCCCCACAAACAGATTGGATGAATTTCCTAACAATACTGTAAGCCCATGAGTGCAGTGTAACATACATGAAAAACGTATTTCACAGATAATAAAATCCACTTGACAATATCACACCACATGCATGCCACTTGAGGATATCACACCACATGCTTAGTTTTGGGTCAGACAACACTAAGCACAAATCAAAAAAA
Source organism: Oryza punctata (assembly GCA_000573905.2). Classification (NCBI taxonomy): domain Eukaryota; kingdom Viridiplantae; phylum Streptophyta; class Magnoliopsida; order Poales; family Poaceae; genus Oryza; species Oryza punctata. Next base: position 17,810,492 of record CM002496.2, read on the forward strand.
AAACAGTGCCCCTATAAGATACACCATGGATTTTGCACGGGGGAGACCGAGAGTTAGCCCCATAAACAGATCTGATTCACACATGAATTATTTCGAATACAATAACCAAAACTAACACAAATACACAAAACACACAAAATCCATGCAGCCTTAAAAAAAATGCCAAAAAAGCCATACTCGCTCACCTTGGAGGCTGATTTGCCCTCATAGTTGACTGCTAGTTCACGGATCAGAGGTCCAACTGCTAGATCCGGTGCATGGTTGGTCGCCTCACCCGCCGGAGAGAGAACCACCATGGCCGCATCAGTGCCACGCGTGAAGTGCTCCTTCAGGGGCTCGCTGATGGACGTGGCTACCTCGCGGACAAACTTGAGAGAAGCCATCTCCCGTCGCCGTCACCCCGGAAACTTCGCCGCTTCACGGTCCAAGTAGCCCGCCCCTCTTTCACCCCTCCGCCTCGACAGCGCTGAGGTGCGCACGAAAAGCTTGGGAGAGCCGACTGCCGACAGGAATCCTTCACGGCGGAGTTGCGGCGATAGCCGCTGAGAACTCTGCTTCTATCTCCTCTCGCCTCTCGAACGAGTGGAAGAGAATGGAGGAGAGAAAGGATAGATGTGGATTCCTTTTTTGAAACAGTGCACGGGCGCATGTATGGCTGCCGTAATGCCGTGTGTTGGGCTGGGTGTGTTGTGTTGCATGGGCCGTGGGAACAGCCCACAGAGAGGGACAGATGGATTGGGCCAAATTGTGCTGCATGGGACACGTGAAGAGATGGGTTGATTCCACGAATCTTGGGCAGAAATCGAACGGACAAAAATTCAGCTGACAACTAAAAAATTTTCAGCAGGCAGCCAGTTAGCAATTCCCAATTTTAACGGGTAACGTATTTTTTTTTAACAAGGTAACAAGAGTTCACTTACAAATCTTTGAGTGACCTTATGAAATGGACGTAGCATATGGAGTGATTTTTTTACTTAACATATGAAGTGATCTTTTTTACTTAACATATCTGTTGGAGCCCTAATAAAGTGGACATAGTGTACAGTAATTTTTTTACTTACGGAATAATTTTGTTAACTATAGCAATTAGATAGGAGCGGAGGGATTTTTTTACTCCTAACTATGGAAAAGGGATATCAAGTTTTGGAAACAGGAAATCCGGTCGGGGTTAGCTACCTCTCGTGAAAAAAAAATAAACGGAAAATCAGGGAAGGATGCATGGAGCTAAATAGAATACGGAAATAACGGATGGGGCTATCCCTGTTCGATAGGACGAGGTAGGCGAGAAAATTAGACAGGTGAGGTAGTGATTTTTTTTACTCAGAATTCAACACGATCAGGTAGTAATTTTTACCTTGTTACGGAAGGGGTGAGCAAGGCGTTTGCGGGGATGGCAACAGGGAAAGCTGAGCAAGAGGATGCGGGATGGGAGAAAAACGGAAAATCCGGAGGAGGGAAGCGATCTGAGACGCGCTATTAGATCCGTAGCGCGCGCGCTACGCGGTATATATATATATATATATATATAGACACACACACACAAACACTCTGATGTTTGAATCACACTGAAACTCTGAAACTGAACCCACTCTATAATAATCTGTATCCTTCAGCATATCATCCAAACAAGTTGATCTTCAGCAACAACGCATCATCTCGGGCATTCTCTGCTGCGATAATTTCAGCCCCTTCAATGACAATACTGGCGGTACCAGCAGCACCTGGAGAACCCGACAACGCCATCATCAGCGGTGCCACGGCTATGGAGCCACCAGAGAAGGTTGGTCAGGGAGTTGCCGTCGTCGTGCCCCGTCAGCGCCCTCGTCTTCTGCAACGCCGATTCCTTGTCGTAGATCCCCTCCAGGGCGTACACAAAGCCCTTCCACCCTTCTCCGACACCCTCCCTCGACAATGCCGGCATTGTCCAGTCCACTAGCTCCTTGACGAAGCCGATGTCCGGGAACAGCGCCTCGCTGATCGGCAGCACCGGCAGAAGCTGGATCCCCAGCCTGCATTCCTTCCACTCCGGTGGAGCGAACCAGAGTCCACTGTCCCTCTTGTTCGCCCACAGGACGCCGACGACACGGTTGTTGCCGGTGAAATCGTCTTCGTAGATGGTGTCACCTTCACGGACATGCCACCATGTCTGCGCTGCAAGCATCTCGAACGCGGCCAATGTCGCGCCGATGGAGACTAGGTGAGTATCCCCATAGCTCAATCCGAGAAGCGCAGCAGAGTAGTACGCGTTCACGGCCTCGCTGGTGCTCTCCTGGTTGCGCCCATCGGCAAACTCCGTCAGACCTCCGGCCCAGGAATGGAGCTTCCAGAGATCAAACATCCTCAATCTTGTGTAGCTTGCGCCGTGTTTCCGCGACAATGTCATGAAATCTGCAACCATGGAGTATGCCTGGGGCATGTACTTCCTCCCCCAGGAGGGGTCAATCTTGGCAAGCACAGCAATGGCGTACAAGAAGTACCCCAAATGGTAGTGGTGATCATTGTAAATGCCAAAGCCGAAATCGGCGCCGGTGTCCTTGGATCCCTGCGATGTGACAAGGCCACCCCATTTGGGTTCATAGAGGAATCCATTGCCCTGGAAGCTGCCGTCCAGCCATGGCGTGACGGTGGCCTTCAAGAATCGCTGCACCGCCGGGATGACGTCAGGGCAGCCAACCTCCTCGGCGATCAAGGCGAACCTCGCCGCCCTGGCGATCGCCTTGCCGTAGAAGTAGGAGGAGGAGGTTGTGATGGGGCTGGAAGCAAGGGCGTCCACATCCTTGCGCAGCGCGGCGGCGACCTCGCCCACACCATCGTCGCTGATGCCCCGCGTCGAGTGCCATGTGGGGGACACCGGATCAGTCCGGAGAACCCAAGAATCGCCGACGACGCCGACCATGTCGCCGTCGATACTCCGGTACCTGAAATCGTCGAGGACCCGAACGCCGCAATCCTCGGAGAGGAGCCGGAGGTGGAGGGGATGGGCGAGCATGAGGAGGTCTCCCCACCCTTGCTTGCGCCAGGTGTACTCGACGCAGAAGGGGCGGTTCAGCGAGGCCTCGCCGGCAGTGGGGAAGCACCGGCTGTACTGATCAAGAACCGCCTCCATGGACGGGTCCGGCAGGTAGGCGACCCGGATGACGCCGGAGAAGCCCGGCGCCGACAGCTGCGTGACGCTGGACTGCGCGAGGCGGATCGGCGCGGAGGAGTAGAGGAGGAAGGTCTGGCCGCTGTTCATCCGGAGGCGCCACTTGGTGAGAGCCTCGTCGCAGGAGGCCACCTCGATGAAGGCGTGGACCGAGGCGACGGAGATGTCGACGGGGCCCGCGGCGTCGGCGGTGGCGACGGTGACGAAGGGGCAGCCCCTGACGAGGAACGCCCTGAGCGAAGGCGAGACGTCGAGGGTGACGGAGAGGTCGTCGAACGCGGCGACCCGGTGCCTCTGCCCCGACGCCGCGGCGTCGGCTGGCGCGGAGACGGTAAGGTCCTCGACGAACGTCTGGATGACGAACGACGGGGAGTGGTTACGCGCCGGGTAGCACAGGGTGAGCGCGGCGGCGGCGGAGCGGACGGAGTACGGGTGGATGTACTCCGGCTGGTCGCCGTTCTTGAGCACGAAGTTCTGGAAGAAGGAGTTGGTGGGGAGCGGCGACGAGAGCAGCGCCGGCGCAAAGAACCTGGCCGGGTCCGGGACCACCGTGGACGCCGCCTGCGGAAACGCGTCCCTCCCGCCCGGGAACGGCGGCCGCGGGCGTCCGTGCGGCATGCCGGGCAGCGCCGGTGGAGGCTGGATCTCCGGCGGCGGCGGCGGCGGCGGCGGCGAGGGGGTGGTGGGCTTGGGCTTGAAGGGGGGTTTGGAGAGGAAGCGGGTGAGGGTGCGGCCCAGTTTCCTCTTCCACCTCCTCATCGCCTCGCTATATATACAAATCTTGGCTTGATTTTGATTCAAATTTGACTTGATTTGATGTTGAACTGTCTTTTTTCTCCCTTCAGTAACTCAATTTCTTGCTATTTCCCGGAATTTCCTGTGCGGGGTTTGACTAGGTTTCCTTCGCCCTTAATTTTCTCCCTATTTTTTTGGAATTTGGTGGCAGGATTTCTGAATTTTTAATTTGAGATGGGCGTGCATGCGTGCCACATGAGCGACTATTTTACCAAACTTTAATTGATTTTCCGCCCATCTGGGGTCACAATACTCTCCGCGTCTGTCGCGTGATGACAGCGTCGGCGTCGCTGCTTCCTTCCTTCCTTCCTCCTGACCTGAGAGCGATGATTATTAGTCGCTAAGTAAACGGAACAATTTGATGCAAAAAAAAAAAAGGATGGGCATGATGGAGGAGAGATTGTAAGCAAAGATAAGATTATTTTGTAGTACTCCATTTAGCAGTAAAAAAAAGTATAGCACTACAACAATAATTGAATGTACTATATACGCTACGCGAATAATAACACATTTAGCAGTACAAAGACTCAAGCTCAGCAACAACCGGCTGTACTATAAAATGCTAATAAATGATCTAGCAATCTTAAGAGCTAAGATCATGGAGAAAGACACAATATGCTAATAATGCATCGATTTAATTACCCCTGGAAGTCAAATCAGGAGCTGGCCTAACCTGACGCAAGTCCAGCAGTTGGTTTGATGGAGTGGTTGTTGACGAAGCTGAGGCAGGTGATCAATGGATGGGTTCAGATATGAGAACGGCAGGACGGAAGCAAAGCTAAGGGAGTGGCTTTGTGTAGCGTGTGCGTTGTGTTGTCCCGTGCCGTAAGGCTGGCACCGGTGCGGCGAGGAGGGGAGACGACACAAGCAAAGGATGGGCCTTGCCTTGCCTTGCCTTGCCGGCGGTCGCGTGTGCTTTGCTTGCTACGCGAGGTTGCCGAACAGCGCGGTTGGGCTTGGTTTCGTTGGACGCCGCCGCAAAGGAAGGGAGACGGGGAAGTTGTGCATTGGGAGAGCTTCCTGGAGTGACAATGTGGACATTGCAAATGATGTTTACGAACATGTTTGGTTGGATGCCCTACTTCGTCACGCGCACACTAAAACTTTAGCACCATCATTGTTTTTCAGGAGGTGTTTAGATAAGATAATAGTAAAGCTCACTTTCTATTATATAGCTCATCTTAACATCAACATATATAATATATTAGCTATAAGATTGGCTCTAATTTCTTCTCTTCTCTCTTTCTCTCACTTATACATTTAATGTATTTGTCTTGGAGCACGTGGTAAGTTAGCTCTTGTATGAGAGCTAACACCCTTTATTTTTTGTTACTTCTCTCCTCCACATAAATTTATAGTAGGCTTATAGTCTATTATTAACCTTGCTCCTAGTTTACTGTCGTAAATTAAGGTTTACACACTTTTTTAGGCTGCGTTCGCAGCATCCGGTTCCCAGCGCGCACAGTGATTACGGAAAACGGAGCGATCCATTAGCGCGTGATTAATTAAGTTTTTGCTAATTTTTTTCAAAAATGGATTAACTTGGTTTTTTTAAGCAACTTTTGTATAGAAACTTTTTGCAAAATACACACCATTTAGTAGTTTGAAAAGCGTGCGCGCGGAAAACGAGAGAGAGGTGTTGGGGAGAGGGGGAGAAGAACACAGCCTTACTTAGCTTCTTATAAACCTATATTCCGTTGTTAACATTGCCCAAAATGTGATGAGCAGAGGTGATGCAGTAGACGGGTGAGGAGGTGACACGACATGCGTCCGACCTAAGTGGGAGGGTAGCGCCACGCAAATAGTGGCACGGAGAAGGCCATGGAGACAGATGATGCGGCGTGCAACAAGTGTTAGTGGAGGCCGGCATAGCACGGTCGGCGACAACGGGAAGACGATGTGGCAAGACGGTGACCGGGTTGGTACGCTGACAAGCTGGCGTTGCCGCACGGGAGATCCAAGATGGTAGGCGGCATCGGGGCAAGGTAACAGGTGTGGATATTTGGCATGAGGCGGTGTTTATTGTAAGAGTTGGCAAAAACAATGTGGGTAGAAGTGAAAATAATTACTCCCCACGAGTAAGGGCGTGAAGTTCTCCAAAATATAGCGTGTGCAAAAAGCAGAGTGGTATTTATTTTGTTAAGCATAAAGTTGGCATGATTATGATATGCAACCAACTACACACGCCCAACCAATTGATGGGACTTATAACCTCGCACACGAAGTTTAAAAAAGAAATTCCACACACAACATTTGTGCTAATGTCAATATGACAAGTTTAAACTCAGCGTCAGACCTTGAACAGAAGTTTTACTACCTTTGATATAGCCATTAGCCAAGAGCGAGACATAAATAAACTCACAAAAGTACAATAACAGACTGATGCAATATCGAAGACATCAACCTAATAAACGCCATTCGGAGTCGAAAAGTGCCTTGAACGTGAAGTGCCTGCTTCTTTTTAAATTCTATGGACTCTTTAGGGAACGAATAGACAGTTTTGGAGATAGCAGCAGATCAGATGTGATATTTCACCACTTCAAAAGACGTGTCCCTCTCATGTGTCCTCGGTATTACTATAAACTTTCCTCACCTCTTATAAATATTTTACATGGTTTTTAGACTAATTAATGACAACACAATTAAGTGACTAATGTGAATGATTAATGACAACGCAATTAAGTAGCTAAAATGGTCATGAGTATAAGATCTTGGGTGGAATGAAGGTTACGTGCTCCTGAAAGAATTCTGTACTTATTGAATCAGGAATGTAATCCATATTTCTATTATTAAAATAAAACTCTCTCTTCACTGTAAAAAAAGTGAGTAACGGTTTAATTGAGATAAAGTACATGTGTTAGTCCCAAAAAGAATTCCATAAGATACGGAGACCGCTATAGATTAAAACAAGCGGCTAAAAGACTAGCTTTTTTAAATCTTTTGAATTTGAGTAATACGAAAAACCGTACTGATAAGACGAATTAGTGATAAGGCTACATTTGTGTGTCTCCACGTGCGCATAAGTCCTTTTAAGGTCCGTTAAGGAGGATGAGTTGGGAACTTCTCCTCCCGGCACAGAAAACGAGATAATTCATTAGCATAAAGTATTAGTTAAAAAAACTTCTAAAGTGCTTTCCTACAGTTTTTTTTTTTGGAAAAACACCGTTTAGCGGTTCAGAAAGTGGACGCGTGAAAACCGAGGGAGTAGAAGGGGAGAAAAGGACACACCTTTAACTTGGGAAAAACACAAAGCACTATTCACTCACATGGGAAAAAAATCCTAATGCTAAGGCCATTCCTAGTGGAGAGTTTCATTTCATGATTAACAAGAGTGTTGAGATGAAATAAGACCTCCAATGCATAATTTCATTTCACGGTTTCGTAGGTTAGTCATAAAAGTTAATAGTGATGCACGTGATTTGAAGCAGTTGGATGGAATTGATGAATTTTAATCAAGCGCCAAACTAGCTCTACCAATAAAGCAAATGCATTTCACTTGGCTTTACTCGTACTCAAACACGTCTTAAAAGGACCTAAGAGCTCAAGGGATGCGAGAGTGATTTTAGGGGCTCAAAGGGTTACAATACAGTTCCAAGAGGACCCATCCTTGCTACCGGGAGGGTATTCATAGTGTGGTACCAAACCACAATATAGCTTTTAAAGGCTAGAAAGTAGAATTCTACTTCACCGAGGATATAGGTGTCGATGTGGATACCAGCGACCCGTATTATGAGGATATTGGGGTACATTGGCACGAGTATCTATACGAAACGACATCAAACACACAAGAGACAATAATTATACTGGTTCAGGCCCCATGTGAAGTAATAGCTCTAATCCAGTTTATATGAGATTATGATTAAACCGCAGAGAGTACAATAGAAGACAACTGAATTAACGGTTACCGACAAGATCCTCGACGAGATGAACTCGGCGAGATCAAGCTGCGGTAGGCTTCGAGTCCTCCGGATTGCGACCACCGTGGATATGATTCTACTATGATTCGATGTCCCGATTCCCCCCGCGGCCTTGTATATATAGTGCAAATACGTGGGCCTCCAAGTGAAATTCGGGAAAGTTTTACCCGCGTACTAAATCATAGAACCCTTATCTTCTCCGAGTAGGACTCTGATATTCTCTCCGGAGAAAAGGTTTCCTTATAAAACTAAGAAAATCCCATAGATCTTAAGTAACCTTCCCATACACTTGAGGGTATCCATATCAGTATACTTCATAACCCCAAGAATAGGAGGTATGCCTTATTCATAATCGTGACAATAGTTTTTTACCGGTTAACCCGGCCAACTAGACCCTATCAGACCAGACCGCTCTCCAACAATTAGAAAACAAGTTGTTAGAGTGCTACTTGAAGCACTCGAAGGGATCCTGGTCTAACCGTCCAACTAGACCCAGTTAGATCGGCCAATACCACAATCTGACCGTTGATGGCTATGAGCTCTCGGCATGCCCTCGACCGAGGAGGCTAAGGCCATCACCAATGCGGTGCTTCATGTCATCCCCCTAGCACCATCCATTACCTTTTCCATCCCCGTCGTTCCCCTGGGACAGAACGTGTGGGGAACGTGTCGCTAGCTTGCCTTTTCCAGGGGGACGGAGCGGAGGAACGCGTTGGCACAGGTGCGGCTCCTGGAGATCGAGTCCTCACCGGCGTATTTCCCTCTCCTACCCTCGCCACTCTCACTCTCGCGCCCAAGGTTTTCGTCGAGCTCCCCATCTCCCGCCTTGCATTTTCGTTTCTCCCGCCGTCGTCATCGTCCCCGCGAGAACCAGCTCGGTGGGGAGCAAATCCGGTAAGCACCTAGAAACCCTAGCCACGGCGTCGATTTTTTTTCTTGCTCTTTTGCTGGGTGTTTTTCTTGATGGATTTGGTCTTCTTCCTCATTTTCTTGGTGATTTTCTTGATGGATTTGGTGTTCTTGCTCATTTTCTTGGTGATTTTCTTGATGGATTTGGTGTACTTCTTTGATCTGGTGTTTTGCTCATTTTCTTGTTGATTTTGTAGAGGGATTTGGTGTTCTTGCTCATTTTCTTGGTAATCTTTTGGATGGATTTGGTGTTCTTGGTCAGTTTCTTGCCGATTTTTTGATATATTTGGTTTTCTCTGTGCATCGTAGGCTGTTCTCATGGATCCCAACCGGTCAAGTGCGTACTACTCTTTCTTCGATGATTCGGAAGTGGCGCATCCATGTGGTCAATCTTCGAGCCAAGTCGACCTCCTTCATCGCCAGGACGATTTCCTCTATGCTCATGCTGAGTTCCCCGCCTTCTCCACACAGCCACCAGCAGATGGTACCGGCTATGGTGGCCCAAGGGCAGCCTCCCGATCTGGTGCCATGCACCATGTGCAGGCTAATCCGGTCGGTGAAGATGATGGGAGGGGGAGGATGTACTACACTCGTGATGAGGATCTCAGGCTTGTAAGCATCTTGATTCTCATAAAAACCAAGAATTTCATGCCAATTTGTTATAATCAGTGGAGTACCTAGGAAAAAATCTTGTTGCAGTACTCATGTGTAGGAAATATTGATGCTGTGTGTTTCATGGAAATGAACAAGTTCATGCCAATTTGTTCTGATCTGTGCAGTACCTAGTAAAAATGCTTGTCCCAGGACTCATGTGTCCCAAATTTAATTATGATGACATAATTGAGTTTTTTTTGGTGCCAAAACATTTGGATATGTGGTGTGCTCACTTTATGTGTACTGATTATGACCATGAGTTGCATTTTTGTTTATGTTTCTGATTGTGCTTAGGGCTGATAGCCTAACATGTTTTGTTGTCAATTATTTGTGATGATATTTGAACTGCCTACTATGTGTGGGTTGGCTTGACAAGAGGACTTTCATGGTATGCAGATAAGTGCCTGGCTCTACCACTCTACTGATCCAATAGAGGGTAATGCCAGGAAAGGTGACACCTACTGGAGACAGGTTTCAGACACCTACAACTCCACCACAGAGGAAGGAAGGAAAAGGGACCCAAAGCAACTCAAGGGGCATTGGCACAAGAACACCCCAAAGGTCTCAGCTTTCAATGCCATATACATCTTGTGTAGGGATAACTATGAGAGTGGAAGGAGTGAGGAGATGCTGATGGAGCAGGCTCTCGAGATGTACAGGGCAAGAAAGGAGCAACCCTATACCCTACAGTACTGGTGGAAGGCAGTGTGTGACTCCCCCAAGTGGAATGCAAGTGTAACTCTACTTGGACATGGCCCTACCAAGATTGCACCTGAGCTCGATGTCAACGCACCACCTGTTGAGGACCATGAGGAACAACCAAGGCCAATGGGAATAAAGAAGGCTAAGAAGTTCAAGAAAGCTGGTGGATTTGTATTAGAGAAAGTGCAAGAATTTCTCAAGGCTATGGTTGATGCTAAGGCCAGCCAGGATAAAGAAACAACTGCAACGAAGGAGTTTCAGCAAAAGCTTTCTGAGGAGAAGACCAAGGCAGCTGACCTTCTGCTGAAAGCTGCTCAGGAGAAGACCAAGGCTAAGTTAATTGAGCAACAGACCAAGATGTTGGAGAAGTTTACTTAGATGATCGCTGTGGACACCAGTTGCATGCAGCCATGGGCCAGGGAGGCTCACATCAGAGCTTGCACCCACATCTCAGACCAGCTGTGGGGCAACCCATCATCTCATCAGTGATATGGGTAAGTAAATGCACCTAAGGGCAGATAATTCATTTGGGTGAATGGATGTGTACTCATCTGAAATTTGTTTGTTTGATGCTTGCATGAATGAATAACAACTGATCTGGAATTTATTTGTGTGATGCTTGCATGAATGAATGTCATCTGTTCTGAAATTTATTTGTTTGATGCAGTTGCATGAATGAATGTCTACTGATCTGAAATTTATTTGTTTGATGCTTGCATGAATGAATGACAACTGATCTGGAATTTATTTGTTTGATGCAAGTTGTTGAAGGAGTCAATTTTTTGGGCAGTGCAAGGCTGATTTTTGGAGTCACAAAGTTTTTTTGGTCACATGGATAGGTGGCAGACACATCCATGTGAGGGAGTTACTAGTCTATGGAGGAGAAAGATGGCGGGGGAGAAAACGAAAAGAGGAGGAGTCGCGGGGCAGTGGATGTGGGCTGAAAAAACCCAGGGGTAAGGGAGGAAATACATACCTAAGGATACCCGGGTTGAAGCACCTCATTGTGGGCTGCAGTACCCTCACAGGGTTGCTTCAGATCTTGAGGAGCCCATCTAGGGGTACCCTGCATTGCTAGCTGAGTTTCCTTACGGGTATCCTCAGTTAGTGAGGGCACTCTAGGAGTAGCTTGCATTGGTGATGCCCTAAGGCTACAAATTTTGGTTCGGTCAGTCCAAAGCACCATCGGTCAGACTGCTCTCAAGGCATGGTCAGATTGTCACGTGCCAGGTCACACACTGACAGGCCAAAACCACTTAGGTACAACAACCTCATGGTCGAACCAGCCATAAGCCCGGTCGGACTGACCTCAACATTCTAGTCTTACCAGCCACTATAGCTGAAACACAAGCTGCAAGACAAAACGTAGTGCAACCTTGATCTAGGAACTAATATGGCACAGATCAACATTAGTTTTGTTAGTTATAGTAGCGCACAATTTTGTCTTCTAAAATGAGCCCTTAGATTTGTATGCAACTAACAAAATCTAGTTTAGTTTTGTTAGCTACTAATAGTACATATTTTTGTTGCATACATGATTCTGAAAACTAACTACACGCGAGACTCAGCTTGAGGTCAAGCAATTGAATTGACAAGTAGTTATGAACAGTGCCTACTTTGTATTCGAACATTTCCACCACTCCCTTGGTGTATTAAGCACGTATGGTATCGCTAGGAGACTAGGAGTCCCGATGCATTTTTGCACTGGAACTTGCAGACGTTGCACCTACTGTGCGAACACTCGTGCGGTTGATGGGCTGAAAGCCCACCAAAATATCAAAAAAAAAAGAAATAATTCCACTTTGACTCCCTTTACTTGTGGCTGAATCTAATTAGTATCCTTGAACCGTAATACTAAATATCTCGACCACTCAACTATTAAAATCGGAGCAATTTGACTCTCTCAGTGGTTTTGGAGAGTGGTTTTGCTGATGTGGCTCATACGTGGCGATGTTAACATGGTCTTCGTCCAACTGGTGCTTATGTGGCATTAGAATTAAAAAAATATGGAACCCATTTATCATTCATAGAGAAAATATCGTGACCCACTAACATGTGGAACCCACATATCCTCTCCTCCCCATCTTCCTCCTTCCCCTCTCTCTCTTTCTCTCCCTTCCATGGACGACGACATCTGCACCGACTCGCCGCCAGCCACCGTCTTTGCCGCCGCCGAGGACCGCATCACCAACGCCCCACCCTGCAGGTCATGGTCCCCCCCACCCCTCCCTGCGGCACCGTTGCCCTCCTCCCGCCACTCCAGCTGCCATAGCCTCCCCCACCCCTCTGTACAGCACCATTGTCGGCACAGGCGGCGACGAGCGGGAGGGAAGGTGCTGGAGCGGCGGCAGTCGCCGACGGCGGAGATGGCGATGGCGCGGTGGAGGCCGGTCACACTACCGCCACCATCGGCTCCAACGCTGCCCTCCCGACTGTCGTAACTGCTCCGGCCCACCGCCGACCACTTCCGCGAGCGTCGTTGCCGCCGCCGCCCTACTGTCGCCTGCCCGCTGCTGCCGCCAGTCAAGCTCCCGCCCCTGCAGACCGGCGAAGGGGAGAGAAAGATTGAAAGATAAAGAGAGAGAGATGGGAGTGAGGGAGGAGGAAGAAGGGAAGGAGAGTGGATGACATATAGAGATGGCAATGGGACCCGATCACCGATTCCCCACGGTGAATTCACATATTAGGGGATGGGGATGGTTGATATTTATCCTCCAAGGGGAATCATATGGTCTCAAATCTATCACCATCGGGGATGACGGGGACGGGGATGGTGCTCCATTCCGCGTCCATACCCCCCGGGGTGACCTGCATATACGGTAGAGAGGACCAAATCTAGACTTTCTCACACGTTTTGACCCATAATATTGAAGCCCAATTAACAGATATATAACTCCTAACCCTAGTCAACCAGTCAAACTCCACATCGTCCAGATCTAGATCAAGACCGCACTAGCCATAGGCGCGCGCGCGCCACCGCTCCACATGCACGCATCGTCGCCTATCCCGCACCAGCCACCAAGCGCGCGCGCCGCCGCTCCACACGGGAGCGCTGCCCGGTGCTAGACGTTGTCGTTGTGCCGCCCGACGCCTCCAGCCGTTGCCAGTCATCTTGCCGTCCGTCCGTCGTCCGCCGCCATCCCCCTCCGTCGCCAGCACGCCGTCCGCTGCCGCTGATTCGGTTGCCGGCTGTCGACTACCGAGTACTGATCATGGATTCAGCCTCCCCCCGTAAGCTCCGATAGCGACGATGCAAGGTTTGGACTTTGGAGATGAATATGTTGTTTAAGCGGGGACGGGGCAACCGCGGGGATAAATTCACCGCGTGGGGATCGGGACTGGAGAAAATGTAGCCCCGTCATGATTGACGGGGGTGGGGACAATGAAATTTTATCATAGCGGGGGCGGGGACGCGGATGAGACCTCGACGGTGAATTCCCCGTTGACATCTCTAGTGACATGTTGGTCCCACATGTCAGTGAGTCCCCACAAATTTTTTGTGTGAATAATAAATGGTTCCCATATATATTTTTTAATTTAAAGGCACATAAGTGCCATGTCAAACGCCGCGTGAGATAAATACTAGTTCAACAATACCACGTAGGCGCCATGTCAGTGAAACCACTAAGGGAGTCAGATTGCACCAGTTTTAATAGTTGAGAGGTTGAGATATTTGGTATTGTGGTTCAGGATACGAATCAGATTCGATCACTTAAAAGGAGTTAAAGGAGTCAAAGTGAACTTATTCCTCACAAAAACACACTCAAGGCCACAGACCCATTAAAAAGTCCATACTGATCCAACTACAGCTAGGCCCAAGTATAATAAAACATCATTCGCGATTATACAAGGCAGCACACGGCTTTTAGATGCCCCGGATGTTCGATGAGCGTAAATTGATCATACGGTCCGAAAGTCGATTAAAAACAAGTATAAAATTTTAATCGAGTGTTGTATATATGGACACCTTTTTTTTCCTAATAAGAACCAGACCTCCTGGTTTCGAGAATAGTTGTATATGAAGGTTATGTACAGGAGAGGAGAAAAAAAATGAAAAGTATTAGTTCTTATGTACTAAGTAAGAGCTAGCTCTACACATATTTTAAGAAAAGAGAGAGAAAAAATGTGAATGAAACCTTATAACTAAGCTTTATACATGTTAACGCTAAACTCAAACTCTCTCCATCCCAAATTGATCATCATATAATGTTTATGCACCAAAATCATGGATTATTTAAACCGCATCGATTAAGACGCCATGCATAATATACACACATTCTTCCACAATGCATGCATCGATTAACACACATTGCATAATTACTATCCTTAGCATGCACCATATTTTTTATGTTGTATTAATTGTACTCTGATAAAATCCATATCATGCAGCTATATGATGATCAATTTGAAAAAATTTGATTTTCCTTATGTGATGATCAATTTAGGAAGGAGGTATTTATGTATTATCTATGTTACAACATATGTTCTACGGATACAAGGTATTTCATGTTCGAAACAAAAAACAAAATCTGTGGATTATAGCCTGAGAGAATTATAGTTGGTAGTTAACTCCACTGTTAAACTTGCTCCAATAACTGAAACCTACTTTCGCTTTCGTCCGCCGAGTGTAAATAACAAATGCATAGCTTTAGAAACACGTGTGATTTTAAAAACTGTGAGCTTATAGCCATGTTTGAAACATATTGTTTCATATGTTATTAATGTGGATTATCTTCTTAATTAACAAGATACATTAATATTTTGACATATAAGCTTTATAAATAGTTTAGAATACCTGAAAAGTAGTCTAAAGAATCTATGCAATAGATTCTTTTTAAAAAAATATAATTTTTTTAAGAACATGAAATAAATAATTCATATCAAAGGATTGTTTGGTAAATTGTTTGGTAAAGTTTAACTCTAACTTCATCTCTCTTAAAACTAGCGTACAACAGTTCTATCTTAAAAAAAATAGAAGTAAAGCTTTTAACTCTAACTTCACCTCTCTAATCTTTTTTTTAAAGCACAGCTCTACTTTTATTTTAGAGTTAAATTATCATGCAACTTCTTTACTTTAGATCTATCTTGAATTAAATTCAAGAGTTCGAGCTAATACCAAACATACTCTAAAATAATTTAATGGGATACGTGGAAAACGTAAACTCAAATAACACGAGAGGCTGCGGCAAAAAGCCGGCGAAGAGCCGCCGACTGAGGAAAACGATAAAGCGGGAGAGACCTGCCGAGACCAAATTCACTGCCGTGCGCCAATCGTGCTGCTTATAAAATTCTCCAAAATTTCGTCTACCTGACTACCTGCGCAAAATATTCTCAAGATATTTGTTTATCCCATCCGAACTGCTCATTGATCCGACCAAGACGACAAGCACGTCATCGCCATCTCATCCTCTTTCTCTCTCGCCCAGTTTGGTGCACCTGTCCCGCGACGCATCTGCCGGGAACCCGCAGCTTCGCAGCAGCAGCAGCGCGCGAGGCAGCATCATGGGCCGCGCCGCCGCCGCGGCGCACGTGCCGCTGGGCGCGATCACCGTCGACGACCTCGCCGCCGCCGCCGCCGCGGGTGCGGGTGGTGGTGCGGCGGAGCTGCACGAGGCGGTCCGGCGCGCGGTCGACGCGTGCGGCGGGGACGGGGCGGCGGCGGTGTGGGGGGAGCTGACGAGGACCGTGCTCCGCCCGGGCGTGCCGTTCGCCGTGCACCGGATGCTCTACTACGGATGCTTCGCCGGGTTCCCCTCCGCCACGCCGCCGGCCTGGACCCCCGACCCGTAAGCCCTCCTTTTTCTCCGATCCAATCCACTGATGAGATGAGGTCGCTCGCTGACGCTGAAGCTGTTCTAATCTGCTGGTTTTTGGTGGTGGGAAAAAATGTTGCAGGGAGGAGGCGGTATTGACCAATGTCGGCCGCGTGCTGGAGGCGCGAGGGAGGGAGTTCGTCGGCGAGACGTACAAGGATCCAATCACTAGCTTCACTGACTTCCACAAGTTCTCCATTGAGAATCCAGAGGTGTGGAAGATGCAAATTTCGCCTCATTGATGCATTATCTGTTCTACTATTGCTGTTTTTACTGTTATTAGAGGTGAGCTTACAGTGTCAGTTTTGCCTGTGCTTTTCAAGGGCAGGCGTACTGGAAGATGGTCTTTGAGGAGATGGGCATTACTTTCAGTGTGGAGCCATCTTGCATCCTGAGGGAGAACGATGCTTACCCCGGCGGCGAGTGGTTGCCCGGTGCTGTGCTGAATGCCGCGGCGAATTGCCTGATTGCAAAACCCGGAAGGAATTCCGACGATGTTGCTATCGTGTGGAGGGATGAGGGGAAGGATTCCGAGCCCCTCAACTTTGTTGCTCTTGAGGAGCTGAGGAAAAAAGTTTGGTAATGACTAATGGCATTTATCTCTAAAGAGGGCAAGTTGGGTGTATATAAATATGTTTTGTGGCAATCTGATTCTGGAATCGATTCTTCTTGTTTTGTTTGGAGCAGTCTGGTGGCAAATGCGCTTGATGCACTCAACCTGGCTAAGGGATCCGCCATTGCCATTGACATGCCCATGAATGTGAATGCTGTTGTGATCTACCTTGCAATTGTGTTGGCAGGCCATGTGGTTGTCTCAATCGCGGACAGCTTTGCTGCTCCCGCAATATCAATGAGGCTAAAGATATCAGAAGCAAAAGCAATTTTCACCCAGGTATTTACTTAATTCATATCTCTCCAGAAACCATTGATGAACATGTTGTGCTCCTTTGCTCAATAGTTTCAGCTTCTATAAAGCAAAATTTTGGTCATGCTGACTGACAGCTTTAATTTTTCATGCTAGGATTACATCCTTCGAGATGACAAGGAATTGCCTTTGTACAGGTGCCTTAACCTTTAAATGCACAGACTTATAGATCAGTGTTCGTATTACTAAAATTTGTCTCTAACATCATAGCTTTGATTCTACAGTAGAGTTGTGGAGGCTAAGGCCCCTAAGGCAATTGTGATCCCTGTAAGGGGATCAACACCAATAAAAGGGCTGCGTGCTGATGATCTGTCCTGGGGAGATTTTCTTGGAAGAGTTAACCATTCCAAGTAAGTATGCTACATCTGATCATTTTGGTAAATGGCCAGTGGCCGCACTTGGAAGGACTGCTGTTTCTGCAAAATTTGATCACATTGGATATGTCGTTACTGCCTAAATTGTGGAGCAGTCACCAAAATTTTCCGTTGCAGCATGTTCATAATTTGTGATGTGCATACTCCAGAAAATTTCTGGGCAGTTAGCTTGGAAATAATTTACAATACCTCTCAGAAATACAACATGTTTCTTGAAATAAGTATGTATTACTATATTATACAATAATGTGACAAAATTGCAGGGCTGATAATTATACTGCTGTTGAGCAACCTGCCTATGCCTTCACCAATATCTTGTTTTCATCAGGCACTACAGGTGAGCATTAGTCTAGATAACATGTCTGTTTTGTGGCTTTTGTGTGCTCTAACTTAACCATTCACAAGTATTTGTTGTAATATTGTCCATTGCAAACATATCATAGTATATCCTCCTTATGATTATGAGTTCCAAATATTGTTCAAAACTTCTGATAGTTGTCATATTCAGGGGAGCCAAAAGCAATTCCATGGACACACTTAACCCCTCTGAAGTCAGCTGCTGATGGATGGTGTCACATGGATATTCGCAGAAGTGATGTTGTTGCATGGCCTACTAACCTCGGTTGGATGATGGGCCCATGGCTAGTTTATGCCTCTTTACTGAATGGAGCTTCCATGGCTCTTTACAATGGCTCCCCGAACAGTTCAGGCTTTGCAAAGTTTGTACAGGTACGGATGGAGTATCATGGTAGAATGTTCAACCTCATGAAAATCAGTATCAGAAACCGTGCGCTAGCTTTTGATTTTGTTCAAACACATATAAAAAAATCTGTCAAATGTTCCCAGATAATTTAGAATGTGTGAAGAGCTCCTGTGCAGGCTTATGCCTTTTCAGTTAAGTTCTTTTGGGTAGTAATAATACAGACGGATGATGTTCCTTAAGTTTATTAGTAGGAAAAATGAACAGCGTAGCCATGAAATTTCTGATACTCTCTTTTACTGTATATGTTCTACAATTTTTCAGTTTGAATTACAATATTTTCTTATACCATTTTCTCATTACTGAATAACTTCCAGGATGCAAAGGTGACTATGCTTGGGTTGGTACCCAGCATTGCTCGTTCATGGAAAAGTACAGGTTGTACAGATGGGTTCGATTGGTCAACCATTAGGTAATTTCTTGACTGTCTGGCCTTTATCACTTCTGTTTTAGCTTGTGTAAGGGACATATAGTCCATCTTTTTGGATGATATGGTTTGTGACGGACTATATTGTTCATTATATATAGATGTTTTAGCTCATCTGGGGAGGCATCCAGTGTGGATGATTATTTATGGCTGATGGGAAGAGCTTGCTACAAACCAGTTATAGAGTACTGTGGAGGCACAGAAATTGGTGGTGGTTTTGTTGCTGGATCCTTGCTGCAACCTCAAGCATTGTCTGCATTCAGTACACCTGCAATGGGTTGTAACCTGTTTATTCTTGACAACAATGGAAATCCATTAGTAAGTATATTTATCATGGAATAGCAAATTAAGTTTTTCCTGCAAGAGTAAGATAGCATTAGGTTTTATCGTGTATATCTTCGCTCTAGCTTGCAAACTTTGTCAAAAATCACATATGAATGCTGGTTTAACTGTCTGACCTAATTAATGCTGGCGCTAATCTGCAAACTATGCAGCCACAAGATTCTGTTGGTACTGGAGAACTTGCACTTGATCCAACTTTTTTGGGAGCATCAACAACATTGCTAAATGCTGATCATCATGAGGTGTACTTCAGTGGAATGCCAGAATGGAACAGGAAAGTATGTGTTTTGTCCCTTATCTCCCTAATCACATCGTTTAAGTTGAGACCACTAATCCATGTAACTGAGTGTGCAGGTCCTTCGGAGGCATGGAGATGAATTTGAGCGTACTGCAGAAGGGTACTATAGGGCTCATGGGCGCGCAGATGACACAATGAACCTTGGTGGCATCAAGGTATCGAATTGCCACAAATGCACAACTTATTTAGCAAATTTAGATTCCAGCAATCCATAGATTAATGTGTTTTGACCGATTTTAGGTGAGTTCAATCGAGATTGAGCGGATCTGCAACAGAGTAAACGACGCTGTTCTTGAAACAGCAGCAATTGGGGTTCCACCCTTAGGGGGTGGCCCTGAACAACTGACCATAGCTGTCGTCTTCAAAGACCAAAGCTCGCAGACAGAAGATCTGAATCAGCTGAAACTATCATTCAACATTGCACTGAAGAAACTGAATCCTCTTTTCAAGGTTCTTATATCATTTTATCGCTGTGGATCGTCTAATTTATAACTACCTTAGATCTTTTACATAGCGAACTGAAACGAGATGATTAAGCATCTGTTCCTCTCATCTTTATGCAGGTTTCATCAGTTGTGGTAGTCCCTTCGCTCCCTAGAACAGCCTCCAACAAGGTCATGAGGAGAGTCCTCCGCAAGGAGTTCACCCAGCAGCCAAAGCATTCCAAAATCTAGGTAGTTAGTTTTTTTTAAAAAAAGGCAACATTGGTTCTATTGCATCATACGTACACACAAGAAGATAACTTCTACACAGCGAACTGTGAATACACATGTATCTGGTTAAAAATCAGCTGTATTACTGCTATCCAATGTATAGCAAGGCCTTTGTTGTCTCCAGTGTAAAATGAGATGATAGATGAGGTACTGAAAGCGTGATTGCTACATTTTGCTGTCATATGTTTATATCGCTACGGGAAGTCTTGTAAAAACTCCTGTGAAATTCAGCTGGCCTATAGAATTCCAGTGAAATTCCTAAGCTCTAGACGAGCAATTCTGACAAGTATGCCCCAACGGGCGGAGCTCCAGGGTGGGGACACTTTGTCAGTCATCCAGTGAGTGACTCGTCGAGGGGCTTCCACGTGTCCCGGTTGCCACGGTGGATGATGGGCGTTAGCCGATTCGAGAGTAACGGTACGTTTCCAGCTCATATGCATGCATGCCCAACTGAACACTTGACCGTCCATCGAATGTGGATATGATCAGCTCGATCCATCGATCGATCAGTAAATCTTTTGGGCCCGCATATATCTGCCAGTTCGTTCGTCTGTGACTGGGCGTTGCAGGAATCAGCTGAGAAGGGCCTGTGGACTGTGGTGGCGGCGCCGGCGACGATGGGGAAGCTGGCGAAGCTCGTCGGCGGCATCAAGGAGAGGCTGCGAAGAAGGAAGAGGCTGACGTTGGCGGCGGCGGAGTCATCGTCGTCGTGCTACGACAAGATGGAGAAGACGAACAGCATGAAGGTGGAGATCACTAGCCGCCGCGCGCAGAAGCTCATCGCCAAGAACCTCGCCATCGTCGACTCCATGGGCCGCGGCAACAGCAGCAGCAGCAGCAAGGCCAAGAAACGCGCCTTCTTCCCGTGACGCTCTCTGATCGAAATGGCCAATCTGGTTTCCTCTTTTGATTGTTCAATCAAAATCCCCTCCCTTGCCGTCATGTCGTGGACATATATAGATAATAATCCAATGACCGCTAATTTGATTGAGCAGTAGGAATTGCAGGATGTTTTGTAGGTTTTTAGAGGATTTATTTTAGGGTAAAGTTCATCTTTGGATCTCAGACTTTCGTCGAAATCCATAGTTTTAGGCATTAGAAATTATCTTGCTGTTTGCCTGTTTTTATGTCCCCTTCGTTGATTGCTAAAATGGTATTGTCCCACGTATCATACACTTTTACTCTTCTTTTTCCTTGCATCTCTGTAATCACTACTTTGTGTGAGGAAATAAGGAGGAAAACGTGTGACATGTGGAACCAACCAATCCCATATTATAGCACCTATATAAAACAACTAAAACAATGTTCTTACTGTTGATATGTGACAAAAAAAAAACACCATTTAAAATCAGCATCAGGGTGAAACCTGCCCGATTTCAAAAGTTTAGGATAAAAACAAATGATTTTATAGTTAAAGGTGAAAATTTGACTTCATTGCTAGTTGAAGGCTAAATATATACTCTACCTCTGTATTTCTATTCTACTACTATGCTTATGTAAAAATGGAGTCATCCTTCTTCCATCCCCTTCTCCCACCGCACGAAGGCACGCAGCACGTCCGTACTCCCCTCTTGCGTAACCATCTGACTAATGTTTCTCCATTATCATCCGTCTAGCTCATCTTCTTGCATTACCACCGGATTTAATGTTTCTCAATCACCCTTCTAACCCCATTAGTAATTATAAGAGTCTAACCGTTACAACATATGAGCATTTTACTGGTTACTATTATAAAATAAAAAGAAAAGAAACATGGGCCACGCCCCCTACCCTCACAAAGATCCATCCCAATTGTGCCGGCCTATCCATACCCATCAAAAGCCCAACGCGTTCCCACCCAAAGCCCATCCAGGCCCACAAAGACCCACCACCTCCCTCTCCCGAGTCGTCCCCTTCCTCCTCCTCCCCTATCCAATCCCCCCTCTCGCCTCCACGCCGCCCTCCTCCTCCCGCCACCGCCGCCTTCCACCCGCCGCCGCCGCCGGAGATGCAGGCGACGGCCGCGCTGTTCCTCGTCCGCCCGCTCCCGAGGCCCCACTACCGGTGAGCTCGGCCACGAGCCCTTGAAACCCTTCTCCGCCTCGCCCCCCCCCCCCCCCCCCCCCGACTCGTGTCTCCTCTCCGCGCGCGGGCGCTGACTGACGACCAGCTCCCCCCTCCGTGGGTTCTCCGGTGTTCGCTTCGCATTGTGTGCAGGTGCTTGCATGGGTTGCGGGGAGGCGTCTCGCTGGCCCCGCCGCGGCGGAGGCTGGCGCGGGGGCCGCGGTGCTCCATGAGCCTCTCCATCGGCGGCGCGGGCGCCGGCGGGGACCGCGGGTTCAGCTACGGTAAGGAAAGGGGGGTGGGGGTGGGGAGATGTCCGAACCCTAGCTATGCTCTCGATGCCTTAGCTGATTTGTGTTGTTCTGCGTGGTCTCTGGGTTGCAAAGTGATAATGTCTGTTTAGCTGCGATGAACTTATCGTATTGGCTGTGGTGATCCCATTTATTGGATTACCAATTTCATAATTTGTACCATGAACACAATGGAGATTGCTTGGTGGCTCAGGCTGGGCATGCCTGGTTCATGCCCAGTGGAGTTATGTATACAGGATTAGCTAGGGAATTAACGTGTTTATTACCATATTTTCTGCTTAGAAACTTCTAGTGACGTGATTTCAGGAAGGAGAGATGCATATACCTTTTGGTGATATAGCGGCATTAGTAGAATTATGCTGGTGCAGATGCTGGCATGGTGGTTTGGTACTAATGCTAAATTTTGTTTGTTGGGTTCTCGAAGCTGAAAGAGGCCATGCTCTTCTGTGGGTTTGGTTAGACAAGATATCAAGTGGCGCCGATTAGTTGTGTTGTGTAAAATCTGAACCGATGATTTCCATTGTATCGATGTTTATCACCAGTGTCTCATAAATCATGATACTGTTTTAATGATTATTTAATCAATGTCAAACTTGTTCTGTGCATTAGTTTCTTGTCCTTTGCACTAGGAATAAATAGTAATAGAAAGATAACTTTTTCATTCATTTATCTTGATAACTTGTATAGGTTTGTGTCTAGCTTTCCCACTCCCCACAGATTATTTGCTTTCTACTTGGGGTTGATATTTTTTGTGATTATTAGGAATACTGAAGTAGAACCCAACTTTCCATTCTTTTGATTGTTTTTGGAAATAACGTGCAGTTGTAGAGCTTATCTTAGGTGATCTTCACCCTAGTTTCTGTGTCTCCACAGAGCACGTTCCAGTGTTTCCAAGATACCGGATTCGGGATCCCTACAAGCTTCTTGGTGTTGATCGTGATGCATCTGAAGAAGAGATCAGGAGTGCCAGAAATTTCCTTATTCAACAGTATGCTGGGCATGAACCAAGTGAAGAAGCTATTGAAGGTGCTTACGAGAAGATAATAATGAAGAGCTACCAGCAGCGGAAAAAGACTAAGATTAATCTGAAAACTAAGCTAAAAAAGCGAGTTGAGGAATCCCCGTCATGGGTAAAGGCATTGCTTGGATATTTTGAGGTGCCACCAATGGATATCATTTCAAGAAGATTGTTCTTTTTTGCGTTCATTGCTGGTTGGAGCATAGCGACTTCTGCTGAGAATGGACCTGCATTCCAGGTATTTTTGCTTTGGTTTTTGCTGGCCTTTCAAGTTGTTTTTTCTTGTTTGATGACATGTTTCAATTCATAGCAGTCCAAGGAGGCAATCTAGTTTGTATGTAAAATGCATATGCTTGTTCATTCATCTGAAAATTGAAATTATCCAATGTAACCAACATGTTGAGGGTATAAAGACAATGCAAGGCCTAATAACTCCTAAAATTTAAATATTTATGCAATACTAGCTTAATACACTTCCCATCTTGAGCACAACTTCTCTAGTTTGACTAGTACTTTTTTTTCTTTTGCAGCTTGCAATATCACTCTTCTCGTGCATATATTTCCTTAATGACAAGATGAAGAACCTCATGAGGGCATCAACAACTGGGTTAGTGGGAATTTCTCACTTGATATCCATCGGACCATAGCATGCCTACTTTAACTTGTTATTTGATATCAATATCATGCTTACTCTTTTGTTCTTCCAGGTTTGGAGTGCTTGTTGGTGGCTGGATAATTGGCTCTCTGTTGGTCCCACTTATCCCAACATTCATCATCCCACCCTCTTGGTCCCTTGAGCTACTTACCTCATTAGTTGCATATGTTTTCCTGTTCCTGGGTTGCACTTTCCTCAAATGAAAGCCTTGTAAATCTTGTAACCGTAAATTGTAGAATTGCTTGCAGAAATTTTGCAACTACTGACATCTCCACTATGGGTCTCGGAAAAGTTTTGTAGAATGACATCACTTTGAGGTTCTCCTCTTCTTCCATATGGCCAAGCCTCAGAATTTTTTGTTCAGCACTTCTCTGAAACAAGAAAATCAATCTGTCCACAACTTCAGGTCATTTTACTCTTATCGTTTAGCCTTTTTCTTTTTGGGACACATTAAACTAATATAACCCGATTGATTCTTGTGGTGATTGAATTGTTTCATATGAAAAGTCTTTCATGACTTTCGATCTTGTGGAGATTGAATTGATTTATATGAAAAATCTTTCATGACTTTCGAAGGCAAAGCTGCATACCACGACATTGTGGCGGACAGTACTGCCTTGAGATTTGTTATTTTCCCAATAAAAGAAATGGGCCTTGATTATTTGCCATTGACAAGATGGTTCCATGTATTATTGGTATGAGGTGGCAACATAATAATCAAATAACAATCTCTTTATATAATGGTTATAACATGGTTTTATTCTTTCTTCGGCCTTTCTGGGTATTTTGTTCATCAAGACCGAGATGTGCTCCAAGACTAGTCGTGCGCGGCTATATGCTTGCTGGTGCAGAGACATGCGGCCACCCTGCCATCGTCTGCGGCAATTGTACTTGCTAGTGTGGCATGAATGAATTATGTTCAATTGACAATTGTTCCATGCATTTTGATCGAGATTATGCTGAAGATTATACAAGAAAACGAACCCTCTCTCTAGTATCCTTAGGGTCAAATTTCGAGGACTGATCTGAACTAACTAATGGAAATGACTCGATTGAACTCTTGTCTTCACGCTGTGGCAGGCTGGTTTACGTTACCGCTGGTAACCGCGTGTTTACTGCGGGTACGGTAAAAGAAAAATTGTGGTAACTGTTTTAAATTTAAATAAATTTAAAAAATAATTTTAAATTTTGATAAATCTTATACGAATTTAGTACGATTTATCATGGTTACGGCGCACGGTAACCGTGATCTCGACGGTAAAAGCTATGCACTGCTCTTCAGCATCTCGATCGAGCCGTATGCACCACAATCCCAATCCAACTATCACCCTCTTCATCACCAGTCTCGTCGCCTCACCGACTAGGATGCCGGGTTTCCCTGTGATTTTTTTATTTTTCAGGTGCCCTCTTCTTATCGCTAATCCACCGGTATAACATAATTCCGTAGGGGGGAAGAATACTCTTTGTTTTTTTTCCCTTTTGAAAAAGGCTTGTCCTTACTCTCTCATGGCATCCATCAAATGATTCCGTCCTATTGAGTATTGACAAAAACTATTTGAGCGTAGACAAAAAAAAGTTTAGAAGGTAAGATATGTCAAACTTTGTATTATAATAATCTGCCACCATGTTCACCTTTAACAATTAAAAATTATGACGCCATTTATTTTTTAGCTACAGCAACAATTGACTCCATATCTAATATATATGGATTCTTTAGTTGTCCGTGCAACGATAGCATATCCCTTGAATTTTGAATATGAATAATATATGCTAGTAAGTATTCAGAAATTTATTAAAAGCAATATATTTAATACAAAATAAACATATAAAAATATATTTAATAATAATTTAACAAACTAAATGAATATTGTTATATTTTTCTATATAATTGATAAAAATAACCAAGTTTCACTAAAGAAAAATTAGCATTTTATAATGAATCAGAGGAGTAATTAGTAGTACGGGGAGAGGGGGTGTAATCACCCAAAACTTGTTTATTAAATGTTAACTAAGGGGTTATAAAAAATGACAGGATAGATTAGTATGTAATATATCATTTCACAAGGTATGTTTAAATTTTACTTTTTGTAAGTTGTAAAAAAAATGTTATAATTTGTAAAAGTTGAATTTGAATTATATGTTTGTAGTATTAATTAATCTGTACGTCATTTTACTAAAAAAATATATAACTATTCGGTTGATACGCAATTCCGGTCCTTAGTACCGAGGATTAAGAGCAACTCCAAGAGATTATATATATGATTTACTAAGTTTAGAGAGTAAAGAGGTTTGTAACAAAGAAAAAAAAGTCCCAAACAGAGGCTAAAACCAACAGCCTAGCTAAATATTGACTCTCCATATTCAAAAAGGTCCACGTCACAGCTCCCGTTCTCCTGGATCGATGACTCCGCAACTTCTCGTTTCTTTGCCGCCGCCGCTGGTCTCCATCTCTTGGACGTCGTTCACAGCCGGCTGCTTCCTTCTGCACGTCGCTGCCTCTCGTTGCACCGCGTCGCCATCGGCAGCTCGTTTGTGGATGCAGCGCGCCTCCTTGTTGCGTCATCACGTCGCCGCCGGCCGCTCATCCAACAGGTGTGTGCGCTATTGCCGGGGCCGGAGTGGCGGGAGGGCGAGGGCGCGGGGTGGTAGGACCGACAACGGTGCGGGACGGCGTAGCACGGCAGGATGGCAAGGCGGTGGGACCGATTAGGCGGGAGCGCGCGGATGGGAAACGAGCGCGCGCGTGGGAGAGCGGCGATTGCGAGCGGGATGGCCTCTGCAAATATGCAGGGCGAGGGGCGATGGATGCCGAACGGGATCGAGAGCGGAGCGAGATACCGAGTGTGTTGGACGCCGGTTTTGACTCGTTTTGTTTTTTTTTTTTACCGATCCAAACCTAGATAGCTAGATTGTTGGAGTTGCTCTAATAACAAATTTAGTTGGCTAAACCAAGAACGAGGAGGAGTGATCTCCCCGGCTGGATAACCCAAGATCCATGGACGCATCTTCGATGCTGGTTGCTCTACTACTAACCATCCTTGCCGCCGCCGCCGCCGTGGCGTCGTCGTTGCGCCGCCGCAAGAATCAGCAGCGGCGGCAGCTGCCTCCGGGCTCCCTGGGCGTCAGGGCCATGATGGTCCGGTTCCTCAGGCTCGACGCCGTCAAGAACTACGTCTCTGTCATGGACGACGAGGTCCGGCGCCACCTCCGCGCCGAGTGGAGCGGCCGCCGCACCGTCGCGGTGATGCCGTCCATGAAGTCGCTGACGTTCGACGTCATGAGCACCGTGCTGTTCGGGCTGGAGAGGGGCGGCGGCGACCACGCCGCCGTGAGGCGTGAGCTCTCGGCAGAGTTCCAGCAGCTGGTCCGGGGTATCTGTGCCGTCCCGGTGAACCTCCCCTTCACCACCTTCGGCAAGTGCCTCGCCGCGAACCGGAGCGGGCGGCGGACCGTGGCGCGGATCGTGGAGGAGAGGCGGCGAGCGATGCCGCGCGGGGAAGCAGGCTCGCCGGGCTCGGGCGCCGGCGCCGGCGGCCGCGACCTGGTGACGCACATGCTGGCCGAGGGGATGGACGAGGAGAAGATCATCGACAACGTCGTGTTCCTGATGGTAGCGGCGCACGACACCACCGCCATCCTCCTCACCTTCCTGCTCCGTCACCTCGACGGCAACAGGGCGGCCTACGAGAGGGTGGTGGCCGGGCAGGAGGAAATCGCGACGCAACGGCGGCGCAGGGGAGGCTCCGGCTCCGCCCTGACGTGGGACGACCTCGCCGGGATGAGGTACACGTGGGCGGCGGCCATGGAGACGCTGCGGATGGCGCCGCCGACGTTCGCCAACATGAGGAAGGCGGTGGCCGACGTCGAGGTCGGCGGGCGGCTACATGATACCCAAGGGGTGGCAGGTGATAAGCGCGGCGAAGATGACGCACCTGGACCCGGCCGTCTTGCGGAGCCCGGCAGGTTCGAGGGGGCGGAGGCGAAGTCGGTGCCGCCGTTCAGCTACGTGCCGTTCGGCGGCGGCGCGCGCGTGTCGGGCGGAGACGCTGGTGGCCATGCACTACATCGTCACCGGATTCAGGTGGAGGCTCGCCGCAGGCTGAGACGGCAGCTTCTCCAGGCACCCGCTGCCGTGCCCAAAGCAGGGGCTCCTCCTGGACATCGAACCCAAGAATACATGAATAGTGGAGTAATTGTATAATGCATTTTGATCAAGATTGTGATGAAAATTATATTGTATACTTATTAGAAAACCTATTCTACTAATGTAGGGGTCATTTTGATTCACATGAAAAAATCTTCCCCAAATCCGGTTTAACCTATTCTACTTGCCTGCGTCTTTACCGTGGAGAAACAATGCCATACGAATGACAGGTGGGTCCCACTTGGCAGGTCGGTTTTTTAGTCGACACTCCAAAATCCCACCATATATATATCTCCAAACCCACTCACTGACATCTGGTCCCACCTCACGTACGGACCCACGAGACAGTGTCTGAACCCGCTTTCTAAATCGGTCAGCGCTATTGCCCGATGCGTTTTAATTGGAAGATAATAATATCACCGATCTCCTAAATTTAGAAACAGAAAACCCGGTTGGTTTGCGTCTCTCTCCCTCCCCTCTTTTCCCCTTCCTTCGCCGCCTCCCTCCCCTTCTGAGACCTCTCTCAAGACGCCATGGATGCCGAAGCCGGTGACCTCGCGCGGCAGGACAGCCGGATCTGGCCGCTCGCCGGCGTCGGAGCATGATGGGTTTGGCCGTGCGTGGTCTTGCGCGCTCTATCGGCGCTGACCACGCCGCCGGCCGCCCAACCGGCGTGATCCATGATGGCTCTGCCCGGATCTGTAACGGGTTGCAAGGGGAGGTTGATTCAAGTCCTGGGGTAATTTAATTTTTCTTCCCTATGTCACATCGGCGCTCCTGCTTCCACAGGTCTGCGCGTGTTCAGTAAATTCAGTTTAGGCGATGATTTTATGGTGGATCTGAATCTTCTTTGCTCTGCAGGTGGCACCAGATGCAGATCAGGCCGAGTCTGATGGCTTCCTTCATCGGCTGGAGGAAGAGATGTGATATGGTGGATCTGATTCATCTTGCACCGGAGATGGCACCAGATGCAGATCTGGTGGCTTCGTTCATCGGCTTGAGGAAGAAAGGCGACATTTTTATGGCTTCCCTCGTCGGCTGGAGGAGGAAAGGTGAGATCTTTATGACTTAGTCGGCTGGAGATGGAAAGATTCCATCTTGTTGGCTTCCCTTCGTACCTGTCATGTTATTTTTCCCCCTTCACTTCTGGTTTTTCATCATTTGACGTTCAATAGGCCGTTCTGTTGGTATTTCTAGATTTAATTATTTATTTCCTTCATGTGCTACTTGTATTTTTTTATCTTGATGTGCGACCTGTATATGCTTCTGCTCCAATTTGAATTGATCTATTATCATCTTCTTCTCTGGGGAAATCGGAATTTGTTCGGCGATTTTATGCATGATTTTTTTTGTTCATGCGCGATCTGAATGTATTACGGCCAAACCGACTTGGAAAAGAAATATTTCGGCCAAATCCAATGTTTTATACATGGCGAGAAAAGAATCAATACCAGAAGTGTCCCTGAATGATAGGAACATAAAACATATACAAAGATTGGTACTTTAAACTCTGAATTCACCAATTAAATTCAAATAGGGAAGAACAATGATAACTATCAAACCATTCAGATAGGTATCATGATGTATTCCTCTATTTTATGGCAAAAGATTCACCATAAAAAACTATTTGGATTTGGCTGTAATATTCAGAGTTCTTGAGCCGTCATTGAATTCATTTATGCTTCTTGATCTGAGCTGCATTTCTGTTTTAATGGTGAATCTTTTACCGTAATAATTCTGCAAATTTCTGTTTGGGGAATCTGGTGAGTATCATGTTTAAGGCCGATATGGTTGGTCCGCTATCAGGTGCTTTCCACTAATCCATGTCCAGCTATTGCATTCATCCCATTATCCTTTGACTGATCATATTTGGGATGCATATTGGTCTGTAGGATGAAAGGTGTATTGTTTGATCATTCAACCATTTCCTATTGATATATGAATTTGCAAGGTTAAGGAAACTAGTAAACCTTCTCTTGCCACATAAAATTGTTGCCTTCAATCCTTCATTATATCTTGCACAATCATCTGTTTGTTCATCATTTTTGGATTTGGCATGTTGGAATTATACTATAGTTCAGCACTATGACAACCTAGATTCGAATAATTTGCTGTTACTGAGAACCTGGGAAGTGTGATATCCCACAGATCATGTCTCATTCATTGCTTGTTTATTGTGGCATATGGTGTCCCTAAGAATTTTAATACTTTTGATATTGTATTGTCGAGCGGACGCAGTGTTGACGTAAACAATCTTTAACAGATGTTACCTTTGCGGAAGTGTTTGGCATAAGCAAGTTAGGTTTGAGAATCTTCTCAATAGATTCCATCTTTGCTGTCAGTGTCTGATGTCTCTTTTAATTTTGCATCACTTTTCCTCTGAGATTTTTTCTGCTGTAGTTTTCATGCGAGGATGAAATTTACACAGCTCTCATATATCACATACACAAAATACATCATTCCAAAGCATTGTCAATGTATCCCACGTAAAAGTACCATAAGAATGAAATATAAAAGAAAAAGCATTTTTTTCTTAAAAAATATAAGTTACAACATGAGAGCTATCGGCCGCTTCATTTACAAAAATTATAGGTTTTCTTCAGAAAATCAAACACATAAACACAAATTGTTACATCTGTATAGCCGCAGACGATCTGTGTTCTTGTATGTTCCTCCGGTCATTAGGCAGGGATGGTTCTTGTATGTGCTCTTGTAATTTCCAAATCTTTGGATGCCTTTCCCGGGTATTTGATTGTGAGCTACTGCTAGTCAAAATCAACAATCTGACTATCTTTTTGTGTAATCTAACAACCTGACTATCTTGGCAGGTTCACCCCGTGAACTTGCTGCATAGTTCTGAGTTGTGACCAGGTATAATAATGAGTAATGGTAATAAGATGGATAAACTCCTCATCCACTTAACCACCTACTGTTCAGTAGTCACATGCATTATCATTTAAGATCCTTGTAATTGCCCATTCAACTTATGGTTCTCATCGTTGTTTACCATCAGGACACATGATCTTTCTAAGTCATGCTCGGTCAGCAACTCAGCATGTATGCACGTAAATGGGTGGAGTATTTTGTATCTTCTTTTATTAAAAAAAATAAGGAGATTTTTTTTGTTGAAATGTAAAGTACCGTGTAGTCCGTGTTGTATCTGTTCTCCACTGGTAGCCTTAGGAATATGTTTCTTTTTGTTCACAAGAAAAACATCGGCATATTGGCAAGCTAGCTGGAAATCTATGAATGAAATAGATGAGTTCCTTGGTACCGTAATGTACAGAACTACAGATATTTGGTGAAAATAGATAGATTAACGTGATCATTTTAAATTGGACAATGATACCCGCTCGACTAGATTGATGCCACCATGTATGTGGCTGATGACCTAGTGTTTGTTGTTGATGCATGTCTCTTTGGTTGATGTTAGTGTGTAGGTGGCTAGTGAGCATGGACCAAGGTGTCGGTTGCCATATTGTTGGTAGAGCGCCTAAAAGCCATCTCGGTGTTACCTAAGACCAACCATGTGCAGGAAAAGATCAAACATCAGTGCAACAATACTAGAGTCCCCAATGCAGGTCAGTGGCCTAATGCACCTGCCAATGCTTAATAGCAGAGGCCACCATGCACCTAGGCATGTAAAACTGAATTTTAGTCACTGGCTTAAGTGAAAAGTGTTTCTGGGCACGCTAGATTAGGTGATGGTCAAGCCTTTGCAGTTTGTGACTTGAGGGAAGCTAGATAGAAAAATCCGTTAAACTTTCGAAGGACCTCTAATAGACATGATACCACCACATTTGTTATCAGTTCCTAGCTATAGTTTTTGACCTTTATTGCGTTATTCAATCAAAAAATCAGAGTAGGTACCAACTAGCACATCGTCACTGATTGTTAATCATAGCAGTTACCAACTTACTGAACAAGACAGCATTACTGAGGCTGCAGTTGATACTGTTTATTTATTGAAAGAAAATGGCAGGCAGGACTAAAAGTATTTCATTGGCTCATTGCATGATAGGGAGTTCTGCCAACGTATTTTGTTATCTCCCTGAGCTTCTGTCACATTAAGCAACAATGTGCTGTAAAATACAGATATATGGAAGTCCTTTTATCTGTTCCTTTCAGGATCTTTTACTTTGGTATGTCAGAAACCAATCACTTTTCCTGTAAGCAATACAGATTGAAAATGTGTTAGCATCATTAGGATGTCAATTTGATGTGTTTTTAAGAGGAAAACATCAGAATGATACTATGCACCATACCCTAATCAGAGAATCAAAATGCACAATTTATTTCTGTAGACTTATTAAAATTGAAGTCTCTATGTTATCTCAAATTATCATCACTGCTAAGTTCTAGACCTTCATATATAATTGCCATAAATGTACTTTGATTTGTTTTGTGGCAATGGCTAGTGGAACTTGTTGGCAATATTTTGTTCCTCGCAGTTGCATGAAGCTAGTGCGGTAGTGCATTGCATAACAGTGGAATGTAACATTTGTTTGTTTGTTTTCATGAAATATACAAAGCAGGTGATTAGCAGAAGATGATGCATTTCTAGATCATACTGAAGGTGAATTAGATTGACAAGTTGTAGCCTGTGAAGTAAGTTTATGTCATACCTTACAGACTTATGAGACTTATGATGGAAGTGTTATATCTACCTTTGTCTTCTACTTCTTATTTTTTCCCTGAAAAAGCAAAAAAAAAAACAAGTCAGTTTAGAATATTGGTGTTAGTGTTTTTTTCTTTTACTCTTAACCTATTCTGCTGCGTTAAGAAAAGACTAAATACAACTATAGTTGAATACAACATTATAACAGTTTCATCTATACATTCAGAACAAATACAACTATCTTAACTGATTGTGTCAGAAATCCTGATGGAGACCTGTTTCTTAATTTTCAGGTTGGACTAAATATTCCTATGGATAAAAGCATAATGTCACTACATAAAGTATTAGTAAACACAATGTGAATCCATACGTATGGTTATAACATTATACTCTCTCCATCATATATGTTTATGCACCAAGATCAAGGATAATTTAAATTGCATCAATCACTACACTATGCACACATATTGATTAAAACACCATACCAATTATACCCTTAGCATTTACACATTCTCCCTTTGTTACATTAATTGTATTCCGATGAAATCCGTATCCATGTGATTATATGATGATTAATTTGAAAAACTTTAGATTTCATTATATGATTATCAATTTGGGAAGGAGAGAGTAAGTTTATTTCACATACAATTTGTGACTATTGAAGTAGAATAAAACTGATAAACAGTGCATTTTAAAGCTATTGATATTGAATTCAACGAGCATTGCGTGAGATCTGAGCTGTAAACAGTAATACTTGTAATTTCTGAACCTTTCATTAGACTCTACAAAAAAATTTATCAACCTTCATTAGATTCTATGGTACAAAATGATGGACATCCGCTCTAGGATACTCACAGGCAGCCAATTCGCAATAGATTCTTAACTTGAATCAGAATCACACGAAAACTGCTAATTTCAATCATCATTAGATTCTATGATAGACAGTGATGAACATTAACTTTAAAATACTCACAGGAAGCAGTTTTGCAACAGATAGGCACTAGATTGGCACAAATCTGACGAGTAAATATACAAACCGATTCTTAAAAAAAAAAAAATCTACTAGTGAAAAACTAGCATACGCTTTGGAATATTCTATTTGTTGCCAAAAAAACTGGCGAATGAGTCTCAACAAACACATAATCGATTACCCTCTAATGTTCCCCTAGTTACACATAATAATCTATCTGAATCACAGCGGCTTGCTCTTTACACCTGATCGATTATCCTCCAATCGTGTGAATTTCTAGGGACTTCGTGTGAATATTCAACAGATAGCCAGATCTATCCCAATTCCCAAGTACCTAACCTCAAATGTCCATCCCGAGTTCATCTGAACTGACGGATCGTATTCCTCAACAGTTAACCAGATGTAGCCCAAGTACCAAACCTCAAACATCCATCCCGAATTCATCTGAACAGATAGCCAGATCTAACCCACTAACTGTGGAATTCAATTCCTGAACAGATCTATCCAATGACCAAACCACGAGCAATCCATCCCAACATCCTGATCACAAGCAGCTTGTGCAGATCCATCCCATCTTCGCAAGGATTCGCGCAGATTCGTTACCGAAATGCTTCGATCTAGCGTTTCACCCAAACCACCGGATCGCAGATTCAGTTCCAACTTCCAAATCCAAGATCACAAGCGGATCTCGTACCTTCGCGTTGCCTTCCGCCGCCTTCGCCTTCGCCTTCGCCTTTGCGGCCGCGCACCAGAAGTTGTGTGTTCCCCAGTCGCTGTAGGAGAATCTCGCGTCGGTGCCGCAGATCGGGCAGAGGAGGTTCACCCCTCGCGTTGATGGCGAACATGGGGAAGGGACGTCGACGTTTCGGCCCATCTTCGCCGCAAGATCCGCTCGCTTCTCGCCGTCGCCGCCGCCTCGCTCGTGCTCGCGCTCTCTTCCTCTCGCTCGCGTGTCACCTTGCGCTGGAAGCCTCAGATCCCTCGGTATTTCACGGCCCTTTCTTTTTACCATTTGGCCTTTCCTGTGTATTTGATGCGGTAGGCTTCACGATTTGGCACGCGAGGAGCAAGGGGGTGCTGATTAGACTTGTGGTTACTTGATGGGCCGGATGCGCACTTGCAGATCGATGTGTCACCTTCCGACACTATGTGATTAGAATTTATTTTTTGATTGTCATGTATCTCTATTCAAACTTTATTAGAGCAAATCACTTATGTTACTGTGAAATTTATAAACTGTTGTTATGTTAGTAGTAACATTATCGTGGAAGTGCAGTAACATGGTACGTCACTGCAGAATTTATAGGTCGCTACTATACTTTTGATAGTAATATCTTGATGGAATTGTAGTAATAAATAAACATATAGTAGTAATAGTACTGATATAGTACTATTGCTTATGATGAGCTTTAAAATCCCAATCTTATGATAGTAGTGTTCTTATATTACTAAGTAAGAGAGGAGCATTGTCGTAAGTTGGTACGAGTGCAGTATTTCTCTTTGCACACATAAAGTTACATAGTAGTAGAAAGGTAAGTACAGTGTTATTATATATTTTTCTCTTTTTTAGAAAAATAAAAATAAATTGGTAAATTTAAGACTTGAATCCATGATCTCATAGTTTATAGCAAGTTCTTCTAACCAATCCATCCAATGATGTGTTTGTTTTAAGGATTATTGGTTGTTTCTTTTGTATCTCTTTGTGAGAAAGAAATATGGTGACCGATTCTAATCTCTTTCACTCCTACCATAGAACAAAAATAGATATGATAATTCAAAACCCATAACAAGTTACTATGTTTCAGTAGTAACATTATCGTATAAGTACAGTAACACGTCACGTTACTGCAAAATATATAGGATGTTACTGCACTTTTGATAGTAAAATCATAGTAAAATTGTAGTAAACTTGGAATCAAAAAAATATATATAGGTTAAAGTTCGACATGCTAGTTGTTACTGCACAAAAGTGGTGTAGTACTGCATGATAGGTACACGTTACCAAATATTTATGCAGTAACACTATCCACTAATAAAATAAGACATATTGTTACTGTAAAACTTTCTACATCACGATGGAATTGTAGTAACGTACAACAGACAGTACTAACAAGTAATGATATAGTATTAATACTTGTGGAGGGTTAAATTTCAAAAAGTCAAGCTTTGAAGAACAATATCTCTCACGTGATGTACTATTTTTTTAAATTATTTGCACCATGATAATAGAAAAAAGTGCTTATCAAAAGTAGATTCGTCATAATTATATTTTAACTTATATTTGAGCATTGTTACTGCACATAAGACACAATGTTACTGCATAATGACCGTCGCGTACTGTTCCACGAGACAAGAGCTAAGAAGAGGTAGGTGATGGGGGAGTTAGCAGACGGTTTGACCGGTGTTGACCGATGTGGGGGTGTTTTGACCGATTTTGACTAAGGTGGGAGGTGAGTTTGGCCCTAAGGAGGGGGTATAGAATATTCTATACCCGGGGTGTTATATATATATACAGTGGTGAAGCCACCAGTATGGCGAGGTATGGCGGCCGCCATACCTGCCCGCCGGAAGCAACCCCCCCCCCCCCCCCCCCCCCCCCGACTGGAAGCAGTGGCGCAGCGGCAGCGAGCAGCGAAGACTCGAAGATTTCTGTTCGTTCGTCTGCGCAGCGGCCTGAGGAAGAAGAAAACGTTTCGTTTCTCTGTGGGCCTTTGTTTGCTGCCGATGTGGACAAGGAAGCAGGCCCATTGGCCCAACCGCCAAGAATACTAGGAGGCGGACAGACGGGAGTCTGACTGGGAATCGCAATCGCTTGTTGCCGCCGCCGCCGGCGTCGCTTCAGTTTCAGTTCATCGCCTCATCGCATCGGCTGATCGCCTCCTCTCGTCGACAGTCGAATCGTCTCTTGCTGGACGCTGTTGCCACGCCGGACGCCGCCACGGTAATCACTCCGAGACACCAGTTGGTTCCATCTCTCGCGCATTAGGCATTAGCAACTATATCCTGTTGAATCAGACAATCAGTTGTTATGAGTAGTAATGCTAAACTAGCTCGTAATATCTGTAGGCTACTTAGTGGTTAGTGCTTCTTTATATACTATGATCATCCAAATATCCACTTATTATCATTATTTTACAATATCTATATGTTAATGCATTGTACCATTATTTTATTATATATGTGTGTTTTCTTATACAAACTAGAGTACTAGACTAGTACTTAGTCTGTAATAAGTTCGCCATAGGTGAATTTTTATCCTGACTTCGTCACTGTATATATATATATACACACGCACATATTTATATATGAATGATGGTGAAATTTGTATTTTAATCAATTACATAATGTAAATCTTTCATTTTTTCGTGTTTTCTTCCTGTTGCAATGCATGGTATTTTTTCTAGTCTTTAATCACGTTTGGAGAGACACCATACCGGGTATGGAATTTGCTAACTTTGCTCACGGCACTTCCGCACTGATATTACTCGCGTATTTGATTGAGAGGGAGGATGTAGTCATGAGTGAGCACGACCCAGTCTAAATCTAAAGTAGTAAAATAACTAATCAATTTCGGTCTCTTTTTGGCCACGTCATCCAGAAACACAAGCACCGTCAATATGGCGCTCTGGTAAACCACAAGTGTCAGATTAGATTAGAAAAAAAATTAAAAACAAATGCCTTTAAGACTAGACAAGCCACACATCTATTAGGATGAATGGTTAAATCGTACTCCATATAAGAGCCAACAATACCATCTAGAGCGGTCTCGTAAAACATGAATATCTCATTAATAAACCAGGGAAGGTTAAGAAAAAAGACACTTAGAGACTAGACAATAAATAAGATTTAGATAAATCAGAACAACGTTGATAAGATATTAACATATATATAAAAGTAAACAATATTATTATTTATTAAAAATCGGAGGTAGGTAGACTAAAAACTAGACCAGCCAGAACGGCGTCTGACGAGGAGCACCCGGGAGAGGCTCAAACGTGTCGACGGTTTCGACGCTTCTATCCTCGACGCTGAACACGTACAGGTTTCTCTTCTCGTCCTCGCTGAAATCGTTGAGCCAGTAGATGTGGTTGGCTTTCACCCCGCACCCGCTCGCCGAGCACGACGCGCCGCAGAAGTTGTCGCCGCCGACGACGAACGCCCGGTCGCCGATGTCCGTCGTCCTGCGCCACGCCGGAGCCGCAGAGAAGTCCATCCGGAAGACGTGGACGTCGTACGGCCCGCCGATGCTGTACCCCTCGAAGGCGATGGCGACTAGGAACAGGTCGCCGCACGATTCGACGAGGAACGTCAACGAACTGTACATCACCTGGTCGGTGGGGAAGTAATCCAGGACGGGGATGGCGATGGCCCCTACCGCCACCTCGCCGCCGGTGAAGTCCAGTGTACCGAGCTCGCCGTTGTTCTCGGTGAAGTAGAACCTCCCGCCGACGCCCGCGACGTCGAAGAAGTGCTTCCTCTTGGGCACCGGGCAGTACTCCTCCGGCAGGTCGTAGCACCCGATGTCGTAGCCGTGCCTCGACCAGCGCTCGCCGCCGACGCGGCAGAACAGCAAGGCCGGGCTCTCCAGGTCGAACACGAGGACGCCGCAGCCGGGCTCCGGTGACCGGTCCGACAGCACGCACCTGCGATGCGCCGGGAGCTCGCCCTCGTCAAGCGGCGGAAGCGCGGCGACCCTCGACCCGTCGCGTGGGTCGAGGAGGAACGTCTCGGCCGGCGGCGAGCTCATCAGCACGAGGACCAAACCCTGCGGCGTCTCCAGGAACGTGTTGCCGCCGCTGCTGCCGCGCATCATCGTCATCTCCTCCGGAAGGTTGACGTCGAGCAGCTTCATGGCAGGCAGGCTGAACACTCTCGTCGCCGTCGACGAAGACGAAGACGAAGGAGTGCTGCTGCCGACACCACCAACGCCATATCTCTGCACCAGCAACGGGTAAGCTGCGGCCGCCGCTGTCGACGAGTTCGCCATCGAGATCGATCGTTGATTTTACACACCGGAGTATTAGGGTGCCTTAAATTAGCCGTAAATCTCCGAGTCCGAGTCCGAGTCCTATACGTGTTCCTGCCTGGCCATGATGCGCGATGGATTGCGCCTGCTGATTGGGAAGAAACATGCGATGGCTTGGGGAGCGCGTGGGAAGTCTAGGGATGAAAACGAACCAATGCTCATACCATATTCGCTTTCATATTTTTACCGGCTACGGAAACGAATACGAATAACTTCGATACGAAAATAAATATGGATTATCTCAAATACGAATAAGAATCGAATATGTTCGGACACGTATACGAAAATATTTTTTTCTCGGAACACGAAAACCAACTCAACT
The DNA here is from genome assembly GCA_000573905.2 of Oryza punctata. NCBI lineage: Eukaryota > Viridiplantae > Streptophyta > Magnoliopsida > Poales > Poaceae > Oryza > Oryza punctata. Next base: position 17,849,373 of record CM002496.2, read on the forward strand.
TATGATAGCAACAAATATCATCATATATAATTAGCTCATTTTATATAAAGTATAGTATAATTTATATTTTTTTAAAAAAATAAAATAATATTAACAGCACTGTTCACCGGATACAATTATGAAGATTGCTAGCGCTCGATTGGGTGAATAAAAATTGGACCCTACACCCCACATGCATGCGAGTATACAGCCAGCTAGTTTCTTCTTCTTCCTTTCTTCTGTCTTTAAATATTTCTTTTCTCCTAAGCTATTTATCTTATCTACGGTCCGATCACACCATTGTGTTTGTTGTAATTATATTCTGATATAATAAAAATATGTGTTTCAAATTGTTAAAACTCAATGTTTTATACGCGTTAGTGATGTGTTTCAATGTGTCGTTCCACAAAACTTTCGGAACTATCTACAACTACCCTCTCTCCACTCTATCCATGCTAGCGATCTTCAAAATAATTTTTCTTCTAAATTAATTATACAATTTATGATCCGATCACACCATTATATTCATTATAATTAAATCTTTACAACAAGATATTGCATGATTATATTTTGATAAAAGAAAACACGTGTTTCAATCTTTTAACACTAATTGTTTTATACATGATCACGATATGTTTAAACGTGTATCTTTACCCTGTGTTAAAAGAAATTAAATGTTTCAGTTGCTTTTTTTTTCACTATATAACTCTTACGGTTTTACTTGTTGATCAACTACAATATTCGGTCGATCCGTAGTTTCCTCGAATCTTAGAGTACTTCTGGAGATGACCAGAAGAAACTCTCTCCGAGCGAAACCGCTAATACGCGGCTAGTCGCGCGCTCCTCCCCCCGCGCGGATGGACGCGTGGCGCGCGGAGGGGGGGTGACAGCCGCGCGCGCGTGGGGAGGTGGGGCCTATGTTTTTTTTTATTTCTGTGTTTTTTCTTCCGGGTTTTTAATATATACGCGTACAAAACTTTATACATGTACGTATACAAAGTTTGTATACTCATATATAAACTTTGTATACGTGGTATATGTATACAAACTTTACATACATATACAAAGTTTGTATAGTTTGTATACACATATACAAACTTTGTATACATGGTATACGTATACAAACTATGTATACGTGGTATACAAAGTTTGTATACACATATACAAACTTTTGTATATGTACATATATAAAGTTTGTATATGTGATGTTGTTCGTATACGTATATATAAGCTTTGTGTACGTGGTATGTGTATACAAACTTTGCATACATGGTATACAAAGTTTGTATACACACATACAAACTTTGTATACGTGATGTTTTTTCTGTTTTTTATTTTTTTAATATGTATGTATATAAAGTTTGTATACGATATATATAGTTTGTATACGTCATATATAAACTTTGTATACATTGTATATATTTTTATGTGTTAAAAAAGATATTCATAAAAAATATGTATGTATATACTATATATACATAGGTACGCATACATATATGTATATGTAGTATATACATACGTGATACACTAGAGAGAGAAGATGAGCGGGTGGGATCAGCGCCCCCCCTCTCCGAGTCCAACGTACGTCTACTCCGTATTTGAAATGAATTACTTTCTGGATAAAATGTTACCATTAATCCTTTTTTAACTGAAACGGCTTTTGTTTCACCTACTCCGTATTAGAGTATCTACTCATTTTATTGCCATTTGACTGCTGCACTATAGTGGTGTTCAAGCCTAATGAAGATAAAAGATTAAGTAAGGAAAAAAATATTTACATGATTAATTGAGTTTTAATTATTATAAACTTAAAAAATAGATTTATTTATTAGTTTCGAGTAACTTTTATATATAGAAAATTTTCGTACGAAGTATACCGTTTAGATTTAACAGATTAAGAAACGTGTTACTAAAAGAAAAAGTAGATTTTGTTTCTCGATCAGAAAAGGAACTGCCATATAGAGGACTCGTCAAAAGAAACTTTCCGTCAAAAAAAAACTTAAGGACTCGATCAGAAAAGGAACTACTGCCATATAGAGGACTCCTTATTAAAAGAAACTTTCCATCTAAAAAAACTTAAGGATAGGTCACAGTAGTATCTTGCAACTGAAACGCAAGTACTACTGTCCTACAGCACCTCGCTGCTGCTACTGGCTATGGTACTACTCCTCCAGCGTGGACCACACAGTGAAACCTGCACGAGTATGTGGACATCCTGCAAACATTCACCGACTTGTCTCGTCACAACAGTGTGTGCAGATTCCGCTCGATGAGCACTGTACCAGTAAAACGCAGCTGGGGCACGCACAATACACTGCTAAATTTTTTTCTTAAAGATCAGTATGTATGTCTAGATTTATTCACAGAAGTTAGGTTTTTCTTAATAAAAAGAGTATAATACAAGCACCATTAGAAGTGACTCCAGATATCAAGGTGAGCTTTTTATTTATTTGGCATTGGAGTATATATATGATTTGATGACATGGCAAGTGTCAGAGCATGTCTACCAGCTCCCACATCTTGAAAAGATGCGTTGTGGACGCAATAGCCTTGTCACGTGGACTGCCAAGTAGATCTAGAGTACGTAGGGAGGGGAGTATGAGCACAGAGGCTATCGGAGATGGGGAATAGGAATTAGGAGCAGCAGATGAGGGAGAGATGAGGGAGAAAAGGGGCCTATCGGGCAGATCGTGGAGGATGGAAGCGATAGGCCCCACTATCACGGATATTCTTACAAACGTTACTACCACATTCACTTTCGGCTTTAGCTTTCTCTTGGTAGCACCGAGAGAAAAGGAGCAACACTGGCGTGTTAATACGAGCACCTCGGTGGAGACAATGGCTAGCTCGGTGCCAAATCTAACAGCTCGCCCGGTGAGGAAGCAACACTATCTTGATGGATGTGTCAGCGTCGAAGTGTTGGTGGTCGGAGGTGATAACGTCGGCACGTGGGTGATTTGGGGTTGCAACACGTGGGGGGCCGGAGGTAGCTGCGTTGGAGAATGATTACAAGGCCGACGGCATGTGGATCTGAACTCAGGGGGATTCGGATAGTGGACAGGGATAGGAAAAGAACATATATACGTACGGCTGACTTGTAGGTCCACCAAAATGTAAGGGTATATGTGTAACTTTATTTCTTTTCATGAGGTCTAAAGTGCATAAGTTCCAACTGATTTGATAATACCCATGTTATAGGGACTGGAATATAAAATAATTAAGGGCGGAAAGAAAAAGAAACACACGTGATAATAGCTTGTATTGTGAGGAGGGTGTTCTAGATATGGTTTCATCCTACGTGATATTTTCTTTCCATGAGGGATGACACTTTAACGAGTGGCTTATATTGTAAATACCTAATAAGAGTGGCTTCGGATATTAAGTGGCCTCCATTTCGCCCTAGGTCACATATCTAAAATGAGTTTTTCTCAGCATGTAAAGTGGTGTTAAAGGTGGCTTCATCATTTTAAATTTTCTATTTCAGGTCTCACATTTTAAACAATTTATGTTGTAAGTCTAGAATTTACACTAAGGACCCTAAAAATCAGAAAATAATATAAAGTCACCCTCACCCTCTCTATTTGTTGGCTCTCCCGTTTTCTTCTACTACCAGTTGTCCTCTCCCTTCTCCGTCACTGCCGCCTCTCTACGCTCTTCTCTCCAACAATATGGTGACAAGCTCTGCCGGTGTTGTCTCTCTCATTTTCGTCGCTCTCAAGTTCTAAGGGCTTGGTAGCGCGAATTGAGTTCGAAGGGCATATATTTGAGAACAAAGAGCTCGGTGGTGTTTGCGAATGGTGAGTGGAACTCAAAAGCTGCTCCGAATCGGACCATAAGGCCACCAATACCAACCATGAGTTCACTGGATTTAACTAGATCATCTGTTTACTGCGAGGTTAGCGACGCCACAACCTACTTAGATCGGTGCTTATAGCTTGTTCCTCTTTACTACTCGTATTTCTTAAACCACACGTACGTAGAACACCTGAAATAATACCCCGAGACTCCCTTGTTTCCTTCACGACCGCAAGTAACCGCGTTGTGAAGAATGCACTCGCTGGTGCGTAACGTACGCAGAGTGCCGTGGACCCGTGGTGGCGCGAAGTACTCTTGTGCACCTACCTACGCATATGCATTTGGCAGCGTGAAGTGAGCAACAGTTTGGAACAGGGGAAGGCCAGAAGGGTTCGAGACAGGATGGACGGACGTCTCTGATCATCTCTGAATGAATTGAATCCGGTGATCAGTTACGCATCACATCAGTGTTTGCTGCTGTCATGGTTCCAGTACTCCACTCTCTGTCCGTTTTCTGACGTGGCGGTGAGCGAACTCCTCTTAAACTCTGGCGCGCACACACACCTGAGAAACGTACTTCTACACTACGTACAGTGATAGGATTATTCTCTCCATCTCAAAATATAACTATTTATAGCATAGTACCTTATTTCTCTACCTATCTTCTACTCTTAACCAATCACAACCATTCTTTTTTCTTACTTTTTCTTATACACTAATAGTATATTTTCTTCAAACATTATTACATACATTTTAAAACCCGTGCTAATGTAGAAAGTGGTCTTATTTTAGGACGAAAGAAGTAATAATTCGGTTACCGTTCACGGTTCATCACCACCTGTCCACCTGATCAGCTACCTTGGGTGAAGGAAAACGGTGAGCTAGGCGAGGCCGGTGATGCGAGCGCGTAACGTAACGTACGTTGGCGTCGGTGTTGGAGCGGCGAATTGGATGGAGTCGTTTTTTCTCTCTCTATCTCTCTTGCCTTGCTTTTGCGCCCGCAGAATTCACGCCTTAAAAGCCGAGCGGCGCTCATCACTGACTGGGCCTTGGACTGAACTGCTGCTAGTACTACTCGCCAACCCCTATTTTTCGCCATCGCGTTTAATTACAAAGTTATCAACTTATCTTTTTCAGGAACTTTGCAACGTAGTAGTATATGTAAAAAGTTATTGAAAGTATCGCTGCTACTCTACATACAGTAAGCATTACTTTCTCTTAATTAACTATTATATCTGTTATTCCTGAACAAATAAATTATTCATCAGAAATCACACGAAGCGACCGTACGTGGCCCAACCAGACCGGCCAGACCTGAACCACCCACCCCACAAAACCGCACAAAACAACAGTAATCGAGAGCTTCCACATCATATGTGCAGAAATCTAACCACCGTCCACGCTGCAAGACAGAACCCCCCGCCGCGACGTGCAGAAATCTTCGGGAGACAAGACGACGCGTGCCATGTGTGTAGAGCTCTCGCGTACTACCAGTAGTGGTGTACTACCTCTATCCGGAAAAGAAAATAATTTTACGTTGGTTTGTGTTTAACGTTTAATCATTTATTTTATTTAAAATTATTTATTTATTTATTATTGGATAATAAAATATGAATAGTACTTTAAACATGATTAATTTTTATTATTCTTTTAAATTATCTAAATAAAACGAACGATGAAACGTGAAACATAGAAATAGAAATTCACATGGAGTAGTAGTCAACAGAGCCGACGCGCTCGATCTCGCTCACACTGAAACCAACGCTGCTCTTCGGCGAGTGACACGTCTCCCTTCTTAACGTCGATCCATCGAGAAGAAGGGGATAGGGATAGGGATGGTTGTTGGAGAGGGGGCAAGGCCATCGATCGGCTGAGCTGAGAACGACAGCTACAGCTTCAGTATTCCATGCGTGCATTTTGAACGGTTGAAATTTTTGTACCACCATGCTGCTGTCAATCGCTAGTTAAGAGACGTGGGAGAGATAAGTGTATACCCCGTTTTTTAAGTATATGATACCGTTGATTTTTCGTATAACGTTTAATTATTTGTTGTGACTTATTTTATCATTAAATAAAATACAATTCTAACTTATACTTACATATTTATATTAAATTTTTGTACAAGGCGAATGTTCATACGTTGTACGAAAAATAAACGGTGTTATGCATTTTGAAAAGTAGGTAGTATTTAGTAGTTACTTAGGAGGCTCCTCGTTTTCTTATTTCGATTAAAAAATCTAAAAATAGTTAACAAGATAAATAAATATGTGATATATTACTTATAAACATGTTCAAATCAACAACAGATTTGACTATAAATAATATACTGTACTATCCGCGATCGAAATTATTATTTATTAGTTTTGTAAGCTAAATCTGAACTTGCAAGTTTGTGAAGGAGTTATATATCGTATATTTATTTATACTGTTATTTCTTAAAAGTTTTATACGAAATACATTAAACAAGTGGACGTCTTCTCAATGAGGAATATTCATCTCCCGAAAGATGTTCTTGTTAATCTTATGCGTGACACTTCCAATCCTAGAAACTTATCTTTTTGGGGTAAGATAAGCATCAGGCAAATGACAGTATGTGTTGCTCCCTTTTCAAATGGATAAATCTGCCTTTTATATTCTTTAAAAACTCGTTTTGCAAGTGATAATCTTGGCTTAATAAATGGGAGCAGGGAGAGAGACACCACCGCCTCTTGATTCTTTGAAGATTTCACATGTTTGAATTTGAGCAGTCAGTTTTCCACGAGAACATACAGAAGAAGATTTCTATCTCTTTCATTATCTTAAAAGAATATTTAAAAAAAAACACTCAGCTTCGTTCTCACGTTAGATCAAAATCCGGCGGTTCGGATGGAACCACTTGTCAACTGGAGTATCCATGCTCTCGAGGCAAGAAAATGGAGGGCCATCCATACATCAACCGGTCCTGATCATTGGATTGAATAATGATTTGCACAAATAAGTCCAGGAATTTGAAGAAGAGGAATTAGTAGTAGATGCAAGGCATTGATGATAGGATATGTGACTGGAAACCTGCATGATTGCACTGCTTTGGCTCACAACTCACAAGCCAGGCCAGCTGATTGAGCTGATTGAGGCATGGTTTCCTGGCCTCTGATAGGCATCTACCACCTCATCAATTCAGAGGGTGATGGGTTAAGTAGTGTGGTGCACCATGACCTTTTCTATCCAATATTTTGTCCCTTTTCCCCCATGATGAACATGGTCACACTTGGAAATTGGAGCAAACAGGGGGCCAATCATCTTTCCCTTTTTCTTTTCAATTTTCTCAATGAATTGGTTGGAGATCCAGGGCAAATGATGTTTTCATAGTGACCACTTTTTATAGCATATATATAGGGTTTGATGGAATGGCCCTACGTCTGTACCGTATTTCACAGTGTCGTTAGTTGTGTCCTCGCCGAAATTGGTTACCCCTTCTATGAAGAAATGAATAAATTTTAGAGGATTTTCGGAGTGAATTGAAATAATTCTTGTGAAATTCCTTCCCCATGGGTTTTAAGATGTAGATATTCGTAGAGTCCAATTTTATTGTAATATTTAATACAGAAGGGGGTATGTTTTTCTATCTATCCCTATCTCAACCAATTACAACCATAGTTATTAGTTATAGAAGTTGATTGTGAGCAAACCAAAAGAATTAAACTTTCATACCTGTCCGGATTGGTTGACGTAAAAGTCAACAGCATCATCTGTTGAAAATGTTATGAAAATAGATTCGCAACGGAGACACAAATTTAACGTGGAAACTCTTACGGGAAAAAACCACGGTGCCGACCGGCCATGATCACTATTGAGGAATTGGATACAAACGCAACGGATACATCGAGTTGTCGCACCCTCCCCGTACAAGGAATATATAGGAGAAATCTAGGAGTTCTAATAGGCAAAAATACGAAATCCTAGTAGGAAACTAATCCTATAATACAGAGTCCTATTAGGAAACTTATCGGAATATATTGTAGGCCTAAAATTCGGATCATATATTTAAAAAGAAATAGGGATAGCAGTGTATTTCAAAGAGCCTTTAATCGCCTTCTACTTTGATATACTACATCTGTTCCAAAACAACTTTATTTTTCACTTATCCCATTAATATCCATATAAAGTCAAAAAAGAATAGGGTGCCATCCATTGTAATAAACCTACTTAATAAGAAACGACTTTGTTTCATCAAATTTGAATAGGAAAAGTCAGCAGCTACAGTTATACTAAAAAGGCGGGCATAATGAATGTTCTACATGCACAAAACAAACAAGTGGGGAAAATACTAGCCAACTCTAATGCAAACATTGGCTATAATACAGACATTCAACTACTAATAAGAAGCCATTATAAAAAAAAATACTATCAACTACTAGTAAGATTCTCTTGTCTTGCTTTTGTGAGTAAGTTCTAATGTCCCCTGTTGGCTGATTCCCTTTGAATATATTCTTCAACACACATATCCACCCATATTTGATGACAAAAACAGTTGGAAACAGCTCTTCATGGAAATACTACATTGGCCAATCATGTACTTTATTTATTCAATGGAATTATGGGAATGCTACCCTAATTATTTATTAGATGGAGGGAGATAGTTGGTACTGACAAAAATTCCTTGTTGTCAGCTTATATTAAGCCAAGAATTAAGGGACACTTCTCTTGCTATGGTACTGAAACTTTTTTTAGAGCTGCTTTAATAGACAACCTATCGTACCCCTTCTTTAGCTATAGAGAATCAATTCCATCAACCCCACCAATTTAAACTTTGTTACAAATCAGATTTCCTTTTTTCTTTTGCGATTACCCAAAAGACGGACACACACAACTGAGTATACCTCCTAACATATGCTGAATAGACAAAGCATGAGGTAAATATCTGACTCACAAAATTCATATTGAAAATGAAAATATATAATTTAAACCCTGATAAATAAAGTCATGCACTTAAGACTTCAGCACAATAAATTCATATTGAAAATGAAAATATATAATTTAAACCCTGATAAATAAAGTCATGCACTTAAGACTTCAGCACAATATTTTCTATGCTTCCGTACCAATCTGAATTCGGCTCTACTACAAAGTAATTCCTCTTAAACATATATAGTATTATAGTGCAACAATTCATATGGTTAGAGTTAGTGTAACATACACTGAACTAATTACAAAATATTTTAAACACAAATTTCGTAGAGCTTCGCAAATTTTATTTAGCAAGCACATGACTGCATGATCTTTTTTTCTTTTTTTTTTAGATTTAGACTTACCTATAGCACTAACATAACTACACGACAACCATGTCAACCACACCCTGTTGTTGGTAGTAAAACCATCATCCCAAACCGATCCAGACCATCCGTTACAAGATGGACGGTCCAGATGAGCCAAAAGTCAGGCAAAGAGTGACGACCATGAAAACCGCTGCCCCTGAAAACGCGCAACCTGGAAGAAATTCACTCGCATCTACGTACAGTTCATCCATCTCTCTCACTCTGCAAGACGAAGCATCCAGCCAGCGCCCAGCGAGCGAGCGAAGTAGGCGAGAATCCGAGCGAGGAAGAAAGGAGAGGAGAGGAGCGCTTTAAAGCGCGCGGGAAGAAGAAAGAAAGCGAGCAAGTAAAGAGGAGGAAGAGGAAAGAGAGCGGTCGTTTTCGTTTTCTGCTTCTGCTCGCGGCCACGCAGCTGCCTGCCACCTCCTTTCTGCCACGGCAAAAGCTTCCTCGGGATGCTCCACTGATCGTCTTCTGCTACCTCTTTCTTCCAGCTTGGCCGGGGTGGCTGATTATTCCAGATTTCCATTAGCTTAATCACCGGATCAAGCAGAGTGAGAAAGGGAGAGGCTTTCTCTGTGGGAGGGGTGACAGATTCCGTTTTGTAGGAGCAGCGCACCATTTCTGATTTCTTCATCTTCTTTCCGTTGTGCTTGCTGCTTTTCTACGTACTACCTTTTCCACTGTTGCGAAGTCGGGTTGGTGGGTGATTGATTGTTCTTTCCTTCCTCGTGAGGGTTCTTGCTTCTTGGCCGCTTCTTGGTTGGGACTAGCTGGTTCTTTGCTGTCTCTGTCCCGTCCAACTGAAGCGAGCGAGAGATTGACCGGGTCGGTGATTCTTCTTCGAGGAGCTTCTTGGAGCTCGTGAGAGTGGAGTGATCGAGGTGGTGGTGTGAGAGTAGGAGACAGGTTTTCTTGCGAGTTTGGAGCTAGCCGGAGTTGGGGGAGAAGGAGGAGGAGGAGGATGGCCGCCGCGCCGCCGCCCAAGGCCGACGAGCTGCAGCCGCACCCGCCCAAGGAGCAGCTCGCCAGCGTCTCCTTCTGCATCACCAGCCCTCCGCCATGGCGTACGTGTGCTCTGCTTCCTCCACTCTGTCTCAGATTTTTTTTTTCTTTTTTGATCTTTGTTCGCTGCTTAAATTGTTCTTTGTGCTTGTCCTTTTGTGCTGTTTTTGTCCATGCTTTTGTTTGTTTGATGCTTGAGTTTTTCATCAGAGGATAGTCAGGATACGTGTGGTGATCATCTGTTCATGTGAAGTGGAATGTTTCAGTACTGAACTTTTGGCCTACTTTTGGTTTGATGCTGATGCTTTTGCGTATAAAACTGTATATTAGTTTGTACACGCTTTTGTTCTTCTTTTCTCTCGTTAGTTCTATTATTTTCTTACTTTGTTCAGCTGAGAGAGAAAGAGACTTTTGATTAACTAGTCTACAAAGATTAAGTTCACCTTTTAAAGTTTTGATCCATCATGAAAAGGCTTTGAATTGCAAATTCTTTATGCTGTTGCCTAGCAGTAAACTGTGTGTATGTTCAGTTCAGAGAAGTGTTCAAGCATATGCTAATTTTTTTTCTCTGAACTTGTTATGCAGCCGAGGCCATTATATTAGGATTCCAGCATTTCATTGTTATGCTGGGCACCACTGTCATCATACCGAGTGCACTTGTACCTCAGATGGGAGGAGGAAATGTGAGTCCCAACACATATGAGCTAAATCTTGGTTCTATCCACTTGCTTGACAGCTCAATTTAATATTACTGAAGATTTATCAGGGTTAATTTACAACAAAAATGTTTGGACCTCTACATGCTGAATATCTGAGTAATTGCTTCTTTCTATCAGGATGAGAAAGCTCGGGTAATTCAGACGCTGTTGTTTGTTGCCGGAATAAACACCTTGTTCCAAACATTCTTCGGGTCTCGTCTCCCCGTTGTCATGGGTGGCTCATATACTTTCGTTGCACCAACCATCTCGATCATCTTGGCTGGACGTTACAACAATGAGACAGACCCTCGTGAGGTAGTACCCAATAGTTTTGGTCTTCGCATCAGTGGTGTCGCCGTCTATTTATGACAATTTTTTGGTGGAAGCTAACAATTTTCTGCTGCTGTTGTTGTAAAGAAATTCTTACGAACCATGAGAGGAACACAAGGTGCTCTCATCATTGCATCAACAATTCAGATGATACTTGGTTTCAGTGGCCTCTGGCGCAATGTTGTTAGGTTGGTATGCTTTTAAGTCCTCCTTTGATTAAAGTTAGTGCTGTGTCTTGTACTCTTGTAGAGTTTTGATTTTTGTAATTAACTATTCTGTATTATTTTTGAAGGTTGTTGAGTCCATTGTCTGCAGTTCCTCTTATTTCACTTGTTGGATTTGGGCTTTATGAGCTTGGTTTTCCAGGGGTTAGTTCATCTCCTTTATTTTTTAAATTTTTAATCCTGAATATATCTTCATGGAAGAGTTTTGTTTTTTAAAAAATGAATGCAGGTAGCTAAGTGTGTGGAAATTGGTCTTCCAGAACTCATTCTACTTGTTGCATTTTCTCAGGTATTAATGTTATTTTACTACCCTCTGCATAGTCAGAGCAATATTAACATATTTTACATACTGATCATGTTTGTATTCTTGACAGTATTTGCCTCAAGTGTTGCATTTTGGGAAGCCTATCTTTGGCCGGTTTGGTGTTCTTTTCACCGTTTCGATAGTCTGGCTTTACGCATACATTCTCACAATTAGCGGTGCTTACAAGAATTCTCCACCAAAGACACAGGTGCATTGCCGAGTTGATCGCTCAGGCCTTATTTCAGGAGCTCCTTGGTAGGATTCTAGAATAAGCATAGTATTAATCCTTATTTTTTATTTTGATGGCAATCCTTACAAGGTGTTGAAAATTTGTTGTAGGATTAGAGTTCCTTATCCCTTTCAGTGGGGAGCTCCAACTTTTGATGCTGGTGAAGCCTTTGCAATGATGATGACTTCATTTATCGCTCTTGTGGAGGTTGGTCTGCAGTACTTAATCAAGAATAGAAAGAAAAGACTATGCTAGCATGCATTCTCTACTTGTAGTAGTATTATACTACCAGTAGTATTAAGGGTAAATTAGTAATTTACTAATACAATGATTACGAGGAACTTTATCATTTATGTTTTTTCCCGGCTAGATCGATATGTGATTATCCATTATGTTAGCATTGCTCATATTCCATCAAAAAGCTAAAAAGAAGGAAAAAAAGTTTAGTCACTGCTAAATGACAATTATACTCCTATTTTTTGGGACAATAATATCCCTCCACATTTCTACTACCGCTAACTAAGGTGATAGTGGAAAGTAATCTGAACTCTTCGATCAAATGAGATCAACGGTTCAGATTGTTTTCTACTACCAGTAGAGAGCACCGGAGTGAGGCTGTTAGAAGTAATAATATGATAAAATTTTGCCTTGTAGACAACTGGAGCCTTCATTGCTGCCTCAAGGTATGCAAGCGCAACTATGATACCTCCATCAATCATTAGTCGCGGCATCGGTTGGCAGGTAAGTGAATCAATTGTGCTTTTGTACCATAGAATTTGTCCCATCTTCAATTTGTAATATTGATTGTCCTAAAACATTATCTTCAGGGAATCAGCATCTTGATTGATTCTTTTTTTGGGACGGCCAATGGAACCTCAGTTTCAGTGTAAGTATAGCATAAGTGGATAATTAGAACCAGCAATCCTTGATTGCTCAGATAGTTTCCTTTTCCCTTTTGCTAACTTGGAGTTTGAATTTGGTATTCACAGGGAGAATGTTGGTTTACTCGCTTTGACACATGTTGGCAGCCGGAGAGTAGTGCAAATATCTGCTGGTTTCATGATCTTCTTTGCTATCCTTGGTAATTCTGCTCATGTCCTTATAGCTATCTTAACATATATTTTCTTGTGTAGATGTCTTTTTCTCTACCACACTTGGCTAGGCTAATTATAAATTATTTTGATGAACCAGGAAAATTTGGAGCACTTTTCGCATCCATTCCGTTGCCTATATTTGCGGGAATGTACTGTATTTTCTTCGCTTATGTCGGTAGGTTGAGATGCCTGAATTAAATAAACATCTGATAATTCTCAATATATTATTCCGCAGTATGATTCACTGGTCCTTCCATGTGCAGGTGCCTGTGGTTTGAGCTTCCTTCAGTTTTGCAACCTAAACAGCTTCAGGACCAAATTCATCTTGGGTTTTGCTTTCTTCATGGGGATATCAGTTCCTCAGTACTTCAATGAGTACACAGCTGTTGCAGGTTATGGACCAGTGCACACTGGTGCCAGATGGGTATGAGAAATACTACATCCTACAGAATCCTTCTGTTTCCCTTCATAGCTAGCACTTTCTTTCTTCTGATCACTGATGGTAATTATCTTGTCTTGCTTTTCTTTCCTTTTCAGTTCAATGATATGATCAACGTGCCGTTCTCGTCGAAACCGTTCGTCGCGGGGCTTGTGGCCTACTTCCTGGACAACACGATCGAAACGCACAATAACACGGTGAGGAAGGATAGAGGCTACCATTGGTGGGACAAGTTCAGGAGCTTCAAAAAAGACGCGAGGAGCGAAGAATTCTACTCGTTGCCGTTCAATCTGAACAAGTTCTTCCCTGCTGTCTGAATAATCTAGCAAATTTCACCCCAAAAAAAATGGTTCATATGTCTGAACATAATTCTGCTGGCCTTCTTTCCGTGTTGCTGTGCGTCAGTTTTGTGTACTTAATAGGCGAATCTTACTAATTGGACAACGGAGATGTGCCTTAGAATGGGAATACCATGTCTATTTTTTTGTCCTACAATGATATATGTGTCATTACCTAGGTCTTTCTCTTGTCAAGCTGTCAATGATCCCAATGTACATGTGAATTTCCTAGTAGATAGTATTAGTATCACATCAACAATATGACCTGATGCTGATTTGCAATTTAGTGAGTAAAATACTGAAGCTGTCAGTGCACATATCATATATCAATTCATCAGTACAGATAGAATAATCATCAGCAATATGGCCTGAAGTTGTTCTGTCTTATTTTATTGGGTTAATTGGATCCATGTCATTATAAATTTACTAGTTTAGAAAAATACCATTACTATTCACAAAATTGAAAACATGCCATTACAATTTAATAGATCTTCGAGATGTACCACCACTTACCCTTTCCCCATACTTTATAAATTTTTCTGACCAAATTACCCTCGTCTTCTTCCTCCATCTTATTTCTCTCTCTCCTCTCTCCCCTCCTCCCTCTTCCACTGGTCAGCGCCATCGCTCAGCCGATGAGCTCCATTAGGAGATGGAGATGGAGGCCGGCGGAGGGCGACGGGGTTCGTGGAGAGGCAAAGGTAGACGGGGTTCGGCGACACCCCTTTGGATCCTAGCCCGCCGTTCCCCACCTGACGCGATCTGGGAGCGCGAGATGGATGCGGCGGCTACTCTCTCTCTCTCGGATGAGGATGAGGCCGGCAGAGTTAACGGCTATGTAGCACCCTTGAATTTATTATTTTATGTGTTTAAAATCCCCTTCAAAAAAAATTGGAGTTTAAATTTGGATTTTATTTGATTTTGTCAAATAGATCTCAAGTCCCCTCCTAGACCTTCCTTCAATTTTTGTCAAATCCGTGGTTAAATTCAAATTCAAATTCCCTAAAATTTTCCCTCAAACTCAATTCTGAAAAATCCCAAAGAAAAAGTGAAATCTCACTGTTCATTCGGGCCTCTTTCCTTCCTCTTCTCCGCTCGGCCCAACTTCTCTCCCTCTCTCTTCTCCTCCCCCCGAGCAGGCCAGCCCAGCTCCCTCCCCCTCTCTCTCGGTCCATGACCTGCCCGGCCCGCTCCTGTTCACCTCCTTCCACCTCCGGCCGCACGCCGCACGCACCGCACCCGCCACGCCGCGCCGAGCCCCGCCGCACGCGTCGCGCCACCCCGGGCCCCACGCCGCGCATCCCGTCGCCGATCGCCACGCGTCCCCTCACCACCTGGAGCCCCGCGTTGCGTCGCCGTCCCATCACCCCTCGCCGCACTCCGCTGCGCGCCGGCTATAAAGGGACACTCGAGCCCCTTCCCCTCGCCGCGCCGCCCCCCTCGCCGCTCTCTCTCTCCCCCTCTCGGTGCCGTTGGCCTCTGCCGCCGTTCTCCCTCTCTCGATGCCACCGCCGCCGGCCGCGCCTCGCCGGAGCCGCCGCCACCTTTCCCTCCTCCCCCCAACAGCTGGCCGCGCCTTGCCACGGCGACGCCCGCGCTCGAGCCGAGCTCGGCAGCGAGGGGAGGAAGAAGCCCCTCCTCTCCCGCTGACAGGTGGGCCCCGCCCCCTCTCTCCCCTTCTCTTGACCGACAGGTGGGCCCCACCCCACGCCGTCAAACTAACGGAATATTCCAACAGAATATTCCAACGGAATATTCCCTCGTCGTTTAAAATAATTTCCAAAAATTTCAGAAAAACCCTTTAATCTTTGAAAATTCATAGAAATTCAATCGTAACTCCGTTTGACCTCATTCAACTTTCCAATTTTTTCTAAAAATGAGATATACACAGTGGCACACTTGTTCTTTGATTTGAGCTTGTTTATTGTCTTTTATTTGTTTATTCTCCTTCTCGCATATAGAGCACATGTACGAGAAAGCTCCAGACGCTGTTCTCGAAGGAGAAGACCCGCATCTTGTGCAAGGCAAGCCTCTTTGATCACATTTCCCCTATATTTGCAAGATATGTTGTTTGAAAAATGCATTTCTTAGAGTACACGATAATCTTGTTTAGGCCTCGGATTGTTTATGCAATCGACGGATCGACATAGTAGTTGCACTCACTTTACATAGGATGTCGTTAATCCTTTTCCTTTGATAGCCCCACTCATGTTTGCGCCGGTATCGCTATCCATTGGGTATGATTACCGAGGTAGTTTGCTTAGCCGTGCTTACGCTTGTACTGTCGTGTGGGAAACTTGGGTATTTCCAAACTTATGCTTAAAATCCCGGTTCGTAGTACCGAGGTGTTGCAAAATAAAATGAGTTGTGAAAATAGTGATGATGCGATGCCATCTCTTTGTGGTTTGGTCGCGTATTATCGTTAAGGACCGATTCCTTTGGGAAATCCATCCAAACACGTTACAGTGCGACCCCACGGGTATTCATGGGATGCCTCTGGCTAAGTAAATGGTTATCACATGGGAGTTTGGTGTGCCAATGGTTGTGGGATACCGAGGATGAGGAGATGAAGTTTTGAATCTTTATAGCCCCTTTTGGGTGTTCTAATGCCTCTAATGTGGCACATGGTACCAAGTAGGAGTAGGAGGCATCCTCGGTATTCCTGAGTGAACGACGGCTGATCTTGCCTAATACTCGGCTAAGAGATTGGCCCAACTAGGTGATATGCGATTTTCATGGTTAGCTTTGGAAAGGCCTTGTCACGAACTTCCGTTACCGACGGGTAAACGGTGTTAGTTTCATGTCGTGTGGGTAAAGCGTACAACCTCTGCAGAGCTTAATGAACTGTTCGAACAGCCGTGCCCACGGTCAAGGGCAAGTGTAAGGTGTTTCTCATAGCGTAGATTTGTTTGGAAAATGTTTGATGAAAATAGTTGATGGGAAGTGATTCGTTTCCAGAGTCCACCTGTATGGCAGACGGCTAACCTCCATGGTTAGGAACGGGTCTATATGACCTGGGGTGTCGTTTGGCACCAAGGAGTTGTCAGGGCCGAGAAGGTGTTGTTGTGCTGAGAAAGCTAGATTAACTATGTGAAATAGTGTTGTTGGTTTGAACTGAGTTACTATGAAAGTGAGAAGAAACTAATAGAGGTAACTAGTTAATTATTGTTTGTTACTCCTTGTGACAAGTTGTTGCAAAGCAACTTGTGTAATGGGACAAGGTGTGAGCCTTCTCCTGATAATTAAAATTTTTGACTCACTAGAGTTTTTGTGAAGTAAAACCGTTTTCGCTAAAAAGGCTGCTTTCGCAAATAAAACCCTACCCTCCCTATTTAAGCCAACATGTCATTCTTCCCCCGACTTGCTGAGTACTTAAAGTACTCACCCTTGATATATATATAAATATCTATAGAGCTTAGAGATGAAGACGTCGACCCTACCACCGATGAGTGTCTCCAGGAGCAAGCCGGGTACGAGGACTTCTAGAAGATTCGTGCCTAGCCCCAAGCCTCGCCTGTGGAACAAGTTAGTTGCCTAGGCGTGTCGCCTAGTGCCTAGTCGCTTAGTTTCTCACCGCTTTTAGTTTCCACGTTGCTGCTCTGTTGACTTTTGTATTGTTGTGTTGCTCATCTATGGGCCTGTCCATGATGACAACTTATGTAAGGACTAGTAATGTAATAAAGTAGTTTACTTTGATTCCTTGTTTATTCTGTGTGTACCAGCTAGTGTATCCTGGGACTGGTACTATCTCACAGGTAATGCGTAACATCTCGGCATGAGTTAGCTGGTGTTTACGGTTAATGAGTGTCGGGGTGTTACAGGCTAGCTGACGACGGAGCTTGAGGAGGCTAAACCCGAGCAGGAGATCACCCGCACTTGGATCTGGCGGTCAACGAGCTCGACCGCATTTCCTCGCCAAGCTCCAACATCCTCAATAGTCGCAGCCAGCCCGCGTGGCGGAGACGACCTCCGCAGTTCCACCACTGGTGCGACAGTGTCCCTCCCGCGCTTGGATCTGGCGGTCAACGAGCTCGACTGTTCTTCCTCGCCGAGCTCCACCGTCCCCTACAATCGCAGCCACCCTGACGACCTTCGCAGCTCCGCCGCCAGCGTGATGGCGTCCCTCCTCCTCCACATCGACTGGTACGACCCCACCGGAGCCAGTTGGGATCCACGCTCGGCGGCGACATCGTCGGCAGGAAGAGCTAGCGATAGGCTAGGGAGAGAGATGAGAGGATAAGGAAGAAGAAGAAGGGGTATTTTGGTCAAAAAATTAAAAAAATGTACTGAACAAGTATGCAATGGTATATGTCTAATACTTATAAAATTGTAATGGCATCCATACTATAAGTCAAATAGTAATCATATTTTTCCAAACTGATAAATTTATAATGGCATGTATCCAATTAACCCTATTTTATTTTGTTTTTAAAAAACAAAGTAAATATTAAACTGTTCTATATTATTGCTTTCACTGCTATTACTTGTAAAAGGTGTTGCTGCATCTGAACTGTTAGTTTGCTGCTTCCATTGCTCCTTGTGCTGGCAAGGTTTGTTCTATATATTCTGGTTAAAAAAATGTCAAAGAAGTTCTTGGGCCATCTGGAATTCGAGGTTCGACCTACGGATTGGAATTTATAAGAGCCTATTGGGCCTATGCCTTGCAGTCTTCTTCGAGTTGTTGCTCAAGACCGGACATGTTTTATGCTCCAGCACATTGGACCGAGTTGTAATTTATGTAGTAGAAGTTATGAACTTATGATAGTTTCGGGGAATTTTACAACTTTCCACTTCAAATATTGCCACCTCAGAATTCACCAGTCAGGAATTTCACATGACTTTCAAAGAATTTAGTTCAATTTCTACGAAAATCCTCCGAAATTCCTCCATTTCAAAGGAGGCCAAATTCATGGTAGCAAGTTCGCAGCAGCGAATCCTTCGGAGCACACTTATCCAGTGATAAACTAAACGTCCCTGGCAGCACGGATGTGTCTCCAACAGAAAGATCATGTGACTGATTTGAAATGTCATTTGATTGGCACACTTCAAATCTTGCATGGATCTCATCACACAACCGAATTGCAGTTTCAATGACGAAGATACTTGATAGTTGCTACCAATTCTTGGCATGCCAGCTTCCATCTGCTGGGGCTCTGTGTGGTTGGCAATTGTCATCTGGACCCAAAAATGGGAGAGGTGATGGCATCAGAGCCCCCAAAATCTGCATGGAGTTGAGGCCCATCGTCAATGCTGATGGCAACATCTTCTATCATCATAGGGAAAATCCTCAACAACCATGATGCCATATGATACGATACAGCTCCTGAAATAGTGGAACAAGATCAGAGATTTGAGTAGAGGTACAAGCCCATGGTACAAAATGTCACAATAGTTGCAGGTGCCATTTGATGATTTTGCATCTGTAGTGGTCATGGACTCATGGTTATACACGGATTCAATCATGAATCATCATCGTACAACAAGACCCAATAGAGTTCTCTACAATTGCATTGCACAAAGCGCAAATGCAGTAACCGGCAGAAATGTTGGGAGCCATAAAATGGTACGATGGATTAGACCGAACTGAAAATGGATTAAACATCTACTTAAATTGGTACTCACCTTTTCTTTTTGTTATCAAATTCATCTTCCAAGGTGCTGAAGTATAAGCAAGATGTAACAGTTTAATCGTTTGGACTACAACCGATAAGCCGTAAAGCAGTTTATTAGCAACCCAATAAGTAATTAATGGGTAAAAATTTTATATACGTGTCCTTAGAGATTGAAAAGCAATACTGAAAAATAAACTATAAAAAAACATCATCAACTTTATAATTAAGTTTTAAAATTTTAAATTTTGGTTAGCAAACAATAGTGAGGTTGTATTCTTCTCTTCACTAATCAATCGAGTTCGATTTGATTTTACAGGCTCTATAGGGTGCCTACGTGACTTTTTATGTTAAAAAGGATCTCCAAAAGTGACTGGCCGGTCAAACTCTGATGAACTCCAAGAACAGACTTGATATGTTCCAGGGCCCACATGTCATGCACAGCTAGAAAATGACAGCAGCTGAAGACAAGAAAAACAAGAACTAGTGTTTGATGACAGGCGCCTCCTTTTCATTTGCCTCCTGAAACGATTCCTCAGAGCCCATCATTCCTACGCATCAACAGTTGAGAAAGAGAGCTTGAAAAACCATCTTGCTTGCAAAGTTGCAGTGCATTTGTAACCTAGTAGAAAGCAACTAAGCTATCTAGACATGTTGGCTCATTGTCCATCCAACCTGGAGCACACAAAAGAAGAGGTTGTAATCTCTCCAATCACAAAAACATATTGTCTTGGACATTGACGCAGTCTGTAAGTACATCATATGATTATAAATTACTTGAAAATCTGATAAAATTATAAATTATAAAAGTATTTCAAAACAAAAGTACGCGTATGATTTTCACAAATCCGATCTAAACAATTAAAACATATAAAGGTCTTTCAAAGTGTTCTGTGACCGGAGAGTGGTTTGCATGACACCTCGTAATACAACTTAAGCTTTTCTCTTCTTTTTTTTTTCCTCCTTCTTTCTTTGCTCAGAGATTACTTGACACATGTAAGGGGACAGAGTTGGAGGCTTGGAGCAACAACTACTCATGGATTTTCTTAGCCATCTCCCTTTCTTTTCCTCTCTGGCTTTCTCAATGATGCACTCTTGCTTGCTCCAAACACTTATCCAGGCATGAAGACATGCATGCTTGATTTCCAACCTTTTTTTTCTCTGCTCAATGCTATGCTGTGTCTGTGGCTTGCTCCCCATGATTGCCCCTCAAGAGGGCCATCAGTGAGAGAACTGCAATTAGGCAGGATCTATGTCGTCTAATGAGACAAAGGCCCAACCAAATTAGCCACACAAGCTAATAAGGCTGAATTAATATGTCCATTAGGGCTGCTTCCTGCAAGCTTCTACATATGTTTCTTGTTACAAACAAGTGCTTGTGCTTGGAGCCAAGAAAGGGTTAGTGTAGTTAAATTGGATTTGTGCTACGGTACACAAGTAGGACAAGTGTAACCTTGTCAAGTTAAGTGAATAAATTATAGTGTAATCAAGTTGGTAGTATATATATCTCCCTTAATTGCCTTGGCCTGCAAGACGTGTTCAGACATTCTTATGCTCTGTATGAAAGGTGATTTTGCCGTCTAGTGAATGTCAGGTCCAGCTAGCTAGGTCACATAATCATATAAATAGGTTCTACAACTCAAGATAATCTACTTGATTGTCTTCTTCAGCCATCTCTTGACCATGATATCACTTTCACCAGCTTCAAGACTCTTCCTTTTTTTTCTTTCTTCTATGGCAACATTGAGAGCCCGTTTGGAACGCAGGATTGTCACAGAAATTTCTAAGGCTCAAAATGTTTAAATGTCGATTTCATTTTAGAGGTCTCGTCAGCGTCTTAAATAACAGCATGGCCTTCCAATATCTGATAGGCCTGTCCTGTGATTATAAAGAATCTTGGAACTAGACCGGGCAACTACAGGCAAAACATGCCAAATTTATGGCCAACATAGACAATATATACTTGTACCACACTGTTCCAGCTCTTCAATATAAGGAGCATCCTTGTCAAAAAATATATATATTTGGATAAGCAAAAGAGGGAGAAGAAAAAGAAAATTAATTAAAGCAGCAGGTGTGATGGAACCAACTTGTCTTTAGCCATTAAATAAGGTGATCTCATGCACATCATACAAAACAAAACATTGCTTGTGTCATCCTAACTAACACCCAAACAGTGTCTGTGCATATCGTGTGTAATTGCAAGATACAGGGCAAATGGCAGGATTAGGTATGTGTTCTGTCACTAGCCAAGTGTAGATGCCATGTTAGGATTAGCTTTCAGCAATCCTGTAAGCTACCTGACATACATATTGCATTTGATACCTAGGTTGCCAATAAGCACTGGGAAGTTTGGGGAGTTGGGGTTCATGCAAAGTGGAATTTGATGTCATGGCATGTACAATTTGAAAACTCGAGAATCAATTAAACAAAACAAGTATGGATACTCCATAGGAATACTTACAAAAAATTTAAAGTTTGCCAAGATTCGTAGTACTAGGATGTGTCCCATCCAACTAAAATTTCTTATATTTTGGAATGGAGAGAGTAACATCTAGATAGTCCAAAATATAACAATATTTAGCTATGTATCTAGACTGTAGAAAACATGTCCACTTGACTATATGAGTTGCTATATTTTGGGTATTTTGGGATGGATTATTAGAATGGGAATTTCTAGTACAATTATACAGTCCGAAGGGATATTTTATACATACATATATACATATATATATATATATATGTATATATATACACACACATATATATGTGTGTATATATACATACATGAACATATTTAATTTTGTTTCTAAGATATAAATAGAGGTACAGCGAAGAAAGAAAAGGAAAACACAAAAGAAACATATAGTGTTGTTTGTTTGCGATTATTAATTTTATATCTCCCAAACGAAGTTGAGTTTGTTCTTACAATTTGTATGGTTGTCTATTTATATTCTCCTACATGTGTGATTTTTATTTTGAAATTTTTCAACAAAAGTTTCTCAATTTTTTCACCAAAGTTATAGTTTCCACGTATGTTTTTCCATATAAATGAGAAATTCTTATCGTGTTCAAATCTTACAGAAATCCTTTAGAAACAGAATTTCTAAATAACATTCGGTAGGAATTTAGAGCCAAAATCTTACAATTTATGACCTTATGATCTTCTTTGTGATTCGTGCCAGGCCTCCTCCTCTAGCTTCGGCAGCCCTGACGAATTCCAGAGACCATTAGTAGCCTGAGGATTTAGGGTTTAGAGTTAGGGTAGGATAGAAGTGGGGAAGAGGAAAGAGGGGGCATAGAGGGATAGTTGTGGGTGGTGGAGCGCATCGAGGTGGGCGGCGAAATGGGTAGTGACGGTGGCGCGGTCGAAGCCGAGAGGTTAGCAATGAGTATAGCGGGCTGGTGTTGACAACGAAGGCAAAACACAGCGAGTTGTTAGGAGAGAGGGTGTCGTCTCCAGCAGCGGAGAGCCACCGAAAATTGGGAAGATGGTGATGTTGGGTCACCTCGCCGCCGTTGGCTTAAGGAGCAAGAAGAGAGAGGTGGGGGAGTAGGAGGAGACCTGGCAAGAGGGCCTCGTTGGTGCCATTGATTCTTTCTGACCTACCACTAAGGGTGGACGATGTCGCGCTAGGGTAGTAGCGGTGTACGTAGGTGGTATCGAGTTGTTGAGTTTGAGCATACGTTGATGTTGCGGCGAAGGGAAGAAAAAGAAGAGTAAGATAGGGTTTAGGTATTTACACAAATCGATCCAACGCTTTAAAATTCTTAAGATATTAAAGAGGTTTTTCTGTGAAAGGCACATTACAAAGTATCTTAAGAAAAATTCCGTTGTTCCGAAGGAGCCCTAAGGTTATGTTCTTTGCTTTAAGTTTCTAACTCATCCATCTCTTTTTTCACGTGCATGCTTTTCAAACTGCTTAATGGTATATTTTTTTAAAAAAAATTTCTATACGAAAGTTGTTTTAAAAAAACATAGCTAATACTAAAATAATCGTTCGCTAATAAATCATTTCGTTTTTACGTGCATGAGAGATTAGGTTCCAACCCCACGGGACGAACGCAACCTAAACGGGTCTTTGATCATGCACCACAAAGGCTCCTACGGTCCTACCACTTGATCATGTACGAGCCACACAAGCACACGCAGCAGAGATTAGAGGCCAAGGAAACATCCGAGCGAGCTGATTGACGCGCAATTAAACAAGCGTAGAAAACCGCGACGTTTGGGCGGCCGCCACGCGGGTTTCGCCCACAAATCTAAGCCGCACGCACGTCCGTCCACGGCGCCCCTCCCCGGATGGATGAATGGCACCCTCGTGACCTGCGTTCTCTATTCGTTTGCGTGCGACGCCGGGCACGATCGACGCACTCACGCACGGGAACTTTGACTCCAGATCGGCCGGCCGGCGAACTGGTTTCGATCGGAGTGAGTGAGCAAATCCGAGCCGGCGATTGCAAGACCAGTATATGTTATATGTTAAGATTGACGAACTTATCACGGATGTTCAACTATCAACGGATACATCGTGTCACTGAAAGATCAAACTAATCGTAAATATCAATTGCATCTACACTAAATCTAAATCTAGTACTTGAAGCTGAATGAACAAGTTTCACCACAGAAAAACCGATCAATTGAGTTACGCTCACTTTGTACGTACACAACGTTTGAACAACTTGCTTTCGTACGTAACCAAGCACCCATCCAAGTACTTCCGTAATTTGTTTGCATTTGTATGATCGTCGGAGGAAATAGAGGTGTTGGTGATGGTTTCTCTTTTGTCTCAACTTTTTGCTGGGGTATTACAATATGGAGTACATGTTAGATGATGCCACATGATATAGGTGTAAAGTCATATGCGCATATGACCTTATTACGTCGCAACGACTAGCGAGCCGCACAACAGCTGTAGCCATAGCCATCACTACTTTTGAGCATGTTCATATATAGTTATTGGAATTTAAATCTTTAGAGACAATAATTTTTCACGCATGGATACCTTCTAATGGAATTCATGGGTTCAAATTTATTTATGAACTCATTCGTTTGCTGTGGATTTTCATCCCTTAAAGAGGATGTCCCTTCATTGTTTACATGTTATCTAAATAGTTATTAAAAAATTTAAAAAAATAGATAACATAGATTAATATGAATATATCATTTCACAAACATGCAATACCAAATTCGACTTCTACAAGTTGCAGCGAAAATAACAAATTAAACTGAAACTAGTTATCATACATTCGCAGTTATATTTGTTTATTTTGTTATAACTCGTAGTGGAGTGATATATTTCATATTAATCTAGATGATATGTACGAAATGAAAGGATATTCATTTGAGGGATGAAAATATTTTCCCCTCGTTAGTGTGCAATAACAAGCATATAGGCGTTTTCTCCACAATAAAAAAGGTACAGACTAGGCTGATGGTCCTAAGGTTGAGTACTGTGCTGGAACATGGACCATATCGCCCTATCCCCTTCAGGTAGGATCATATAATCCTATCATCTAAATGATATTTTTTTTGTCTGTAGCTAAATGCATGGTCATTTTAGCTGTAGTACTTATATCAGTGATGTGTCACTGTTATCGATCAATCATCTAGAACCATGGGATAACAATTAAAATTTTCCCCAGCTGGCTAAGCTAATACGTGTTCCATCTTTCAGAACTCTGAATAATTTTTACCATGATCTCTGATAGCAATCATACATAATATTATGCTTGCCGACTTACCCTAGATCTTGTGAAACCTGATTTATTGAGTATACTGTCGAGTAGATTAATAGGTTAATTAATAATCGCATTCACTGTTTGGCTTGTTTAGTTGACTTGGTTGCTCATAAGTCCTAACCCTGCATACACACGATTGCTAAATACCAAAATCATGTGACACGAGTCATTTTCTTGGCTTATCGTGTACTATGTTTATTTAATTTCATTTCAGTCCTTTCTCTCTTCTCTCAGAATTTTCTGAGAAAAACCTGTGTGCATGATGGGCAATGCAAAAGGTACGAAAGAAACAGACTTTATTCACAAGCACTTCACGAGTACGTACTACGTAGGTTGATGTCAATTCATTCCAGTTGAATTTTTTGCCACTTGTTTCCAGAGCAAAATCAGTTGATTTGGCTCATTGGATTAGGCCAACTAATTAAGCGCGAATATATATAAGCACATTAGCTTTCGCAAAGCCTCCTCCACTTACAATAATTAATTTTTTGTGCACGCCAATTAATTTGTAGTCAACTGCATATGTAGAAAAAAAAAGCTAATGAAAACCCATTTATCAGATAAATATAATAAAGCTAATAAATTTTATGAAAAAAATAATTAGTCTGTGTCATGTCGTC
The DNA here is from genome assembly GCA_000573905.2 of Oryza punctata. Lineage (NCBI taxonomy): Eukaryota > Viridiplantae > Streptophyta > Magnoliopsida > Poales > Poaceae > Oryza > Oryza punctata. Next base: position 17,875,073 of record CM002496.2, read on the forward strand.
GTATGCCGTTTGGTAGCAAGTCCTTGTAGTATACGTACGTACGTGTCGATGGACATACTAATTTGCCAATAATAACAACTAAATGAATGCCAGTATTATACATGAATATGGACCATTCCTCGCTAATGCAGCCAATCTCGGGCCGGACAAAAACAGTACAGTTGTTAATCATCATTTTTTTGGGTTGTTAAAACATATCTGCATATTGTCAAATAAAAAACATAGCACAAGTACATAAAAATAAAATAAGTACATTAATGTATTTGCATACCACGAAAACATCAACTAGGCAAATGGATGATTTTACCAGCGCGACTCTGAGTTAGACCGTGGTTCGATCCCCACTAGCTACATGTTAGATTTATTTGTGGTTTTTTTGTGTACTAGTTTGAGCCCGTGAACCCTTTGGTATAGCCACTTGTGTTAACAAAGTGTACAGCCCTGCATATATAATGCATTAGAAATTGCTGTGAGAGCTAAAAAGGCAAATGGCCTGAAACAAAGAAAGCTGTTGACCTCCCAGCTTTGGCTGGAACCCTAAAATGTAAACATTTTTTGGGGTCATGGCATGATCTGCTCGATCTTTGTGTTAGTTTATAAAATGGGGCAAAGTAGGAAAGCAAGAGAGGCACTAGGAGTTGATTACTTTTGATGTATCCATCTTGTCAGATAGATTATGGTTAACCAGGGCTTTGGTATTAAAGATTTGCAGATTCGCATCATAGTTTAATCAAACCAAGGCGCCTGTAGATCATCAAGTGGTGCACTAAGCAACAAATGCTCCTTTGGGTCATGTGTATACATGAGGGCTATTATTACTTTCGAAATGCTCCATGTTAGTGACATTATGAAATATGGCGCGCATGAGACATTGAGCCCCATTGTTCCAATTAATTACAAGTGAAAAAAATGAACTTAATTTGCTTGGCTAGCTGAGATTTTCTTTTGGAAGGATCTAGGATAGAGCTGCAATAATTCAAAGTTAAAGCTCATGTGTTTGAAACAAATGTATCATGAAAAGATAATTTATCAAACCTTGGGAATATATATGTATATGTACATATATATATATATACGTACGTATATATGTATGTGTGTATATATATATATGTATGTATGTATGTATGTATGTATGTATGTAAGAGGAACCCGATATGTTTCAATTCACAAGCTTGTTATGGAATCTATGTGACTTCTATTCGATATTTCAGCTAAACATCATTACGAGAAATATAGATTCATCTCATAACCTTAAGTATTTTTTATTTAAATTGATTTTTTTTCAGAGACAGGGGATGTGAACCATTTTCATTATAAAAAAATCACAAGTAAATTGGGAACCAAATTCTTTGACTTTCACTACTCTTCTACTCACTTTGATAATAATTTGACAAAAATGAATGCCTGGTTTAAAAAACCAAAAATTAAAACTCACAGTCGTACACTACAAGAATCATACCATTAAATTCTTATACAGTCAATTCCTACCCCCGAAAAAAAATAAGTATAGTTGCACTATTATCTACAAATGACAAACAACTATATTAAGCAGGGATCTTGTAATGCTACCAAACACATATTTTGCCACAACTTCGATTTGTCCTTACTTACATTTCCCCCCCGAAAAAAAAACCCACCAAATCTATTTGAGCAAAGCGTGTAGAGATGGACATGGCTGCACTGTAAAAACAGTAATAACTTGAGTGCCAACCGCTGCATTTGCAGCAAGTCGTTTCTTATACGCATCAACAAAAGAGTATACCTGGTGTGTCCTCTGGTTCCTAGACTAAAACTCGCAAGTGGTGTCCTGCACAACGTCGCACTCATGATTTGGCTACGAACCAAACCAATATATGCTAGTATATACAAGCCCTATTATTCCTCTTGCATATTGAGTGACATTGGCAGGTAGGGCCCCTGCTAGGTGTTGTTCAAGTGTACCACTATTTTAGGCCGTTCACGGTGCGGATACGTGGTGTTCAGCCTCGCTATGACATGTAGGAGAAAAATCATGTCCATTGGAAGAACGCGCATGCTTTTCATGCAATGCTGAAAAGTTTTTGGAGGTTAATTGCTGATATAAGTCTATTGGAGAATAGATTGGCACATTGGACATCACCAAAAGAATATTCAGGAAGCAGCCGGTGAAATATGGTCAATGTACCTTCAGTACTCTTTAACAACTTCCACCACACTTTGTAGGCTCCTCCAGTTATCATACACCCTGTGGACTCAAAACTTTTCAACCCTATTTTAGTTGCAAAAATATCCTTTTACCATTACGAAGTTTTATGGATGTATATAGCTTCATAAATAGGGTTCAAATCCTAATATCCATAATTAAGTAATAAATAGGTACATTACTGTTGATATAGAGGTCGGAAGATACTTCTGTTATGTAAAAAACAATATGGCTTGTGAGGAACACAACAATATATATTTTTCTTCTACTCTCTTTCTACCAACTCTGAACCGACGCAAGAAAATTAGTCAAAACATATATTCCAACATGTATGCAAAGAAAATTTTCAGCCAACAACACGCTCGCAGACTCAGGCTTCTTTGAAACCGCGCGCTTGGCAGGTGAGATTTTCGTAATACGCAAAATAATATGAGCTATTAGTATTATATGATTAATTAAGTATTGATTATTACATACTGAAAAAAAGATTTATCTATTTAAAATAAAGAAACTTCTGTATGCGAAGAACTACCGTTTGATAATTCGGTAAACATGCTTATGATAATCAGGGGCGGATTTACTCATTAGACAGGGTAGGTTGACCGACCCAGCTATGACACGGGTCACCCCACACCCCAAGACCCCCTACCTCCTTATAGTAGTTATGAGCTATTAAAATTAGGTATAACAAAGTGTGAATATCCAACAGATTAGTTCGTATCTTCACAAGGCACGCACGCAGTTATGATTGAACTATAAATATGATATGTATTGTATTCCATCGCTCTTATCGAGTGAATATCTCCGTTCTCCACCCCATCTATATATTTTGAAGTTGCGTCCGCCACTGATGACAATCATGAGATTAGCCAACACAATAATCACTTGGAACGCTGCCTCCGTCATAATCTCGAACCAAACACATGTTTGCAATTAGAGAACTCTCTTGGCTACGCTGCGTTTGAATCTTCAACAAGACTTGGATGGAAATTTTAATATTCGTGGCATGCTTTTTAAACTGCTAAATAACGTGTTTCGTGTGAAAACTTTATGTATGGAAGTTACTATAAAATATTAGATAAATATATTTTTTAGATTTGTAATAATTAAAATTTAATTAATTGTATAGTAATACACCTTATTTTACGTAAAACATTTAATCTTAATCTTTAATCTTCATCTATACGGGATTTAAACACCAAAATACTCGGACCAAATGCCCCAAAAAGAAGGGAAAACAAAACCGAAAGGAACTGAGCTGAAAGAAAACGAGAAAGGAACTGACGGCATTGCAATGATGCGACGATGAAAAGGTTTGATCACGATGCACCAAAGATCTTCCTCCGGCCGGATTCACGGCCTACGCATGCCCTACGCATGAGGTGGTCAGCAGCGCAGAAGGGCAGAGTTCTTGGCCAAACCAAAGGCAACTTCTGCTCTCCCATAACGTGGGGCCCACACGCATTCGGTCACTGGAAGGTAGGCCCTGTGATGCCACGTACATCACCACGTCCGAGTCCCAAGTACGTGTAGTGTAGTTCACCCTGAGATGCAGGATATACAGGGCCATAAATGCTAGGGCCACACTCTTACTCCTTTCTCAACTCATATTACTATTTTTCCGCACACAGACTGCTAAACCGTGTATTTTTTATAAAATTTTTATATAGAAAAATTACTTTAAAAATCATATTAATTAATTTTTCAAGTTTTATAGCTAATACTTAATTAATCACTTGTTAATGGGTAACACCGTTTTCACTTATTAATGGGTAACACTGTTTTCCATGCAAGGAGGTGGAGTTCCCTAGCTCCACCTCCTGGACTCGGCCCATATATAGTTTTCCCGAATATGGTAGCCAACTGAAAATAATACGTGAGAGACATATGTTTTTTTTAAGTTGACACATTTTGTTTCGTCGAGAGATTTACAATTAAGCATGAAGCGTCTTCATGGATTGTAGGTTCAATGTGAAATGTAAATGAGGTTTCTTGAGTTACAGAATTTTCTGAGACTAGATGAACCTGTATTTATCCAATGAAACAACGTTAACAACCTCTTACAGAAGGCTTTGCAAAGAAAACTAGAGTTTCATCCGTGATATAATATCTCGCTAACCGCCAATGAAGTGCAACTAACTATTTTTTTGGTGTGTGTCCCCTATGAAACAAAGTTCTTTTTTTGTCTGATTCACCTAAGATTTTGCACTCTAGCTTACATGCAGATCATTTCTGCAATTTCGAACAAAACCAAGTGGGAATGAAAAGAGGAGGAAAGCCGGCTAGCATGTCGGAAAAAGGTACCCAAAAAATAAGCGAGAAAAATAAGAAGGAGATAAGCACCAAGTTTCTCAGTACGTAGATGATGTTCAGATAAATAATAATAATAAAAAAATGTAGAAGTGAAGTGCGTCATGCCCATGACATCTCCAGCCGTTGCAATCTGGGGTTTCAACGCTACAAGTGCACTGTCACATTGGCACAATGTTGCTTATCTTATCCTCCTTATCTATATTTTTTGTTGAGAACTGATATATCATATATGGCTTATTATGACATGCTATATAACAAAATGAATGAGTCAGGATAACTCTGTTTACATAATGGTCCAAAATTATTAAATCAACTAGATAATCTATAAAACCGAAAAGAGCTTCTTAATGAAGCAGTGACAATAGGAATAGCCAACAATCCTTCATTCTTCCGCGTCCTTGGCTTGGTTATCTCTACCTGTCCATTTACTAGGCCTCCTTTTAAATGATGAATTTTATGAAAATTGAACTGATTCATATGAAAATATTGTGAAATTCCTGCATTCCAATGGGTCCTTTAGCAATGAAATAAGCTCTAAATATTGACATATTCTACATATGAACCTACAAGAGGATACAACCTTATTATTCATATATTCTAAACCTAGTACTTGCCTACTTGGTAAAGTAACAAAGCCATTATACTAGCCATATGACTTCACTAGCCATATAACTCGTGTCGCTGTCTGGTGCTAGAGTGTGACCGTCTCTCTTTAAACACCTTAAATTGTAAATTTTTAATCATCAAATAAATATAAATTTGCTTTAGACTTGTTTGGTATGACTTCAGCTCCATCAATTCTAGAGCTTAAGTCCCCTAAATAATTTTAACTTCACCTAAGAATTAAAGGAGTCGAGCGGAGCGGGCTAAAATGATATTAAAAAAAATGAGTAAAGTAAGATTCGATCCGTTCACAACTTCACTACATACAATGATTTATAGTTATATTTAGGAGTTAGAGCCATACTAAGGATCGGTCCAGTTCCAGCTTCACCTCTCTTAGAGCTGGAACTCAGCCAAACAGTTTCAGCTTTACCTAAAATGAGAGTGGAGCTGGATGGAGCTCTCTCTTGAAACTAATTAGAGAGGTAGAGCTATTTGGTATCCTAGTCTGACTCTTTACCTGTAACGGATCTTAATTGGATAATTAACCCGGATCCAGAACCAAAACCCAATCCTAAAGCTCCACTAAAATATGAGAGCCACCTCCCCCCACATTACCCCCCGCTCCTTCACCGCATTTAACACCACCACCTCAAAACGGCAACTGCATGACCTCCACCACCTCCACCTCCTCTTCACTCCCAAGAACTCGCAATCACCACCACCACCGCCGACGCGGCGCAGCTTGAAACCGGCGGCGCGAGAGGAAGGCGGAGGCGGAGGAGGGAGAGATGGGCAACTGCCAGGCGGCGGAGGCGGCGGCGGTCGTCATCCAGCACCCCGGCGGGAAGGTGGAGCGGCTGTACTGGCCCACCACCGCCGCGGACGTCATGCGGACCAACCCCGGCCACTACGTCGCCCTCGTCATCCTCCGCATCTCCGCCGACAAGGCCACCGCCGGTGACGCCCCTTCCGCCGCCGCTGGGGACAAGCCCAACGCCGGCGGAGCTACCGGAGGAGGAGGCGGCGGCGCCAAGATCACCAGGGTCAAGCTCCTCAAGCCCAAGGACACGCTCCTCCTCGGCCAGGTCTACCGCCTCATCACCTCCCAAGGTCAGCACCCGTTCGTTCTTGCGCTTGGATTCGCCATTTTTTCTTCGTTGTTGCGGCGATTTTGAAATCCGGGTGTGGTGGGTGGTGGTGGTGGTGGTGGATGTGCAGAGGTGACGAAGGCGCTGCGGGCGAGGAAGAACGAGAAGATGCGGCGGTGCGAGGCCATCAGGCAGCAGCACGAGCAGCTCCGGCGAGGCGACCCGCTCGCCGAGGAGGAGAGCGCCTGCGACGATCAGGTCACAGTCCCTGCATTTTTTTTCTCCCCAACTTTTCTCATGTCAAGAATTCCGCCTTGCAAGAAGCTAACGCCTGGAGATGTTCTTGCTGCTCCGCAGGACGGAAAGAGGGACCGGCACCGGAGCTCCGGCGCCGGCGCGCCGCCGGCCGTGGGCGGCAGAGGCCGGTACTGGCGACCGTCGCTGCAGAGCATCTCCGAGGCCGCCAGCCAGAGCGGCGGCAGCAGCAGCAGCATCTCTGAATCCGCCGCAAGATGATTCCCCTGTTTGGTGCTGTACTGTCTGGTTTTCTTTCTTTTTTTCTTCTTTTCTTTTTTTCTTTTTTTTATGTTAGTATAAAGTGCTTGGAAGTTGGAACTACCTCCAAAAAAAAGCAGAAAAAATTGTAAATCAGAGTAATCAGAGCAGGATCAATAGGAAGGAAGGAAAGCTTGTTTCATCTGGTGTAATTGGCATGGTGAAAAACTGAAAGTCTGAAACTTCAGTGTGCAATTGGATCAGTGGTTTGCCACTCTGAACTTTACCTGAACAGAAAGAAATTCAGAAAGCATATCCCAACCCTTTTCCATCAACATACTACTATTACCCAGTCCAGTTACTTTGTAAAATTCACCAGAATTTTCAGTTTGAAATCAGCAGAGCAATATCCAAGGTACCAATAATGCATTTCTTCATCTCGAATTCGCGTCGTCCGAGGCGTCTCGGTTTTGAATTCCAGGACTGGAGTGAAACTGGTAGATCAGGTGCTGGGCACATGCAATCCAGTGTTTCAGTGTAAAATACTCGGCAGACGAGGACAACACTGCTGGTTCTGATTCTTCTGAAATGGTTTGGAGTTGCTAAGCTCCATCAGTCCACTTGGAGGCCCTGGCAATGCCAGCCCGGATCAGGCCGCCGTCCACGGCAATGCCAGTGGAGCTCCAGCGAGCCTCACCGTCGACACCCCGCACGTGTGGCGGCGCTGCTCCGGTGTCCGTCCACTGCTGTTCTCCTGGGATTCAGTGCTGCTGTCCTGCAGGCTGCACAAGTTTCAGTCTGAAATTTGGAAGAACAGAACTGAATTACTAATAGAGTATTGCTCACAGTACAGAAGATGCAGATCCATAGGCAACGACCAGTGATCAAGTCTGGTTTAGCTTAGTTTACAAGGTGACTTCTGAAGATAGTATTGTATTGAGATGTCCTGTATCATTATCTCGAACATATTATTGTCAGTTGCACGATGCGATTAATGCAACAAGATTATCTCCAGTTAGATGTCCAGCTCGTAAATTCTGTGCCTTGGTCCCTCAGATGCTTCAGATCCAGATCTTTACAGTGCAAATGGTGGGGGATTAATTTGATAGTTTGGTCTGTGATCCATGCATCTCGGCTCATGATTATGGAAGAGGCAAAAGCCTGATTAGCAGCGTGCGTGCGTGCTGAAAAGGCAGCGGAGTGTATCATTGTTCAGACTTCAGACAGTCTGAACTTTTTTGACCAGCAAATCAAACTGATGCATGAATTAGCAGAAGAAGGGAATATATTTTAGCCTAACTAAACCATAAGAGGACTGAACATTAAATGAATGAACTCAACACCAGAACAGGATATGAGTGAAAACATAATGATAAAGCATCATCAGATGAAATACTAAGTTCAAAGTAGCTGACATTAGAAGTAGGAACCACTGACAAGCTACCCTCAACTCTTCAGTAAAAAAGCCTATTTACAACTCCATCAGTAATAAACAATACTAGTATTAATCATATTTGGCAAATGAACTTGGCATTTTGCCCAAAATTGTCTGAACAAAGTTGTTTTCTGTGCATTTTTTTTCATAGTTGAATCCTGCATTCCTGCATCTCAAAATAAAACTAATGAGCCATTGCTAACAACATATTTCGAAGAGCGGATAATTTAAGAAAACAGCTTACATGGAACCCTTCTCCGGATAATTTAAGAAAACAGCTTACATGGAACCCTTCTCCTTTTAAGACTTGAAGATTGATTTCACTCAGTAATACCATTGATCGACTTCTGGCTAGCAGAACCTGTGAAATCATTATAACTACAGTAAGTACAACAATGTAATGGGAGAACAATAAGAGAACGCAAAGGTCATACCGTCAGTTGTGAGCCAATCCTGCAAACAAACGAGCTTTTGAATATGGTGTTTACGTGATTCAAATATAGCAAACTTTGCAGTTCTTATTGCTACATTGCAATCAGTACGACATGGCATGGCCAATATGTCACGTGCCATCCGAGCAACTGTTGGATAGGTCAGGTTATGTTCCTTCCACCAGCGAAGAACATCACGCTCACCTCCAGAGAGGCATGGCTCTTGCAAGTACTGATCAAGCTCAGTCATCGGTCGCTCACAAATTGGATATTCATAACGGCGGTAATATTTCAACCGATCATCATCTCTACTCACACTGATTTCATTTCTAGTCTCCTTAGCACAGTTAGTGTCTTCCACATTGCCAGAATATTCATCAAAGAGCCTGAGCAATATATCATCCATACAACGAATATAATCTATGTCAGTGTGCAGGTCAACACAAAGTTTGATGTTCTCCAGACGGTATGAAGGATCAACGATCATGGCCATATAGAAATGTAAGCAACAAAGTTTCCAGCATTTCTTGAACTTCTCCTGCATCTTCTTTACCACAGTAGCAAATGCATCATCCCTGGGGTTATCAATTTTGCGTTGCAAATTAAATTTGACTTGCCACACCTTCTCAAAGAGGTCCACGGGACAGGGAAAATTGTGCATCATGTCCATATACCGATGAAAATCCTCCAAGGTATCACAAATACGACGTGCACAGCTCCAGTCTTTCCCTGATGTTGCATAGTTGTAGTTTGCATATTTTACTGCTGAAGAGGTTAGGCCCTCCATGTGCTTAGACCAATTCACTGACTTCATGATTTTGTCAAGTTCATCCAGCCACCCACTTGAATAACCTGATCAAGTAAATGAGTTCCATATCGTACCACAAACAAGCTCTGATTTGCACAGTAGGAGTTCCATTTGTGGAGATGTGATTCAACATTTGAAGCAACTGAATCATCAGCAAACTCATCATCCAGTACAATACTAAAAACCTTATCACGAAGACCCCAGTTTCCAATAGCTCCCAATATAACACTAATCAGTTGTCCTGCACCACAAGAAGGATCTATTTCACTAAATGTGATAATCTTCTGCTGTCTCTCCCATTCATCATCAATGTAATGAACACTTAGGCACAAAAAGGCCAAGAATGGATCATGGTGCCAAACATAAGCACTCAAGCAAACCGAACTGCTCAAAGCAGAAAACTTCTCCTTTAGCTTAGCCTTTTCTTTGTCAAACAGTTGCAAAAAGCCACCACCGATGTTATTGTTGGCTGGCATCTTCCCCATAGAATTGAAGCAAGGAACACACTTCCTAAACCTATCATTGTGCATCATCAATGGATGGTACCCGCACATTGCCAATGTCTGGATGAGTCCACTTGAACCATTCTGATCAACCTCAGGATTCTTCAGAATCGTGCCAGCAGGACTGCACTTCTGTTTAGGCACCAGATGTTCATCATCACATTGATCCTTCTGATCATTATTAGTGACGTCAGGCGAGGTAGGATTCTTCTGCTCACATGTTGCAAGTTCCTTACGAGACAAACCCTTGTCAGTCTCTTGACTCTTCCGGTTTATGTCATTCAGGGTGTTAGGCAAGGCAGGATTCTTCCTGTGAGGCATTGCATCGTCTGTACCTGAGCATCTCTTTTGGCTGATCGGCAAGAAACGGAAGCTTCTGTTGCATTGGCCTTTTCTGGGGATGGGGGCTGCACTTGGCCTGGTGCTTTAGCAGCCTACTAGTGCCATTGGTGCTGTTGCTATTGAAAACTTGGTGACAGTGCATGCACTCAGCCCTCGCAAGCTTCCCGTCGATGTAGATGGGTGTGAAGTCATCCCACACCTTTGATCGCAGCCTTTTCAGCCTTGTGCCTAAGAACAATGGGCTTGGCGCGCTGCCTGAGCTTTCCTCTTGTTCAACCATGTCATCAGCATTCTCAAGTTTATCTCCCATACCTAAGCATCAGGAAAGGCCGAATAATTGTGTAAATACAATCAAGTAAATTATGTCTTTGAGTGAACAATGTCCTAATTTATTTGAACAAACTCTGACAAAAAAACAATTGATTGAACAGATTTAGCGCATATCAGATTTGAACAGACTACTATATATTGATTGAAGCCTAATACACCAAAAGACTAATTGCAATATCATTTGTTGTTGTCATTATTAATTTTTCAAAGTGACTACACATTTCAGCAACGTATAATTCGTTGAGTGTCAGATTTATGAACAAACTAACAAACTAGACAATTAACAGCTAGAGGAATAAATAATAAATAGAGCGCAACAGAAACTAATAGTGACAAACTACGCATGGCTGCGATGGCATTCAAATCGCCTAGAGAAGTAAAGATGGTATCCTCTAAGTGCGAAAGGGAGAGAAGTACCGTTCAGTGCCCTTTCCTCTTCTGTGCCGCCATGGTTTGCGCCATCACAATCTTGATCCATATGCCCTAGAAAACAAACAGAAGCAATCCATTCATTCACCGCAAAATTTTCCAATCGCATCCCGCACGCGCAATACAACGAATCGACAAAAACCCCAAATCCACCACAAAGGAATCACCAAAACACCCAAAAATGAAGGAAGATCAAGGATTCGAGAAAACACACACCAGTATTTGCAATCCCAGTGTGGGGGGCGTATGGAGAGGCCGATCGGTAGCCGGTAGGGACTAGATTCGGATATTCCCCACCGCCACCGCCGTCGCTGGGATTTTTCCCCTTTCAGCCTCGAAGAGCGAGATGAGGAGAGGGGAAGCGAGAGTTTTTTCTCCTTTCTATTGGCGGCGGAAGCGACGAGTGAGAATATGGCGGGAAAGAAGCCTTTTCCCGCCGCTTCCCCGCGTCACCTCACCTCGCCGTAGCGGGCGTTGCTAATGGGCGGGTGATAGCTCACATCCTTCCCCACATATCCTCCCCTTCTTCTCTACTTTCTTTACTATATTTTTTTAAAGAAAAAAACAAGTTAGAAAAAATAGAAAATAAATCTAATATCTTTATTCGTGTGTATAAACTTTATACTTATATATACTATACAGTAAACTTCCAACGTATAAAATTTATGTGTAGAAATATTATATAAAAAATATTTGAATCCGAATATGAATTTGAATCGGGTATATAAACTTTTGACTTATAAACTTTGGATCTATAAACTTTAGGTGTATAAACTTTAGATGTATAAACTTTAGATGTGTAAACTTAAAGGTGTATGAACTTTAGGTGTATAAACTTACTAAAACAGGAAAAATAATGTGGTGCCAAAAAAAGAAAAGTGGGGAGGGGGACCGATCGCTGGGAGCGATCGATCACTGGTTAGGATTTTCGAAGCAAACACCCATGGTTGGGGGTACTCCTAGTACGCGACTAATCGCTACCCCGCAGCCCGCGCGATCGCTGATGCCTGCGTGCCGAACATTCAGCAAGTCTAGTCTCCAAGCGGGCCATACGTATATTTTTTTATTAGCTCGCATGTGATTAGAACAGAAGTAGCGCATATAGATTAGCATCTTATACAATTAGTTTAGAATTTCTTCTTGGAAATATTTTACATAAAAAAAATCATTGATTCCATAATTAGAAAAATCTACTCGATAATATTCGTAAAAATTTCCACCTAGAAACTAATTAATTAGTACATAATTAAAAAATCTAGTTAAATACTTTGTACATATAAATTAACTTTATGTATAGAAACTTTTACACGTATAAACTTTCCGTATAAAAACTTTATAAAAAACTTTACATGCAAACATTTTGACATATGAACTTTTTATACACATTTTTATATTGAATTTTCTGTTAATGAATATGAAATTCAAGTTAAATAAATAAATATTCAAGTGATTTTATTGGGCCTAAAATCAAAGGACGAGCCATAGCTACAGCAAGGAGCGCTCATGCACATCCGTTCACCCACGCCCGGGGAAGAGCTGCTTGATAACATAAACGAAGCATCATTAGCGCTGATTCTTATGATTACGAAAACAAAATACGTAATATCCAAAATCAGAAAAGTGATCGCGTAGGAGCGCGCCTCGCGAGCGATCGCTCATTAGGAATTTCGCGCCGTAGCCGAGAAACATCTGAGATTCTCGGCCACTGACCAGGTGGGCCCCAGATTCCAGAGAAGAGGGCCCATGGCTGAAAGGCTGTATAGGCTTTCAGCCCATTTAACGGTTAGGCCCAGTAAGCTGGCACTTGTATAGAACAACGTGATTCTGATCAGAATTTGCTAGATTTAATTTAAATTCGTGACCGCGCTAAATTTCTATTGAAAATACAGCCACGTGTGTAAAAAAATTGCGCTGTTTTCGTGTGATTCCTGCACTCTTCACAAGAATCTGTATTTATGTCATTATGTGGGAAGAGCTGAATTGAGTTGAACTAACAAAGAAAGAACTGCTAATTATGTAGAGATCCGGATAGGCCATGGCACAGGGCAGCAGGCCTGTGATCGTGTTTAGTTTAGCTTAATTAAGCATGTTCTGAAAATTTTAGTTTTATCCAACTTGTAAAATAATTTCCTGGTCGCTCAGATCTTCCAAGGTTACGATCTTACAGGAAAATGGCTGATGATTAACAGATAACTTATTCCGTGATTCATGCATGATGCATCTCGGTTCATGATTATTTGAAGTGGTAAATATCTGACATAATCAAGAGGTATTCGGAGATGCATTTTGACAAGTAAATCAGATTGATGCAGGGAGAATCAACCCTAGCCTAAGGAAACCATAAAGTGGAATGAAAACTAGAGGAATGAACTCAGAACAAGAGGATGTAATATCTATATAAGAAATGATCAAAATATCACAGGATTGATAAGTTCTAGGTTTATATGTTGAATATCTGAAACCATAAGACTTACTGACAAGTTACCGACCACACATACATACACAAGCCCCATTACACATACTTGCCAAATGACCTTAGCATAGTCCTCAAAATTTTCTGAACCTAAAAGGCAGACGCATTTTGTCGTCTTTGAATCCTGAATCAGAAAAGGAAGCTAATGAGCTATCGGTAGTAGCACATATTACAGTGAGAGACATCAGGAAAAACAGCTTACAGCCTGGGCGTTCAACGAAATTGAGAAGAAATGTCGGGGTTTTCTGTGGAAGGGTGATGAAGATGCCGCGGGATCGTGCAGCCTGGTAGCTTGGGAGAAGATTTGTCTCCCGTTCGAGCAAGGGGGATTGGGGATTAGAAACCTGCGCCTAATGGGCATTGCGCTTCGTCACTCAGTTGTGTGCAATCATGTGTGATGAATGGGAAACTTGCAAAGCAGCAGGGCTCGTTAGTTCGTTGAATGTTGCTGCAGCACCAGCTCCAGAGAGATTTCAGCTGTTGTAATTCTCTTAATGTTGTAAAGGCGGTGCACTGACGCACTGTATTTTGCGCTCCCTTTCATGGGTGTTTGTTTTGTACAGTTTTCTCCCTTCGGCCTATTCGCCGACCCGGCGAAGAAAAACAGCTTGCATAAAACATTAGGAAGGTTGAACTATAGTCCCCAGAATTATCACCGAATGACAACACTATTTGCGTAAACTACAAGCACATTATACCACAGTTAGTACAGTAATGCAATTGGATATCAATGAGAACAGCAAGGGTACAAACATACCGCCTGATCTGAGTCAATCCTGAGTACAGATGAACTCTTCAACAAAGTGGCTACCATCTGACTCAACAAGTGTGACTTTTGCAGTCCTTGTTTTTTTTTTGAAACCCCTTTTTGCAGTCCTTGTTGCTATGTCACAATTAGTACCGTAAGGCATTGCCAATATGTCACGTGCTATCCGAGAGATTGTGGGATATATCATATTATGTTCCTTCCACCATCGCAGAACATTGAGCTTATCGTTTGAGAGACATGGATCTTGCAAATACTGATCAAGTTCAGTCATCGGTCGCCACCACTGTGGAAATTTAGAACAAAGGTAATGAAATACCTGTTACAATTTGGAGAATTTGGGGAATGAACCATTGAATTGGATTTGGCCCAAAGGGTAATATAAATTGTGTACAATAGATATGAAGTTACAATAGTACCCCTAGGCATACACTTATACTTAACAATACCAACTTGTCATCTGGATACAAAGAATCCCCGCCACTAGTTTCAGAACTAGAAGTGCAGTTAGGGTCTTCAACCTGACCAGAATATTCATGGAAGAGCCTAAGTAATATGTCATTTACGTCTTCAATATAATCTTTCATGTCATTGTCCAAATCATGCGGAATATGTGACTTGATGATTTCCCGGCGGTATTTAGGATCTATGATCATAGGCATGCAGATATGTAAGCAACAGACTTTCCATTGTTCCTTGAATTGTTCTTATATCTTTTCCCAAGCGTAGGTATTCTTTTTGTCATCATCGTAAAGAAGTTTACGGTGCACAGTATTCTTCACATGCCAGATCGTGTCAGAGTTTAAGTGTGGTGTGATATTTGGGTATTTCGTCCTTTTGTTTATGAAAATCATCCAATATCTCACAAATATTCTCTGCCTTAACCCAGTCTTCCGATGATGGTGCATACCTTCGATTTGGATACTGTAATGCTAAAGGAGCGGGACCCTTTGGATATGAAGAAAACTTTCTCGACTTCTCCATGAATTTGTTAAGTTTAGAGAACTTTCTTGATTTCTCCATAAACTTGTCAAGCTCGTCGAGCCCCACCTGAATAACCTGATCAAGTAGATGAGTTGCGTAACGTACCACAAACAAGCTCTGGTTCCTAGATAAGCGTGTAAAATCAAAGGTGTTTTTGATTGTTATTCTGTGATGAATAAATGGCATTGGAGATTATTGGTTTTGATATTTGGAATTTATTTGCGAAGTGGTTTTGGAGATGATTGGATTTTCACAGGTATTACTGGATTGGGTCCGATCAGACCGGGCAGTGGCTGCCGGTCAGACCGGCGTGTATTGCGCGGTCAGACCAGCGCAGCTCGCGGTCTGACCGGCTGATGTTGTGTTGGTTTTGGTTTCGGGTTGTTCGTTTGGATATCTGTGATTGTTTCATGAATATGACTTCTAGATGGATACTATGCGTATGTAATACTGTTGTTTGCTAACAATGAGTCAAGTTGGGGATAGCTTGGTCTCGGAATATGGTTTTTTTGTTTGTTCCATGTGTAGGTGAATTAATGTTGGGAGAGTATTTGCGGTGATGGACCAGGAGTCGGCTTGGGGATAAGACGATGTCCAGGGTGGTCAAAGATCATGCGGGATACTAAGGCTAGAGTTCAATGCACGTGGAAGGTGAAGGTTCCATATGGCATACGATGGAGGTATTGTGTGCATATGGGATGCGGAGTCGAATTTGGAAGGAGTCCAAATTTGGTGGAATTGGTTATGTAAAGTTTGTTTCTTGTACGAGAAGGTTTCCTAGGGTGATTAGGACTTCTAGTATGAGTTTGGTTCGTGGCTTTAGGCTGCCTACCTTGGGTATAAATAGAGAGGGAGCGTGAGGCTTCCCGGTATCGCTTTTGAGAGCAATTGAGTTGATAGTTTTGTTAGGGTTTCGAGTTTAGTCGAGATTTTTGTAAGGAGTGCTGTTGATGCACTTTGTAAACACAGAAAGAATCAATAAAGTCGTCATCCACTTTAAGAGTTCTTAGATTTGTGTTTCACCGGGCTTCGGCGGTCCAACCGACGACATACCAGCGGTCAGACCGGCGGCAAGGCGGCGGTCAGACCGGCGGCAGATCGGCGGTCAGACCGGCGGCGTCAACAGGCAGAGGCAGGCGATCTCGGCGGTTCGACCGAAGGTTGATCTCGATCAGACCGACGTGTACCAGGCGGTCAGACTGGCGCAACACCTTCGATCAGACCGCGATCCATCGAATTTGAGGGTAACTTTTATTTCTGATAAAAGTTTTGGTTTTTGGACATACCAACCATTCACCCCCCTCTGGTTGGCTTAGTTCTTACTGTTCGATCCTACAAGTGGTATTAGAGCCTTGTTTTCTTCTTTGGATTTTAATCGATCTAGAGTTTTTGCCATGGCTGCTAATAGGTTTTCAACTAAGCCTCATGTTTTCGATGGAACGGATTTTTCTCATTGGTATAGTAGAATGCAGTCTTATATTATGGCTGAGGATTATGATATTTGGAGAAAAGTTTCTCATCCTTATGAGATCCCTGAACAAATTAATACTGCTGCTTTAAAAACTGAGTTTGAACAAAATTGCAAAGCTCGCAATATTCTTTTCGAGTGGGATTTCTCGTTCGGATTATGATCGTGTTGCTCACCTTCAAACTGCCCATGAGATTTGGATTGCTTTGAGTAATTTTCATCAAGGAACAAATAATATTAAAGAACTTCGTCGAGATCTTTTAAAAAAGGAGTATATTAAATTTGAGATGAAACCTGGAGAAGCTTTGGATGACTATCTTTCTAGGTTTAATAAAATCTTGAGTGATCTTGGATCTGTTGATTCCTCTTATGATGTTAATTATACACAATCTGAGATTGCTCGCCACTTTTTGAATGGTCTTGACATGTCTATTTGGGAGATGAAAGTTACATCTATTCAGGAGTCTGTTGATATGTCTACTTTGACTTTGGATTCGCTTTACACAAAACTGAAAACACATGAGATGAATATTCTTTCTCGTAAAGTTAATTCTAAGTCAAGTGCTTTGGTTTCTTCCTCAACTTCTTTGGATGTTGATGCTTCTTCATCAAAGTCTTCCGTATTTGCTTTATTTAATGCCATATCCGATGATCAACTCGAACAGTTCGAGGAGGAGGACTTGGTTTTGTTATCTAACAGACTTTCTCGAGCTGTGACTAATGTTAGGTACAGGAAAAGAGGTGGACCAAATCGTTGCTTTGAATGTGGTGCTACGGATCACTTTCGTTCACGTTATCCTAAGCTTGGGAGAAATAAGAGGGAAGATAATGGTGATGAGAAGACCAATGACAACAAGCCAAAGAGTACAGTTAGAGGAGGAAAGAAGATCAGGGAGAGTCTCAAAAAGGCTTTTGATCAAGTCTACGCCGCGTTTGAGCCACTAAGCGATGTAGATGGTGAGAGTGGAGATGATGATAAGGGAAAGAACATCTCCGGTGTTTGCTTCATGGCGCGTGGAGAATCGGATTCAGAGTGTGAAGACAATGAGGTAAGTGCTCTTGAAGAAGCTATTAATATTTTGAGTGCAAAAAATATGAAGTGTGAAAAGATGTATAGAAAACAGGAGTTTATCATTGAATCTCTTAATTCTGAAATTGATAGATTAAAATCTCTTATTCCTAATGATGATGATTGTCAAAGTTGTGAGGTTTTTTTTTATGAATGAAATTTCTAAAATTAGAGATGTCAATGCTGCACATGATTTGAAAAGTAAATCTTCTCTTGCTTTTAGTTTTGCTTTGCACACACGCACTTTGGATGAGTTGATTTTAACTAAAAGGTTGTTGCAAAAATATCAAATTGCTTTTTATGCTAGTTTGATATTTAACATGATTTGTGCTAAAAAGTTAAAACAACCTCATGATGTTTTGGGTTGCTCAACATGTACTTTGAATAAGTTGAAATTAAAAGATGCTTTAGGTCATGTTGAGTACATGGAAGATGTTGTGAAAAACAATGAAGTGAGCAAACCGGTCAGACCGTAGTGGGTCCCGCGGTCGGACCAGGCACCGGTCAGACCGGCAGTACAAAAGCGGTCAGACCGGCCCCCGGTCAGACCGGCCACTGTACCTCGGTCAGACCGGCCTCGGAGAAATTTTTCTGAAAATTCTCAAACTGTTTTTGCACGTGGATATAGGCCTATTGGATCTTCTGGTCGTGTGTCTCAGTACTGGATTCCTAAATTTTTATTATCATCTAACCCCAGTACTGAGGCTTCGACTTCTGCTTGTGTGTAGGCGTTGGTGGCAAGGAAGGAGAACGTGTGGATCGTGGATTCCGGTTGTTCGCGGCACATGACCGATGATAAAAATGGGTTCTCCTCCCTCAAACGGGCATCCAAGAGTAATCGATTATCTTTGGTGATGCTTCTACTAGTGCCGTTCTCGCTACAGGTTTGGTTAAGGTAAATGACAAATTTGAATTGAAGAATGTAGCTTTGATTGAGGACCTAAAGTATAATTTGCTTTCAGTTTCACAAATTCTTGATGAAGATTTTGAGGTTCATTTTAAGAAAATTGGAAGTAAAGTTTTTGATTCTCGTGGTGATTCTGTGTTGAATATTTCTCGCTATGGTAGAGTGTTTAAAGCTGATTTTGAAAATCTTGTTTCACCTGTGATAACATGTTTGGTTGCTAAGTTTAGTAAAGATGTGATGTTTTGACATCGTAGACTTGGACATGTTGGTTTTGATCATCTCACGAGGTTAAGTGGTTTGGATCTTGTTCGTGGTTTGCCCTAAACTTAAGAAAGATCTTGATTTAGTTTGCACACCGTGTCGTCATGCTAAGATGGTTGCTTCTTCACATGCTCCTATTGTTTCTGTGATGACTGATGCACCAGGACAGCTATTACACATGGACACTGTTGGTCCAGCTAGAGTGCAATCAGTTGGACGAAAGTGGTATGTGTTGGTTATTGTTGACGATTTTTCTAGATACTCTTGGGTTTTCTTTATGGCAACTAAGGATGAGGCGTTTCAACACTTTCGTGGTTTGTTTCTTCGATTGGATCTTGAATCTCCTGGTTCTTTGAAAAGAATTCGAAGTGATAATGGTGGTGAATTCAAAAATGCTTCATTTGAACAGTTTTGCAACGAAAGAGGTCTTGAACATTAATTTTCTTCTCCTCGTGTTCCGCAACAAAACGGTGTTGTTGAAAGAAAGAATCGTGTTTTGGTTGAGATGGCTAGAACGATGTTGGATGAGTATCACACTCCTAGAAAATTTTGGGCTGAGGCGATTAACACCGCATACTATATTTCAAATCGGGTTTTCTTGAGATCAAAACTTGGAAAAACTTCTTATGAGCTTCGATTTGGACATCAACCCAAAGTTTCACATTTGCGTGTTTTTGGTTGCAAATGCTTTGTCTTGAAATCTGGAAATTTGGATAAGTTTGAGGCACGCTCTATCGATGGAATGTTTCTTGGTTACCCCGCACACTCTCGTGGCTATCGTGTACTTATTTTGGAGACTAACAAAATCGTTGAGACTTGCGAAGTTTCTTTTGATGAGGCTAGTCCAGGTACTAGACCCGATATTGCAGGTACATTCTCATAGGTTCAGGGGGAGGATGGTCGTATTTTTGAAGACGAGAGCGACGACGACGACGAAGTCGGCTCGGCCGGTCAGACCGGGTGCCAGGCCGGTTAGATCGCCGGCACACCCCCGGTCAGACCGGCGCAGGACGTGCGGTCAGACCGGCTAGGGTTGTCGGCTGAGGGTTCTGTTGACGCTGTTCGAGATGGTCCTCCAGAGATTTCAACTTTGACCGGTACTGATACAGAACGTGAATTAACTTCAGAAGTCACTGCTCCTTTGCACATTCAACGACGACATCTGCCGGAACAAATCATTGGTAATCTAGGTGAGCGAACTACAAGGTCTAAGGTAACAACTCATGATGTCTGTGCAAATTCTGCATTTGTTGCTTCTTTTGAACCCAAAGATGTGTCACATGCATTAACTGATGAATCGTGGATTAACGCCATGCATGAAGAACTTGAAAATTTTGAGAGAAACAAAGTTTGGACTTTAGTTGAACCACCTTCTGGACATAATATTATTGGAACCAAGTGGGTTTTCAAAAATAAACAAAATGAGGATGGTTTGATTGTGAGAAATAAAGCTAGACTTGTTGCTCAAGGTTTTACTCAGGTGGAGGGTTTGGATTTTGATGAAACTTTTGCTCCTGTTGCTAGAATTGAGGCAATTAGACTTTTGTTGGCTTTTGCAGCTTCAAAAGGTTTTAAATTGTATCAAATGGATGTGAAAACTGCTTTCCTAAATGGTTTTATACATGAGTAAGTTTATGTCAAACAACCACCTGGTTTTGAAAATCCTGATTTTCCCAACCATGTTTTTAAATTGTCTAAAGCTTTGTATGGTTTGAAACAAGCACCTAGAGCATGGTATGATAGGCTTAAGAACTTTTTGCTTGCGAAAGGTTTTACAATGGGAAAGGTTAACAAAACACTTTTTGTTCTTAAGCATGGTGATAATCAACTGTTTGTTCAGATTTATGTGGATGATATTATCTTTGGTTGTTCGACTCACGCTTTGGTTGTAGAGTTTGCTGAGACTATGCGCAGGGAATTTGAGATGAGTATGATGGGTGAGTTATCGTACTTTTTGGGATTGCAAGTTAAGCAAACACCTCAAGGTATATTTGTGCATCAAACGAAGTATACGAAGGATCTTTTGAGACGATTCAAGATGGAGAATAGCAAGCCAATTTCAACACCAATTGGTTCTACAGCTGTGTTGGATCCTGATGAATATGGTGAAGTTGTTGATCAAAAGGAGTATAGAAGTATGATTGGATCATTGTTGTATCTAACTGCTTCTAGGTCAAACATAGAATTTGTTGTGTGTTTGTGTGCACGCTTTCAAGCTTCTCCTCATGCTTCACATCGTCAAGCGGTCAAGCGAATAATAAGGTATTTGAATCATACACTTGGGTTTGGAATTTGGTATTCTACTTCATCTTCTATATGCTTAAGTGGATATTCAGATGCTGATTTTGGTGGTTGTAGAATTGATAGGAGTACTAGTGGAACATGTCATTTTCTTGGTACATCATTGATTGCATGGTCTTCTAGGAAACAATCTAGTGTTACTCAATCAACTGCTGAATCTGAATATGTTGCTGCTGCTAGTTGTTGTTCACAGATTCTTTGGATTTTATCTACTTTGAAAGATTATGGTCTTATTTTTGAGAAAGTACCTCTCTTTTGTGATAATACTAGTGTTATTAATATTGCTAAGAATCCTGTTCAACACTCATGCACAAAGCATATTGATATTCGTTTTCACTTTTTGCGGGATCATGTTGAGAAGGGAGATGTTGAATTGCATTTTTTGGACACAAAGTTGCAACTTGCTGATATTTTCACTAAACCTTTGGATTCTAATCGCTTTGCTTTTCTTCGTGGTGAATTGGGCATAATTCATCCTTTTGGCATGTTTTGAGGGGGTTTGTACCTCATGGTTTTATTAAGAAAAAAATATGACAATGAGAAAAAATGAAAAAGAGAGCTTTGTTTTATACATATAGTATTTTCTTGTGCATGCTAGCAATACTATGAAGGTTTATTTGTCTCTAGCTTAGCTTGTATGTATTCTAGTCTTTTTATGAGATTTAGGTTTTGCTTTTAAGGGAAATGATGCATGACACTTAAATTCTATACTTGAATTAAGCAAATTTGCAATATTGATGCTAGCATATGGTTTGATTTATAAATGCTCTATATATAAGCTTTATTGAATTGTTATTCCTCAAATAGCTTTGTTGCTCATTATGCAAAGAGAATAAAAAATATAAAAAAATGAATATCGAATCCTTGGAAACAGTCTTGACGACAAGGACATATTCGATATGAGCAAAATAATGGGTGCCAAATCCCTGGAAACAGTCTTGACGATAGGGACGTACCCGGGATAATCAAGAAAAAAATGAGCAAAAAGGTTCAAGAAAAAGAAAAAGTTAAAATTCTCTTGGTTGTTTTGTGCTAAAGTTTATTCGAGAAAGAATGATAAATGCAATGGGTATATATGTTTAGTGTTTATTCTTCAACCTATGTGCTTGTTAAGATGTTGCATTATAAATTGTATGAAATCATGAATTTTTGATTGTTGATTCAAGCTTAATTGTAAAATCTTTGGTTCATGATTATACTTTAATGCATGCTTGTTGTGATATAGATGGGTTCATCTTCTTTTTATTGCAACACATGACTTGATATGCTATATGTATGCTAAGCTCTTATACATTAATGAACATAATTCTTATGCTTGATGAAATCATTGTCAAAAGGGGGAGAAGTGTTTTCGGGAGAAGCAAGGTGAATTTTTGAGAATCAAATGAGTTTTTGGTTCAATTGGGAATTTTCTTTGGATTTTCGAGCACGATGTGTACGATTGTACGAAGTGCCAATGTGTTCATCAAGGGAGAGATTGTAAAATCAAAGGTGTTTTTGATTGTTATTCTGTGATGAACAAATGACATTGGTGATTATTGGTTTTGATATTTGGAATTTATTTGTGAAGTGGCTTTGAGATGATTGGATTTTCACAGGTATTACTGGATTGGGTCCGGTCAGACCGGGTAGTGGCTACCGGTCAGACCGGCGTGTATTGCGCGGTCAGACCGACGCAGCCCGCGGTCTGACCGGTTGATGTTGTGTTGGTTTTGGTTTTGGGTTGTTTGTTTGGATATCTGTGATTGTTTCATGAATATGACTTCTAGATGGATACTATGGTATGTAATACTGTTGTTTGCTAACAATGAGTCAAGTTGGGGATAGCTTGGTCTCGGAATATGGTTTTTTTGTTTGTTCCATGTGTAGGTGAATTAATGCCGGGAGAGTATTTGCGGTGATGGACCGGGAGTCGGCTTGGGGATAAGACGATGTCCAGGGTGGTCAAAGATCATGCGGGATACTAAGGCTAGAGTTCAATGCACGTGGAAGGTGAAGGTTCCATATGGCATACGATGGAGGTATTGTGTGCGTATGGGATGCGGAGTCGAATTTGGAAGGAGTCCAAATTTGGTGGAATTGGTTATGTAAAGTTTGTTTCTTGTACGAGAAGGTTTCCTAGGGTGATTAGGACTTCTAGTATGAGTTTGGTTCGTGGCTTTAGGCTGCCTACCTTGGGTATAAATAGAGAGGGAGCGTGAGGCTTCCCGGTATCGCTTTTGAGAGCAATTGAGTTGATAGTTTTGTTAGGGTTTCGAGTTTAGTCGAGATTTTTGTAAGGAGTGCTGTTGATGCACTTTGTAAACACAGAAAGAATCAATAAAGTCGTCATCCACTTTAAGAGTTCTTCGATTTGTGTTTCACCGGGCTTCAGCGGTCCAACCGGCGACATACCGGCGGTCAGACCGGCGGCAAGGCGGCGGTCAGACCGGCGGCGTCAACAAGCAGAGGCAGGCGATCTCGACGGTTCGACCGAAGGTTGATCTCGGTCAGACCGATGTGTACCAGGCGGCCGGACTGGCGCAACATTTTCGGTCAGACCGTGATCTGTCAAATTTGAGGGTAACTTTTATTTCCGATAAAAGTTTTGGTTTTTGGACATACCAACCATTCACCCCTCCTCTGGTTGGCTTAGTTCTTACTGTTCGATTCTACAAAGCGTTGATTTGCATGCCGCGAGTTCCATTTTGGAGGACGTCCTTGTCAATGAATGCGTCATCCAGTGCAATGCTGAAAACCTAGCCAAGAATACCCCAATCTTTAATAGCTATCAATATGACCTTAATCAATTATTTTGCATTACAAGAAGAATCCACAGCCCGGAGTGCAATGATCTTTTGCTTCCTCTCCCACTGATCATTGATGTAATGAACACTCAAGCACAAATACAGCGAGTGTGTATCATAGTGCCAAACATAAACACTCAGGGAGACCCGACTATTCAAAGATTCAAACTGCTTCTTAAGCTTGGCCTTTTCTTCCTCAAACAGCCCCGTGAAGTACAAATACAAGTCAACATCGGATGGCAGTTCGACCTTGGAGTTCAAGGAAGCAACAAACTCACTGTGAATTCATCATGGTTCCTCATCGACGGAACGTACCCATACATTAGCAATATCCTAACGAGCTTATCAGTCACATTCTGATCAACCTCCAGGTTCTTTGTATTTATGCCTGTGGGATTGTCCTGCACAGGTGCACCATGTTCCTCAGCGGACTTAAATTCTCAATTGACAGCGATACTGGAAGCTTCTGTTGCATGGGCCTCTTCTGTGCCTGGGGCTGCACTTGGCCTGGTGCTTAAGCAGGTTGCTTGTGCCACTGTTAAAGACTCGATGGCAATGCATACACTACGCCCTCTCAACCTTCCCATCGATGAAGATGGGTGTGAAGTCATCCCACACCTTTGATCGGAGCCTTTTCGGTTGTGTGCTTAAGAACAATGGGCTTGGTGCACTGCCTGAGCTTTCCTCTGGTTCAACCATGCATGTCATCGGCATCGCCAACCTCATTTTCCATGCTGTACTTAGAGAAACACAATCAATTGAGTAAAACATGTCCAAAAAATGATTGCCCTAATCTATTTGAATAACAATTTTAAAAGGGAATTGACTGAACACACTTAGTACATGTCCTGTGAAAACATTGAACTAGCCAAATGCACCACAAGACTAAACTTGCACCTCAACATTGATTCTTCCTTTCATGCAAGGGGGGTTCAGCATTTCGATAATGCAGAGTTCATATAGTATCAGATCTGTGAACAACTGGAAAAGCAGCATCACGAAGAAATAATTGCATTGCAGCAGAAACTACTACTATTACTACTCTACTAGTAGACTGTGAAGCTGCCTATTAGTCCTACATTAACATTTGAAACGAACTAGTTACTTGCACTTGCAAGAACACAGTACAAAAAATGAAGAGATGTGTTTTTCAGTCCATATGGGGTAGCTAGGTAGAATCTTTTTTTTTTTCGGGAATACGCAAGGAGCGCATCTTTGTATTAAGAGAAGTAAAGTTTATTTACAGCAAAAGGAAAAAACAAAGCAGGAGACAGATTACAGGAAGAAACCCACAAAGCCTAAGCCTATTCTCGCTAAAGGTGTTCACGACCGTGAGCAGCAAAAGCCTTAGAGAAGCAGCGGCGGCACCGCCGGCGTTGGCTAAGCGCCAGAGCTCCACTTCAGCAGCCATCGCCTTGGCGACCTCCGGCCAAGTCTTCTGTTGCTGATTGAGGATTCGATCGTTTCTTTCCTTCCAGATTGCGCAAGCCACCAAGCGTTGCGATGGTATGAAATCCCCTGCGTTGTGATTTGGCTAGCTTCTCCCGAGCATCACAGAGCCAGCGAAGGAAAGAAACTTCGTCCATTGGCAGGCAAGCTTGCAACCCGACTGCGCAGAGAGCCACCCACCATAATTGTCGGGATTCGGGGCAAGCGACCAAGATGTGATTGATGCTTTCTTCGCTCTGATCACAGAGAACACATCGGGCCGGGTGCTGCAGGCCAGCACCTGTTGAGAGAAACTAACCAGATGAAATAGTGGCATCGAGGAGGCGCCAGCGTATTCCAAACTGGTGTGCTCTGAAATTGCACTCTTCCCAGGAACAGGGCTTGGTATGCTGATTTGGAGGTGAACTCCCCTGAGTTGCTCCATTTCCAGGAGATGGTGTCCGGCCGGTCCGACAGTTCAACTGCATCCAAAATGGTCCATAGGTGGAGATACTCAAGGATCGCCCTCACCATTCAGTTCTTCATCCCCTTTGTCGACGCCCCTTGGACAGTCACACTCCTGATCATCCATACCTGCACCCAGGAATCACAAATCACCAATCGCATTCAATCCACAACCTTAAAACAAATTAACATAAGTCAAATCCACCGAGGAGAACAAGAATAAGTTTTGCATTGTCATCCACCCCCTCCCACACCCAAAAGAAACAAGAAAAAAAAAGAAATCAAGAACACGTACCGATCTTTCCAGCCCAAGGGGAAAGGGGAGGACACTCGGATGGAGCGGATGCGGCGGATCAGCAGAGTCGCGTTCGGATTCAGCGTGAGGTGGGGTGGGGAAGCCTGTGGATCATAATTGGCGCCGCATGACCTTTTTTTAAAGTAAGTTTATACACCTAAATTGTATAGATCCAATTCGAATTTAAATTTAAATTCGGATTCAAATGCACTTTATATAGAATGTTGCTATATTTTAAAAGTCTACGCGCATAGTTATGTGTACAAGGTTTCAATGTATTTATTTACATGTATAAGGTTATTTGTAAACAAAATTAATTTTCCTTTAGTTAGTATTTTTATTTTTTTCAAACTTATTTTTTGAATTCATTTTCAAAACCAATCTACTATGTGGCCTATGCCCACGCCCGTGGCAGAAGGGAGCTGGAGAGAGCGAGCGATCCGGCCTCCTCCATTCTGCCGGCGTGGGCCGGCCTAGGTCGCACCTAGCCGCGTGTTCAGCTGGGCTGCACGTTAGCTAACTGGGCCAAGTTTTCATACAGTCATACTATGGATATCAGCTTGTTTCATCTGTCATGTAATTGGCATGGTGAAAACTTTTGGATCAGTTCTTTACAACTCTGCAATTTTGACCTGAACAGAAAGAAATGCAGAAAGCATCCCAATCCTATTCCATCAACATACTACAATTGCTTGTTAGAGTTTGTGTCGAATATGTGTACAAAGTCGGTTACAGTTTAGGACTTGGAGTTGTACTAGGTGTTAGGACTAGAGTAAGAGTCGGACTCTATCCTAGACTCTCTCTTAAATAGAGAGGCACACCGGTTGTAACCGCAGGGCGACAGTAGCATAGGTGTGGGTTTGACGGGCCGGTGGTCTAGCCGGCGGAGTGTCGTGGATACCTGGATACACTGTAATATGCTGGATCGGGGAGGAGCGCCCGTAATCAATGCCCCGGAGATGTAGGCTTCGGCTGAACTCCGTTATCAAATATCGTGCCTCTGTGTTGTCATCATGTTTGGATCTCCTATGGTGTTTATTCCGTGTTTGGTTTCCGATGGTAATTTCGAGTCAGTTTTATAACAAGTGGTATCAGAGCCTGCAGGAGATCCAAGGTAGAGGTACGAGGGAGGTGATCCACGCCGCGCCAGGTTGCACACAGTGTCTGGGTTAGGACATGGCGCAAGGTGGAGTACGGCGGCGATCAACGGAATTTGATCGGTGGAGTCGAACACTTCAGGCGGCGGCCTGAACCGTTTGATGGGCTAAAATCAACAAGGAGACGGCCAGACGTGGTGCTCGGGTTGATAGCAGCGGGAGCGATTGGCAATCCAATCGGTGGTGTCGGACACTTTGGGCGGATGGCTCGAACTTTCCGGTGAGTTGCGGTCGACAGGGAGGTGGCTAGACGTGGCACTCGGGTCGATTGGCGGCTAGAGAAGACGACGCGGTTGGCGGCAACTTCGGCGTGCTACACGGGGACGGCATCGCGGCAGGGTGTGCAATATTTATCGGCGATGAGTCTAAGGTGGAGCATTGCTCGTACACGGGTGGTGTGCGAGGGTGCAGTTATGTGCATCATGCAGGAGGGCTGCACACAGGAGTTTTTGAGCGAGATGTGCAAGTACCATTCAACGGCATTTAGCAATATGGAAGACAAAAAAAATATCAGGTTGCAAAAGCATTGGATCGTGGTCTATATATGTGTCCTTGGAAGTCATGCATGGATGTCACGATGCTGGTATATGCATGTGCATGGATATCATGGTGGCCATTAATGCAAAGCAGGATATCTGATTTTTTTTTTACTTCGAGACAGTTGCATGGTGGCCAGGCAGGTACTAATTAAGTCAAATCCAATCAAACTATTGGGGCGTGCGTGAGGAAGCAGGGCAGCATGCATGCATGCGCGGCTGGCATGTGCGGTCTCACAAAAGCATGCCGTGGGCTTCAGGCATTGGCTCAAGGCATGGAGAGTTTGGATGCTAGGCGGACTGGTGCGGTTTTGTCGCTGGTGAATACACGCAGTTGTCCAACTCGGAGTCGTGACTCAGGTGGAGATCATATGAGCCAAGCACTAGATGGATATGGAGTCAATTTAGACTCGGTTTGTCTATCTAGCCAGACCGGCACATCTGGATACACTTTAAAAGGAGACACCTAGGAGGATAGTAAGGTTGTGAATCAACAGCAACAAATAATTGGGCATCAGGGGCTTAGGTGTTCACAGCAGACATGCTTGAGGTAGATTGATCGGAGAAGGCAAGGGGCTCAGGCAAAGGTGTGTAGAAGTGCGTGAAAATAGGGCTTGCGATTGGTACAGATTGTAGGCTATTACTGTTTAGATCAATCAGACGGGTTGGTCTAACCAGGACAGATCAATTTGACCGAGGCAACAGTCGGTTGAGTTGATTATCGTCGGTGGCGGCGATGGTTTCCAAATTTGAGGTGGTGAAGTTCGATGGCACCGGGAATTTCGTTCTGTGGCAGACAAGGGTGAAGGATCTGTTGGCTCAACAGGGGATATCCAAGGCTCTTGGTGAGACAAAACCGGAGAAGATGGATGATGACAAGTGGGACGAAATCAAGGCGCAGGCAGCTGCGACAATTCGATTGTGTCTCTCGGATTCTGTCATGTACCATGTCATGGAGGAAGATTCACCAAAGAAAATTTGGGACAAGTTGGCAACCCAGTATATGTCCAAGTCACTGACAAGTAAGTTGTATCTGAAACAACAGCTGTATGGTTTGCAGATGCAAGAGGAGTCAGACCTTAGGGGGCACGTGGATGTCTTCAATCAGTTGGTCACGGATCTAAGCAAGTTAGATGTGAAACTGGAGGATGAAGACAAGGCCATGATTCTTCTGAGCTCTTTGCCGTTGTCTTATGAACATGTGGTAACTACTCTGACGTATGGCAAGGATACTATCAAGACTGAGGAGGTAATTTCGACGTTGCTTGCGCGAGATTTGAGAAGATCAAAGAAAAACGATGCAAGTGAGGCTTCTCATGGTGAAGGTTTGCTGGTCAGGGTAAAGCATGATAATGAGGCGGGATCGTCGAAGAGCAAAGGGAAGAGGGTCGTACGTTGCTTTAAGTGTAATGACGTTGGGCATATTAAGCGGGATTGTCCGTTGCTGAAGAAGAGGAGAAGTGCAATTTCAAGTTTAGCAGCTCATAGTGATGACTCAGATAGCAACAGTCATGAGCTTCTCATGATGTCTAATGGAAAATCTGATGAAGCGTGGTTATTGGACTCGGGTAGTTCCTATCATGTGACATCAAAGCGGGAGTGGTTCTCTTCATATAAATCTGGTGAGTTTGGTGTTGTTCACTTGGGCGATGACACGAGTTACCGTGTTGTTGGAGTGGGTAATGTCAAGTTCAAGTTGTATGATGGAAACAAGATGCTACTTCGGGATGTGAGACACGTGCCAGGGTTAAGGAGGAGTCTGATTTCGCTTGGAAGCCTACATGAGGAAGGATGGTTATATCAGGGTGATCCTGATGGGAAGACCATAAATATCATGAAGGACGGCAAGATTGTTATGACTGGTGAGAGAACGAACTCATGTTTGTACAACCTACAAGGAAGTGCTGTTGCAGGTGGAGTCATGGAAGATAAGTATGCTGGTGTTGCGGTGCACAACTCCGGAGGCGGCGAGCCGGGCGTAGGCTCGTCGGGCAACTCGGCGTGAGTGGCAAAAGGAAACAACCCAAGTCCAGGTACACGGAGGTTCGCGCAAGGGACAAATTCAGGTCGGCATGGCATATTCGCCAAGGTGGAGTTTGTTAGAGTTTGTGTCGAATATGTGTACAAAGTCGGTTACAGTTTAGGACTTGGAGTTGTACTAGGTGTTAGGACTAGAGTAAGAGTCGGACTCTATCCTAGACTCTCTCTTAAATAGAGAGGCACACCGGTTGTAACCGCAGGGCGACAGTAGCATAGGTGTGGGTACGACGGGCCGGTGGTCTAGCCGGCGGAGTGTCGTGGATACCCGGATACACTGTAATATGCTGGATCGGGGAGGAGCGCCCGTAATCAATGCCCCGGAGATGTAGGCTTTGGCTGAACTCCGTTATCAAATATCGTGCCTCTGTGTTGTCATCATGTTTGGATCTCCTATGGTGTTTATTCCGTGTTTGGTTTCCGATGGTAATTTCGAGTCAGTTTTAT
The DNA here is from genome assembly GCA_000573905.2 of Oryza punctata. Taxonomy (NCBI): domain Eukaryota; kingdom Viridiplantae; phylum Streptophyta; class Magnoliopsida; order Poales; family Poaceae; genus Oryza; species Oryza punctata. The sequence goes on from CM002496.2 coordinate 17,905,415, forward strand.
AACATTGCTCACTCCAATTCACTTTTCAGTTTGAAATCTGCAGCAATATGCAAGGCACCAATAATGCATTCTTCATCTAGAATTCGTGTCATCCCAGGCGTCGCCGTTTTGAATTCCAGGAGCTTACCAGTTACCAGTGTGCACTGCTAGATCAGGTGCTGGTCACATGCAATCCAGTGTTTCGGTGTAAAATTCTCGGGTGAAATGTTTTAGGGTTGCTAAGCTCCTTCAGTCCACTTGGAGGTCCTGGCAATTGGCAATGCCCCATGGTGCCAGACTGGAGCTCCAGCGAGCCTCACCGTCGAGCCGAGGTGACAGCCCGCCCCTGTGGCAGCTCTCGCACATCGGTTTTGCTCCGGTGGCCGTCCAAGAGGTTTGTCTGAAATTTGGAAGAACAGAGCTGAACTAATAGAATATTGTTCACAATACAGAGATGCAGATCCATAGGCAATGGGCAGTGCCAGAAGGCTATAGATCATGTCTGGTTTAGCATAGCTTAAAAGGTGACCTCAGATGATAGTATAGTATTGAGATGTCTTGTATCATTATCTCAACATATTATTGTTCAGACTTAAGAGAAACTGAACTTTTTTGACTAGCAAATTAAACTGATGTAGGAATTAGCAAACGAAGAGAATATATAGTTTAGCCTTGTAAACCATAAGAGGAATGAACTTGTTGTAGCAGTAGGTAAACACCATCCTCCTCATCCGATCAAAACACCGAGGGAAAGGAGATCTTGAGAACATTAAGTGTTTAAACTTGGAAAACACTATTCGAGTAGGAAAGTACTAGCCCGGAGTGGGAAAGTACTACCTAAGATGGAAAGTACTACCCGAGTGGGAAAGTACTACCTAAGATGGAAAGTACTACTTGAGATGGAAAGTACTACTCTAGTGGGAATGTACTACTTAGGTAAACCGAACTAATACCGCTTGAATGGACTTTTACTTATGGCAGGTAAAATCCAAGGGGTCGACAAGTGGAAAAGAGAGTTCAAGTTCCCGAAGTGGAACAAACACCCGATCAAGGAGCATGAGGGGAAAATTCTACTCGAGCAAGGAAGATTTCCTAAGAAGATTCCACGGGGACCACTCTCAACCACTCTTGCCAGTTAGCGCCAAAACACCATAAAGACCTCCAAAATGTACCAAAATGCCCTAGGGTTGCTGACCTGGCAAGGGTATTATAGTACGCTCACAGGAACACATGAGGGTAGAATTGTAATCTCATATGTACGGCTATATAAACTGGACAAAATCCTGTAGCAAGACAAGACATAATCAATAGAAAAATACCACTTGCTAATTCCGTGCATTTTGTATTCGAGCTCATTTTTAGGATAGGCGGGGAAATTGTACTTTCCCGCCTATCCCCGAACTTGTCCGTGGCATAAGGTCACGACAGAACTCAACACAACAAGAGAATATAAGTAAAAACATAATGCATCATCAGATGAAATGTTAAGTTCAAAGTAGCTGACATTACAAGTACGAACCCAGTAACAAACTACCCCCAACACGTCAGTACTATAGCTTCTTTATACCTCCATCAGTAACAAACACTACTATCATATTTGGAAAATGAACTTGGCATAATGCCCAAAATTGTCGGAACAAAGTCGTTGTTTGTGCATTTTTTTTCATATTTGAATCCTGCATCACAAAAGAAACTGATGAGTGATGAGCCATTTCTAACAACATATTTTCCGGAGTGTGGGTAGTTTATGAGAGCAGCTTACTTGGAACCCTTTTCCTTTTGAGACTCGAAGATTGATTTCACTCAGTAAGATCACTGGACGAAGTCTGGGTAGCAGAAACTATGGAATCATGATAATTCTAGTAAATACGACTGTAATGAAAAAGAATAAGAGAAGGGAAGGGTATAAGTAGGACATACCGTCAGGCGTGAGCCAATCCTGAAGACAAACAAGCTCTTCAATATCGTGATTACTGCGTGATTCACATTTAGCAAATTTTGCTGTTCTTATTGCTACATTTCAATTGGTACAGAACGGCATTGCCAATTTATCACGTGCCATACGAGCAACCGTAGGATAGGTCAGGTAATGTCCCTTCCACCATCGAAGAACATCAGGCTCACCTTTAGAGAGACGTGGCTCTAGCAAGTACTGATCAAGTTCAATCATCGGTCGCTCCCAAATTGAAATTTCATACTGACATAGACGATAATATTTCAGTCGATCATCATCCCTATTCACACCAACTTCATTTCTAGTCTCAGAAGTATAGTTAGTATCGTCCACCTTGCCAGAATATTCATCGAAGAGGTTGAGAAATATATCATGCATATAACGAATATAATCTATATCTATGTGCAGGCTAACATGAAACTTGATGTGTTCCAGACGGTACGAAGGATCAACGGCCATGGCCATAAAGAAATGTAAGCAACTCTCCAGCATTTCTCGAATTTCTGTTGCATCTTCTTTAGCACAGTAGAAAATGCACCGTCCTTGTAGATACCAACTTTTCGTTTCAAATCACACTTGACAGCCCACACCTTGTCAAACAGGTGCCTGGGATGGGGAAAATCATGCATTGTGTCCGTATACTGGTGAAAACTCTCCAAGGTATCACAAATAGGACGTGCACTGCTCCACTCCTTCGCTGACACTGCATAGTTGTGGTTTGCTTTTCTTACTGCTGAAGAGGTGAAGCCCTCCGTGAAATTAGAACACTTCATTGACTTCTCCATGCTTTTGTCAAATTCATCCAGCCCCACTTGAATAACCTGATCGAGTAAATAAGTTCCATATCATACCACAAACAAGCTCTGATTTGAGTAGAGTGAGTTCCATTTGAGGATATGGTCCTTGACATTTGATGTAACGGAATCATCGACAAATCCATCATCCAGTGTAATACTAAAAACCTTATCACGAAGACCCCAACCTTCAATAGCTCTCAAGATAACATCACTCAATTCCCTTGCATTACAAGAAGGATCTACATGATGAAATCTAATGATCTTCTGCTGCCTCTCCCATTCATGATCAATGTAATTAACACTCAGGCATAAAAAGGTCAAGAGTGGATCATGGGCACACATGAGCACTTGAGCAAACCCGACTGCTCAACGCAGCAAACTTCTCCTTCAGCTTAGCCTTTTCTTTGTGAAACAATTGCATAAAGTCACCAAACATGCTATCGTTAGATGGCATCGGGACCATAGAATTTAAGCAAGGAACACACTTCCTAAACCTATTATTGTACATCATCATTGGCAGGTACCCGCACATCGCCATTGTCTGGATGAGTCCATTTGATCCATTCTGATCAACCTCAGGATTCTTCAGATTCATTACAGTAGGATTGCACTTCTGTTTAGGCACTAATTTTTCATCATGTTGATCCTTCCGATTGTTATTAGTGGGTAAATCAGGCAAGCAAGATTCTTCCGCTCAGGTCTTGCGAGTTCCTCATGAGACTCATTCTTGTCAACCTCCTGACTCTTCCAATTTGTGTCATTCATACTGTTAGGCAAGGCAGGATCCTTCTTTCAAGGCACTGCATCTGCTGGACCTGAGCATTTCTTTTGGCTGATCGGCAAGAATGGGAGCTTCTTCTGCGTTTCAGAATTGGGTGCCGTTAGACTCTTCTGGCTGGATGGCAGAAACGGAAGCTTCTGTTGCATTGGCCTTTTCTAGGGATGGGGGCTGCACTTGGCCTGGTGTTTGATGCTTTAGCAGGTTATTAGTGCCTTTTTTTGAAGAAAGGCAAAAGCTTTGCCTTGTATATTAATAGAGCAGGAGAAAAGGGAACCAAAAGGTGTAACAAGTTATGTACAGGGCTAATCGATAAACCGATTTGCCCGTGAAAGGAAAGTGCTTAAGGAATATCTCTCAAAATTCCTAACTCTTGGAGGACAGACGCCCCCGCTTTAACCCAAGCTCTTCCCTCGATTTTCTCTAGGATTGAGGCCGGTGTCGAGGGGGAATTGCGGAAGATTCTTGCATTGCGCTCGCACTAGATTTCCTAGGAGGTTAAAATCACCAGGGTCCGGACTGGCTTTCGAGGTGTGTTGGGGGACTCCACAACAAGATTCCACCATTGCTTGATCGAGTGGCAATCCATCCATTCCATTTGGAGTTTGGTGTTGATCCACCTTTGATCTTGGACCAGATTCTCTTTGTGACCTTATATTTTGCTAGTAGGTGTAACGCCGACTCGTCTATAGTGCAGCAGAGCGAGCAAATCTTCTGGTTTTGCCATCCTCTTTTTTCCATCCTGTCTGTCATCCAAAGTCTGTTATGGGTAGCTAGCCAAGAGAAGAACTTGCATTTAGGCGGTGCCGATGCTTTCCAAATCGATTGGTCAAAGGCGGATCTAGCGGCCCCAAGGAATTGTAGCCTGTATGCCGACCTTGCTGAGTATTGTCCATTTGTCATGAGGTTCCAATGGATACTATCCTGATCATCATTTAGAGGGTTCATCCTCCTGAACATTGTCCAGAGAAGGACATATTATTGGAGATGGTTCGCCTCCGTGATTCTGTAAATGTCAATGTCTCGGATCCAGTTGCTTTGGCGCTGTTGCTGATTAAAATTTGGTGGCAATGCATGCACTGAGCCCTCGCAACCTTCCCGTCGATGTAGATGGGCTTGAAGGCATCCCACACCTTTGATCGGAGCCTTTTCGGCCTTGTGCCTAAGAACAATGGGTTAGGCGCGCTTCCGGAGCTTTCCTCTTGTTCAACCATGTTATCGGCGTTGTCAACATTTTCTCCCATTCCTAAGCATCAAGAAACGCAATAATTGCATAACGGTGCAATGAAATAAGTTACCTTTTTTGAGTGAATAGTGGCCTAATTCATTTTAACAAACTTGTCGATAAAAAGAATTTGATTGAACAGACTTAGTGCATATCATATTTGAACTGATTGCTAGAAATCTATTGAAGCCTAATGCACCTAAAGACTGATTGGAATAGCATTTGTTGCTAGCTCCTTCGCTATTGAAATTTGATAATTTGACACTGTCTTTGTTGCCAATTTGCTTTAATTGACAATTACGAGAATGGCATGTGGGACCATCTGAGTGAATGAAAGTGGGATAGGATGTCAAATAATTGAAACCCACTTTGTGGAGTGTCAAATTATCAAATCTCCCCTCGCAAGGTGGCTTCTGGCATTTCAGTGGTGTACAATTCGTCTAGCATCAATGCATCATATTGTGAACAAACTAGACAATTGACAGCTAGAGTAATAAACAGACAAAACAGAAACTACCAGTGACAAACTGCAGCTGGCGATGGCATTCATATAGCCTGAAGAAGGTTGTTCTGAGCGAGAAGGAGAGCAATACCGTTCAGTGCCTTTTCCTCTTCTATGCCGACTTGGTTTGCATCATCATCACAATCTTGATCCATGCCTAGACACCAAACAGAAGCAATCCATTCACCGCAAAATTTTCCAATCACTGCCGGCACCGGCACGCACAATAAAACGAATAGACAAGAACCGATATCTACCAGAATGAAGCAGAGTGCATCATCATTCACCACAACCACAGAGTGGGAAATATATATATAAAAAGAGAGGCAAAATTTCTGTTCTAGAAACAATCCAAAGCAAGATTCGAGAAGACGCATATCGATCCCCAAGGGCAGAGGGCTTATGGAGAGGTCGATCGAACGCAATTGATCGGCAGGGCTGGATTCCTCGCCGCCACTGCCGCCGGGACTTTGCCTCTCCCACGCCCTCTTGGGCTCAGCAAACGAGGTGAGGAGAGGGGAAGCGAGGATTTTTTTTCCCTCTCTCTATTGATGGCGGAAGCAACGTGAGAAAATGTGGTGCGAAAGGAGAAACCGGGAAGGAGCCTTTCGCGCCACCACACCTACCTTGTGTGGGCCCTATTTTCCAGAAGCCCATTTAACAATTTTGGTTCGGCCCAACAAGCTGGCGCTTGTACAGCACAACATTCTAAGTTCTGAACTTGTGTGCTTGTGTAATTTTTTAAAACAACCCGCACAAGATAGTGCGATGTTTCTAAGCAGGAGTAAAATACAAGTCTATAGTCCGGGGAGACTATAGATAGGAAAAAAAGAAAATATACATTCACACCATGCGTCTACGTTTGATCCTACTACTAAATATAGGATAAGCACACAACACCCCTAAGAAATAAGTCTTCTAAATGACACCTCCAAGGAGGAAACGACGCCAATAGCGTCGCTACCGCCCATTCTAGAGAACCAGGACGTAATTTTCACTTGAAGAACCTATTGGGAGAGGATAGAAAACGCAGCAACGCCCCAAGAGGAAAGCGGCACCCGCAGGCGTCGCTATTGCCGGCCCGAAGGCTAGGCCTTCACCCGTTGTTGTACTCTCCCGCACCAAAGAGTGCATGTCAGGTCCAGCAGAACCACCAGCTAATCCCCTTCAACCCACAATCATGGTGCCGACGCCTCCCGTCGGCCGACCATCGAAGAATCTTGACCCCCGTCGTGCTTCAACTCCATCCAAGTGGTTGCGTGCTTCAACTCCATCCACGTGGTTGGGTTGGAGAGGGAGAGGGTGAGTGAAAAGAATGGATCCCCTCTCCCTCGCACTAGCCCGTCCAGCGTGGCCATCTTACAGCGGCAAGTTGCCAACGCAAATTGATAAACTGGAAAGGAAGCTCGCCGCAGGCTTCAACACCCCCCTCATGGCGCTACCGTCGTCGCTGCCTTGACCAGGTTGCCCGTGTTCACAAGGGTCTCCTGGTCGCATCACCGTCGCATGCGTCCTCCCACCGTGGCAGCCACACCACCGCTATGCACCAGCGGTTAGCCCATCACCTGGTCGGCCCCGTAGTCTCTCGGTGCAACCTGCGTCGGCCATCGCCTCAACAACCGCAGCCACCCCGCCAACCACCAGGAACACCACCACCACCGCCAGCCACATGCACAGACACCAGGAGCTTCACCACCGCCCTTGGCCGGTCCTCGTCGTGTCCCGCCGTCCTCCGCAGTTGCCGTCCGCTCCTCGTCGCATCGCGGCATTGTTCGCTGTCGCCGGTTGCTCCTCATTGCGCGCCGCCATCCGCCACCGGCGTCGGCCGCACCTCGCCACGCGCCTCCCTTTGGCGAGCCACTACCGTTGCCCGTGCCTCCCGTCGAGCAGTCGGAGCCGTTGCTCGCGCCTCCCGCGTCTGGCCGCCGCAGTCTCCTGCGCCTCTCGCCGGCCACAGCAGCCAGCAACCTCGCGGCCTCCTGCCACCATCACCCCCTGCCGTTGTCCTTCCACCGTCACCTGCATTCTCTGGTCAGATCCGGCGGCAGTGGCGGATCCACTGCCGCGTGGCCTTCCCGGCGCACGTGCCGCCTCCTCGCGTTGAAGAACGGGCCGCCGCCATGGTTTCAGCCCGCCCGCGGCCATCCCGACAGCCGCGTGGTTTCCGGCGACGCGCTCCGGCGCCGGCAAGGCAAGGGAGAGGAAGGGAGGGTGGCGGCGGCGGGGACTAGGGTTTTCCCCTGCCCCCGCGTGTGGACGACAGGGAGCGCGTGCAATGGCGAAATTTGTGCTTGTGTAATTCAGCCTCTCTGTTCTTGTATTCTGCACAAGTTGTAAGAGGATCGATTGAGTTAAACTAACAAAGAAAAAAAAGTTGCTGATCATGTTTCATGTTTAGTTTAGCTTTAATTAAGCAGGTGAGTTCTGACTTCTGAGAACAGCATTGCAAAAGAAAAAAAAGTGTGTTCTCTATGATGTTCTGAACATTTTACTTTTGTCCCATGGCCTTATCGGATTTTCTGCCTGGTTGATCTTCCAGGTTACGATCTTACAGACAATAAAAAATGGTTCATGATAAATGAAAAACTACTACTGTGAATCTGTGATCCATGCATGATCAGGTGGTGTATGAGTGTATCATTCTTCAGAGAAAGCCTGAATATTTTTTGGTCAACTTCCAACAAATCCAGATAGATGCAAGAAAAGAAAAATGTCCCAAACTCCCAATAAAGTATACTCTATGGCCTATGTAAACCGCAAGACTGAAAATTATAGGAACAAACTCAGGGCAGGAGGATATAATTAATATAAGAACACAGCGATCAAGTATCACCGGATTGATAGGTTTAGAAAGGATAAATACTGAAACCAGTAGACCAACTGACAAGTCACCGACCACACATACATACACAAGCCCCATTACACATCCATGATCCATGAGTAACTGAAGATACTGTTAACCATAGATGCCGAATGAACTAAGTATATTGTCCTCAATTTTCTGAACTAAGGGATTTACGCATTTTTCTCTTCTTCGAATACTGCTGACCTGCATCAGAAAGATAACTTATGAGCTATTGGCAGTAGCCCATATTACAGTGAGAACACATGGAGACTAACTTACATAAAACATTAGGAATGCTGAACTATTCCCCAAAAATATCACTGAATGATAAGAGCAACTAACTTGCATAACCTACAAACACATGTATACCACAGTTACTACAGTAATGCAATTGGATAGCAGTAAGACCAGCAAGGGCACAGACTCACCGCCTGATCTGAGCCAATCCTGAGCACACACGCGCTCTTCAACCCAGTGGTTGCCATCTGACTCAACAATTGCGACTTTTGCAGTTTTTGTTGCTGCTATCCGAGCAATTGTAGGATATATCATATTATGTTCCTTCCACCATTTGAGAACATCAAGTCCATCATTTGAGAGACATGAATCTTGCAAATACTGATCAAGTTCAGTCATCGGTCGCTTCCACTCTGGAAATTCAGAATAATGATAATGATCCAACAACCTGTCCTCTTTATACAAATAATTCCAGCCACTTGATATAAAACTGGAAGTGCAGTTAGGGTCTTCAATCTGACCAGAATATTCCCTGAAGAGCCTAAGAAATGTCATTTACTTCTTCAATATAATCTTCCATGTCATTTTTCAAACTATACAAAATGCATGACTTGATGATTTCCAGATGGTATTTAGGATTCATGATCATAGGCATACAAATATGTAAGCAGCTGAATTTCCATTGTTCCTTGAACTTTCTCTGCATCTTATCCCGCACATAGGAACTTTCTTTGGCACTATAATAAATAGATTCATGGTGCACATTCTTCTTCACATGCCAGATCTTGTCAAAGAGCTCAAGTGGACTGCAACATATGTACAGCTCATCCTTTTGTCGAAGAATAAAATCGTCCAAGATCATACAAATTTATATGCTTTACTCCAGTCTTCAGATGATGGTGCATATCTACAATTTGGATACTGTAATGCTAAAGGACCAGGACCCTTTGGATACTCAGAAAACTTTCTTGATCTCTCCATGAATTTGTCAGGTTTAGAGAATTTTCTTGATTTCTCCATGATCTTGTCAAGCTCGTTGAACCCCACCTGAATAACCTGACCAGGTAGATGAGTGGCGTAACGTACAACAAACAAGCTCTGGTTTCCACATAAGCTTTCATCTGCATGCAGCGATATCCATTTTTGGAGGATATCCTTAACATCTGAAACCACTGAATTGTCAACGAATGCATCATCCAATGCAATGCTGAAAATCTTGCCAAAGAGACCCCAATCTCCAATAGCTGTTAAGATGACCTTACTCAATTTTTTTGCCTTGCAAGAAGAATCCACAGCCCGGAATGCAATGATCTTTTTCTTCCTCTCCCACTGATCATCGATGTAATGAACACTCAAGCACAAAAATGGCAAGAGTGCATCATAGTGCCAAACATAAACACTCAGGGAGACTCGACTAGTTAAAGATGCTAATTGTTTCTTAAGCTTGACCTTTTCTTCCTCAAACAGTCCCATAAAGTACAAATAGAAGTTAACTGCAGGTGGAATTTCGACCTTAGGGTTGAAGGAAGCAACAAACTGACTGAATTCATCATGGTTACTTGTCATCAACGGAAGGTGTCCGTACATTACCAGTGTTCTGATGAGCTTATAAGCCCCATCCTGTTCAACCTCCAGGTTCTTTGTATTTGTTTCTGTGAGAATGCCCTGCACAGGCGCATCAAGTTCCTCAGGAGACTTGTTCTCAAATGACAGAGATACTGGAAGCTTTTGTTGCATGGGCCTCTTCTGTGCCCGGGGGTTGCACTTGGCCTGGTGCTTTAGCAAGTTGCTTGTGCCACTGTTGAAGACTTGGTGGCAATGCATGCACTCAGCCCTTGCAACCTTCCCATCGATGAAGATGGGTGTGAAGTCATCCCACACCTTTGATCCGAGCCTTTTCGGCCGTGTGCCTAAGAGCAATGAGCTTGGCGCACTGCCTGAGCTTTCCTCTTGTTCAACCATGTCATCGGCATCGTCAACCTCATTTGCCATACCTACACATCAGTAAAGGCTGTACTTAGAAAAGTGCAATCAATTGAGTAAAACATGTCCAAACATTCATAATGGCCCTAATTTAAGTGAATAATATTTTTTAAAATGGGATTGACTGAACAGGCTTAGCACGTTCCTGTGAAAACATTGTAATTGCCAAATGCACCACAAGATTAAAGCTGCACTGCAACATTCCTTCTTTAAATCCAACGGAGTTTAGTATTTCAACAACGTAGAGCTTATAGAGTACCTGATTTGTGAACAACCTAGACAAGTAGCATTTTTCGAGGAAATAAATGTAGCACAATAGAAACTACTAGACTATGAAGCTGAGATTACTCCTACATTCGAAATGAACCGAGAAGAAATAGTTACTTCCACTTGCAAGAACGCATCACGGAAAAAAAACAGAAAAAATAGCTTCGTTTCAATCCAAACGAGATAGTAGAGAGAATCGCACCATTCATTTCTCCATTCTCTTGGTTGCTGCCGCCGACGCCGCCGCTTGAACCGTCACACTCCTGATCATCCATACCTGCACAACACATGAACCCAAATCGCCCAATCGCATTCAACACACAAGCTAATAAAAAAAAAAAGAAGCCTAATCTACCCAGGAGGACAAGAAACAGCTTTGGATTATTCACCGCCCCCTTCCCCCATCCCCCACAAAATAAAAAAAAAATTAGAATTGAGGGGAAGATGCATACCGGTCTTTACAGCTCAAGTGGGGGGACACTCGGATGGACCAGATGCGGCGGATCAGCAGAAGCGGCGTTTGGATTTGGGTTTTTTTTCTTCTCGGGCGGAGCGAGGTGGGGTGGGGAGAAGGGGGAAGCGGCGGAGGAGACGATCAGAAGAGAGGGGAGAAGATGGAGGGAAAAGGGGAAGCCTTTCGCGCCGCTTTCTCCCGCCACCTCGCGCCCCAAAAATGAGGCACACGCTATCTAACGTACGTTTGCGTGGGCACAATCCATTGAATATCAGAGCCTATTACTGAAATCTTTGAGGCCAGTTTGGCGAAATCAGAGCCCATTTCTGAGAATCTTGGAGGCCCATTATAGTGCAGCCAAATTGGGCTAGGCTTGCTTGGAAAAACAGAAAAAAAAAATATATTCTTCTCTTTTCCAAACATTCTCAAGCTTGCCATTGCCAACATAAAAGCTGGTAGTGCCTTTTATTTTGAGCCAATTTCAGAAAATCTCATATTTTATGGTTAAATTTACAAAACAATATAGGTTTTATGACATAGTTTTTATGATCTCAATGTTTCATAAAACCCCACCTTTATTGAAATTTTGAAAAATTTCAGCTTATCTTAAACAAAATTTTGAAAGTAAGTAAAGAATTAAACTATCAATCTTAGTCAAAAATTAATAATTAAAAATTTCATATACACTATATGTTTTTGAATTTTAAGTAAAATTTGCGCTCAAAATGCATAGGTATGGGGTTTGGTGAAATAACAAATTTCATAAAACCTCATATTTAATAGTTAAAGTTGTAGAAAAAACATATTTATTATGACGTGTGGCACGTAACAATAGGTTTTAGGTCTCAATGTTTGGTCAAACCTCAGTACCTCACCTTTATTGAAATCATGATAAGCTACCATAAACATGGGGGTCTTCTAAAATTTACTTTTTATTTTTCAACATTGGAAAATCGATTATAAGCTGCCACAAATAATAGTAGCATCCTGCCATGCAGCTTCAGAAAATCAGGAGACTAACAATATTATATGCTCTGTCCATGCAGAAAAACTCGCGCATTGACACACCCTGACACTGCCTCCTGCACCAGCGAGAGGCAATCGTCACCTGTCACCAGTAGGGACTTCTGATTGCAGAGGCATCAGAAGTACCTGAAATCTTATTGCAGAGGCATCAGTGTGCGGTCAAACACGTACCTGAAATCTTATTGCAGAGGCATCAGTGTGCGGTCAAACATGTACCTGAAATCTGTAGATCTCTCACGGCACCGGCCATGGCAGCTCGGCCAATCGATCGAGTCACTGGCTGGCGTTCTCGCATGCATATGGCTTCTGAATTCTGATAGAACATCATCTCCGCCGTTCATCACTAGCTTGTTCAGCGACGCATTTCTTTCGGACCTGAGGCAGGTCATCACTTTGGCATAGGATTCTCATCACTTGCAATGGATTCTTGTGATGGTTTATACTATGTCTCTGCATCGGTCGATCGTTCATTGCTTCTGAGATGTGATCATGGATTCTTGAGATCGTTCATGGTTTATACTATGTTGAACGATCGGGTAGATCGACAGGGCACTGATCTGATCAGATGGGTATAAGCAGACTCTGGTACCATGGGATAGAGATTTTAGTTTTCCCAACATGCACGCCGGCGCGTCTCCTGTGCAGCTGTGTTCTGTGTACTTGTGTGTTGTTTGTGCATGGCGCATTTGTGACAAGTTTTTCCTGATCACAACCACAGTAAGATCATGTAAAAAGCTTTACTATTAAGCTTAGAAGAATGTATTAAGTATGGGCATCCCTCGTGGCTAAATTCCATGCAACTCCCAATTTTTTTTATCTCCTATAGCTAGGGGAAAAAATGATCATTTTCAGTTGCATGGTGCAATCGTGACACTGTAGTCGTTGTTGTCATAGTTGCTGACACAAAATATCGTAGGGGTTGATTGTGCGTGCAGCTGAACAAGTGCAATCAAACACGGTCAATCTTCATGTCATATTTACCTCCATATTTCTCTGTTTGTTCCATCCAACTTTCTAATTTTACTACCTACATATTCCATGCTCTTATGTTTTATCAATATCTATTATACTAATAATATAATTTAAAAAAGAGTAGAAAAAAGTAACATCGTGCCAACTCACCAAGTGTGTTGCCACCCTCCACCTCACTTACTATTGTGCACACCATTAGGTGAGAACCACCGGTTGTGCCCTCCTTGCTAGCCACCTCCATCGTTCCTTCCTCCACGTCACTACCCTTACTCTTTCCATCAACTCCGACGTGTTTCACCCACCTACCTCTCCTTCATTCTCTCTAGAGGTTCACCATTGGTTTCATCACCACCTCAAAGCCCCCTAAGTAAATAGCCTTCTTCACTCCTACAATCAATCACGCCTACCACCCTCCTCCACCCTCACTACTCAAGCGGCACATCTTCATCTTCCAACCAGCCACCACTAGTCATCTGCCACCTCAACCTTTCCTTTAAATTGACCTTCACCGTAGTTGCCCCCTTCCCATCACCAACCAATCCTGAAAACTTACTCCAATACAACTTAGTAGAGTTGGATGTCGAAATGACCCTATATGAGGACTTGCTAAGGATTTAACTGCCAACGTTACTGGTGAGTCCTCCTCGCTATGTCCCCTCCTCCGCCTCCCATTTTGACTGGAGGTAGAAGATGTTTGTAGGCCATTGATCTTTTGATCCATCGACCTTTAACTTATCAATCAACAGAGATTTACACCAGATCTAAATTTTAATATGTAAAGATTATACTTGCCAAGATCAAACTCAACGAGCTATTAATTAACATTACACTGTATTAAGTTGCATGTACCAATCAATCTACTATTACTTAATCCATACACTATTGTTTAGTATATAATTTAGGACCCTTAAATATACTTCAACACTCTCTCACATTAGCCTTTCTTCCTTGGGTTCATTGCCCCATCTGATTAATTAGCGTGCATTACGTGCCATTATGAATCCCCTGCATCAGCATCACCGGACAGACACACCCGGTGGATTCATCCTTTTGCTGCCCTCCAGCCAGGACGATCACCTTCTTCCCCCACAGCCATCAAAGCCTCTCCCCCCCCTCCTCCTTTAATCCCTAGCTCTCATGTCAGCTAGAGCCACAGAGAGAGAGAGAACCAAAGCTGGACGGACACAAAAGCAAAGCAATATACAGGTAGCCACTACGAATAGCTAGCGATCGATCGTACGTGCATTCGTGATGCGCTGATGATTGAGACGAGACGGGGAGATATATCGATCACCGAGACAGCACAGTACAGCGGCCTCCTCTCGCGTATCATCGTATGTGTATATTGCATATATACGTACGTTAGCTTAGACGGCACCGGCCGGTTGGTTGGTTGGCTTTTCGTTTCTGATGATTTCGCTTCCATGATTGGGGTTTGATGATGGAGAGATGGACCGTAATACAATGACGGGTGCTGCAGGGATGCATGGTGGTGGCTGTCTCCTGTTAGGTGTCGATCTGTTTTCTTGCCGCCATGTTTATGGTATATTGTACTCCACATGTTTTCGTTTGACCTGTATAATTTGCATCAGATCTCTAGGATATTATATGTGTGTAAATCTGACAATGGAAAAGTCAGTCTCAGACTCTCATATATAGATCGATCAGTATATATGCACATGATGGACCATGGACGGGGAGATGAATTACACGAAGTAACTTCTGATCCATGTACTCAATTATCGGGATTAATTATATAACACAAATTGATTGATCTTATTATATTACTACCAGTAGAGATTGTAAAAGTTCTCTCTTTTTTTAAAAAATAGAGATCAATTGTTACCGTCTTCGTACTAAATTAAAATAGAGATCAACTGTTACCATCTTCGTACTAAATTGTTACGCTAATACTCAAAAAGATTATACGAGAGGAGATGTAACGTATATGGATCAATTGTATTGAGCCTCGGAAGTATATATACGATGTATAGAGTGCAAGAGATAAAGAAGAAAGGGTTAATTAGATCCATGCTATTAAAAATTTACCGGTTTCAAAATATACCATTGCTATTTGTGTATTTGTAACGATGTTACTGATACTTGTTTATAATCTCAGTGATGCCACTAAGATACGTATTTTGCATGTATTGGATGAAAATGCCTCATCTTCTACCTCTCTCTCTTCTCCATCGCGTTGCTCGCTCCGCTACCGCGCCGCTTTCTCTTCTCCCTTCTTCTTCCTGCTCGACAGCGGCGGTGGAGCAGCAGCAAGGAGCGGCAGGAGCAGTGGGGACGGCGCGAGTAGCAGCGTACGGTAGCAGCGAGCAGTGGCGGAGTGAGCAGCAGTGAGGGCGGCGGTAATGGCGGTGGAGCAAGCTGCGTCGCGAGCAGCAGAAGGAGCAATGGGGATGGCGGCGGAGCGAGCAACAGTGAGGACGGCGGCGCGCGTCGGTGGGGATGGCGACGGAGCGAGCGGCAGGGAGGGCGGTGGCGGATCGAGCTACGGCGTGCATTGGTGGGGACAGCGGCGGAGCAAGCGGCAGCGAGGGCGGCGGCAGCGGTAGAGCGAGCCGCGGCACGCGGCAGCGGAGTGAGCGACGCGGTGGAGAAAAGAGAGGTAGAAGATAGGGGAAGAGAGAGGTAGAAGGTGAGGGTATTTTCGTCCAATACATGTAAAATACATATCTTAGTGGTATCACTGATATTACAAACAGGTAGTAGTGACATCGTTACAATACGCAAATAGTAATGGTATATTTCGAAACCGGGAAAATTTTAATGGCATGGATCTAATTAGCCCAAGAAGAAAACACCCAGAAGAACGATCTCTCCAGAGGTGATGACAACGTAAACGAAAACAATGGTCGCCCCCAGGAAATTGCTACTGTTGATGATAGTGGCGATGGAAGTAAACATTAGATCGTCTGCTTTAATACCATCATACCATATACTCTAGCAAATACAGTCAATGATACATCCGGTCGATTCTTATGTGATGGTGGCTAAAAGAGGTGAAAAAACCCTAGCAAATAAAGCCACAGCTAAGCCCCCAATGGATGCTGCAACGTGCAACCGATGGGGGCGGGTGCCTCCCCACGCCGCACCAAAAGAAAACACCGCCCCTCTCCAAATATTCCCCCTCTATCATGCTAACTTTTGACCACTCCTCCATGGCCCCTCCTCTCCTCTCCTCTACTACCACCCATCACACCATCACCAGCAGCAGCAGCAGAAAAACGCACCATTCTTCCATCATCCATCGATCACATTCACCACCACCAACACCAACAGTAGCAACAGTAGCTGCAGCAGCAGCAGCAGAGAGTATGCATCTATCGATCAACTGCATGCAAAGATCGATTCGATTCGATCCAATCGTAGTGACAGACAGGCTCGTCGTAGTCGATCTACGAGCTAGCTGAGGGTGAATGGTGAAAGCAAAGGCAGCACACGTACTACTAGGGCCAAAAAGATTCAGATTTTTCAGAGTGCCCTTCTTTTCATCTTTTGCAGCCTGGGAAGGACATGGACATGCAACCTCATCCTGAAAGCAAAGATCATCTTCAGAGATAGCTACGTTCGCACTGCATCATGGATGCATGGACACTGTTCTTCATCTGATGGATCGATCCTATTATCATTAGTGAATCTAATGCCATGCTAAGGGGTCTTTAAGAACAAAGTTTGAGAGATTTCAGGCATGTCTTGGTGCTCTGGAAAAGAAGTGTTTGCAAAAGATGAGGGTTAGCCACATTTGCCGGCAATCTGGGTACTGCTCTTTCTTCGTCCTCCTCTGTCTTTTGGGCTCTCAGCCTCTCACATTATCTCACCTCATACATGGGATTCCAAAGCTGCCTACTGGTGCATGGCTTTTGAAAGTGCAATGTTGAATCAGTAAAGGCTTGTGCTGTGAAAGTTGGATCTCCTTGCAGCTAGCTGTAAACATTGGACTCTCTGCTCCTCAGCTGGCAGCAGCATCTCATCGATCGATCTCGGCCGTCCGATTGGAAACCGACGCGACATTCTTGTACCTTGACTGTCCAAACTTTTTATTGGAGGAGAAAGATATTATCCAAAACAATATACAGAGAGATTAAGAAAACATTTTTCCTCCCAAAGCTGATGAAACACATTTGTAAGGACTCAAAGTTGCTTTCTTCCCCTCCTCTTTTTCTGAAAGATGATTATTTTCACCCTCCTAGAAAGACCTCCCAAGATCTAACCCCAGCCAAAAGGCAGCTTCAGAATTTGCAACCATCTCTATAGTATGTACCACTCAGCTGTCTGAGTCCAAGACTTTCTCCATTCTGCCATTTGGAGAAGAAAGAAAATAAAGAAGAACAATTTTTTTTAAAAAGATCAAAAGATGTCCACCTATATATATGCTGAGTGCACTAGCACTAGAATGCAAGATTGCAATGCTTTGAGATCTGTGGTGGGGGCTCCATGGTGATGGCCTCATTTGTTCATTAAGGAGGGGAAAGCATGGCATGGCCTGGCCTGGCATGTCACAGATCAAACATGGCATGCAGCACTCCATGCCATGGTCATATGACCTAGATGAGTGTGTTCCTATGGTCATGTCACACACATCTTGCAAGAAGCAGAAGAATTACTTCTAGCTTGTGTAGCCAAACTCCCTTCCAGAAACATTGAAAAGAGGGATCAAAAGATATGACAAACTATCCCTGTTATAATGGGCACCTCCCCCAATGATTCCTGAATGCCACTACTATTGACCACTATTGTAAAATGCTTGAGCTGCCATGATATGAGGATTAGTATATTGTTCCTCCTAGGTGGCAGGGACTGCACGCATAGGGTGGTACCCTGCACTATCACCACCTTGCGGATATATATTTTATACTTAATAGATCAAACTGCAACTCTGCAAGTGCACCTCATATGTCTGAGCTATCCAGTTAGAGATCAATCTTAGTAATGAAAGAAAAAAAGAAATTGTACCATCCAGCTGGAAGTTCAGAGTATTGAGAAATATATCTGAATGTTGTCTCAGTTGTCTAATTGGTAAGCACATACAATCACATTTGCAAAATGGCTGTTTTATGCTATTTGTTCAGATGGTGGAGAATATGAATCTATGTTTTGTATAATATTTTCAGTGAGGACACTATTATAGCACTCTGAATGATTTCAGTGGAGAATTCTTGTTGGAAAGGGGGAAGAAACATCAAACAAAGTCATCAGTTGCAGTGCATGTCTACTTCCTACAGCTTTGAACAGGTGGTGAATGCCTAACCTACTATCACTAGGCTTCAAATAATCATGTGAGGTGGCATAGTTACTTGTTTGACATTTTGGATTCATTATCAGGGCAATTCAAAGTGCCAGACTATTCCTTTTCTTTCTTGGAGAATTCTCCATTGTAGAATGACTGACAGTATGTACAACTTTCAGAATTCAGGGGAAAAAAAGGGTCAGACTCACCAACTACTCTGACTGAAATTAAAAAGAGAAGGAACACAAAGGTTGGCCATATTTGCATACACAGTGTCACAGTAGTAAAGCACACGAACTCTCTTCTCATGATATATCCTTTTTCAGGCCAATTTAAATGGCAACATGTTTATTTATGCAAGGAAAAAAAAGGGTACAAATGGGAACAAATAGCAAGGGCCCCCAAAAGCCTCATGCTTGGACACTGTTAGCCCGGAGATGGACAAATATTTCACTCCAGAGCATCACACTAGGGCATGCATGTGCCTCCCAGTACACCATGCCCCCCCTCTCATTCTCTCTCTCTTCATCTTCAGTAGTAACATCAACAAAATACAAACAAACCACTCGGAAACAAACAAATTTCCCCCTCATGAATATGAACAGAACTTGGCAGGGAGAAGGCCTACACCTTTGACAGGAGATCTGACCCTTTGCTTGACCACCTCATTTAACCCCTACCATCTCACTGCCTGCAATGTGCCATCTCATTGCTTTTCTTTTACTTTTCTTTCTCCTACATGGCTTCACTCACCAAGGTAATCAATGCAATCTCTGCAATTTTTTGCATTGGGGAGGTGAAGACTGAAGACCCGCAGAGTGTAGCACCAAAAAAAAAAAACACAATTTTTTATCTTTCTCTCTGTCTTCCCTCCTCACCTTCATATTTTCACTTCCTCACAGACTGGCAGTGCAGAGGCTGCCATTGCCATGATGGCAAAGATCAATAGGGCCAAGCAGGGAGAGCCCCCACAAAGGTGTAAAGAAACCCCAAAAGAAGAGAACAAATGGGAAAAAAAAGAATCACAAGAACACAACAACCGGAAGAAATCAAACCCCTGTTAATCTGCTCAAAAAAACCCCCCATCATGTAAATAATTCTCTCTATCTACTTGAGACCTTGATCATGTGCCTGGTGGTGACCTCTTCCTCCTCTTTGGTGGGGGAGGTGAGGAGGAATTATATGACAGACCCTCATCTGAGAACAGGTTAACTGCTGCTGCTGCTGACCTCTGTACATTTCCAATTACCAGCTGCTGCATTAGTTGGTAGCAGCTGCTGATCCCTTCCTACAGGAGAGAAGAACATGTCACAAACTAACAGTTAATTTCAGTTCAGAAATCCGAAACTAGCCATGTGCTGAATTTACAGTGTTTTTACCTCTGCAAGGCCAATGCACCAATTGACTGCAAGCTCAGGGTTTACAGATGCGAGCGACGGTGTCTCACCGGTGGCGCACAGCACTGCGGCAGCGGCCATTGACGACGGGCAGTGATCCAAGAACTGGATGTCTGAATTAGCATTTTGCACCATTGCATTAGAAATTTGCTGCAGCACATGATCACCCAGCAAAAACATCTGTATTTTTTACCATGTATTGTAGCTAAAACCATTTGCGTAGCCCGGGCAATCAGATATCTCGTGTGCTTCCCTTTCGGATCGACCTTGCAAGCAAAGAAGTCGATGAACGTAAAAGGCGTAACCGATCGGAGCCTCCAATTGAGCGCCGTCAGGACGAGAAGCTCCATCCGACAGATCGTCTGTGGCTCAAAAACATACCTTGAGCACTCTACCTGGCAACGAACAATGCACGTTCAGCTCTGATTATTAGAATTTTGCTCAACACATATCACAAACACCTATCACATTACAAGTAGTAACTGTACTTGCCTGTAGGTCCAGGAGGGAGGGAACTAGGGTTTCCTCCATCTTGGCAGCCAATGAGAGGCAGGCCACAGCTAGCAACTGCATTGCCCATCCTTGACCCTGCTGCATTGAGGGGAAAAGCACAAACACTGAAATTAATAGTTGAAGCAAGGATCCACAAAGCAAGGACAGATATCGTACTATGTTCTTGTAGACCTCCACCATCTAATCCCCTGTTCTTTTATTGGAAATATGTATATCAGTATTTAAATTCAGAAACATCTAGGTTTAGTACCATGAAGATTTGATAAAAATATCTTCAAATGGCAAACACATGAATAGTCATTTTTTGCAGACAAGTAGATGTATGCATTGCTGTAGCTCTGTAGCCTATATGTATATATGGAGAGGGACCTCAGCAGAGGACAGCAAGATCAAGAAATACCAAACATTGTTTACTGTTACATATTGGCACTGTAGTAAATATTTCATAGGTGCTACAAAGCTTTTTTACTTCCTTTTGAGCTTAGGCTCAATAAAGGTTGTTGAGATCTTCAGTCATGTCAGCATTTGGATAATCCTATTATCCATTACTACTACTTCAGATTAATCTTGGAACTTCAGTGAGTGACGTCAGCATTCCGGGGTCCATGCTTGCACAGTGAACCCATACTGTGCATAACAGTTGTTAAATTTTACTTAACAGGTCCAAGGGCTTGTGTTCAAAAACAGCATCACAAGGCAACAAAAAGTCAGAAAAAATAATGGTGCCCATTTCAGCCAAGGCTGGGGGTGCATATGGCTTGGTGCAGAGAGAGAGAGAGATACTTTGCAGCTTACAGCTAGCTTGCAGTTTGTTCTTTTCTTTGGTCCTGATAAACTACTACTGCACCCCACCATGCATGCACAGTCACTGAGAAGATGCCTCACACCTTGACAGTCCAAACACTAACCCCATAGGCTATAGAAATTAATACAAATGTGGAGCAAGAGTAGCAAAGCACAATGATAAGGCATGTTCCACAAACAAAGCTTTAATTAGCCATGCATGCACTAAAGCAAAAAAGACCACAATGTGTCTTGAGTGCATAAACAAATCCTGCAGCTGCCCCCTTCATTCCATGTAAAGGGGTAGAACGGTAAATTCAGTGGGCTAATTGATTACTCTGCAGACAACAACCTCCAAATCTTTTCTTTTTTAGGCCAGCATCAGCACTGCACTTGTGCATCAGTTTCCCACTGATGCCCCCCCAACAGCTACCATACACAAGTACTCCTCTGTGCTCATATTAAAGAGATGATGCAGATGAAAACTGTAATCTTTCACAGATGGTGCTCATAATATAGTGATTAATTAACTGACACTGTGGCGGCGGTCGCCGCCGGCGATCTTACCGGCAGATGGCGGAGGGAGAGGAACCGATCCATGTAGTTGACAGCGAGGTAGGCCGTCAAGGGAAGGAATCCGTAGTACTCTTGCACCTGAGGAAGAAGAGAGAGATAATGATATGACTTAAGCTACCAGCTTCAATTCACCTTGCTAATTACGAGGTTAGCTTAAAAAACAGTGAATTAAGCTAGCTTCACCTTGCTAATTACGAGGTTAGATTGCCAAACAGTTGATTAAGCTAGCTTTAATATGTGTGCAGGGTAGTATAGACATTGGAAACAATTAACAGAAGCATGCAGCCATGAGCCATGGAGTTCATCAAGGGCTAATTAAGCTAGCTCTGCAAAATTAATCGGCATAGATCGATCGATCACCTTGAGAATCCATGAGACCGACTCGGCCCGGGCAGCCGGGTCGATGGACCGGGAGCGGAGGCGGTCGGGGTAGTCCGACCGTGGTGAGTACTCGGCCTCGCCGCCGATGAGCTCGGCGATGGACGCCGCCGTGTACAGCTCCTCGCCGCCGCCGACGGAGCAGCACTCATCGTCCTCGGTGGTGCATGTGCTGATGTCAACGGCGACGTCGAAGAACGCTGCGCCGGCGTCCTCGGCGCAGAGGAGGTACGACGCGTCGTCGGCGGCGTCGACGACCGGCATCGCCGGTGTGGCCGTACGTCAGTGGCGGGCGGCCATTGCTGCTGCTGCTGTCCCGTCGAGGTGGGCGGGGCGGCGTAGTGGAGGAGGTGGAGGAGCAGAGAAGCTGAGGTTAGTGGAAGCGAGATATAGATAGATAGAATGATAGATAGATGGTGGTAGTCTTGGTAGATTGTAGTACTAGCAAGCGTGAGCAATGTGGGTGCACAAGAGGGGATATATAATACTTGTTGATAGCTAGCTACCAAAGTGAGTTGAGTGTGTATGCATGTATGATGTGTCATGTGTGTGTGCAAGTGCAAGTGCTTATGATTATTGGATTATTTCCAATTGGGAAAATAAGTCTTCGTCTGACTGATAAGTAGGGAATGATTGGTAAAGGGAAAATCTGCGCCACCGAGCTAGATTAATTAAGATCATCTATCCTCAAAGACAGTATGCCTTTGTCACTGACAAATAAGTTCATGGTCTATTAGTTTACATATTAGTGATAAAGGCACGTAGAGGAGCCAAATCCCACCGAGCTCGCAGGTGTGCTAATAAGCGGTTATCGATCTGAACCTACTCTCTCCCTCTGTTCCACAAATATAAACATTTCTATGTTATTTAATAGAGATTAAGATTAAATGGAAAATACTTTGTACCTCTTGTTGAAATAACCTATGGTTGGTAATTGATGGGACAAACAGTACTCTAAAATTCTCATATTTATAAATAAATTTCAAACATTTTTTATATTTGTGGGTCTATGGTCTACATGGAAATTCCTGCGTTTCAAATATACCTTTTAATCGAGAATGTATTACGCCCCGCCTCAACCTTTATGTGTACGAAATCGAGGAAAAACGGATTTCCTTAGGAAAAAAAAAGAGAGAGACTGAAATATGGGGTCGTGCTGCCAAACCATGACTGGAAGGTCACGGATGGTCAAGATCCACTCGAGCCAGGGTGCGATCCGATCCGATCCATCTGCTTGGTTTTGTTATCAAAAATAATCTGCTGGCTTTGTCGATCAATGCACGGTGCAGCGTGTGCAGCAGTGCAGCGTGTGATCAGGACAGTACGTAATAAGCAAAGGGAGGATAAGGCACAGGAAGAGAATGGCGCTTTGCTTTTACGTCGTGGATGGATTTTGGGGTATGTATGGTCAGGCCAGGTGTGTGCAATTTTTCGCATGGCATTGGCAGCAAATCGGGGCAGCACAGCAGGGCGTACTTTATATTCCCCTCACGGATTTTGTATGGGCGACACACACACACTACTGCATTCCCCTGACAGATCGTGTATGTATGTATATACATACGTACGTACCCTCTCTTTTGCCTATGCACAAGAGAAATGTCAAATGTGATCTCAAGAAACATAGAGAAATGTCGAAATGTGTGACATTGCTATGTAGATATATAGAATGTAGGGTTGGTTTGCTTTGCGACCAAAATTTTGGCAATATACGTGTGGCACAGGCAAGTTTTGGTATCAAACCGAACATTGCGAAATTACTGTTCAGAATGCTGATATTTTGATAGGGCAAGTTTTGGGTTTAAACCGAACAACCTTGTAATTTCCGATTCATATCAGAATTTATAAATCTTTGCTTTTTCTTTAAAAAAAGAAAATATTGGTAACGAGAGTTGTAAACTTATAGTGCTAACTGCCAACGTACCTAGCTGGTTTCCTGCTGTGTATGCAGTAAGTCGCCACATCCCATATGGTTCCCTTCCCTGTAGTTCACAGGGAGTGTGTGTTAGCATGTTTACGACAATGCACATCCCCTGCAGGAATATTAACTTCTTGGACCCCCATCTCGTACCAAGAATGACCAGAAGCCATCAACAGTGCATCTCCACAAGCAAGCCAAACCATTGTTCCGAGTAGCCCTGGCCGTCGATCGTCGCATCGGTTAGTCGCCTACAGTGGCAGTGCATGATGTATCTGAGAAGAGATGTTCAGACAGTGAAGTGAGGCAGAATAGGAAGAAAAATGTGAAGGAAAAAACAGAGAAGAGGGCCATGGCTACGCTATTACCTATGACATACACCTTGATGAAGATGAATCCAAGCTGCCGTTAGAGACATCACGGGTCGCATCGCTCCAGTTGCAGCGAACTGAGCTGAAGTCCAGCACTCCAGCCAGCCAGCCAGCCAGCCAAATGCCAACCACAACCACCATAACTCACCGATCGGAGACGGCCGGGAGCTGGCCGGCCGGCAGGAGGCAGTACGTACACTGCCCCCACAAGAGCCCCTCTTCAGTCTTCAGCTCCATGGCTTCAGCTCATCTTCCTTTGCTCCATTGAATGAACTGCAAAGCTTGGCCCGCTCCCTCCTGCAAGCCTGCACACACAGCCATGGCAGATTGACAGGCAAAGGTGTTTTGACCTGATCATCAGCATTGCTAGGGGTGAGGGGAGGAGTTAAGTGCTCACCTGTGTAGGGTGTCATTGCCGGTGCCGGTGATTACGCCGCGGCAGCAAGTTGGGTGGCGCCACCTGTTGAGGGCGCCTGACTGACCTGCAGCATGAGAGGAAATGATCAAGTTGTGGTGCTTCACAGTGGCGGTGTTAAAGGCGAAGAATTTTGCCCGCCACATTGGAAGATAGTAGCAGCTGTGACTGAGAAAATTAAGGTTCAGACATCAGAGAAACAGCCACAAGATGTTCACACTAGCTCAGAAAATTAGCACACATTCACCAATGATCCATCAGATCAGAAGATATAATTAATGCGTTGCGTGAGTTCTGGATCTGATAACATGACTAGTCTAGATTCAAGCCTCTACTCAAACACCAAAACTAGTGATATATCCGCTGATACATCATACAACAAACAGAAGAAATGGAGGAAAAAAATAGGCCTAGTATTCTCCGGTCCACGCCTTCCAGTCCTTGTCGATATTCTTCTCAGCCCATGCAATCGCTGCACGCGCGGCCTGAGGTGCCCCAGGAAGCCCCCTCTCTTTGATCTCACCCTTCATGTCCAGGAATGGGTGAACTAGGAGAGTCCCAGGTCCGCAATAATCATGTTCCAAGAAAGTTCCTAGTATCTGTAAGCAAGAATCATACGTTAGCACTAAACCAGAATTTAGCTCTTGTAAAAGAGCTCACTCAAGGAGAAGTGTAATAGGATTACATTTAATATTGAACTGGCCTACGAAAACAATCTACAAATATAAATGCCTGTACATGGACTAACTGTATCACAGTGACAGACTGACAAGCTTCGAGGAGAATTCAGACCTAACATAGACTGAATTGATTAATAGAACTGAGAACACCACAAAAAATTTAAGCTAAGATAGGTAAAAACTAGTGATAAGCTTTGGTTATTCTTGCAGAGGAATGTTCTGAATTCCTGTTACTAACTGTTGCCTTCAAGGTACATGCATAACCTGCATAGTTTGCTGAATATCTAAAGATACTTCATATATTGTAACTGTTCCTTAAAATACAGGATCCTTCAGAGCGTTTTTATCTCCATTTTAGCAATACCAGACCCAAAGTACAGATGTACACTAGGGAAATGTTGGCATCCATAAGAGATAAGGTGCTAATTTATCAATCTTCATTCACCTATTAGTTTGAGACATATCATTTATGGTAGTATCTCACTCGATGATTTCCTAATCCTCATCCCATTTGTTCTTTCCAACACCAATAACGATCCATGATTCCTAATCCTAATCCCATTTGTTCTTTTCAACACCAATTTCGATCCATTATCTATCAATAACCTTGCCAGCACAACCCATTTCAATCTATTGACAGCAATATCAATTCCCGGCCTATTTATGTGATTCAACAGCACAAGAACCCTCACCAAGAACCCAATGCAGGCAATTGTGCAGAAGTTGCTGGTCATATGAGAAGGCAGAAATGCTACAAGCTTAAGTTCACTATGAACATTCGTCAATGCAGATGATGATGATTCCTTCTTTCTTCTTATAGTGGTTTTTCAGTTACTAGTTCCATGGCAATTTTCTTGACCAAATTATCAGTTTGCTCCATCAATAGCTTTTCTCAAAGAAACCATTTTCACCGACATTGATGCAATCCTTATGTGATACAATTATTCAAGAACTCATACCAAAAACCCACTGCAGCAGTTAACTCAAAAACACCGAAATTACCCCCAAGAAGGCCGAAATGCTGCAAACACTTCAAGGAAATCAAGCGCAAGGAAACCATGAACTTGCCTCGGTGCAGACGTCGACAATTTCCTCCACGTGCTCCCCGAAGTAGTCATCCTTCTTCTGCTCCAGACGCCACATCATGTGCTCCTTGAACTTGCTCGTCTCCTGAAAATCCAAAAAAAAGAAAAAAAAAAAAAACAAGGCTAGAATCAGCCAGCTGCGCAGCAAAGGAAAAAGCTCCAGTCTACGGGGGCGGCCAAGAGCTGACCTGCGCGGCGAACTCCGGGATGGGGTCCGGGAACTTGTAGTCGTCGTACGCCGCGTTCTTGGCGCGGTGGCACACGAAATCGGCAGGCCGCGGGGCGCGGCTGCGCAGGTGGCCTCCCGGAACCGAACGCTGCGTGGAGGAGATGGAATGTAGGCGAGAAGACGACGGCGAGGAGGAGGCGGAGAGAGTGAGGAGAGAAGGGTTTAAGGTCGCCGCCGGCGCCGCTGGCGCCGCCCACAACCTCGCCGCCATTTCTGCTCGGAGCGGAGCGCTCGTCTTCCCTGGGGCTTATCGCTTCGAGGAGGTTACGCCCAAAAACGGAAGGCTACGATTCGGGCCGTCCGATGTTAATCCGAGCCGTCCGATCAAAAACGGAAGGCTATGATTCGGGCGTGCAAATTATTATCCTATGACTATGTTTAAAACTAAAATGTGATTCCATACATGCATATTTTACCAGGACTCTATGTATTTACGTGTTGAAAAAGAGTACGTGGTGTTAATAGTAGATCATGTTGCAAAAAGAGTCCAGGGGAACCAAACACAAGGAAAAAAAAAATGAAGAGTCACAAACAGGAACAGGGCAAACCACTGACAGCTCGTTATGTGTGGAAAGCCATCAGCAAGCAAACCGAGATAAACAATTTTATTGAGCTTTGAGCGTGCAAGTCAAGGAAAAGAAAACAAAGGCGATGATCATTCATCACATACATCAATTTGTTTACATGTAACACTAGGCCAAGAAAGCACAAAGAAGGTTAACCTAGTTTGTTTTATTTTACATGTTACCATCAACACCGGAGGTGCAGAACTAGTGCTGACAAAATGCCAGTTTATGCTGATGAATCACTTTCTGGTGGATTCGAGTGATCACATGAGTGCACTTTCCTTCATTTTTAACTATTTGCCAGTGTAACGATCTCATAGGCGCAGGCTGCATAATTGAAAAGAATTGTCAACAGTCAGCACAAAGTGATCAAATGCAACAAGTATCAGCACAATCTGCTATAAGATGGACAAAATGATGCAAAAATTCCTATCATTCCGTCCTTGCTCTACTTCAGAAAATGTAGTTCTGCTAAGAATTTTCCTTGTAGGAGATGTTTATGTTTTTAATGTTTAAAAGCCCAGCTTAGACTGTTATTGTGCATCTAAACTAAGCAGTATAGAGGACCTACAGTTGGTTTCAAGACTAAATATATTTCAAGGACTATATTTATGGGCACCTTGTTAAAAGGTTTAAGTAGCTTTGTCATGTAACGAGCAGCTACCAATAATTTGGACATGTACTGAAAATGTGTCCTTGGAGAAACACAATGTCTTCAAAGTTAGATAAATCTATTGGCAATCTTAGACATTGATCGTGTCGAATAAATAACTTCAGATATGAGAAGCCAGTGAGTATAAACAACAACAAAAAAAGGACAGTACAAAAAATCTAGACAGAAGAATTATATCAAAAGAGCTACCTATGTGGTGTTGTGGGCTATGTTGCACTGTCATTTCATAGGAGCATAATTTTGGAAGGACTCTTACAAATTATTGATATACAAACTATGAACAAAATACCATTTCAAAGTCACCATTAATAATATCCTACTGAAATTCCAATGTTCAAAAGGTCAAGCATTTGCTAGCCTAATTATATTTAAGTGCTTGTATATATACTAGTAGCTCCATTGGTCACATCCATCAGCATGATAAATCATTAATCACTATAGAATATAGTCTTTATGTCAAAAGAAACAATGGGATAAGAAAAAAGCAACATACCAAAAAGGACAACACCGGTAAGAATATTCCCAACCCTTGAGACCTGTTTAACACTGTTCTTATATGATTTAAACCTCTTCAAAGCAGTGTCCTCCTCCAAAAGCTGCAAGCTCAATAATATGAATCAAACCAAACTAAATAGAGGAAGTGGCACCATTTGTAAAGATAAAAACTATACCACATTAGAACTCACATTTTTTTTAAAAAAAAAAGGAACAACTAAACCAACTAATAATCAGCATAACTTTGCAAGATATTAAGATTTGCTACCATCCAATAATAGTAACAGCAAGAAATCTTACACAACTAGCTTTATACTAAAAATCCAGATTAAAATGTGTATATGAAAAGGTATTGTAACACCTGAATAGAAAAAAAAATCCAGATTAAGACCACCATATGTATATTTCAGTGCAACATACAAGGTACTAAGAGGTAGTAAAGAACAGACTTCACATAACAGGAGATGAGAAGTTCTCAGGAGGAAAAAAAACTATGAACATTATGCACAAAATCAAATCGGAAACAATAACTATTACACCATTCCCACAATTCATGTTATTGTTCTATACAATTCCAATTAGCGTTCTACAGTTCCATGGAATATTGTGGAAGAAATATGCCAACACCATTTTAATGACTCAAGGATCACAAGAGATCAACAAAAACCACAGTAAGTAATCCTCATGACACATCTCTGTCTAATATGATAGCAGAAGATGACTTCTACACCATTCATCATCATTTAAGCCACAAAAAAAGGAGGATGCAAGCACAAATTTCCTACAGCAAGTCAGCAACACGAACCCAGTTCTTATCTCGCTAACAACCACGCAAGCACACCACCATGGAAATGGCCACGCTAGCAGGTAACCCCCATCCCCACAATAGGCACCTGAACTCGACATCAACCATTGTGAATCAGATCAAACACGAAGGTTTCCACAAACACTACCAATCCCACTCGTTCTACAACTGATAGATCACATCTCGTACGCAACGAAAAATGTCCTAATCACGACGGCACTCCCCGATTCGCTCATCAGATCGAATCTACGCGCGGATCAGAAGGGACGTGTACGACCTACCTCCCGGA
Source organism: Oryza punctata (assembly GCA_000573905.2). Lineage (NCBI taxonomy): Eukaryota > Viridiplantae > Streptophyta > Magnoliopsida > Poales > Poaceae > Oryza > Oryza punctata. Next base: position 17,934,849 of record CM002496.2, read on the forward strand.
GTAATCCCTCGCGACATGGCGAACCTAAACCCGCTCGCCTACCAAAAAAAAAAAAAAAACTCGTGATCGAATCGGGGGAGAGGAGGGCTCACAGCTTTCTCGCGAGCGCCGAGCTCGACGTGGAAGCCGCGGCGAGGGGCCTGGAGGTGAGGGAGAGCCGGCGCCTGCGCCTGCGGGGACCGGAGGCGGGAGCGGAGGGAGGAGAGGAAGGCAGGCTGGGCCATGGCGGACGCGGAGGCGCAGGTTGGGGGAAGAAGGCGACTAGACAGAGAGATGTTATTTTCTCGACTATTGCTGTCTTTGAGAGAATTGGAGAAGAGAAGATTAAGAAATACTTAAAATGAGGCACGCGATTAATTGTGTATTAATTATTTTAAATTTTTAAAATAGATTAATATGATTTTTTTAAGTAATTCTTTTCAAAAAAATACAGGAGGTGCGCGCTAAGAGCTGCCGAATGCACCCTAGGTCCTTGTGTTATTACTTTTTCAAGTGAAATTAATTCAAATTTAAAAATCAAGTAAATTTTCAAGTAAAAAAATGAGAACTTTCAACTTAATTTTCAAAAAAAAAATCAACTAAAAGGTTTAAAACTTTCAGCTCAAAATTTAAAAAGTTATATTTCCAACTCAAAATATTAAAACTTTAAAGTTAAAATTTGAAAAGTTTTGAAATTAAAACTTTCATATTAAAATTTTAAAGCTTTTGACTCATATTTTAAAACTTTTAACTCAATTATTTATTTATTATGTATTGTAAAAATAATGATTATCACTAGTTGCCGTGCTTAATGCTAAGTAATATAATTAGTGTGGTGCTAAGCGCTGTAGTTAGCGTAGGGAGCACAGGGTGCGCGCGACGTAGCTAGTCGGCACACATGCACCAATTAGCTGACCCAAGTTGGTCATAGTTCCTCTCAAAAAAAAAAATTTGGTCATAGTTATTAAATAAAGTATATGAATTTTCAATTAAAAAAATAGTTGAAGGCAAGCAATATGTACAACTCCTCAAATGAAATTGAAACCAACTGCATCGTTTAGAAGTCATGCTTATTAGCAAATCCGAATCATTAATTTGTTTCTATCATAACAGGGAATCCTGACTTGGCACCATATTCGGTGGATTTTTTTTTTCATGATTTGGCTATGCATCGGCTTTCACTGCAACACTTATAGCTAAATGACTACGCTGGACATCATTTCCATCCATATTTGTTTCCAAAGTCTTATATTCCATAATGTTCAGCGTTCAAATCATCAGCATGGACTACCTATTCTGCACGCTGCAATGTCAAAAGCATAAATCACGTCATCATGTGAGAATGAGCTTGCTCACTGCGTTGGGGGAGGAGGCGAGGCAGCGGTGAGGCGAAAAAGCCTATTCGGCGACTAGTCGCGCGCCCTCTCCGCGTGGCACAGCCATGTGAGGGCGCGCGAGAGAGCCACGTGATGGTTTTATCATTTTTCCGGTTTTTTTTTTGTTTTTTCCAGCTTTTTTTCGGCTTTTTTCTTTTTTATACGTATGTATACAAAGTTTGTATATGCGTTTCTCTTTCGCTCATACAAAATTGTATATACACGTATACAAACTTTCTATATGTACATATACAAAATTTATATACATGTATATTTTTTTATGGCAGATTGTTAGGTTGGCGATGACAGGTCGGGAGATCGTGTAGCGGGTGAAATCCTAACTCGTTTTCAAGCCCGCAGTGATAACGCCGTAATGCACTGTGCTCCACTTTGGGGTATTATCGAGATGCCACATCTTTCCTCCTCGTAGGATTCTCTAGGTGAAAATCTAGTCCATATACTAACGAGCAAAACGGTGATGCCTTTAGTATCACGACCTCCTTGAAGGCGCTGTCCAGGAGGTCTTCCTCATCATCATTGCCTTCTCTCTCAATCGGGTCTTCGGTGATCTCTCGGTTATCGTCTTCGGTTTGGTATAAGAATGAGTGGATCTTTTTCTCTCTCACCCTCACTCTCAACCTTCTCTGTGCGGGTGGCTCGGAGCTCATCAGTGTTCCTTTTGTTAGAGTTGGTTGGATCTTTTTGTATGTGATCAGTCACATACAACGGCAGCTGGCTTGGTGCTTGTGCTTTTTCTACGGTATGTGAAGGAGCTGCTAGCACACGGTGGAGTGTTTTTTTCATTTCTGTTTTTCCTAATTACAGTCTTCTATGGTTATAAATTTTTCTTTTATAGTAATATAGAATCTCGTACTATCTTGTACGAGTCGTTTGTAAAATAAATAGTGTACACATTCAATGCCCGGCGGGAACATGCATGGGGAGTCTAGCGAAAATTTGAGGTGGGCAATTTTTAGCAACTGCTAGTGATGAACGAGTGCATGCCATTGAATCTATGATCACGAGGGTAATGCGGACACGGTTGGCCTCCTCCTCAATGTTACCATTATTAGTGGGAGGTAGCACCATTTCATTCATACGAGAACATAAGTAATCGAATTATCCCAATCTATATGCATAATGTCAAAATTATTCTTATTGGTAACTCAACATAATTATCCATGGTAAAATACATTAAATTTTAATTACCACCAAAATCAACCCATATACTATAGTCTACTCTCTCTGTTCCCCAAAACTCACTTTCTTCTTGTTGTTGGCCTAGTTCGTAAGAACACAAATGTACGCCATACGTATCCTCCATGGTATTTGCACCATGTAACTTTGGTACAAAAGCTGTTTCACCATCTTTAGTAACAAGATCAACATGGATGGTCTCAGGCCAGTCATAGAGCCTTGGAAGATATATCTTGTTCTGCATCCACTTAAGCTTAGGTTCCCTCACCATCATTGTTGTAAGTGTTCCGGTGAATAATGCTCGTCCTTCCAAGCTCTCCATCTTCTCCCACTCCATCGTATCCTTATTGAGCTTGAGGACATGTATAGGTGCTCCATGATAGCCGACGAGGACCACCATCAGCTCTCCTTGGTCGGACTCGAACAAATGGCCGTCAACTGTAGAACTTTCAAGCCCGAAGCTCTCAGGCTTGTCAAGAACCTTCAATCCTTCATCATGCTTGCATGGATCATACACAGCCAATCTTCCATCTTCACTCAAAATGTACAGCAAGCCATTGTGTACCACCGGGTTGCTAGCCTCTGAAATCGGATGCTCTGGTCCATCGAACTCTGTTTCGCGCCATTCTCCCCACTCGCCTTCACCGTTCTGGAAGGCGTGAGTGACATGTAGACGCAATCTGAAACTCTCACTGACGAAGAACATATCGCCGGTGCCGGTGCAGATGATGGAGTCATAACCGTAGCACGGCGTCTCCAGCTGGATGATGGCGCCGGTCACAAGATCCGCTTGGAGGATCAGCTTACGCAAATACAGCGTGAGGTGTGGCCCGAGGGAGCTGCAGATCTTGGCGCCGGGGGAATCGAGCGTGTCGGCGACCTCGAGGTTCTTGTGGTAGTAGGGGCTGTAGTACCGGATGTTGGTCGAGCCAACGTCGGTGGCGCTGAGCAGGAGCGGGGTGATCCACACCGGGTAGAAGCGCGGCACGGCGGAGCGCCAGTGCCGGCACGTCGACGCGAAGCTCGGGTGGCTCGACCACCGCAGCCGATCTAGGATCACGGTGAGCATATCGAACGGGAGAGACGACCAGTCCCGTCCCCGCGACGTCGTAGATGCTGCTTTCATCTCCATCTGTGATCGATGATCACGGATTCACGGTGGCTGACTCCTCTCGATCGGGGCCGGCGAGAATGTCGATCGATCGATCACGCGCGCGGAGATCCACGTAGATGCTGACGGTGATCTTTGATGCGTGATATGCACACGCCGTAGCTGGTGAATATTACGCAAAATAGTCAGGTTAATTAATTTGGAGCCTCTCGTATACGTGTACGCTAAGGATTGTTAGTACTCCTACCTTGTTTACCTTGTTAACATGTATAACTATCCCAGAGGATGTTGGACTCGGACACATTTCCGTATGGTTAGTCAGGTCGAGTTTTGATCAGACTTGGGATTTATGACTTGATGTCGGATTGTGATTCAGGCAGCCTTAGCTTGTTTTATAAGCTTATGTTTAGTTTATAAGATCTATAAGATAGAGGGAGAGGAGGCGCTGTACGCTATCGTTATTTGTGTGAAATAAACACAGTTCATCAATCTTATACATAGTGTGGGAGCTAGCTAGCTGCGTATCTCGATCAATATCCATCGATGAAGATTATCAGTACAGGAAGCGGAAAGGACCCGTTGTCACCGTTGGATCGTAGCCACGTCCCGCTGCTCTTGTTCGACTACGACGAGCCCGACAAGTCGACCGACGTCAAGCTCTTCTACAGCGTCCCGGCGGGGGAGCTCCACGTCAAGCGCGTCGCCGAGCTGCGCGACCACTTCTACTGGACGACGCCGCAGGGGTGGATGCTGCTGGTGCACGAGGACACGCGCGACACCTTCCTCTGGAACCCGCTCACCCGCGCCCGCGTCGCGCTCCCGCCGAAGCGGGAGGCCCTGGAGGAGCTCCAGCAGCGGCCACGGTGCGTGCTCTCGCACGATCCGGGCCACCCGGACTGCGTGGTGCTCATCGCCGACCTCGACGAGACGGTGTTCTGGTATTGCCGCCCCGGTGCCGGCGGCGACCGGTGGCTCAGGCACGAGTACGACGATCACGCGGTGAGCCCTGACGCCTCCTTGTGTGACGCAATGTTCAGCCTCACGACGGTAGGGGGCAAATTCTACATCGTATGCCTCCTACCCGGGCAGTTCCTCGTCGTGGCACTCGAGTTCTCGCCGGCCGGCCCCGAGTTCACGGCCATGGCGACCAATGACGCGGAACACACGCCGGCAGGGCACTCCTCGACGGCGTTTACCGCGGTGGAATCTGACGGAAAGCTGTTCTTGGTCGCCATGTACTACGTGAAGAATCGAGACAGGATGGCTTCCAAGATCTTGGTCCTTAAGCTGGACCTCTTGAAACGGGCGAAGGTGGAGGTGATGAGCACGCTCGGCGAGAGGTCGTTTTTGTTGGCCGCGTCGTCGGATTTCGGAGCCTCGGTGCGGGCAAAACAAGTTGGTCTTAAAGAGAACTGCATTTATTTTTTGAAGCCAGATGATAAAGGATTGTATGTTTATGATCTGGGACGGGGTACTACCACCATATACAATCCTGGACCAGACCTTGAGGATGACGTCAAGCCTGAACTTTTAGTTACTCCATGGTGACTGTGGAGAGTGGTTGTTACGTATCTTATCTGTTTTTTTATACACAAATTTGAGATATCTCTGTAGCCCGCCCTATTGCACAGGCACCGCTATCTATCTATCTATCTATCTATCTATCTATCTATCTATCTATCTATCTATCTATCTATCTATTTATAAAATATAAAATTATGTTAAACGTTAAATGAATTTGAAAAGATATATTTTTATCATCTATGTTAAGGACCATGTTAAAAAATATATACAACTTATTTACATTTTTTTTAACTAAGGATAGTGTATGTGACATCGATTAAAACAAAAATCAGAAGACACTGGTAGTACGTAGTACGTTGTAGTAGCAATTTTTTTACAAACAGAAGACGTGAGTTTCATAACTCATACCACATAATGAGCTCGGATCATTATCTAAAATTATTTTAATCCCTTGTGTTATAAATCAATCTCATCCATAGTAACAAAGACCAAGTACATCTCTCCCCAGTAAAAAGGAAAAACAGTCTCGTCACGGTATCGCAGGTTGATCTTGCAATCCGAAAGTTAACGCACGTGGAGCCTGACCACATGGGATGACGCTGATTATGCGAATTAGTATAATCAAGTCTAATTCGACGGGTTAAATCGATAGGAGTTGAGTCTAATTGATAGATTACCATGGGATTTGATGGTTTTAGTCGTATGGTTCTTCAGTTTGGGGTTTTAGTCGTATGGTTCTTCAGTTTGGGGATTAGACTTTTCGTGAATACCTACCTAAGAGTTTAAGCGACACCCTTTGAATAATAAAATCCGTCTAATTTTTCTTTGAATTATTTTTAATAAATGAAACCTTATTTCAGTATTTGTTTAAATCTATACCTACTTAAAAAATACATAAGGCATCTGATGGTCTTTTCGTCCGTCGTCTCGAATCCTAATCACATCCGCATATCTCTGAGTCTTTCCGCTTGAGGCTAGGGTTTTACCAAGTTCTCCGGGTTAGAAATAGTGTTGAAATTCACATGATTTTCTTTAGGATATTTGGGGATTTCATGGGGAAAGGAAGAGGAGGACTAGGGGATTCCGTTTTCGCATTCAATTTGGCAGTGGCATATCTAGGGTATTGCGTATGGGTGGTCCAACTTATAGATTTTTCTAAAATACCACATATGCAACAATTTTAACCTACAATAAAATTATATTAGCGAAATTTGAGAAAAAAATTATTTAAAATAAACAATTAAATACGAAATTTGATCTAAAAGAAGTTACCCTACTCGCTTTAGTATTTCTTCATTACAAAGTTTGAAGAAGATTAAAATGCTACTTCCTGTTTATTCTTGTCGGGTTTAGGATAGGCCATGAAATTATCCATTATATGTTAATGTAATACAATAGTACAATCTACGAACAATCAATCGTCAACAGTGAGAAGGGCAAAAACTGATAAAGAAGAATGGAAGACCTAATCATCAGAATCTCCTATGTCTTGACCTACTCATATGTAGATCAGCTACCACCTTTACCGCTTACAGTGATGCACCGATGTTGAGATGCAAACATGCAGTGATTTCTATCCACCGCCGTGGCGCCGCCGGCCCATCACTGCTTGCAGTTGACGGCACGCGGCCACCGTTGTCGTCGTGCCACGGCGCCGCGCCGTGCACAAGGGCATCCTTGCCGGCTAGCCGTGATGCGCAGTCCCATCCCATCCAGCGAGGTCGTGAGGAGCTCCAATCCTAGGGCCTAGTCGCTGAGACGCCGCCACGATCGTGAGAGGCAGCGAGGGAGCCGAAAAGACGAAGGCGACGAGAAACGACGATTACACTTAGGTCAGTCATGTCCTTGCGCGAGTTATTTTTTTTCTTTTTTTTTGACTTTATATGCCTACCTGGGTCTTGTGCACCGGGATATTTTTGGGTGGTGCGCAGACCACCCGGACCACCCTCTGTATCTGCTGGTGCAATTTGGTAAGGAAGCAACGACGCAGCCGGATTCAGAGCGGGATGCGACTCCGGTAGCATCGTATGGACTCAGGTGTTTTGGCCGAAGATAGAAGACAACAATGTAGTAGTAGGCCCCACGTGTCAGCGGAAGAGGGAGCGGCCTGGGCTGGCGCAGGTGCTGGGCCGAGCGGGAGAGAAGGATGGTGGCCCAGGAGGGAGAAGAAGAGGGAGGAGGAAGCAGGCCGGCTCGGGGGAGGAGGAAGAAGAATAGGCTAGATTTGACCCAAACTTAGGAGAGGGTTTTAGTTTATTTTTAATTTAAATTAATTACTGAAATTATTGTTGTATTATTCCAGAGAGTGTAATTAATCATGAAGAATTTAATAAAAATTTAATCCAGCCATGGTATTTTCTTCCCACACTTATTTTACTTATAAATTAATTAACTCTATACCTACCTACTTAAAAAATACGCAAGAATTCTAGAAAATTTTCGTGTGTCACTCGTTATTGCATCATCCCGCTTCCTCAAACTCTTCGCTTCGTCGTTGTCTGTGCAGGAATAGGAGAACACGATGGTTGATGGGTGCGTGCATCCATGCTAGAATAGGAGAGAAACACGTCCAGTCAGATGATCTGCATCCATATCGATCCTGCGGTCACCCGCGCCAAGTCCGAGCCCATATCATGTGCATGAGCCATGCACGCTCAACAGTAAATGGCCCACTCCAAATTTTGTTTGGCTAAATAGTGGTAAAATTTAATAATAGTTAGTTTTCAAGTTAAATGATTACAAAATCTTACTTTGATGGATAGTATCAAATCCATATGCAGTTATATTTGATTACATGTGCTTTTAGTTTTCTGGGCTCTTTTGGTGATGGAGGGTTCGATGCCTGTGAACTGGAAGAAAGAACCCGATAAGTTGAGCGTGGCCTCTTAATTTATTCTTATGCATTCACTAAAATAAATGTGTTTGATCAATCGGTTTGACATCACATGGAATTGGGTCAAGGAGTTAATGTATGGTGTACGTTAGGATTGAATTGAACTAACTATAATTTCTTTGATGTATCATGTTTTGTGGCATTTGATGTAGACTTTAATTTACGATTGCATTATGTGTTAGTTTAATGAAGATACCACTCAGGTGTCGTGCTAATATAATAGCTGATTTAGACTATTTTGAATAAGTTAATTGGTAACTCCACGTAATAGATATGCTTTGTTTAAATCATGACGAAAATTAAACCCTGCAAATTTGTTATTCGCTGCAATTTTTTCTTCCGTTGCAATGCACAGTTATTCTTTTCTAGTTAAAAGTAAAATTAAAATCCCCTCCAAAGCTTTGGGCCCTTTTCGGCCCATTCCCGTTCTATCCCCGTCGGCCCATCTTTCTCTCTCTCTTTCCCTTTCGCGCCAGCCCACAAGATCGCCAGCCCATCCCTCTGTGCATCGGCCCAGCCATGCGCCAGCCCAGCCGGCGCCCCTCTCTCCTCTCCCCCTCGCGGAAACACGGCCTCCCGCGTCTGATTCGGCCTCCCTAACACCTCCCCTTCCAAATTGGCTGAGGGAAAATCTTTTCCTCATACTCCTGTATCTTTTCCCAATAATTCTCCAACAATTCCGAAGCAAATCTCAAAGAATCAGAGCTATTTTTAGTTACTCCATGGTGACCGTGGAGAGTGGTTGTTATGTACCTTATCTGTTCTTTTTTCTTGTAAGGATACATAAATTTGAGATATGTCTCACCGAATCGCTCACAAATTATGGCACCATGACGGATGAAAAATAATCCCGGAACCCTTGCGTATTTTTTTTATTACCAAGTAGAAGGCCCGTGCGTTGCACTGGAAAAAGGTTGATGAAAGAGAGAGCGCGTGGATGTTAAAAGTCGAGCGAGGTAGAGTCGACACATGAATCAAATGCGAATCAAAGTTCACGCCGTCCGTCCTAAACAAATAAAATAGGAGGCAAAAAGAAAATTCCAGTTAATACCAGTTACTCTACCAAGGCCTTCCAACATACCAAGAAAAGCAAAGAATAAATAAAACAAAAAGCATGTGGATGTAAGTGAGTATGTGACAATTGGAAAAAAATGAATTTTTTATTTCTATACCCCTCATGTTTTCAATGTATGAGACCGTGGATATTTTACATATGTTTGACTAGTCATCTTATTAATAAAATTATGTAATTATTATTTATTTTGTTATAAATTGATTTACCATTAAATGATCTTTAAGAATTACTTTATAGATTGAGTAAATTTCATCTAACCACATGTATTATGGTCTAAGTTGCATAGAATCACAGAGATTTTGACACGTGGCACAAACCCTGGATATTATGATTTTAAAGTTTCACAAAACCACACTATTAATTATTTTGACTTTGATCTACCGTATTTTTAAGTTTTGCAATCGCATCTCAAATTTATGATTTCATTATGCATAATATAAATGTTACATTCATATAAGTATAGCCATTTAAAATTTTGATATAGCAATATGTCAAATTGGTTAACGGTGTGGTTTCGTGAAACTTTACGACCATAATACCTAGGGTTAAGCGTCACATACCAAAATTCATGTGATTTTGTGCAACCTGAACCATAATATATGGGGTTTTATGAAATTTACTCTTATAAAATATATTTTATAGTTGTAATTTTTTTAATAAGACGAATGATTATATGTCGTATATTATAAACCAGGGACAATATATTCCCACATATAGGGATATATAACGATATGAAAGAGATTGATATTTATCGCAAGTTTGGAAGATGAAGCCGTCGACAAACATTAACATATATGAATTATGAACTCACATAGCGAAGGTTTATTAGCTCAAGGTTTTACTCTCTTCCGATCATGGTGGTTTTAAAATATTTCCAGATTTGATCACTTCATCTTATTGTCACATTCTAATCTAATTTATTCTACTATATTTTTTGTATAAGGTTCCTCTCACTTTGCATAGTGTCTTAGTTAATCTTTTTTAATGTATTAATTTCCGTTTTTTCCTATAGTGCAGTAGTTTTTTTTTTCTTTTTTTACTTTTCCCTCTTTGACGTCCTGGCTGTCACCCTTCCATGCTGAAGACACGGGAAATATAATATAAATAGGATAGGGTCGGTTATCATGTTCTAGAAAGAACCGGTAGGGTTTTTTTTTTCCCAGTGAAAACCCTGTTTTTTTCCCGTGAAAAACCAGTCCTTGGTTGGATAAGCCAGTCAACGGGCTCGGGATCAGATCGATCCCTTTCCTGTCCTTCGCTCCTTTCCATTGTCAGCGCCGAGCGCGCCGCCTTCTAGCGCCAAGCGCCGCTTGCTACCGCTGCCCCGTGTGTTGCGCCCGTGTGTTGCGACGGGTGAAGTAAATTTTAATTTTACATAAGTACTACATGTATTTAAGTGAATAAGGAGTTCAAAGCGATTACATATCAACTGCCATCGTTCTGACTATGTAAGGAGCAGAAATTCACCAGACTCCACTAAATCGAACCTTCGATGATTCTGCAACGTATTGATACTCACTACACTCAGATTTAATTGTTTGTTGCTTTAAATCTACTCGATTTATGATTATAAGAAATATATTGATACCACCTTTAAATAATTTTTTATTGTCTCCTATATTTATGGCTACAATAAGTTAATAAGTTATTTATTTTATGTAGTCATGTAATATTGTCCCTATCATGGATGCGATGTTTATGCTTGTTCAGAGAGCAAATGACGTGCAAGATGCACTAACACGACCAATCAATGAAATCACCATGCAAATTGTCATCACACGTGCCCGCAACTTTGTGGCTTCGCAGGATGAACACATCGAGGCCAGAATGGTGGGACCAATTTCATGTCCCCTGTGCAACGAAAACTTGATGGCGAGAGCCCCCTCTTCTACTCATCGGTCTCCTAACAATAACCGTCGACCAAGCCGAGTAGAATGTCTTGCCTCTATCGAATCCCCTATCCTGGAGTACCCAAATAGTGTCGACCCATATTAACCTTCTGCAGATTGGATCAGATAAGAGAGATTCTCTTGGCAGGATAGTTCACAGGTTTACACTACTACATATTCAACTTTTCCATGTGAACAAAATTGATTTTCGCACACGAGTGGGTGACCCGCCTGCGCCCTGGTGTCTACGAAAATCGGATTTTTGCATGCGTATAGAGCAACCGCATGCGAAAATCCGATCGACAGCGAAAAGGAAAAATCGCAAAAATAAAAGAAATTCTGAAAGCAACCCCAAAACATAAACCCTATAATCCAGAAGTCGTCGATGTCGTTGTCATCGTTCTCGTCATTCTCGTCCTCCCATCGCTGCCGCCACCATCGTCCTTGTTCTCCCATCGTCGACACCGACGGATCCACAGGGGAGGGAAAGGGGGCGCGGGATCTGCCCCTCTCATCGCCGCCGTCGGTGGATCCACACGCGTGGGGGCAAAGCGGAGACCGGATTTGCGTGGGAGGGGGTGCCGGATCTGCTCCTCCCGTCGCCACTGTCGGCGGGATCTCTCTCGCTGCCGCTCGACGGTGCCGCCCTCGCCCGGACATGCCACCGTCGTCCGAGCCTGCTGCTGCCCTCGCCCGAGCACGCCGCTGTCACGCGAGCCCGCTGCCGCCGTTGTGAGGTAGTGTAAGGAGTGTGGACGGGAAGAGTGGGAAGAGGATTGGGAGAGCTGCAGAGGGATGGTGAAGAGTGGGTAGAGAGGAGTGTGAGGAGTGAACGGGAGAGAGGACTTAGTGGGAGAGGGAAAGGAGGGGAGAAAAAAAAGAGAGTGAAGAAAGAGAGCGGTGTATTCGCATGCGGGCTTTTTAAGAGGCCCGCTTGCAAAAATTGATTTTCGTATGTGGTCCTTGAACGGTGCTCGGGAAATTGATTTTTGTAGGAGGGAGCAATTATGGCTCGCCTACAATATAGAGGGGTCTCGTCAAAAAAAATCAATTTTGTAGTAGTGTTAATTATATATAGCCTCTATTTTTAAAATCTGCTAACTCGAAATGAACAAATATCACATAAATTAATATTCATACGAATGTGTTGTAAGTTAGATTATATTTCTGATTTTCTATTTACATGCTATCACATGCAATCGGACTCAGGCACGATTGGTGTCTCATGGGAGAGACGGCGCGTGGTATGTTAGGTTGGACGATAGAAACAAGTATGTCAAGTGGGACAACAAAAACACTATGAATATTTTAAGTAGGTAAAGATAAGATAGTCTCTATTTTCAAAATCTACTAAATCAAATAGAACAAATATCACATAAATTAATATTCTGATTTTCTATTTCCATGCTATCACATGCAATTGGACTCGGGCACAATGGTGTCGCACGGGAGGGACGTCGCGTGGTATGTCAGGTTGGACGATATAAACACTACGAATTTTTTAAGTAGGTAAAGATAAAGATTAGATTATTAGTTCTATTAAAAAATAATTGCTAACTCCTAATCTCTCATTTACCTACGGGAGAAAAAAAGTGTACGTACCAGACCCAAAAAAACGAAACATGTACACACGTACATACATGTACAATTGAAAAAAAATAAAAGCCAACAAAATTAAATTTGTAGGAGGGAGCAATTATAGCTCGCCTACAATCTAAAGTCTCATCTAAAAAATCAATTTTATAGAGTCTTAATTATTCATAGCCTCTATTTTTAAAATCTACTAAATTGAAATGAACAAAAATCACATAATTAATATTCATACGAATGTGTTTAAGTTTCTATTTCCATGCTATCACATGCAATCGGATTTAGGCACAATTGATATCCTATGGGAAGGACGTCGCGTGGTATGTCAGGTTGGACGATAACAAGTATGTCAGGTGGAATGGTAGAAACACTACGATTTTTTTTAAGTAGGTAAAGATAAAGATTAGATTATTAGATCTATTTAAAAAAATAACTGCTCGCTACTAATCTCTCATTTACCTATGGGAGAAAAACGATTGATATCGTATGTAAGGGACGTCGCGTGGTATGTCAGGTTGGACGATAATAAGTATGTCAGGTGGAATGATAGAAACACTACGATTTTTTAAGTAGATAAAGATAAAGATTAGATTATTAGATCTATTTAAAAAAATAACTGCTCGCTCCTAATCTCTCATTTACCTACGGGAGAAAAAGTGTACGTACCATTGACAAAAAAACGAAACATGTACACACGTGCATACATGTATGTACGATTGAAAAAAATAAAAGCCAAAAAAATCAAATACGTATGATTGGAAAAAAAGTCACAGCCAAGATTAATTCCAGCCACCCTGCACCATTCTGCTCATGGCTCACACAGGTAGAGAGCTTAGAGAGTTTGGCTTTTACTCTAGTTCTATCACCTACTCTAGTTCTAACACATAGTACAACTCAAAGTTCTAAATTGTAAACGACTTTGTACATATATTCGACACAAACTCTAATAAACTTCACCTTGACGAATATGCCACCCATAAGTAATATAATCACCATGCCGATCCACCTGGTCCTCCAGACTTGGTTATCTTCCTTTGCAGCTTCACTGCAAGCCACCCGACGAGTTTGGGCCAGACACACCGCCACCAAAAGCAACTTTTATCCCAATAACTGCTTCCTCCTGGACTCCACGTGCAACAGTGCACACTCACAACTTGTAAAGATGCGACTCCACCTTCTCTCCGGTCATTACAGTTGTCACGCCCGAAAATTTATCCCAAATTTTCAGACCATTTTGTGTATAAATCCCTGTCCAGGAATCAAGCCAGGGTACACAAAGCGACAAATTAATATACAGGTCCAAGCGTAAATAAAGCGTAAATACTTACAGAAGAGGCACTTAGTCCTTACACCGAAAAGAAAACAGCAGCGGAAAGAGGCGACGATCCTAGCGGGCTTCAGCTCCACTCCACAGGTAAAACTCAACTGGGGTATAAGTCTTGGACTTCTAACTTCATCTTCAGCTCAGAAGCACTATACTTCTGAAAAGGGGAATGATAGTAAGACTGAGTACAACCACCGTACTCAACAAGCCACACCAACGATGCATTCGTGCAAGGGGAGACAAAGAGGGTTTGTGGCTATTTGCATAAAGGCGGTTCTAAACATTTATAGTTGAAAGCAGTAAAATAGTTGATTAATTAAGGTAAGATTAAATATCTCCACTGAACAACATTACACCACGTTGAACAGGCCCAACCATTCCACCTGAACTAAACCAGTTCATTAAGTCACGTTAATTAATAAAGTGGGACTAATCACGGTGAATCTGGTTGATCGTCCATAACCGCGGGCACAACTATTCGAATAGTTTTACTCTGGCCAGAGGTGCGCAACTGTACCCACAAGACACGATTCCACACATGTCGCCATGCCCGAAATACCACCATGGTACTGCAAAGGGGGGAATCGTGACAAGACCCTTCACATAACTCCCCCTAACCAAGCACACCACACCTCAGATTTCGCCCCCACCTTTAAGCCAAGGTAGGCAGCCTCCTCTTGTGCCTTGGTAAATCCGGAAGCCGATCAACGGGTAAACCCCCGTCGACCCAACCCCATCACGCCCACCCTTGCCTGGATGCGTCAGCTAGGGGAAAGCTACACTACAAGTCCAACAGTTACCCATGCCTGTTTGTGGTAAGCACTGTTAGTCTTCCAGGGTTTCCCGAGAACCGGTCCTTAATTGCCATGGGTTCGACTAGCAAAACCATACACCCACATCCCACCATTCTGCCGTATTTTAGTTGGTTAATTACGACCAATGAAACATGGCCGACATGTCTCGAGCCCGCAGCTCATCAAGATACTAGAAATAGATAATGTGATTATCTCATTATGTGAACTAGTGGTATTAAGCATGGCTAAGCACATTATAATTCTAGCTAGGCCAACATGGGACACAAGCTAGTCAAATTATCACCCAGTTTGACAAAGAAAGGACATCAAGTAAATATGGCACAAGCGAGCAGATAGGTAAACCCTATTCCCATATAATTAGCAAAACATGCAATTTAGTTGTAAACGGTAAAACATTTTATAAATTGGGCTCAAAATACTCAAGGGGAATGTGTGACTTGCCTTGCTTCTTCGATTGATCTTCCGAACTCTTTTCCTCGCGACCGCGATCGTCCGAAACGGCGGAATCTACACATTGGCACGTAAAACGAGGAAAAATTCTAATAAAAACCAAATAAACAGTACATAAAAAGTAAACAAATATGTAGAGCTAAAGTTTAGATGAATTTTGCAAGTTGAATGGCCCAATTTGGAGTTCGTATGAACTAGTTATGAATTTTACAACATGAACTATGTAATTACTATTAACCGAAAAACCTTAATTAATTGATATGTTTTAACGCCCGCGAACGGACAAGGTTGATAGAAAACAAACTCCGGTTAACGAGCCTCACGGGTCAGCGACTCGACGAATCAATCTACCGTGGCACGGGACCACGCAAACGGTCAACCGAACCGGCGAACAGAACCGGCGGCTCAGAATGGCTCTAGGGTTTTAGAACGACTCGGTACGACCAAACCGACATGACACTACGCCACACTACACGCGAGCGTAAGCAGTGAGCGGCTAGTGAATGCATCCGTACCACGGCGAGGGCACGACTGTGGCTATGGCTAGGTGCGGCGGTAGCGAGGTCGGTAAACCGACAACGGCTAGGCGGCTGCTAGGTAGCTAGGGTTTTATGCGGCTAACGGCGCGGCAAGCGACACGACGAAGCGGCAGTGACACAGTAACGGGTCGGCAGCACGGTTACCGTGTGCGGCAGAGCGGCGGCAGTGGCACGGCTGCAACAAAAAAAAGGCAGTGCGGCAGCCGGCAGGCAGGGAAGCGACGGCGTGCAGCGCTATGGCAGTGTCAGCGGCACGGCACGGCACGGCAGGGCCGCACGGCAGCAGCGGCTAGTGGCGGCGAGGCGACGCAGCAGCGGCGCAGCACACGGCAGCAATGCGGCAGCGTCGGCACGAGGCAAAGCAGCGGCGACGCAGCAAGCGGTGCGGCGGTGGCTGTGGCGGCGGCGTGGCAGCGCCTAGGCGCGATTAGGGCAGTGGCGGAGCCCGGCACGGCAGCGATGCGGCAGCGACGGCGGCGCGGCTGCGGTGGTGGTGGTGCACGGCAGCGGCTAGGGCAGCAGCGGCGCAGCACACAGCAGTGGCAGCGGTATGGCAGCGATGCGGCAACGGTGGCGTGTGGTACAGCCGCAGCGGCGGCATGGCAGCGATGCGGTGGCGGCGTGTGGTACGG
Organism: Oryza punctata; assembly: GCA_000573905.2. NCBI lineage: Eukaryota > Viridiplantae > Streptophyta > Magnoliopsida > Poales > Poaceae > Oryza > Oryza punctata. The sequence goes on from CM002496.2 coordinate 17,951,243, forward strand.
CAGCGGCGCGGCAGCGGCAGCGACGCAGCGGCTGCGGCGGTGGCGCGGTTAGGGCAGCAGCGGCACGTGGCTGCGGCAAGGCAGCGACGCGACAACGGCGGCGGCATAGTAGCGGCGGTGCATCAGTGGCACGCGGCTGCGGCGAGGCAGCGTGGCGGCGGCTGTGGCGGCGCAGTTAGGACAGTAGCGGCGGCATGGCAGCGACGCGGCGGCTGTGTGTGGTACGGCAGCAGCGGCGCAGCGAGCAGTGCGGTGGTGGCTGCGGCTAGGGCAGCAGCGGCACGCGCGGCGGCATGGCAGCGGTGGTATGGCAGCGACGCGGCATGGCGGCTAGCGGCGGCGCAGGGGGTGGCGGCTAGGGTTAGGCGCGCGCGGGGAGTGGGTGGGGTGGCTTTTATAGAGGTGGAGGAGGGGGTTTTGATGGGCCGGCCCAAGGGAGGGGTGGCGCACGGCAGAGGAGGAAAAAGTGGGCTCGGCAGAGGGAGGGAAATAATACGGAGAAAAGGAAACCTAAAAAAGAAAGGTGGGGGAAACAAATGCGGTGCCTTTTTAGGAAAGGAAAAAAACTGAATCGGAATAGGAGTAGGGCTTGGCTCGTCATACAAAACAAAACCACAGCGGCAAAAGGGGTCGGTGGATACAACGAACCGTGAATAGGGAGAGTGAACCGGGAACGGTTCACGACCAAAGGAGGGGAAGGAAAGAATTATTAATTCAAAACCTGACATTCTAAATTAACATTATTACTTCCTCTGCTCTGAATATTCTGCTGAAAATCCTGTTAATGATTTGAAGCATCACATTGTTAATTTAGGGTTTGCTCCTGGTTAAATGAACAATTTCTTCTAGGCAATTTATTTTATGAATTTAGAGCTAGAAGGGAAAACTCCAGGGTGTGACAACAGTCATCTTGCCATACATGATCTCCAAAGTCTTCCTATTCCGATTTGCACAGAATATTAACCCTTCTTCATGCAAGGTTCTAAGCGAAATCGGATTCCTCTTTAGCCCTGGTACATGCCTGCCTCCCTGAAGAACATGTTCACCTCCATCTTCCATCTTGATTTTGACTTCACCTACTCCCACGGCTAGATAACTTGTGTCATTGTCTAAGTAGACAAATCCAAACTCACCAGACTTGTATGAAGAAAACTCTTTCTTCCTTGATGTCTTATGAACTGTGCTAATAAATCCAACATCCACGCTTTCCGCATCCTTAGACTGAATCCAAGATATTTTGAGAATTTCACCATTGTCTTGAATCACACGAAGAAATTACCACCATAGAGCTCGCACTTCCTCTTCAGTGACGCAGATTTTCATATATCCCCATCACGCCAACACGCATATCTTGGATATATCCTGTACTACCAAACAGTATTGTTAACCCCAACAACAATATTTCATCCACTGTTGCCCGGTATCAACTAGCCGACCCACTTTGTCTCCGCCGAGTCACGCTCGACTTAACAGGCCACTTGTCGGATGGAGAAAATCCGCAACGGGGGACTGTGCGGCCCCCCTTTCTGAGTTCGGCCCAGGGGCGCGCGAAAGAGGCCTCCTCAGGCCCGGCTCCGGTGAGGCCGGCGAGGGAAGAGATCGCCTGTCAGAGGACGGTTGTCACACCCTGAAGTTTCCCCGTCTAGCTCTAAATTCATAAAATAAATTGCCTAAAAGAAATTGTTCATTTAACCAGGAGCAAACCCTAAATTAACAATGTGCGTAATAATCGGAATCGTCAGGGAGAATTCTTTTTTTTCGAATTCTCTTTGCTTCAAATCGTTAACAGGACTTTTAGTGGAATATGCAGAGCAGACGAAGTAATAATGTTAATTTAAAATGTCAGGTTTTGAATTAATAATTCTTTCCTTCCCCTCCTTTGGTCGTGAACCGTTCCCGGTTCACTCTCCCTGTTCGCGGTTCGTTGTATCCACCGATCCCTTTTGCCACCGCGGTTTCGTTTTGTATGATGAGCCAAGTCTTACTCCTATTCCGGTTCAGTTTCTTGTTTCTTTCCCAAAATGGCACCGCATTTGTTTCCCCACCTTTCCTTTTTAGGCTTCCTTTTCTCGCGTACTTTTTTCCCACCCCCACAACCGAGCGCTACTTCCCCCTCTCCCTGCCGTGCGCCACTCCCTTTCATGGGCTGGCCCAACCCGCACCCCCCTCCTCCACCTCTATAAAAGCCACCCCACACCCCCTCCCCTGCGCCCCAACCCTAGCCGCCGCCTCCCTGCGCCACCGTGCCGCTGCCGGGTTGCCGCCGCTGCCATGCCGCCGGCTGCCCTAGCCGTCGCTGCCGCCGCTTTGCCTAGCCGCCGCGCGTGCCGCTGCTGCCCTAGCCATCGCATGCCGCCGTCGCTGCTGCTGCCGTGCGCTGCCGCATGCCTGCTGCTGCTGCCGTGCCGCTGCTGCCGCGTGCCGTCGCCGCTGTGTGCTGCCGCGTGTCGTTGCTGCTGCCCGTGCCGTGCCGCTGCCGTGCGCTGCCGCTGCTGCCGCATGCCTGCTGCTGCTGCCGTGCCGCTGCTGCCGCGTGCCGCCGCCGCTGTGTGCTACCACGTGTCGTTGCTGCTGCTACCGTGCCGCTGCCGTGCGCTGCCGCTACTGCCGCATGCCTGCTGCTGCTGCCGTGCCGCAGCCGCGTGCCGCTGTCGTTGCCGCTGCCGTGCCGCCGCCGCGCTGCCGTGCCGCTGCCATACCGTCGCTGCCGTGCCGTGTGCCACCGCGCTGCTTTGCCGCAGCCGCGTGTCGTTGCTTTGCCGTCCCGCTGCCCTACCGCAGCCGCGTGCCGTTGCCGCGCCGCTGCCGCAGCCACTGCGTCGCTGCCGGTGCCGCGCAGCTGCCGTACCACACGTAGCCGCTGCGTCGCTGCCGCTGCCGTACCACACGCACCCGCTGCATCGCCGCCGTTGCCGCGTTGCTGCCGTGTCGCGTCGCTGCTGCGTCGCCTCGCCGCCGCTAGCCGCCGCTGCCGTGCCGGCCCTACCGCCCCGTGCCGTGCCGCTGCCGCTGCCCTAGTGCCGCACGCCGTCGCTGCTCCGTCTGCCGGCTGCCGCGCTGCTATTTCTCTGCATCCGTGCCGCTGTCACTGCTTTGTCGCACACGGTAGCCGTGCGGCCGACCCGTTACCGTGTCGCTGCCGCTTCGCCGTGTCGCTTGCCGTGTCGTTAGCCGCATAAAACCCTAGCTACCTAGCAGTCGCCTAGCCGTGTCGGTTTACCGACCTCGCTACCGCCGCACCTAGCCATAGCCGCAGCCGTGCCCTCGCCGTGGTACGTATGCATTCTCTAGCCACTCGCTGCTTACGCTCACGCGTAGTGTGGCGTAGTGTCATATCGGTTTGATCATACCGAGTCGTTCTAAAACCCTGGAGTCTTTCTGAGCCGCCGGTTCTGTTCACCGGTTCGGTTGACCGTTTGCGTGGTCCCGTGCCACGGTAGGTTGACTCGTCGAGTCGCTGACCCGTGAGGCTCGTTAACCGGAGTTTGTTTTCCGTCAACCTTGTCCGTTCGCGGGCGTTGAAACATACAAATCAAGGAAGGTTTTTCGGTTAATAGTAATTACATAGCTCATATTCTAAAATTCATCTAAAATTGAGCTCCACATGTTTGCTTACTTTTTATGTACTGTTTATTTGGTTTTATTAGTGTTTTTCCTCATTTTGCGTGCCAACGTGTAGATTCCGCCGTTTCGGATGATCGCGTTCGCGAGGAAAAGAGTTCGGAAGATCAATCGAAGAAGCAAGGCAAGTCACACATTCCCCTTGAGCATTTTGATCCCAATTTATAAAATGTTTTACCATTTACAAATAAATTGCATGTTTTGCTATTTACACGGGAATAGGGTTTACCTATCTGCTCGCTTGTGCCTTAATTACTTGATGTCCTTTCTTTGTCAATCTTGGGAGATAATTTGACTAGCTTGTGTCTCATGTTGACCTAGCTAGAATTATTTTACGCTTAGCCATGCTTAACACCACTAGCTCACAATATGGGATAATCACATTATCTATTTCTAGTATCTTGACGAGCTGCGGGCTCGAGACATGTCGGCCAGGTTTCATTGGTCGTAATTAACCAACTAAAATATGGTTTAATGGTGGGCTGTGGGTGCATGGTTTTGCTAGTCGCACCCATGGCAATTAAGGACCGGTCCTCGGAAAACCCTGGAAGACTAACCGTGCTTACCACAAGTAGGCATGGGTAACTGTTGGACTTATAGTGTAGCTTTTCCCTAGCTGACGCATCCAGGCAAGGGTGGGCGTGATAGAGTTGGGTCGGTGGGGGTTTACCCATTGATCGGCTGCCGGATTCACCAAGGCATGAGAGGGGGCTGCCTACCTTGGATTTAAAGGTGGGGGCGAAACCTGAGGTGTGGTGCGCTTGGTTAGGGCGAGTTGTGCGAAGGGTCTTGTCACGATTTCCCCCTTTGCAGTACCATGGTGGTATTTCGGGGCATGGCGACATGTGTGGAATCGTGTCTTGTGGGTACAGTTGTGCACCTCTGGCCAGAGTAAAACTATTCGAATAGTTGTGCCCGCGGTTATGGGCGATCGACCAGATTCACCGTGATTAGTCCCACTCTATTAATTAAATTGACTTAATGAACTGGTTTAGTTCAGGTGGAATGGCTGGGCCTGTTCAACGTGGTGTAGTGTTGTTCAGTGGTGACATTCAATTTTGCCTTAATTAATCAACTATTTTACCGTTTTCAATTATAAATGTTTACAACCGCTTTTATGCAAATAGCCACAAACTTTCCTTGTCTCCCCTTTGCACGAATGCATCATTGGTGTGCTTGTTGAGTACAGTGGTTATATTCAGCCTTGCTATTATTCCCCTTTTCAGAAGTGTAGTGCTTCTGAGCTGAAGTTGAAGTTAGAAGACCAAGGCTTATACCCCAGTTGAGTTTTGCCTGTGGAGTGGAGCTGAAGCCCCGCTAGGATCATCGCCTTTTTCCGCTGCTGTTTTTTTCGGTGTGAGGACTAAGCGCCTCTTTTGTAAGTATTTACGCTTGGAACTGTATATTAATTTGTCGTTTTGTGTACCCTGGCTTGATTCCTGGACAGGGATTTATACGCAAAATAGTCTGGAAATTTGGGATAAATTTCTGGGCGTGACAACGGTACTCATGCACGGGCGTTTATACAGGTTCGGGCCGCCGGCGAGGCGTAATACCCTACTCCTGTGTGGTGGATTATGTATGTGGGTTCTATCTCCCCGGAGTTGGGCGAGGGACGCCGCTGCTTAGGGAGAAGAAGTGGAAAAAAGCATCCAACCTCTAACCTCTAGGCCTGCGCCTCCTTTTATATCTCAAGGGGACATCACATGGGCCAAACAGGCGATTTTCTAGAGAGAAAGGAGCAAAAAAATTTTACAGATGTACGCTATGTCGTAGCTTGGAGTGGAAGCCTTCCGTTCCTGTGGATCTGGCGTGGCGTTGGTCAGACCACCCATCATGGCGGTCGGCCCAGCACGTAATTCTTCATTAAGCCGGATGGAATCCGGCTGTTCACCGTAATCCGTGCGGTACGCCAGGTGATTAGACCTGACGCACCAACCTTGACGTGGCGCAAGGGCCGGATTGGCCCCCACGATCTTGACGTAGCTTCATTGGGAAGCGTATCATACCTACCGCACGTGCGGCACAGTACGCCATACCATCAGTCATTCGCACCGGTCTTGTGCCGGTCGGCTATTGGCGACCGGTGTCAGATGAGCGCGAGTCACATCGCAATCGATGCAGTGCACGCGCGGTGCAGGCGCACTACGCCTGCATCATCATTTAATGCGGGTAGGTGAGCGCTGGGAGCGCTCACTCGCCTAGCGATACGTGGCGATGGCCCGAGGGGGTCGGGGGAGCCCGACCCCCGCGGGATCTACCCCGAATGGGGTAGCGCGCGACAGGAGTGCGGCGGCCACATCTTCCTTGGGCCTCTCGCCCCTCGGGGGATGGCCACGTGGACAGACGAGGCCGCCTCAAGCCCATAGTCGGCATACCCCTAGGCCCAGGACACCGACAGTAGCCCCCGGCGTAAAGCCTGTGTGGGGCCCCGCTACGGGTCGACCAGGTTTTACGCCACCTCATCGAACCGGTGAGGAGTGGGCCCAGGCTTCTGAAGGAGATGAACGCCGCCGGCTTTGCGCATGGGAAAAAATTGCCTCTCAGCAATAACGGGCCTCCTCCGTAATGGTCTCATTATTCGGGGCGTAACCCAGATCACCTCTCGACGGAAATGGGCCATTACTGCGTAACGGCCCTATTTCCGGGGGCGGCGCGCAAAACGGGGCACGTCCACTCACCTGCCTAAGAGGATAAGAACGGCTTATTCCTTTGGTAACTGTGCCGCCCTTAAGGCGGCTTGACCCGTTCTTCCATCTCCATGATGGTGGCGACGCTTCACGGGTGTGCCATAAATGGCGCAGCGTGAATAGCAATGGCCAGATGCGCGAGAATCGAGGGTGCAAGAGAGCGGCCACAAGAAATGAGGAGGCGGGCGCCGCGGCGGCCAGGGTATAAAAGGGCATTGAGAGGGGAGGAGATCTTCCACCTCACTCGCCACTTCCCCCCAACTCAGCTTCCCTGCACCCTTACCTTCTCTGGCCCTGGCACCTCCCTTGCCGCATGCTCTGGTGTTCCACGGCGCTTCTCTGTTGGGAAGACGGCAACGATCCCCGGTCGAGGACAGCGCGCTGCCATCGTCGCGCATCGGCAATGACCATGTAGAAAGTCCACCGCATAAGTCCATGCGGGCAGAGGTCAACCTAGAGTCGGTGATGCTGGGCAGTATATGCCCAGCGTCGCTGCCGCCTCCCGCTTCGAACGGTGGGGTGAGGCGCATCCTAGCCAGCCCGTATTCGGCTGGCGCGTTCCGCTCCGCCACCGTTAAGAACCGGCTGCGTCGTGTTGCACCTGGGGCTGTGGCTGGCCGATCCAAAGGCGCTAGGATGCCCCTTGACCCGTCTCCCCGGCCACTACCCCCGTCGAAGATGAGGGCGATGACACCAGCAGGCAGCGCTGCCCTGGCTGCGGCTGGCGCGAGGGGCGAGGATCACCGCAGGAACAGGGGGCAGGAATTACCGTTGCTGCCGCCGGAGGAGGGAGGAACTTCTACGGGAGCGGGGGTCGCCTTGCTGCCGCCGACGCCGAGCAGGGCAGAAGCTGCCGCTGTCGCTGGCGAAGGGAGCAAGGACTGCGGCCGCTGCTATCCGACGGAAGGGACGACCGCCGCCGCTGGCCAAGGGAGGGCTTGCTGTGGAAGCAGGCACCGCCTCGCTTCCTCTGCCAGCACCGGGCAAGCAGAAGCTGCCGCTGGCGCTGACGGAAGGGACAAAGAGGACGTTCGCCGCCGACCGGCGGAAGGAGCAAGGACGGCCGCCATCGCTGTCGAAGGGGGCGAGGGATTCTTCCTCCTCTATTTGTGCCCCCCTTAGGCCTTAGTGTCGATCATGTAATAATCGGCACAGCCTTCGCGCCAATCTTGTAGTAGTTGATTCTTCATCATATGCTCGTATGTCAACTTTCTGCAATGAAATATGCCATGGTTTGGATATTAGTTTGATATGTTGTATGTGTGATCCAAGTGTTTTCTTCCCTTGCTGGCTTGTTTGGTGTTTCGCCTTAAACGAGGGCTCGGGTTCGGGTCGCAGCCCTAAGTGATAGGAGTCGAGGCTAGAGCACTTGGGGAGTTCTGTATGTCGAGACTGGCCAGGCCGAGAGCATGATGACCGGGGTAAGTGCGGACCCGATTGTGGGCCATTGGCGAGTTCCCCCGGAGTTCAACATGTCTCGGGGCACAGCTCGCTCTGGGCCCCGTCGGCGTCTAGTCGGCGCGAATCACTTAGGGGTGACACGAACGCGACCGTCCTGTGCAAGGCGAAAACACCTAACAAAAACCCGCAATAGAAAAACCCAATTGGACCGGATATAAGGTTGTTGCAAAATGGATGAGAGAGAGGGATATATATTGATAATGGGAGCCCCTGGCCAACTTTGTTGTACCCGAGGGGGCATGCGGGGTTGGCTCGAACCCGAGATACAACACAGCGACTCCTCTATGGATAGAAGCGACGAAGGTATTCGATGTTCCATGGGTTTGGCAGCTCTGTGCCATCCTCCATGGCCGGCCTGATTGAACCCGGCCGGGGAACACCGATCACTTTAAACGGCCCTTCCCACATGGGTGAGAGTTTCCTCAGTCCGGCACGCGTTTGGATGTGACGTAGGATGAGATCGTTTAAGCCTAGTGATCGGGCCCGGACATGGCGCTGATGGTAGCGCCTTAGGCTCTGCTGGTAGTGCGCGGCCCTGAGGGCGGCGCGCCGCCTTCGTTCTTCGAGGTAGTCGAGGTCGTCCCGTCGGAGGAGCTCTTGATTTGCCTCGTTGTACAGGGCTGCTCGTGGAGACCCTAGGGTGAGTTCGGATGGGAGGACCGCCTCCGCGCCGTAGACCAGGAAGAAAGGTGTTTCTCCCGTGGCGCGGCTCGGGGTCGTTCGGTTGGCCCATAGCACCGTTGGTAGCTCGTCGATCCACGAGTCGCCGTGTTTCTTGAGGATGTTGTACGTCTTGGAATTGAGGCCTTTGAGGATTTCCGTGTTGGCGCGCTCCACTTGACCGTTGCTCTTTGGGTGGGCGGGGGAGGCGAAGCAGAACTTGATGCCCATGTCCTCGCAGTAGTCGCCAAATAGTTCGCAGTAGTCGCAGTTGTCCGTAATGATACGGTTAGGCACCCCGAAGCGGGCAGTGATGCCTTTGATGAATTTGAGCGCCGAGTGCTTATCGATCTTGATGACCGGGTAAGCCTCAGGCCATTTGGTGAACTTGTCGATGGCGACGTAGAGGTACTCGTATCCTCCCAGCGCCTTCTTGAATGGACCCAAGATATCCAGCCCCTAGACCGCAAAGGGCCATGAGAGCGGGATGGTCTGGAGGGCCTGGGCCGGCAAATGCGTTTGCTTGGCGTGAAACTGGCATGCCCGACATCGCCTGACCAGATCAGCTGCATCCTGGAGCGCTGTTGGCCAGTAGAAACCCTGCTGGAAGGCTTTGCCGACCAAGGTACGCGAGGCGGAATGGGCTCCGCACTCGCCTTCATGAACATCGGCAAGGAGCTCGATGCCATGGTCCCGAGGGATGCACTTGAGGAGGACTCCGTTGGCACCGCGCCAGTAGAGGGCCCCCTCTACCAGCACGTATCTCTTGGAGATGCGAATGACGCGTTCGCTCTCTTCGCGATCCTTGGGGAGAGTCTCATCTTTGAGGAAGGCCTGGATCTCAGTCATCCAGGCAATTTGTCTTGAGGGGTTGGGTTCGACCCCTTCGGGCCCCGAGGCCCGGACTCCCTCGGGCGTCGGGGTAGGCGCGGCAGCGTCCGAGTCCCCCGGGGGATCAAGACGCGCCGACGGCTGGGTGAGCCTTTCTTCAAAAGCACCTGGTGGGGTCTGGGCGCGTGACGAGGCGAGGCGTGACAGCTCGTCGGCGAGCGTGTTGTCTCGCCTGGGCATGTGCCGTAGTTCTAACCCGTCGAAATGGCGCTCCATACGTCGCACTTCACAGACATAGGCTTCCATTTGCGGGTCGGAGCAGCGGTACTGCTTGGAGACTTGGTTCACGACCAACTGAGAGTCACCTAGAACCAGGAGGCGGCAGATCCCTATTCCTGCCGCCACTCTGAGCCCCGTAAGGAGTCCCTCATACTCCGCCATATTGTTGGTTGCCCGAAAATCCAGGCGCACCAAGTATTTGAGTATATCACCATTGGGTGAGGTCAAGGTGACCCCAGCCCCAGCTCCTTGAAGGGCGAGCGAACCATCGAACTGCATTACCCAATGCGGGTTTGCAGCCGGTTGCGCGGGATCCGTTCCGATCTCGGTCTCAAGGAGCCCGGAACCGGGATCGGGGGTCGGGCTCCACTCCGCCACAAAATCGGCGAGGGCCTGACTCTTGATCGCGTGGCGGGGTTCAAAGTGGAGATCGAACTCAGAGAGCTCTATAGCCCACTTGACCACTCGTCCTGTCCCCTCTCGATTCCGAAGAATTTGCCTGAGAGGGTAGGATGTCACCACCGTGATTCGGTGCGCCTGGAAATAGTGGCGCAGCTTCCTTGAGGCCACCAGGAGTGCATAAAGCAGCTTCTGGGCCTGAGGATACCGAATCTTTGCATCCCGTAACGCCTCGCTAACGAAGTAAACCGGCCGCTGCACCTTTCGGCGGGGCCTAGTTTCGTCGTCGCCACGTCTTCCTTGGGCCCTCTCGCCCCTCGGGGGATGGCCACGTGGACAGACGGGGCCGCCTCAAGCTCATAGTCGGCATACCCCTGGGCCCAAGATACCGACACCACTGATGTTGCCTTACCACATGTATCGACCTTGCATAAACCATGGCCCGTGGTACCGTGACACAAGACGAGAAAACTAATTGGCGCGTACACGTTGCGGGCGCGCGCTTTTCAACAAGCACATGAGGCCCATGCACCCAACGACACATTTAATTTTTTTCGTATTTTTCCCAATCACAAGCGCATGATTTTTTTCACAATTTTTTTCTCATGTGAATTTTTTAAGCACGTGCACATGAACGCGTGTTATTCAACTTGAATTTTGAGTCATTTCTTTTAAAATTTAGTTAAAAACTTTGAATTTTGAGTTTGAAAGTTTTTCAAAATTGAGTTGAAAGTTTCAAATCCGAGTTGAAAGTTTTTAAATCCAAGTTGAATAGTTTCAAATCTTGACTTGAAAGTTTTCAAATATGAGTTGAAAGTTTTTGAAAGTATTCAAATCTAAGTTAAAAGTTTTAAATCTTAACTTGAAGGTTTTCAAATTTTGATCTCAAAGTTTCTAATATGAGTTGAAAGTTTTAAAATCTTGAATTGAAACTTTTCAAATCTGAGTTGAAAGTTTTTAAAAAATCTTGACTTGAAAGTTTTCAAATCCTGAATAAATGCGATTTGAAAAGTTTTATTTTACTGAACTGAAAAAAAGAAGAAACACGTACATGATAAATTTTTATCCCAAAAAAGAAACACGCGTGGGTTTTTTTTTATGCGGAACTAGTAAGCGCGAACGCTATTAGTGCGCAAAAGTGCGCGCCGCCTCCGTTCTGGCGCAAACGCGTGGATTAGGAGGCCACGACACAAGCATGTCCCAGCATACACATGCATGTCGTTCCCTACATGCACTAGTCTACTTAGATACTCTCTCCGTTCCAAAATATAAGGATTTTTAAGGTAGATGTGATACATTATAGTACTGCGAATCTGAATAGACTATTATCTAAATTTATAGTATTAGGATATATCTTTTTTTATATTTTAGGATGGAGGGTGTATTACTTACGTGAATGCCTAGCCATCCAAATGCAACGTGTTCATAAGTCTGGTCGCTGGCCAGGTCCCAGTGCACCAATTCATCGCTAATGCATGCAGCCTACTCAGTTTCCACATGCAAACCACTATAACTCGGCCACCATCCGGATCGTGCACGGTCGAAGCTACCTATCCATCCCACGTTGACTTGGGACCCAGGCCTCCTCGTGTCCGTGAGCCGTCGACGCTGCTCCCGCCTTCAAGCTAGCTCCCTCCGCTGCCACTGCCTGATCATGATGCAGCCAGGGCTGGCCAGTGGCCACCGCTCCTTCACGGGAAAAACGCCGCCGACACCCCAGGAAGGCAGAAAGGGCCTCCCAGAGCACCGCCTCCCCACGACGGGCTATGCCGGGGAAGCCACCGCCATCTTCTTCACCGGAAACAGCCCGCGTCGAGCCTCCACCGCCTGCACGTCGCCCGCACAAAGCCCACACACCTGCCGCCCAGAGCCTCATCGCCACAAATCATGCCACGCCCACAAAATCAAGCAATTCTCGTGTATATTGTTCAGTGTGATTTGCCGATCGCATTGCTGCGATCCGTGTGGACTGTTACAAAAGTCGGTCGATATAGCGGAACAACGACTAACCTTCTCGATCGCTTCGGTCATTGATCACCGAAGACACGCCAGATGACGACACAGGAACACATGATACTTGTTAACGGAGTTCAGCCGAAACCTACATCTCCGGGGCTCTGATTATGGGCGCTCCTCCCCAATCAATATAGCACCTAGCCGCTACGAGTCTATGGCCACGCCGTCATCATCTCCCTGCGTGTCTATGCTATATTGTAGTCGCCATGGTTACAATGTGGTGCCACCCTCTCTATTTAAGAGAGATCCTAAGATAGAGTTCGACTCTTACTCTAGTCCTAACACCTATTACAACTCCAAGTCCAACTCCTAGTAGGACTAGTATATTCGACACCTATTCTAACAAACTCCACCTTGACGAATATACGTCACCTAGAAGTCGTAGAATCACCATGTCGATCCACCTGTCCACCAGACTTTGAGTTGTCTCCCTTTTGCAGCTACACCACGAGACGCCCGATGAGTCTGCACCTGACTCACTGCCTTCAAGAGACTCCGCTATCCCTGTAACTTCTTCCTCTTGACTCCACCTGCAATAGTGCTCCACCTTCTCACCTATCTTCCCAGTCGTCTTGCCAAGCGAAATTTGGACTCATCCTTAGCTGTCACATCATAGACTCCTCGAAGACCATGTTCACCTTCATCTTCTGTCTTTAATTTGATCTTATCTAATCATCACCAAATAGATAAATCAAACACACCAGACTAACGGAGAACCCTTTCTTCCTTGTAGTCTTATGAACCAAGCTAACAAATCCAACATCCACGCTTTCCGCATCCGTAGACTGAATCCATGTGTTGATGCAAAAAACACACACTGACCTAAGAGATTTGCTTTACTCTAGTGCAGGTCCAAAATTAGCTCTTTAGGTTCGAGGGCGTGCCAGTTGATTTGATCATGTAATCAACAAGAATAAATATGCAAAGAATGTTAGTAAACGATAGTCCATCGGCCAGACAGCCGATTTCATATCGTATGTGACCTAGCCGTTGCAATAAAGCATGAATCGGCTGTAAGGTATAATCAAAGATAGAACTAACCCTAAAACTAGTATATCGGCTGTAGATATCAGTGTTATGCGATCAAATAATCAATATTACTTTAGAAATAAGCAATTGGTATAGATCGGACTGAACCGAGACAGTATAAATTGCTCAAGTCTATTGTAACATGAAATAATGACTACATAAAACCCATGTCATAGCCGATATCTAGATTTAAGTATGTATCGGCCATAACCCCGATACAATCTTATAATAAGGCATAAGAGGTAGATATAGAACATTAAACAAAATATGAAACCATGTAGAATATCTAAATCAGATAAGATCGGCTGAAACCCCGATACTATCCCTATTAACAACCGTAAAGCAAGTTAGAAATCATGATTCTGAAACAACTTAATAGATCGGACTTGACCAATACAGCATTAAGCATAAAAGAAGCATAACATCTAGAAAAACAAGCCAATAGTTGCTTTTTGGGGATGGTGGATACATCATATAACCTAAATCAACAAAGTAAACTAGCCGATACCGGCAAAACCCTAAAAAGAATCCAGCCGATGCAAGAAGATAGCATTGTTCATCAAAATTATATAACATATATGATAACTCGGCAGTTTACAAGATAGAGTTAGAGTGTCATAAAGATGTAAGCACTAACTCAGATGATGCAAACCGCCATAACAAGATATACCTTTTCGTCGAAGATCAAATTGATGCAGCACGACTCGAAAGAACAAGCTTGTCGAAAAGTAGAAAACAAAGGTGGCGATGCGCCGAGATTGATTGAACTTATGTTGTTATTATTTACAGGACCTCGGGACTATATTTATACCCGAAAAATACAAACATTGTCCATCACGGACACGACTCATATTAACCTAATACAAATCCAACTAACAAACAAGTCCCTTAGGCGGACTCTTACCGGGAATATCTATAAGGAAATTACATAAAATATCCTAATTAATATATACAATTGCCTCTCCAAGACTCTATCCGTGCATGGCAATCCGTACGAAGCACTCTAACTCAACCCGATGACGTGTACCGAGTTGTACTCCCGAAATCGGCTCAATCGGCTAACCCTGTCCGACTCTGATTATGTCGATCCTGTGCGCAGCCGATTCGGACTACAGCCGATTCTTACTCTGTTTCCGATATGATCTAATCTCTTGAATTTTCTTTGATTCCATCCTTATCTCCGATACTTGAATTACCAAATTTGGTCAACACCATGATATTTTGAGAAATTCACCATTGCCTCGAGTCATCGAAGAAATTACACCATAACGCTTACTCTTCCTCTTCAGTGACGCAGTTTTCATATATGCCCATCATGCTGACCTGCATATCTTGGATATATCCTGTACTGCTAAACAGTATCGTTGATCCCATCAACGATATTTGACCCGCTGTTGCCCGGGACTTTTCTTCAGTTCTGGCCTAACTCCAAATATCTCAACTCCTCGTCGAGTCCCAGATATATCCTGTTTCTGCCAGATAATTTCATATGCGACCTAACTAGCCTGTTGCCACCAGTGTACTCGCCCTTTTCACCTGTAAACTATCCATCTGTAGAGCCTTCTTGCCCTTCTTTTGAATGTGTTTACAAGTTTCTGTAGCAAACCACCCATCAGCTACAACCTAGTTTAACTGTCCAAGCTCCGTAGTCTTAACCAGTCCGTCGGTCTGACCACCCTGTCGGCCCAGTCCAACCGTCACACACGCACCCCTCGCGCACCTCCTCCCGAACCGTATACTCACTGCATCACCTTGATCACCACATAGCTGCACCATGCCTCTCGTCTTATGCCCGTGAGCCACGCTGACCTGCAACACCACCGCACAAACACTGCATCTTGCTAGCTATTCATGTGACCTCTTGCATGCAGCTAAGTAAGCTCAGTAGCCATCCGAAGTCAGTCTGCCACAGAACCTATCCGAGCCTCCTAGAGATTGATTCGGTTTCGAGCTTGCACTACCGTGTCCTGATCCGAGTCACCGACTCCATCTTCGACACCCCTGCAATCTCTGTTTGCAATCGTTCTCTTTGCTCACTGGTTCTGCTCATGGCTTCCTGCTCAGTCACCATGCGCTTGTATACATGTATAGCACATACTCTATATGCATTGTCCGTGCCATCGCACGCACCGCAGTCGAAGCCCTCGTGTTCACCGTCCACGACCACGTCGTCCTCGGCCCTGCACGTCCGCCGCACTGCACCACGCTTGTCGGTTTCGCCCTTCCGCCGCTAGCCTCCCTGCCACCGCGGATCCACGACCACCGCGTGCGTCGGGCGCGCCGTCCATGGCGCTACCCCTCCGATCTCTCCGGTCGCCTTCGGTCACACCCGGCCCCGTTTTCCGGTCACGTTCCGCCATCGCCGGTCTGATCGCGAGTGAGGTCGCCGCCTCCGCAACGTCCTCGTTGTCGCCATCGATCTCATCGCCACGGCTGACGATCTCCTATCGATGCGCGATCCCCACCTCATGTTTCCTCCTCCACATGTCTTCTTGATCCAATGCTGAAACCTTCTGCTCTGATACCACTTGTTACAAAAGTCAGTCGATATAGCGGAACGACGACTAACCTTCTCGATCATTTCAGTCATTGATCACCGAAGACACGCCAGATGACGACACAGGAACACACGATATTTGTTAACGGAGTTCAGCTGAAGCCTACATCTCTAGGGCTCTGATTATGGGTGCTCCTCCCCAATCAATATAGCACCTAACCGCTACGAGTCTATGGCCACACCGTCATCATCTCCCTGCGTGTCTATGCTACATTGTAGTCGCCATGGTTACAATGTGGTGCCCCCCTCTCTATTTAAGAGAGATCCTAGGATAGAGTTCGTCTCTTACTCTAGTCCTAACACCTATTACAACTCCAAGTCCAACTCCTAGTAGGACTAGTATATTCGACACCTATTCTAACATGAACATCCTATTCGCTGATGTATGGATTAACTGTGTCCACAAAGAACTCCAAACCAAGTCTTACTCCACCTCCATCATATCTCTGACTTGGTCACTGTCTCGTCCTTCGTACTTGCATGCGTACATGGACAGGACTCGGAGTAGGAGTCCCAGTCTCCCTCTGCCGCATGTATCAAGACGAGTCAATTGCGGATCCAGCTCCAACCGAGCCTGCTACCAATGACGCTGCTCTGGTCTCCGCCGCTGGCCCGGAAATGACGCGAAGATCGCGTAAACTGGCGCGACCATGATCATCTCCAAGCTTCACGTACGCCTCCACGACTTCCTGCACCGCCACCAAACACTTCGGGTCAACTCCGTCGACAACGAACGCTGCCGATCAATAGCCAGTGTATGTCTATGTGCAATGCTTGTCGTGCGTACGTCACCACTGTAGTAATACATCACGCACCAGCTCGTCGTCAACACCTCTCCATCAGCACCAAGGATCCACCCGCTCCGACTTTCGATTGACTTCTCATCAATCTAGCCGCGAGCCGAAACGGACAAATTACCACGCCGTCTTCCCAGCCACCGAACGACACGAGTGCTACGTCTAGCTATCTCCCTGTCGAACGTAGCTCATCGAAAGGCCCGGGCTACCCAGCCCAGAGTGTTTGATTCCACCGATCGAGAACGGGGATCGTCTCCAGCTTCAATCAACCCTGAGAGTCACGTCTAACCGTCTCCCCATTGAAAGTAGCTCACCGAAAAGTTCGAGTTACCCGCCCGAAGTGTCCGACGCACTGATTGGATTGCCAATCACTTCCGCTACCATCAACCCGAGCACCACGCCTGGTCATCTCCCTGATGAAAGCAACCATCGAACGGTTCACACCACCGCCTGAAGTATCTGATTCCATAGATCAAATTCCGTTGATCGCTGTTGTGCTCCACGTTGTGTCCATGTCCGTCCCTGGACATCCTGTGCGGGCATCGCGGTGTGGAGCACCTCCCTTGTACCTATACCATGGATCTCCCTAGGCTCTGATACCACTTGTTATAAAAACCAGCCCGAAATCGACATCGGTAGCTAAACGCGGTAGAAACATCATAGGAGATCCAAACACGATAATGACACCAAGACATGATATTTGGTAACGTAGTTCAGCTGTAGCCCGTAGCATACATCTTCGGGGTACTGATTACGGGTACTCCTCCCTGATCCAGCATATTACAACATATCAAAGTTACAATGACTCACGGTCAGTCGCCACCGGCAGCCACTCTCTCTCGCTATGCCAAGTCGTCATGCGGTTACAATAGGTTCACCCCTCTATTTATGAGAGAGCTAAGGATAGAATTCAACTCTTACTCTAATCCTAACACCTAGTACAACTCCAAGTCCTAAACTGTAACCGACTTTGAACACATATTCGACACAAACTCTAACATTTTTCTCTCCCAAGTCCATTATCTTATCCGCTCGCCCACTTCGCCCTCTCCACTCACCTCGCCTCTCTGCCCCCTCACCGACTTCGCCTTCCTATCTTCCCCCGTGTCCCGTGGCCCTCCGGCGTGGCCCCTCCAGCTTTGGCGCCTCTTTCTTCGGTACCGCTCCTCCTTCTCCGCCCCGCCTCTCCGGCTCCTATGCCTCCCTCTTCGGCGCCACCCTTTCACCCTCCATCGAGGCCACCGGATCTGCCCCTGCACCACCTCCTTTGCTGCACCGGAGAGGAGAGGGAGGAGGAGCGGGAGGAGATGCACAAGTTTAGGAGAAGGGAGGGGAAGGTTGAGGGAGGGTGGAGCTCCGGCCGCCACGAACTCGGTGGCGGCCAGATCTGGGTGCCACGAGCTTGGTGGTGGTCAGATCCGGGCACCCGATCCACGCGCGAGCAGTATACGGGTTTGCCAGATTTTTTTTTCCTGATTTATTTTTTCTGTTCATGTTGTTCTTCCCCCTCTAATGCATGCAAATGATATGTGTAATGGATTTTAATTGGAGGAATGCTGGAATTTGTTTAGCTGTGCCGATTCAGTCTGTATAATTTGTGTTGAATTTATGCTGTTGAAGAACAATTTGGGATTGAGGAAAAATAATTTAGGATTATTTTTCATTTTTTTACTGCAAGCATCGGCGCCGAGCCGAATATTTTTTTTGGAATCTTCAAACTCTTACATTTTGTTTTGTTTGTTTCTTCTTCCGATCTGCTGAAACTTCATACTCTTCACGGTCAGATGTGCTTTGCCTCCGACCCAAGTTGTTGCCGTGACATAGTGTTTGGGATTTGGGCCTGGGGAGTGTGGCTGTGTCCGGTTGTGCGGAGACGGAGGGCGCACGGTCGGGTTTACGGAGGGCGCTCTTCGCTTTTCTCTGTTCAGCATCAGGTTGTACGGCCTCCATTGTTGTGTGAGCTGATATTATCCACCCAATTTCTTGGTGATGATAAAGGAATGCACCCTTCAATAGGGAATCATTCTCAGTCAGGATTTGTCCCTTTCATCAGGCTTATTAGGGTTCATTCAGAATGCAGATCGAAAAAACGTAGAAATAGAAAAAATCTAAGAATATGATAAAAATGCAAGCATAAGACAGAGAATTTGAAAACATAGGAATTTTATGTGAATAGGTGTTTTTACGGAGTAAAGGAAAAACATAGGAATCTTTTGAAGAAAATAGGTGCACCGATACAAATCTGTCACGTACTAGTGAATTAAACAACATTAATCTACCTAATAATGTGCTTCAGTTGATTGATGGCACGATTTGCCTAGTTCCGACCCAAAGGGAGAGAAAAAAGAGGTCTGCATAGATTGTTTTTTTTCCTTTGATGTTCCCGTGATATGGCTAGTACAGGAAATTTTTCTACGAATTTCCTACAATTGATTTCCTATGATCCGAACGAAACTACAGTGAAGCAATCTATAGGAACCATAATCCTTCATTTTTCCTGTATTTTCTCCTCCATTTCGAATGAGCCCTTAATCTCCTGCAACGAACCAATGGTTCGGCACAAATTCTGTTTAAAAAAAAGTAAGTGTTCATATACGATTTATTTTCTTTCTTTCTTTTTGTGTCCTGAACGATAGATATCCTTGACTACTGAAACTTCTGCCTTTGATTGGTTAAAAAAACACTACATCCAAAAATTCTAGAGGGAGAAACTTTTATTGAGCATCTTCTGATCGAGAACAAGCTATCCAGGTTTGATTAAGTTTACTCAATATTTACAGATATGATTTGTGAAGGACAGTTGCTATAAACAACTAACAGAAGGGCCATCTTGCTTTTTTTACAATGAATAAAAAACGCTATCGTCAATTTCTACATCTCATTGCTAACGTTTGAACCGGTTCAAATGGTTGAATGTGTCAGCCTACTACTTTTGCGGTCACTGTTCAGGCATTATTTTCTGAAAATTTCCTCCAAATTGGTTAAAGCTATAACAAATTTGTAAGATTTATGTGGTGGTTATCATCTTTTGGGCTTGTCAGTACAATACACATCACATATGCTGAGATTGACTAAAAACGCTTTAGACCGAACGTCCAACGCGAAAAGAAATATCGGACGCTCCACCTCACGCGCTTTGCAACCCTATCATCCTCCTCCCTCTATTCCCCTATCTCTACTCTCTCCTACCTGATATTCTTGATAATCCCTGATTTCTGCATTCCTGAACTTCTCCCTTTGTTCTCACCTTCCATGATTTGATTGCTACTGTACAAGCACGGACAATGGAGTAATGGTGGATTTCATTTGTCACATTTTATCAATCGATGCTTGTCTAGGGCCACCTGCTGCTCAAAGTACATGAATGTGTTCACGATATGACCGGCAACCTCTAGAATAGAGGAAGAAAGAGATCCTGCCAACAAAGTAGAGGAAGAAGACGGATTAGCCACCTGTGTTGAGGAAGAAGGTGGATCCAGACTCCGTAGTAGAGAAAGGTGGATCCAGCCACCAAAGTAAAGGAAGACAGACTACGGCAGCGTTCGCTGCTACTGGATGGGAAAATGCACAGTGTTTGCGGAAAACGGAACGATCCATTGGCGCGTGATTAATTAAGTTTTTGCTAATTTTTTTCAAAAATGGATTAATTTGATTTTTTTAAGCAACTTTTGTATATAAACTTTTTGCAAAACACACACCGTTTAGTAGTTTGAAAAGCGTGCGCGCGAAAAACGAGGGAGAGGAGTTGGGAAGAGGGGGAGAAGAACACAGCCTATAGGTTTGTTGTAGTCCATTGTTTATCTTTGATACGCTTTATTGTGTTCGAGTGTTTCACCCTCTTGTGTTCGAATGTTGCATATGACACCATGTTTAGGAAATTGGTGTTTCAATTTGTTAGCATATGATTGAAATATTTTTCACCAAGCAATGAAACATTTTTTTATCAATCAAGTGTCTCACCCTCGTGTTCGAATGTTGCATTTCAATCTGTTTGCATAGCGATGAAATATTTTTTATCAAATAACAAAACATCTGAAACAATTTTTTTGAACATCTTCCGTCCGGAGTTTTGACTGTACCCGTTGGCTTTTGTTTTCATTTTTCAATTTTTTTTCGCCTGACACCTCTCCTTTTTTTTTTCTAACACTGTATTTTTTTCTAACCCTTGATTTGGTTACAACTAACCGTCCGATGAGATCTGGGTGGCAATACACGAGAAATAGAGCCCCCGCATTCACCGCCGCCTCGAGCCGCACGCCCCCGTCTAAACCTAGCAAAGTCGCATTCATCGCCGCCGCTGCACACCGACGAGAGATCCGCGAGCCGCCGTCATGACGAAGCCACGGAATCGCCACCATCCGGATCCAAAAGCGCTCCAGCGCAAAAAGAAAGCCGGTGCCAAGGAGGCCAAGCAGTGGTGGAACTGCATCAACTGCGGCAAGATAAAGGTGAAGTCGGTGCGGGAAGGTGAGGCCCACCACGTCGCCTGCTCCGCGAAGAAGATGAAGCGTGAGGCGGAGGCCCAGCGCAAGGCGGAGGCTGCCAAGGCGGCTGCAGCGGAGCTCTCGTCCGCAACAACGAAGAGCGCGAGGCGCAAGGAGGTGGGGAAGTGATGTGGATCGCCCAGGTAAATTGATTTAATTGCTCAGATCCTGCACTGATCTTTTCTGAGCCTGCACTGATTTGATCTGAGCCTGCACTTTTGAGTGATTATGTTGTCCTGCACATTGATTTGATTGTTCAAATAATGCATGCTTGATCTGTGTTAGTAGTTAATTAAAGTACATCCTGATCTAATAGCCTGCACTTTGACAAAATATGCTGCTAACTCCTGCGTATAGTTTTAACTAGTAATCGTGAACGTGCATCGCACGTTTCTCATATTATGTCACAGCAATCGTATAAACACTCATAATTCATAAGTCCCTTTTAAACTCTATGAAAATGCTATGAGAGGCTGTGACAGAGTATAAGAAAGTCCAGTTACTAACTCTTCTTGCTGCCACCAAACTATTAAAAGCACAGCTACTTCAAACTGAACTCATATACCTAGGTGACTGTACTTTAGATCCAATTTTCCACACTCATAGATCCATTTTTACAAAAACTATGACTAGAAAGTGGCCTACCCAGGTGAACACAACCTCCAACCTCTAGTAGTGGTCCACCATGCATATCATAACTCCCCACCCCTGAAACGATTCCTACTCAAAGAACAATCCAGAACTGTGGAATAACTCATTTTCTATTATCTCTGCATAAACCTGCCTTTTAGTAAGACAACAGCTCTTCTTTGCTATTAAGGAATGTCTTGAAATTAACAGTCTATCTTGGATGACACACCTGTGAGCACAACTTGCTGTAAATATTCTATTTTAATCAATTGAGATCTGAACTAAAAATCTACATGAAATGTTTTAGACTTGAATTGTACACATGTAGAGTGAATTAATGAGTGAGCCAGTGTTCAACAAAAATCTGAATTGAATGGAATGGTGAAGATTTGCATTGCATACCTGTAGAGCGGTACTCATGGTTGAGTCAGAGGCGTATACTTGTTCCAGAAGAACTGGGATACATCCCCATTGTTGCGAAGCTGCAAACACATATGCATTGAAAAAAGAACTCAAAATACATCCCCATTGTTCAGTCTGTACATGCAAAGAACCCATTGAGTGCAATACAAGGATACTTTCAGTTTGATGTGTTGTCCAAACGAATGATGGCTTCTGATGTAGCATCTGTGATGCCCAGAAAAAGGTGGTGATCGACATCACAACATCATCAGCTTACAATAAATAGAATCCGCACAGAACAATTATTGCTGCTGTTGTCATCCAAACCAAAATCCAGAATTAATACTACATGGGAATGTATCAAACATCCGTCTTGATAGGATATGCTAATTGGCTAAGAAATAAGAATTCACCTGTCAGATCAACTTATGAGAAATTGGACATCAAGTAATTTTAGGTAATGATAATAACATGACTACTTGGTTTGATCACTTCACTATACAAATTACACAGCAACTTGAGGTGGTTTTGCTCTAGACTGAAGGTATTTCATAAAGAATGTTTGACATATACTTTGTAGTTCTTCTATTAACAATATAACATTGAACATATATATGCCATACAGGGTGATATAAGGCCATCTGTCAAATCTTCAAACAAAAATTACATGTAAATAAAAAGAAATAACAGAACCAACCAAATATCCTTGAGATCTTGATTATGCAGTAAATATTAGTACTGATCGTGGTGCCCTGTGTATGATTTGCTTCAATACTATTAGCTTTGCACTATATGCATATCGTTGGAAACAAAAATAAAACAGGTTTGCTAGATATAATAATTTCTGAAAAAATGTATCACCCCTTTAGACACAAACTGTGAAAGTTAATCGCCGTAAAAATTGAATGTGTGCAGAAAATGGAGCAACATCATACAGCTTAGTCATACATTGTGCAGTAAAACAATCATCCAGTATATTTATGGGCCAACCTCCCATCTGTTGAAAATAATGTATGAAATAATCATAAGCATATGCAAATGGCTAAAATTTATGTACATCATTAGTAATTAAAAGCCATCAGCACACTGCGATATTCAGAGGAGGAATAATGAATAAGGAATCCATGCTCATGACTTCCAGGATGTTAAATCATTCATTTTATCATGGACATGAAGCCAAAATATCATTATATTGAGCTCCAAAATTTAATCATCGATCTACACAAAGAGAATATTCATATTCCACTTAATATCAAGCAGTGCACTAAGAAAAAGTTCAATGCCTGAAACTAAGATCTACCTGTTTTCGTAGGTGACATCCAAAGATTCCTCTAAATGATGTGACCGAAAGAGATTACAGAAAAAGCGTAAGACATCTTCAGGGTAGAATTCTTAGGTTGTTTAGTAGCCTGCAACTAAACTTTTATGCAAAATATGACTATTAGTAGCTGTGGAACAGGAGAAAAAGGAAATTCATGTCTGCTAAAAGAAAATTCAGCTAACAATTCTTCATCATAAATATAAGGTAATAATTTAATGAAGCAAGATTTTACAGTTGCAGAACATACCACAAGAACCATGGAACGCAAAAAAGAATCAACAGCTACACCATGGCCAGATTGTTTGGGGCAACAGAAGAAACTAAAACTACTGCTTCATGTCTTCTCGTACAAAAGGTTTTTTACATACTTGATCAAAACGGAAATAACTACTGCTATAAAAACCTGAAGTCATGTAGCGGTAGCTCTTACCGTACCAAAGTAGTCATGGTATTTAACACATAGTCAGGGCAGTTCTCTTTTTCTGTGTTTGCAGGAGCCGAAACCTCAACCTGCAATATAGTGCAGATGGATTAACCCCAACTCCACCAACCTCTACCTTGTCAATAGATCACAAGGATAATGTAACTGATCATAAACCATGAGGATAAAATAATATGGCAGTATATCATTTAGTTGTGGTAGGAGCAAGGAGCTGGTGTATCTAGACAACGATGATACTCAAAATTATCTAGGTTAAGTACACATCAAAAAAACCAGCTAAGCTAAACAGGGTTATTATTATTATTTACGTTGGATGGAGCCAACACATGGACAGACCGATGATAGTTCACCGATGCCAACATTGAGGCCATCGACTTTTTGCATAACATGTGACCATTCGTCTTATTCAAAAATTTAGCATAGATATGTACAAATTTATAATGTGTTGTTCATGTGTAATGCAATCCTTTAAAGGTTGTTCATTTGTAGAATGTAAACAGTTCCACCATTGCATAATCATAAGTCACAATTTAACTATCTTATCAAGGAAATGATGTACATTTTTCTAATCATGATTCAGGTAAAAAGGCTAGCGGATGGACAGGCAGGAGGGGGACACTAGAGGCGTTATCTAAACCAATGCTTTAAGTAGCTATTGCACTTATCCTGGTTCCGCTACAATAGCTCTTGCAATACTACTCGATAGTTCTATAATTCGTACCAATGCTTCATAACTGTTGCCACTCTTATTCAGCTACAGTGATATCATTGCAGTAACTTTTTGCTATTTGTATCTTTGAGACCAATGCTTGAGAAGCTAATTGTTGCCATCCTCCTGATTCAGCTACAACAGCTATTGCCGCAAATTTATAACTACAGCCTTCCTCATTCAGATGTATATACGCATGCACCATTCTAGTGTCCACAAAAACATCCCCGTGCATGGCACTGCCATTTTAACAGGGTTTGGACTGGGATTTTACAATGCTCCTAAACAGCTTGTTGTCAGTTAAAAGGTGGCATAATCAGCTAAAACCTATTATTATGTTCTACAAAACCTATTTATATGCACACCTATTAATGCACGGAGAACGATGCATAAACACCTAATCACGGGATTTGCCAAACACTAATAAAAATGACTAAACATTTTAAGTAATGTAGATGTGATTCAAATTTACATAGTATTGATTTAGTTTTCTAATAAATGACTCCGTTAACTTTTAATATAACTTTGGATTATGTTTTTTTATTAAAAAATTAGTATACATATGCTAAAATATGTCATAGTTAAATTTCTTTAATTATTGAACGATGCATTTCAAAATAAATAACGTTTATCTAATTTTTTTAGTAAGACGAATAATCTAATATCATACCAAAAATTAACGGCATAACCTATCAAAAAACTGAGTACCAATCTACGTATCTTAGCTGGAACCAATCTTGGAACCATGCTAGTGATGGTAGTACTACTGTAATAATATGGCAAAACAGAAATATACTTCCTCCATCCTCCGTCCCATAATATAGTAATCAAATACTATATATGTATTTTATAGTACAATGAATCTGGATATGTTTTATGTCCAGATTCATTGTACTGTATATCCTATCTAATCCTAGATTATTATATTATGAATAAAATGGGAGATTTTACCTTTCCCAGTAAGCAACAATTGTCAGTGGAATATTAAAAGAACGTTCTCTCGTGCTTCCAAACATGCTGAACTCCCTCTGATCCTGTTCTGAATCTAATGTGGAGACCAGGAAAGTTCGTCATTCCCTTCAAGGACTCGTTTAGGAATAACCAATTCGTGAGGTGGTTGGAGTGTTTCCAGGTATTTGGAGTTATGAAGGTGTGGCAGGAGCGCATATTGTATTTTCTGGCTTGTATTTTTTGACAGCTATCTGGCATTGGGTATATTGGGACGTCTGGCATACTGAACCGATTATTGCAAGTGGCAGATCCTCAGTTATTCACCTGAAAAATGGAAATAAAAAATCAGAGCAAAGGTTGTGGCTTAACAAAAGGTTGATTTGTCAACACAAAAAAAGTTTACCTTGGAGTAATCAAAAGATCAGCCACAGAGCATGGCATCAGCGATGGAAGCATCCAGACTTCAGAAGTAGGCAACCACGTAGTGGCGCTCGAGGGTGCAGGTCTAGATTGCTACAAGTATCTAGATGCTCCGCTAAGCACCACTGATTTTCTCAGTAAAAGAAGGAAGAAAGAAAGTAGATGCCCAGTTATTTTTTGCAAACAAATAAACAAACAATTAGGCCATGCAACCACAGATTCATAGCATGGTTCGTGGAAACTCGAGTACAAGTTACCACCTTATGTAACAAAAGTATAACGCAGCATTTGCTAGAAAATCGTTGCAAGTATTTGACTCGAAAAGGAGAAGAATGCGTTAACTTGCCTAAAGTACATTGTATTCGCTAGTTCCATAGGCTTCGAAATTAACTAAGTTCTAGCGTCCTAAGCTTTAAAGTTAAGCTAGGCACAGTTCCATAAGCATCGAACTTAACGAAGTATTAAGGTACTAAGGTTTTAAAGTAAGCCAACAATGATCGAACTGAAATCTAGGCACCTAAAGCTATGCACAATCTAGTAACTACCAATGCAATATAAGCACATCACAAGAATTATTATTGAATCATTAAATATTTCCCTAAATTAACATGTAGCAAACGTTCATCATCGAAGCAAAAAAAAAATCGTGGGGAGAAAGATACAATTGCAAACAGCAAGGTCAAATAGAGTGTTTTAGGATTCACTTTGAATATATTGGTTTCATGGGAAGGGCATCCTCACACAATTCTTTTTGAAATCCTTCGTTGGAAACATTGATATTTTACTACAAAGTGGTATCCCGCTTCTCTCAAATCCACTGTGGAGTGCACAA
This sequence comes from Oryza punctata, assembly GCA_000573905.2. NCBI lineage: Eukaryota > Viridiplantae > Streptophyta > Magnoliopsida > Poales > Poaceae > Oryza > Oryza punctata. The sequence continues at coordinate 17,977,774 of CM002496.2, forward strand.
GAGAGCCAAACAGCTTGATTCCCAACAAGGTGCCTAGCTCGGAAACATTGACATCTTACTAAAACAAAGTGATATCCCACTGCTCTCAAATCTATTCTGGTGTTGCACAAGGGAGCCAAACAGCTTGATTCCCAACAAGGTTGCCTAGCTATGCAGTCTATAGAGATGATCCACAACAAAATGAAATACTTGCTGAGCATAATGGTAGAGGCTTCCTGTTTGTTTGCAAGTCCAACCTAATAACCCTGAAATAGATGGACTACTTCATCACGAACAGTCCAACAAAACAGTACAGAAAGAATTCAACAATGCTGTTGTGCATTACCTACTATCCCCAAACCATATATGTTATAGTGACCAGATGAAGGGAAGAGCACCTTGACTTGTACAATGACCAATACCTGCAAAAAAAAGAAACATCTAAAATCAGAGCAAAAAATAATACAGCATCTGAAATCAGCGATAAAAAATATTTTTAGCATAAGAGAAAAAAATTTCAGAGCGGAAGAAATACATTACCCCCACAACACAGACAAGGCCACAAACATATCAACTCTGATGCATCAATCCCCTATCCCAACCTTGCTCCAAAACACCACGACCAGAAGGCAGAGGTCGTCAGCCTATTTCAGGCGTTTTTCCTTTCCTTCATAATAGATAAAACTTTTAGTTAGTCTGAGTCTCAAAATAAAAGTTAAACACGCGATACTGTAATAATAGATAGAATATTTAGTTAGTCGAGTCTCAAGAACAAAAAGTAAACACGCGGCTGTACGTAACTAAAGCAATATTGTAAACTTACCCCAATGGACTCTTGACTCTTAATGACTCACTGGTGACTGGTGAAGCATAGATCAGCCACGGATTCAACGGTGAGGCATAGATCACACGCCATATCCCCAGCCATACGAACCAGACCTATCAGAGAGATGAAGCAAGATTAGAGACTTCCAGGCATAGATCAGCCACGGGATTCAACGGTGAGGCACAGATGATAGATCATGCGCCATATCCCCAACCATACGAACTAAACTTATCAGAGAGATGAAGCAAGATTAGAGACTTCTAGGAAACAGAAGGTGAGATCAAATAGGAGTTGTTGCTCTTCTGCTTAAAAAAAGGGACTGCGAGATCAAATCGTCAACCGGATCTAACATGACAGAAGCCACCGGTAAATCGCAGGGACGGCGCACCGTCGGTAATCGGTAGATCAACTCACCAGCCAGCCGTAAAACCACGGCTGTGGCCAGCCATGGGACGGCGAACCACAGATCCATCGATCTCAGCCTCGTAGTCGACCACAGACGGCGACCCGCGTATCCTTTCCTGCCAGGGAAGAATTCTCCGTGGCCGGCCTATGGCCTCTTAGAGCGAGAGGAAGCGCCCCAAACAAACCGCGAGAGAGCATCGCGCCGCCGCCGGATTGGGAACCCCAGGCGCTCCAGCTCTTCCTCTGCTCCGAGCAACACAGGGCCCGTGCGCCCGTGTAACTCACTCGGAGCGGCCGGGATCTCGCCGGAGCATGTTCCAGCGCATCACGCGCCGGCCCCACGGAGGCGGCGGCGGCGGCGGAGGTCATGGGCGGCTAGGGCTTCGCGAGGAGGCTTGGAGATAAGGGCGGCGAAGGGGCAGGGGATTCGCGAGCACCGTAACAAATAAAATTTGACGCGGAAGGGAGACGAGCCATATACGTCCGAGTAATAAAACGGCATGCGATCGAGCGGGAAGAGCGGTGCACCGCTGCACCTCGTGCATGGCCCGTCCAAGCGCCTCGCCTGGCGTACACACTGTGGACCGTGTGGACCGCGCCTACAAAACCCATATAAGTTATTTTCGGAAGTAACCGGCAAATTGATCGACAAATGATGGGTTTTAAATTGTCGGTTTCTTTTTTTTTGATTTTGCAAGGTCCTTTTTTTTAGAATGGTCCGCTCGTTGTACATCGTCGATCTTATATGGAGTATTTTGATTAAAAATCCTAAAGTGAATTAGTGAGTTATACTTCTATTTCACTTTCTCGAAAGTTTGGGGATGGCTAGTTGGCGCGTACACTCGGAACATGTAAGGTCGTGTTTGGGAGGAGGGGTTAAGCTCCGGCACACAAAAAGGTCGTGTACAGCACACAAAACAAATCACTGATTAGCGTATGATTAATTAAGTATTAACTAAAAATTTTTAAAATAGATTAATGTGATTTTTTAAACAAATTTCCTATATAATGTTTTTCTAAAAAACATACAACCTTCATTTCATATTACAAGTCGTTTGTTTTTTTTTCTAGTCAAACTTTATTAAGTTTGATCAAATTTATAGAAAAATTAGTAACATCTAAAATAACAAATTAGTTTCATTTAATCTAATATTGAATATATTTTGATAATATGTTTGGTTTGTGTTGAAAATAAAAATATATTTTCCTATAAACTTGATCAAAGTTAAAAGTTTGACTATAAAAAGTCAAACGACTTATAATATGAAATGGAGGGAGTACTATTTAGTGGTTCGGGGAGCGTGTGCATGAAAAACTAGGAAGTTGAGGTTAGAAAAGTCGCGCCGTCGCACCCGCCCTTCTTAACGCAAAGCACGGATTATTAGTGTTAATGACAGTACTTAACACTAATGGTAGTACTAAGTATTATTTTAATATGATACATAAAATAATCCAATTAAAACTTTTAAAAGAATAGTTGCAAGGTTTTGAATTATTTGGGTTGAAAATTTCACATTTTGAGTTGAAAGTTTTTGGATTTTAGGTTGCAATTTCCTAAATTTGTAGTTGAAAGTTTTAAAATTTAAATTGAAAGTTTTAAATTTTCGGTTGAAAGATTTGTTGAACTTTTCAAATTTATATTTTAAAAACACACAATATATAAAAATAAAATAAAGTTGAAAAAATAAAATTTGTGGCCTACCTAGAGTGAAGAGAAAAAAACTAACTGAGCTTGTAGGAGAAGAAAAGGAGAGTAGAATAACTGCGCAGGAGAACAAAGGGGGAGAAAAAAACTCGATAAAAAACAACGTGCTACAACAGCACACGAAAAAAAGGGAAAAGGGCTAAGAGCATCCTCAAGATATCCTCCATCCGAAATATGGCGTACGGGAGGTGAAAATTAGCCTCCAGCAGATACGGCATCGAGTCCGCTAAATATAGACGATGCGCCAAAGCGAGCATATTTCGGCCAAATTTAGCGATTCTCCCTCCTCACGTCATATCTCAATGCCCGCATCTAGATCGAGCTCCCGCCCCCATCCGGACTTCCATCGTGACCTCCCCTCCGTCTTTGTCGTCGTCGTCGCCGCCGCTTACTGATATGACCATGGCTACCATTGATACAACCATTGCTCACATCAAGATCAAGTTGCCAAATTGCTGGAATCCAAGTCGGCCACCTGCTACAGTGCTGACTTCAAACGGTAGCCAAATATTCATACGAGCTTCGTTTTCGGCCCGTGAGTACTTGATGGAAAGCTCTCAGAGTCCTCTTTCCAATGGATATAGCCTCATCTCCAAATTCCATCTCACTTGGCCGCAATTACAGAAACAAGGTGTTGCGTCCCCTGTAATGGGCCTATGGGCTTGTAACTTCATCTGTGACCCCGCCCCATGTGGGGTGCGCCCCAATTAGGTGGAGCACGACCTAGGGCACCCGTGGTCATTCTCCCACCTTCTTAAATAGCAAGGTACCCCTTCAGGGTTTCTTGGGTTTTGTTAGATTAAAGTTTAGCCAATTGCTACTTGCTTGCAGCGCGCGTGTCGGCTAGACCGTCCGTCTGCTTGTCTTCAAAACCCCAACCTATCGTGTGTATTCAATCCTATTTGCAATATCAGATTGCTTTTATCTTGTTCTTACTTGTTTCTTCGATTTGCTTGTAGGAATAAGGTTGATCTACACCGCAAAATCAACAACTCACGGAGAGGTGTATTGATCGCTAAGGTGCAACACAATGTCTCGTACGGTTGTAGTCGGATCGTCAACATGTCTCAAATCGTAGTTATCTCAACTCACCGAAAAATCGGGCCAATCATAGCCTTGAGCGCATCGAGTGGAGCTCGGGGTTTATCAAGTAGGATTAGAGTTTTCGTTGCTCGGTGAGTGTTTTTATCTACCATAATCAGAAAATAGCCATAAAAAAGAATTGCATCCTTTACTAAGCCATATTTATGCCGCCGCATTGTTCTTTTCAGTTTTTACATTGTTGAGTTTTGCGTTGCATCGTCGTGTCGTGTTTCTGGTCTTAGCGTCTAGTCCGTTCAGAGTTTCGAGTTCAAGTCACATCTAGTACCACTGTGGCCACCGCCCTCGTGTCTTCATTGTCATCGGGATCTTCGAAAAAGGAATCGTGTCGCCGCTAGGGTTCCGTTTTTCTCGTTTCGGGCATTTTCTGTCGGTTGGTTTTGGAGTTGCGTCTAGGGTTTTTGTCGCGTGCTTGTGCCTCATATACGAAATAGTAGATTGGATCAGTTTCCTTTTTTTAGACACCTAATCCGAACCTTCCTGTTTCCCCTCCACCTTCCCACCGCACGGCCCCCACTCCACCTCCCTACCTTACGGTTGTTTCCTCTCACATACCGTGAGTTTCTACATGTTGTAAAAAAATTTGGTGTCGGATTCTAGTTTAGTTTGCAAAAAAAATAAGTGTAAATTTCACAAAACTACATGTAATTTGGTCAAATTATCGCAAAAATACGGATTTAAGGTGATGTATTACAAACTACATATTTAATAATAAATTTATAACAAAACTATAGGTTTAAGGCTAACTATTGCAAAACTACAGATTTAACAAAAAAAAGTTTATCACAAAACTACATATTTGGGAGTTTAAATGCTTAGCACTGATACTATGTTTGATTTATAAATATTCAATTTTTTATTGTAGTTTTATGATAACTTTTTTTTATTAAATCTGTAGTTTTGTAATATTTCACTTTAAATAAGTTTTGTGATAATTTTAACGCTAAATTTTGTAGTTTTATAATACATGATGTTAAATCTATAGTTTTATTATAATTTGATCTAAGTACTTGGTGTTTCGTAAAATTTACTCAAAAAATAATTACAGTGCATCATACCAACCACAAACGTACCACATCATACCAACCACAAACTTACCATTACCATAAGAGTTGGAAAAACATTTCGGAAACCCGGGTACAAACGTTGTTGTAGTAGCCCCAAAGCTCACAAAATCAATACTTCCATAATTTGCTTTACTTGGCTTATTACACGCTTTCAAAACCAAGCCCACCGCCCATTTTTTCGCTTACAAACCAAAATTTATACAGCACTTTTCCAATATCGACTATGCGGCTAAACAACACACATCATTTAAAAAAGAATGAAAAATGCAGCTTCGCCAGCAAAGAACTACTCCAGCACAACGTTTTCCAGGCAATACCACAAGAGTGATCCTGATCAGCCGTGACGGCTACCCTAGCATCGGTACACTTCAAGGAGGATTCTATGCGGATTGCCCCAGCATCGGTACGCTGTCATGTACCCCGAATAATCAGGCAGTGTATGCTATATACTATTGTTGCCGAATTATCCCAATCTATATGCATAATATCAAAATTATTCTTATTAGTAACTCAACATAATTATCCATGGTAAAATACATTAAATTCTAATTACCTCCAAAATCAACCCATGTACTATAGTCTACTCTCTCTGTTCCCCAAAACTCCCCTTCTTCTTGTTGTTGGCCTAGTTCGTATGAACACAAATGTACGCCATACGTATCCTCCATGATATTTGCACCATGTAACTTTGGTACAAAAGCTGTTTCACCATCTTTAGTAACAATATCAACATGGATGGTCTCAGACCAGTCATGGAGCCTTGGGAAATATATCTTGTTCTGCATCCACTTAAGCTTAGGTTCCCTCACCATCATTGTTGTAAGCGTTCCGGTGAATAATGCTCGTCCTTCCAAGCTCTCCATCTTCTCCCACTCCATTGTATCCTTATTGAGCTTGAGGACATGTATAGGTGCTCCATGATAGCCGACGAGGACCACCATCAGCTCTCCTTGGTCGGACTCGAACAAATGGCCGTCAACTGTAGAACTTTCAAGCCCGAAGCTCTCAGGCTTGTCAAGAACCTTCAATCCTTCATCATGCTTGCATGGATCATACACAGCCAATCTTCCATCTTCACTCAAAATGTACAGCAAGCCATTGTGTACCACCGGGTTGCTAGCCTCTGAAATCGGATGCTCTGGTCCATCGAACTCTGTTTCGCGCCATTCTCCCCACTCGCCTTCACCGTTCTGGAAGGCGTGAGTGACATGTAGACGCAATCTGAAACTCTCACTGACGAAGAACATATCGCCGGTGCCGGTGCAGATGATGGAGTCATAACCGTAGCACGGCGTCTCCAGCTGGATGATGGCGCCGGTCACAAGATCCGCTTGGAGGATCAGCTTACGCAAATACAGCGTGAGGTGTGGCCCGAGGGAGCTGCAGATCTTGGCGCCGGGGGAATCGAGCGTGTCGGCGACCTCGAGGTTCTTGTGGTAGTAGGGGCTGTAGTACCGGATGTTGGTCGAGCCAACGTCGGTGGCGCTGAGCAGGAGCGGGGTGATCCACACCGGGTAGAAGCGCGGCACGGCGGAGCGCCAGTGCCGGCACGTCGACGCGAAGCTCGGGTGGCTCGACCACCGCAGCCGATCTAGGATCACGGTGAGCATATCGAACGGGAGAGACGACCAGTCCCGTCCCCGCGACGTCGTAGATGCTGCCTTCATCTCCATCTGTGATGATCACGGATTCACGGTGGCTGACTCGCCGACCGGGGCCGGCGAGAATGTCGATCGATCACGCGCGAGGAGATCCACGTAGATGCTGACGGTGATCTTTGATGCGTGATATGCACACGCCGTAGCTGGTGAATATTACGCAAAATAGTCAGGTTAATTAATTTGGTATACATAGGGTCCATGAATTCTCGTTTACGTGTACGCTAAGGATTGTTGGTACTCCTACCTTGTTTGCCGTAGGTTAGTCAGGTCGAGTTTTGATCAGACTTGGGATCACGCTAAGGAGCCCTGACGCCTCCTTGCGTGACGCGATGTCCACCCTCACGACGGTAGGGGGCAAATTCTACATCGTATGCGTCCTACTCACGCAGTTCCTCGTCGTGGCACTCGAGTTCTCGCCGGCCGGCCCCGAGTTCATGGCCATGGCGACCAATGACACGGAATACACGCCGGCAGGGCACTCCTCGACGGCGTTTACCACGGTGGAATCTGACGGGAAGCTGTTCTTGGTCGCCATGTACTACGTGAAGTATCGAGACAGGATGGCTTCCAAGATCTTGGTCCTTAAGCTGGACCTCTTGAAACGGGCGAAGGTGGAGGTGATGAGCACGCTCGGCGAGAGGTCCTTTTTCTTGGCCGCGTCGTCGGAATTCGGAGCCTCGGTGCGGGCAAAACAAGTTGGTCTTAAAGAGAACTGCATTTATTTTTTGAAGCCAGATGAGAAAGGATTGTATGTTTATGATCTGGGACGGGGTACTACCACCATATACAATCCTGGACCAGACCTTGAGGATGACGTCACGCCTGAACTTTTAGTTACTCCATGGTGACCGTGGAGAGTGGTTGTTACGTACCTTATCTGTTTTTTTGATACATAAATTTGAGATATCTCTGTAGCCCGCCCTATTACACAGGCACCATTATCTATCTATATATAATATGCCCGTGCATTGTAACGGGAAAAATCTAAATTATATTAAACGTTAAATGAATTTGAAAATATATATTTTTGTGATTTATGGTAAGGACTATGTTAAAAAATGTATACAACTTATTTACATTTTTTTAATTAAGGATAGTGTATGTGACATCGATTAAAATGAAAATCAGAAGACACTGGTAGTACGTTGTAGTAGCATTTTTTTTACAAATAGAAGACATGAGCTGGGATCATTATCTAAAATTATTTTAACCCCTTGTGTTATAAATCAATCTCATCCACAGTAACAAAGACAAAGTACATCTCTCCCTAGTAAAAAGGAAAAACAGTCTCATCGCGGTATCGCAGGTTGATCTTGCAATCTGATCTGGTTAACGCACGTGGAGCCTGACTACGTGGGATGACGCTGATTATGCGAATTAGTAAAATCAAGTCTAATTTGACGGGTTAAGTTGATAGGAGTTGAGTCTAATTTGATAGATTACCACGGGACGATGGTTTTAGTCGTATGGTTCTTCAGTTTGGGGATTAGACTTTTCGAAACTGCCTACCTAAGAGTTTAAGCGATACCCTTTGAATAATAAAATCCGTCTGATTTTTTCTTTGAATTATTTTAACATCAGAATTATTTTTAATAAATGAAACCTTATTTCATTATTTGTTTAAATCTATACATCTATACATACTTAAAAAATACATAAGGCTTCTGATGGGCTCTTCGTCCGTCGTCTCGAATCCTAATCACATCCGCCATATCTATGAGTCTTTCCGCTTGAGAATAGGGTTTTACCGAGTTCTCCGGGTTAGAAATAGTGTCGAAATTCACATGATTTTTTTAGGATGTTTCGCGATTTCATGGGAGAAAGGAAGAGGAGGACTAGGGGATTCCGTTTTTCGCATCCAATTTAGTAAGGGAAGCAACGACGCAACCAGATTCAGAGCAGGATGCGTCTCGGTAGCAAAGTATGGACTCGGGTGTTTCGGCCAAAGATAGAAGATGACACTGTAGTAGTGGGCTCCACGCGTCAGCAGAAGAGGGAGCAGCCTGGGCTAGCGCAAGTGCTAGGCCGAGTGGGAGAGAAGGATGGCGGCCCAAGAGGGAGAAGAAGAGGGAGGAGGAAGCGGGCTGGCTCGGGAAGGAGGAAGAAGAATGGGTCAGATTTGGCCCGGAGTTAGAAGAGGGTTTTTAGTTTATTTTTAATTTAAATTAATTACTAAAATTATTGTTGTATTATTAAAATTAGCAATTGAGCTATTAAAAATCCGAGAAAATTTCAGAGAATGTAATTAATCATGAAGAATTTAATAAAAAATTAATCCAGCCATGTTATTTTCTTCCCACACTTACTTTAATTGTAAATTAATTTAATTCTATACCTACCTACTTAAAAAATACGTAAGTATTCCGGAAAATTTTCGTACGTCGCTCGTTATTGTGTTATCTAGCTTCCTTAAACTCTTCGCTTTATCCGTTGTCTGTGCAGGAATAGGAGAGAACACGATGGTCGATGGGTGCGTGCATCCATGCTGGAGTAGGAGAGAAACACGTCCCCGCAGATGATCCGCGTCCAGATCGATCCTACGATCACTCGTGCGTAAGTCCGAGCCCATATCATGTGCACGAGCCATGCATGCTCAACAGTACAAGGCTCACTTAAAATTTTGTTTGGTCAAACAGTGGTAAAATTTAATAATAGTTAATTATCAAGTTAAATGATTACAAAATCTTCCTTTGATGGATAGTATCCAAATCCAAATCGTGACTCGCGCCAGGGTTGAGCTCACCAGCGGGAGGACGGTGAAAGCGCGCGTTTGCTCGGTCTCATCTCAGATTCTAGCAACCATTCGCCACCTACCCCAACCCAACCAAGCTTTGCCTCTTCCTCCATTTCTGAATGTGTTCCCATGCCACCGCCGCCCTTTCTTGTTGCTTCTCCTTGATCTGCCTCTTGCGGCTGTGCTGCCTAATGGAGCTGCCTTTGCTTCTACCGCTGCTGCTGCTGCTCCTTGCGCTCTCATCGGTTCCTCTCTCTTGCCAGCTCACCCACCCTAGTGCTCAAGGTTGATTGGCAAACAAGTCGAAATCATTCTTCATCGGCTAATCCCGCCGCTGCTGATTGTTCTCACTGTTTCTTGTTGATTTTCGCAGAGACAACAGCTGGTCTTGAGCACTGGGGACAGGCTCCTGTCGTTCATCTCAGGTGAGAATGAATTTGCATCTTTCTTTCTTCTGATGGGCAACAGTGGCAATCTGGCATTCTCTCTCTATTTTACTACTTTTTCCTTGCTTTGGTCGGCCATTCCATGTGGAATTTGTTTGTACTACGAATTTAGGATTTATTTATTTATTTATTCGATTATATCGAGATTGATGCTTGTGATCTACCTATCATTATGATTTAGACAGCTTAATTTTACCGTGAAGAGGAGGCATACTAAAGGAATTTCCTTTCTTTTGCTCGCTTCTTGTGATTTCAACTTCAGAAATACACATACTAGAAAACTACTTGGCCTACTACGTGATATCAGAGGTGGAACTGGAAGCCTACATGCTCATCTTCTCGAGGAGTCACCTAAACAAGCTCCTCCTGTTCATCACAAGAGACACCGGGGGCGTCACATAGCAGCAGATACACCAGCGCCATCGCCATGTATGGCGACGACTTCGCCGCCGCCGGATGTGCCGGTTTCTTTCGCCGTTCCGTCTCCGGCGTGTCTTAATCCCCACAGCATCACACAAGCTGGAGGAGGGAGGAGGGATGGCCGGGAGGGAGATAGGAGGACGCACCACCGTCCCTAGAGATAGAGAGAAGGGTGGGACCCACTGACATGTAGGTCCTACTAATTTTTTTCTTTTGTCCGACTGAGATGTGGGCCTATATTTTCTTTTATAATTTTTATATTTTGCTCCTAGTGCCACGTCACCGTCACGTAGGATGAGGATAAAGTCAAACCAGCCATGTGAGCGCCACGTCAGTCGAAACTGTCATCTAAACCACCTGAGAATCTTATTTGTATCGATTTTAACAGTTGAGGATCTTATTTCGATTTAGGGTAAAAATTGAACTCTATGAAGTTAAGAGACATAGAATGAGCTTATTTCAACTAATAAAACAGCACGCGCACGAGCGGGAAGAGCGGGGGTGCACCGCTGCACCCTGTGCATGGCCCGTCCAAGAGCCTCACCTAGTCGCCTGGCGTACACATTGTGGACCGTGTGGACCACGCCTACGAAGGCCACATAAGTTATTTTCGGAAGTAACCGGTAAATTGACCGACAAATGATGGGGTTAAATTGTTAGTTTCTTTTTTGCAAGGTCCTTTTTTTAAAAAAATGGTCAGCTCGTTGTACATCGTCCATCTTATATGAAGTATTTTGATTAAAAATCCTAAAGTGAATTAGTGATTTATACTTCTATTTCACTTTCTCGAAAGTTTGGGGATGGCTAGTTGGCACGTACATTCTGAACACGTAAGCCTTCGAATGGAAGGAGGGGTTGAGCTACGGCACACAAAAAGATCGTGTCCGGCAAAGTATTAACTAAGAAAATTTAAAAAATAGATTAATATGATTTTTAAAAATAATTTCCTATATAATGTGTTTTTAAAAACATACTATTTAGTGGTTGGGGAGCGTGTGTGTGAAAAACTAGGGAGTTGAAGTTAGAAAAGTCGCGCAGCCGCACCCGCCCTCCCTAACGCAAAGCACGGATTATTAGTGTTAATGACAGTACTTAACACTAATGATAGTACTAAGTATTTTTTAACATGACACATAAAACAATCCAGTTAAAAGTTTTAAAAGAATAGTTGGTTTTGAATTATTTGAGTTGAAAGTTTTTGAATTTGAAGTTGAATTTTTCAAATTTGTAATTGAAAGTTTTAAAATTTAAAGTGAAAGTTCTAAATTTTTGGTTGAAAGATTTGTTGAACTTTACAATTTTATTTTTTAAAAAACACACAATATAAAAATAAAATAAAGTTGAAAAATAAAAACTGTGGTCTGCCTAGAGCGAAGAGAAAAAAACTGAGTTTGTAGGAGAACAAAAGGAGAATAGAATAAATGCGCAGGAGAACAAAGGGGGAGAAAAACATCTCTATAAAAAACAACGTGCTACAGCACACGAGAAAAAAAAGGGAAAAGGGCTAAGAGCATCCTCCATCCGGTCCTCCATCCGAAATATGGTGTACGGGAGGTGAAAATGGGCCTCCAGCAGATACGACATCGAATCCGCCAAATATGGACGATGCGCCAAAGCGAGCATATTTCATCCAAATATAGCGATTCTCTCTCCTCACACCATATCTCAACGCCCGCATCTGGATCGAGCTCCCGCCCCTAGCCGAACTTCCGTCACGACCTCCCCTCCGTCTTCATCGTCGCCATCGCCGGCTGCTTACGAGCCTACCGGCCGCCTGCGCTGCTCGCCGCCTCAGCATATGCCATCGTTGCCTGTGCGTCTCCGCGCCCGCCGGCCACCGCTGTCACTTCCTCGCCTGCCGGCCACCACCTTCACTTCTGCACCCACGGCCGCCTGCCCGCATGAGCATCCGGCATCGTCGCCTGCTCAGCTCCACACCCGCCGACCTCCACCGCCGCTTCCACGGCTACACCTTAGCATCCGTTGCCATCTCCTGCCGGCCAACGCCTCTGGAGTAGTCAGGACAAGATAGAAGAGATGAAAAAAAAGGACATAACGGTAGAGAAGTATAGAGAAAAAGAGAAAAAAAGAGGAATAGGGGTTGGAATAGAATAGAGGAAAGCATGGGTAGAAAATAAATTATCCATTGAAAAAATATCCGTTAAAATTTACTCATTCAAAAGATTATCATAATAAACAATACCATTAAAATTTAGTCATTCAAAATATAGCTCTTAAAAATACAAATGTAAAGTTAGTTGAAAAATATTACTGGGTGTGATATGGATGATGTAATATGAATAATCTATTGAAGGGAGGGAGGGACATAAAGGAGAAATCTTTTTTGGATACTCATCCATATGGGTATACGAAGGATGAAATTTGGATGAGATGCTAGGGATGCTCTAAAGTGTACTCCACGTTTGCCGGTAACACGTATAACGCTTATGTGCTTTGTTTTCTTAAAAGTTTGATCCTACACCGTTACTTTTTATATCCTAAAATAAATTAAACTAGTACGAAATACATATCTCAATTTGGTTGCTTATTATGTCCTCCTTAGCGGGTCTGGCTTGGCTCGTTAGCTGGTTAAGAAAAAGGTTATCAGTAATAAAAAATATAAAAAATTGGAATAAAATACTAATAAATCTGAAGAATTCGAGCTAGCTCGATCTGAAACGACCCAAACTCAAGTAGCCGGTGCTGATCGCCTGTGCACTCCATGGAAGGATGAGTGCGTGTGATGAGCAGGGATGAAAACGGAACAGATACGGACGGATAATGATCATACCATATTCGTTTTCATATTTTCATATTTTTTTGCCAGATATGGAACCGGATACGAATAACTTGGATACAGAAACAAATACGGATAATTTCGAATACGAATAAGAATCGAATATGATCGGACACGATACGGAAACATTTTTTCCCGGAACACGAAACCAACTCAATTTCTAATAGAAACAAATATTATAGTATATAATTAGCTCATTTTATATAAAATATAGTATAATTTATATATTATTTAAAAATGTTAAAATAATATTAATACTGTAGACTAGTGTTAAGAGATGAACTACTATTAAAATCTAAAAAGAGTCTCATGGCTTATGCGGATATCCGAATAGTATTGTTCACCGGATATTCGTGTTATTATCCGTATCCGGCGGAAATCCCGATACCATATTCGTATACGTATCCGAGAGAAAATATCCGTATTCGTATTCGTATCCGAACTATCCGAGAATTATCCGTTCCAAAAAAGTATCTGTATTTGTTTTTCTTCGGAGCGGACGGAAACTATCCGCTCCGTTTTCATCCGGAGTGATAAGGCAACACGGACAGCCATGTAGACAAGTAAGGCCAGTAGCAATGCAAGCCATCGTTGGCGTGTCTCTAGCCCATGAAACGCTGGAAAATCGGCCCAAGGCCATTCCCTACACAGTGATCATTACCTATTTTGCATGAGCTTAATTGGGGGAGCAATTCTTGAGGTAACATAGACCACAATGCAAGTGACCCTAGGCTTGCATTGGTATCCCAGGCCAAGCATTATATTCCTCAACTACCCCTCTGTTCCCCCGACGCATCGCCTCCCTCCTAAGTCGTCGCTTTTTCTCCCCATCCGCCACGTCTCCTCATCTTCTCCCAATCGGGCGCGCCGCACCATCGACCACATGCCCTGTCACCGCCAGTTCGTGATGATGGAGCTCCAGAGTGGGCTCGTCCTACTCCCACTCGGGTTATACCCCATCCAGGAAGGTGAGAATCAGCGATGACCTCCATAACGCAGGCGTGGATCGATTTTGCTCCGCCGCGCGCCCTCGAGACGGGCGAGAAACTGGTTTCCTAGATAAGGGACGAGCGGCTACGCAGGGTCGCGCGCGGAGTGGACACGTCAGCGCGGGTCCAAGCTGGCGTGGTAGGTCACTCGATACGTATACACACTATGAAGGATCTAAGGGTACGATTGGATCCAAGGCTAGGTTAACGCTAGCCTAGCTTGGCAAGACCAATCATTTGGAACTGCAAAAAATCCTCGGTTTCAGGGGCAAGCTAGTCCGGAGGGATAAGAAAAAGCTAGCTCCCTCGGGAGAGAGAGCCAATTACGTTGGGCGTGGCTGATGCACGGTCAGCCGCGCGTGGCTGCACCCACGTGGCGCATCTCCCCCTTTAAGTCTCTTACGTATATATACACACGTATGTACATACTTTATATACATACGTATAAATTTCATATTGATAATACAAAGTTTATTTGTATGTATATACATAATTTTTATTTATACCAAAAAATTGACATATAAAAAAAATAAATGTATATAAAGTTGTATACGTATGTATACAAAGTTCGTATACGTAAGTAAACAAACTTTGTATATACGTATACAAACTTCGTAGTATGTATACAAATTTTATATACGTATATATTAAAAAACCGAAAAAATATTGTGTATATAAAGTTTGTATATGTACGTGTATAAAGTTTGTATACGTACGTATATAAAGTTTATATAGGTACGTATTTGAGAAAACCGAAAAAAATTGAGAGAAACAAAAAACGAAAACAAACAGCGAGAGAAATGCAAAAAAAAAAGAAAAAAAGGGCCACGTGCCCTTCCCCCGCACCCTCCCACTGCCCCCTCTCCACGCGCGCCACATGGCGCGCCGTGCGGGAGAGGACGCGCACGGCTAGCCGCCAGATAGCCTTTTCGACTTATGTTCTCCTTTAGGAGAAAACGTCTCTCGCCCAGTCCTCCAAATAGCCTAGCAAAGTAGCAAGAAACTGGGTTGTTTGACTGTAGGGTTTTTTACTATTTGTCACTCTCTCGGATGGCGTGTTCTCAAATACTACTCTCTTAGATGACTTTGCTTTTTTGCCACCGGAAAGAAAAGATTTCTTGCTTGTGTATCATTTTTGAGCCCGCAAGACACCACGTCACCCGATTTAAGGATGAAATGACCGTCTTGCCCTTCTTCTTCATTACTCCTCCCATCTCTTTCATCCCCTTCCTTTCCCCAGGGTGACAAGGTTATTGGGCTCCGGTGAGCTCCCCGCCTCGCACTCCTCCTTCCTTCGCTCCGCTCGTTACCTCCCTAGCCCCTGCTCCATTCCGCTACTACCAACACCGGCCCCTGCTCTTTCTTTTTGTGGCATCACTGGTGCCTCACTCCATCGCCACAGCTGTCGCCTTCCTCCTCTTCCAGCTCTTCTCCACTCTCCCCCAACCTTGGCGGCTGCGTCAGGTCCACCCTCGGGGCTTCCACTACCTTGTCATTCACCACCCAGTGCCAGGAGGTAGGTCCGGTCGTGGTGGTGGCGGTGTCACCAGCTCACGCATAGGGTGGAAGGTTGGAGGAGAGAGACCCCCAAGCTAAAGAAAGAAGAAGGACAAGACAGTCATTTTACCCTCGGATCGGGTGACGTGGCGCTTTGCGGGCTTAAAAATGGCACACGAGCAGAAAATCTTTTCTCTCCGATGGCAAAATAGCGAAGTCATTCGGAAGACTGGTATTTGAGAATACGCCATCCGGGAGAATAGCAAATAGCCCAAAACACCCTGGCGTAATTCTTTAAAGATAATGATAAATCAAATTCTTAGCCTGACGTAAACAACATATAGCATTTTTTACAGGATAACAGCTGCAGGATGATGCAGATAATCTCTCACCCTGTGTTTTCTACACAGGAATTTCACAAAATATTGCATATAAATTTCATATAAAACAGTTTACTACTCCCTCGGTCCCAAAAAGGACGAAAGGATTACTAGATAGGAATTAAATAAACATTTCAGGCTTCTGGCTTGCAAGGTGGTCGCGTGGCCCCAAAGCTCAAAAACCAAGTCCTGCATAACTTTGCATTACAGAGTTTTTCCTTTTGGCGTTTTGCTGTTTGATAAACTGTTTTTCTTACAATCTATATGTTGCAAATGATAGTATTATCATGATCTAAAAACATGAAACAATTAGCGAAGTGAGCATAGCTCAAATGAACATGTTCCTTGTAATGGAACCAACCCACTTGGATTCAAATCCTAGATTTGACAATAGTACTCGCATTTACGATTAATTGTTTTTTCAGTGGTAGATGACGTACCTATCGACAGTGAGAAGCCCGTAATAACTTTGCCAATCTCAAGATATGTCAGCTTAATCTTCGAAGATACTCATACGAGTAAGTGTGCATGCATTGTGAACGCATGCGTTTGTACTGTGTTTTTATAAAAAACATGTTTACAGTAGAAAAGACATGAAAGATTTTTACAACATATTTTATCTGATCATAGTTTAGTCTGTAAAATAAACTAGATAATGATTATAAATTCCAATCTTTGTATGAGCTTAAAAAAATAAGAGTAAACTTCAAAAACTACCGGTACTTTGGTTAAATTATCATAAAAATACAGATTTAAGGCTATGTATTACAAAACTAAATATTTAACTATAAATTTATCACAAAACTATAAGTTTAAGGCTAACTATTGCAAAACTAAAATGTAACAATAAAATTATCACAAATTACATTTAAATGCTTAGCACTGAAGTTTTTATTGACTTATAGATATTCAATTTTTTCATTACATTGATATTAAACCTGTTGTTTATGATGACTGTTTTTATAAAATCTGTAGTTTTGTAATATTTCACTTTAAATAAGTAGTTCTGTGATAAATTTAACACTAAATTTATAGTTTTGTAATACATGATGTTAAATTTATAGTTTTATGATAATTTGATCAATGTAATTGGTGTTTCGTAAAATTTACTCAAAAAATCATTAGTGCGTCATACCAACCACAAACTTACCATTACCGTAAGTATTGGAAAAACATTTCAGAAACCCGAGTTCAAAGGTTGTCGTAGTAGCCCCAAAGCTCACAAAATCAAGTCTTCCATAATTTGCATTACTTGGCTTATTACACGCTTTCAAAACCAAGCCCCACGCCCATTTTCTTTCTTACAAACCAAAATTTATACAATACTTTTCCAATATCAACTATGCGGCTAAACAGCACACATCATTTAAAAAAGAATGAAAAATGCAGCCTCGCCAGCAAAGAACTACTCCAGCACAACGTTTTCCAGGCAATACCACAAGAGTGATCCTGATCAGCCGTGACGGCTACCCCAGCATCGGTACACTTCAAGGAGGATTCTATGCGGATTGCCCCAGCATCGGTACGCTGTCATGTACCCCGAATAATCAGGCAGTGTATGGTATATACTGCTGTTGCCGAATTATTCCAATCAACCCATATACATAATTATTCTTATTAGTAACTCAACATAATTATCCATAGTAAAATACATTAAATTCTAATTACCACCAAAATCAACCCATATACTATAGTCTACTCTCTCTGTTCCCCAAAACTCCCTTTCTTCTTGTTGTTGGCCTAGTTTGTATGAACACAAATGTACGCCATACGTATCCTCCCTAAGGAGAGAGAGGATGACGCGCAGGAATACAAGCAGGAGATGACGACGCGTATTTGATCGGACGGCTAGAAAATTCGGCTGAGACCACAAAATTTTTCAGCCGACTGTTATGTAGACCTACTGCCTATGTATCACTCAGGTGAAAATTTTATGGATGCACTAGAATTTCTGATCGTCCGTTGGGAACAGCGTGTCGTGAGTCGTGATCTCTTCTCCCCGTATTGGGCCCCGCGCACTCGCCTCCCGTGCAGCCGTGTGGGTGTGCGCGTCTGTGACATGCCTCTTTTGACTGATGTTTTCCTATTGGATCGGATCTATTTCCATGCCCGTTTTGTTATAGGACATAAACACACACGTCCTTTTTGAAAGCCCGGGTTGCAAAAAAAAAAAAAAAAAGCCCATATCGCAGGAAGGCTTGGCCAAAATCAAAACGAGCAGTAGCCCATGTCATCATGGAAAAAATTGTGCAATCATTATGAAAGCAGATAAAAAACAATCATCATGGGTTAGTTATCTTTTTTTATCAAAAAGTGAACTGAAGTGAGCAGTTGCCCATATCATCGTGAAAACAAGTCGCATAAAAGCGAACTGAAGTGAAAAGTAAAGTGAATACGCTTAAAATACTGTAGTAAATGCTGCATGGTACATGTCCATGAAAAAATATAAATCCTCAGGTAGTCAAATCCTTAGCAAAACAGAGCAAAATCAAAGAAATAAAGGCCATCCTTCTTGTGATTTGAGAGGAGATGTGGATTTTGCACATGTATTGACAGTATCTTGGAATTACCATAACGGAAGCCAAAACTAACTTCTACCTGCTAAAATTTGTTGATGTTCCTACAGCCTCTGCAGCTAAAACTACTCAGTCCAGCTTGTACAGTTAATGCTAACATCAGAAATTCAAGAATGATGTTCCCAGTCTGATTCCTCTGTTCTCAGCCTAGCCCCTGCGACTAGTTGAAAAACACAACCCGGTTAGTCCGACTAAAACAACCATATTCAGTACGCTTTGCTTAGTTCAGAAAAGCAAGAATGTTACCGCTATTCTTGCAAAATTATCTCTTCTTATTTTTACAGGGCATTCTGAACAATGTAAAAACACAACAGAATTTAGTAGAGCATTATGAATTATGTGAAAAGCAGAGTAGATATTTTTATCCTCTTTAAATTTGAAATGCTTGATATGCTTGCTCCATCTTAAATCAGTTCTGAACTATTCATGATGATTGCACCATCTGATGGGTCGTCATATTTGATATGTGCTAATTAGATGCTTACTTACAAAACTATTCATGTAGCTTAGAAACTAAGAGAATCTCAATGCCCGCATCTGGATCGAGCTCCCGCCCCCATCCAGACTTCCATCGCGACCTCCCCTCCGTCTTCCTTGTCGTCGTCGCCGCCGCTTACTGATGTGACCATGGCTACCATTGATACAACCATTGCTCACATCAAGATCAAGTTACCAAATTGCTGCAATCCAAGTCGGCCACCTGCTATAGTGCTGATTTCAAACGGTAGCCAAATATTCATACGAGCTCCGTTTTCGGCCCGTAAGTACTTGATGGAAATCTCTCAGAGTCCTCTTTCCAATGGATCTAGCCTCATCTCCAAATTCCATCTCAGTTGGCCGCAATTACAGAAACAAGGTGTTGCGTCCCCTGTAATGGGCCTATGGGCTTGTAACTTCATCTGTGACCCCGCCCCATGTGGGGTGCGCCCCAATTAGGTGGAGCACGACCCTAGGGCACCCGTGGCCATCCTCCCACCTTCTTAAATAGCAAGGTACCCCTTCAGAGTTTCTTGGGTTTTGTTAGATTAAAGTTTAGCCAATTGCTACTTGCTTACAGCGCGCGTGTCGGCTAGACCGTTCGTCTGCTTGTCTTCAAAATCCCAACCTATCGTGTGTATTCAATCCTATTTGCAATATAATATTGCTTTTATCTTGTTCTTGTTTGTTTCTTCGATTTGCTTGCAGGAATAAGGTTGATCTACACCGCAAGATCAACAACCCATGGAGAGGTGTATCCATCGGTAAGGTGCAACACAACGTCTCGTACGGTTGTAGTCGGATCGTCAACATATCTCAAATCGTAGTTATCTCAACTCACCAAAAAATCGGGCCAATCATAGCCTTGAGCGCATCGAGTGGAGCTCGGGGTTCATCAAGTGGGATCAGAGTTTTCGTTGCTCGGTGAGTGTTTTTATCTACCTATAATCAGAAAATACCCATAAAAAAGAATTGCATCCTTTACCAAGCCATATTTGTGCCGCCGCATTGTTCTTTTCAGTTTTTGCATTGTTGAGTTTTGCGTTGCATCGTCGTGTCGTGTTTCTGGTCTTAGCGTCTAGTCCGTTCAGAGTTTCGAGTTCAGGTCACATCTAGTACCACTGTGGCCACCGCCGTCGTGTCTTCATTGTCATCGGGATCTTCGAAAAAGGAATCGTGTCGCCACTAGGGTTCCGTTTTTCTCGTTTCGGGGATTTTCTGTCGGTTGGTTTTGAAGTTGCGTCTAGGGTTTTTGTCGTGTGCTTGTGCCTTGTCCCATATACGAAATAGTAGATTGGATCAGTTTCCTTTTTTTAGACACCTAATCCGAACCTTCCTATTTCCCCTCCACCTTCCCACCGCACGGCTCCCACTCCACCTCCCTACCTTACGGTTGTTTCCTCTCCCATACCGTGAGTTGCTACACCTTGTAAAAAAAATTTGGTGACGGATTCCAGTTTCGTTCGCAAAAAAATAAGAGTAAACTTCACAAAACTACAGGTAATTTGGTGGAATTATCGCAAAAATACGGATTTAAGGTGATGTTACAAACTACATATTTAATAATAAATTTATTACAAAACTATAGGTTTAAGGCTAACTATTGCAAAACTACAGATTTAACAAAAACGTTTATCACAAAACTACATATTTGGGAGTTTAAATGCTTAGCACTGATATTATGTTTGATTTATAAATATTCAATTTTTTTATTATAGTTTTATGATAATTTTTTTTATTAAATCTGTAGTTTTGTAATATTTCACTTTAAATAAGTAGTTTTGTGATAATTTTAACACTAAATTTGTAGTTTTATAATACATGATGTTAAATCTATAGTTTTATTATAATTTGATCTAAGTACTTGGTGTTTCGTAAAATTTACTCAAAAAATAATTACAGTGCATCGTACCAACCACAAACTTACCATTACCATAAGAGTTGGAAAAGCATTTCGGAAACCCGGGTACAAAGGTTGTCGTAGTAGCCCCAAAGCTCACAAAATCAATACTTCCATAATTTGCATTACTTGGCTTATTACACGCTTTCAAAACCAAGCCCACCGCCCTTTTTTTTTGCTTACAAACCAAAATTTATACAGCACTTTTCCAATATCGACTATGCGGCTAAACAGCACACATCATTTAAAAAAGAATGAAAAATGCAGCTTCGCCAGCAAAGAACTACTCCAGCACAACGTTTTCCCGGCAATACCACGAGAGTGATCCTGATCAGCCGTGATGGCTGCCCCAGCATCGGTACACTTCAAGGAGGATTCTATGCGGATTGCCCCAGCATCGGTACGCTGTCATGTACCCCGAATAATCAGGCAGTGTATGTTATATACTGCTGTTGCCACCAATCGCAAGCATAGTTCAGACTTACCACTGGTCTGTTCTGTGGGATGAAATGAAGAAACAATGATTGTTGTCGTCTGTTCTCAATGGGCAGGATGTCGCTCTCGCTTCTCATTAAGTGCTCTATTCGGGGACGACGTTTTGCCACAGCTAGCTAATCTCATCACTGTTAACAAATTCACAGGTGAAATCAGAGTCCAGCAGAATATCACGATTAGATAGATTTAGGTTATCAAAGATTTTACTCGCCTCTTTCCCTCTCAAGCTCCTGGACCAATTCTTCTTTCCACTTTCTCTGCCTTTCAGCGAAGCTCACGCTGTCAACAGAAATAGTCCAGCAATTAGATTGTTGATGCTCAAAGCAGATAATCAATGCAAGAAGGCACACTTGGCCACATCACTAGAATATTGCAATGAATCCCAGACCCAGTGCTTCAAAATTAGTAAGGCAGTTAGCTTTTTTTTAATAACATACTGTGTTTCAAAGAAATTTGACACAAACCTTGGGCTATCTTGGACATCAGAATGGATTTTGTTTCCTAACTCGTCAAGTTGAGGAGAAGCTATTTCTCTCAAAATTCGGCTACTCTGTACAGTGCCTTCTGATAATTGGTTGCTGCAGCTTTCAGGCCTCATATTACTTAAGTTATCACAAGTTGATGCTGCTGCTGCATCTCCTCTCATCTTACTCGTTGGTGACTTACCCCGAGGTGGCAATTTGGGACTATTTGAGAAAATTCCCTTGGAAGTATGGTCAGCTACCTGAGAATTCCCAGCATTCACCGTGTTGTAGAACTCCTCATATAAAGGTGTTAGTAGCTTCTTCAGATCAAGAGCCTGGTGAGAAAAACAGTCAATAGTTGAAGTACTAGCAGTAAAGTACTGAATTTTGTGTAATTTCATAAATGCTAAGTACCTTCTCGTCAAGAAATGCTTTTATTTTCGATTCTGTAAGTACATCATCATCTTCACAACTTCCTTCGCAAGGAAAAGTAAAATCATTTTCAGTCATGCTGCTTTCAGCATGTTTGGCTAATCCACCAAATTCCATTGATTGATGAGAATTTTGCTCTGGGCTCACATCAAACTTGCTTTCCCAGTTATCAAATGGTTCAGACATGGGATTGTAGCTCTGAAATTGACAGGAATGTAACGTGAGTAATGACATAATGCAGTTGATCCACAGCAGATTCTTGAAATGCACAGACAGATAATGAAACCAATAGCTCACATGAAATGCTTAAAAAGGCAGAGCTGAAGCAAAATTCTTACAGATTCAACTGCTGGGCAGTCATCCTTGTCAGCAAACTCACACATGTCATCCTCATCACAGCTACCCTCCCACAAGGGTTTGATTTTTGAAGACCTGTTGGAACTGATAGTGGGCCAGTCGACAGAATGATTTAAACCCCTGCAAGCAGTTGAATAAGTTGTCATGAAAAGAAAAACAATAATGTGACAATTGAAGACCCAGTAAACTCGCAAATCACAGAACTTACAAGCCACTGGACACATCATGTGCAGGAAGCTCATTAACGCAAGTTTCCTGTCAATTGTGTTCAGAGCAAGTTATTAAATCAATCAAATGGGCAGTGGCGAACCCAGAACAAAAATCACCGGGGGTCCTATACATGTCATAACACATATATAATACTCTAATTTTCAACTAAGAACATAATTATTATATGCTAAACAGCTAAAGAATGGAATTCTACCCGGGGTCCTGTGACCCTGGCTACAATACTGTAGGAACGCCACCGCAAATGGGTGAAGTAACATCGGATTATGCTAGGAATAAACCTGCTGTGCAGCACAATTGAGTGGCTGAAGGTTCTCCGATTCTCCTGTAACAAATGGGTGCTGCAAGAAAATGTTTAAGATGTCATATTTAAATAAATAGCATCATCACCTTACACTTACACATAAGTAACACCAGCTACACCACAGCAAACAAATATATACCTTCAACAAATCTGCTGCTGTAGATCTCAGCTCTGGTTCTCTGAAAGAAGAAAGACATAATCAAGCCACCAGAGGAAAACATTCAGGAACTATTATTTTCAATTGCAAAAACTCTTGGACAAAATATTAGCCAAGAGGTGACAACATAGCTTACTTCTGCAGGCATTTTAGCAGAAAATCTTTGGCCTCTGGGGAGAGATGTTCAGGTATAGGCGGGTGTGACTTTGTGGTTCCGACATGAAATAGAAGGGCAACCTAAAAAGAGCTTGTTAGGTTAATAACAAACACAAGTTTCATCTTATGTAGGACCTGATATCATTAAAACTTACCTCCTGATACTGCTGGCTCCATGGTGGTTTACCAGTAGCCATTTCAATAACTGTGCATCCCACACTCCAGATGTCTGCAGAGCTGAGAGGATGGATACTATGGATCAGCTAAGAAGTAAGAACAAATAGCAAAATAACATGATAGAATAAATGTGATTTTCAACTCATGCTAGAATAATTATGCTCAACTTGTTCTACAAAATGGGAGTAAATGTGATTTTCAACTCATGCTAGACTGATTATGTAGTTCAGAAAGCATATCGAGCAATTTCTACTTATTAGTGCTTTCTGCTCTCCCAAAATCAATATAGCATAAATATTAAGTCAGTTCAAGTATTAATGGATAGTTCCAAATAAGGCTCACCATTTACTTCAAAATTGCACTTTCATTTTGTAACAAAGCATCTTATTAAGAGTGCTAGTTCTTAAAGTAGTGCAAACAGGGATGATTATAACTGAGATTGACTGCAACGGAGAGATACAAGGAGCACACACACACACACACTGAGAATTTTGGGTCTTGTACAGACTGGAACAGGAATGGAACTGGAAGTCCGGAAGAGATTCTCCACTTACAAGTTATGCCCACTCCCAACAATGACTTCAGGTGCCATCCAGTGAGGTGTCCCTTTCATTGTTTTAGCCGCTGTGATAGTAGCCTGACAGCATGAAACATTGTCAGGTGCATTGGTATGGGATAGCTCAAAATTATAGAGCCTAAGTAAAAGTTCAGCAGGCAGATATCTTGTACACAATTATGATAAGAAGCATGAAGATGCATGGTGCATGTTAAGCGTCTTTTCATGAAAGCACCACTTAGATTTGTTGGTAAAGTTAATACATGCCGAAATAGAAGGTTGAACTTCCAACATGATATCATGTAACCACTTATCAATAAGGGACCATCCCAATATTTGACACTACCAAAATGACTAACAATAGCAAGATATGCATGGACATTGGGCAATCTATAAACATGGGTAGGTCACTAGAATTAGAAAATTTGATTTTAAATAGGTACCATCTACAATGAAAATAGACCACAACAGTTGCATATCAACAGCTTACTTTATGTTATTAAATAGTCATATAATTCAATGTTCAAGCATCCCTAGTCCCATGCTTTGATGTGGGGGCTTGCTGTAGCCATGTTTTCTTGTGCAATTTTTTAGCGGTGGCCCTATAAAACTATTACTTTCCGTAAGTAGAAATACTCTAGAGGCACAATATAAGCTTATGTTGTTTCCTCTTTCCTCTTGGACATGTTCTTTTATGTGACGCACTGTACACACTGCAAGTTGTGCAGCAAATGCCTTATTACTCCAGGAATGTAAATTTGCATGGACCAAACTAACTCTTTCATGTTGCCCCAACCCCGACTGGTGATTAAGTACAATAACTAATGGTGTGATTAGACAGGGTAGATTTATGAATAACACATATGCTTCTTAGTTTGGAAAATTCCTCAAACTAGACAAACATATGATACTAAACTTTGTTATACTGAATAATGAAACAAAATAATAGCTCTAATGATCAATTTTCTTGAGAATGGAGGTTATAGTTGTCCAACTCTGATAAAAGGAAGATGAGACAGCATGTGAGTACTTTGGATTATGTTTGACCTTAATAACACAATGAACATAGTTTTTTGACTTTTTCATCTTACCAACTTTGCCACTTGCTTAGATGCCCCAAAATCAGCAAGTTTAATGCATCCTTTGTTATCAACAAGAATGTTTGCTCCCTGGAATTTGTCAAGTAACAGGAATCATCATAATGAGCACAACAAGTGAAATAAAATACGTGAAAAAACATGTTATTGTGTGTTCAGAATCCAGATTTTGAGTACCTTTATGTCTCTATGTATTATTGCATTGTTATGCAAATACTCCAACCCTTGCAAAATTTGCTTTGTATACTTTCTAATGACCTGATTAATTGATAGGAGGGATCAGTTTGTTTTCCAGAATGAAATCACCCAATTTGCAAACCACACAGATTTGATGATACTTACTGCCTCCGGAAATGAACCTAGTTTCCCAAGGAGAGACTGAATGGAACCTCCTGGCACGAACTCGAGCAAAATATTCAGAGTATCTTCCTCCCGGACTGTCCCAAGGTACCGCTTCTCAAACCACAGAAAGAAATTAGATCAAACGATAATATCATGGAAATTCCTTAAAAAACAAATTTGCGATCCATATTGAATCCACTCACAACAATGTTGGGATGTGACAGGTTCTTAAGTAGCTTCACTTCTTCCTCGAGCTCTCTTATGTGCGCCTGACCAAAAGACCAATACTACGGATTACTCCATGTCAACAAAAACCTCGATTTTCTTATTTCTCTAGACAAACGAAAGGGGGTTGGATGAAAGCTGCTCACCTGGGCTTTCTCCCGCGTCGCATTGTTGTTCCCAATCAAAACCTGGAACAAACAAACCATAGAAAAGAGGTAAATCAATATGCCGAATACCACCAAAACTCCAAACAAATTAAACCAAAATCCCACCGTCGCAAGCCCTCCTCACCTGCTTTACTGCGAGGAGTTCTCCGGTGTCCAGGTTCATCCCGAGATAGACCTGCCCGAACGCGCCGATCCCGATCAGCTCGCCCTTACGCCACCGGATCTGCGGGTTGTCCTCTCCCTCTCCTCCTCCTCTTCCCCTGCCGCCACCGCCAACGCTGAACTCGGGCGCCGGCGGCAGCAGGCGGCGCGGGGGCGAGGGGCTCTTGGAGATGAGCCCGAGCAGACCCATCCCCCTCGACTTCCGTAGGCACGAGCTGATCCGTACCCCGATCCCGATCCCTCCCCCGCCCCCGAGAGGCCCCGGCGTCTCCGGAGCGGCGGCGGCCGTGCTGGTGCGGAAGGCGATGGACCGGCGCACGGAGTCGAACAGATCGCCGAACCCTCCCCCGCCGGCGTCGTCCCGTCGCATGGATGGGGCTCCTGGTTACTCCGGCAACGCGCGTGGCTTCGCTGTCGTCGTCTCCGTCGGCGGCGGCGGCGGCGGGGTTGGATCGAGTCGGGGAAGGTCGGGGGGGATTGGGGAATGGAGACGCGGCTCTCGGCTGCGGGGATTTTTGAATTTTGGGGGTCTGCGGGGCGGCGAAATGACGGAAATGCCCCCCACCCGACCGTTGGGGATGCGGGAGTGGAGTGGTTTGGGGCGGCTTTTTTTTTGGGTGGGGTACGCGTCGGCGTCGACGTGGCACGGTAGCGCCGTTGATACACCGGGAGAGCGCGAGGGGTGGACGTGTGGCGCACCTGGCGCGTCACGCCGCTCAACACGAAAGGAGACAATAGTTTTCGTACATTGTAAAACGTTAGGGGTTTGGTGAAAAAGTGTCGCCACGTTATGTGGCTGCGTACAGTCGGATTTAACGGCTTGGATGCGCTGCGCTGGACATCGTGTGCACGATGCACATCCGTTTTCTCCACCTGTTTATCCCTTTGCATTTTTTTTAATTTATTTGTTGATCTGTTCACGTAGTATCTTTATATATACACACATATATATATATATATATATATATATATATATATAACTATTCTACATCCGGGTATAGAATAGCTATTCTTTACCCCCCTCCCTCCCAAGGGCCAAACCCACCTCCCCTCCCTTCTAAGGGTTTAAAACCCACCTCCCACCTCAGTCAAAGCACTCCCACTTCGGTCAAGACCCGGTCAAACTGCCTACCAACTCCCCCCACCCACCTTTTCTCAGCTCTCGTCTTGCGGAATGGTGCAGTAACGTGACAGCCATCGCGCAGTAACGCTATGTCTTACGTGCAGTAACAACATTCAAATTTAGTTGAAATATAGCCATGACGGATCTACTTTTGATAAGCACTTTTTTCTAACAACATGGTGCAAACGGTTTTAAAAAATCATACATCATGTGAGAGATATTGTTGTTCGAAGCTTGGTTTTTCTTTTATCTTAACTCTCCACAAGTAGTAATACTACAATATTAGTTACTACTATCTATTATGCGTTTTACTACAATCCCATCACGATGTTACTGTAGGTGTGCAGTAAAGACCATAAGTTTTGTAGTAACAATGCGTCTTACTACAATTCTTGAATAGTGTTACTGTATAAACATGTGGTAACGTATACCTGCCATGTAGTAACAATTTCACTTTGTACGGTACCAATTATATTTAGCATGTGAGACTTTTAACCTATATTTTTTTTGATTCCTAGTGTACTGCAATCTCACCACAATGGTACTGCCAAAGGTGCAGTAACGCTCCATATGTTCTACAGTAAAAAAGTGTTTTACCGCAATTCTTGGATAGTGTTACTGCATAAACATGCGGTAATGTGTAACTGTCAGGTGGTAACGTGTATCTGTCGTGCAGTAACACTTTTACTTTCGTTAAACATTTTTTTATGAACATTATGGTGCAAACGGCTTAGAAAACAAGATAAGATTTGAGAGATATTGCTCTCTAAAGATTAAGATTTAAAGGTTTTAGATCTACACAAGCAGTAATACCGCTGTTACTGTTACACGTTCTCTGTTACTGCAATTTTCATCATGATGTTACTGTCGGAAGTGTAGTAATAGACTATAAGTTTTGTAGTAACGTACCATGTTACTGCACTTCTTCGATAACGTTACTATCGAATCATAGTAACAAGGTATGATTTCTACAGTAACATAATTGATAATTAATTTGTTCTTAGAAAATTTCAACAGATATACAAACCAAACAGATAATAATATCTAATCACATTGTGTTATATGGTGAATTGGTTATGAGAGCTTCCCATGAACCATAAGATCATGTGTTCAAATCTTGAATTCACCAAATTATTTTTAATTTTTCTAGAAAAAGAAGAAAAAAAATTATTCGTGAGAGAAGAGAGGGAGAGGAAAAAGGGGAAGAGGGGGGAGGAGCGGGAGGAGGGTGCCAGGGGGAGTGAAAAAAGAAAAAAAAAGAAGGGATACAGGAGGAGGGGGGAGGGGGTATAGAATAACTATTCTATACTCCGGGTGTAGAGTAGTCTCTCCCTATATATATATATATGATACATGGGATTAAAAATAATTAATTATGTAGTTGATACTACGTAAACAGATCAACAAATAAATATAAAAATACAAAGGGATAAACAGGGATATATATATCATGTCACCACAAATTAGTAATTTTGAGAGACTTATAATATAAATATATTAAAATTACGAACTTATAATGTAAATACATGCTAACTAATTTCTTTTAAAAAATATAGCGGATATATATATATCTATACACACACAAGACGTTCGCTGGTTTGTCTTATCCAGCGACCACTCCATCAAGTATAAATCCCCCTTCAACTTAAAAAATACAATAGTGTGTGTCTCTTTTTAATCTCTTTAATAACTTATATTTTTTAAATCACATATTGTTATTGTTTTTAAGATCTATTTGTATCATTGTACTACACTCAAAAATATGTGACAAAATGAGATCCATATTGACTATATTCAAATATTTTATATATTTAAAAGTAATTTATTACATGTTAGGAAGAAACTTCCATGTTATCGGGAAGTAACTTTTACATCTTATACATGATTAATTCTCATTAGTTACTCCATCAAATGTTTTATCTTCTTTTCTCATACTACATGAAAAACAAAAGTGAAAGGGAAAGAAAAATCAGTGCTTAAAACAGATTTATAGAAAGTTACTTATGAACCATGCAAAAGTTACTTCCAATTAACATTGAAGAGTTAAACTTACCTGTGCTGACTAAATTTAATTTCTAGATAGAATCATATTTTTATCCTACAATGAATTTTTTGTCCCTACAATGTCGTGACAAAGTTATTTTCTTTTTTTAGGTTACTTTTATAATAGATGTAAATTACTTTTAGACTTTATTGAATTTACTTTTATATGTCTAAGAACTAATTTAGTGAAATCTAAAAGTAATTTAGATATATTATAAAATAATTTGTAATATAATCATGTGAGATCTTATTATAAAGATTTAATTGTTACGAACACAATGGTGTAATCGGATCGTAGATCGGATAAGTAGTTTAAGAGAAAATTTTATTTGAAGCATAGGTGATTCCTATTTGCTTGATGAATGGACTAGTAGTATATATTTTCAGTAGAGTAATAGCTTCAGTGGTGTCGCGCTGTAAGACTAAACCGAGAAACTTCTCGGTTTAGATTTTACGATTTATATAGGTACTCCCAAATGTTATCTTCCCCTCTGTCTAAAAAAATTCCAATCTAAAAGACAAATCTAGATACACGGCATCTAACTTTTAATCAGATATTTGTTCAGATTCTATAAATCAGAAGTAGAAAACCTAGATTTTCCAGTTGTAGGTCTTACTACCTCCCAAACAAGGCCCCTGCGGAGAACGGCTTGGATGGGTGGCAGCTGAGCCGTAGTCGAAGACATGTTCGGCAAGTGTGCGGTGTGCCATGGCCTATATCGTTTCCTGATGTTCACGGCAAAGTCTACGTGAAGACGACTTCGACACATGCCCAATATTTCCACTCACACTCTACATCAGGACAACGATATGTGTATGGTGCTTTTTACCGTCTCATTTATTTACGCAGCTAGTAATGCAAGCTCGATCTCAAAGTCTCAAACTCAATAAGCTAAAGAGTCATGGCTAATTGCCGCAAGCGAAGTCTCTCGCACGCGCACCTCGCCGCCGCCGCCGCCGCCATCGCCGTGGCTACGCTACTGCTCACGACGTCCCGGCGTGCAGCGGCGGAGGCGGAGCAGCAGCCGATCCAACTGCACTTCTACATGCACGACGTGGTCACCGGCCCGGGCGCCACGGCGGCGGAGGTCGTCCACGGCACGGCGACGGCGGCTCGGTTCGGGAAGGTGGTGGTCATGGACGACCTGCTGACGGAGGGCGCCGACCGGGGCTCGCCGCCCGTCGGGCGTGCCCAGGGGTTCTACGTGTTCGCGGCCCTCGACGCCGACGCGCCGGCGCTTCTCTTCTCAATGAACGTGGTGCTCGCGGCGGGGCCGTACGGCGGGAGCACGGTGGCGGTGATGGGGCGGGACAACTTCGCGCGGCTGCCGGTGAGGGAGCTGCCGGTGGTCGGCGGCACGGGGAGGTTTCGCATGGCGAGAGGGTACGCGCTGGTGAGGACGGCCGGCGAGCACGGGAAGAACGCCGTACTGGAGATCGACCTCTTCGTTCACGCGCCTTACTAGTAGCTGTTTAAGTGTTCACCCTTGATGGTTTGGATTAGAAGATGTGAACAAAGTGCAGGTTCAGGATTACTCCTTCCTTTTTCTCCACCTTTTTTGCTTTGCAAGATACGCCATACACGATAGCGCCCATCCGATTTCAATTCTTGCGAGAACACAGATAGAATTTTCTGATGTTTCAAACATGTAGCCGGTTTTTCTGATGTTTCAAACTTGTCGGCCGTTGTCCAATTAAATATGGACTGAATTTTCTTTTGTATTTTATCAAATTTAAATGATCTTTAAATGTTTTTGCTATATAATTGGCGATAGACCGTCGAATGCACTTGGAGATTCATGCAAGGAGGGGGGAAATTTTCCAACCGAACCACACAACCTTCTTTTACACTATCATTACATATTTCTCAATCCGTCTTCTGATTTTGTGGCAAATCAGATAGTGAAAACTAAATATCTCGAATTCGATTTTTTTAATAATAGATGGAGATCCGGTCTCTACATCTGCAAGTGGGTATATACAACAATCAATCAAAGGTTACATGTATACTATAAAGAGAATTGTTTCTCCTTACTCATTAGCTTAAGCTTTTGAGCAAACTGTTTGTTGCATATAACTTGGTAATTACACCTGTGATTCGCTTCATGCATATAACTCGGCAATTGCAACTGTGCTTGTATGAAGTTGCGAAAATGATTGAACGAAACCAGAGTTTGTTTGATTTGTAGTTGTACGAGGCCAATTTTGGCAGCAATCTTCGCATTTTTGACATAGAAATACGCCCGACCCATATGTCAGTGAGATACTGGCCCTAGTGAAAAACCGAAAGCCATCCAAAAAAGCTCTCGACTACTCGGCCCAACCCAACCCAACTCATCCCCACCTCGCCATCGATGGCGCTG
This sequence comes from Oryza punctata, assembly GCA_000573905.2. NCBI lineage: Eukaryota > Viridiplantae > Streptophyta > Magnoliopsida > Poales > Poaceae > Oryza > Oryza punctata. The sequence continues at coordinate 18,009,582 of CM002496.2, forward strand.
CACTACCTCCGCCACGCGCCGCTCGCGCTCCGCCTCGCGAGGCTCCCTCGCCTCGCGCCCTCCCCTCCTCCTCCTCCCGCCGCCCGCCGCCGCCGCCTCCTCCTCCTCCTCCTCGCGCCGTCACAGCATCCAGCTCCGCCCTGGCGCCTCCTCTCCAGGCCCCGCGCGCTCGCCACGGCCGCCGCCGAGGCCGACGACGCCGGCGACGGCTTCTTCTCGGAGGAGAGCACGTCGTGGGATTCCCTCGGCGTATCTGACCGCCTCGCCTCCGCGCTGCACGGGGCCGGCCTCGCGAGGCCTTCGCTTGTGCAGGTACGGCTTGCTTCACTTGACTAATGCATGATACGTGCTCGACGAAATGCCTGAGTTCGCTATTATGGCTTTGTGCTTATTTAGAACCAAATGTTCAGTTTCTAGATATAACCTGGACACTTAGTTCTTCTAGAATTACTGCCTGAGCATCACTCTTCATGTGAAGTGAGTCAATTAAGTGACAATGTGACATGCTGACCAAACCTGTCAAGTTGGGCGTTTATCGGGATTGGAAAGTTAAAATCATGTCTCAGCCCGTTTTATCTCGGGGAACGAACCTTATCCTTCTAGCGCAGATTCCCCATGTTTCAACTGTACTAAATGTTATTTAACTTGCTACATCATGGACTGAAATTGCATGCAACAATTAGTTAGATGAGTAACTGAATATTAGACCTTTTGGATGGTGCACATGCTGTGTGTGCATTCTAATATCACAATGCTGGACAAACCATTTTCTTTGCCAACGACCATATATCTCTGCTTTTTTTCCAATGTAGTTTCAAACTTACAATCACGTACAAATTTGCTACCTTATTTTTTTAATTTCATCTTGAAAGATATTGAATGTTATCAAAGTTCAGCTCATGATCAGAACCGCGTATAATATTTGCTTACTGTAGCATTTGCATGCTAATTTCTGCATGGTGATAATGTAATAATACTCTTTCTAGGACCTATGTACCATTAGAGTTCTGTATATGTATTTTTCTAATTGCCCTCAGGAGATTTGTGCTACACCAAATGAGTACTTACGCATTACTTTAAATGCTGAATGCAGGCAGCCTGTATACCGCACATTCTCACAACAAACGATGTAATTGTTGCCGCTGAGACTGGGAGCGGCAAAACACATGGTTACCTTGTTCCATTGATTGAAAAGTTGTGCTCTAAATCAATTTCCGCCGAATATGGTAGTTCTCAGTACAGTACCTCAGGGTCACCCAATATGGCGTTGGTCCTCTGTCCCAATGTAATGCTGTGTGAGCAAGTTGTCCGCATGGCTAATTCATTGCTTGATGAGTCTGGTGAACCACTTAAAACTGCTGCTGCAGTTTGTGGACCAAAGGTATACTCTATATGACCACCATTGTGCTAATGATAACATGGTAACTCAAGTCATTGTTTCTGTTATACTTTCGGATGGTTATGAAATTGTCTGCCTCGCTTTTTACAACTGGATGCCCATTGAAAATTTTAGCTCTGTGTTTCGATCAATTGTGAGTCAACATTGGATGTCATTTATTATTATGTTCCTATTTGCTAATGCAACATAATCCTTACATGCCTAGTTGCCTCTTTTGATGGACAGTTATAAAACTTATTCTGGCTTAACAATCATTTTTTTATTAATTTACATTGCATGTTTCAGGGTTGGCCCACTGTTCGGCCTGATATTCTTGTAGCCACTCCAGCTGCTCTGTTAAATTATCTGTTTGACTATGACCCAGAAAAGAGGAGGAGGGAGAGATTCCTACGTAATGTAAAATTCATAGTAAGTACTTGAGCGGATCTTGTAACTTTTTTGTACTATCTATCTTGGCATTATTGCAATTTATTTTGTCAATTGATTTGCTGAAAATGCTATGCAAAGCTAAGCTAGAGATCTTTTACTGATTGATCTGCTGAAACAATTAGGCAACTCTAGGTTATTCTTTCTTCCTCCTGTCACTTGTACTAAACAATATATCTGAAACAATCTCAAGTTAAGAATTTAAGATGCAAATATGTGGAATTTTTCTTGTTTGACATCATTTCCTAATCTTCATTTTTCATGTGTGTCTGGCTTGTATCAAAATATGTTTAGATTGCATAGTTTGATCTCTGGGCTACAAAAGGTTCCTAATAGCAGTTGATTTGATAGGTATTTGATGAGGCAGACATGCTACTCTGTGGAAGTTTTGAAAATCAGGTCATTCGTCTCATCCACATGCTGCGGTTTGATGAAAAGCTACTGTCTAGGATGGAAGATTCTGGAAAGGAAATATCACTTGGTGATACTAATAAATATCGCGAGGACTCGGACTCTGAGAGAGCAGAACTTAGTGCTGATGATGAGGAAAATGAAGATGGTTTTGTTCAAGATAGACCAGTCAAGGTGGAGAATGCTCATATTGGAGCACACAAGAAGGATTGGAGAAGGGTCAGAAAAGTTTATAGACGCAGCAAGCAGTACGTCTTTGTTGCTGCCACCCTTCCGCAAAGTGGCAAAAAAACTGCCGGTGGTGTGTTGAAGCGTATGTTTCATAATGCTGTATGGGTTAGTGGTGCATATCTTCACCGCCACAACCCCAGGTATGCACATTGTTTTACAAAATTACAAGTTTCTGAATCTTCTGTATTGAGATTTGTAGTTACTGTACTTTCGATTTGTTTGGTTGTTTGTTCAGCATGATAGATTTCACAGTATTACATTTTGTAGATGCTATATTTTATAGAATCTCAGTTTTTTTAGAGAGAGATAAGATCCCAAATTCATATGTTTCATTTGATATTGCTAGCATAATCCCCACATATCTGATATGCAGTGTGCCATACATGCAGATTGGAGCGAAGATGGATAGAGGTCACTGCTGATACTCAAATATCAGCTCTTCTGGATGCAGTGAAATATGGTCTCAAGAGTGAAGTTCATGACACAAAACTTGGTCCAAATCGAACTATGGTGTTCACAAACACTGTAGATGCTGCAAATTCAGTTTCTGATATATTGCAGCGTGTTGGTGTCCCATGCATCTTATACCATCGTGATAGCTCCCTGGAGGAAAGGGCCAACAACTTACAATCTTTTCGGGAAAACGGTGGTGTGCTTGTTTGCACAGATGCTGCTGCTCGTGGCCTTGATGTACCAAATGTTTCTCATGTCATTCAGGTATGATCTGACTGTTTTATAAAATATTATCCTGTCTGATGATGTTGTTCTTGTACTACAATCATTCTTCATGACCTGCTACTTCCTAAATAGTATACTCCTTTTCCCACTTTGTTGTCAGCACAAAAGTGTGCATTTCATCGTAGGTATACATAGAGGATCCTTGCTCCATTGAAAATTTATATCCTGTCTTTTATTAGATTTACCAACTATCCAATCACAGTTCTTTTTTTTATGTTATCTCATTGGATATTTCCTTTTGTTACCTCTAGGCGGAGTTTGCTGCCTGTGCTGTTGATTTTTTGCATAGGGTGGGTCGCACAGCCAGAGCTGGCCAATCTGGGATAGTGACTAGCCTATACACAGAGGCAAACCGTGATCTTGTGAGAGCGGTTCGTCAAGCGGAGGAGTTGGCCCAGCCAGTAGTAAGCTTCATATAGTTGTCATCCTTTCACTGATAACATCTTTCTTGAAACATGCTTACAGAAAGGTATCTATATGTTTGTTCAGGAAAAAGCATTCAGCAGAAAAAGGAGCTTCCGCAACAAGTTGAAGAAGCAAGCAATGCATAAATCTACAGCATTGCTATCTTGATGTTGTAATATTCTCTTTGTCTAGAAGGGATGATAAGTTAATATATAGTTCAGCATGCATATTGTGCTGCTTGAGCTCAACCCATTGGTCTAGTTTTGTCCTTTCTGTTTCTCGTGGAAAATATTTTGTATTTTAGTAGATAAATCTGGGCAGCTACAAATTGAACAACTAGCAAAGGTGTAATGGAAATTTTGATATTACATATTTGTTTTTCAGGGTTAAGTGGACGGCTGCTAGTTCGCGTCTGCGCGGCAAACGAAGGTATCGCACGCAGCCCGCGAGGGAGACAAGTTGTGCTTGCGCTCCTCTCCTATTTGACTGGGCAAGTGGACTTTAGGAAACCGCACGCGCGTGTATTTTTCCCCCAATATCCTCTCTCTGGACTTGGATTGGGAAAAACACACACTCTCTCTATTTGTCGCATGAAAATTTCAACATTCACGATATGAAACTTTTAACTCAATTTGCAAAACATACAATTCATCGCTACCTCTATCTCAACTATTATGAAATTTATCTCTTTTCTCAATAAGAAAATCTCTATCTCTATCTTTACTATTGAAATTGTTTTTATCGGTCTTTGTACGACACTGGTGGAGAAGGGGTTTTAACCCCGGTTCATATCCCCTTCTAGTTCCGGTTATGCAACCGGGACTATAAATTCAAGACTAAAAATATCCATCTGTAAATCCAGGTGAAATATCTTTAATCCCGATTAATAACACCAACCGAAACTAAAGATTATCGGAACCCATTACACTTTCCATTTCCTATTCGAACGGATTAATCCAGCAGTGTACGTCATCCGCTTTGCTCCTGCGGTCCTACCTACGTCCGATTGCGATTCCTACGCGTGTTCCCACGTCCACGCCATGCACGGCCGCTCACCGCCCGCATCCGGCCCGTGCGCCTGCCTACCTGGTATGCTCTCCCAGCTGGATCGGTGCCAACGACAAAAAACGGGATTGCTTCCGATTCGTTTGTTTATACATACATAAGTTCAATTTTTATAACATCCCCAGAATTGTCTTCTATGTTTGTTCCCGATTCAGAAAAAAAAATCCAAGAAGATGAAAAAAAACAAAAGATAAACTGTCAGCCCTCATCAAAACTGAAAACCTAAGATGTACGACATACGGTCGTCAGAATGCTCAGCTTTTTCTGCACCGTGCGTGAGGAGCAAAAGCACATCAAAGTGCCAGCCTCTTTCCTGTCCTCTCCTTAGCAATGCAAGCAACGCTATTGAGTTTTCTCAGCTGCCATACAGGCTCAAAAACAACTTAAGCCACGGCTCACACAATGCAAGCTGAGCAAATCAATCTGAATGCGCCCGGTCGGACCAGATGAAACGCGAGGGGACAACCAGAGGAAACGTGAGGAGACGACCTAGCCAACGCAGGCGCGGAGTGTTGTCTGGCGGCGTTCGGCCTTGGGCACAGGTGGGGCGTCTTGTGAAGGCCGAGCGATCAACTAGGGACCCGGCTCGCACATACATGTCTGCGTTTCTCCTACGTGTTACTGCGAGGCTAAACGCCACGTATCCACACTGTGAACACCATCTTCCATTTCCCTCCGCAGATTCAGCCTCCCATCCCAGCGACCTAGCAATGGCAGAGCAGGAGAACCTGGAACGGGCGGCAGCTTTGAGCTGGGGGAAGCGAGGGCGGCAATCTTGAGGCTTGAGCTGGGGAAACAACAGTCCTGCGTGCAGCGGATCTGGTAAATGGAGAGGCTAGATGACCAGATGGGACTAGGAGGTGCTGTTGGCCCATTTCCATGTTGTCTACTTAGGGCTTCCACGGTACGAAGGGGTGGAGCTAGAACAAACTGGAGAGAGGTGCTACTCGCTTGCTTTACTCTACTTAAGAATAAGTTTAGATTAATATGAGTGTATGAATTTGAATTGAGTATGGTTTTTCTTGACCGGATTCCTGGGCACCCCCACCTAGCTCCGCCCCTGATGGTACGCTTGCGTGTCATTTAACCTTAAGCTTACACGTAGGAGATTCCCAGCCACGTCTGCGGGAAAGTTTCCCGTGACAAAACAAGAATGCATGACCAAACTGAGACACGTTCTTCATCAAAACTTTTCAGCATCGTCAGGTCAGCCCACACTCGTCGCCAGGGAAGGGAGAGGGAGGAAAGAGAGCTCGGCTCGTCTCGGCGGCCAAGGAGGGAGACCATCGTTGTCCTCCGTCGAAAGGGAGGGAGGTAGGGAGCCAAGCAGGTTGTCGCCCCTAGCTCCATGCTGCACCATCACTGAGGAGTTTCCGCTGAGCTCGCGACCACTCAACGTCACATGATCCGAAGCTCGAGGCCGACGACGAGGAGGGGAGCTCGAGGCCGACGCTGGCCATGACCGTGGATGAGGTAGACGAGTCGGCGTGGTCCAAGCCCACGGCTGTTGGGTGCGCTGGCAATTGGGTGCGAATGTGGTGAAGTGGCGGTGACCGCTACCCTGATGATGGTGCCCTCGCCGGCCCACATCACAATGTTCCGCATCGCCAGATCTGCCCCGCTGCCTTCCTTTCGCGCGCCGCCGAGCTCCTACCGTGCCGTCCCCGCCGGTAGGAGGAGGAGGAGAGGTGGAGCCCTACCCGGCATTGGTGCCGCTTGGGCTGCGCCGCCGCTGCTCGGCTCGGTGCCGTCACCGAACAAGCCACCTCGCTTCCTTCGCCAGGTAAAATGCAGAGTTGAGGAGCGCCGCCGTCCCTTGCTCCCGCGCCGCTGCTTCGGGGGACGAGAGAAGGGGTGGATCTGGTCGTTTGTCAACCGCTCCCGTGCCGCCGACCTCGTGCACTCCGCCCGGTGCCGTCGCCGCGACCTCGTCTTGCTTTATCCGCTAGTGGGGAGAGGAAGAGAGGAGCCGACACCTTGGCTTTCTCTGCCAGTGAGGGAAAGGAAGAGAGGAGAGAGAGAGGGGAGATGAAAAGTAAAAAAGGTGATACTTGTGGGACCCACAACAAGTGACCTGCACTCTTAAGCATGTAGCTAACATTGTCCTTTGACTGTGTGGCATGTGAGGTTCAGCAAAATTAGTAGTGCACAATTGGCATTCAGCCCCAGCCTTCTACGTCGAAGATTCCCAGCCACGTCGATCTCTGCCGTGCCCAAGTGAGGAACGCGGAGCCAAAGTTTTTCATGCGTTCCTCATCAGAACGCATCAGGGATTCGTCAACGAGGCAAGAAAGAGAGGGCGAGGCGAGGGGGTGGGCCTACCAAGGAGCCGCCGTCAGCATCATCGTCAAGCTGCTGTCGAGCTACCACCTCCCTCATTGCCGCTGCCGAGTATAGATCCAGCGAGCCATGGGCTGGATCTAGAGGGCTCGATGGAGGAAGAGGCCGGAGGTGGGGAGGGGACAGGCGGAGGGAGAGGTCGAAGGCGGCCGCTGCCGTGAGCCGTTGAGCTAGGCTTGAGCGGCGTCCGGGAGTTGAGAGGCGTCAGCCTGGGGAGGAGAGGGGTGTCGGCCGAGGAGGATTGGCTGGGACTAAGCTTCAAATCGTAACAGTATATATGAGCCAAGTACTGAAGTAACTGAAAAAAAAACTACTAACCTGAGCAGAGTGATAACAATATCATCCTGGTTTTTTTATGCCCCTTAAAATTAAAATGTAAAGACTGTGAAATAATCTTATTTTCAAAAACAAAAACATAAGTAAAACGGAACAATTAGGAAGACAGCTACTCATACAGAGGCAAAGCTACAGTAAATGATTTGTTTATATTCTTTGTTTATTTTCGAAATATAATACAGATGCAAACGCTCATATGCACATACACACATGTACGCTACGATTACACCTGCCAAATTCATTCTCAAAGACACTTAAAAAAAATACATCTAAGCTAAATAATATTCATTGTCTACAAACTTATTTACAATAACAAAGTCAAAGGCAATGGTCATGGTAATGTATTCTAAATTACTTAATGTTATGTTAATATTCTTAATTATAAATTAAGATGAATCTGTTGTTAATTCTTAGATTAATGTCATGGTTTCACTTCTGGTGACCACTAAAATCATTTATTTATATTATATTATTAATTGCTATTACAAATTTAAACTAATTCCAATAAAATAAATGCATCTAATAGTGAGGGAGGTTATATTCGCGCGATATAACAAGCTAGTAATTTCATGAACCGATGCATTTCTCTTTTTTTCCCTTTTTATATGTAACACTGCATTTCAAATTGTCGTTTATAACCGAAGCATTTTAGGTATCACTTGCAAGAGGTAATCTAACCCTCAACAAATAGGAGGTAACCAAAATCATGTGCATACAAGCAACCAAACAAAATCTCTCGTAAACCATATCTCTCGTACTATCAATCAGACAAAATCGCATGCTAGCCAAGTTAAGCAGATGCAAACAATCAGACAGCTGCATACGTATTCTTTTAGTAAAGCCAAACCCAGCCTGGATATCAGAGATGGGCCAAACCAAGTCGATACGAGTAACCAAACACACCCCATACTACGCATTATTCATATCTGACAGGGGAAATAAAGAGAGATCATCTAATGGTTAACAGTAAATACGGTTGAAAGAGTGCTCAATGCCTCAATATCTACCGTCTTTCTGGCAGAATGTCTGATGAACTCTAAAGTCTGACGAAACTGTTCTCTTCTATTTTTTCCCGTTTTTCTTCAGCTAGGATGAAAGTGAGGCGTTGTTCAACTCTTGAAGTCGAAGAAGAGCGTCGCTGGAGCTATCCATGCCACGTAGATAGACTATGCATGTGAAATTTTATTACTGATGTGGTGATCTGGTGATATACAGTAGTATTAATTTGTAGACAAGTATTAAAAGAGTATTAACTATTAAAAATGTAAAGATTATCAGCACAAGATGGTTTCGTGGTGTAGTTGGTTATCACGTCAGTCTAACACACTGAAGGTCTCCGGTTCGAACCCGGGCGAAGCCATGTTTAACTTTTTTTAATTTTTTCTTATTTTTTAATCTTGAGATTCAAATCAACCACTGAATTCAAACTTTCATTTTTTTTTCGTTTCTCCTTAAGATTTAGATCAACAACTAAATTCAAACTTTCGTTTTTTCTCCCTCCGAACTCACTGAATTCAAAGTAACTCACTATTTTTCTTCTTCGGATTCAGACTAACTGATGGATCACATTAGGATGCGTCACTCACACAGAGGTGGAGCTTTGTAGAGGCCAATCCGGGTGTTGGCGAATTATTATTATTAATTTTAAAAATATACCATCTCAATATTTATTTCTAAATCAGAACATTATTTTGACATGCCATCCCGCCTAATGTGATGAAACAACATTGTCACGTACACCATCAGATGTTAGGGTGACAGTTTTATCTTACCACGTTAGTAGGAATGACATAGCAAGACAAAGCTACTACGTTAGCCAAAGTAACGTGGTAGTATTTTTTTTGTCACGTCACGCTAATCTTTTTCTGTGATCAAAATATTTAGATGTGGAAATAAGTTTTGGGATGTTTAATTGTTAAAATTAAAAATTAAAAAAGATACAATATACTAAACAGTGTCTAGTACATATCACAACTTATGTTTTCAGTTGGTTAGCAAGCGCAGAGTGGTGTTAGAAATACTTAGAATCAAGCGCAGTTTCTTATGCCTTTTTTCTTCAGTAATTCAGTTTAATGGCTTACTGAATCATTTTCCTTCCGTGGATAACATACAGATTATTTTTCTCAATAAAATAGCTCTTATAAAACCTATTAATTTCAATAACTTTGATATGTTGTCTCTTATGACTTGAGTGATCTTTTATCAATAAAAATATACTTGGAAATTGTGCTACACTACGAATACCCATTGTATAAATTCCACTTCTGCCACTAACATGTATTAATCAATAAGAAATATCCTTGGTCTATGCTTACTAGTACTAGTAGTACTTGTATACAGAGGGTTCTGATACTACGCAAGAACCCTACATCTGTGACGGTACACCAGTGACGGGCCTAAGGATTGGTCACAGATGACCGTCACCTTTGACGGGTCCTTATGTTTGCCGTCATCGGTGAGACATCCGGTTGCGGCCCGTCACAGGTATCACCTCACCTGTGACGGCTTGGAGCCGTAAGCCATCACAGAAACACCAGTGACAGGGATTTCTCCCTGGCCGTCACAGGTATCACCTCACCTGTGACGGCCAGGGAGTTAGAACCCGTCAAAGGTAATGGGCGTCACCTGTAACGGATGTTACTTCCGGCCCGTCGAAGGTATCTTGTTACCTGTGACGGGCTACTGAGTTTCGGCCCGTCAAAGGTATGGCTGACACCTTTGACGGGCTGTATTTATTTAATCCGTTTGAGGTGAGTTGGATCTATATAAATACCCCCCAAGTACCAATTGCTTTCCATCCCGACCAGTGCACTGTTCACAATTCGGTTGGGAGGGCAACGGGGGTGAATTTGTGCTGAAATTAAAGGTAAAAAATACATTATTCTCCCTTCATTCCATATTGATCATCATATAGTTTTCTTCTTACGTCGTTGACTGCAGATGAATTGTAGTTGGATGTACCATGTTAATCGTTCGTCTAAAGAGTATAGGCAGGGGGTCACTGAATTCATCACATTTGCGTACAATGACAGAAAAGTAGGATGACCATGCACATATTGTGTCCATGTAACGACTGTAAGAATGAACAGATGTTCCATGATAGTTCAGATGTGCATTCTCATTTGATAAGGAGAGGTTTCATGGAGAAATATACATGTTGGAGCAAGCATGGAGAGCAAGAGGCACCTGATATCGGAGCTGAAGAAGTGCCGGATCAGGATGTAGTGAACGCCGCTGCAGCTCGAGAAGGCATGTTTGTACCTTCTCCGTTAGGCGGAGAGACCATAGATTTGGATACTCAATGTTTGTCTGAAATGTTACATGATGTTGAAGACGCAAATGACAACGACAGAGATTTTGAGAAGTTTAGTAAGTTGGTGAAAGATTGTCATATGCCTTTGTATGATGGCTGTAAGTCGAAACACAGCAAATTGTCATGCGTGTTGGAACTCATGAAGCTTAAGGCAAGTAATGGTTGGTCCGACAAGAGTTTTACAGAACTTCTTGAGCTGTTAAAGGACCTGTTGCCAGAGGGGAACAAATTACCGCATACGATATATGAAGCAAAGCAAGTCTTATGTCCATTGGGCCTGGAGGTGAGAAGAATTCATGCTTGTTGAAATGACTGCATTTTGTATTACAAGCAATACGCTGACTTGGATGTTTGCCCTGTCTGTGGGGTTTCTAGATACAAACGAGCAATAAGTGAAGGTGAAAGAAGTAAGTCAAAGAGGGGAGGCCCCGCAAAGGTGGTGTGGTATCTCCCAATTGCGGAGCGCATGAAGAGAATTTTTGCGAATCCGGAACAAGCTAAGCTCGTGCGCTGGCATGCCGAAGAGCGGAAAGTCGATGGTAAGCTGAGGCACCCAGCAGATTCAGTACAGTGGCGGACAATCGATAGGATTTACCGCGAATTCTCAAATGACCCAAGAAACATGCGTTTTTCCATGTGTACGGACGGCATTAATCCATTTGGTGATTTGAGCAGTCGTCATAGTACATGGCTACTTCTTCTTGTGAACTATAACCTTCCTCCATGGTTGTGCTTCAAAAGAAAGTATATTATGCTTGCCATGCTAATTCAAGGACCGAGACAACCTGGCAACGATATCGATGTGTTCCTTGAACCGATAATCAATGACTTTGAGAGGCTATGGGATGAGGGCACACGAACATGGGACGCATATGTACGAGAGTATTTCAACCTCCGTGCGATGTTGTTTTGTACCATCAACGATTATCCGGCCCTTGGCAACCTTTCTGGCCAAACTGTCAAAGGGAGATGGGAATGTTCGAAGTGTATGGAGGAAACAAGGAGCAAATGGTTGAAGCATTCACGCAAGATGGTCTACATGGGTCACAGGAGATTTCTCCCAAGGTATCACCCTTATAGGAATATGACAAACAATTTCAATGGACACAGAGATACAACTAGTCCCCCGGCAGAGCTAATAGAGACAGAGGTGCACAACTTAGTGATGGGAATAACCAACGAGTTTGGAAAAAAGAGGAAAGATGGAAAGACAAAAGAGAAAAGCATGTGGAAGAAGAAGTCAATATTCTGGAGACTATCATACTGGAAGGATCTTGAGGTTTGCCACTGCATAAATTTGATGCATATTGAGAAGAATGTATGTGAGAGTTTAATGGGATTACTGCTTAACCCTGGTAGTACAAAGGATGGTCTCAACACCCAGCGAGATCTGGAAGATATGGGTGTTCGTTCAGAGCTACATCCCATAACCATGGAGTCCGGCAGTGTGTACCTTCCTCCAGCCTGCTACACTCTCTCGAAAGATGAGAAGATGGATTTGCTGACATGTCTGAGTGGTATAAAGGTTCCATCTGGGTACTCATCAAGAATTAGTAAGTTCGTTTCACTGAAAGACCTTAAATTGATAGGGATGAAGTCGCATGATTGCCACGTCCTTATCACACAGCTGTTGCCCGTTACAATAAGGAATATTTTGCCTCCTAAGGTGCGACACACGATAATGCGATTGTGCTCCTTCTTCCATGCAATCGGCCCGAAGATCATTGATCCCGAGGGACTAGATGAACTACAGGCAGAAATTGTGAGAACCATATGTCATCTTGAGATGTACTTTCCTCCAACTTTCTTTGATATAATGGAACATCTTCCCGTGCACCTTGTTAAACAAACAAAGTGTTGTGGTCCTGCTTTCATGACGCAGATGTATCATTGCGAAAGGTACATGCGGATCCTGAAGGGTTTCGTACGGAACCGATCCCACCCCGAGGGGAGAATCATTGAGAGTTACACCACCGAAGAGGTCATCGAGTTTTGTGTGGACTATATGTCAGAAACCTCTTCAGTTGGATTACCACGATCTCATCACGAAGGGAGGCTTGATGGTGTGGGCACTGTTGGAAGGAAAATTGTAAGGATGGATCGTAAGGTGTATGATAAAGCTCATTTCACCGTACTCCAGCATATCACTGAGGTAGTGCTGTACTTTGATGAACACCTGCAATTTCTCCGATAGGACAACCTAGGGCGATCGGAGAGTTAGGTCAGAAAAAAGCACATGTCTTCTTTCAACGAGTGGTTCAAGAACCGAATTGCCAACATGCCGAACTTGTCTAGTGAAACACTGAGATGGTTGTCACAGGGTCCTGAATGGAGTGCCACCACCTGGCAAGGATATGACATAAATGGGTACACCTTTCACACGATCAAGCAAGACAGCAAATGCACAGTGCAGAACAGTGGGTTACACATTGAGGCCGGTAGCGACGGTGGTCGGCGTGATCAGTACTATGGCAGAGTTGAGCAAATATTGGAGCTGGATTACTTAAAGTTCAAAGTGCTGTTGTTTCGTTGTCGATGGGTTGATCTTCGTAATGTAAAAGTTGATAATGAAGGTCTCACCATTGTCAATCTGGCTAGCAACGCGTACAAGGATGAACCGTTCGTTCTCGCCAAACAAGTTGTTCAAGTATTCTACATAATTGATCCGTGTAACAAGAAACTACATGTAGTTCGTGAAGGGAAAAGGAGAATTGTTGGATTGGACAACATTTCTGACGAAGATGATTACAACCAGCACGTGCACGACATAGGTCAAGAAATACCTATAGTATTGGAGGAAGAAGAAGATGAGGTTCAACATGCACGCGTCGACCACGAGGAAGGATTATTTTTGTAATTTATGTCCATTTGTCTGGTATATTGTGGGCTGTTTGATCTAAGACCAATTAGTGAAATGATAGGAAATTTATAAGCGTATTCAAATTATTTAGTCGATGACAACCCCCGGCGCATCCCCGTCCTCAACGACGCCTGTGAGGATATAGGCAGAAGCAGACCCAGCCACGGAGATGGTTTCCGCAGGTCATCCCTCGACGACGGCAGCCGAACAACCAGAACCTCGTGGTAATTTATAGGATAGCTGCAATAGATGACAACATAATTTGTAGCTACCACCCCTTAGCAAATGCTCCTTCTGTCTTAGCTGCAGAAGCGCCCAAGGAACAACAACCATCGCTGTCGGGCGGGACAAGTGCACCTAGTTCAAGTAGAAACCCCCGGACACAAAATAGATGGCCGACCACAGTGCAAGTTAATAAGAGAAGTTGATGCAAGTGGTAGGCCCACGGCGCCGAGGACTGTCATAGGAAGATGGTCTAACTGCTGTGGGCTGGCAGCACGTGAGAATTTCGGCATCCTCTATAAAGATATCGGCAGGGTCCCAGAAGCTGAGAAGGAGCGAGCTTGGACGACAATGGAGAAATGGTTCACATTTCCGGATGAAGCAAAGGAAAGGCTTAAGTGGAAGGTGTTCCATAAGATGGGCAAAGCCTGGAAGAATTGGAAGTGGAAACTCTTCACGGAGTATGTCATCCCACCCAGCAATCGTACTCCGTTCGTTGAGTACCCTCAAATAACGGAGACGGTGTGGGAGCAATTCTGCGAGCATAAGAACAACGAAGATTTTAGGCAGTCAAGCGAGGCACATCGCCTACTGCAACAGCGGAATGAGCACCCGCATCGACTGGGTACGGCTGGGTACATCGACAAGGAGCAAATATGGGCCCAAGAGGATGCAGCCGCTGCAGCAGCGAATGTCCCTGCCCCGTTCGCCGACATCCCTGAACAAAGAGCTCGCAACTGGGTGAGGGCTAGGGGTAAGGTAAACCCTAACGGCTCCGTCACATTTGAGAATCAAAGTGACACCATCGTCTATCAGGAGCTGGTGAGTTCGCTAATTAACCTCACTAATTTTCGTTCGTATTAAGAAAATGTTTTGTAACAACGACTCCTGTTTTTATAGTTAGGTTTGGTTGCCGAACAAGCTTCGCAGAGCGAGGTCGAGTCCCAGCCGAACAGACGCGAAGATGACATCCTCACGAAGGCCCTCGGAACCAAAGAACATCCTGGCCGGACTCGGGGAATTGGCGTCGATGTGCCATGGAAGCATGGCCTGCTCCAGTACAGCTCCCAATACAGGAAACAGAAAGTCTCCAAGGAAGAGAGGGATGCTCGTTTGAAGGCCGAGCTTAAGTTGGAGGTCATTCAAGAACTCCAAGCAGACATGGACGCCAGGGTGGAAGAAAGGGTTCAGAAGGTCCTCGCCGACATGAATATACGCCAAGCCGCAACACCAGTTGTCCATCCAACTCCTCCTGCACATCACGACGTGAGTCCGTCACAACACAGGAGTAGTTGTGCGTCCACAGATGTGCCGGCCCCTCATCTCCCGGTCGCACCACTAGCTACGGTGGACAACATAGAGGTAATCGATTTTATCCGATCCATATCTACACAAATACCTTTACATGTTCCAATATTAAATTCATACTTTGAAAATGCAGGACGTAGCGCAGTGTGTCCTAGTGGTGAGGGTCCACCCAACTTTCACGGCCGAAGTCGCTGAGGGCATGGCTTTCAATCCCTCGGTAACAGAAAAGGTGCATGGCGTAAACCTACGTCATGGGTATGCCAAGGTGTCCATAGATTCAGTCAAGGACAACTGGTCAGGTTTTCCGCTGCCTGTGCCCCCTAATGATGAAATCACGACTTTGGGCGATGCGTGCAAGACGTACATACAATGGCCCAAAGAAGACATAATTGTGAAGATGACTCCTCGTCCAAGTCGACCGACGGAGCGAACACCTCCCACGTCTAAGCTTTCAATTGAGGCTCCCCGTGGACCGGCGTTGTCAGTACCCCATTTACCTGATACAGCCGATATGGATTTGACAGACATAGCTCAAAACCTGGCTCCAATAAAGACCACATGGAAGGCTGATAGCTCCCCACCCTTGTCAATTTACAGAAACGTGAACGCGGGGGTCCCACAGGCAAAGGGAAGGTCGAGGAGTCGGCGCCGGTGAAAAAAAGGGGGAAGGCTGCAGCGTCGGCGCCGTTGACCAAAACGGGGAAGGTCGTGAAGCCGCCGACACAATTTGAACTAGACATGCCGTTGGTGGAGGACAATGTGTTGGCCGTGATAGGTATTGCTTGCCGAGAGCTACACAAACAGTACATGGAGCTAAGCAATGCCAAGCGAAAAATGAGGGAGTCATCCATAGTTGGACATCACGACCACTAGCCCTTCCTATCGTCGCTACCTATATAACTATCGGCTTTGATGACCTCTTCGACCTATTCAGGATTCGAAAGTTAGACACAGGACTTCTAAAATGCTACTCCTTGTAAGTGCAAACCTTCCTCCTTGTGATATTAATGTACTATCTCCTAAATTAGTGCTAATACATAACTGTTTTAAGGTTGTGCTGGATCAAGAGTCGTCGCCTTGGTAACCAGGTTGGGTTCCTTGATCCATTGATGATCAACGAGCTCAATATGCAAACTAACCTCAATGAATTGGTTGACTACATCAACCGGTGCTTATGGGCCCACCAAGACAAGGAGTACATCATGTGCGCGCACAATCAAGAGTAAGAAGACAATGCTCATTTCGTATATATTGTTTTTGAAGCTAAGGTTCTTATTACTAATGCTACATAACCACCGCGTAGGCAACATTGGGTTCTCTTAGTCATCGTACCTAAATGGAGTAGGGTCTACTACCTTAACTCAAATAAGGCGAAGGATTACAATTTCACTGAAATCATCAAGGCCTTAGATATGGCTTGGGCCCATATCTAAGGCCTTGATGATTGTGCTGACTTTGGACAGCATATGCATGGCTCTTTGCTACTCTCTCCATTTTCAAATTATTTGTCGTTTTTTATGACATGCGTATTTTGTGTTGCCCTGTTGTGCCATTTGGATGGACTTAAATGGCCAGTGATGAATAAGAACATATTATCTACACTTGTCCATTTTTAGGTTTCATTGTTGGTTGTCTTATGCATAAGAACAGACTATCTACACTTGTCCTTTTTTCTGGATGCATAAGAGGAGATTATGTACAAATTTCCATTTTTAGGTTTCACCTGTGGGTTGTTTTATAAATAAGAACATACTATCTACACTTGTTCCTCTTTATGCATAAGAACAGATTATGTACACCTGTTTTTTTTTGGGACACTTGCTTCTTGCTACTGCTAGCTGATTCCCTCTTTTTTTGTCCTTGATGCAAATGATAGTAATTAATGCATAATGCTTGAACATAACTGAGGCCATATCTTAATACTTTCATAGTGGATCTGAAATCTCATGCATTTTGGGTGCTTTTGGGGGAAATGGGATGCAAACTGGTAGAATTGATGAATGAATTGATGAATTAATGAATGTGATATTGGGGGTGCCTGGCATGTATCTGTGATGTTTCTGTTTTTCAGAGGGCATGGCTAGCAAATTCTGAGGCTAGCCAATATTTAGAATTTATTTTTTTCGGGATTTACCACATCAGTGACAGGTCAAAAAGAAAAAGACGTAACAGGTAACCATACCTGTGACGGATTCGTAAGAACGCGGCCATCACAGCTGACTCTCCTATGACGGGCCTTTACTTTCTTGCCCATCACAGGTAGGCCAGCTGTGACGGCTTCTAACTACTGGATACCTCTGACGGTCCTTTGTTTTGTCGTCCGTCAAAGATGACACCCCTGTGACGGGTTCTAACTCGTCCTAGGTTAGCGGAGACCAACACCTCTGACGGAATTATAGTTACTTGCCCGTCAGAGATGAGTATCACCTCTGACGGCCGGCCACCCGTCAAAGGTGACAGGACTCACCAGTGACCACTGATCACTGACCAAGCCCAAACCCGTCAAAGGTGAGGGTTTGAGCCCGTCACAGGTGACCATATCCAGTGTAGTGTGAATTTATTTCATGTATTTCCTGTATTTATGGGTTCGGAGGTGTCTTTTTCCTGTCGACCGAGGTCCCTGGCATCGATCTCGTGTCAAGAACACGGCTACAAATGGATTAGTTCCCTCTCAACTCACCGGCAGGAGTAGATCGATTCTAGTGGTAACAGCAAGACACCTAGGGTTCTAAGTTACATCTACTCCTAAGACACTAAATATTTAGTTTGTTTCTTGATCTATTCCTCGGTCGAAGCCGGAATATATATAAAGTTTACATTGATTCCTCTCAAAAGCAGCACAGCTGGCACCTAAGATAAAGCAGAGTAGAAAACTTAAAATACATGACAAAAGACAGCTACAGTGTTCCCCTCTCGTTGACGAGCGTAGGATTTCACTAAGTGAACCGGTATGCAGCGATCTCAGTTGTCCATTCCTCTTTTGTCTCTACATCAGATAAATTTCAGTTTTGCCCTTCGTCAGTTGTTTACCCAATCTTCAGACTTCTTCAGAGATATTCAGTATTCTTCAGAGTTCTCCCATTTCTCTCCCAGGGATCTGACAATTACCCCTCACATAAGACCAACCTTCTCCTCAAGGTTGAAAATCTGGAAAGCTTCTCTGAATGTAAGTGTCATCTTCCCAAGTTGCATCTGCTGGAGGCAAGTTCTACCATAAGATTAGCCACTGCACTAAAGGTTCATTGTTCCTAGGAACTACTCTCCTCTGCAACACTGATAATGGCTCAGTTTAATCTGACCATCAGGTCCAACCGCAGGTAGGTTTGGCATTGGCACAGCATGAGTCCCCAAATGTTGCTTCAGCTGGCTTACATGGAAAACATGATGAATAGCCGAGCTCTCAGGTAATTCTAGTTGATAAGCTACTGATCCTATTTTCTCCAAAATTTTAAATGGACCATAAAATTTCGATCTCAGCTTAAGTGATCCCCTGATTCCAAACGCAGATTGCCTGTAAGGTTGCAACTTAATATAAACCATGTCTCCTATCTGCAAGGTTCTTTTAGTTCTGTTTTTGTCAGCATTTTTTGAGCTTCTCCCATGCTAGTTTTCAGTTGGCGGAAGTGAGGAATTCTTTTGGTCTGAACAATTATGTATTTATGATGTAAATATGCAGTCAGAGGTGTCTTGAACATTTGTTGCCAGGATTTTTCAATTTCATGTTTAATGAAAATGAATTTGAAATATGGTTTGAAATTATTGTTTGTCAGCAAATCAAGTGAAGAGTGGTTTTTATTTCCAAAATGAAAAGATAAATCCTTCTTATAGCATGTGTGCTATCCTGATAAAAGAATTCATTTACCTGGCTGAAAATAGCGCTACCCTCTATACAACACATATTTAAACAAATTTACATATATTGAATAAAACGATCCAAAATTCAATCATCAGCAAAGTCAACCCAGATACTATAGTCTGCACTTTCTGTTCCCCAATATTCTGTTGCATGTTCGTGTCCCAATCTGTAAGACCACATATTCGTACTAGATGTATCAAGATACGTATCTGAATAGTACGGTGGCTTCGGTACAAAGGCCAATTCACCATCACGAACAACAAGGTCCACATAGACTGTTTCAGGCCAATTGTAGAACCTTGGTAAGAAAACTTTGTTCTCCATCCAGTTAAATTTGGTCTTCTTCATCATCGTTGTTTGTGACCCGGTGAACACTGTCTGATCATGCAAGCTATCTACATCTTTTGTTCATTAAGCTTGACGACATGGACCATCTTCCCGCGTCGTTCAATCAATACAACCATCAACTCACCTTGGTTGGACTCGAGCAAGTAGCTGTCTTCACATTTGAACCCGAAACTATTAGGCTTGTCAAGAATCTTAAATCCTTCATCGTGCCTGCAAGGATCATAAACTGCCAACCTCCCATCTTGAGCTAGAAGGTATAGCAAGCTGTTATGGAGAACCGGATTGGTGACCGGTGACGCCCGAAGCCGTGACCAGTCGAGATGATTCTCCGCCAACTTCCAATCCTCCCACTCACCACTATTGTTTCGAATCGAACTAGCAACCTCGACGGTGAAAATTGCCTCGACACCAAATAGCCTCTCATCACGGTCAGAGACGACAAAATTAAACAACGCATAGGGGTATTGTGGCCGCAGCACTTCAATGAGGGCGCCGGTGACGAGGTCGATATCAAACACCCAGGATTTGTCCGCGCGCATCTTGAGATGCCGTCCGGTGGAGCAGCAGATTTTCGCGCCAGGCACCTTGAGAGTGTCATCGACCTCGAAGTTCTTGTCATAGTAAGGGCTATAGTACCGGATATTGGCGGTGCCGACGTCAGCTGTATTGAGCAGGAGTGGGGTGATCCACGCCGGGTAGAAGGGCGACAGCGACACGGCGGAGCGCCATTGCCGGCACACCAACGCGACGCTCGGGTGGCTCGACCACCGCATGCGCTCCAGGATCAGGACGAGCATGTCCGTCGGGAGAGACGACCAGTCCCGAGCCTTCGACGTCGATGCGGTGGCCTCCATCTCGCTTGGTCTCGCCACTGGTGGTTTAATTTCTGCCGATTTTCTCGTGGTGTGCCGATCGAGCGCCGGCGAGCAGGGGCTTTATGTGTAGGACGTGGGGTTGTTGCGCGCAAATACCAATCGGTTTAAGTTCACGATGTGGAGGTGCAACGAGATACGAGCGATCAACGGCGAGTCAGCTACGTACCCGGGAGCTCTTGCCAAATCCGTGTGTACCAATTCTTGTCGAATACACAGTACGGTGCAGCAGTGCCCATGTCCTCTGCTGCACGTATGCCAACTTGCAACGGCAAATTGCTAAAAAAAAATTGCAACGGTGAATGGTCAATGGTGGCTCTTCATAGAAGGGGAGGATGCCTGAATACTTTTGTAAAAAGGACACTACTACACTGAGAGAGTACTAGTTGGATAGTTCTACAGTGAGAGTACTAGTTGGATAGTCCTAAAGAGAGACACAATTCTTTCCAAAAAAAGCTACTAGTACACTCAATATCTTCGTATTTTTTTTCCTTCTTAGAGAAGTTTCTCTTAAATTACTTATCCGATTTATAATCCGATTACGCCGTTATGTTCATTGCAATTAAATCTTTACAACAAGATTTCACATGATTATATTTTGATGAAAAATCACAAATTACTTTTATGATATGTCTAAATTACTTTTAGATTTCACTAAGTTACTTCCTATAAAAGTAAATTCAGTAAGTCTAAAAGTAATTTATATATATTATAGAAGTATCTTAGAATAAAACGAAGGTAACTTTGGTATGCCATTTGAAGTAAATCCGTTGTAGAGATAAAAACAAGACTCTATCTAGAAATTAAATTAATCAGCACAAATTATGGAATTAACTAAAAAGTCATATTTTATCCCTACAACGAATTTACTTCTAATGTCGTGATAAAGTTACTTCCGTTTTGTTTTAAGTTACTTTTAGAATATATGTAAGTTACTTTTAGACTTTATTGAATTACTTTTATATGTCTAAGAAGTAATTTAGTCAAATCTAAAAGTAACTTATGTATATAATAAAAGTAATTTACAAATATAAATATTTTTTCATCGTAACATAATCATGTAAGATCTTGTTGTGAAGATTTAATTGTAATGAACACAATGGTGTAATCGGATTGTAGATCGGATAAGTAATTTGAGAGGAAACTTTATTTGCATAGGAAAAAGACACCACGTGAACTTTATTTGAAAGGAAAAAGACACCCACGTGGATGGACATCATGACGACGTGTGCACAGTTAGACGGCTCTGAGATGCGTTGCGCTGTAGAGCTAAACCGAGAGCGCTCTCGAAATAGATTTCGCGTTTACAAAAACATATCTTTATTTTTACTACTTAAAAAATCCGTAGGGGTGGTGGTGAGCAATACTAAAAAAGACACATACAAGTTGATACTATAGGTACCGGAACTGCTAAAACTAGCACCTATAGTGCTTTTCCCACCTCTCACAAACTGAAAATAAAGAACCGGCACCTTTACCAGAATATAGGTGTCGGTTCTACAGTAAAACCGACATAAACTATAGGTGCCGGATTTCTAAAAAACCTTTATTATATTATAGGTGTTGGTTAATTAAAAACCGATGCTTATAATATATTGTATGTGTCCTTTTTTTAAAAACCAACACCTATATAAAACCGAGCCGAGCCGACGAGCCGACCGCTCGGATAAGACTGCATGACCCTTATCCTCTCCTCCTCCAGTCGTCTCTCTCTCTCCCATACCCCTTTCTCTCTCGCGTCTCTCTCTCCCTCTCCGCCGGCTCCCTCTCCTCCCCTTCATCCCCCTCTCCTCCCTTCCTCCTCCTCCTCCTTTCCTGAGTCGGCGGCGGCGTCGGAGTCTTCTCCTGCAGGCACGCCCTCACCTCCTGTAATGCCCGTGATTTTATTAAAAATCTCCATTTAGGATTTATTTAAGCGTCATTCTTTCTTTCCTTTCAAATTCCCCAAAATTTCGAAAGTTAGTTTAATTTTGGTTCTTAAAATTTTTCCGATCGTATCAAATCATTTCTTCCTGTCCGAATATTTTGAAGTATTTTGGACTTCGACCACCTGGTTTTTATCCTTCCCTTTTTCCCGTAACATTTTTTCCACACCCGAAGATCTCTCTTGTCACGCCTTGAGTTTTTCGCTTTCCGTTCTTTTTTGTCGAATTGCGAAAATTCACATTCGGTTTGTTCATCTAAAATATCTTAATAAAAATGTCGTCAACTTGTCACGCGTGAAAGGAGAGGGACACAAAATGGACTTCTCCCCAAAAGGGAGCTGTAGCTTGGGCAATTGCTTTACCATTGGTATAACATGGTTCTTAGCGGCGCACCAAACTGAGAGGTGGCAACAAGTACATGGGGTTGCTGGGGAGTCCATACCTTTGGTTTTAAGGGGATGATTATGATCAGCTTTGAATTGTGTTATATTGAGGGTACTGTCACAGTCTCGATTCGAGGTACCGTGGTGGTACTGAGGGTATGGTAACATATTATGGGGTTGTATCTCGTGGGTACAGTGGTACACCTCTGACCATGGTAAAACTATTTGAATAGCCGTGCCCGCGGTTATAGGCGGGCCTAATAATGTTTTTCGTGATTAGTCCCACTCTACAAATCTAATGTTAATAATGTGATAAATGATGATAATTGGTTTAGCTCCTGGATTAGAATGGCTAATTCCTGGTTTGGAGATTGGGTCTGTGCAACCGGGTATGGTTGTTCAGTGATGGTTTGGGCCTCTACAACACTGGATGTTGTTCAGTGTTGATTAATATTATTTAAATAATTATTCTACTGTTTGATAAATTCTCAACTCTTTGCTAAATGTTGTTTTCGCAAATGAGCCTTATATTATGCCAACTCTTTGCTAACATGTTCAACCTCACTTGAAGAAGGATCCAGAAGGAGAAGATCTTTGGCTTAGATCCCAGTTGAGCTGCCTGTGGGAGTGGAGTTGAAGCTTCGGTAGATTTTGTTTTTCCGTTGCTGTTTTCTTCATGGTGAGGACTAAATGCCTCTTGAGTAAGTATTTATTGCTTTAGTTATTATGATAAATCTGTATATTAAATTATCGATTTGTGTACCTCGGCTGATTCCTGGATGAGGATTGTTTGCACAAATTAGTTCGGGAATTATTAGTGAATTTCCGGGCGTGACAAGCTAGTTGGTTGGTAACACCCTCTATTTATAAATGTTGTTTAAAAATATATTTTTATAAATTGTTTATAATCGCAACTGCTGTGTTATGCAAAATAGCCATAGCCTTTCTTTATCAGTTGTGCATATGTATATTTCTGTATACTTACTGAGTATTCCATGTACTCACCGTGCAATTCCCCCAACTCCATAAGGAAGGTTTCTGCTGTTCTTTGAGGAGTTTGCTGCTAAAGTCGAGGACTAGGCCGTGTGCCCCAGTTGACTACCTGTGACATGTTGAATGGAGCTTCCGTGCATTTATCTTTTTTTCCGCTGTGTTATCTTAGTCTTGTTTTGCCTTAAGGTAAATAAATGTAAGTGCGCCATAAGCCTTATCACAATCACTTTATTAATAAATATTGGGTTTTCCTTCCTGATGTTAGCTGTTATATTATCTTTGTTTCTGTGTGTGCTAGCTTAATTCTGGACTAGCACTTATACACAGGAGGTCCTATTTTGGGTCCTCACATCTCTCCTCCCTGCACCTTCATTGAGACAAAGAAAGAACCAACAACACTCGTGCATGCACACGTTCACCTCTGCCTCACTGTCCCCTCCTTGGTAATTGCAAAACCTCGCGGTTAGCCACCATCTCCGCTTTCTTCGCTGAGGTTAGGCACCGTCTCTCTTTTCTCCGCCGAGGTTAGACACCGTCCCACACCTCTCGCCGAGCAAGTCTAGCAGCAGCAGCAGAGGGAGCCCTATAGTCGGAACAGTAAGCACAAGAACATCAATGGCCGTTCTCGTCATCAAGCTCCCGTCCGAAAGCGTATGAGGGAGTATAAATACCCAAGAAAACTTACTGCAAATCCCCAGTTACTTCACCGGAGCACTCCCACTCCATTTTTCACCACCCAGAGTGGAACCGTCGAAGCCGCGAAGCTCATTGTACCGAGGTATAGCCGGCCCTTTTCTCTTCTTCCTCCTCCTCCTACCCATGGACGAGTCACTTCCCTTCCTCCTCCTCTCTTCCCGGAGCCGCCGCCATCCCTCCCCAGCATCGACGCCGCGCTGTCACCGACGCCAAGCCACCCCTCCACCGGCCTCCACCACTGCACCGCCGTCGCCCCGCCACCAGCCTCCACCACCACCGCGTCGTCGTCGCCCCGCTGCCCCAGGCCGACCGCCGGTGTCGCCTTGCGCCGCGCCCCTCCTCTCTCTGTGGCTTGTGAGAAGGAGAGAGAGAAAAAAGAACGAGAGAGAAGAGATAAGAAAGGAAGAGAAGAAGCAGGAGAAAGAAGAAGTGGACCCGCATGCCCCACATCTCCCCTTCCCCCTTTGACCTTTGACCTGACAAGCGGATCCACGCGGAATATTCCCTGAGATATTTCTCTCTATTTCATTAATCCCACCGAAAATCCTCCAAACTCAAAAATCCATGTCTTTTCATCCCTAAGTTTGTTGACTCCAATCAAGTTCCTAAATCTTTCTAAAATCCCCCTCTATTCACTTACACTGTCTTTTACATGTTTATTTTGTGTGATATATGGTTTTCTTTGGCGCGTATAGAGCCCGAGGCCGGCGGAGGTTTTGTGTAGGAGTTCGACGCTCCTATTGCCGCCGGGGATCAAGGCAAGCCTCCTGGATCACTTGTTGCACCCATATTTTTAATTAATTATTTTGTTTGTCAATTTGCATGTTTAGGTTACACTGTTCGGCCATGACTCGAGTATGAGTCGTCGGACCTTCCTAGTAGTGCACTTTTTTTATGTAGGATTTTTTAACCTCTCCCTTTTGTAGCTCTACTATATATTTTTGTCGGTATTCAAAATGCCGAAGTAGACTACCTATAGGCCACAGTTGTACTGTTGTATGGGAAAATTTGAATATTTACTGTTTTTTATTTATTTTAAAACCCGGTGAGATGCCAACTTGGTTATAAACTGGAGAACTTATTTATAAAACTTGATGGTGCGGGAGTCAGTAACTTGGTGGTTTGGCTATGCACTATCCATAAGGACCGATTCCTTTGGGAAATTCATCCAAACATAAAACAGTACGACCACACGGGTAGAATGGGATACCCCTGACCGAGCAAGTAGCTAAAACGTAGGTGCCTAACATATTGGCAGTTTGCAGTTGAGGAGCACCGGCGTGGTGGATTATGGCAACTCCTGTAGTGGGGATGTGTTGGGGTTCATACGGTGGGGCCAAGATAAATGAGAGCTTGAAATTTGGCTTGATGCTTGGTGGAGAGATTCCACCCATCTGTGTGACACGAGGTATTTACGGGTTGGCTATGGAAAAGCCTTGTAGTGAGCTCTCCTTTGTCGGCCACCTCTGATCCACATGTGTTCGATAATGTGAGGTGTTCACGGTGTGTGGGTAAAGCGTGCAACCTCTACAGATTTTAGTCAAACTGTTTAAATAGCCGTGTCCATGGTCATGGGTGGATGTGAGGTGTTTCTCATAGCATAGTTTTGTTTTCAACTTAATAAATTGATTCATGGGATGGGAATCGTTACCAGAGTTTGCCTTTGTGGCAAACGGTCAGCCTTCGTGGTTGGGAACGAGCCTATGTGACTCGGGGTGTCTATTGGCACCAAGGTGTGGTTTAGGGCTGAGATGGCTGAGGTAGAGTGGCTGAGATGGCCGAGTAGTGCTGAGATGGCACGGTATTTATACGGATTACTACAGTGACAGGTTGTTTCAAAGCAACCTGTGGAATGGAGTGAGCTGTGGAATGGAGTGAGGTGTGAGCCTTGGTTCGAAACTAAAACTTGACACACTAGAGACTTAGAACTAAATTATTTAAAAACCTTTGGTTTTCCAAACGAAACCATTCCAATCCTAGTTTTAGCCTTGCATGTCATGTTTTTCCCCCGGCTTGCTGAGTACACTGAGTACTCACCCTTGCTTATATTTATATTTATAGACTTAGAGGAAGGATATTTCGACCTCTCTGCCGAGGCTTACTTTCAAGAGCAGGTCGAGTACGACTTATCGGGGTTTCAAGCCTAGTTCCCAAACATAGCTTGTGGATTTGTGCATTGCCGTAATGCTCCTAGTGTTCTATTTTTCATGTTGTCCACCACTACTTCTACGCTTCCACCTATGTGTACTTTGTCTTTCTAGTGTTTCTACCAGTCTGAGGTTTATCCATGACAATAGTAGTTGGAGACCTCCACTGGTGTTGTAATATAAAGCTTTGTTATTTCTGAATTCCACTATTATTTTGTGAGTACCCGCTTGTGTATCATGCAACTGATACTGTAAGCACAGGTAATAATGTGACCTCCAACATATGTCGGCCCATATTCTTAGAATGACATAGTTTGGGATGCCACACCTCCCCTCGGCAACACCACCTTACTTCCCATGGCGGTGGCCCGGCGACGGCACCCTATCCTCAGTCAGATCCAACGAGAGGGGAGAGGCCGGTGTGTGCTACATGGCGGCGGCGATCAACGACGCGTCCAAGCCGGGAGGCGATGATGACGTGGGGCGGGTCGTCCTCCTCCAGACCCGGTGCTTTCCACCAGCCACCGACCACTGGATCCGGCATCGCCACTCCCACCGATGCTTGGGGGTGGCCAGATCCGGTGCAGCCCCTCCCAACCGGTGCTCGGGGGTAGCCAGATCAGGCTAAGTGTTGTGCCTTTTTATTTGTTTTGATTTTTTTCATTTTTTTGCTTTACCTCTGATCCATGCAAATAGTTCGTGTAATTTGTGTTGTGGATTGTATTGAATGATGATTTGTTCTTGCAGTGGATGGATGATGATTTGTTCTTGCTGTGGATGGATATGGAATGGATGGATGATGATCTATTCTTGTTGTGGATGGAGGAGGGGCCGACTTGATTCGAGCCGATGCATCGAGCCGATTTTTCTTGATTCGTGGAACCACAAAGGTGTTGGTTCCTAAACCGACACCTATTTTTCTTCACATCAGTGCCACCTACGTGGTGCCGGTTGAGCAATTCGGTATCTTTGTGGGGTTCCCAACCAGCACCTATTTAGGTGTTCTGTGGTAGTGGAGTCCTAAACGATCTAATGGCTGAGATCTCTCCCAGGATCATCCCGCAAGATCAAACGCACCAGCCCACTCCCCCATCAATTCGCGCTCGCATTGCGCATCCATCCACCCTCGCACAACTGCTCACCTCTGCGATGCACGCTTCCATCCACGCACGTCGCAGCACTCCTCCCCTTTGACGCCGATCCATATCTAGGAAGCGCCGATTGCCTACCACCAGTCGCCGCTAGATCGCTATCGATGACCACCACAAATGGGACAATGCTGATCCAAAACGCCATTGCCGATCCCCACTCGCGGCGCCCTCAGGCAAACCCTAGAGTCGGGAAAAACGCCGCCTCGAGTGTTGTAGCCGATCCAGATCAGCTTGGCGCCGTCATCTTAGGCGCGGCATCCTCATCGTCTCGAGGCGCCCCAATCGCGACCTCGCAATTGCTATGCCTCCCCCAATGACCATCCAGATCCAATCCTCCGCGACCGTGCACAACCGTGGCGATCCTCCTGGCGGTGCTTGGGTGCGCTCGGCGAGGCATTCGAGGATCCACGTTGATGCGGCATTCGTTAGGTTGGGAGGCTATGAATCCATAGGCTTTGTCTGAAGCTGTGACTTTGGCTCCCAAAAAAGCACCCGATATGATGTCCACGGCGATCCCCACAGTGAGCAAGAGTTTATTTGCATTCCAAAGCCAGTAGATCTGTGTTGATTTTTATGTCTATGGCTGATGTCCACGGCGATCCCCATGGTGAGCAAGAGTTGAATCCGTGGCTGATTTGTCTCACTGTTGCTCCTTGATTTGATTTGACTGTGGATCATCTAAAGTTTATGGTTCGCTTTTTTCATTCACAGTTGAATGTATAATTCAGTTTTGTGTAGCTATATACCAATGGGAAGATGGTTTGATGTTATTGATTTATTATCATTTTGTGTCCTATGCTTTGTTGATCCGCTCGTTGCAGTGGTTTGGAGTAAGTTGGGGTTTGGTATTGGTTTTGGGTTTTGATGACTCATTCCAAGTTGTTTTCTTGCAAATGAGGAGGGTTTCCTGGGGCATTAAATCGTAAGATTTTTTTTGTGATGAGTTTGGTGTTTGAGCTATGGAATTTTGAGATTCTAGTAGGGCCTTTCTTCGACCAATGCCAGTGATATGTCATAATCGACTAGATTCTTAAACGGAAAATATAAACTGGATTTGTTACATGGAGAGAAATAAGGGAAGATGATTAGGCAACCCATGAAGAATAAATGTACTGTTAATCATGATGCATAAACAGATGAGTGTAATGTTAACAATGGTTCTTCAGGTTGGTGTTGGTTTCTTGATGAAACTAAATAGCTTGTGGGAAAGCTAGTGGGCATTCTTTCTGAAGAATCTTAATCAAGACATGATTAGTTCTATCACTCATCTAGTAAATAGTATGTTCTGTCACTAGCATAGTAAATATTAAGTTTTGTTATCATGGAAATATTTATGTGAGTATGTTTCAATTAATATAGGTTAGTTCTATTATCACCTCAGTCGGAAATTTTTTATTTTGTTAGCAAATATCAATCAGTAGATAAGAGTTCTATTATTTAGCATTAACCATGTGTAGTTCTATTAGTAAATTTCAGGAACTAGAGGTTAGTTTTGTTAGCAAATTTCAGCGAGCAAAGGTTAGTTTTGTTAGCGAATTTCAGCAAATAGAGGTTAGTTTCGTTAGCAAATTTCAGCATATAGAGGTTAGTTTTGTTAGCAAATTTTAGCAAGTAGAGATTAGTTTTGTTAGTAATTTCAGCAAGTAGAGGTAGTTCTGTTAGCATGATTAGTGCTATCATGCAGTAAATTTCAGCAACTATAGGTCAGTTTTGTCAGCAAGTCTTAGCAAGCAGAAATTATATTTGATATCGAATTTCAGCAAGTAGATGTTAGTTCTTGATGAGGACATCAACACCATCGATACATCCACGTCCCCACAAGTACAGCTTCATGGTCCTATTACCCGCGCTCGTGCACGTCAACTCAACTATTAGGTGAGTTCATTCTTGAGTTCATATTCCTCTTCTTTATACCCCGGAGATACGTGCACTCTTGTTTTACTCAGGAACGATGGAGAGGATCCAAAGGGGAGAGGATTCGCGCGGGGTGAATTCGGACTGCAGGACAGCACCAACTTCTGACGGCCGCCACGACTTCATGCGAGCTCCGATTTGGGTGTGCAAGTACTTCATGGAAAGATAGTCAAGTCTACTTTCAAATAGATCCAACCTCATGTCCATATCTGTTCTGGAGCAGCCGCAATTGTCATTTTACTACCAAGTATTTTCTGTCCACGGTGCTGCGTCACTTCTTTTTAGGCCCAATGGGCTGTGTATCAAGTTGGGCCCATTAGGGGCGCGTCCTAGGGTTAGAGCACGACCCTGTGGTCGTTCTCCCCCTCTTTTTATACCTTTGGCCGCCGCCAAGAACACTCGAGTTTTGATGATCAGAGTTAGCTACTTGCTACCTGCTCGCAGCGCGCGTGTTGGCTAAACCGCCCGTCTGCTTGTAATCGGAACCCCGCCGTATTGTGTCTTTCATAGTGAAGCTTTCATCTTCATCTAACAATTCAGTGCTTGTTCTACTTGTTCTTGCTTGTTCTTCGATTGCCTGCAGGACGAGTGCCCTCGTGGCCGGGTGTCGCGCATCACAAGTTCGCGACGATCATTGGAGACGGTGTATCGGTTGCTAAGGCGCAGTGTCCTTGGATGGTTGTAGTCGGGCCGTGAACGTCGTCTTCATCCAATCGAGTTATCACCTCTCATCGAAAGATCGGGACACAAACCCTAGCGGGTTCACATCAGTTCTGATAGCTTAAACTAAAAGTAATATCTAGTTCTATTATAGCATCACCAACAACATCTCCAAATCTGACTCTCCAAACATCCATTTAGCCAGCTTACCAAAAATTTGAATAGTCAAATTTGCCTTTCACTCCAACACTCTCTCTACTATAGTTCTGCAATCTACCAGTGGGTCCCACATGTCAGCCTCCCTAGTTATTTTTCACCCCATCTTCTCCACCCATCCTCTCTCTCTTCTTCTTCTCCTCTCATCTCCGCTGGCCGAACCCGTGTGGTGGCGGAGGCGCTGCGGAACCCATGCGGTGGAGGGCGTGGTGACGTCGGCGACGGCGGTGAGGAAGATATGACGAGGTTCCGCCGCCCCTAGAGATGCGGGAGAGAGAAAGGGAGATGGGAGCGCGGAGACAAGGGAGGACGTTGGTCGAGACGGAGACGGCAGCTGGACCTCCAGACGGTGGATCCGGCGGCTGCACTCCTCCCTTGACGGATAGCAGCCGCGGCGGGGGAAGAAGTCAATGGCGTGGTGGACGAGGTCGACGGCGCGGAGGAGCTCGCCGCACTGGAAAAGGGGAGGCGATCGACGACTGATGCCGGAGAAGGGAAGGCGGCAGCTAGGGAGGCGGTCGGCGGGAGTTGCGCGGGTGGCGGAGGCCGGCGGGAGCGGCACGGGCAGCGGAGGCTGACGGCAATGACGACGCAGCCAAGGGATGGTGTGGCGGAGGGATGGTGCCGACGGTGCTCTCGTTTCTCCCAGAAACGGAGAAAGAGGAAACAGGGTGGGCCCATGCGTGGAGCCCACAATTGGCAAGATAATTTTGACTGGCCAACTTTCGCCGGCGAGGGCAGGAGTTTGGCCAACCGGATGGCTTAGGCAAGTCTATTGGAGTATGTTTTTCATTCAAAATTACCAAATTTTAACTTGGAGAGTGAGATAGCTACTTTGTTGGCGATTCTCTTAGTTTTCTAAGCTACATGAATAGTTTTGTAAGTAAGCATCTAATTAGCACATATAAAATATGACGACCCATCAGATGGTGCTATCATCATGAATAGTTCAGAACTGATTTATGATGGAGCAAGCATATCAAGCATTTCAAAATTTAAAGAGGATAAAATATCTACTCTGTTTTTCACATAATTCATAATGCTCTACTAAATTCTGCTGTGTTTTTACATTGTTCAGAATGCCCTGTAAAAATAAGAAGAGATAATTTTGCAAGAATAGCGGTAACATTCTTGCTTTTCTGAACTAAGCAAATCGTACTGAATATGGTTGTTTTAGTCGGACTAACCGGGTTGTGTTTTTCAACTAGTCGCAGGGGGTAGGCTGAGAACAGAGGAATCAGACTGGGAACATCATTCTTGAATTTCTGATGTTAGCGTTAACTGTACAAGCTGCACTGAGTAGTTTTAGCTGCAGAGGCTGTAGGAACATCAACAAATTTTAGCAGGTAGAAGTTAGTTTTGGCTTCCGTTATGACAATTCCAAGATACTGTCAATACAGGGGTAAAATCCACATCTGCTCTCAAATCACAGGAAGGATGGTCTTTATTTCTTTGATTTTGCTCTGTTTTGCTAAGGATTTGACTACCTGAGGATTTATATTTTTTTCATGGACATGTGCCATGCAGCATTTACTACAGTATTTTAAGCATATTCACTTTACTTTTCAGTTCAGTTCGCTTTTATGCGACTTGTCTTCACGATGATATGGGCAACTGCTCACTTCAGTTCACTTTTTTTAATAAAAACAGATAACTAACCCATGATGATTGTTTTTTTATCTGTTTTCACGATGATTGCACAATTTTTTCCATGATGACATGGGTTACTACTCGTTTTGATTTTGGCCAAGCCTTCCTGCGATATGGGCTTTTTTTTTTTTTTTTTTTGCAACCCGGGCTTTCAAAAAGGACATGTGTGTGTTTTATGTTCTATAACAAAACGGGCATGGAAATAGATCCGATCCAATAGGAAAACATCAGTCAAAAGAGGCATGTCACAGACACGCACACCCGCACGGCCGCACGGGAGGCGAGTACGCAGGGGATGATCACGAGTCACGACACGTTGTTCCCAACGGATGATCAGAAATTCTAGTGCATCCATAAAATTTTCACCTGAGTGATACACAGGCAGTAGGTCTACATAACAGTCGGCTGAAAAATTTTGTGGTCTCAGCCGAATTTTCTAGCCGTCCGATCAAACACGCGTCGTCATCTCCTGCTTGTACTCCTGCGCATCATCCTCTCTCTCCTTCCCTCTCTACTTCCTCTTCCCTCTCTCTCTCCCTCTTTCTCTCCCTTTCTCTTCCTCTTTGGCTGTCTGCAGGGAGCAGCGGCGGCGGCTGGGCCTATGATGGAGGGGACGCCGCCCAAGCCACCGGCGTCGACCGCGGTGCCCAGCGGCTCCCCCACGCCGCACTGCCGTGGTCGGCTCCGATGGAAAGCCACGCCCCACGCCACGTCGTCATCGGGAGTCAGGAGAAGGCAAGGTGGGGGTTGACCATGACGGGAGAAGGCGAGGTGGGGGCCAACCACGTCGAGGAGAAGGAGGTGAGCTCGGAGGTGCGGAAGGAACACCAGTAGACAGCTCGGGCACCGACAACGCTCGTGACCAGATGAGAGGGATGGTGCCGAACGGTGGCCAGATCTCGCCGTTCCTCCCTCTCGTGGCCTCCACCTCAGCTGTCGCATCGTGTGGGCGCAGCTGGGGGTGCCACGATCGACGGCGGTGCGTGGCGCTCTCCGTCGGGGCCGGCGGCGTGGCGCGGCTTTGGGGCACCGCGGCAAACAGTGGTGTGCGCGGCTCTCCGTCAAGGCTGATGGCACGGCGCGGTGTGGGGGCGCGACCGATGGAGGTGCGTGCGGCGGGTGGTGAAGGGAGAGCTCATCCAATGCCTTCCGGAGTAATTTGAACGCGTCCTCGGCAGCGGCACAACAGTTCTTGTCCGGGTGCAGGACGAGGCAGAGGCAGCACCATCAGGCACGGCGCCGCCCTAGATCGAGCCATCGGGCCCTCGCCGCCGATGCTGCCCTGGATCTAGCCGCCGGGCCCCCAACGCTGGACACCGCAAGAAAGGAGGAGAGAGAGAGGGAGAGATTATTAGATGGAGATGACAGGTGGGTCTATTTTTTTAAAAAGAAATTATTTGATGACCGGGATACTACGTGGATACCACGTCAGCGAAACAAATCTCCAAAACCACCGAGGGAGTTAAATTACACCGGTTTTAATAGTTAGGGGATTGAAATATCTTTGAGGATACGAATCAGATTTAATCACTAATTAAGAGAGTCCAAGTGAACTTATTCCTAAAAAGAACTCAACAAGCCCAATTTTGTTATGACATATATGGCTTCATGCTTATTTTGTTCTCTCAACAGAGCACAGGAAGACAACAGGGCTTATCACACTAACCGATTCCAGTACATTAAAAAGGTCATCAAGAAGAGCATGCCATCATAGACAAGAGAGAAAAGCAAAACTTTGTAAGTAAAAAAAGAGAATAATACAGATCAGGAGAGGAGAGCTGAGAGATACAGTAGAGAAAACCCTATGGAGAGACTTCAAGATAAACTCTTCATTTTTAGTGACTACATGCTTAATTAAAAAAACATAAAACTAGAAGGGCTTGTTTCCTTGATGTTTCTTTAGATAGCTAATGGTTGATATTTACTTTTACTGGGAAAAACTAATATTTACTTTCATGATTACAAAGACAAATATTAGCATTTGTCAAAACTAACAAAACTAGGAATTAGTCTATGACAAAATTAAAAAAATCTAGATATTAGCATTTGACAAGTCTAACAAGACTAAGTTAGTAGCAAACGAAACTAAGTACATTAGTCTTCTGACAATGCTAGCAAAACAAGGTAACTAGTGTTACTAGCTGACAAAAATCATAAACATTGCCAAACTAGGTATATATCACCAAAGTTCACAAAACTGATCATTCACATATGCTCTCATGATGCAAGTCCACAATCGCAGATTCAATCACAGATTCAAGCATCGATTCAGATATGATGACCTCACAATGCAGTTCCACAATCAACAAATCAAACAAAAATTTGCCAACAATGTTGCCGATCCTGAAAAAAATTTCCCCAAATCTGTTCCAATCTCAGCATGTTCACCGTGAGAAGAACGACATGCTTCTAGGTCCATCAGCCGCTGAACCAAAGCGGCGTCTCACCGTCGGCTCCGAGCTCCATGGCACGGCGGCTCGGTGCGGAAGTAGGAGATCCATGTCGGCGGCTCAACAAGAAGGAAGGAGTTCCAAGGCGGCAGCTCGGCGAGGAGGAAGGAGCTCCACGGCAGTGGCTAGATGAGGATAGGAAAATAGATTGTGAGGATTTTTCATAACTGGTCATTTAACTTTATTTCATACTTGATACTTTGCACCTAAACTTATTTCTATATTCTTCATAAAAGAAAATTATTTTTTACTGAAACAGTAGGGGAGGCCCCTACAATATATCAATTTTCTTTAAATTTAAATAGTTCATGTACGGCTGCAAAAGATTATGAAAGGAAAAAAATATATATTACTAATAGTTCCAATACTTAAAATTAATTATAAGAAATTACATACATATGTTCTCCAATCTAATTTTTTCCATTACTTATTATTATTATTCTTAATTTAATAATAAAAATATGAAAAATGAAAAAAAAGAGAAATATATCAAGTGATTTAAATAACTTATCAGTCCAAGATATACCATTAGGAAATTATCTTAAAAAGAAGGATAACATATGTACAACATGAAGGATTCAAGATGGAGGCATTAAAATCTCAAGTGTCATGTTATCTGGTAGATCTTCCCCTGGATTGTGTATGGTGGTAGTTCCTCGTTCCATGTTATAAACATATAATCCCTTATCTTTAGGTCTCACAAAGTAAATGCAGTTCTTCTTCAATCCATTATCTTCCGCATTGAGTGATGCTCCAAAGCCAGTACAGTCAACCAAAAATGCCTTGTTATCAATTGTGCTAACTTTCATCCAGATTCTTTCAGAAAAATTGAGTTTGTGAACTTCAATTTGCACAACCTTCTCAACACATTCAATTGGATGTTTGAATGACAATGTGAACAACTCTCCACCTGATTCTAACAAGAAACAAGTAGAAAATTTGCACCAATAACTTGGATCTGGTGCATCCTTAACCGGCGTAGTTGTAAATGTTGGCTTTGGCAAGAACTCAAGTGTCAAAATTGCCTTATCATTATTTAAATATGCATGGAATCTCCCCCCAACAGCAGTAAGGCAATACACAGTTGAAATGACATCTTGACTGTCTTCTCCCGTACTAATCATATTTGATTGGTACTCATGCTTGAACCATACATCTCCTTTAGGACGGCAGTACCAGAACATTGTGTTCCCGCGATTTACTACTAGCACAATACAGTTTGGCTCAGAAGGTTTATGTGATAGCAAGCACTTGACTACATTCTTTTTTGTAAGAAAGTTGTCTTCATCAAAGGGTAGGTTGATCTTTTGATTTGTGATGGGACTCCATAGGAAAATTTCATGCGATTCAAGGTGCACCATAAGCAACCAGCCTTGTGCTGTTATCCAATGTGAGTGGTAACCGAATCCATGCACTCTTTTGGATAGCAATTCTCTTTTAGCTATACTGTAGAAGAAAAGAGTGTCATCTTCCTCCTGATAATCGCTGTCATCATCTTCCTCTCTTCCAGCATCATGACTTCTATCATAATCTCTTTCGCACTTGTGATCATCTTCCTCCCCGAGGTCACCATCATCCTTATCACTATCAGCGGTATCCTCATCATGTGAATTTTCATCCTCGTGATCTAATTCTTCATCTTCATCATCTATGGGATAATATTCATCATCGGTGTTGTCCTCGACGTCTGTTTCATAAATGTGGTAAACAACCAACAGTAGCACCGGGGCAAACTTCACTACAACGGTAACCCTTATCTATATCGGGCTCCAACCCACATCTATGTCGGGTATGGAGCCCGACACAGCGTAAAGGTCACACTCAAACGGGCATAAGTCCGTTATGGATGGAGTTATCTCAATCGGGCATTAACTAAAGCCCGTCACCAATAGCGTTGACCCAAACGACCAGTCAAAGAGAGCCCTTCACAGATGACC
Source organism: Oryza punctata (assembly GCA_000573905.2). Taxonomy (NCBI): domain Eukaryota; kingdom Viridiplantae; phylum Streptophyta; class Magnoliopsida; order Poales; family Poaceae; genus Oryza; species Oryza punctata. Next base: position 18,045,834 of record CM002496.2, read on the forward strand.
TATCTCAATCGGGCTACAACTAGCGCCCGTCACGGATGTCTATCCTCTCAAACGGGCCTAAACAGAAGCCCGTCACAGATGACTTATATTCGCACTCGGGCCCCAACTACAGCCCGTCACAGATTACTTAATCTCAATCGGGCCTTAACTTACAGCCCGTCACGGATGACTGTATTCTCAATCGGGTTTTAACTTATAGCCCGTCACCGATGAGTATGACCACAAAAAAAATAAATATTGTTTTTTGGCTAGCCTCAGGCCTGTGCTAGCCATGCCCGCTGCAAAAATAACAGAAACATATGCCAATCACATATATATCCCAGCATCCCCATTCACATATATACATCGCTGCATCCCCATTCACAAATGCCATTCACATATATTTTAGACAAATAACATCCATATTGACAGTTGCATATTGGTCAAGTGGTAAGCATCATAATTAAGCTGCAATATTCATCTAGAAAGAATTTACATAGAGATAATAAATGTAATAAACAATAATATTACATAGTAACATGTGTTTGACAATTCAAATGTTAAAAATTGTTTTTCACTTAATTTTAACCCTAAACATTCCTTTAGGGTGAATAATTTCGTGGAGGATGAACCCGGCAATCTCCTCACGAATATCCTGAAAGCTGCTACCCGGATCCTTTGAAAATTTGTCCTACATGTACAAAATTCGAAATTAGTCGAACGATCTTTAGATATATGTATGTACTTTAATTCAATTAGAACATTTCACGAATGAGACCACAAACCTCCAATTCACCCAAAGTCTTCACCTTATCTTTGCAAAGTAGGCGCATGTTGTGGCAGACATGGAATCCGCACTGGTCGCCTATTTGTTGTTTGACTGGGAAGTCCTTCTTATGGATAAGTGTATCCTGCCCTGCCTTTCGAAGGCCTTCCTTTTGCACATATTGGGCCCACGCCTCATCTATCGCGAGTTGAATCGGGGTCCAATCGTATGCTTTCTTGTCAATCCTGGAGTTTAAGTAGTGGCACGTACTCCACTTAGACGTTATTACCAGTAGGATCCAATGTCCACTGCGGCATTAAAATATTTAAAGTTAATACTAAAGCTAGACGTGTAATGCAATGAATTTAGGGAGCACACTTACTATTGATTATAGGCGCACATGATGTACTCCTTGTCTTGTCGGGCCCAGAAGGTGTCAAACAAGTAGTTTACCATTCCTTCACGGTCCCCTTCAAGATTTGTGACATTCACTATCGTAGGATCAAGGAAGGCAACTTCCGGTGCATTTTTGAGACACCACTTCCAACTATACCTACACGCAAGACAACATTACTTATAAGCATGTTACACGGATTGAGATGAATAATTTTCGTGAGCAAGAGTACTTACAAGGAATAGCACTTGAGGAGGGTTGTGTCCACCGAGCGGAGCCTGTAGAGGTCGAATAGATCCTTGTAGTCTACCACGATATAATTTGGTGGCCCAAGGAATGGCGCTCTTGCGTGTTCGCCTATTATATCACTTTCTCTTTTCTTCCTCCTCACGTTAGATTTTTCCATGTAGTACATGTGTAGCTCCTTGCAAGCGGTGCCCATCGTAGCTAGCATGTCGTCTCCAACCAACGGCATGCCTAGTTGGAAGGAGGATGGAGGTACGGGCTTCTTAGGAACTACCAGCGCCTTGCTCAGATCTAGCTTTGTTGGAGCAAGTCGTGAGCCCTGCAGCTTTCCCTTTCCTCGCCCCCTTGCAGCAGGTTTTTCGATGACAACTCTCTGGGGGGAAGAATGCGCCTTCCTACTCTTCTTCATTGGTGGGGGTTTGATGATCGCCCCGCTGTCGACCTCCATAGGCTCATCACCGAAGTCCGTGTCGTACTGCAACTCGAGATCATCTGTATCTTCGTGACGAGCCGGAGCTGGCGGTGCTGAAGGAGCAGGGACAGGTTGTATCGGCAGGCGACCGCTTGGTGCAGTGGTTGGCCTCGGAATCACCCTTATCTCAATGAGATCCTTGGGCCATTGGATGAATGTTCCACGTGCATTTCCAAGGGTTAGGACCTCGTCGTTCGGTGGATGCCTGAGCGGGAAATGATCGAATTCTGGCTTCACCGAGTCGACTTGGACCTTCGCACAGTCAGCCCGTAGTTGCGCCCCATGCACTCTAGTTTCCGGGGTCGGCTGGAAAGCTAGGCCTTCAGCTGCAGGAACCGTGAAGGACGGCATCACCCTTACTGTCAGGGTGCAGCTAGTTGGCTCCTGCGATATGTTAATAACAATTTTTAGAGCAGTACTTACCCTATGATTTCGTTATGAATTATATTCGTTAAGAATTATGTGCGTTGCGGACGAGAGATTTATCGTAATTTGGTCGACGGCGGCGGGAACCGAAGGGGGATTTTCCCCCGCCTCAGTTGATGCACAGCTGCTGCGCCTCTGCGTCGGACTTGCTAGATCCTGTTGCACACCAGCAGCGGCAGCCTCCGGGATATTCTGTTCTTCTCGAATCTCCTGCCTGATACGGGCCCTCATCAATTCGAGCTTCTCATCGAATTCAGAGCTCAACTCGGCTCTGACCTGTTCACGGATCTGGGCGGCAAGGCGAGCATCTTTTTGCGCCTTCGTTACTGTCCGCTTCCTGTACTGCCACGCGTAGTCCGGGAATCCAACTTTCCACGGTACGTTGGCGCCAAGTCCCCTAGTGCGTCCACGGTGCTCCTTGTTGCCCAACGCTTTACTAAGGATGTCGTCCTCGCGTCTTTGGGAGCTTCCCTCTTGCGAGGCCTCTTGGGAGGCAACCAACTCCTTCTGTGGTACAAATGAGTTCGGATTAAACGAAAAGTTGGGTGGGGACAATGCGAACTAATATTGAGATAGGACACTTACTATATTATCGTAGACTTGTTGATCTTGGGGATTTGGAAGGGAAACCGACCCATCCTGATTCTTCTGGTATCTCGCGCGGGCCCAGTTCCTTGCCAGTGGGTGTGGGATGTCGGCAAACATCGGAGGTGTGTTCGCTGCCGCTGCCGCTTCATCCTCCTGCTGCCATTCCTCCAGCTTCCCGACGTATCCTGCGGTGCCTAGGCGGTGCGGGTGCACGTTCCTGGACTGCAGTGCTCTATAGGCTTCGCTTCTAGCCCGGGATTCAGGGGTCGATTTCTTCTCGTAGAATTGCTCCCATACCTCTTCCGTTATGAAGGGCCATTGGTCTTTTGGATCAGGGGTCATCGGATTTAGGACAAACTCCGTGACCAGCCTGCTCTTGAAATTCTTCCAGCAATTGCCCATCACCTTGAACGCGGCCTGCTTGAGCCTCTCCTCGTCGGCTTCAGGATATTCGAAGCTCTCCTTGAACTTCAGCCAAGCAACGTTCTTCTCCGCCTCGGGCACGCCCTTGATGTCATCCGCGAGGATTGTGAAGTTCTCCCTCGCTACGACACCGCAGAGGGTCCTGAATTTCGCTAGGACATTGGGAGGCCGCGTCGGCAGTCCAACCTGGTTCACCTCTGAGATGGTGAACCGTTCCTTAGGGATTCTGTTCCCTGTCCTACGACCCCTTGCCCTTGAGGACCCACTAGTTGTCGTCGACATCGGTTCACCTTGCCCTTGAGACATCGTCTAAATAACTGTGCTTTTAAATAACAAAATTAATAATTTTGTAAACAAAACACGTCCCAAAATAACTAAGTAGTACCATAGCTACTCTTACTCGCTCCTGTGGACTACTCTACTTTACAAGCAAAATGGCTCCTCCTCGCTTCCTTCTACATGTTTCTTAATTATCAAAAAGTGACAGATTACAAAGTGTTCTGGATGTCAAGGTGTCTTGGAAGGTTCCGTACATGTACTGACCCAACCAATCCAACTTGACACCCGGAACACTTCGTATTCTATGATGATTTCATAATCTAGAAACAAAGTCCTTACGTAAATGAGTAATTATCAAAAAATTCTGCGACGTTTCGATAATATTTTCCTGAACCAACTTTAATTTCATAGTCGATTAATTACCAAAAAATAACAAAAACCGAGGTGCAATGGGATCTGACAGTGTCTTAATCGGTATTGTCAATTACATATAACACGATCAAACCACCGTCAGACCCTATGCACCTCGGATTCTGCGATAATTTGGTAACGTACATTTTTAAAATAAACTACATTTCACCTATAATCCCTAAAGATGAAATAATAAAGTGACGTATATTTCATAACATGTACTAAACTTAACTTCAAAAAAACTAAGTAACCCTAAAATCCCTTAAAGTTAACTCATCTATCTTCCATTCGGCAACACATCATTAAAATGTACTAAAATAACCTAACTAAACCTAAACATCACTAAATCAAAATTTCACTAAACCTAAAAATCACTAAATCAAAATTTCACTAAACCTAAAAATCAGTTAACCTAAAAATCACTAATACTAATTTTTCACTAAATCTAACAATCAATATATCTAAATTTCACTAAACCTAATTTTTATATATCTAAATTTCACTAAACCTAAAAATCAATATATCTAAATTTCACTAAACCTAAAAATCACTAAATCAAAATTTCACTAAACCTAAAAATCAGTTAACCTAAAAATCACTAATACTAATTTTTCACTAAACCTAACAATCAATATATCTAAATTTCACTAAACCTAATTTTTATCTAACTAATTTGCACTATCACTAAAAATCACTAATAAATCCCAAAAATCACTAAAAATCACTAACATCACTAACATCACTAATAATCTAAGTCACTGTCATCACTAAAAATTTAACTAAAAATTTGTAACCCTAACCTAAAAAACTCATCGGCGGCTTGGGGAGGAGAGGCGGCCGGTGGCTTGGGGAGGAGAGGCGGCCGGCGGCTTGGGGACCAGAGGCGGCCGGCGGCTTCGGGACCGGAGGAGAGGCGGCCGGCGGCTTGGGGAGGAGAGGCAGCCGGCTTGGGGAGGAGAGGCGTCGTGCGTCGGCGTCGTCGTGCGTCGTGCGTCGTGCTCGTCGGCGTCGTGCGTCGGCGTCGTTGGCGGGTTGGCGGCGTCGTGCTCGTCGGCGGCGTTGCTAGCTAGGGTTAGAGGACTTAGAAAAATTTTCGAATCCGGCCAGATCCAGATCCAGCGCGGTTATTTTATTTCTTAGTACGGTAGTTCACATCTCAATCGGGCCTTAACAAGAGCCCGTCACGGATGTCAACATCCGTGATGGGCTCTACTTTGGGCCCGATAGAGATGACATCATCTCTATCGGGCACCACACAAATGCCCGTCACGGATGTCAACATCCGTGACGGGCTCTACTTTGGGCCCGATAGAGATTGTATTTGACTCCTGTTCATGTAATGAAATATACAATACTTCACATTTATCATGCATGTGCTCATTTCACCACAAATAATTAATTTTCCTAAACCAAATAATTTAGTGAAGCACAATAAATCACTAAAATTTAGTAAATTCATCATAAAATTACAAGTTGCACCAAGCTAGCTATTACTAATAAAAAATACTTCCTTTCCATTTTACTTCACTACTATCCGAAGCCAATATAACAATTAAGCACAGCTAAAATCACAAGGTTATGCCTTCCGTATGATCTGAGCGAGTATACCCTACAGGCTCCTGTGGATCATCGTCAAGGTCGATTTGGGGCCGTACATGAAGATTCTGGTTGTACTCTTCTTCGTCGACGACGTTGTCAACGCCAACAATTCGGCGCTTGCCATCCCTCACGATGTGCATCTTCTTGTTTGCGGGGTCTTTAATGTAGAAAATCTGCTGGACCTGTTTCGCAAGTACGAATGGTTCGTCGGCGTATCCAACCTTGGATAGATCTACTAAAGCGAAACCTTCCTTATCGACTTTAACACCAGTGCGTATATTCACCCAACGACATCGAAACAAAGGAACCTTGAACTTCACGTAGTTTAGCTCCCAGATCTGCTCAATGCGGCCGTAGTATGTGTTAGACCCAACTTGATCCTGGAAGGCATCTATACGGACCCCGCTGTTTTGCACTGTGCTTTTGTCATCTTGCTGGACGGTGTAAAATGTGTATCCATTAATATCGTATCCTTGCCATGTGTCTATGGCCCAGCACGGTCCCATCCCCAACAACTGTACTGTCTCATTTGGGATATCCGTCGATATTGTGACACAATTCTTGAACCAAGCGTTGAACCGAGAGTTATGTTCCCTGTTAATCCACGTCTCAGATCGACCCAAGTTCTCCTGCCGGATTTTCGCTAAGTGCTCCTCAAAGTAAGGGCCAACTTCTGCCATGTGTTGGAGCACAGCAAAATGAGCCTGCGCGTACGAAGCTTGATCGGGCCTAATTCTTTTCCTACCTATTGTGCCAGCACCTGACAACCTTCCTTCATGTCGAGACGGTGGAACTCCTATAGGTTCGGCCTCGGACATGTAATCCACGCAGAACTCAATGACCTCCTCGGTCGTGTATCCTTCAATGATGCTCCCCTCCGGTTTTGCTCTGTTCCGAACGTATGCCTTCAGAACTCCCATGTACCTCTCGAACGGGTACATTTCTCTTAGAAAAGCTGGGCCACATAGTTTTGTTTGCTTCACAAGATGAACAGGGAGATGAACCATGATATCAAAGAAAGACAGCGGAAAAAACATCTCCATGTGGCATAGGGTATTAACAATATCGGTCTGCAACCTATCTAGATCTTCGGGATCTATAATTTTCTGACCGATTGCATTGAAAAAGGCGCACAGACGTTGGATCGTATGTCAGACCTTGGGGGGAAGAATGCCTCTGATAGCAACTGGCAAGATTTGTGTGATTAGCACGTGGCAATCGTGAGACTTCATTCCAACCAGTTTTAGGTCTTCCGATTTGACGTACTTACCGATCCTCGCTGAATAGCCCGATGGAACTTTGATATCTCTCAGGCAAGACAACATTGCGATCTTCTCATTCTTCGACAGTGTGTGGCAAGCTGGAGGGAGGTACACTCTACCTGTCTGTGCATCTGTTATGGGCTGGAGTTCACTGCGAATGTTCATGTCCTGTAGATCAAGGCGCGCGTTCAACCCGTCCCTTGTTTTGCCGGGAATATTCAGCAGCAGGCCAACCAAACTCTCACACACATTCTTTTCTACATGCATGAGGTCAATGCAATGACGAACCTCAAGATCTTTCCAGTAAGGTAATCGCCAAAATATGGACTTCTTCTTCCACATACCCTTGTCCTTTGCCTGACTACGTTTTCTTTTCTTCCCAAACTCGTTGGTTATATCTTTGACCAAGTTGTACACCTCATCCCCGGACAAATCCTTGGGAGTCTGCTGAAGTTCTCTCTTACCGTTGAAAACATTCTTCTTCCTTCGGAACACGTGACGTAGCGGGAGCCACCTCCTATGACCCATATAAACCATCTTTCGTGATTTCTTCAACCATCGGCTGCGTGTATGTTCCATGCAGTCGGAGCAAGCCTTCTTTCCTTTCACGGTTTGGCCAGAAAGATTACCGAGGGCGGGATAGTCATTAATGGTGCAGAACAGTAGAACTCGTAACTTGAAATTCTCCTGACCACACGCATCCCAAGTTTCCACACCTTCTTTCCATAGCATCTCAAGATCATCCATAACAGGCTCCAAGAACACGTCGATATCATTGCCCGGTTGTTTCGGTCGTTGGATTAGCAAGCATAGCATAATATATTTCCTTTTAAAGCACAACCATGGCGGTAGGTTAAAGTTTGAAATAAGAACTGGCCAGGTGCTGTGAGTACTACTCAAGTCTCCGAAAGGATTCATGCCATCTGTACAAAGACATATCCTCATGTTTCTAGGGTCGGCAGCAAAGTCACTGTGTTTTCGATCGATATTTCTCCATTGAATTGAATCCGCTGGGTGTCTTAGCATACCGTCGTTCCTTCTCTCAGTGGCTTGCCAACGCACTAACTTCACCTCCTTGGGGTTTGCAAATAATCTTTTCAAACGATCAATGATTGGTAGGTACCACAAAACCTTCGCGGGACCACCCCGCTTTGATCTTTTCCCTTCGTCAGGACTTTTCTTTCGCTTGTATCGAGATGCCTTGCAGACAGGACAAGCATCTAAGTCCGCATACTGCTTGTGGTACAATATGCAGTCGTTTGGACAAGCGTGAATTCTACGGACCTCTAACCCCAGCGGACACAAAACTTGCTTTGCTTCGTATGTCATCTCGGGCAAAGTGTTCCCATCAGGCAGCAAGGACTTCAAAATTCTCAAAAGCTCCGTGAAACTCTTGTCTGTCCATCCACTACTTGCCTTCAGCTTCATTAGGTCCAAGGTAGCTGATAATTTGGTGTGCTTTGCTTTGCATCCGATGTACAGAGGCGTCTGCGAGTCACTGACCAACCTGCTGAACTTTATGGAATCTCTCTCGTTGTAGGTTGGATCCTCAACGTCACGTAACATGTCTTGCAGCAGATTGTGATCGACATCAACCATTTCACCGCCCAGTGGAGAAGGTACAAACATGTCATGCTCATCTTCATCTTCCTGATTTTGCGCACCAGTACTGTCTGCAGCTGCAACATCTCCAGATTCTTGCTCTCCATGCTTGACCCAACATGTGTAGCCTTCCATGAATCCTCGTTGTATCAGATGAGCGTGTACATCCACTCGACTACCAAACATATTCTCATTCTTGCAATCTGCACATGGATAGCAAATGTAATCGCTGTTTGTGTTTATAAAATTTAATACCCCATTTCTATACTCCTGACTATGACGTTTCACGGATTTCGCATACATCCAACTTCGATCCATCGCTGCAGAAATGAAAAAATAATCAAAGAAACATCTTAGAAGATAAATACTCTGAATTAATGATAATTGATGAATTGTCTAAAGTACCGATTACTATTTAAGTACCTTTATGAATTTACTGTTTTTTTGGAAATAAAAATTAAAATTTCGCCCCCTCCAACCTCCCACCAAGATTGTGAACAGTGGGATACAGTTACACCGGCAGTTACGGCTATTTATAGTGTCAATAACTATCTGTAACGGTCCATAAAATTGTTATCTCAATCGGGCATACCAGTTATCTTTATCGGGTCTAAAAAAATGCCCGTCACAGAGTGTGCAATCTGTGACGGGCTTTATTTGTTATCTCAAACGGGCCTCAAGCTAGAGCCTGTCACGGATGACACATATCTGTGACGGGCTCCAACAAGGGCCCGAGTGAGATAACCTTAAAATCTCAAACGGGCCACAAGTTGGAGCCCGTCACAGATGACTATCATCCGTGACGGGCCCCTGCTTGGAGCCCGATTGAGATATTTAAGGTTATCTCAATCGGGCCCTTGTTGGAGCCCGTCACAGATATGTGTCATTCGTGACGGGCTTTAGTTCTACGCACATTTAACATGTCTCTCCGACCCTATCTCAATCGGCCACTTTTAAGGCTCGTTTGAGATGTATTCTTCGTGACGGCCCGCAAAATCCAGTTATGTTGCAGCCCGTCACAGATGAGAGGATCTGCACTAGTGCTTAGAATCTAGAAGAGCTAGATGTTCTTGGTCTTCCTTACAACTGTCTATACTGTGAGATAGCATTTTTCCCTGTGACAATGCTGCAGAAAATAATTGGGTTAGACTGCTCTGTTTTTTTTTAGAAAAAAGAACGAGCTACCATGAGCCAGTGCTAATCCCATTGAATAAATAAGAGGGTTAGACGACATGCTGTTACTAACAAAAAAGGGTTGAATTGTATTTTAAAAAATAAACAATTTAAGGATTCTATTTGTTTTTATTTTTTTCCGTCACGACTGCAAAGACACTGGCCAGATTTTATTAAAAACAAAACAAAGGTAGAACACGATAAACATAAGATGAATTTACCGAGTAAAAATAACATCCCACTAAACACATAAAAGACCAAACAACTACAAGTCTGTTTGAAAAAGATTATTCGCCAAATTACTACTGTGGATTATCTATTTGATTAGAAAGACAAATTAAATATTTCAAGAAATAAATTAATAAGTACTCCATAGTTTAATACAAGTGATAGAATAATATAGTAGAAGAAATTTCGAATAAATATTTAATTTATTAGCTAACTAATCTTACACTATACATTCGAAAATAAGCAAATCTATCAGAATATATTATATCGTAGTAGTATTAGAATATGTAATATATGGTTTATTTTGAAAGTGATAAGAGTATTAAGTAACAATATTATTACTAGTACCGGAGTAGATTGGACGTTTGATGCCATACCTTCACGTGTTGACAGCAGCTAGCTGGCACTTGCTCGATCAATCGTGTGTCGCGCTGCCTCGCCGATAAATTTGGCTCCGTCTAGGCTGGCCTGTGTCTATTTATTGGAACTCCTCATCGTCGTGGGCTTAATTAGGTTTACCAATCGGATGAGAATTGGATATGGAATCGGACAGCTAGTTAGTGTATACACTTCTTCGGTTATGATGCGCTGATACGGCAAACTGCGAGTGTCCGTGTCTGACACGGATCCCGTGTCGTGTCGCGTACTTATTTTCACGATTATCTTTATCTCTATCTATCTCTTCTCTATCTTTATTATCTTTTCTTTATCTACTAGGGACTGGCTGATGAAGAATTGGGGGCTTGCAAAGAAAAGAAAAAGATATAGGTTGATAGAATCTTGTATGTTGATCAGGGCAGCTTAGCTAGGTGGGCTGCTTCTGACAAATCGTCTAGGCCCAGGTGACCAAGGCGGATACGCTCGTACACGGTTTACCTGGGTTTGGGAACGGACGAGGAGAGCGATATAGTGCGAGTTTACGTTTAGTCGAGTCCGTTGGAGACTGTAACATGGCCGTGTAACGTAAAAAAAATCGGATACGGAGAAAGATGCGACGGACGAAAAAGTTTGAGTACGGAACCATCTTTAATAATTTATATATATATATATATATATCTTTTCTTTACCTCTATATACTATAAAAATTAGAGATGATTTCGTACTCAACAAATTTTTCATCTGTCACCTCCATGGTTAGTCCTGAGTCCCATTACTTCGCTTGGCTTGACTCCAAAGCGAGTACGTTTACGCTGGAGGAAGAGAGAAATCAGAAAACAAGACGAGCTTTATGACGCGCGCGTTTGAGTACGGAATCATCTTTAGCTTTTATATATCTTTATCTTTATATATATTATAAAAATTGGAGTTGATTCTGTACTTAGTCCGTTTTATCCGTCGTTTCCGACTCCTTCCATCTATGATCGCTCCACCTCGCATATCTTCTTCCTTTACAAACGCACTAACTCTCGTCCCTCCCGTCCGTAATTTCGTCCGATGCTGTTCGTCTCCTGATCCAACGCGTCACTCCCGCCTCCCGCACAACATCAATTCGGATCAAGAATCCTCGCGTCCGATCACAAAGCGAGAGAGAATAACGTCGATAAAAATCTGCGGAGATTTTTCATCCGTCGTTGCCGGTTGTGTGTCGCCCTGGTCTTTGCATTACCCGAGTCCGTGGATTTTTGTTTAGTTGGCAGGGATAAATCGAGTCGCTTGATCGCGTCCGTCGCGAGGGAATGCGTCGACCCCGGTCGCGCCGGAAGCGCGACGAGTCCTGTCCTTTGTGTTTTCAGCTGATCCCCAATTAGCCCTACTACAACAGATATAGGTACGACACACATGCAGTATCATCTCTTGTGCATGGTTCCTGTAGCGTCTTGAGTTGAGTAGATCACCAATCGTCTATCAGGAATTATAGTTAATTAGCGACCTGCTGCTGCTGGGTTCCTGTTATTACCTCTACACTCATCGATGTAGTCCATACGAAGCACATTTTTGGGCAGCTCATATGAAATTCTGGTCAGTTTGGTGCAAATGTGCAATCAGGGTAATTGTTTCTTTCTTCAGTTACTAATCTGCATGCTGCAAAGGGGAATGAATAATGTGACAGAGAATTCAGGACTCACATGTCGTGCAATTAAATAGATAATGCGAAAAATTTCCAGTCAGTTGTGAGCTCTAATGTCACTAGAATACCCAGCCAAATTAGAACTAATGTCTAATTGCTCCTGGTTTCTCGCTGCTACGTTGATGAATAATTGGATGACTAATCCAACTGGATGCAATGTCCGCGCATATGTTAAGTCCGACAAATCATAGATTAACTTGCTCGGAGATTGCCATGATGAGAGGATTGTGGCTTGTGAATTTGATGTTAAGTAGTTTCTTAGCGAAAACTCTTCTACTCGAATGCCCGATCTTACCCGAAAAATCGAACGCACTCCCACTTAACTCATGCATCTAATACCTCTCACTTCATGCATGTATTCTGATTCCATACATGCATGTAGCAAGCACTGACATGCAATACAGTAGCTCTCTTTCACTATTTTTATTCACTCACGCATGCTTACCCTTCATCATTATATAACTTCAAATGACTTTTTCTTATAAATTATTTATCTAATCCATGATCTAATTATATAATTATTTTCGTTATAATTAAATCTTCGTAACAAGATCTCACTCGACTATATTTTAATGATTTGTTTTTAAAAAAACACTTTTGTTGCAGTGGATTTTAAAATATTGCAATAAGTATTTTAGGATGTTTCACTATATTATTTTGGAATATTGCACATGGTACTCTTTGTATGTTCTAGGAGGTATTTTATGATGTTTAATTTCAGACGATGTTTCATTATGTCATTTTAGAATGTTGCACGTGCTATTTCTTATGTTTCAGGGATATTTTGCGATGTTTCACTGGATCATTTTAGATTGTTACACATGTTGTTCTTTTTATGTTTCAGCAAGTATTTTACGATGTTTCAACCGTTATAACTCTATGCTTCATATATCATATAAAAATGTTTCAGTTAGGGCTTTTTTTTCATCCACAATATCATCATGTGGGATCTCTATGTAAAGATTTAATTGCAACGAATTCAATGGTACAATCAAATCACTCGGATAATCAATTTGTAAGAAAAAAAGGTTTATAATTTACTAATAAAGTGCATATGAGCAAAGAGATAGGTGGGAGCTCTTGCATGCACAGGAGTAGAGAAGAAAAAATGATGTTGTATGTGAAGGTTCCGTAAGGAAAAAAGCTAACGCGATGATGGGAAAGGCATCCAATTTGATGGTTGGCGCGTGCGTGCTGCATCGGACGGTCGCGCGAGGCGTCCGATTTTTTGTCTCGTGCCGTACGTCCGACGCGTAGCCGCTCTCCGTTTCTTAGGCTTTGTTCTTTACCCCTTTTCTCAACTCACCTCTCTCGTTTTCCACGCGCACGCTTTTCAAACTGCTAAATGGTGTATTTTTTACAAAAAGTTTCTATACAAAAGTTACTTAAAAATCAAATTAATCATTTTTGAAAAAATTAGCTAAAACTTAATTAATCACACGCTAATGGATCGCTTCGTTTTACGTAATCCCTGCGCAGGTTGGGAAGTAGTACTAGCGAACACAGCCTTAGTCAACAAAAGAAACCCCCTCTTCTTGCAACCAAGTTATTAATAAAATATAAAAATTCAAGGTGATTCTGTACTTACTCCTCTTTTGTCCGTCGCCCACTTTTTCATCCTCCACCCCTTTTTTGTTGTCCGTTGCTTCGATGCTTTGCTGATCAAGCCCACAACAGATCGAAAATGCTAGCTAGCGGATGGTCGTGCGCCCACCCCCTTCCCTCTCCCGCGCGGCGCGGCACATGGCGCGCGCGGAGAGGGTTGCCACGCGGGGACGGCGCCGTTGGTGTTCTTTTTCATTTTTTTCATTTTCTCTGGTTTTTTCTTTTGGTTTTCTTACGGTTTTCCGTTTTTATTCATATGGATATAAAGTTTATATATACAAAGTTTGTATATGCATATACAAAATTTGTATACGTGATGTAATTTTTAGTTTTTTCGATTTTTAATACGTACATTTATAAAGTTTTGTATACGTTTTTTCTGTTTTTTTTCAATTTTTTAATACGTACATTTATAAAGTTTTGTATACGTTATTTTTTCTGGTTTTTTTCTGATTTTTACTATGTATGCATATAAAGTTTGTATACGTATATATCTAAAGTTTCTATACATCGTATATAAACTTTGTATACTTGTATATAACTTTTGAAAAAAATTTCGTAGTAGCACTAATAATATAATAGTAGTAATACTAGCAGTGTACGTACACTAGTAGTAGTATATAGTAGTAGTGTAGTAGTATATAATAGTGGTACTATAGGAGCGAGACTGACCGCGCGGCTGGTCGCCGATCAGCCACACCCACAACAGACAGTATCTCATGAACCAATGCACCGCTTTCAATTGGGCAATGAGCAAATGAATCGATTGCACAGCTGGCGGGTTGCGGCCGAGACGGAAGACCATGTCTAGTGACACGGTGGTGGACAGTTGAGCAATGATACACACATACACCCTCGATTGGGACAAAATGCGTATACATATACATGTTTTCAAGGTTGATCTGATGTCATTGCTTTGTGATGGAAAAAACAAGAAGAAATAAGCCAAAAATATAGAATTTTTATTAACGCAACTACGCATCAGCCGGACGTCTCACTACTTTTGCAAATTATCGGGTGGTGTGTACTTGAAAGTAATTAATATAAGTATACGGTTGGAAACTTGAAATTACTTAGGTAGTGTTTGAAACTCATGTAGATGAAAATGAAGATGAAGATTAAGTGTTTTACGTAAAATGAGATGGTATTAACATATGATTCATTGAGTTATAATTATTAAAAAGTTGAAAAATACATTTATATGATATTTTAGAGCAACTTTCATATAGAATTTAGTACGAAACGTACCGTTTAGCAGTTTTAAAATCGTGCCACGAATATTGAAATTTTCATCTAATTTTTGGTGGAGAAACAAACGGGACCTTGTATTTATCTTTCTTCACCAATTATGGGGTGAACAAATGAGGAAAGAGAAACATCATTGGTCGGAGAGGAAGAGAAGATTGGAGAGGAGAGAATGAGAGGGAGCGCTCGGTGAGAGAGAGGAAAGGAGAGGAAGAGAAAGAGAGGGTGAGGAGAGAAGGAGAGAGAGGGGACATGTGAAGTGGAAAAATTTGAAGTGTTGAGAGGGAAAAGAGAGAGGAGGGGAGAAAATATCTATGTAAAAGTGGAGGGGTATTTTTGCATGCAGACCACTTAAGGGATCCACATGCGAAAATCTATTTTTGTATGCGGCCCTTTAAGAGTACCGTATGGGAAAATAGGCTCATTTTTTATGCGGCTCTTTAAAAGGACCGTATGGAAAAATGGATTTTTGCATGCGGGTGTCTTAATGAGCCATATGCGAAAATAGAGCTCGATTTTTGTAGATACAAGTAGTTACAGTCAACTTGTAATCTATGGGCGTACTCGTATAGAAAAATCATTTTTTAGTAATGTTTCCTCCATATGACCACCCATGTTTGTCAAAGTGTCGTTGGTTGTCTGTCTTTCCTTCAATGCGACGTGTCCGATTCTGATTACTTGGTCCAACTCACCCCGAACAACCATCCCCACCGCGTTATCACAATAGAATGGCATCAACTTTGCCATGTGCCACTCACACTCTGCCCGTTGGCTACCATCGCAGTGGGGCAACAATCATCAATACATGTCTGCGCCTCCTCCTCTGCTTCGTGCATCAATCAATCTTGCCCCAACCTCCACACAATGGATTCATTTGCCAATACCAATCCCCCACCAGTGCCATCCCACTGAAATCATAGGATCGGAGACTCCCAAGTTTTTCCTCCCTCACTCTCTTGACCAGGCCACCGAGAGCCAGTAGCAAGAAGCAAGGGGAAGGGAGAGAGAAGCTGCGGCATCACCATGCTCATTGGCGGGAAGGACGAACTTTGTAAGAATGATAGGGTGCTACTTCGGATGTGTCTCTCGGTGCAATCGCATGTGGAGAATACTGTCAAGCTCATCAATTGAGTTTGGCATCTCCACTTCACCATGGACTACGTATGTGTCATCGCCCATGATCCAACCCAAGATGACCCATATATTAGATGACTGCGCCGTCGAGAGTTGCGGCACAATAGATTCGGAAAAGGCAACATGGTAATACTTGTTGCTTCTTGTGCTCTTGCTACAGGTGCAAGAAGAGTGAGGATGCTCTCTTCCTGCAGCATTGGTTCTGTTGATGCTTTGCATATGATTCTTTGTTCAATATTATCAGTAACACAAAATTGTTTATTTACTCCATAATCGTACTATTTCATATGTGCCAGTATTTTCAGGAGTAATTTAGCTCATGTGATTAGTTTGATGAATTCCATCCATTTTGTTAGCACAAGAGCATGGGCAGTTTCTGACCAGAGGTTTGGATGACTTATATTAATTACTTTACTGTAACAGGTGATTTAATATGTTCAATTCAATATATTCACCCGTTGCAACGCACAGTCATTTTTACTAGTTTATTATAAAAATTGAAAATATTTCTGGCTTGACTACGTCATCCTATTTCGATACGATATGTCATCCTATTTCGATACGATATTGGTGTACAGGTCCATTATTTTTAAAAAAAATTGTATTGTTTCTATCCATGGATTTCGTCCGTAGTCCACTTGACGCGGTCCGCGCACGTCGTCCATCCTCTCACCGCGCAGCACACCGGACTCGATTTTCGCTTGGCTTCGCGCTCCCGGTCAGCTGTGTCCGATTCCCATGCGCGCTTCCTCACGCACCAATCCGGCAAGCGAATTAACGATGGCCGATGGTAGGCTCGAAAAGGATTGGCAGTTATATGCACGCGGATGGATTTTGCATGCATGCAAATCACAACCAGCACTCCTATTTTAATGAGAAATATCGCTAGCTAACTCGCTGTGCTACTTTTCCCAAAAAAAAAAATCGCTGTGCTACATGCATATGTGCAAATTAGCCACAGGACATGGCCTACAAATAAAAAGACAAACAAACCTTCAGATAAAATAAAAAAATGTGCATAACTGAGTAAATCGTGGGTGCGAGTGATACGATCTTGATTGCTTTTAGGAAAGAAGCTACAACAACTTGGAGATAAGCTGCAAGTGATTGAAAAAAAAAATGAGATTTGAAGTAGTGCCTGAAAACTGTCTGAAAACTTTTTCTACCGGGTATTTTCCGTCCGTGGCCTTACGCTTGTAACTCCGTTTCCGATTGCTTGTAAGCTCGCGTGTATCACTTCGTCTATCTAATCTAACAAGTTCACTTTTTGTTCGGTGTTAACTAGAAGATTCCGTTCGAAGCGTTGCCTCGTCGACCGTCTCTCGCTCGACCTCCTCCGAGCGTGTTGCTCGCATGGAGAGACCTAATCGGTGCTTCCCTAGCCTAGGCCCATGTCCTAGATCCCACGTAAATCTCTCTTTACTACTCCAGTTAAACAATTTTCAACTAATCTATTTTAAAGTATTATTACATTAAATTTCTAATCCAATTTAATGTATCGTGACAAGTCGATATCTATATTAATTATCTTTTATTTTTAACTATCCGTTCTCAATTTAGTGAAAGGGAATTAATTTAGGCTAGATTTACACAAATAGAACTGTAATATCTGGAGAGTGCTACGCGTCGGACGTACGGCGCGAGACAAAAAATCGAACGCCTCGCGCGACCGTCCGATACCGCACGCACGTGCCAGCCATCAAATGGGATGCTTTTCCCATCATAGCGTCAGCTTTTTTTCCTTACGGAACCTTCACATGTAGCATCATTTTTTCTTCTCTACTCTTGTGCATGCAAGAGCTCCCACCTATCTCTTTGCTCATATGCACTTTATTAGTAAATTATAAATATTTTTTTCTTACAAATTAATTATCCGAGTGATTTGATTGTACCATTTAATTCGTTGTAATTAAATCTTTACATAGAGATCCTACATGATGATATTGTGGATGAAAAAAATAGTCCTAACTGAAACATTTTTATATGATATATGAGTTATAACGGTTGAAACATCGCAAAGTACTTGCTGAAACATAAAAAGAATAACATGTGTAACAATCTAAAATGATCCAGTGAAACATCACAAAATATTCCCCTGAAACATAAAAAAATAGCGCGTGCAACATTCTAAAATGATAGAATGAAACATCGTTTGAAATTAAACATCATAAAATACCTCCTAGAACATACAAAGAATACCATGTGCAACATTCTAAAATAACATAGTGAAACATCCTAAAATACTTATTGCAACATTTTAAAATCCACTTCAACAAAAGTGTTTTTTAGAAACAAATCATTAAAATATAGTCCAGTGAGATCTTGTTACGAAGATTTAATTATAACAAAAACAATTGTATAATTAGATCATGGATTAGATCATGGATCACGAAAAAGTCATTTGAAGTTATATAATGATGAAGGGTAAGCATGCGTAAGTGAATAAAAATAATGAAAGAGAGCTACTGTATAGCATGTCAATGCATGCCACATGCATGTATGAAATCAGAATACATGCAGGAATAAAGTGAGAGGTATTAGATGCATGAGTTAAGTGGGAGCGCGTCCGATTTTTTCAGGTAAGATCGGGCGTCCGAGTAGAAGAGTTTTCGGTAATATCTAGCTATAAATCCGCTATATATAATGTAATCCTAATCCAATTGAAATACATGTGAGTACTTTCTAAAGATTAATGCGCAAACGCACGTGTAGGCTCATGGTTATCTCCAAGTTAGTACTATCAGTTATGAATTTGGAATTTCTATTTCGTTTACGTTTTGCACATGACATCACGTCTGATTTTCTTTCAGTGATTACAATGCATGATTTCAATTCCTTCCGCCATTTTCTTATTTCATGTGAAGCGATCAAGTCGCAATAATCAATAACACGAGCCGATGTCATGGTCCATAACCCCAAATACTACACAGGCTGTACAATTCTAAATAAGTAGATTTCCCGTCGCAACGCACGGGAATAAATAGGTAATCTGGCTAAAATTCTTTTGTTATTTCAGCCGGATTTGTAGCCGTACTATCAGCCACCCTTCGCAACCTCCGAAATTCCCCCGCCCGTTGTGCACGCTCCACGCACACCAAATTATTGGACTGGACTTGTCCCAGGTTTGTTATGTGCTATGACGATAAAAAAGGACTCAAATAAAACTTCCCCTCTCTTCTCCTCCCTCCAGTTTTATAGAACAAAAGCTTATTTGACTGCAGTAATTCATAAAATATAATTTCATATTTAGTCTAAACAAAAGCAATTAGAAGGTTACACTTTTTTGGGAAAAACCTTGTCTCCTCCTAAGCACTCATGAAGAAATTTGCTTGCGACACTGCTGGGGAACCATCTTTAGTCCTGGTTCGCAACCCCTTTAGTTCCGGATATACAACCGGGACGCTCAATCTGGAACTAAAGATATCCATTTTTAGTCCCGGTTGGTGTTACCAACTAGAACTAATGCCCATCTTTTTTTGTTTTTGTCTTTCATTATTTTTTGTTGTTTGCATATTGATTTCGAGTTGAATTCAACAACATCACAAATTCACAGATCGAATAAACATACTCAAATTGACATCACAAATTCACATATTGAATGAACATCACAGATAAAATTGACATCATAAATTCACAGTTCGAATGAACATCACAGATCAAATTGACACTACAGATTCACAAAAACATCTAAAAATAATCACCGGAGGGGAGGGGAGGGCACCGCCGCCTCCCCCCTCGTGCGCCACAGCCTGCCGCCTCCCCTCCCGCTGGATCCGGCGGACGAGAGGGCGCTGCTGCCGCCCGCCGCTGCCTACCGCTGCCGCGGGACACCCCGCCGACGCGGCTTCACCTGCCGTTGCCTCAGCCGACAGAGAGGGGAAGGGGAGAAGGGGAGGATAGGGGATGGGGAGGAGGAGGGTGAAGCGGGGGGAGGCCGAGGAGATAAGGGGTGGCGCGGCTGCTGAGAAGATAAGGATGAGGGGAGGTGTGCGGCTCTATTTTTTTTAATCTTGGGTCCCGGTTGGTATAACATTACTCATTTTTTTAGTTTTGTCGGCTGCTAACATTTCTAAAAGTTATTGGTTAAATTTTGCTACTAGAACCACTCATGCGTTTAGATAATAAAACAGGTCATGCATTTGGGATATTAGAGGGTACGTTCAGTGACAAGAATTCACTTTGGAAGAAAACAGAATTTGTATACTTATGACCTATCTATACTTGAACGAGGTCACCTGGAGATTTGAAGCTGGGCGCATCCGTTGATGGGAGAGAAAAAGGCCATCCCTGAAGCTTGCATGTGGCCTTTCTCGACATGCACCATCACCTTGCATTCGAGGCTCTCAAAGCCGTTTATCTGAGCTACCATCCCAACCGACCCCTGCTCTGCACAAAACAAAAACAAAAACCAACAATTTTTTTTTAAAAAAAAATAAAACAAAATTTAAAAAACTGACAAAAACAAAATAAAAAAATAAAAATATGACAAAACCACTTCTTTTAAAAAAATTAAAAAACCTTCTTTCAATTTTTTTTAAAATATTGATATTAGTAGATGTCTGTTCGCCTTGTTGGTCCATGCTTCGGGCGGCAAGCTCATTTTGAAATTCACAGACCAAATGCCAGAAACGAACCGAGTCGATCGCCACTGGTCTGAACAGAATATGAAAACAAAACTATTTCTCACAAAAGTGACAAAGCTAACAAAGTACAATTCTTGCATGACAGATCTATTTCTCACAAAAGTGACAAAGCTAACAGCAATGACATAACTTCTTCTCACAAAACTGACAAATTACAAAAATAACGGATCTTACAAAATCAGTACACTGAAAAATGGTACATAAACAACTTCTTTTGAAAAATGATACACTGAAAATTGTCAAAATCACTTCTTTTCAAAAATTTAAAAAACTGACGAAAACAAAATACACTGAAAAGTGATCTTGATCCATCGATTTCCAACAGGTCTACTACCTACTGTCCAGTTTAGTTACAGTTGATTGAGTGATCGATTCAGAACAAAAATAGGGAACAGATTGGGAGATTTTAGGAGGGGATTCTATCTAGGAATTCATCACCTCTTGACTACTGCCGCGGCTGGCAATGAGTAGCTGGGCAGGCGTGCGCAGACGGAGAGAGTTGAGGGGGCGAGTAGCCTGGAAGGACCCGAGCCATCGAGGCCCAGCCAGTGTCGATGCATGGGGTGATCTAACGAGAGCCGGGCGATGGCAAGGGGCCGAGCTGCCATGGGCCATAGGCGAGCAGCACGGCGGCGGAAGATGGCATCTCGCACCCGCTGCTGCATCGCCGCCACCTTCTCGCCTTCCCTCACACCAGATGTGTGCCCCCACTCTCACCGAAAGCTTCTCTCGCTCTTTCTCCCGTGCGTGATGGAGGGAAAAAACGGGAAATAGGAGTAGGAGATTACTGTTTTTGAAACAGTAGCGGTTGCACGAGCTGACTGTCCCCTTGCTGGGCTGGTCTTTTAGGGATTTGGCGTGCACGAATCTTGAAGGGAGATACATTGGCTAAAAAAAACGGCTGACAAAGAAAAAAAACAGCATGTTGTTAGTTAGCAATTCCCGTGACGGTGAACTTGTTATTTGTCAACCGGCAAAAAGTCTCAATGCACAATGGCACTTGATGGCAAAAAGTCACAAGCTCGTAGTTTTTTTAAAAAAAAAAACTCAAGCTTCATGCGAGGAGACCGAATTTGGCCCGATCGACCCAATAAACTATCAAAACTGATTAAAATGCATTTATGTAAAGAAAAAATTATTAATTCGGTATGAAAAATAAGGGCAAAGTAATTTGGCCCGAAGACCGCCCGCGGCCCATAGGCCAGAGCTAGTCAGTGATCGTGCACGGAGCGCGCGCAACCCCGTAAGTCACGTGTAGCCCATTGACCAAGCACGGCCCGTCAGTGTGAGTCGTCCGATCCTGATGGGTGGCTGATGCGGCTCAGGAGAGTCATTGGCCCTCCGATGTGGATTGATGGCTTAGATCGATCAACCGCGAATAAAAAATGCCACCAGCTGAAAATCCTAACCCTATTCCCCTTTCTCGCTAGACTTTTCTGGCGCTAGTTGAGGGGCGGCGGTCACACGACACCAACCGGAGCAGCGGCGATCATGGCAACGCAGATTGAACAGCGACATCTAGGTGCCCACATCTTTCCTGCTCCACATCGCATGCCGCCGCTCTGCATTGTGCGACATCGCCTGTCCCTGCTCCGTATGACGCGACGCGCCTCCTTCTCCTCCATTCTGTGTAGTGCATCGTGTGCTACCACCTCCTACTCCTCTTCATCCACGGCTCCTCCATCTAGACATCGTCTCTTCATAGGTCATCCTGCGCTCGCCCTTCCCCACTAGCATTGCGCTGCATCCCATCCCCAGCTCCCCTTCCCAGCTCCCCTTTCCCTCAGCTTCTCTTCCCTCCCTTCCATGGCCAACGTCCCCTATCCAGCGGTCTAGCCTCATCATCACAGCCTCTACAGGTTCCTCTGCAGTTAGTGGTGATGGCGGCGGAGGAAGGGAGCCAGGGTTTGGCATCTAGTACGCGCTGTCGCCGATGGTCCTTCTACCGAGCCGCTAGTCCTCCCCGTTGCCCCACCGTGTTGGTCAAAGCCTCACGGTGCACAGTGAGGGGATAGAACGTGAGCATTGGGTTGCGTCCAAGCCATTGATGGTCGCCTCCTCCTCCCCCTTGCCCCGTCGCGTCGGCCAATGCTTGGTGACACGAGGTGAGGGCTACTTGATTTCTCTGCTCCGGCATTTTGAGTGATTTTTATTTTTTTTTCTTCTTTTTTTTCTGGGATTATCAGTCGGTTTAGTCCCCATATATATGTAAGATTGCTCGATTTGTTTTTTAATCAATATTTGATCTTGCGATTTGTTCACCGTACGCGATTAGGATTTTGTATTGATCTCTGATTTTTGTTTCTTTGGCCACTGTACACGATTAGAAGTTTGAGTTATTAAGATGTCGTATCCCTGTATCACCGTGTTGTGTATCGGTCTTCGTATCCCCGCATCTGGGTAAGATAGTGTTGACGATGAAATTTGGAAAGCATATGAATCGGAAACGGGATCCAATTCGAAGCGAACTTGAAGATGTGCGGGATTCTCGCAAACAGAGTGCACATCGGCATGAAGTCTGTATCGGCTAGAACCGAGTCTGATATGGATAGCCGATACAGCCGATATTGGTTGCATAATCAATGTCGGGTTCGAGAGGGGGATTGTGATGATGTTGCCAGGCAAGGATGGAGTCCCAGATTGGCAATTGTATATATTAATTAGAATTTTATGTAATTTCCTAGATATTTTCGGTAAGATTCCGCCTAAGGGACTTGTTTGCTAGTTGGAGTTGTAATAGGATGATATGAGTCGTGTCCATCATGGACAAGTTTGTACTTTTTGGTATAAATATAAGCCCAAGATCTTATGAATAAAATAACACCAGTTCAATCAATCTCAGTGCATCGCCAACATTTTACTTTTACTTTCGACAAGTTCTTACTTTCAAGTCGAGCTGCATCAGGTTTGATCTTCGGTGAAAATGTAAATCTTGTTATGGCGGTTTGTATTATCGGAATTAGTGCTTAAATCTTTATGACACTCTAATTCTATCTTGTAAATGTTATATAATCTAGATTGACAATGCTATCTACTTGCACCGGCCGATCTCTATTTAGGGTTTTGTCTATAATGGCTAGATTGTCTTGTTGGTTTAAATTATATAATGTATCCACCATCCCGAAAAGGCAACCATCGGCTTGATCGTCTAGATATTATACTTCTTTTCATACTTAATACTGCATCAGTTAAGTTTGATTTATTAAGTCGTGTTTAGAATCATGATATCTAGCCTGCTTTATGGTTGTTAATAAGGATAGTATCAGGGTATCAGCCGTTTTTGCCTGTCTGCCAAGTATAATGCTCTGGAAAATCCTAGTACAAGATGCCCCGTCCTTCCTTATATAACCTATTTGCTTCAAAGTATGCATTTAACATTGATTTCTCAGCACCATCTTCATTGAGCACTTCCAGGATTTCTTGTTTGCCTTGATATGCAACCATGTGCATCTTTGGAAGATGAAGCTGTAGTTGCAACACAGATGGATGTATTTTGCTTAGATCAAAGCCATATATTCTCCATAGTGCTTTCGGAGGTGCCACCCGTCGTGCGTCCCTATATTGCCTGATCTCATCAATGTCTCCCTCGTTATCTACCCCATTTATAGACACAGATGCTCGGTCATGACCTTGTAAATGTATTTGAATAGGTACTTCAGGGCCTTTATGCTTGAGCACACCTCAACGTTTATGTGGCAATTAAACATTCACAAGAGGTAAGGGTTGTAAGGAACAACCCACCTGTTGTCTAGCGCTCATTTTCGTACTATAACAATGCGACTGTCATCACGTCTCCTGTATACAGGGTAGGAGTCTTTGCCTTCAATGGTGGTAGCGTTGAAAGGCCTGGGATAATTGTTCTTGCATGATGAATGATTCTTCATGCACGGGCAATCACGGTTCAATGGGCCACAAGGACCATGCATCATATGTTTGAGGACCATTGTATATTACTCTGGTTATTTGCGTTGGTCTGGGAGCTCGGCGGAGATGATTCGATCATATTGGTCAGCACACGTGTACTTGTATTTCCCTATCATGATCAATAAGAAGTGGGCATGTGGTAGGTCTCCTTTTTGGAACTCCACAACATAGGTGTAAGCCTTAACAATACCAAGAATTACTTTTTCAAACAATTGCTTCTTCATTTCTTCTAGTTTTTCCCTAAATACGCGCACGATGAGATCTGGGTGATCCTGAGGAGTTTGCCCAATCTCGAGGTCACGGATGATCTCTGCCCAATTAGGGTTGCATGTCATCGTGAGGAAGACATCTGGTTTTCCATGTTTTCGAACTAAAGCCATCGCATCCAAGTACCGTTGCAATTTATCTCGGGGCCCTCCGATAAATGATGAAGCAAGGACCATGCGCTTGCCAACCACATTCCCTCTGTTCTCTCCGGCATTAATACTATCTAACAGACCTTGGTATAGATCTTCCCTTATCTCTTTTGATTATGCCATATGTAATCTAGCCGTGAGCTTTCAATCTTGATGTAGGTATCGACCACAAATAGTTGGAAAAGACGTCCACGATGCAATATTGGGTTGAATATGCCAGGTCGCATTTGGAACTTGTAGCAATAGTAGTCTCTCACGGAAACACAAAATCTGTTACTTGAATCCGCGTATGACTTGTCACATTAGAAGTGAGCGATGTATGTAAACATGTGTCATAACAAAACATGATGTTGAAGGCAAAAATATATGAAATACTAACCTGGGTCCTCATCATTATTTATGCGATTACGATGAACCTTCATCACATCTTCCAGGTTAACACCAAACTTTGGTATATCGGCATGCCAACCCAATTCATCTCTAGGAAAGAATAGCGGATAAGACAATGGATCATAGCATCCATAGTACGATCGGATGCCTTCTATTTCATTGTTGTTCCCTTGTAGGATTACACTCTTGTCAAATGTCTTTAGTCGCTCGTTTCCCTCGACCCACACCGCAGCCACCTTTAATGTTATTGGCGCGTTATATGTCCTCTGATCCAACCATTGGTCAAGGTTTAATGTTACCCGATAGTCCTCAAGATTCTGAAATGTTTCAGCACCAAGACATAAGACTATGTTTACATGACAGTAGCAAATAGCGAAAGAATTACCTCGATCATAAAACATGTCGCTCTCTTTGTCGGTATCATCATCAAATATGACTTCACCATCACCTACATAGAAACCAGTGAGTGTATATATATATATGTTGGTCCTGACTGTATTGAAAGCAACATAAATATAGGTGAGAATGTTTACCATCATCATTGATAAATGACTCTGATGTAGGCTCTACATTGTTGGTATCTTGAGATGTTAAACACATATTGTCTATTGAAAAAAATTGGTTAGCACTACAACAATAATATATATTGCATCAGAACATGAAGCGAGTATTTATAGCTAGCACTCTCATCGGTGTTCTGTATGCTTGGCTGCTTAGGAGGGTCTATGTCTTTGGCTGTTTGTGCACTTATGGAAGGGTCTTCTAATGAGTCACCTGTCATTGTGTCCCGTCTAATCGTGAAGCTTTCATTATGACGGGCTATCAATGCTTGTCTTTCTCCATGTGTTACAGGTTTTCTATGTGGTGTAGTCAAGAGAGGGGGTGGCATATCTGATGCAACATACCCAGGGTTCTCCATTGCAATCGAATCTTGGCTTGGAGTGTTGTGTCATGCTGCGCGGTTAGCATTAACATGTGCCATCTTAGCTTGCTTTTGCTTTGGTCCCAAACTATTATATTTTACCCTCTCACGTGCATGCTTTTCTTGGATAGTGATGCAGTATGGGTCCTCAATTTTTTTTGCGCTTATAGGCTTCACGACGCCTTTTAAGTTTATCTTCCTTATCCTCATTACTCATCTGCGCATATCGCTCCCTATCCTTCTGTCTTCTTTGTTCATTACGATCCAAGAGTGGGGACAACGATGTAGATGGTATGTCACCAGTATTTATCATGCTAGATGGAGCTGTTGATGATAAACAAAAAAGTTACATTACATATTTTGCTGCATTATTAGAAAATGAGATGCAATCATGCAAGTTAAGAGATGCAACATATATATCATTGAAGTCTATATTCAATGTCAGGTGAATTTGTTCAGTGCTTGAGTTTTTCTAAAAAGATTGCTTTCAACCTTTATTTCTTTATCTTTTACAGGGAATCACAAGGATTTAGATATTTCCAGTATATATAATCGTTATGATGTTGCTTGTGCAAAATACTACAAGTATATGTATTCAGAGGCTGATTATTATTACTGGTGCACAATACTACAGGCAAATTGCATCAATCCTACACAACTAGGTAATATCTAACCTCATTAGTCAAATGATAAAATTAGCCTCAATGTTAGGTGAATTTGTTCAGACTTATATTCAATGTCAGGTGAATTTGTTCAGTGCTTGAGTTTTGCTGAAAATATTGCTTCAACCTTTATTTCTTTGTCTTTTACAGGGAATCACAAGGATTTAGATATTTCCAGTATATATAATCCTTATGATGTTTCTTGTGCAAAATACTACAAGTATGTGTATTCAGAGGCTGATTATTATTACTGCTGCACAATACTAAAGGTAAATTGCATCAATCCTACACAGCTAGGTAATATCTAACCTCATTAGTCGAATGATAAAATTAGCCACAATGTCAGATGAATTTGTTCAGACATCAGTGCTTGAGTTTTGCTGAAAAGATTGCTTTCAACTTTTATTTCTTTGTCACTCCTCCTACACAGCTAGGTAATATCTATAGTATCCCTGACCAATGAACAATAATCTAATTTAACAAAACACTCAAAACAAGACCATAATAACCATTGTCATGTATAGAGCTAGTGTAACCGTTGGCATAGGTGAGTGATTTCCGAGGGCACTCAATTAATAGATTTAGGGTTTGCCTCAACAGGACCCTCATCTGTGATGGGCGCTGACCCTCTTCTGTGAGGGGTACATGCCTCGTCAGTGATGAGTGTCCTCGCTGTCACCACTCATTGCCCCTGCACATGCTTCACTAATCACCACAGTGAGCTGTTTAAAGTCAAGTATCTAAAACATAAACAAGAACTGCTTCATCATAGTCACTGAAAGCATCCAAACTAGAATTGAATGGAATCATATATATGGATCTCATATAAGAATGACAGTACAGATCTTTACCAGAAAGAGATATGGGTTCTCAGTCATCACAATAGCACTACATATTCACAGAACGGGATGATATGAAATTTATCAGATAGACACAATAGAAGGGAAGGGGCAATGCACCAGATCTGGTCCGGGAAAATGGATCCAAGCAGCCGAGTCGACAAGGATGCTGAGCAGCCTGTTGCCTCGAGCTCAAGGGCCGATCGTCACATCCGCACCGTCTTGTGCCTGCCATCGGATCTGGCTGCCCTAAACTCATGGGCCACCCAATCCAGATGAGCTAGGGTAGGAGGAAACTCAACACGGAGATGGATGGAAGTGGATTCTAAACTCTCGAGAGGATGTCCCCCTCATTCTAAACTCTCGAGGAGATTCTAAATTTGATTTTTTTTTTTGTTACAACTTGTAGAAGTTAAATTTGACATTGCATTTTTGTGGAGTGATTTATCACATATTAATCTATCTTCTTGAATTTTTCCAAATTTTTTCATAACTATTTGGGTGACATGCAAACAACGAGGGGATATCCCCTCAAGAGTTTAAAATAGTTTCCCGAGATGGATCCGTCGGCGAAAGTGGTGCATCGAGGTGGAGGACGGTTGGTGGAGGCGGAGAAGAGCCGGCAATGTCGGATTTGGGCAGTCCGTCGATGAGGACGATGAGCTCTTGGGCGGCAATGACCTTAGAGAAAATGGCTCGCCACCAAACCTCATCCTAGTTTTCCCCCTCCACCTCCCTCTCCGCCTCCCACTTCATGGACAACCTCGGAATGACGAGCCCATTTCTACCATTCCACCCTCCGCTTCCCTTCTTGTCTCCCCCATGGTCCCACCACCTCCGTCCCTGAGCTACCGCCGACACTGCTGGCCCTTTGCTGGCTCGAGAGAGAGTTCAAGAGACCGAGAGAGAGCGAAATGGAGATTAAAAAGGAAATTGGCAAATTGCCTCATCGTACATGCAGGCCCGTGACAGGTAAAAAAGAATCGTTATAGATGATTTTTTTTTATCTTCACGGGTTGTATTTACAATCTGTCACACCTAGAAAATTGCATATGTAATGGTTTAATACTGTTGTGCCCGTTAGAGATATGGGATTGTTTGTAACCATTACTGATGGTCAACGACGAGTCACAACAACGACCCATCACAAATAACTACTCATCTATGATGAGGTTGTGTCTCATAATAAGCAGGTATTTGTTTAACCCGATAGAAATAACAGGTCACAATCATCCGTTGTTGATGTGTCATCACGGATAAACATTTATGTAGCAATGTATCTTAAATGTCGCCCATATGTATAAGATCATTGAGCATGTAGTGTCTTTGTAACTAATGCTGTAAGAAATTTGCGTAATGACAAATTGTTTGTACAACTCTTATTACTTCTATCGTTTGGCAGTACGCAAGTACCTTATCAGTCCAACAAATTAAATATAATCCGTCTTTAACGCAGTGGGATGGCACTTCCCTGTTCCTAAATTACGTTCCGATCCTTATTCCATACTCCCTCCGTTTCATTTTAATTATTGATGTTTTGAACAATAACATAGTCTACAAAATATATTTTTAATCTTATTTTTCTATTATACAATATACAATAAATAAATGTATGTTTACTTTTTATTACAGTACTTTAAAAGATAAATCTATATATGTTGTTGTAGTTCCTTTAAACTAAATATTTTTAAAGTTATTGATGGTCAAAGTTATAAAAAAAGTTTGACCTTAACCTTATCCAATACGTTAATAATTATTGAACCGGAGGGAGTAATTCAAAAGGCTATTCCCCGTAAAGCTCAGAGTTAGTGGTTAGACCTCGCCTCCTAATAAACTACTGTATATATGTTACTATGCTAGTGATAACTGCTACAAATACAT
Source organism: Oryza punctata (assembly GCA_000573905.2). Taxonomy (NCBI): domain Eukaryota; kingdom Viridiplantae; phylum Streptophyta; class Magnoliopsida; order Poales; family Poaceae; genus Oryza; species Oryza punctata. Next base: position 18,075,411 of record CM002496.2, read on the forward strand.
CATTGAGTATGCATGTTATACTGATTAAAAAGAACTTTACCCGGCTAACTGAAATATAGTAGAACCCTCTATACAACATATATAAACAAATTTACATATGCTATATAAAACGATGTTTAAATCAATTATCACCAAAGTCAACCCATATACTGTAATCTGCCCTCTCTGTCCCCCAAAATTCTTTTGTTGCTGCTCCGTGTGCTAATTCGCAAGACCAAATGTTTGTATCACATGTATCAAGGTACGTATCTGCGCAGAACGGTAACTTCGGTACAAATGCCAATTCGCCATCGCGAGCAACAAGGTCAACGTGGACGGTCTCAGGCCACTTGTAGAATCTTGGAAGGAATATCATATTCTGCATCCACTTAAATTTGGACCTCTTCATCATCGTCGTCAGCGATCCAGTGAACATTGTTTGGCCTTGCAAGCTCTCTACCTCCTCCCACTCCATCGTTTGATCATTAAGCTTGACAACATGGACAACCTTCCCACGGCGTCCAATTAGTACAACCATCAACTCACATTGACTGGACTCGAGCAAGTAGCTATCTTCACATTTGAATCCGAAGCCGTTGGGCTTGTTAAGAATCTCAAACCCTTCATCATGCCTGTAAGGATTATACACCACCAATTTCCCGTCTTGAGCAAGAAGGTATAGCAAACCATTATGGAGGACAGGGTTGGTAACTGGTGATGCCCGAAGCCGTGGACAGTAGAGATGATTCTCCGTCGACTTCCAGTCCTCCCACTCATCACTGGTGTTTCGAATGGAACTAGCAACCTTGATGGTGACAGTTGCCTTGACACCAAATAGCCTCTCATCACGGTCGGAGACGACAAAATTAAACAACATACAAGGTTCTTGCGGCAATACTTCGACGAGGGCGCCGGTGACAAGGTCGAGATCAAACACCAAGGCTTTGTCCGCGCACATCTTGAGGTGCCGTCCGGTGGAGCAGCAAATCTTCGCGCCAGGCACCTTGAGCGTGTCGTTGACCTCGAAATTCTTATCGTAGTAGGGGCTATAGTATCGGATGTTGGCGGTGCCAACGTCGGCGGTGTTGAGCAGGAGCGGAGTGATCCACGCTGGGTAAAAGGGACACAGCAACGCGGCAGAGCGCCAGTGCCGGCAGACCAACGCGACGCTCGGGTGGCTTGACCACCGCAGACTCCCCAGAATCAGGACAAGCACATCCGTCGGGAGAGACGACCAGCCCCGAGCCTGTGACGTCGATGCGGCGGCCTCCATCTCGCTTGCTCGATCTCGCCGGTTTAAACCCAGTGCCCTGATCGGGAGAGACGACGTGAGCGCGGTGTGTCTTCTGTCTATGGCGTTTTCTTCCACTTAAGACTTATTATTATATCGTGGTATATATATATATATGAGCGAAAATACCAATCGGTTTACATGCGTGTGCCACTGCCCAGCACGGTAGCTCTGCTGCATGTACGGTCGGCAATTTGGAACGGTACGTGATTTTCCTTAGAAACGGATTTTTTTCTAAAAGGAAAAGGCCAGTGATTTTCCTTGTATTTATATGGGTAGCATTTATGTACAAGCTAGACATTTCACATGGATAATTTGTGTTGATTATAACCCATCACACTTATCAACGATAAAAATAAATTGTATTTAAAACTTTATATTTACGTGTTTTTAACGACTTAAAAAGTCGATGTTACAAATAAACTAATGACAAAAAATACATCAAGTTTCAAAATCTAAATTTTGGCAAGAACTGATAAGATGAAGCACAGACGATGGAGCTGGAATTCCTCCATCTCAAAAACAAAAGGAAAAACAAAGATGTTCTTCTCCTAGCCTGGCTAAACATTACGGCATATTAATTGCCTTGGCCTTGCGAACCATCACCGGGTTTGCGAGCCACTCTAGATGGAGAACTTCTCGGATGAAACCAGCTTTGAGAAGTTTGCCCAATTCTTCTCGGATGGCTTGTTTTCTGTCTAGCGCGAACCGTCGTAGCTTTTGTTTGAGTGGCTTGGCGTCGAATCACACCATCAGCTTGTGCTCAATCACCTCCCTGGGAACCACGAGCATGTCGGACGGCTGCCAAGCGAACACGTCTGCATTATCACGGAGAAAGGTGATGAGCTCGAGTTCCTATTTGCTGTCAAGCGTTGCCCCGATCTTAACGGTCTTGTCAGAGTTGGTGCTCATCAGCGGGACAATTTTGATGGTGCTGTCTGGTCTGGGCGCCTTGTTGGGCTTGGTCACTTTCTTGGTTGGCTCTGTAGTGGAGGGTGGTGTGGGGGTATGCTCGACCATGTCGAGGCTCCGCTTGTCGCACTACACCGCTAGCTTGGTGTTCCCTAGAATAGTGATCGTCCCTTTTGGTCCTAGCATTTTGAGCAACTGATACGCGTAATGGGATGCCGCCATGAACTTCGCGAGTGCAGTCCTCCCTAAGATGGTGTTGTAAGCGGTATCAAATTCCGCTATATCAAAGGTGATTTGCTATGTTCGGAAGTTGTCGGCTTGACCGAAGGTGACGACTAGCGAAATCTTTCCTAGTGGCTTGGATGATGACTCAGGAGTGATTCCATGAAAGGGCTGATCAGAGGGAACTAGCTCGCTTTGAGGAATCCCCATTGCGTCCAACGTGCCTACGAAGACAAGGTTGATGGAGCTGGCACCATAAATGAGAACCCGTGTGACTTTAATGTTCTGAATAGTGGGTTGACCACTATCGCGTATCGACCTAGAATGGTTGTAGTCGTCGGTTCATCTGCTTCAGAGAACTCAATCTTCTGTTGAGACCACTTCATCTTGCAGCTACTCAATCTTTTGTCGGCCTTGATTGTTATCATCTTGATAGCTTTGGCGATCCAGTTGGTCTCGATCCTTGTTTGGACGACCTTCTCGATTACCATCATTATTTCTTTGTCAATGTGGAGAATATCGTTGGTGATGGTCAATGACATCCTGTTCTCGTCGTTCCCGCCTCCGCCCGTTCAAGTGGTCACGAAGATCACGATTGTCTCGGGCTGGTGGGGTTTGTCGATCGGGTCTTCTTGGTGATGCGTTCCATGGGTTCCGGCCTGGATCTCGGCTCGGGTGTTCGCTGGGAACATCTTTGACGTTGACGTTCCTGGTGCCATGTTGCTCTTCTCCTTAAGCTGGGGGACGAGAAGGGCCTTGAGCCGTTGGTCCAGTTGTTGCCAAGAAGGCATTGTTTAGATTGGCTATCATATATCATATTCCTCCAACCCAGTGATCGGATTCAAGAAACGTGACTGGGTCGAAAGGACTATCTCTCAATAACGAGTTGACCGCAGTGAGATCTTGTGCAGGAGTACGGACGGGATCTACAGTCACTCGAGGAGGTTGATGTAGTGGGTCTCCCTGTTTGTCGGAAGCAACTTCTCCCTCCTCTCGTCCGTTGTGGCCATCTCTTTCGATTACGTTCACATCGCGTGGAGTATTGGATCCTCAAGATTCTCGATCCTTCAGGCTATGTAGAACTGAGGGTTCGTGAGGGTCAATGTCATTGACTCCTAAAAAATGATCAAGAGATCCCTCCGTGCTTTCTTCCTCTGCAACATGCTGAGATTGATCTCGCTATTATTGGATCTGGAAGCGTGAAGGTCGGGTCATAGATCTGGTAGCGTCAAGGAAAACCTTGCAATTTGAGAGAGCGTTCCTCTTGACTTGTGAATCGGACACCAACTCTTGATTGGAGAAGTACGCTGAATATCTCGATCTTTGCAAGCTTCGAGTTCAGCCTTCACTTGGTGTACCACCTTGCAATCCATCTGTCAGGGTTATGCATAACACATACCCAATAGTAATCGACTAAGTTCGGCGGGGCCCACCATATACCAAGTCTTATACGGAATCATGCCTCGTATATAGAAGGGATTCCGGATGAGGAAGGACAAGTAGAGTTCTACATGGAAACTATAAGGACTACACGGATTGTATCCATACTTGTCTCCCTAGTCCTACTTGGACAAGGGGACATCTATGGGATAAATACAAGACCCCCTAGGGACAGACCAAGACAAGCCAGTACAAACCAACACGCTCAGTCAGAATAGACACCAATACACACCGCCAGATATCGACATTAGAGATAAGCCTAGACATACCCAATCTAGTGCCATCAAAGGCCAACAAGAGGAATCTAGCACTATCTCTGATCTCGCGGAGTACATATTCGAGGAGGAAGACTACCCCGTCATCAACTACGTGTTGGTTTTCCATGCCGCCAAGTCGACGACGACTAGATAGGTTATCCCAAATATTGTACTTATGTGGTTCCGATGAATAAGAGCAACACCAACTTCAGTCAACGGGAGTAGGGTTATTACCTTCCGGTAAAGGGGTCCGAACCTGTATAAAAATCCTTGTCTCCGTCTCTTTTACCTCAATCTCACATATACCTAACATCAACGATCTCCATACCATGCAAATACCATAGTCGTGATCTACAACATCGACACCATCAAAGAGTGATTGGCCATCTTATGGATGAAGCACCAGGTGTTGAACGTACGGGAAACTTTCCTTGTTGGCACTTGGTTCCTGCGGGTAGCTGGGGCCTGGCTGCTTGAGGTGTTTTCCCAAGAGCTGGAGTGGTCTGCGCCCTCTTTTCTGATAGGATGGGAGGGAGGGACGGTGTAGAGTCGTTTCTCGTTGTCTTAGCTTCATCGTTCTCGATCCCAACAAATACTAGGACAGATGAGATCGGAGTTGCCGCATAGACCAGAAAGAAGATGGATCCAACTTGGGTCCATACCAACGGTGTCCGGGTAGGATCTCCTGGGCCAAAAATGGTGTAGATGCAGTTGTCGGAGTAGGTTGAAGTCATCTCGGCGAAACCTTAAGCACCAAGTCCCCCTACCTGGCGTGCCACTGTCGACGGGGGATACCAGTGAACTGTATTCTTAGGGTATTGGGGTACGTTGGCAGGAGATCTACATGATACGATATCAAGCACACAAAAAGACAAGGATTATACTGGTTCAGGCCCCTCGTAAGGTAATAGCCCTAATCCAGTTTGTATGGGATTATAGAAGAAACCACAAAGTACAAATGAGAACAACGGAACTCCGAGATTACCAATGAGTTCCTTGTTGAAAGAGGCTCGACGAGATCTATCAGCTAATTGGCTTCAAGTCCTCCGGATTGCTTCTGTGATGACGGGTGTCTTGCACTAAGATTTGATGCCTTGTACCTTCCGGGGGTATGTATTTATACCGTAGATCACCTTGGTCTCCATGTAGAACTCGGAGACAACGGACCCCATACGATATGACACAACCTTTATCCCGTCCGAGTAGTACTCTGATATTCCCTACTCTTAAAGAGTATTTCCATAAGAACTTAAAGATTTCCTTAACTTAAACGGATTCTTTCCGTATACTTGAGGAAATATTGTATATGTATACCTCATGACTCCTATGATAGAGGGTATGCCTTATCTATAGCCCTGACAAGTAACACAAGAGGACGAGTATGTCAGAGGCTATTATGATTTTTTAGCTAGAAAAATATCCTTTCAAACTAAGATTCTATATCTATGAATTTAAATAAAAAATGATATATGTACGACCCTAACATCCAACTACTGTATACGACTAGGGCAAGTCTTATGCTGCATGCGGCAGATGACTATGTAGAATCATGTGCTGATTAATCTTGGTAATGAACAATTGTCAAATGTGAGTGTTTATGAAAATACGATGGATAGTGTTTTCTGTCGGTGCACAGTGCGGTCAGCAAAGGATGGCCGGTCAGATCGGGTGGTGTACGCTGGTCAGACTGGAGGTGTTCAGGCAGTCTGACCGGGTAGCCCGGTGATCAGACCAGCAGATTCCAGGTGGGAGTCGGTTTCGGGTTGTTCTCATGGAATTTCTAGATTACTTCATGGATATGACTTCTTGTTGATTTTTATTTGTATGTGGTAACGTTGTGTGCTGATGTGAGTCAAATTGGTGCGAACTTGTACTCGGATATGGAGTTTCTTTATTGTTCATGTGCAGGTGTTGCTTGAGGCCACGAGAGTTGTTGACGGTCGTTATAAACAAATTTTGACCGTCAATATATCCAGAATAAAGGAGAACTAGCTATGCTTGCAATGCATATTTTATTAGAAATAATCTAGTTCCACTTGTACTTGGTAAAATATTTGCTTGCAGAGATCTCTACATAAATGGAGGAGAATCGACGGAAAATAACTGAACAATCAATCAGAATCTGTCGAGAGGCAGACTTATGGGTGGATGGGCTTACAAACCCATTAAAATAACTCCAAATGGGCCCAATCACCACACCACTGGACTAAGGATTCATCACACGACGCACCTGCAAAGTGGTGGCCGATTGGGCCAGACCAGGGTTCGACCGAACCCCCAGCTCCACCATTGATGCTCTCCTTCCACGTGGACGTCCAGGATTGCTCCCCAATGACGGTTGCGGGGTATTTCGGATAATTCCAACTACCACAATCGTCATTGGCAGGCTATATAAGGATCTCACCTCACTCCACTCCAACACACACTCAAAAATAAGAATCAAGAGCTCTCTCAAGTTTAGTTACATCATTCTAGTGCTAGTGGAGTACGAATAGAATAGTTTCCTAGTTCTTCGAGTCTTTAGGAGATTTCGGGTATGGCTCTAGTAGCGTTTCCTTCTTTTGTAAGACTTATAATATTAATGAATATTCTTCTTTATATAGCTTCGGTCTTTTGCTTAATTCATATTATACGAGTACTGACTTTAGTTCGTACTTGTTCAGATATAATTGTGTAGCTAGCTTACTGGAGATATGCAATGGTGTGGGTTTAATGTTCATGTATATGATTTCTCTATGTCATATGCAGGGATGTAGAGTAGTATTTAATAATATAAGCACGGTGCTTGGATTATTAGATACCATTAATTGGTGTTATATGCCGCGGGTCAGTAGAGGTAGCTGCTGATGGTGACAGCTTAGTACGGTACTCCTCCACATGCGTATATAATGCTAAGACAATTTCCTGGTGTGGATACTCCTCTATATTCATTACCGGTCGGATGGCCATGACAGGTTATCGTAAGGAACACGGCAATCATGGGCGGTCTCTCGAAACACCAGGAGGGCATAGTTAGGGGGTATTGGCTACATAATTGCATACTAGCAAGTGTAGACTAAAATGATTATTTTCTTATTCTTTCTCCACTTAGCCTAGATTATATTTTAGTGAGAGTATCGTAGTTCTTTCTTCTGTGTGTCAACTCATCCTACCCTTGAATTAATTAACCCCTGCATAGACTTTGATGTATACGAGTGATATATAAAATATTAGCATTGTACTCTCTTATCGTATCTTCCCTTGGGATTAAATAACTACGATATCTTGGAATACTTACGGGTGAAATGCTACAATGGTGTATCCGTGCGCTTGCGGATTATATCTGTAACCATAAATATACCGAGAATATTTCGGCGCCATTGTTGGGAATTATATTTCTAATAATGTCGTTAAGAAATATCAACATATGTATAACCAGGTGATGGATCAGGATTAGACTTAGGAGAAGTTAAGGTCCAGACGGTCAAGGATATCATGTGGGATGCTCCGGCTAGAGAACAATACACGTGGAGGTGAAGGTTATCATATGGCATACACATGTGTTGTGTACGTATGGAAAGCGGAGTCAAATTTGGATTGTAGTCCAAGTTTGGGAAGATTGGAGCTTTTAAAGTTTGTTTCGTGTACCAGAAGGTTTCCTAGGGGATTATGATTTCTTGTATGAGTTGGATTCGTGGCTAGGAGCAACCATGTTATGGGTATAAATAGAGAGGGGGTGTAGTCTCCCGGTATTGATTGAGAGAGAGTTCAGTTGAGAGAAAAGTTTGGGTTTCGAGTTTAGTTTGAGATTTTGGTGAGCAGTGTTGTTGGTGCACTTTGTAAACACTAGTTGATGCCATAAAATCTAGATAGATTAATCTACATCTTCGAGTGTTCATCTACATGTGTTTCCTAGGTTCTGATGGTTTGACTGACAACAATGCGGCGATCTGATCGGTGGGATAGGGCGACGGGTGGGATAGCGGCCGGTCTAGCCACAGGTGGTTCGGCTGTCTGACCGACGGCAAGAGGACGGTGTGACTGACAGCGATAGTATTTCGTCATCTACTCCGGTCGAGATAAATCTTTTATTCCGTAAAAGATTTTAGGTTTTTGGTTTTCCCTACCATTTATCTTCCTCTGTTAGGCTTGATTACTTGTGTTCGATCCTACCTACTGACATCGTGATGAAACCTGACATGTGTTTATTAACGTGACTAGAGTCAAGTCTTATACTGCACATGGCAGATGACTGATGTCGTGATGAAACCTGCTACTACTCTATCCAAAAAAAAATTCTAGCTACCAACCTGGACACGCATATGTCCAGGTTTACAGGTAGGATTGGATTTTTTGGGACGGAGGGGATATGTGTTTGTTAACGTGTCTCGAGGCGTAACATAGTTGGATATAAGGTGGTGTTTGGATCTAGGGGTTAAATTTTAGTCCATGTCACATCGGATGTTTGGGCGCTAATTAAGAGTATTAAATATAGACTAATAATAAAACTAATTGCGTAAATGAGAGCTAATTCGCGAGATAAATTTTTTAAGCCTAATTAATCCATTATTAGCACAAGTTTATTGTAGCATCACATAGGCTAATTATGGATTAATTAGGCTCAATAGATTCGTCTCGTAAAATAGCCCAGGTTATGAAATGGGTTTTATTTTTAATCTACATTTAATACTTCTAATTAGTGTACAAACATTTGATGTGACAGGGGCTAAATTTTAGCCCTGGAAACAAATAGTGTGTAAGTCGTACGTACAGTAGCTCTCAATTTGAATACCCGTCTGAAAAAGGTAAATTATTTCCTCTGTTAAGAAAAGAAACACGCTGAACGCAATAGCTCTTTGCTTTTATCAGCAGAATTCATTCGAAAAAGATATTCCATCACCAATTAATTACATCAAATAAAAAAATCATTGGACAGATCAAATGCCTCCTCAACACGGTCTGTTTTTTTTTTTGTTTTGTTTTTTTGTGTTGACACTCTGCTTGCTTGTCCTCCTACGAAAGAAACCGTGGCGCGCCGCGTGCGCCCGCGACCGTGGCGTGACAAGTCAGAAAATCTTCATGTTCCTGACCGATTGCGGCAGCTTCCACCCGCCGCCCTCCTTCTTCTGCGCGTCGCGCCCGCACTGCCCGGCGCTCCTCGCGACGGCAGCGGCGCCGGCGGCCTTCGACGCCGCGCCGGCGCCGGCGCACGAGTGGTCAGCGGGGAACCGGTGCTTGAGGCACACCTTCTGGCCGCACCCCTTGCACCCGCTGGTGTTGGAGAACGTGAGTGTCTCCTTGCACCGGGGCACGGGGCACCGTGGCTTGCGCTTCCTCGCCGGGTCGCACCGCCGCGACCGCGCGTGCGCATCCAGCACGGCGGCGTCGTCACCGTCCCCGGGCCGCCGCTCGATGGCGTCGCCGCACGCCTCGCAGACGACGACGGTGCGGCCCTGGTCCGCCGCCCGCGCGCAGCCGTGGTCCCTGTACGTCCGGTGCTCCGCGCAGAACGTCTTTCCGCAGCCGTCGCAGTCGAAGGGGAGGAAGTCGAGCTGGTTGCAGTCCTCCCTGTCGCACTGCGCGCCCAGGTCCGGGAACGCCTCCGTGCCCCGCCGCGCCATGGAAATCGAAATCGAAATCGATCAACTAGGCGACGATTGATTTGTTGCCTTGACGATTTCTTCCTCCTCGAGATCTCTGAAATGAATTGTGATTCTTGGGATCGCGTTGACGAGCGTGGTGGCGTGGAGATGTCGTGGTGGTGGTCGCGTGGTTTTATAGAGGCGGGGGTTTGCGTTGCCGTTTCCGATTCCGACGCGGTTTACCTTTCTTTTCCGGCAAGAAGAAGGTGGGGGCAGTTTGGTCCGGAATAGTCCGGTCTGCTCTGGAGGCGCCTTTACTTAGCGAAGGCGGTTTTGGGTTTCGGTTAGTTTAGTTTAGCCGCGTCGGCCGTGACGTGTCGTGTTGGGCTGGTGGGGCCGTGTGGTCGGTTTCTTTCTAGGAGGAGGAGACCGAGTCGGATATGGCTGGCAGCATGCGAGTCCGGATTATTGAGACGGCTGGTTTTAGTGAAGGCCCATTAGGTGATTTTATGGCCCAAAATTGCTCTAATTGCAGATTTGCAGGTGTTCAACGCTATTAGCAGTTTGAGAATTGTTTAGGCCCAGGTTTGGGCCCAAAAGAAGTTATTGATTTTAGTACTAGTGGTTACTTTGTACTCGTACTATGGTGACGGTGCAAATGCAAAGCACGGCAATCTTGTTTCGTCTGCGTGAATGCATGCTTCTATTCTATCTGCGCAGTACAAGTCACACTATCTCTGTGGATAGAAAAAAAAAAGAAAAAAAATAAAAACTGCAAGTACATGAAAGTATCAAGCTTCAAAAATCTCAAACCCCATTTGCCAGCCCCTCCACTATTGTCTTCCACGGTTCCACTACCAGCCATCTCTTCTTGCTGACATGAATGCTGCCTCCTTGCCGCTGAAAAGTTTGGAAAAAAACACATTAAACCAACCTCAAATTAAGGAGGAAGTCCCTAAAATTTCCAAATTATGGATGCAATGGGACCGCTTTGTCTCTCCCTCCCCACGTCACGGCCATGACAACGCTCCCGTAGTCCCAATACATCACTGGCACTATTCATTGCTGACAGATGAGAATCGTTTTCAGCCCCTTCATTGCTCATTGATAAAACGCCCGGGGTCCAATCCAACAACGATTATCGCCTCCTCCTCCCTCGTTGCAGCCTCGACCATAGCAGCCGGTGCATGCAAGACGCGAAACGAATGCTGCTGCTGCTAAGACAGTCACACATGTTTACAATTCCAGTGAAATCCGGTCTAAATTTTGTAAAATTCAGACTACTATGGCTGGTTGGAAAACACAAAACCGCTCGATTTTTCGATCAAGTTCTTAAAAAAAATGCAAACTCAATTTTAAATTTTTGATAAGAGTTATCTAAGATTTCATCATTTTGTTTGTTACTCCATCTATTTCATATTATAAGTCGTTTGACTTTTTTTCTAATCAAATTTATCTAAGATAAGTTTATAGAAAAAAATAACATCTAAAATATCAAATTAGTTTTATTTATTGTAACATTGAATATATTTTGATAATATATTTGTTTTGGGTTGAAAATACCAGTATATTTTTCTATAAATTTGATCAAACTCAGAGAAATTTAATTAGAAAAAAAGTTAAATAACTTGTAATATGATGAAAGAGAGGGAGTAGTTTATAAACGGTTTTCATGAAATCTGAAAATACCGTTCATGAGGTTGTGAACCTGGCTAGTATACGGAAGCTTTGGGGGCAGGTAAGGTAAGGTACTGTACACCGGAGGAGCCGGGAGAGGGGTCACTTCTCACACTTCACTCACTCTCTCTCGTACCGAAGCCCGAAAGTTGTCAGCGTCATCACGAACACGCGACGACGCGGACGCCGCAACGACGACGACGAGCTAACTAGCCGGTGACCTCAGCGGCGGGCTGCCCTCGCGTCACCCAGCCGCTGACCAATCTCGCTCTGCAGCCTGCACGCGTTCCATGACAGCCTTTACCAGCTTTGCACATGGCTCCGCCCGCATAAATCCAAGCAGAAACCACCACCTCGCTTTGCCTGGCCACTCTGCTCAACTTGGTCAAAAACCCCAAGCTCCAGAGTTAAGCAGCTCATCTGTTTCCAAACCAATCCTTAGCTATATATGTGGGCCGGCCGAAATTGACCGTTTGCCAGGCGTCAATGCGACTGTGAATCCAGGAACTCTACAAAATGTCAACTGTTGTACAGTTTACACGTTTTGCTAGTCAAGAAATTACTGCTTCCTCCGTCCTAGATTAGTTATTGCTTTGATTTTTTACATGTAACGTTTGACTATTCATCTTATTTGAAAAATTAAAGCAAATATAAAAAAGGATTATACATATTTAAAGTATGTTTGATAATAAAGCAAGTTGCAAAAAAAATAAATAATAATTTTATAATGTTTTGAATAAGACAAATGATCAAACTTTACAAATAAAAACTCCAAGCGACAAGTATTTTAGGATGAAGGTAGTACTTGACCGTTGAGTGTTGACTCTAGTACTAGCAAGTTACTACTTGGAGTACAAATGTACAGTATCAGAACGACAAACACTTGGCATTAGTTGTCGTAAAAGAATGTGTCGATATTAACAACTCGTGAAGACTACTACAGCTCGTGTACTGGATTGCAAGGCCGGGCATACATCGAAGGGCTAACTTCCTGGCGCATCCAAAGCATGCTTAGAGCATTCCCAAAATCATCTCACCCTCCAAACACCCACACCCATTTAGTTAACTTGCTAAACCAAATAGATAGTCTAATTTGCAGCATCTCCAAATCTCACTCTCCAAACACCCATTAGCTAACTTGCTAAACCAAATGGATAGTCTAATTTACATTTCACTCCAGTACCTCTTCATTGTATTGGCCAATCTAACCGTTGGTCTCACTTATCAGCTTCTCAATTATTTCACTCTTTCTTCTTCACTCTCTCATCTCTCTCTTCTTCTCCCCTCTCCTCTTCTCTGTCGCGCCACCGGACAAATCAGCGCGGGGACGATGGCAGAGGCCGCGTGGGGGGACGGCGGATGACGGATGGCGATGGTGATGGTGGGACGTGCACGCGAGACGACGGCTATAGCGACGACGACAACGGATCCACTCCTCGCCAACCCTCATCCTCCTCGACAACTGCGTGCTCCGTCGAGCCTCCATCGCTCCTCCCTCGCCACTGCGCTGCCCCCTCCGCTTCGCTCGCTGCACCGCCGGCCGAGGCAGCCGCTGCTGGTGTATTTGCGGTGATGCCGTCAGCCAGAAGCTCGACCGCCTCATCTCCCATCTCGCCGGCGGAGGCGCTTGACCTAGCTGCAACGAAGCCGAGGAACTCCTCCCTAGTGGCGGCGGCGCCCTACCTCCCTTATCGGCTACTCGCGCTAGCAGGGGCGGCTACGCTGCTGCTCGGGCCAGCAATGATAAGAATTTGGGCATCAACCTCGCCATCGAGCCACGCCGCCGCCGCCGCTCCCTCCCATCCTCACCCCATCTCCTCCTTCCACGGGTTGATGCCGGGCAGAGGCGCCGCTAGGAGGCCGGCGCCCACCGCCGTGCCGTCCCGCCCTCGCCGCGCCACCGTCGTGCCCTCCCACTCTCGCCCCATCACCTCTATCTGCGGTGGAGGTTGCTGCGCTTCGCCTCGAACCTTGAGGTGGAGAAATAGGGGGATAGAGTTGTGAGCCCACATGTGGCAAGTGATTTTGGGTGGCCCAATTTGATTAAGGAGTGGAGAGATTCGGCCAGCCGGATAGCTGGTTGGAGAGGTTGTTGGAGTATGTCTTTTTTTTACCAGAGTTGTCAAAATTTAGTTTGAAGAGAGAGTTGGAGATGCTTATGCCCAATTGAAATGTACCCTATCCGTTGCTTACATTACACTGCAAACAAAGCAAAACTAACTGTTCATCATCGGAGAAGGGAAGCTAATTAGTTGCTCGTGCGATGGCTTAATCCATGTTTGTTCAGAACCTTCTTTCGCTAATCACGTCCCATCCACCGCATGTAGTGCCTACTCCGGTTGACCCCTTTCACATGCAGTGCATGGCTTACCTAAGCGTTGAACTTGCATGACTGTCAGACAAAGTTCCAAATACTCCTGTCGGTCCACCTTTTGCATTCTTTTCTTATCGAAAAGGTTTTTGTTTGTTGCCCTTCATGGTCAGGCGATTGGCACCACTCTTGAGTTAGTTTTAGGTGCTAGATTCCAACTAATAATCACCCTTTTCTTGTTGCAAAATGCCACATTTCTGGTATGGAATCTAGCATTTGGCCACCACCAATTTTCTTTTGTTGTGTATCCGTTATGAACTTCCTATCTAGTTTTGTCCTGGCAGAAATTCAGATTTAGAGCAGATTAGCAGCTCGTCAGGTTACTGGTATGGAATCTATCATTATGCAACCACCATTTGTTAAGTATGATGAAAATCCCTATCAAATTCTGTTCCTGCAGAAATTCAAGATTCTTCGGCCTTTGGAGCAATGCGTCAGTGAGAAAAGTGTCTGTGTCTTATGACATGGGCAACATCCAGGAATCAAGTGGTACATGGAGACCATGGAGAAAAGGGTCAGGCTTGCATATGACCCTACAGGAAATATAGACCATACTGTACAACCTTTGGTAGGGGACAAGCATGGCCTCACCGTCCTTGTCAAAAAATTTTAAAAAGGATAAATTCCATATCTAGATCCGTCCATGGACAGCTAGGATTGAATTCTTTCATCCAATTATCAAGCGCTGCCGAGGTATCGGCAGCCACTGATTTCTCTGATTTTCCGTGACCAATCACCAATGAGTGTTCCATGAACACATCGGTTTCATTTGCAATTCAGGTATCTTTCTCACTTTGTACAAGAAAAAAGAACCTGGTTTTGCCAAATATTCATGAAAAACATGTCAAATTCTGGTTTAGCAGTAGCAGAACAGAGAAAATTCAGTCATAGGATGCAACAACATAGTGGTAAGTGGTACGTAGTAACTGGTAAAGATCCATCACAAAATTTTACACAGAGCAAAGATCACAAAACAGAGCATTAAAAGGTAGTGCCTAGTGTAATTGGATTGGATCGGAGCAAAAGGATTTGATCTTATTTACAGATGCAGAAATTCAGAAGAATTTCGGCTTTCTTCATGAACAATGCCCAAGTTTGGAAAGTACACACAGAACAATGCCATTACTCTGGCTTGCAAGCAACACCCCTCACCAGCTTGTCCGCCACACGCGCGTCGCGAGCCCCTGTCAACTTTACACATCCGAGCACAAAGTGCACAACACATGGGGAGCTCGCCGCCGCCGCCGTGGCGACCTCGCCGGCGTCGACCAGCGATGGCAGCTGTCGCAATCCGCGTTTCCTGATGGAGGGTGCCTTGACCTCAACTGTCTAATGGTGTTCTAGGTATTCGGTGGAATCAATCAATCACACGGTGGTGGTGGTGGTGGTTTAGAATTCGGCCGTGTTGCCGCACGACGAGGACCCGAGCTCGCGCTGCCGGCGGCGGAAGGACATGAGGCCGTCGGACACGATGCTTCCGGCGCAGTCGTCGCCGTCGCCGCACTCGAGGCTGCTGCCAGTCAGGTCGGCCGCGTCGTCGGCCTCGTTACGCATGGCCCGGAGCGTCTTCCTCGCCATGTCGCGCCGGACGACGCCCGGGGCGCACTCCTCGGCGATGCGGCGGAGAGCCTTGTCCGCGCCGGCGGCGCGCGCGAGGCCGCGGAACCGGAGGCTGCCACGGCTCATGGCGTACATCGCCGCGACGCACCACTCGTCGAGCTCGGCGTTGCGGGTGTCGTGGGAGAGGATAGCGGTGACGGCCGCCACGGCGCCCGCGTCCATCAGCGCCGCGCGGCCCTCCGTGCAGGCGGCCACGTTGCAGACGACCATGAGCGCCAGCCTCCGGATTTGCGTCCGCTCGGCGGCGCTGGACGCGACGGCGAGGAGAGCCTTGGGCGCGCCCGGGAAGCGCGCGATCTTGGACTGGTTGACGGCGGCGAGGGAGAGGTGGTAGAGCGCCATCCCGGCGTCGCGGCGCGCGGGCGCGGGATGGGCGGGGGAGGTGAGCAGGTCGAGTAGGGGAGGCACCGCGCCGAGCACGCCGATGGCGGCGCGGTTGTCCTCGTTGAGGGCGAGGCCGAAGAGCGCGCCGGCCGCGTGCTCACGGGCCTCCGGCGGCGACGTGCTCGAGCGGAGCACCTCGACGAGCGGAGGCACTGCGCCCGCGCGGACGATGCGCACCTTGTTCGCCGGCTCGAGTGTGAGGTTAACCAGCGCAGCCGTCGCGTCGACACGAGCGCTGGCGTGGCGTTGGATGAGAAGCACGCGGCGGAGCGCGGCGAGCATCCGCGGCGTGCAGAGCGCGCGCCGCCGCTCCGCGCTCTCCCGCGTGGCCTCCCGGAGACCAGCAACGGCCAAGACCACCTCCTCTTCCTCCTCCGCATCCATCACCTTGGCAACCACCACGTCCTCGAGAGGATCAACCGCTGTCTCCACCTCCTTGTTTGTCCCCTCCTTCACGGGCTTCACACCAACCTCCTCATCCGCCGGAATAATCTCCGACGAAGACGTGTACGACGACGTCGAACCCGCGGACGCCGGCGACGAGTAGGACGAATTAGACGAGCTCGCCAGCGCCGCCCGCCGGGTCCTCACAGACTTCGCCACATCAGGCGGCATCGCACGGAGCACGGCCTCCCGAGCAGCCTCGGCCGACGGCGGCGCCGGCACCACCCTACCGGAGCGCGCGCACCAAGTCCCAATCGCCGCCTTGAGCGCCGCGTTGGGTATCATCGCGTCGGAGGCGGACGCCATCCCGGGAGGCAAGAACGCGAGCTCCGCGCATGCCTGGAGGCAGGCGCGCTCGTACGTCTGCCCCGACGGCAGGATCACCGGGTCGGCCATGAGGGCGCCCAAGATCAAGCACACGAACTCGGCCGGAACTGCTTCTTCCTCTTCAACCGCCGCCGCCGACCGCGCAGGCGAGTGGTGCTCGGGCTCCGGCGGGGAGGACGATTTGGAGGAGGGAGACGACGGCGCGCTGCGGTGGAACGGCAGCTTCCAGCGGCGAGGGCGACCCGCACCCATGAATTTAGCGGCGGAGGCGGCGGGGGGAGGAGGAGCTAGAGGTAGGAGGAGGTGACGCTGCTTTTGGTGCGGCGGCCATTGGCTCTCGGGGGTTTTTGTTTTGTTTTTTTTTTATTTTCTCTTTTGGGGTTCGCTTCGGGTGGTTTGTGTGTGCCTAGGCTGGAACTGAGGTATAGTGTGTGTGCGCGGGCGCGCGCTTCTCCTCGGTTTTATGCGAGACAAACCTTAGCCGGGAAGGGATCGCGCGAGTGGGCCTCGGTGTCGAGGTTCTTTTGCTGTGGATTTGGCTGTGATTTTGGCTGCGTTTCACGGTGGATGTACGGGGCTGGCTGGGTGTGTGGTGCGCGCCGCGCGTTGGTTCAACGGATGGGTTTAGTTGGGGTGGGCGTTTTTTTGGGCCGGAGCACCGGTTGCTTGCTTGGTTGGTTGAGAGAGTGAGCTCAGACGAGTGCGCCGCTTGACTGACACAGGATCTTAGGTCTGTTTGGAGGAGGTTACAGCGACTGCAGCTTTCTTTTTAAAATCTTCCGAGAAGCTCCTTTAGATTATCACTCAGATTTTAAGAATCTGTACTGATAGGATTTAGAAAATGAATTAGAAATCAAAAATTGGGTTTTTCAGCTTTTTCAGATTCTCACCATCTAGATTCTTATCAGCTGCTTTTCAGAATCTAAAAGAGAGGGGTTGAATAGATAAATATGAAATCGCTGGTTGACGTAGTAAGGCTGCGTTCGCATCAGGAGGTTCCCAGTGCGCACAGTAATAACCAAAAAGGAGCGATCAATTAGCGCGTGATTAATTAAGTTTTAGCTAATTTTTTTTAAAAAATGGATTAATTTGATTTTTTTTAAACAACTTTTGTATAGAAACTTTTTGCAAAAAACACCCCATTTAGCAGTTTGAAAAGCGTGCGCGCGGAAAACGAGAGAGGTGAGTTGGGAAGAAGGGGAGAAGAACACACCCTAACAACGTTTCGCGGCGAGTCGTAGCAACGATTGCGTCTCCGTCTCGTGCATAACTAACAGGAGTATCATAAACCGAAAGAAGTCAGAAAAGAATGATCTTATATCGACCGCCCTTTCTTATCGATGAGGGTCTCAGGGACGAAACGTCAAACATTTTCTTTCTCTTCCTCTCTGAATTCCGGACGGTGCAGAATGCCACCAGGATAGGAGCTCGTGATGCTTGCTGCCCCTCGTTTCACTTTCACCGTTCGTGCCAGCTCGCACACCACAGCCGCATTGGACATGTGTACGCGAGATCGTTTTCAGGTCTCGTCTGCGAGCTCCGAAAAGGCCGAGACGCTGAGCCAATTTGCTTCGCGTCGTGGACGCCGCGGACAAACGCCTCAACGTCCGGCCGCCAGAGAGCTGCTGCCCGGCTGCCCCTGCAACAACGGCGAACTCCCCCTGCACACAAGACGACGATCCCATCGTCCTCAATTCCACAGGAGAGGAATTGGCACCGCGTGTGAACCGGATAGGCCGGGTCAAAGCAAGATCCATCGCTGTCTGCGTCTCGGGGAATCTGACACATTCAGTGATCCAGCCACAGCCAGCGAGTGTAGTGGAGTATCGGAGTAGTAATAAATGTGCAGCTCCCTTGTTTATGTGTGTCTCTGTGTGTGATGTGGCTGGCGAATTGGCGATTTTGTTTGCGTTTGTAGGATTGGACCAGGTGCTCATGTTATCTTCGGATTCTTGCTTCACCTGGTCAATGCACTGTCACTTTTGTCACTGCCTGAATTCTCTTCTGCCTAGCTCGCTGATCAAGATCACTCGCTGTGAGTCCAAACTTTCTCAGTGTTAAAGGCCCTTCTCTTGGGAGTTCTGAGATTTTGTGAACCAGCTGATTAGTAGTCCGTCCCATAATAAGTTTATGAGTAAATTTAAAAAAAAACTATTGGTAATTCAATTAACCTATCACAAAACTATACAAAATTACAAATTTAGATATTTGCTCCAATCCAACAAAAAAAGTATCTCGAGATACCGGTATCTCACGTTATCAAATCGTTTCTGATCATTGGATTTAATTGGATTTGGTATCGTGAGGTACCGATGCTTGGAGGTATTTTGACCGGAGCAAATCTAACAAATTTAACATCATATTTTTCACAAAACTATAGGTTTAAGATATCGCTTCAGAAAACTACATATTTAACATTAGTTTTTATCACAAAACAATAACTTTTATAACCTTAATACGTAATTAAATGTGTAGTTCCTTAATAACTTCATCACTAAATCTGTAATTTTTGTGATACAATAATTTAAATATGTAGTTCTGTGATAAATTTGATATTAAATCTGTAGTTTTTATGATACACGTATTTAAATATATAGTTTTACGATAGTTTGATCAAAATATATGTAGTTTTGTGAAATTTACACTAAGTTTATTTTTAGTTCTTTCCATTTATTCTAAATAAGTTTATTTTTGAGTAATCATTGTATTAGAGTTTATAAAAATAAGAAATAGTTACATTGGGACTTGGGAGTAGATAAAATGGGAAAGAATTGCATTACAATTTGATAAAAAAAAAAGTAAGAATATTTGTTTGATTTTGTATTGGTATGTATGGGATGGGTGAAAAATGAATTTATTTTGGAATGAAGGAAATAACTAGTTTTAAAAAATCTAGATGAAAATAAGACACCAAATTTGAATGATGTATTGATTAGCAATAATGAATGTATTGTTTAGCAGAGTTTTTGATAATGGGAGAAGTAGAACTACCAAAAACTACCCAAAACAGCCCAAAGACTGGCTGCGCCGTGGCGGATTGGCAGCTGAGCTGGGATCATAATTTTGCTATGTGTTGCGTTTGAGCATAAGGTGTTAAGCAGAATGAAAAGCCACCAACATTTCTACCCAAATCGAGACCGAAACAGATTACTGAGCGAATGGTTGCCACGAATTATTTACTTGATTATAAAGATAAATTAAATATTATACTAAATAAACTTAACAAACAACATAAAATAAATGTTCTTAGCAATATAATACAGAAGAAAGTATTTTAGAAAATATATTTTTAAGAGTGACAATCCGTTTCAGCCATCTGATAAATAATCTGAAATCCAAGTTAGAACAACTACAGGTGTATTCTTCCCCTACTTTTCCAACTCACCACTCTCTTTTTTCCACACGCACACTTTTCAAACTACCAAACGGTGTGTTTGTTGTGTTTTTGCAAGAAGTTTCTATATGAAAGTTGCTTAAAAATCATATTAATCTATTTTTTTAAAAAGCAAATACTTAATTAATCATGCGCTAATGAATCGTTCCGTTTTGCGTGTTGGGAGGATTAGTTCCCAACTCAATATAAAGAACGCAGCCGTAAGATCACTCAAATTTGGTGTTTACTGGCCCAAAATATAATTAATATTGGCTTGAAGACAAACCAAAATTTAACGCCATCTAAGGCAGTTTGGTGGCATCCTTGCAAGTATCAAAGTTTAGTCCATCCCTAATCACCAACCACTATTAAAGTACCGTTACTAGCTTCGGTTATTAGGTCACTAACATGTCATGGCGCGTGGCTACGTTGTAGACTAGTTTAATTTACATAATCTACTTACCATGTACCAACTGGGCAGCTCTTGTCTCTTGTTGCGAAGTACATTTCTTTTGTCATATTTTATATTTTATAATAATGACGGGTCATGGCAATGGCTTAATGATGAGGCCAGACTGTTGTTAGTATGTTAATTATTGAGCATTAGGCAAAATGAAATGCTTAAGAGTTAAGATAATGGCTTGAAATACAAATCAAAATTTAATCGCATCTGAGGTAGTGAGGTGGCATTCATGCAAATATAAAAAATTCAGTCCATCCTATTCATCAACCAGGTATTAATAAAGTACTGTTACAATCACTATTATTGGTTACTACGACATCAGTAGAACTTAGGTTTAGTAACTTGACATACCTAGCACATGGCTATGTGGTAAGATTAGTTTAATTAATCTGGATTGCAAAAGTAGGTTCCCGTCCGGATTCTTTTCCCGGGTAGCTCGTCTCATGTTGTAAACAACACTAATCACTTGTCATCTTCCATTAAACAAACAGTGACGATTTCATAACATAATCCCTTGTGGAGATGTGGCCACTAAGATTATATACACATGCAACAAAGTATTGTTGGCACTGAAGAGTGCAGCAGCAAGACATCGATCTCATGCGACTTTAAGCAGCCTAGGGTGCCTTGCAGAGAAGGTTTATTCCTTGGGCTCAGTAGAAGTGTAGTAGAACACTAGAACATGTTCTCTTCTTTTTTTTTCACCAAACAAAAGGTCCCCCTCTGGCTCCACATGTTTTCTCCTTTGTTGAGTACTCCAATACCCCCTCATGTTCTGTTCGATGCTCTGGACATGGAAATACGCATATACTTTACATTACTAGTCCCTAAATTGGACGTACGTGTGGGCTGCGTGCACCACGAGAAACATCAGGTATGGTGATCTACTGATCTGGGTGTATTGTAACACTTCAAGCGCCTGCAAAAAGGATGGCTGATGCATCTGTATATGTTAAGTTGCATCTCCCTGTCTTCAAAATTTTTAGGCAACTAGGCCTTGTTTGAAATAGCTTATCGAGCGGATTATCTACTTGATTGTAAGGATAAATTAAAAAGTCTAAAAATAAACTTAACAAAGAAATAAATAGTCCAAGTAATACGATAGAAGAAAGTTTTTTTAGAAAATGTAATTTTAGAAGCGTGGATCTATAGTAATAATCTGGTGAAGTAGATAAAAACGTATCTTTAGAAGTGTGTTTGTGTATTTGCATTGTAAACGTTCTAAGACGATATGTTTTGCAATTTACTAACATTGTGATTGTAGCACTGATCAAATTTTACATTTACTCATTAATACTTCCATTGTTTCAGTTCTCACAAATAGAACAGCATGCTTATGTAGCATATGCTACATACCCAAATTGCAAAGAGTGGCCTCATCTTGATGCATACCCATGATCCGACGTTCTTGGAACAAACGCAAAGGACACAACAATGCATGCTCCCATATGCCGAGTTGCTGATCGATCAATCAACGATGTTACACACATCAACCCAGCAGCACGCCATGGCGAACGCTGAGATTCCCATCATGGCTTCTCTGCAACTTGGAACACACATGTAGCCATGCAAAACATTGCAACAATGTTTGTAGGTGAAGGGGATCATTCAGATTCCATCAGGCTGAAAGCTAAGCTATGTACCTGCATGTATGCAGGTTCATTTGCTTGCTAGATCTATAGCTAGTTCACATCACTGATTGATCGTTATCAGTAACAGAAATCATTTCACGCATTGCCGTTCTGCAGCCGCAAGTGACTATTAATTATTGCATGTGTTGAACTCGACTCTCTCCAGGATGAAGCACTGAGCTGAAGAAAGGCAGATGCAAAAGCAGGCAGGGAAAAAAAGGCAGGCAAGAGAGCTTTACAAGAGCCAGGTGCACGCTGAATGATATATGCCTGAAAAGTTTCAGTTGTTCACACCAACATGTGGTAATTAGTACTGCCTCCGTTTCCAAATGTATGATGTGTTAGTATCAGTTGTTCACACCAACATTTGTTAATTATACTTAATTAGTAGTAGTTTCCTCTCACAAATCCATCCATAGTATCATTCGTTCCTTTACTGCAACTAGCATGTGACCAATGTGTGCTCTTTTGGGTTGAATGGAATGGAATGTTTAATGTAGCTGAATAGATGAATGATTTCGAGGATACAAAGGGATAAATTAACCATTATAGGAATGAAAATGGATTTAAAATAATATTATAAGAAACTTATATGCATAAAGTTTTTGCACGGAGCGTTTAGGAGATCGTGAAGTGCGTGTATTCTTATATTACATTCCATTATATATGGGGAAAAGAACAGGTCAAGCAAGAATTTGACAGGGCATACTAATACATATACGAGCGATGCTCCGTACTTATAGTATTATACTAGTATTATACTACCAGTAATATTAAGGGTAAATTAGTAATTTACTAATATAATTATTATGAATAATTTTGTCATTTATGTTTTTTTCCGGCTAGATCGATATGTGATTATTCATTATGTTGGCATTGCTCATATTCCATCAAAAAATAAAAAAAAAAGGAAAAAAAGTTTAGTCAATAATACCCCTCCACATATCTACTACCGTTAATTAGGGTGGTAATAGAAATCAATCCGAACCCTTCGATCAAATGAGATCAACGGTTCAGATTGTTTTCTACTAGTAATAGAGAGCACCGGAGCGAGGCTCTACATATATATAGGAGTATATACCTAGTGGTTTCTTCAGGCTTCAGAATCTTGACAGATATTGCAGTAGAAAGCCGTGCATTAATCTACGACTTTGTTTGCAAAGTGTCATTTTTGCTAGATAATATAATGCAAAGCGACTTGTACACACCTGCTTTAGATAGGAAGAGGTAAGCTTGTTGAAATGGACACATACAATTTTCTAATTCCGAATTTTCTAAAAAGTATAAGTTTGTAACCACAGAATACGGTTTCTTGGGTTTACTTATACGTCTGTGTATCGGAAAAGCAGAGCACACTTTAATCATGTAGCTCATAGTGGGTTCACACATTGCTTCATCTTTCATTGGATCCCAAAAGGTGATGTTACATTTACATGAGGAGAATATACGGTTGGTTGCCATGACAATTTGCTCACGAAACATCTCTCCATGAAAGCTTTTACATTGCTACAAATTTCAGAAATGAAAATGGCTATATATGCTTGCCTTAAAATGTTCAGAAATGATAAATCATATGTAGAAACAAATCTGTAACCCATAACAACTGCATGACTGTGGCTGTGTACATCAGGTTTGGATGTTTCTAATCCATTTTTTAGAAATCTACTGCTTGATTGGACGGTCAAAAGATGCAATGGTTCTCCTCGCTCGTAGATACTAAAGCAAGCTTGACTGATGCAACAATAAGGCATGAGTTATGTATACAACCTTTTATGTTGTATATGTTGAATTATCCGTGATTTTCTCTCCATATAATACGGCTTTGTATTAAGATAATTTACAGGGGAAGAATTCGACAAAGACAGAGCACAAAAAGGCGTATTTGTTGAGCCGTGTGAAAGCAAGCACTCGATGAGGTTTTTCATCGAGGCTAAGCTAAGCTGTCTTGGAGCAAGAAGTCTTGCTCCTCCCCTGCTTTTCTGCTGCTCTGCTTTGTGTTCGGTTGGACCCAATGGAGGAGTGTGCTGCAGTGCTTGGACAGGCGACGCATGCAGAGAGACAAGCTGCATCTTGCGTGCTTTCCAATTTGGTTTTGGTTTCTATCCTATCATTGGCTAGTGGTTTTTGCTTCGCGCTTTACAAACAATTTCATTTCGAGCTTTGTGGCTTAATTGTTCTCTTCTTCTGGACTTTACGTGGTTCAGCAAAAGCTGATCGATAGTTTCTCTTCGTTTTTAAGGAAACACGGCACAAACACTAACACTCATATGGATATGTGCACACCCTATAAATATATGCATGCACACCCTACCCTACCCCCTACCCTATGATCATCTCAGCAGATAAATATATTGAGTGACGAAGTTCGACAGATTTAACATCATTCATTGAAAACATAATTAACGTAAATACGATCATGTTAAAAACATCTATACATCTTTTGATGCGGCGACCAGAAGTTAATTCCATTACCTAATTATCATATTAGTGATGTTAGGGATTTATCCTATCTATTCAGCTTGTGTTCTTCAATGTAACTGAAAAAAAAAAGAAGTGAGCACAGTAAAAGTAAAATTCCGTCGCAAGGAGGTAGGAGTGGTAATAAAAACGCCGTAGACTTGCCAAGTTGCCATGTACATGTAGGCCAGCTCAGCTTGTACAGTGTGCAACAGATTGTACTGCTGCTTCTCGACGATTCATCAACCAGTGGTTGATCCCGGCCAGTGCAGCTGTTGCGGATCGTTCTGATCACGCAATCGTCAATACGGATCGTACATTTGTACTTTGATATGAAATTAATTATCCGTATACGGTTCACACTACTACGTATTCGATGGGGATACATTTATGTGGCTGATGTACAGATGTGGTCCATGCATCTTCCATTGCACTTCACGAGCCGTGCAAGATGACATCAGATCAGATCAGGACCGTTGGATAAAAACGATCATCACTTCAACTGATCTGCATGTGTAGATTGAATTGAACACAATGATGTACCAGATACACGGTAGAAGATGATGTAGCTTGTTGGTAGGAACTTGCATTGCATTTGCATAGCCAAGAAGCAAGGAATCCAAGATACCTCCATTTCAACCATGATTCAATAAGGAGGGCCCCCCTTGGAGTGCAGAGTTTCAGACTGCAGATAAGTGCCATTTATTACCGTGCGAAATGGTCTCTCTCCAACATAAAGCCATTAATGGAACATATTACTAGTACAAACACCACTGTTACAATACAAATGTTACTGTCAGGCAAGAGTTTTTCAACGTTCTACAAATACATGTGCCGGATACAACAGAATAGGAGGTAGTTAATTCTTTTCAGGGGCGACTATGAACTAGACAGGCTTCCCATTCAACTTTGGGAAAGGATCTTGTTTGCTGAGGACAAGAACTTTGCTCTTATGAGCAAAGTATCCTTTAATGAGATTCTTGTATATTAGGCACGCCATGATGCACTCCACCTGATAGCAAGGAGCAGACAAGGTTAATATATCACAGAGAAGCAGTAGGTTTCAGTTCGAAAATGAAATGTGTGTGCTGTCAAAGAGAACCTCATCCACGTCCATGTCAATTTCAAGCCATTTCAAAGCTTTTACAACGACTTCTAGCTTAATTTGATGTGCCTTGGCTGGCTCCTTCAGCCTCTGAATGATATGGCTGTAAAAGGCATAGCAAATCAAGAAGGAATGGGTCATCACGGAAAATGAAATATGACAAGTTGACAACGACCACTTTAAGATTGCACTCACATTTTCTTAACCAATCTCTGATAGACTTGAATTTCAAGCTTCTCCAATACAAGGTAGACACCAGATTTTAAGAATCTTGCGAAATAAACAGGCAGTCAGTGACAGTCAATGGACTGAAAGAAAAAAAATCAGCAAACGATACATGAACTTACTGGTCCTCATGCCTTTCGAGTGCTTGCCTAAGAAGCCTTAAATCTCCTCTCTTAAGTGAGGTCACGACATCTGCATACTGAAAGACTAAATAAACACTTGTACAACTCTAAATGGGGTATCTGGGAAAAATTTCTCTACAACTATGGATAAGAAGCTGTGATGCCCTAAAAAATAAGTTACATGTTTACAAACCCAAATAAATAATTCAGTGGAGCATATTTAGCAAAAGTGACTGGTTCAACTAAATAAATTAAACTATGAAGCATGAGCTACATCAGACTTAGCTTCTATACCAAAACAGCTTACAAATAGAAATGGAAATTTTACCCATGCTACATATTGTTGTCATCTGAGGAGAAATAATAATGATTAGAAGGAACTAATGAATACTAATAGCAAAACCAGCATGAGTCGAAATGGAAAAAATGAATAGAAGGTTTATTTTACTATCTGAGGAGAAAAAGAATCAATCATGATTTAGAAGTTCAACTGCCAATTATAAATTCATAACATAGAAGACCCCATAACTAATTAATTATGAGGAAGGTCATAATTAATGGGGATAAGGTTGGAACAGTGAGATGAGAAGACAGCTGATGGGAGGCAGTATTCTGATGCGAGTCTAGTGGAGCACACAGGGATCACAAACTATCATTCTTTAAACTTCAGTGCCTATTCTTTTAACCGGTGTACATTCTTCTAAGTTAATGTGTGCATCATGTCAATACTCACTGCTGTCATTTTGATGAAATGTGATTATATTGGTAGAAGAAAGAGAATATCCAGTGCGTGACTATATTGTTCTTTGCATCTATTGATACGGAAAAATACAATCGCCACTAAATGCCCCTAAATCTTGCTTCTTGCAAAAGAAAAACAACAAGACAGATGACAATGGCATCAGAACCTAGTCTTTTGTCTAAATCATTGACATTGTAATGTCACAATGGAAAATCTAATGAAATATCTTGGTTATGGAAGTAACTTGCAGAAAATCAAGACATCTGCTTTATAATAGAAAATGAGACAGCTAAGTGCAATTTGCAATTTTCCTCCAAATTAAGCAAGTGTACAAGGATATATACCTCAAGCAGATTGTACCTCTCCAGTAGTGTTATTCTTGGCAAAACACCTATTGAAAGCTTTACTGGGATAAGAAACTTCAAAATTCTCCTATAAAATTGAGCATTGATCAGAGTTCGAACAGGTTGCATCATAAATGATATGCTAGAAAACTTCAAACCCCATGTAACACAATTACCTCAAATTTGATTCATACTGAGGATTACAGTGCACCAAAGCATAAGTTAGCTTCTGATCTGCCTGATTTCAATTGAATAAAACCAGAAAAAAAAACTTTGGTATCAGTGGTCTCATCATTTTGTGTGCAAGTGCACAACCGTGTCAAGAGGGAGAAAGAGCTTACAACAAGAAAGTTCTCATTAAACACCTCCAATCTGCCGGTATAATACATATAAGTGACCTGAAACATTGTGCATAATCAATAGTTTATTAGAAATGGCAAAGGTAAATGGTAAGTCTTTAAGACAGAAACAAGTTACCAGATTTTTGCTTATCTTACCTTATCTTTCACTGGAAAATCTTCAAAATCAAAATTCCTGGCAGTTTCAATACTTCTTATGACACTGCGACAAAGGTGAACTGTTCCAAGCTGCATAATTTAAGAATATTGTTATATCGAACTATAGAGTATATACATGTGTTTGTGCATAGTACACTTCACTATATAATAGAAATACATGTATTTGAGAGTAACACTTTACAAGAAAATAATCCTTACTCTGAAGTAAATTTTAAATAGCTGGCAGGTAACATAGAGTGCTCCAATGCGTTTAGGCCCTTTCACCTGTAAATTTGGGAATAAAATAGTTTCAGAACATAATCCATGAAAGAACAAGCACAAAGAAAATTTTCTGTGCAAACATCATGGTTTAGGTTGTAACTGCTAAATGGTAAGGCACTATGAGCCAGAACATCTCTAATTCTAACATTAATGTTCCACCCATCATAACAAAAAGCTACAGAACTCCCTTCAATTGAATTATCGTGCTTACGCAGCTACTTATTACCACTCAAGAAAGAAGAATCATTTTAGAGTTTCATACCGCGAGTGCACCGAAAACCTTCATCAGGAAGGACCCAGCAGCCTGCAGCTTGTCAGGGTTCTTCCCACTCGTTGCAAGCTCCCTATCTGCCTACAAGCAAGCAAACAAACAAGCTTCCATTAGGCATGAGCTGAAAATTTTCACATTAACATAAACCCAATCACACACACCATGCTCACCTTCTCAGCTAGTAGCCTGATCTCGAGCGCCACCGTGTGCATCGCCTCCATCGCCCACGGCGTCTCCCAGTTCCTGAACTCCTGCAAGAACGCGCTGCAACCAAAACCACATCAATCTTCCACGAATGCGAAAAATAAGAAGAAGAATAAATCAGGGACAGAGAATGAGGAGAGAGGGATACGGAACGAACTTGGCGGCCTTCTCGAAGGAGGAGTAGGCGTCGGCGAAGCGGCGGAGGGAGTGGGAGTGGATGGCGCGGAGAAGAGGGGGGAGGAGGTCGGAGAGGTGCGGGTAGCGGTCGGCGGCGAGGCGCGGGAAGTCCGGGAAGGCGGAGAGGGCGTCGGAGAGCGGGGTGGAGGCCGGCGCGGAGGAGACGGCGAGGAGGGAGGCGAGCGCGGCGCCGTCCGACGAGGAGACGGAGTCCGCCACGCGGGAGAGGTAGTCGGCGATGCGGCGGTGCCCCTCTCCCATGCTCAGGTACGCCGCCATCTCCGGCGCGGCGGCTGCGGGGGCTTGGAGGTTTGTGGTTTCGGCGGCGGCGGCGATGGCGTCGGACTCGGACCCGAAGAAGGGCAATTTCTAATTTCTGCAAGGTGGTGCTCATCGCCGATCCTGGCCGTCGGATGGGAAATCGATGCTTGGGGTAGTTTTGGTTTTTGGAAACAATACCAGATGGATTTGATTTGCAATAGACAAAACATTTAGGCCGACCTTTGATAATTGAAAGCTTTATTATTGCAAATTTAGAGTACAAGAGGCCAAGAGCAGAGAAAAGGGGATTTAAGAAGACAAACATTTATCATCATAGCATCACAAAATAAGGAAAAACTATAAACTAAATGCAAAGAAATTATTGAAGTTAGAATTTCAAGATGTACCACTTCAAGTGTACGTTAGAGAGGACAACCACATTTTAGTTATAAAAAAGGTGGTAGATCATCGAAAGCCATTGATGTTGTGATTGCAAAGATATCAACTAAATAAAAAAGACTAATGCTATGCGTACGACGGATTTGTACAACCCACGTTCGATCATACTACATCCACCAATCATCACCTTTTGTCTTCTCTCCAGGTGGACCCATGCAAGCAGTAGGTGTCCTTATGCATACACTGGTCGGATGCATGTTGTATATATGGATCGGATGTATATTTCCTATCATTCTGCGAGTCATTGGATTTCGTTTTCTCACTACATCATGACATAAAAATGCTGGAAGATGGATTGTGGTACTTTTTTTTGCACAAAACTGAAGAACATGGTGTACATTATTGGGTGTCATCTACTGTACTAATTCGATGCACTACACCATGTTCACATCAGGAGTAATACTTGCGCTGCCCTCGCCCGCATGGTTGCATCAGTTGGACTATATATATAAATATATGTGGTGGTCCCTTTATATTTCTTCAGTTTTCATTAGAAGGAAGAAATTTTGTTGTTGAATCCAAACTCCATTCATTCTTCCATTCCTCCTATTGTCATCGATACCTCTTTGATTGTTACCTTTCGATTTCCCCTTTCAACTTGTCAGTCGTATCTTGTTATACGTAGGACGGCCTTGTTCTTCTCTTTTGCCTTCACTAACCATGTGTGTAAACCTGTGCTATAATTTTCATATACCATTGTTTGTTGCTAACATTAGCGGGTTCTTATTGGCGAGAAAAGCTTTGCTCATCTAATACAACTTTAATCAATTGTTAGGTCTAGCTCATAGCGTTCAATGTGCGATAGTGTTGCAAGTGATCATCGAGAGACATGGGAGCAAGGATTTAAAATTTGGAGGAATTGGACACAAGACCAATATATTGGGGAGAACTCACCGGTGGCTCGATGGATGGCAGTGTAGATGTTTGGTCGACATCATGTCACAAATGTTAGATGCATGAATGAAGAATGAGAACTGACATATCATGATTTGCATCGATTGGCTGCTCCACGGTTTAGAACCTTACGGAGTGCACCCTAGGTCTTGATCTTGCCCGGTCGTCCCTTGTCGCTTGGCTTCGTTAGATAGTTAAGGAAATGCATGCCTTTTCGCTTGATCTTGCTCGGTCTCCCTTGCCACTTGACTTGGCCTTTGATGTAGAAATTCAACCATTAATAGAAAAGATAACAGAAACTAGATATGCATGCCTTTTTAACACAAACTAAACCAAACAAAGGTGCATGTGTGTTTTTCTAAGGAATGCAATTTTGTTCTAAATCACCAAGAAAGATTAAATAAGTTGATATTGTCCATGGGTACGGGTATCCGCGGATACCTGACCCGATGGGCATGGGCGTGGGATTTTTTGCCCGTGGGCACGCCCGACCCGATACCCGTAAACTTAGTGGGCACAAGTGGGTTTTATATTTCGCCCACGGGTAACCCATAACTAACCCAAAAAAATTTTAGCCCATGTATATCATTCAGCCCTTCAATAGTTTAACCTCCCTTCATGGCCCAATAGCCTATTTGACCCATTTATATGCAACAATATATATACTCAGAAACCCTAGCCTGCCTAAATCCGTAACGCTAACCTTATCCTTCTACTATTCTCCACTCTCCAGTGTACACTCCGCGGCGACGACTGGCGGCGCGGTGATGGTTGGCGATGCTGGCCCATGGGAGCAGGCGACAACTAGTGACGCGATGACGCACGGGAGCAGGCGACGGCGCACGGGAGTAGGCGGTAGCTGGCGGTGACTGGTGATACCCACTGGGTACCCATCGGGCATGTCTATGCCCAACGGGCATGGGCATGGGGTTTTGCCCGATAGCCTTTACGGGCATAGGCCGGGCGTGAGCACATCGGTCTCGGGTCGAGCATGGATTCGCTCTGCTCGTGCCCGACCCGTTCCGTTGCTATCCCTAGCACGATGTCATACTAACACATGCTCTATAATATATGAAAGACCTTGTATGCGGTCTTCGAGTCATAGCTCTAAATGGAGACGTGAAGAAGAGACGTCTTGTTGATGCACTACCACATATAAATCATTTGTTATCATACCTTTTCAGCTCCCTTTAACCAAACTATATGAAGCTAACATAAACCATCAATGTTTTAATGTTCAAAGTCAATGCTAATAAAATCTTTGAAGAAACTTGCATAATGGTATAGGTGTCGTTCAGAAGAGCTGGCAGCTACGTAGCTGCAGACAGTGTTTGTCCTCCCACCAGTAGCTAAGCTATAGTGTTGTTCAGAAGAACTAGCTGCTAAAAGTGTTCATCCTTCCACCGGTAGTAAGCTATAACGTTGTAGTAGCTACTCCGATGTTGTAGCCTATTAGATCTATCTTTGCTGTAGCCGAACAACTAGGTATTGCAGTACAACCTAAAAGTCTATAGCAAATTTGTACCGAACAATCCCATACAATAAAAATATATTATTTAAGATAACCCAAATAATACTATGAAAAAAATATTAGACAAGTAAATGCAGCTAAACAATGAAAAAAAGTTTCTACATGTCTCATCGAGCTTATAAAGTCTTTGCATTCACACATATTTCTCTCCACCAAAGTCAATCAAATAAATACTCATCAACCATTCCGTGTGGAAAAAAAAAGAGTGGCCACCGATCATTCCAACGATATCACATCATGCAACCAAACAAAATCCAAGAAAAGCAGAAAGAACATTTCTCATGCATTCACTGTCACAACCCATAATAACCTGTTTAACCAAAACAACACTCTAGTCTAGCCTTAGCCTCCCTCCTCTAAATAGCTCCATCCCTGATCACCCTGCGTCGTCCAACGGCGCGGATCGCGACGAATCACCCGCCGTCCGTTGCATCGGACGGCGGAGGATCGCCGGACGCCAACCCGGATTCAAAACCTCTCGCTTCATGACTGACCGCTCCACCCCTGCAAAATCCCCAAACTACCCCTCTCCTCCTTCCCCTCCTCCCTCCCTCGTCGGAACGGGGGCTTGTGGCCACACCTCCTCCTCCTCCTCCTCTAGGGTTTCCTCCCAAGTCCCAATCCATCCCCTCCATGGCGAAGACCAAGCAGGGCAAGAAGGACGTCGACTCCTACACCATCAAGGGCACCACCAAGGTCGTCCGAGGTACAGCCCGCTTCTTGCCTCTCCCCATTTCCGGCCAAGATTTGGTTTCTTGATTTTGTTGCGATGACGGGATTGATTGGGGTTTGGTGTGGTGGTGTGAAGTGGGGGATTGCGTGCTGATGCGGGCGTCGGACACGGAGAAGGCGCCGTACGTGGGGAGGGTGGAGAGGCTGGAGACGGATGGGAGGGGGAGCGTGCGGGTGAGGGTGAGGTGGTACTACCGGCCGGAGGAGTCCAAGGGTGGGAGGAGGCAGTTCCATGGCGCCAAGGAGCTGTTCCTCTCCGACCACTTTGACACCCAGAGCGCGCACACCATCGAGGGCAAGTGCGTCGTCCACTCCTTCAAGAACTACACCAAGCTCGACAACGTTGGGCCCGAGGACTTCTTCTGCCGCTTCGAGTACAAGGCTGCCACCGGCGCCTTCACCCCCGACCGCGTCGCCGTGTATGCTCTTCGTTGATCGTCACCTGTTTGTTTTGCAAATTTGCATCTAGTTGTTTGTTGTGATGTAATGTGGGTTTTGGTTGTGCTGATGGTGGTGGTTTTGGTTTTGGGGGTTTGTGTGTGTGCAGGTACTGCAAGTGTGAGATGCCGTATAACCCGGATGACCTAATGGTGCAGTGCGAGGGATGCAAGGACTGGTAAATCACTTGGGGAAATCCTACCTTTCATATTGCATCTGACTGACCGAAGGGTATTTCATGCCTGTGTGGTGGTCACATTTGTAGGAGGGAGTATCATAGACTCGTAGTTCGTAGATGAGCTAACTTTCATTTAAAAAATGTTGTCGTCATGTTGCTTTCTGTTCATATATCTAATTCCTTAATATCGCATAATGAGAAGTTTATCTTGTCCCCAGTTTCTTCCATTTTACATGTTGTCATAGATGAGCTAACTTCCATTTCACATATTATCATTGAGCTTTTTTCTGCAACATATCTAATTCCTTATTTTGCATAATATTTAAGTTTATCTTGACTTTAATTTCTTCTTTCTTCTTGGAGGACCAAGCCTAGGTCCTTCAGGACCATCTTAAAGATAAGAGCAGGGTGCATGACCATCTGAGGTTTCTTTAGAACTTGATGCTCTGTGCCTAATTATTCTCTGCCCTTCTCAAACATAGAGTATAAAGTGTCAGTTACATGGTCTTCTGCGGATGAGATATATGACTCAAAGAACAGTTTAAAGCTCATATTGCCGATGGAATGAGCTAGTGTTTTTTTTAGTGATTTTAGCCACTTTTACATTATTGTCTTGAGCTCTGTTTTGGCAATTGGCATGTATATTGTTCTTTTGCTTGGAGTTTTAAAGTAATTGGCTTGGGCTCTGTTTCCTTGTGGGATACATGTGGTGAAGTTCATATTCTACAATATTTGTATATTTTGTCATGAGTACATGACCAAGAACTTTTCACAATTCGTGCCCTTTCCTAATCCCCAATAAATGAGTGACGCCTGTTTGTAATGAACTGCCATCTCATCCATACACCAGTGGCAAGTACCTAACCTACCTAGGATAATGTCAACAAATACATACCCGCTGTATGAAGTTGTAGGCATTTGATACTACAATAATGAAAGTAATCATCATTACAATCATTGATCAATTTACATATTAATGTTTCACTTAATATATGTCCTGATATTATGATGGTTATCTTTCTTTTTTCCTACTTTCTTGCTGAAAGGATACCTATTTTAAACGAATGAATGGGTGATTCATGTGGTGCCCTTCAGAGTGTTTGCTGCAACTAACATGCTGCGGTTCTATCGTATTTCACTGCTCACCAGGTTCTGTCTGCTGAGCATTTTTTGTGTGTTCTTCATTGTTAGATCAATCAACTGTTACCTTTCTTTATTCAGCATGCCTATGTGTTGTCATGCACTCATGCTACACAATTTCCAATTTGCTGCACCATTTCTCCTTTTTTTGTTTATTATTGAATGTTCAACTTTTAACTTGTGCAGGTTCCATCCATCTTGTATGGGAATGACCATCGAGCAGGCCAAAAAGTTAGATCATTTCCTGTGCGCAGATTGTGTCAACGAAAATGGCACGAAGAGACCTTCAAATTCATATCCAGCATCACCAAATTCTGATTCTAAGGTTGGTTACTTAAGCTCTATCTCTTGACTGTTTATCTATCTATGTTCTGTTTCAAGATAACTTATCTTTAATTCTTTATAACTTGAAGTGCAGTAGAAATTTGATTTCATTGTAATTACACTTAAAAAAACTAGTGTCTTGCTTTTGCTTCTCAATTATTCAGGTCATTATTTGATGTTGACAGAGAAATACTCAACTTTTATTCAAACTTTGCTGTCATGAACTCCCTGAACCGATGCATACATATGTGGGGTCTAATGTTCTTACGTGTCTTATCCTAGTCAAAACTAGTCCATGGTATTGACATCAATTTATCTTTTTTTTCGTTATGATTTTTCTTGCACCTTGTTTCCAGCACTAGTAAGTCGATGAGCGTTATGTTTTCAATTTCCCACGGACATTTTTATTGTTAAGAAAGGCTATTTAGGCTTTGTTCTTCCCCAACTTTTCCCAACTCACCCCTCTCTTTTTCCGCGCGTACGCTTTTCAAACTGCTAAACGGTGTGTTTTTTGCAAAAAGTTTCTATACGAAAGTTGTTTAAAAAAAATCAAATTAATCCATTTTTGAAAAAAAAATTAGCTAATACTTAATTAATCACGCGCTAATGGATCGCTCCGTTTTCCGTGTTTACTGTGCGTGTTGGGAGCAAGGAACAACGAACGCAGCCTTACATTGCCTTTGCACAACATCAATGATGTTCTTGATTAGCATCGTACTATGCTGTTATTGATAATAAATTAATTTATGGTTTGGAAAAGCAAGTCTACCCGCTACCATTAGTGTTTCCAAGCTTCTCTTTGAAAATATCAGTAAAACCCTTGCAAATGAATCATATGGAAACAGCAGCTAATTTTGTAACCTGTAAGATACAGTTTTTCCACCCACCCGCATTTTTTATGGGCATTTCACTCAGAGAAATTTCATAAAAGAAAAGAATATATTAGATTCTCACATAAAATTTCTTTCACCTGCCAACTGCAGGTTGAGCCAAAAAGGCGGAAGAGGTAACTGCGGTAACATGATCCATCCGTGGTGAGGAGATGCACTGTTTATGGCGTCAGCTCTTCATTGCTTGTGCAAAATCAAAACGTGGAGGGTGTACAGTGCAGATGAAGAGCTAGGCTAGGTCCAAGATCGTGTTAACTATCATTTGCCCGAATTTGGGAACGTTTCCATCAGTCTAGGCAAAAGAACGAACTTCATAGATGCTGTTGGCTCGTTTAGTTGTAGCCAGTGTGTGGACTGTGGAGTGAGTGTCAGCGTATTTTTAACTTCTAGCTTGGTACAGGAAAACGTTCCCTGAGTGGATGATGTTGATGATAGCTTGACTGTAGTTTCATAATTTGGGTGTGTCCCTGAGTTCTGTGACCTGTTTATTGATAAGTGACTGTCGCATGATGAAGCTGTTGCTGCAAAATTGCAATCTTCAGTCGATGACTCAGTGCTGAATCTACATGCTGAAATCCACAATTTTGTTTACTGGAAAGAAGTGGACTACAGTCTTGTCAGTGCGAGAAGCACAACTAAGTCATAAGAAAAATGTTTAATTGGGGGGCAATTCAAGAACATACATATATATGGTTATCTTTGAGACATCTTAGGGGCCTTAATGTCCCCAAAAATACATTTCTACAGCTATCATTGCCATCTGTGCAGTAGAAACAACAGCTTTCTAGCATCAATGTGGACCGCTGGACGACTGTAAAAACAGTAGCCTGTGCAAGCCATAATTACAATCAGCAACCAGAAGTTCAGAGCAATTTGTATAGCGGATGGCAAATAACAAAAATAATCAGAAAAAACGGCGACATATATAAAAGAACATATACTAAACTAATAAACAAATCAAGAATTACAATTACATCACAGGCTATGGTACAAAGCTATCAAGCAGATATGCTGGCGTCAAACCCCAACCAATCATCAAGCCTCTAAAAAAAAATCAAACAGCAGAGATAGCAGGGCTAACGACCAGCTGCCTTAGTCGTCGCCTGCCGTGGATATGGCAAGCGTTCTTCTGGAGATTTCCATGTGGAGTTGCTTTACGAGGTTGATCCAGGCACCAACGCTTTGCCCGTCTATTGTCACCCAGTCAACGACTGTTGCTGCTGGTTGTTCATACCATTCGTCAACCTGCAAGTAAGGGCAACATTGAAGTAAAAATAAGCTGATGGGGAGGAGCACGAAGGCAAATATAAATTGTGGGGAATGGACTAATCAGGCAAATGCTATGGTACTACTTCATACATATTTGAGCTGACATGACATGATCATTTGCACATATGGGTGTTTTGTTGCAGTAAGAGGTTCTAACACAACGGAAAACATGGACAATTGAACTGAAATGAGTTCCCTCAAGAAAGATGCGTGGAATAGAGCATTCCTCTCCTACACACAAAAAATCAGGTGTTGGAAGGGAACATCCCTCTCCAGGACTGTACTGCGAGTCCTTGCAAGGGCATAATCATTGCTCATTCAATCGCAACACGACTGCATTGCCATTATCTCATTGAAGTCTGGCTCTTGGATTGTGTTCTTAAAGGATTTGTAATGAAGCGAAAAAGTTGTAAATACAAGGTAGTATATACTTACCAAACCCCTAACACGTCGGCAATCCTCAAAACACCTTTGAGCCTCATGAACTGCGCTTCTCAGTTCTGGCAACCACCTTTCTGATACCATCTTTTCTTGTTCACCAGCTAATTTAAGACAGTAGTTGGCCACCCTATATAAAGGAAACATCAGTAGCCATTCTTGAAACGTAGTAAGCTGGAATGTAGATTCATTCCACCAAATATAAGATATTCAAGACCAATAAAAAAACACAAATACTTGTGATAAATAAGGGCATCTCAAATTGCAATTCCTGGATTGTTTTAGACAGACATCAGCTGCACAATAATTTTATTTCCCTGCATATCAGCATACTAAATAACATCTTGTGGAGTTGCCATCAATTCAAAATTAAGAGTAAGTCTTCAGTTCATGAATCCCAATAGTACACTACTCAATTGGTAAATGTTACAGCTGCCATGCATTACACAGTGAATAAAATGTATTTGAAACGCATGTTAGAATTCTTTTCAATAACAAAACCCCCACTTCCAAGAGAAAATATGTACTGATAAAAAATACCCAAAATGAAATACTATTTTCTGAGGAACAAAATTGCAGGAACAACCGAACAAATCAACAGAGGACAGAAGGGCATACAAACAAACATTGGCAGCAGTCCTACAAACTATACCGACAATCATTGATACACAAGATATCTCCTTTATGTCAGTACAGTTCTAGCTGGATTCAGTAAATATCTATTGTGACAAAAGACAGAATGAGTAAAATTTCAGCATACCTTTCATACTCCTGTTGAGCACGATGTGCTCGGTTCAGCAAAACACGATCATTCTCAACCAGATTTCTCCGTGTGTGCACCAAATTAATAGCTTTTGATAAATCCTCTAGTATACTAGCTTCAGAACCACAAGGTTTTAGGCAGAACTCCAGTGAATTTAAAACTGATGCCAAGCCAGAATCCGTGCCTTCTGTACCTGGTGAAACTGTTAACAAAGACACCGTTAATATGTGAGTATACTCTATACAATCAAATAGAGAAATGTCAAAGCAGTTCCACAAATGAAAAACAATAGATGTTAGTAGTGGATGCACTCAACAACAAATAATAATACCTACTTGGCTCAAGACTTCATACCCAAGCCAAGAGCTAGAGACTACCATCTCCACCAAGTGGAACACATTTTGGCTTAACATGTTATATAATATCATAATCACACTTTTTTCTTGAACTAAAAACAATAAAAACAGCAGTGAACTTGCCAGAATTATACTGAAGAGCAGTAGAGATGCGGCATATGGATGGCACAGCAGATGGATCTCTGGCTCCAGCTCGTGCAGTTAACAAAGCAGCATGTTTCTCTGCAGCTGCAACTGCTTCTGATCCTGTAGCACCATTGGAGCCCAAAGCCTCCAAAAGGGCCTAGGAAAGAGAAACCACAGCAGTGACATAAGAGTTTGAAGGAGTCAGCAGATCAGAAACACATGATGGCTCCTATAGTCTTCATTCTGCTAGCCTGCTTGCTAAGACAGTTAACACTGTAATGTTACCAACCTGAGGAGTTGCTGGCAACCTGCATAAACTGTTATCCAAGCTCTGACCAAACGCAGATAATTCTCGCTCGATGAGATCCCTTGAGTTAGTTGACATGTCTACCACAGCATTACAAGCAGGGATGATTGTTCTTGACGCATATCCTCTTGCAGATAATGGCTGTTGCTCCCAAAATGTTGATGCCTCCTATATATAGCAAGTTTGGCAACATCTTTCAAGAAGTGATCATGTCCATTGTATTCAATTACTGAGACATATATCAAGAGTAAGACCTAAATCCATGAATTCCCACCATAACTAAGATATTTCTGATAGCTCCTAGTCTCCTATGGTGCTACTACCTTCATAAAGCTGCCAAGCCACTATGATGAACATAATTATGACTTGAGCTCACTACGCTGCTGTATTAGATGGAAAGTTACTAAAATGGCAACCGGTAACCATGCTGGAAAGAATGTTGATAAGTAACTGCTATTTCTATATTCATGTCTATATCTAAAACCTTTTTTTAAAAAATTGAATAGCAAACTAAGTAAAGAGTTGGTAGAGAAAAGTACAAAGGCTCCAGACTAACCATATTGGCCCGCAGAAGAGCATTATAAATACACTCAAGTTCTGATCTACGAGCATCAAATTCTTCTATTTTCTTCCACTTTTTCTTCAAGGAATCTTCTGCTTCTTTCCACTCGGCACATAACTTGTACAGACGTTGTACCTCAGATGTCAGTGTATTCAAGCTTGCCTTTAACCCAGCAACTTCTCTTTCCTTCGCCCAGACATCGAGCTAAAATAAGGCAGCAAACAGACAACAGAGCTATCAGGAAAAGATGAGACCTTTGTGCGTGTGTGTGTTATATTGAAATTGAAAATGATAATGCACAATTACATAGTTTACAAGCAGCAAGCAAATGCAGCTTCCAAAACCGAAATTTCACCACAGTTTATACATACAATACAAGTTAGTAGATTCGGGTACTGTTAGTATCATAGAATGCACAAACACATTATAAGCACCATGAGAATTTCATAGTCATATTTAGCTTAATGCATGAACTCAAAACATAAACATGTCTCATAAGCCATGACAATGTTATAGAGATTATGCTTATCTGATATTCTTGATAATACGAAACTGGAGTACCAAATTGAAGATCTTGGAAACTTGTGTGCATATTACCATTTTTTCCTTTTCTTTAGAGAATACATGTTATGACTGCTGCTTTCTCACTGTAAGCATTAGTATATTAATTTGGAAGGAAGCATCTTAAATTAAATTCATTACACCACAGTGGAATCTTGAATAAGTACCTCTAAGTGTCTGCTGTTAGTCATGTTCTGTGAGGTGTTCCCAGTAGGCATCTTTTTACTTCCTGCCGTATCACTAGTGCCATGAAGGCGTTGCAAGAGCTTCTGGCTTTTAGCTTTAGCTTCAGCAGCTTTATTTAAAGCATCTTCTGTGGCCAAGAATTGCTGAACATGTTCTTTCTGCAAGGTAAATAAATGTTATGTGGAAGTTAACTTCAGTGACATGTACTTCATTTGAGGTGGTAGGCATAAGGCATAACATAGAATTTTACTAGCCTGTGGAGAAAGAAGAGCTTCATGAAATCATGCAGCTTTTTTTAATCAAGAGGAAAGAAAAAACGATCAAGTAGAGTTGTGAAATGTCTAGAAAAATAAATAAATAAATAAACAACCCTAGATAACAACCTAAAACATAGTTTGTCATTTTCGAATTCTGAGTGCATATAGATGAAGTAATGTTTTCTGAAGATTATGGATGAAGTACTGTAATCTTAAAACATAAAATGCAATGTACATATTACAATTCTTGAAAAGAAGTGAAAAACAAGAAGAGAAGCACAAATCCAACAGTAACAATAGCAATGATATTGTTTTCCTGCAAAGGTTGTGATAAACAATAATAGGAGCAATAAAGTGCATCTTAAGGGAGAACCTGTCTTTCCAGTAGCTGGTCATATGTTCCACGGGTTGACAGCTCTGATCCAGTCTTTCCATTGCCATATACTTGATATGGCAAGGGTGAGCTTGCATCAGTTGAAGCAGCATCAATGACTTGCTCATTTTCATATTTATACCTAGAAACAAAAAAAATGTATAACTGGTTAGTATCAACCCAAAAATAATTAAGAAACTTAAATTTGAGTCCATTTGGTGAAGCAGATCAGAACACATTTTGACTAGAAAATGAACAAAGCATTTCTCATTAGAAATGTAATATAGCAATATTTCCGTTGCAGCAAACACCTACTAATTTCTTTTCAAAACTAAAGCAAGTCCTGAACAAAAACTAAGTTCACTTTCATGTACTTGTGTATGCAAAATTCCAATCATATGATTACATTCAATAGAATACAGCTAGTACATGCGAGAATGATCCAGAAGTTACGAAAGAATATTGTACACATAATCATCATCATGATGGTGGGAAGTCAAATTATTTTTCATACATATTCATGAAAGAGAATGCAACAACTGAAAATAGACATAGAATGGTAGTACCTCAAAAGTTCTGCATCAGCACGTATGTCAATCTTGTCTGTTTCTTTATGTATGAGTATTTTCATGCGTGATGTGTATGTAATGACTGATTGCAGCAGTAAGGAAGGATTTTTTAGAGAATCCAATGCCACAGCTTTAACATCCTGTGGTATTTCACCATCCAGATCAATGCCCAACTTTGCCGCATCTAACTGGGAACTTGAATTGATGCCACTTCCTTCAAATGCAGGGAAAGAGCTTCGAATCATTTCGATCATATCTCCAGCAAGAGTTTCACATGCCTTCCGAATACTCCTTTCACGTGAGGTCTCTACAAGATCATCTGACAACCTGTTGCTTTTGACAGTCGAGTAGAGTTCTTCTCTCTCGCTCTGCAACTGCATATCCTCAACAGCATCTGCAGGTCCACCCACACCAATACTTGACCTTCGCACATCCCTTGCTTGATTAACAAATTGATGTAGTCGTTGTTGGTATTCAGCAAATATCTTGCATGCTTCATCGCATTGCTGTTCATATGCCTCAAGCATAACTTGTTTGTGCCTAAATCCAAAAAGGAAATGAGACACAGATTCTTGCTGTTATATTCTTAGTCAGATCAAATGTCTATGTGTTATGGTTAATTGGTTATTGAATAAAAAAAAGTTGAACGTTCATGTGTAAAATCACAGTAGAAGCACAAAGTAATTAACTAATTTTACATGAGAACAAAGCATAGCTGTGACATTATAGATTTATAGTTGGTAGAGTAGTAGATGCACTGCTGCAAGCAAATTGGACACATTTAACAAGAAGGTATAGAACAGTATGCACTCATGTTAGTAGATAAATGGAATTTCTAACTATGTTCAACAACAGGTCTACTAGGTCATACACATGGAATTGGTGATTCTACCTGTTTCCATGCAGATGTGTACTTATCAGTTCGACTACAAAATCAGGATGTTTATGTCGATGCAAACACTTGGTTAATCACTCTTATCAGTATCAATGAACATAAACAGTCAGATAGTATTTCATCCCAGATTATTGGATTGTCAGGCATTTCTATCACTATAGATTCCGCAATAAGCAAAGCAAAAGACCAAAATTTAGCATCAACTAAATCGGCGTATAATCAGCCGGGAACATCTAATTCCCACCATGGAGAGCTAATCCCCCCTCACCCCTCTATGCACGACTCAATTGCACTGCCATTTCGCGTACCTGGCATTGGAGCGCTCCCCGAGGACGCGCTTCCGCTCGGCCTCCTCGCGCGCGACCTCCGCGATGCGGGCGCGCAGCTCCTTCCTCTGCCTCCGCACGACGCCTCGGAGCCGCTCGGCCTCCTCCGCGGCGAGGTCCCGCTCCCTCGCCTCGGCCTCCCTGGCCGCCGCGTCGCCCCCCGCCCCAGCCCCGGCCCCGGCGCCGGCCCCGCCCTCCCGGGCCCGCCTTGCCGCGACGCCGTGGACGAGGATGTTCTTGCGGGCGGTGGAGACGGTGCGCTCGGAGCGGACGCGGCGGAGGAGGAAGGACCAGACGGGGAGCATGTTGCCGCGGCAGATCTTGCGGAGCTGGTCCGGTGCGGGCGGGGCGGAGGGGTAGCCCATCTCGTCCTGCAGCCACTCGATGATGGCCTCCGGGGACACGCCGCCGGGGCCGCTGCCGCCGGAGACGGAGGAGGCGGGCATCGCCGGCGGCGGCGGCGGTGAACCCTAGGGATGGTGGTGGTGAGGGGGGGTTGGGTGGGTTGGATCGGCGGTGGGTAGTGGAGGGAGGGAGTGGGAGTGGTTTTTGAATTTCTTTTTTTTGTTTTCTTGGTTGTTCCGTTTGCGTCTCTTTGGACAGGACAACGTAACGGAACGGTGTCACGCCGTCGGCCAGGCCGGCTGTTTGGTGCAGGTATTTGCCATTTGGTAATCCTAGGGGTGAAGAAGATTGCCTTGTTAAGGATTTGTTCTTTCCCTCCTTTTCCCAACTCACCTCTCTCGTTTTCCGCGCGCACGCTTTTCAAACTACTAAACAGTGTGTTTTTTGCAAAAAGTTTCTATACAAAAGTTACTTAAAAATCAAATTAATCCATTTTTGAAA
This sequence comes from Oryza punctata, assembly GCA_000573905.2. Classification (NCBI taxonomy): domain Eukaryota; kingdom Viridiplantae; phylum Streptophyta; class Magnoliopsida; order Poales; family Poaceae; genus Oryza; species Oryza punctata. The sequence continues at coordinate 18,118,470 of CM002496.2, forward strand.
AAAAATTAGCTAAAATTTAATTAATCACGCGCTAATGGATCACTCCGTTTCCCGTGTTCACTGTGCAGGCTGGGAACACTAAGCAACAAACGAAGCCTAAGATTGTTTTGGATATTAGAAATGCATTATACACGATGTGATAACGGATTAAAATTGTGAGGTGTTATGCATATACGCGATTATTACGGTTCGAAGGTACGATTGGTGTGTAGGGATAGTGTTGTCGTTGTTGTGGAAGTTGGGGAAGCTACGACCGTTGTCGATGGAGTGATGCGGGCTGCGACCGATGAGCGCCACCTCGTTGTCGTTGTTTTTTCCCTTTTAAAAACTCATGTACTTATTTACATAACTAAGGTTAACAACATAATACATGAGTGATTAAAGTGCATAGAGCACATCTGGACTAGGACACATTCAACTAGTTTTCCAAAGAAACCCCTTCTCAATGAGCAAATTACACTTTGAGCCACATTTTGCCAAAAAGGACTTTGAAAGATTTGAAACAAAAACAATTGAGTCCTTCAAATGTCTGTAGCATCAAGAATGAATCATGAAGCTTGATTTCAGCGGAGCTTGAAATAAGATGAGTTGCATATAATTGAACCACCACACAATCCCAAAAGAGACCTCACTCAAATGGAGGATTAGGCGATGGCATATAATGTGATATTTCAGCCACATCACATAAGATTTTCGCCAGAACATTAGCCAAAGAATATGCAACATAAGTTGTTCCAAAGGTCTAGCCCCAATCCATGACACCAACACCAACGAAGCATAGAAAGCTGCAAATGAATCCGAAGACCGTACCCAAAAGGGGCCTTCATGCATAGGAGGTTGGGGTCAACTCGGCTTGGCTCGACACCATCAATCGCCTCATGAAGAACTTCCGCCGGAGATGAAGAAGGCCTTCACCCTTGGAACGAACTCACCAGAGATGTCGGTGTAGACCGGTGCAACCTCTCCTCGTAGAGATCCGGAGGCACCCTAACCAGCAGGAAGGTCGACGCAGTGACTCGCCAGCGGGATCAAATCCCACAACAAACTCCATGACGGCAACACCGATGACCAGCTCAAGAATAACAAGAGCAAAAGCAACTGGACTAACCCAAACAAGCGAGAGAACCCGACTAAAACTACTACTACTGGGATGGCATCTGACCCCCTCTTCCACTCTCTGTCGGTGGCAAACCGTCGGATAGAAGGATGAAGAGGGGTCGAAGGGAGAAGAGTGCTATTGTTTGGGAGATTTCAGAGAGCTCGGGAGAGACCTCGTGTGTTTCCCTTGTGGGTTTACCATATAGGGACTAAACCACCTGATGGAAGATTTACTTGTTTTGACGTTACAACCGTTGTCGTCAAGTGGCAGAAACTAAAAGGGTGTTGCCTCAATGTTGTCGAGAGATAGAGAGATGAGAGCTAGCTAGGTTGCAGGAGAGCACGCGAAGGTGGATCGACTTCTTCCTAGACGACGGCAGTGGCACTTCTAGGAGAGCAAGCGATGTTGTATCGCGCGACGAATCCAGCAGCGTCCGTGGCTCTTCTCTGGTGGCGGTAGCGATGCTCGGTACTGAAGGTCGTAGGGGATGGCGGCCCTAACGACGGTGGCGGTGGCTACAGAGGGCAACTCATGATTTGCTCCTGGATAACTACACATAAGTGCTACACAGGGCAACCCCTCGATGAGTCAAGTCAAAAGTCATGTATACGGTATATTGGGCATCTGAACATCTGTTCTGCACCACATGACAACAAAACATAGGTTCTAGATAGCACAACTTAACAATTTGAGTATAGATATATAAGGGAACTGTTTTGTTCGGCAGGCAGGGGTGCTACAACCTGTTGCTTTCTTCCTACTTGCATAACTGTTACTGCTGTTTGCGTGCTACCACAACCTAGGCAGCCGAACATCTGCAAGATAGCATTATGAGTCAACCAAGTACTAGCGGCTAGGGGTACGCAAAAATGACTGAGACCGATAAACCAGACCGAGTTGACAGAGGATGAAAATTGGTTATCAACTCCTACTGACTGGATTTAATAAGGTCATCTTGATCATCTACCTCCATTAACAGAAAATATCCAATAAACTAAAATAATCCCACAACCTGTGTAACCCAATCCACCATCCTAACGCTTAGGAAAGCCCTAAGTCGAACTCCCCTCACCCCTACTCCCTTACAACCCCACTCAACTCGACAACCCCCAAATCTCCCACCCTAGACAACTTCTCCTCAATCACTCTACATCGCCACGTTGTCCCATTCCGTCACACTGTTTCCTATACAACCAGCCGTACCTAAGGCCTTCCCCTCTATCCTCATGCTCCTGCCTCCAGCATCCCCATCGTGTCACCCCACCACACTACCCCCACAGCCGCCTGCAGGTCACGACCGTGCTCGCAACCTGAACTTGGTCTTCTGCAATTACTAAATGTGTGCTTCTCTTTTGACATTCACTCCAACCAATACTCTTTATTGATGCGGTATCCACCATCATTGTTTCGTTCACCATATGTTCAGATCTTAATCTTAACTACTTTAGAATGTTTTTTGGTTTTTAGTTTTAGATAACCGGAATTTAAAAAACATCCTACCGAAGGCCGAATTGCTTGGTAGTACCGAATACCTAACTCTAATAGTGAAGTACTCCCTCCATCTCATATTTGTAAGACACTTTAACCTCTCCAATCATGATCTAGATTTACGAACATTCATTCGTATAAGTTTAAATGAAACACATGTATGAATATATTTAAAACTCAAAACATTTTACAACCGGAAACGGAGGAAGTCCCTGCGACCGCATGAGTGCAGACAACCATGGGCCCAGCAGGTTCCTAGTAGACTTCGTCGTAGTGGGACCCGGAACCCACTCAGATTCGGATCCTCCCCCAAAACAAAACAAAATAAAACAAAAAAAAAAAATCCAAACCAAAAGCCACGCGAACTCCTCCCGCAACTACTTCCCCCCAACCCCAACACCGCCTTGAAAGCTCTCGCCGCGAACGCCACCCAACGACTCCACGCCACCGCAACCCCACCGCGCAAGCCTCCTCCGAAAAAGTCGCCGCGCCCCGCGACCGCCGCCGCGATGGCGGCCGCGCGCCACCGCGGCGGGGGCTCCCACGCCGGCCCCCTGCTCGTCGTCCTCCTCCTGCTCGCGCTGTCCTCGCGGGCCGGGGCGGTGGGGCTTGGGGTTGGGGGTGGTGGCCTGGGGGAGCTGATGGTGAAGGTGCCGTTCAGCCCCGGCGACGTGCTCCCGATCCTGCCGAGGCAGGTGTCGTGGCCCGTGATGAACACGCTCCACAGCGCCGTCGACCTGCTGCCTTCCTTCGTCGCCGCCGTGGCCCCCGGGGCGGCCCCCTCCGACGCGGCGTGGAGCGGCGCCTGCTTCGCCCGGAACGAGGCCGCGCTCGAGCTCACCCCCGGAGATCGCAACGGGACCGAGCTGGGCGGCGCCGTGCTCCGGCTCAAGGTTTTACTTTTACCACCCACTTTCTCTGCCCCCAACTCAGGATTGAAATCGTGTCGCGGGGATATGTCGTCGAATTAGGTGGAATTGCTTTTTTTTTTGTAAGATATAATGGACGAAATCCGAATTAGCCGGAACTGCTTGAGCCTGTGGTTGTAAATTAGCTCAGTGTAGGCGTGGGGAGTGATTGGAACTAGTGATGAATAGGGGGCTATGGGCGATCACCGATGCTTCAGTCTAAATTAGGCAGGATCGCTTTCGTGTATCATTGCAGCTTGGTTTTATATGAGAATTGGGAGTGGTAGGGGGTATGAATTGATGATGCAGAATTGATTGCTAGCTGGTTATGTAAGTAGCAAAAGCTAATATTGTAGATACGGTTGCATTAGTGCTCTTTGTGGTGAGGATTCAGCGTTACTGGGTTAGAGACCTTTCTATCAAAGTCGCACTCTATTAGGCGATTAAATTTAGTATTGTCTTTACTGGAACGGGCAATTTTGTTCTGATATTTCTGTTTGGTTGTATTTATTTTGTTGGGACAAGAAAAAAGATCTTCTAAGCTTTTGAATGATATCTCAGTGTAGTTCTGTTGATGTAAATTATGACATTTGCTTTATACAACCGTAATGTTAACTTTGGAAGAACGCGTAACAATGATTGTACATGTTATGTGATTCACAGACAAAGGTAGAGTTGTAACATCATGGTTACTTCTGATGCTTTTCAAAAATTTTATTCTTTTCCTGTTCATACAAAGTGCATATCAAATTATCAGCATTGGCAGTTAAGATGATTATTGTTATCATGAGTTTGTTCTTAACAAATTTTATTTTTTATTGTTATGCAGACTGCTTCAGCTCAGAGTTGGACATGCATGGATCTCTATGTGTTTGCAACACCATATAGGATAACATGGGATTACTATTTTGCGGCTCGGGAACACACTTTGGAGATTAAATCATGGGAAGAAGAAGCGGAACTGGAATATGTGTGTTTTCTTCCCAAAATTTCTTTCCCTCCTTTTTTTACCATGCAATATCTCATCAAATTAATCTTAATGATACAATCTTTCGTGTTTGTGATCAGGTGAAACAACATGGCATCTCTGTTTTTCTCATGCCATCTGGGATGCTTGGAACTTTGTTATCTTTGATTGATGTCCTACCTTTGTTTTCAAATACTGGTTGGGGTCAACATTCCAACTTAGACTTTTTGGAGAAGCATATGGGAGCTTCATTTGAGAAACGTTCTCAGCCTTGGGTGACTAATATTAGGAAGGAGGATATACATTCTGGTGATTTTTTGGCTCTATCAAAGATACGAGGACGCTGGGGCGCATTTGAGACACTAGAGAAATGGGTGACTGGTGCGTTTGCTGGGCACACTGCAGTTTGCTTGAAAGATGAGAAGGGTGAAGTCTGGGTTGCTGAATCAGGCTTTGAAAATGAAAAGGTATAGTTTGCTGAACTGCCCCATGTCTTGAAAATTTGCACGATATTGTCTACATGTGATATATGCTAGCATTGAATATTGATCATGCCCTATTGCTTTCTCTTTTATTTTTCTTATTCTTTGTGTTCAATATTGATCATGTTAAGCAATTCATTAAACAAGTAAATAGAATTACTTGTTATACTTCTGCTCTGACGTCGATGTTTTGGTAAAAATATTGTGTTGAGCCTGTGGGCCAGCTAGATGTTTGAACTTTTATTGTCTGGGAGGTACATTTTAGTAGTCAATCTGCAGTTGCTGGGTTAAATCTTGCAGCACATGCACTAATTTTCTTGTTCCCCTTAAAAACTTATACATTCATTTTTTTTTCCTGTGCATAACATTCACATTTGTGTATTTTTCTTGATGATACTCTGTTACAAATAACAATAATAGGGAGAAGAAATTATTGCTATAGTTCCTTGGGATGAATGGTGGGCAATGGCACTCAAGGATTCGTCAAATCCTCAGATAGCCCTTCTACCACTACACCCTGATGTACGGGCCAGATTCAATGAAAGTGCAGCATGGAACTATGCTCGAAGCATGGTTGGAAAGCCTTATGGCTATCATAACATGATATTTAGCTGGATTGATACAATCGGAGACAACTATCCACCTCCTCTTGATGCAAACCTGGTAATTCTCTTTGGTCTTTGAAAAGCATGGTTTATCATCTTTGTGTTTGATAAATTTTAGTTCCAGCATCGCCAGAGCGTACTGCACATGTTTTATTGTGATATTTTTGTATACCTATATGGGTGCAATATATCTAGATTGTGCTCTTAACATAAACAAAACTACTACTGAACTTTATGGGGGTAGTTGAGTGATGGAGCATCCTAAATTCCTGATGCATCCAGATTGATTCAATCTTAATTTCTGTAAAAGTACTAGTCCTTTTGTATATTGCTAAATTTCATAATACATTGTTTTCAGGTGATGGCTGTTATGTCAATGTGGACTAGGTTACAACCGCTTTATGCTGCAAACATGTGGAATGAAGCCCTTAACAAACGACTTGGGACTGAGGTCTGTGAACAACTCTCTGTAGTGTAATGGTTTCAGCTTTATGAAAAATGGTCAACAGTTCTGTGAAACTACTCTTTACCACAATTCCTATTTTGGGTACTGATATTGCACTAATAAAATCTACATTGTCAAAATTATCTGCTAACCGTACAGTGGTGTTGTCACTCCAGTTCAGTTTTGGTTTGTACATACTTGTTTGGAGGTTGTGTAGTCTTAGGCAGACATGAAATACGTTGGCTTGACTTCTCCTCTTCTTTTTGACCGAAAAACAGTAGGGAGTTTTTCCCCCTTAAACTAAGCTGCCTATTGTAATATGCATAAACAAAATGGTATTATTCAGTTTGCTCCTGCTGCAGTTTGTTTTTCATTGCTATACTCAGCTACCAATTTAATCTCCTCTGTATTTTTTTTATATAGGGGTTGGACCTTCACGGGATCATTGTTGAAACTGAAAGACGCGGGATGTCTTTTGATCAGTTGCTCACCATCCCTGAGCAAGATGAATGGGTTTACAGTGATGGTAAATCTACAACATGTGTTGCCTTCATTCTTGCAATGTACAAGGAGGCTGGAATATTCGCGCCTTTTGCAGAGTCCATTCAGGTGACCGAGTTCACTGTAAGTATCCAACTACCTGTCCAAGTTGCAGGAGAACACTGTGTTCTCAACATGTTTGAATTCATTTCGTTGCCATCATTCTTCCATTGATTGATGCTAAAGGTTCCGAAATTCCCTAAACCAATCTGACTGTCTACTTCTGCCTCAGATACGTGACGCGTACATGCTCAAGATTTTCGAAGACAACCAGGCCAGACTTCCAAGCTGGTGCAACACAGAAGCTGACAAGCTCCCCTTCTGCCAGATCCTGGGGGAGTACAGAATGGAGCTACCGGAGTACAATACAATAGAACCGTATGCCAAAATGAATGAGAACTGCCCATCTTTACCCCCAACGTACAAGCGGCCAGCACGTTGCTGACACTGTGCCCCCACAACTGGAAGTAGGATGTTGTTTGAAAGTTTACCATGTAAGTAAATTATATTGTATATAGGTGTTTGATAGATCGCAGTTTTCGCCTGCTAGCAGAGCTGTTCTTGAGCTCAGGCATCCAATATGAAGGACTGACCTGTCTAACAATTTGCTCACAAGTCACAACACAGAACTTTGAAATGGTATCTACTGAAAAACTGGCTGCTGATAAGTTTTCGGCTTGAGGAATCAAACCGTTTCTAGAATAATTTCAGTGGGATAAATGCATATTCTCTCTGTTGGATAATGCTATTGAGGAATTGGGGTGGCATCCGTTCTTACTATGTGATGCTGCTGCCTTTTGTTCTTTAGTGCTATATGGTAGTAGTACTATAAAGTACTTAAAAGTGACTTTTGAAGAACTTAAATGAAGCTGCAATTACCCTTCTTCATGGAGCACATGGTCTATAAGAAATGATTGGATCTTCTTATCACTTCCACCATGTATCCAAAAAGGGAAAGAAAACATTCAAATTAAAATTTGCTCCGGTTGTATACAGAGCCAAAGGTAGTTTTAAACCGTAAATCACAAATTGGATGGAGAGCCTGATGCAATATCGAACAAGTAAAATGTCCTATGGGTACATGCTCTTTCCACGGTTTCTGTCATTTGCTAGTTGGCTTGTCAACTGCAGTTAAAACTTAATTTTTTTAAACTGAGTTCTTTTTTTTATCGCAGTCTATTTTAAATTATAATTTAAACTAGAAAAAATTGACTTATAAATTATATTTCGTTGCTTCGTTCAATTTTTTCACCAGGTGCATCTCAAGCGATGAGGGCCATATGCAATCAGATCTGCTTGATCTTATTACTCCACCGTTTCATATTATAAATTGTTTGATTTTTTTTCTTAGTAAAATTATTTAGATTTGACTAAGTTTATAGAAAAAATTAGCAACATCTACAACATAAAATTAGTTTCATTTAATTTCTTATTAAATATATTTTAATAATATGTTTATTTGTATCGAAAATATTAGTATATTTTCCTACATACTTTGTTAGGAAAAAAGTCAAACGACTTATAATAGAAAAGGAAGGAGTATTTTCGTATAAAAATGTATAGTTGTAAAGCTAACCCGTATAGTGAGACAAATACTACCTTCGTCCCATTTTAAGCGTAATCATGAGTTTCGTGTCTAACTTTAATCGTCTGTTTTATTTAATTTTTTTTAAAAAATTAAATAAACATAAGTTACGTATAAAATACTATTTATATTTTATCATATAATAATAATAATACTAATCATAAATACGGGAATCTATGGTTCGTTGAAAATGGGACGGAGGGAGTACTAGTACTCCATTTCCAATATCTCGCTAAACATGAGTGATTTCTTGTCGCTGTCTATCGTGCCAGCCACGGCGCACGAGTGGGAGGGCTCGAAGCCTCGAAGCTGCCCAAGTGCCCACCGCGACAAGCAACACACCCACCCACCCACCGACCCACCGGTTCGGGCTCGAGCTGCAGCCGCCAACGTCCAAGCGACCAAGCGCGCCTCACTGTACTGTCACGGACGCGCTCGCGCTCCGCTCCCCGACGATGCCGGCGGCGGCGGCGGCGCTGTCCGACGACGACCGCCTGGTCGTCGCCCACTGCGCCGCGCTCTCCTTCCCACCACCACCCGCCGCCGCCGCTGCCACCCAACCGCCGCCGTCGCCTCCCTCCTCCTTCCAGGTGCACCACGCGTCCCACCCTTACCCCTGCGCGGCCTTCGCGTTCCCGCCCTCCTGGTCCGCGCCCGGCTGGGCGGCGGCCGCCGCGGGGCGTGCGGCGTTCGGGGACGCGGAGGTGGACCCGTCCATCTTCCCGTCGCTCCGCAGCGTCGGGAGCGGCGTCCCCGCGCGCGCCAACGCGGCGTTCCTCGCCGCCTTCCGCGCCCTCCTCGACGATTCGCCGCTCCAGTCCGAGGTGAGCTGCCCCCTCCCTCCTGCTCGATGCGCTCTACGCTTATGCGGCGCGATCTCGCTGTCCTCGAGATCTTATTGGCGCTTTGTTGTTTTACTGCCTTTGTGCCTTTTTTGTGGTAAGAACAAGAAGAATATATCGTTCTGGGAAAACATTCCACTTGGGTGAAAAGCTTTGTGTTCATTTTTGAGAGGATGGTACTTCAATTGTTCCTTCTGTATCACTGTTTTGTGCTATGGTTGTATATATGATTTTGATTTCTATGTGATTTAGAGATCAAGCAGAAACTTATAACTGTGGTTGCTGTTGGCTTGTTTCTGCATCTGAGCCAAATTGCAGTGATTAATTAATTAGGGTAATCACCTGGGTTACTGGGTATGAGATGTGTACAATATTGTTGCGTGAACACGCGTGGATTGGGGTGTTTGGAGATCAGTACAGCTCTCTTGAAATGTGGTTAGGGGTTATAGAATTACATAACCTCCTTTTGTACTCTGATCTATGTTGTCTGCAGTGGCTGTTCTAAGGATTCTTTAGGTTTCGATGCTGTTTCTTTGGCACATTTTAAACTTGCAAAGTTCTTGTTAATACTCTGTTTTGATTTGAGTCTATTAAAAATAGTAGGAGATGATAATTCATGGTTTACAACAGTTCTAGTGTGCTAGTAGCTATATCCTACACCTTGGTTGCTAATCGGGACTAAAAGTAGCTTGGTTATAGTACCTCTTTGTGCTCTATGAAAAGAATCAAAATGATCTAGAGTGCCTTATTTGACCAAAAGAGACCATCTTGAATTCAACATTAATATCAGGCAAAATTGTTTCTTCTTGTTGTAGGCATAAAACTTGTCTTAGCTCCATCCAATGCTATCTTTGTATCAAAAGAATGATGATATTTTTTTTTGAAGGAAAAAAAGAATGATAATCTTGACATGGTATGTTTTTATTTGAATTCATTTCACCTGATACAAATAAGTGATTGTTTGTTTTGAACTACAGGTATCTAGAGCTGTGGCAGAAGAGGAGCGTATTATATTCACAGGCCATTCATCAGGAGGCGCAATAGCTACCCTCGCTTCCATATGGTTTCTTGAGACCTGCACCAGGAGAGGCAGTGTTAATCAGGCACACCCATTCTGTGTAACCTTTGGGACTCCTCTTGTTGGAGACAATACCTTTAACCATGCTGTTCGAAGGGAGGGCTGGTCACAGTGTATTTTGAATTTTGTCGTGCCAGTAGACATCATCCCCCGCATACCACTTACTCCGCTTGCATCCGCCACAGAAGGAATTCAAGCTGTTCTGGATTGGTTATCCCCTCACACTCCGAACTTCTCACCTTCTGGAATACCACTCATCATAAGTCAGTTTTATGAAAATTTACTGAGAAGCACACTTTCTATTGCGAGCTATGAGGCCTGTTCTTTCATGGGATGCACTAGCTCGATCTTAGGAACATTGACTTCCTTCATTGAGCTTTCCCCTTACAGACCCTGTGGGACATATCTTTTCTTGACGAGCAGTGAACAGCTGGCTGTTCTGACAAATTCACATGCTGTATTGCAGTTGCTATTTTACTGCCTTCAGTTGGATCCCCAACAACAATTGCGTGATGCTGCTGAGAGAAGTTTAAGTGCTCACTGGCAATATGAACCAATTAAGCAAAGCATGATGCAAGAGATAGTTTGTGTGGATTACTTGGGAGTGGTCTCATCAACACTTCCTGGTAGACAGATGAGTAGCACAATAGTTGGAGGCCTTGAACTGGTAAGGAACACTTACATTTCTTCAATAAAGAACTGCAGGTTGCATCTGTAAAAATCTGAATTTCCTAGTGAGTTATGTGTCAATGAAACCTTACTTTGAAAATCATTGATGTTGCTTTTAGCGTCAGGTGTGCCATTTATTACATAACCAAATTCAAGACCACGATATTTTGGTCTAGGTTAAATGACAATGAACACATCAAATTGATATAAGTAACCATGTTCACGTTCAATCAAAATCCTCAGCTACCATCTTAACATTCGAAATAATTGATTAGTGTTTTCCTTTCAACAATAAAACTGAAGTCTGTCTGTTGTATTTTTTATAAAATGAGTTGTTTATTGCAGAGCAAGGAAGCTATGCTGAGCCTTTCTGCAGCTGGACAATGGGAGAAGCAAAGGGAGACAAACCAGGCAAAAATAGATGGTGCAAACTGCACCAAAATTAGGGAAGCCCTCAAGTCCCTGAACGAGTACAAAAGGACATGTGAGCTCCATGAAGTGAGCTACTATGATTCCTTCAAGCTTCAGCGTGAAGTACATGACTTCCATGCAAATGTTACGAGGTTGGAACTAGCTGGACTTTGGGATGAGATAGTTGAAATGCTGCGAAGGCGTGAGCTGCCAGATGGTTTCGAAGGCCGACAAGATTGGGTGAATCTAGGAACCTTGTACCGCCGGTTGGTTGAGCCCTTAGACATTGCAAACTACTACAGGCATTCCAAGAACGAGGACACTGGCTCCTACCTCTCCAAGGGAAGGCCGAGGCGTTACAAGTACACCCAGGAGTGGCACGAGCAGTTGCAGCGCATCTCCTTCGGTTCTAGCCTTGAATCTTGCTTCTGGGCAATGGCTGAGGAACTCCAGGCTGAGATTGCCAACGGCAAAACATTCGAGGATGTGAGACAGAGAGTAGTTAAGCTTGAGAGTGATGCTCACGGATGGTTCATGTCTGGAAGTTTAGGGAAGGACATATTTCTGAGCCGCTCATCCTTTGTTATTTGGTGGAAGACGCTCCCAGAAAAACATAGATCTGCATCATGCATTGCGAAACTTGTGCCTTGATAAGAAAGATTTTGCATTATATGGACAGAATTATTTGCCTTCACAATGATGAAGCAGGCGTTCGTGGCATGCTGCTACTACTGCCACTGTAACTGTATACCATATGCATGAACTTTGTAAATATGCTACTTCATGTTTTTGTATCCTACACAATAGCAATCAGTTCAAGTTGAACCAATTGATTCTTGCGTTATTGGTTCATGGCCAATGCGGTCAGCAAGGTGGTAGCCGCAAGCGATTGCCTGGGAGTTAGTTCAGGCAAAATTTGTGAGCCTGAATTGTTGCTGAATGAGTTAACGTAAAAATTGCCGCCTCCAATTTTTTTGGGTCTAAAATTCTGTATTGATGTTGCAGATGTTTTTAAGCTGCTACACTTGATTTGATAAAAAGAGGATAGTAGATACATGCATGATGCTGCCTCCATTTTTAATATATGATACTATTGATTTTTAAAATAATGTTTGAACATTCATCTTATTTAAAAAATAAAAAATCAGTGCAGATATGCTAAAATATAGGCTTAGTTCTTTTTCTCAACTCCATACTTCAACTTCCTCGTTTTCTGTTAGCACGCTTTACAAACTATTAAATGGTGTGATTTTGACAAAAAAAAGTTTCGATGTAGAAGTTGTTTAAATAAAAAATCAAATAAATAATTTTTTTAATTTTATAATAGTTAATACTTAATTAATCATTTGCTAATGAGTTTTCTCATTTTGCATGCGCTAAAATATTCCTTTAACTGGATGCACCGAACGGGCCCAAGTCCTACTTAAAATTTCTTTAGCGATAAAACATGTCATAACATAAAAATATATTTATATAAAAAAGATATTTATATTATATTTTTTGAATGGATCGAACGTTAACATTGTATAAAAAAATCAAGGGTTAATTCGATCCGTGCCATTGTAAATCAAGGGAGGCAACGGTGACGGCGGCGGCACTGGCAGTGACCTTGTTGGCGAGAGAGAGAGGCAGAAGGAGCTCACGAAACCATATCGATGAGAGAGCAAGGTGGCATCGCCACAGTTACCTCGCCACCGCATCACTGCAACCACCTCTCTGTAGAGTTCACTCTACAGTAACCACCTCGACAATAGGAGAGGGAAGCCGGGCGAGAGGTCAATTGCTTTGCCAGGCTCGTTGTCGCCGCCAGCCTTTGGCTTCTTCCAGTGCTGCTCAGATCTGGTCACTGTCAACCTTTGGTTTCTTGGAGTGGCGGCAGCAGCGACGATGGTGGTGGTGGGGCAGCGGCGGGTCCGACGATGACGAGGGGCCCACAATGAGGGGACAGGAGGAGAAGGGTGGCGGGGAGGAGAAAGTTCTTCCCCATCTTTCCCATCACCTCCCTCGTTTTCCGCGCGCACGCTTTTAAACTATTAAACGGTATGTTTTTTGGAAAAAAATTCTTTCAAAAGTTTTAAAAAATCATATTAACCTATTTTTATAAAAAAATTAATAAATACTTAATTAATCATAAGAAAATGTGTTACTCCGTTTTACGTGCGCGGGAGGTGACCTCACCTCCCGAACACTCCCGAACACAACCTTAACGCTAGGTACGCGCGGTGGCCACCGCACGTACGCGCTCTGGCTGCCTGGCCGTCACGTAAACTGAGGCATCAACCTGTGTAGGCTAGGTGTCAGTGCTTGTGCTTCGGAGATTGAGGTGAGGCGGCTGCGCTGCACTACCGTTTCCGTGATTGAGAGGCATGATGCGGCGGAGCACCCGGACGACCGTCGAAATGGCGTGATTAGGCACTATCACTATTCATAGACACTACAGGTTCTTCACAGGTGTCATAAGACTCATAACCGTTCCAGTGCCAATAACAATTAGAGTCAGCAATCGCTACAATAATAAAATGAAGTCGGCCCTAATGTGATAAAAAAGAGTTGTACATACCATGATTCTACGTGAGTTCCACAAATCATCTGAAATTCAAATGTAGGTCAATTGGGGAGTACTAATTAACGAAATTGATTAGTTAAGGTCAATCCATATACTATAGTCCACTCTCTCAGCTCCCCAAAATTCTCTCGCTGCTTCTTGCTGTCCCAGTTTGTAAGACCACATGTCTACAGAATTTTCGCCATTGTTCTTCGCTGTGGAATAATCGGTATTGGACAATGATTTTGGTATGAAAGCTAATTCACCGTTGCAAGAAACAAGATTAACATGGACGGTTTCACGCCAGTTATAGAACATTGGGAGAAACACCCTTTTCTACATCCACTCCAACTCAGCTTTCTTCATCTGCGATGCATGCGTCCCGGTGAACAACACCCTCCCCTGCAAACTATCCACCTTATCCCACTCCATTGTATTCTCATTAAGCTTGACAACATGAACTGGTGTACCTCGTTGCCCAACGAGGATGACCATCAGTTCATCTTGATCAGACTCAAGCATGTAGATATAGTAGCTGTCATAATGTCCAAACCTAAAGCTTATGGGCTTGTCAATAATCTCAAACCCTTCCTCATGCTTGCATGGATCATACACGGGCAACCTCCCTTGTTCGTCCAGAAGATATATCAAACCACCATTTATGACAGGGTTGGTGATAGGTGACGTCCTTAGCTGTGGCCCGTTGAGATAGAACTCTGTCAACGTCCAGTACCCCCAATCACCGTCACTCTCCCAAACATTCTATGTGGCTCGACCACCGCAGGGCGCAGGCGCTCCAGGATCACGGTGAGCACGTCGAACGGGAGAGATGACCAGTCCCGTCGTTCCTCCATCGCGTCGATTGATCGGTGTGATTCGTGTACCTGCTGGCGGTCACGTTTTAAAGCCTGAAGCCGTCCTGCGACCGTGTGGCACGCGTGTTCGACATTTATTCGAGCATCCAGTGATAGAGGGCGCTGATATGCGATCAGCCGCGCGCCTGGTCAGTGCCCCCCCTCTAATCTCTTTCATCCTGTATATATGTATATATATACACATGTATATACGTATACGTGCTTATGTAAGTATATACGTACGTACATATATATATATATATTTATGACTATATTTTTAACACATATACAAAATTTATATACGACGTATACAAAGTTTATATACGACGTATACAAAGTTTATATAGGACATATTCAAACTTTGTATATGATGTATACAAACTTTATATACATATGTATTGAAAAAAATAAAAAACTAGAAAATATATCACGTATACAAAGTTTGCATACGCGTATGCAAACTTTGTATACGTGTATACAAACTTTATATACATACAAATACAAACTTGATATACATACAAATATAAACTTTGTATACATATATCTTAAAAAACAGCAAATATATAAAAAACAGTGTATACAAACTTTGTATACTATGTATACGAACTTTGTATACTATGTATACGAACTTTGTATACATACATATACAAACTTTATATACGTACATATTAAAAAAATTTAAAAAACCAGAAGAAAACATTGCATATACAAAGTTTGTATACGTAGGTATACAAACTTTGTATCCCGTACATATAGAAAACCGAAAACCGTGCGTATACAAACTTTATATCCCATACGTATAAAAAACCAGAAGAAAACCGAAAAACAATGGAAGAAAAAAACCGAAAAAAAGGGGAAAATAATTGGGTCCCGCCGCCCCTCCCATCCGCACGCGCCACGTGTCGCGCCGCGCGGGGGAGTGAGCGCGCGGATGATCGCTCATTAGCGATTTCGGCGATTAGAGCGGTCGATCCAGCCGTGCAATTAAACTGCAATTTAAAGGAACGCGTGCCCCTGCCTGGTTAATTTCCTGCAGCCGTATTAATCGGTAATCTAAAGGAACGCATAAAGGTACGTATTATTACTATGTGTTCTTTTTGCAACAGAAAATTTAATTTAATCATTATTACTATCAGTTATTATTATGTGATGCCAACCTGAGCACTGTATATGAAACTGTTATAGATATTTTTCCTTACATGTTTCTCTCTCTCTCTTAAAAGAAACGTAGACTTAAATGTCTTTCTGGTTATTTTTAAAGATATATTAGCCCCATGCACAGATATTCTTTTGCTATACAATTATGCTTCACACGATATATATAGGGTCCTTTTCTTTTCTTGTTATTTAATTATTACTATCTCCATATGGCTCTAACGCTTATAGCAGTGGTGTATCTATGATTTTAATATAGGTGATCCAACTTACATCATTATTTAAATACCGTAAATATAATTAGGTAATAGATTATAAAATAATTAAAGATATATTGATAAGAGACATTATAATATATTAGTGAGAGAGTTTTTTTCCTAAGTTTTTTTTGACATGCATATATATTAGTATTGAGGATTTTTTTGGGTGGTCCGGGGGACCACCCACGGGATCCGCCAGTACCTTATAGAGTTTAGAAATTATAGAACCACCTCTTTGTATGGCGTCGTCGATATTTGAGTAAATTTCAATTCCTTTAGAGTACTCATTTTTTTATGCAGCTTCAATATGCAGATTGGGATTAAAGAAAACAAAGATTCAACTTCATTGGATCCTAAATTAGCTCCAATGTTATGGTTTCATTATTATAACTATGATATGTCGCTTGAAGAAAGCGATGACGAGGACAATGAGGAAAGTAGTGATGATGATGATGTGAGTGACGAAGACGAGTTTAGTGAGATAAGTGTTGAGGATGAATCTACAGAGGAAACCGATGACGATGGAATAAGTGAGGAAAACTAAATTGATGTAAGTGATGATGATGATGATAACACTAGATGAGGCTAAGGAGGTAAATGACACTTTGCTCCTTTACAGCATCTCTAGCAAACAATTGGTAGCTCACAGCAAGCTAGATGATTTGAAAGATCACTTTTATTGGATAACACTGCAAGGTTGGTTGCTCATGCTGCACCGTGACTCACATGAGATCTTTTTGTGGAACCCATTTACGCCTCAAAGAATTAGCCTACCATTCGATCAAGATAGATTCCTCATAAATAATTACACGAGGTGCTTGTTATCGCATAGTCCCACTGATCCAAACTGTATCGTGCTCGTACTAAACCTTGATGACACAATAATTTGGTATTGTCGTATTAGAGGAACCCAGTGGTTTATGCATAAGTACTAGGGTAGGAGGTTTCATTGTCACCGTTTTCCTGTTATTAAATCTATGAGCCTTCTCACTGCAGGGGGGTAAGTTCTACACGTCATTTGGTAAATCAGCACGTAATGTAGTGTACCACTATGAGGAAATCTGTTTGTTAGAATCAAGTGGGGATTTGTTCATCTTGTTCTTTTACCATTCAATGATATGTTCTCAAAAAAAGTGGAGATTGATGTTCACATGCTGGACATAACAAAAAGGGCTTGGGTGAAGGTGGACACACTTGGGGACAGAGCATTTATAGTCAATACCATTGAGAACTTTGGAGCATCGGTTAATGCAAAAGAAATTTATCTGCAAGGAAGCTGCATTTATTTTTTTATGCGTCGTGACAAAGGATTATATGTGCACAACATGGAACGAGGAACAACTACTGCCCTCAATCCTGGTGCAGATGTTAATGTGGCAGCTCAAATATTGATGCCTGCATTTTGATTTTGTCTTGCTTAGATATATTGTGTTCTCTTTATTTTTTTAGTGATGGTGTATTAAACCAAGAGTTATGTCCAATTGCTCTATTTCGTAGTGACAAATGTAATGTAAGTGTGCACTCAATTAGAGCATGGTTCTTCGATCTTGAGAAAAAGATAGAGAGATTGTTCTAATTCCTCATTTTCTGAAGAAATAAAAAAAAGAAGGGTTTGTATATTAAATTAAATAGCTTGACCTTTTATTTGATCTAACATATAGACAAAATATTTCACCTTAATAATTTTAATGATTTGCTGAAAAACAGTTAGGTAAAAACAATTCTGTTTTTAATCATTTTCTCTACGTATTATCTCTAATCGGGGACGGGCAGAACACACTTCATCACCCACCTCGCCACCACCCAAATGAGCCACTAGAAAATCTGCGCAGCTATAATAAAAACGCAGTGGCAGGGCTTCTTCCCCACAAGCTATGCAAGATATCCGTGGCCAACTGGCCATGGCAGCTTAACAACTTGTGGACGGTATGGAGCGTGTGGCTATTGGAGGCCAAATCCTGCGTCTCCGACTCTCCGTAGCTGCATCCACTACACCTACAACATATCCGTGCGGATCCTGCCGACGTTGAGTAAGAACACGATGACATTTGAAGTGGATGTAGATCAAAGCAAGAACGACAACACTGTTGTCAGCAAAAGGAAACCATACAAGGTCACGCGACACGTAACATATATGTACAACTTGCATGTGTATATATATACATACATATACACACTTATATATATATATACACACACGCAACACACGTATATATATATAGAGCAAAACTATTCTATATTCAGGTATAGAATAGTTATTCTATACCCCCTCCCTCGCATAGGTCAAGCCCACCTCCCACCCCCTTCCCAAGATCTAAAACCCACCTCTCACCTCGGTCAAAGGCTGGTCAAAGCATCTTCCCCGCCGGTCAAACTTAACCTTGACTTCCCTCACCACCTACCTCCTCTTAGCTCTCGTCTTATAAGAGTGATGAAGTAACACGATGACCATTGTGCAGTAATACCGTGTCTTAACTGCAGTAACAACACTAAAATATAGTCATAATATTGCCATGGCCGATCTACTTTTGATAAGTACTTTTTTTCTAGCATCTTAGTGTAAATGATTTTAAAAAATGTAAATGATGTGATAGATATTGCTTTTCGAAGATTGTTTTTTTTAAAAATCTAATGCTCCACGAGCAGCAATAATGTTACCGTTGCATGTTTTACGTTACTTACATTCACATCATATCATTACTGCAAGATGTATTAACGACATAAATCCACTAAGGAAGGGTTGGTGTATTCTCCTCACTATAAAATATGGTTTTGTTAAGATGACTAGTTTTTTAGGGAGATCGATTTCCTTCATAATGCGTGGAAGAGATCTTGTACGCAGCACACGAAGTTAATGTTACTATTGTGTTACACGTTACTACAAGTCCATTGTTATGTTACTGCAAGAGTGCATTAACGATTATAAGTTTTGCAGTAAATAGGTTGTTACTATAATTGCTAATATGTATCTTTGTGTGTACAAAGAAAAGTACTTCTTAAACTTGTAGCAGCATGTGGCCATGCCCATGCACTTTTTAGCACTTAATGCATATGGGAATTAAATGACAGTGTATTTCATCTTGCTCTATTACTATGTTTATTTTACAATGTTACTGTAACATTTTGCAATGTTACTGTAACATTTTGCAATATTACTATAACATTTTGCAATGTTACAATAACAATATGATAGAATTGTAGTAACACGGATTAGATAAATAGTAACGGTGGTTCTCCAGTAATATTACTTCTCGTGGAGACTTAAAACTTTAAAGGAACCAACCTTTGGAGAGCATTATATCTTAGATCATGGATTATTTTTTAAAACCGTTTTCACCATGATATTAGAAAAAAGTGCTTAGCAAAAGTAGATCAGTCATGACTACATTTTAACTATATTTAGCATTGTTACTGCAAGTAACCTGTGGTGTTACTGCATCGTTCCTACCAACACAATGGGATTGTAGTAATAAAATGATGGGATTACAGTAATGCGAAACAGACTGTAGTAATGGTAGTGCTATAGTAGAACTGTTGGTGGAGAGTTAAACTTCGAAACACCCAACCTTTAGATAGCATTATCTCTCAGGCCATGTACTATTTTTTTAAACCGTTTGCAACATTATACTAGAAAAAAGTACTTATCAAAAGTAGATCCGTCATGACTATATTTTAATAATTTTTAACGTCGTTACTGCAAGTAAGCTATGATGTTACTGCATATTGACCGTCGTGTTACTACACCGTTCCTATGAGACGAGAGCTGAGAAGATGTGGGTGGTGGGGAAGTCAGCACGCGGGTTGACTGAGGTATGACCGGCGTGAGGGCTCGTTGATTGGACTTTGACTGAGAAGGGAGGTGAGTTTTGGGCCTTAGGGGGATGAGGAGGTGGGTTTGGCCCTTGGGACGGAGGGGGTATATAATAGCTATTCTATACCCCATCTGTAGAATAGTCTCTCCCTATATATATATGGGTATATACTCAATTTGAAATATGGAGCTCGAGCACCATGTAGCACCAAACAAATTTACTTATATATATATACATATACATACATATATATACATATATATACATATATATACACATACATATATATGCATATATACATATATATACATATATACATATATATATACATAGAACTACTACCCAATATCCTACGTGCTGTTTAACTAAATAGCTCACCTCACAACACCCACTCATCTATCAGGGTAATTTTATTACTATCACATAGAGTCCCGCTTCCCACCTATATAGATCAAACAACGAACACTTGAGGAGCAAATTTTTTACTATCACAGTAAATTTTTATTCCGCATAGAGATAGTTCGGTTCAATATTACCTTATAACTACCCGTAAAAAGATTATACAGTGATACAGTGATGTATACTGTTCTTTATTTTACTGAACTACTCTCGGATGAATGTGGAGAAAAGAACTATGGAACAAATCCACCGAGGCACGATAAATATAGTGTACAGGTCTCATTGAGATTATTTTATCGGTTAGTAATTTTTTCATTGCGGTCAGTAATTTTTTTTAGTGTTGGTCTAGTGGGTTATATATATGGTTAGTGATCTTTTTACTACTGACCCAATGAAAGGTCTGGAGTAACTTTTTATTTACTCCCAACAGGATAGGTCTGGAGTAATTTTTTATTTACTCCTAACGGGATAGGCGATGATTAGGGAGCACGCATGAAAAAAGGAAAGTCAGAGAGGATAGCGATAAGAAAAAACGGAAATCACGGATAGGGTGCTTCCCTGTGAGTCGCGCCACGGGTTTCCTAGCGCGCAGCGCTCCAGGTAGCGCTACCATGTGTCTCTATGTATATACACGGTGATGCTACGTGAAGCGCAGCACGCTAGCAAGTTCCGTAACGCGATCCCTCCTGATTTTCCGTTTTCTTGGCGCTTCCCTTTCCGGTTTTTCTGCTACCTACCCAAGTCAGCTCTCCTCCAATCTGTTTTATTGGATTCTTTTCTTCTCACTGAGACTCCAAGCACCCACCTCAATCACCTCCACTAATTAAGTAACAAAATAACCGGGGTCTTGTCTAAGTAAAAAAAATCACCGGGAGTGTATAAGTAAAAAAATCACCACATTTTATTTGGTTCATCTTTGGCTTCATCATGCCTGAGTAAATTGTGGTGACTGATGAGTTAATTTTTTTATCTTTGTACTACCAGATATTTTATTTGAAAATACAGCCTTTTCAGTCCAGTAATAATTTTGACACATAATTTTATTTGAAATTACAACCACTAATCTGCAGTATTTCTTTACACATTAATATTTTGTTTGAAAATAGGACCTTGTCATTTGGGTACACAAGATAATAAATTATTTACTAACAGGCACTTTATTTGATTGTGCTAAAATTTGTCCATATAACTTTCCACGATGTTTGATTAGCAATGAAATTGCGTTCGGTGGGGAGAAAAAAAACCAAAAATCCAGGGAGAAGTTGCTGCGATCAGACTCGCAATATCTACCAGTAAAAAAATTACTAACCTAAATTAATCTAATAATAAAAAAAGTACTACTGGAAGGAAGACTAAACCAAAGAGAAAACTGGGTGTACCACTCTTTTCACTACAGGTACCGTTCAAGATGGAGATACTTAACCATATTTTAAAGCACGAGAGGTGGTTAGGAAATTTTTTTACTTGCGCGAAACGGGTAGGTGGATCCCACATAGGCTTCCTAAAGGACCTTATTTTAAATAGTTTCACAATCAATAAATTAATTCCTAGTAAAATTAGGCCTATCTATAAATAGGTAGTAAAATTTTCACTCCCCGTGTATCAGGATTCTGGTGCTCGGTAAATCTCCCTAGATTCCGTAATTTTTTTACTCCTCTATAGTTTTGACATCAATATCGATGTATTTACTCACATATATTTTGCACCAAGTTTTTACGAGTAGTTAATTAGTAGTAACGTATTTACTCAATCTTCCCGTATAAAAATATTGAGAAATTTTTTTTAATCTTTTTTATGGTGCATATGTTATCATATAGATCAAGATTATTGTGCATATTATTATATTGAACCTTGCATTTCGATCATAAAAAATAATAAAAAATCTCTCGACGAAAGAAGAATTACATATCCTTAGAACTAGAAGGAATAGAAGGAACAGGAGATAAACACATCACATCCACGGGAGGAAAATACAGCAGGAGTCCCTGACCTTGAGTGTAGCAAACCCGAGGAGCACGTGATGCAGCCTATGCATGCGCCAAAGCTCATCCCGTATCCTCCTCGACGGAGGGCAGCAAGCAACCGCCGCCGTTGACGCGGATGAAGGCAGGAATGGGCTAGATGTGGAGCTCCAATCCCAGCACCTATCAACGTAGAATCGGGAGCAGGGGTCGGTGGGAGTCGGTGACGAGGGGAGGTTTTCTTTTCCAGGCGGAGGGGCGACGCATGCAGGTGTGTGGTTGAAGGTTGTGGGTGCGCCTCCTCGCCACCTTGCCGATGGGCTCGCATCACCGGAGAGCTCTGTCGCCGGCGGAAGTGGCCGTAGTGCGGCCACAAGATCACGGGCATGGGCGATCGATCACCAGATACAGAAAAAATAGAAGTGAACACTGATAAGGAAAAGGATGTACGGTTTGTTGTGTACTAAGATGGGTATAAATAATGGATAAATGGCATAGTAAAAATATTACTCCATCACACGTTTAATGGAGGGAATGAGGAGGACGTTAGGAATGAATAAACGATAGAGTAAAAAAATTACTGTATTACGAGAGTATGTGAGACGAGCTACCTAGCTAAATAGCGCGTAGGGTGCTGTCTAGTAGTTATACATATATATATATATATATATATTACTGTAGTATACATACATACATACATATATGTATGTTTGTATGTATGTATGTATATATAATTCTACCAACTCTGAAGGTGAAGTTGAAGCGAAGTTAGATTAGGGTTTCACCCTTGTTCCCAGCTCTTGCTTATGGTGTTATGTGTTAGTTCGTTGGTTTCCGCTGCCTCTGTCTCTGATGTTGTTGCTTCCGCGTCATCCGCTGCCTTCAGAGTTGGTAGAATTATATATATATATATATATATATATATATATATATATATATATATATATATATACCCCCTCCTCTCTCCCATCTCCCTCCCACACATATATATATAAGGCAAGACTATTCTACACCCCCTATAGTATAACTATTCTATACCCCCTCTTCTCTCCCCGCTTCTCTTTTTTTCGCTTTTTTCTCTCCCTCCTTTCTCTCACGAATAAATCTTTTTTCTTCTCTTTCTAGAAAAATTAAAAATAATTTGGTGAATTTATGATTTGAACACATGATCTCATGGTTCATGCGAAGCTCTCCCAACCAATTCACCCTATAACACTATGTGATTAGATATCATTGTCTATTTGTTTTGTATGTCTGTTCAAATTTTGTGAGAACAAATCAATTATGTTACTGTAAGAATCATATCTTGTTACTATGGTTTGGTAGTAACGTTATCGAAAAAGTGCAGTAACATGGTACGTTACTGCAAAACTTATAGTTTATTACTGCACTTCCGGTAGTAATATCATGATGAAAATTACAGTAATAGAGAATGTGTAACAGTAACAGTGGTATTACTACTCGTGTAGATCTAAAACCTTTAAATCTTAATATTTAGAGAGCAATATCTCTCAAATCCTATCTTGTTTTCTAAGCCGTTTGCACCATAATGTTCATAAAAAGTGTTTAACGAAACTATCTAATTTTGACGTCGTTACTACTGAAATCAGTCGTGTTACTGCACATTGACCATCGTATTACTACACCGTTACTGCGAGACAAGAACTGAAAATAGGTAAGTCTCTATCTTTAGATAGCAATATCTCTTACATCATATCTTGTTTTTCTCACATCATATCTTGTTTTTCTAATCCGTTTATACTATAATGTTCATAAAAAAGTGCTTAACGAAACTAGATCCATCGTAACTATTTTTTGATGTCGTTACTGTGGAAAGCAATCTTGTTACTGTACAATGACCGTCGTGTTACTACGCCGTTCTTACGAGACGAGAATTGAATTACTGCACAAAATGAAAGTGTTACTGCATGACTATTAGACGTTGCCACATGTTTATGCAGGAACACTGTCCAAGAATTGCAGAAAGACACTTTGTTATTGCAAAACTTAGTCTTTACTGCAATTTTACAGTAACATTGTGATGAGATTGTAGTAACTAATGATATAATATTACTACTTGTGGAGAGTTAAATTCCAAAAAGACCAAGCTTCGAAGAATAATATCTCTCACGTGATGTATAATTTCTTAAACCGTTTGTACCATGATACTAGAAAAAAGGTGTTGATCAAAAGTAGATCCATCATGACTATATTTCAACTATATTTGAGCTTTATTACTGCATGTAAGATATAGTGTTACTGCACAATGGTCATCGCGTTACTGCACTGTTCCGCGAGACGAGAGCTGAGAAGAGGTGGGTGGTGGGGGGAGTTAGAAGGCGGTTTGCCTGGGGTTTGATCAACGTGGGGGGTGCTTTGACCGACCTTTGACTGAGGTGGGAGGTGGGTTTTGGGCCCTTAGAAGGGAGGTGAGGTGGGTTTGGCCCTTGGGAGGGAGGGGGTATAGAATAGCTATTCTATACCTCGAGTGTAGAATAGTTTTGCTATATATGTGTGTATCGACACCATTGTGCCCACGCTCCAAAATATCCACCGTTCATCTGCTTTACAATTTGTGCTAGGCAAAACTTGGTATTAGTGACAATTAACGGGCTCAGTGCGTTATAAGAGATTCAAATGGTGTTGTTTTATACCTTTCCATTTTATAATCATGCATGCCGATATTTCCATTCTAACTATAGATTTTGAAAAGGGTTAATTAGATTCATGCCACTGCAACTTTGCCAGATTGAAAAATACCACTACCATTCCCGATATCGGTCGGGTGCCATCATTATTTTGTTAAATTTGAACCATGCCACTATATACGTCCCAAACGCAATTGGACCAGGTTTTTTCATACCTTCGTATGGACCAAAATACCCATAGCCTTTAGAGGCTGACAAGTGGGACCCACATGTTAGACTTATATTCCCTATCTCTTCCTCTAGATCGGGATGCACGAGTAGTGGCGGCCGCCGCAACCAGGGGCGCATCGTGGCACCCTAATACTGTTGCTGCCGTCGCCATTCTCGCCACCACCACCGCTTCTTCCGCCACAGCTCGCAACTTCCCATCTACCCACAGAAACCACCGTCGACTCTGCGATCCCGTGCCAGCTGCCCAGCACATCACCACCGGCATCCAAACCGACTTCGTCAGCCAATTCGACGAGGACGCCCGGAAACACCATCTTCTTCCCCAAGGCGCCATCATCATCGATCTCCTGTTCAAACAACCATTGGAAACCAACCCCCGTACCTATATGTCATGCTCAGAGATTCGCTAACCCGAATTCCAAGCAGGATGTGCATTAAACCCCTGTCTAGGACCAGCCAGGGTACACAAACAATAAATTTGACATAAAGATCCACGTCTTACAAACACCATAAAAAAATCTTACATAATTGCAGCGGGAAGAGATAAACAAGCTATTCTAGATAACTAGACGCACGCATCGTGGTGACTCCAATTCTGGGGTATCCTTGACGGCAGCCACAAGCCTCGCCAAGTAGCCTCCATCAGAAATGTTCTCCAACTCTGGTGTAGGGGAAGATAGAGAAAGACTGAATACTACCCACTAGTTATACCGGAACAGGAGGTATGATGCAAATAATCCAAAGGAAGGCTAGAGGTTCATTTACGTAAATCAATTATTTGAAGACAGTAGTTGAAAGTAGTAAAATGGTTATAGTTATTAAACAATATTAAACAATCACTGCCCAACGCTACACCACGTTGTGATAGGCCCAACCATCCACCTGAACTACACCAGTTCAATTAAATCGAGTTATCAACAGTTGAACTAATCACGGTGAATCTGGTTGATCGCACATAACTGCGGGCATGGCTATTCGAATAGTTTTACTCTGATCAGAGGTGCGCGACTGTACCCACAAGATACAGCTCCACGATACGTTACCGTGTGCCATCATACCACCATGGCACACCGAAAAGGGACTGTGACAGGACTCTTCACGTAACCCTACCTAACCAAGCGCACCACACCTCAGGTTTCGCCCCCACCTTTTAGCCAAGGCAGACAGCCCCCTCTCGTGCCTAGGTGAATCCGGAAGCCGATCAACGAGTAAACCCCCGTCGACCCAACCCCATCACGCCCACCCTTGCCTGGATGCGTCAGCTAGGAAAAGTTACACTACAAGCCCAACCGTTGCCCACGCTGGCTTGTGGAAAGCACAGTAATTCTTCCATGGTTTTCCGCGAACCGGTCCATAATTTCCATGGGTGCGACTAGCAAAACCACACACCCACAACCCACCATTTATCATGTTTTAGTTTAATTAGTACCATGGTGGTACTTAAGTGAAAATATCATCATAGGGACTATGCTAAATTAGGTGAAATGACCCCCCTTTAGTGTGCTATTTGATCTAAGCATGGCTAAGCGTTTCCTAAGCCAACAGCTCATCAAATTATCTCCCAAGCTATCAAAGGCACTTGATAAACGAAATGTAAGGGTGAGTACAATAGGTAACTTAAGCCCAAACATGACATTATAAAACCATGTAGTATTTAGAGAAAAATAAGACATTTCAAATTTAGGTACAATATGCTTAAATAAAAAGCATGACTTGCCTTGCTCTTGCGCTGGCTCGACCTCTAAAACAACCTCGAAGTACACAAGAGCGTCGGAATTATTGGAATCTAAGCGACAAACAAAGCACACAAGCAAAATATGCTATAAGTCTACTGAAACAGGGAACAAAACCATTTTTAATGGATTCTTGATATTTTTATGAATTTTCTGCAACTTCAATGGACTTAAATAGAGCACAGATGAATTAGTTTTGATTTTTGGAAGTTTTATAGTGCTTTTACGATAGACAGAAAAGTCCTTATTAAATTATTGTGCAATAAATCCCAGGACTGATGTCAGCATGGGGAGGGGTGGTGGCGCCGACAAGCGAGCGCCACCTGTCAGTGGTACAAAGCCCCGGTCCACGGTGGACCGAGTCCACGGGACCGGCGGGGATGCGGCGCAGCACGTGGTGTCGACGTGGTGGCCACGCGGCGGCCACAGGGCAGCGAGACGCGGCGGCGGCCGAGCGGTGCAGCGGCGCACGCTGGTGGCGGTGCGGTGACGCGGGCGGCGACGCAGGCGGCACGGCGTCGGGCGGTGTGCGATGGCTGTGCATGCGGGTGGCGGCGCTCGCGGGCGGTGGCGCGGCAGCGGGCGGCGAGTGAGAGAGGAGGGGGAGGAAAGTTCCTCACCGGAGAAGCGGCTGGCGAAGGGGAAGATGCTAGGGAGCACGGAGGGACCGGCGATTCGGGGAAAAGAGAGAGGGGAGTGCGGGGAGTGTTTATATAGGGGTAGGAGGGACGGACGTGGTCGGTCGGCGGTCGGTTTTCGTGGCGGAGTGGGAGGAGAGGGGGAGGAGGAGAGAGAGAGAGAGAGAGCCGAGATTCGGTTTTCCGAATCCTGCGCTCCATGGCGCGGCGCCGGTGGTGCAGAGTGGGGCGGTTGGCAGGGATACGGGGAAAGGTCGGCGGCGCGTTCGGGCGGGGTAGGGAAGGTGGCACAGGTGGCGGCGCCGCCGGTCGGAGGTGGGAGACGTTCCCGACAGGTGGGCCCCAGCTATCGGTAGCCCCGGTGATGCGGGGAGGCGGAGTGGACTTGGGGGAGTGGCGGGGAGAGGCCGCGGGCCACGACTGTGGGCCGGTCCGCGGGGAGCGAGGGGGAAGGCGGGGTGAGGCCGCGGGGAGGAGAGGGGCTAGCTGGGCTGCCGGCCCAGAGAAGCAAAGAGGGAGGAAGGAAAAAGAAAGGAAAGGGGAAAAAGAAAAGGAGAAAAAAAGAAAAGGTTTAGTTGGTTTTAAAATTATTTTTAGAGCTCTGAAAATTCCACTAAAATCATGTTAGTGTATTTTGGCATGAAGAACAAGGGAAATTCCACCATGCCGATTCCACTTAATTAAGTGCATTTATTAATTGGGGTTTTGCTCTAGGTTAGTTAAACAATTTCTTTTAGGCGATTTATTTTATGAATTTAAAGCTAGAAATGGGAAATTCTAGGGTGTGAAACTATATAAGCCGGTGAAGTCCGAAACCGCTAGTTAGCGGCTAGCCGCGCGTGCTCTCCCCCGCGCGGCGTGGCACATGGCGCGCCCTGAGAGGAGGGGCGACGAATTTTCCTTTTTGTTCTTCGGTTTTTGTAGCGGTCTTTTCCTTTTGTTTTTTCTTCGTTTTTTCTTCCTTTTTTCGGTTTTTCGTTTTATATATATGTATGTGATAAGTTTGTATACGTGTATAGAAAGTTTGTATACACGTATACAAAAAGTTCTTATACGTGATATTTTTCTTTCTTTTTTCGGCTTTTCCTTTTTTATATGTACGGGATACAAAGTTTGTATACGGATATTTTTTCTGATTTTTTTAATACATACGTATATAAAGTTTGTATATGTATGCATACAAAGTCTGTATACATCGTATATAAACTTTGCATACGTGTATATTTTATATATATGTATGGGATACAAGTTTGTATACGTGTTCGTATACGTGATATTGTTTCTTATTTTTTCTTCCTTTTTTCGGTTTTTCCTTTTTTACGTACGGGATACAAAGTTTGTATATGTGTACACAGAGTTCGTATACGTGATATTTTTTCTGGTTTTTTATTTTTTCAACACGTATGTATATAAAGTTTGTATATGTATTTATACAAAGTTTGTATACATCATATACAAACTTTACATATGTGTATATATTATTTTTATATAACAGAATTATAGTAGTAGTAATACTAGTAGTAGTATTATACTTGTACTAGTAGTAGTAGTGTAATAGTAATACTACTACAAGTAGTAATAGTAGTAGTAGGGTAGTAGTAGTAGTAGGACTTTAGGGGCGGACTGACCACGCGGTGGCGCGGGCGTGCGACCACCCACGTGTCAGCCGCCCCCGGTGAAGTTGTCCTTCTCTGTCATCAACTCTTATACCTTCCCCTGCCAAATCGAGCTCTCGGGCTCTGTCAAGCCACTGCCTAGCCGCCGGCCGATCTCCTCCCCCGAAGCATATCCTTCTGTCTCATCTAGCCACCACCACCTCTCCACTCCGCTTCGGTGAACCCATTTCCTTTATTTCCCCCTTCTCTCCCACCCCACATGGCCACATCAAGTCACCACCTGAGCTCTCTCTCACTCCTGCCAGACCGAGTACTTGACGTTGGCGTTCCCATATCATCCTTACTCTCCCACACTGGCCACCACATCCTAGGGGTGAGCCGTGTCCGGGAACACCTCCAGCCACCATCAGCGAGGCCGCCCAGCCGATGGAACCTCCTCTACTTTGGTGCATCTGAAGATAAGTCTGACATGTGGGTCCCATTGGTTAGCCTCTAAGGGCTGGGGTTATTTTTGTCCATACGAAAATACGGTATGAAAAAACCTGGTCCAACTGTGTTTGGGACGTATACAGTGGTATGGTTCAAATTTAACAAAATAACGATGGCGCCCAGCCAATATCGGAAATAGTAGTGGTATTTTTTTCAGTTCGGCAAAGTTGCAGTGACATGGATCCAATTAACCCTTTTGAAAATGATTTAACCGTAGAATCTATTTCCATATATTTGGTTTGATTTATTCCCGTGTATATCATTGTACTTTCCATGTTTCTGCGTATATAAGCTCCATGCCCATGAGTTTCCAAGATCTGCATATGCTCTACTGTGCACACCCTGCCATCGTCCGCAAGCTTCGTCCGGCTTGATGATGTGCTGAGAATAGAATTGATGATGTGTACATGCAAGTTATACATATATATATACGTGTCGTGTAACCTGGTATGGTTTCCTTTTGCTGACAACAGCGTTGCCGTTCTTGCTCTGACCTACATCCACTTCAAATATTGCCGCGTTCTTGCTCGATGCCGGCAAGATCCGCATGGATCTATCGTAGGTGTAGTGGATCCAGCTACGGAGACGCGGGATTTGGCCTCCAATAGCCATGCCCACTATGCCATCCACAAGCTACCATAGCCAGTAGGCCACGGACATCTTGCATTGCTTGTGGGGGGACAAGCTCTACCACTGCATTTTTTTAAAATTCTATTTTGGGAGTTTAAGATTATAAGAAACAACTGGTTGGTAGTCAACTTCTGAGAATCTGGAGAAGCTGGGTTTTCTAGCTTCTGGTTCTAGTTCATTATCTGGATTCTATAACTACAGATTCTGAGAATCTGAGTGAGAATCTGGATTGTTTGGGGGACCTGGAGCTTCTGGGAGAAGCTGCAGCAGCTAGAAGCCCCCAAACAGGATCTTATAGCTGCCCGGATTTTCTAGCAACTCACTCGGGTGGTGGCAAGGCGGTGGTTGGGGGCGATGAAGTGTGTTCTGCCCGTCCCCAGTTAGAGATAATATGTAGAAAAAGATTATTAAAAACAGAAATTTTTTGACCACCTGTTTTTCAGCAAATCACTAAAATTAAGGTGAATGTTAGACCAAATAAAAGGTCAAGCTGTTTAATTTAATATACAAACCCTTCTTTTTTTTTATTTCTTCAGAAAATGAGGAATTATTATCATCTCTCTCTTTTTCTTTTTCTCAAGATCGAAGAACCATGCTCTAATTGAGTGCACACTTGCAATACACTTGTCACTACGAAATAGAGCAATTGGACATAACTCTTGGTTTTACACAGCATCACTGAAAAAAAAAGTAGAGAGAACACAACATATCTAAGCAAGACAAAATCAAAATGCAGGCATCAATATTTGAGCTGCCACATTAATATCTGCACCAGGATTGAGGGCAGTAGTTGTTCCTCGTTCCAAGTTGTGCACATATAATCTTTTGTAACGACACGTAAAAAAATAAATGCAGTTTTCATCCAGATAAACTTCTTTTGCATTAACCGATGCTCCAGAGTTCTCAGTGATATTAACTATAAATGCTCTGTCCCCAAGTGTGTCTACCTTCACCCAAGCTCTTCTTGTTATGTCCAGCTTGTGAACATCGATCTCCACTGTTTTTTGAAAACATGTCATTGGATGGTAAAAGAACAAGATGAACAAATCTCCGCTTGATTCTAACAAACAAATGTCAGCATAGTGGTACACTGTATTCTGTGCCGATTTAATAGGAACAATATCAAATGTTGGATAAGGTAAGAATTCTAGTGTCACGATACGATCACCAAATGTCGTGTAGAACTGACCCCCCACTGCAGTGAGAAGGCTCATAGATTTAATAACAGTGAGACGGTGACGATGAAATCTCCTACCCTGTTACTTATGCGTAAACCACTGGGTTCCTCTAATATGACAATACCAAATTAATGTGTCATCAAGGCTTAGTACGAGCACGATACAGTTTGGATCGGTGGGACTATGCGATAATAAACACCTCGTGTAATTCTTTACGAGGAATCTATCTTGATCGAAGGGTAGACTAATTCTCTGAGACGTAAATGGGTTCCACAAAAAGATCTCATGTGAGTCACGGTGCAGCATGAGCAACCAACCTTGCGGTGTTATCCAATAAAAGTGATCTTTCAAATCATCTAGCTTGCTGTGAGCTACCAATTGTTTGCTAGATATGCTGTAAAGGAGCAAAGTGTCATTTACCTCCTTAGCCTCATCGATAGTGTTATCATCATCATCATCATCATCACTTACATCAGTTTCGTTATCCTCACTTCTTCCATCGTCATTAGTTTCCTCTATATATTCATCCTCATCACTCGTCTCACTAAACTCGTCTCCGTTGCTCACATCGTCATCATCACCACTTTGCTCATTGTCATCGCTTTCTTCCAGAGACATATAATAGTTGTAATGAAACCATAACATTGGAGCTAATTTAGGATCCAGTTAAATCTTCGTTTTCTTTAATCCCCATCTGCATATTCAAGCTGCATACAGAAATGAGTACTCTAAAAAAATTAAAATTTACTCAAATGTCGACGATGTTGTATGAAGAGGTGGTTCTATAATTTCTGAACTCTAGGTGTTAGAGCTATATGGAGATAGTAATAATTAAATAACAAGAAAAGAGACCCTATATATATCGTGTGAAGCATAATAATTGTATAACAAAAGCTTAAGTCCCCCTTTTTTATTTAAAAAAAGAAGAGAAAAACATGTAAGGAAAAAAATCTACAACAGTTCATATAACCGTGCTAGTTGGCATCACAATAGTAATAATTATATTTTCTGTTGCAAAAAAGAACAATATAATAGTAATAACATTACCTTTATGCGTTCCTTTAGATTGCCGATTAATACGGCTGCAGGCAATTAACCAGGCAGGCACGCCTGATCTCTGCGAATCCACCTCGGATTAAGTCCCGCGATCCACTACCTAGAATATGGTATCGGTATTCGCACGCTATCCGGAGACCGAGCCCGACGCGAGCGAACACTTGAGCCTCAGGCTTTAAAACATGATCGGCCTACAGGTACACGAATCACCGATCAAGAAGAAGCTAGAAAGAGATCAAACGATCATGGTGGAACGGGACTGGTCGTCTCTCCCGTTCGACGTGCTCACCGTGATCCTGGAGCGCTTGCGGTGGTCGAGCCACCCGAGCTTCGCGTTGTCGTGCCGGCACTGGCACTCCGCCGTGCCGCCCTTCTACCCGGCGTGGATCACCCCGCTCCTGCTCAACACCGCCCGTGTCGGTGTCACGAACCTCCGGTACTACAGCCCATATTACCACAAGAACTTCGAGGTTGGCAGCGATGGTGGTGGCCACATGCTCGGAGCGGCACGTGGCGCCAAGATCTGCTGCGGCAGCGGGCGACACCTCGCGCTTGGCATGTCGAGCGCGGCACTGGACGTTGATCTTTTAACTGGCGTCGTCCATAAGGTTCCACACGTGTATAAAACCATGTTTGACTTTATCATCTACGGTGACGATGCGTGTAAAATGTTTGGGATAGACGCGGTTGTCCCGCTCAAAGTTGCCTATGTCAACCAAGACGACGACGGTGATTGGGAGGACTGGACGTTGACAGAGTTTGATATTAATGGGCCACGGCTAATTCCGTCACCTGTCACCAACCCTGTCATACATCGCGGCTTGATATATCTTCTAGGCGAACAAGGGAGGTTGGCCGTATATGATCCATGCAAGCATGAGAAAGGGTTTGAGATTCTTGACAAGCCCATGAACTTTGGGTTTGAATGTTATGACAGCTACGACATCTACATGTTTGAGTCTGATAAAAACAAACTGATGGTCATCCTCATCGGGCAACGAGGTGCACCGGTCCATGTTGTCACGCTTAATGAGAATACTATGGAGTGGGATAAGGTGGATAGTTTGCAGGGGCGGGCATTGTTCACCGGCACGCAGGCATCTATGATGAAGAAAGCCGAGTTGGAGTGGATGCAGAATAGGGTGTTCCTCCCAATATTCTACAAGTGGCCTGAAACCGTCCATGTTGATCTTGTTTCTTGCGACGATGAATTAGCTTTCATACCAAAATCATTCTCCAACACGGATTATTCCACGGCGAACGAAGATGGTGAAAATTGTGTAGACATGTGGTCGTACAAATTGGGACAACAAGAAGCAGCGAGAGAGTTTTGGGGAGCTGAGAAAATGGACTATAGTATATGGATTGACCTTAACTAATCAATTTCTTTAGTTAGTACTCCCAATTGCCTTATATTCGAATTTCGTATAATCTGCAAAACTTAAGAGATAATTTCTGTATGAACGACCTACTTTTATCACATCAGGGCCAGCTCCATTTTCTCCCCGCACTACTACAAAATAAAATTTTTCATACGGTCAAAATTGATTTTCACGTGCAGGCATCCTACCCATCTGCCGGGTCTGCAAAAATCACTTTTTTTCGTGTTTGCGTGTGAGCGCTTAAGCCATCCGCACGCGAAAATGAAAAATCATAAAAACAACCCCAAAAATCAAAAAACACCGCCGCTGTTGCCGGCCCACCGCCATCCTTTTGCTCCAGTCGTCGCCGCCATCGAATCGGGGTGGTGGAGGGCACTGGCCACCGGATCGGGGTGGGGGAGAGCAGCGGCCGGTGGATCCGGGCATGGGAGGGCGTCGGCCGTCAGATCGGGGCATCCGCTCCACCGCCACGTTGTCCATGCACATGGGCTCCGCCACCGCCACCGGG
This sequence comes from Oryza punctata, assembly GCA_000573905.2. NCBI lineage: Eukaryota > Viridiplantae > Streptophyta > Magnoliopsida > Poales > Poaceae > Oryza > Oryza punctata. The sequence continues at coordinate 18,152,684 of CM002496.2, forward strand.
AGCCGCTTGGCCAGTGTCACACCCTAATCTGGCACAGCTGTACAACGGCACCTGATAGGAGGAATAACGATGCGAACTGCTTCCTACGAAACTACGATATCAGTACCAGTCCCAGGACATAGCGCTGGTATCCACGGAGACAATCAGGAATCATTGCAATCCTTAAATTAAATTAAATAGATGATTTATTTACCTTAACTTAGGTTGTCGTTCTTGGGAAACCCGAGAAGGCAACAGACGACGCGGAAGCAGCAACATCAGAGACAGAGGCAACGGAAACCAACGAACTAACACCTAACACCACAGGCAAGAGCTAGGAACAAGGATGAAACCCTAATCTTCACTTCGCTTCAACTTCACCTTCAGAGTTAGCAGAACTATATATATATACATATATACACATACTCGGGGCGCGTTATAGTTAAAACGCACCCAACATTAGTAATTTTGTTACTAACAGTGCAATCATGACAAATCTCCGAATTAAGTCTAATAGTAAAATTATTACTATCAGGTCTTTGATAACATATAACATGTAGTAAACCAATTACTATATAAGAGGCATGTTTTAGTTATTACGTACTCAGAATGCGTTTTAACGCATCTATACATATATATAGATACACAGCTGGGGTGCAGTATAATACAGCACAACTCACCCCCACCCACCCTATTCCACGACATTACTACAACATAGTAATGTCGCTACTATCAGAAGCACATGGTATTTATAGGGTGTTTGTTTTCAGGGACTTATTTTTAGTTCATGTCACATTGGATATTTGAGCGCTAATTAAGAGTATTAAACATATACTAATAATAAAACTAATTGTAGAAATAAGAGTTAATTCACGAGACAAATTTTTTAAGCCTAATTAATCCATAATCAACACATGTTTACTGTAGCATCACATAGGCTAATCATGGATTAATTAGGCTCAATAGATTCGTCTCGTAAATTAGTCCAGGTTATAAAATAAATTTTACAAACATTCGATGTGACATGTACTTAAAAATAAATCCCTTAAACAAAACAGGCCTTGTACTGCTTGGTGGTCCCACTAAAGAAACCGCCCCCACTTCTTCCTCACTCCCTTTTTTTTGGGATCAGGACGGGCGACGGCGACGGGCATGCGGCAGCGGTGGGCGACGGCGACGGGTTGCGTTAGCGGCGGACGACGGGCTCGGCGGGGCTATCCCCCGCGCGGATCCGGCGATGTCGCTCGCCCTCCGCCCGGATCCTGCGGCGGCGGCCGTCCCTCGCCTGGCCCCGCACGGATCAACCGGCAGCGGTGGGCCTGCGTTAGCGGCGGACTCGGCAACGGCCTCCGCGCGGTATGCAGATCTGAGGATGACGCGAACGGCGGTTGACTCCACGGCAGCGGTGGAGGAGTCCGGGAGCTGAGTTGGAGGCAAAGGGGTTTGCGGTGAAGCCGGCTCCGGCGCCGCCGAGACGGCCCTCCGCCATCACCGGCGTTCGTCCTCCCCAAACGCTGCCGTCCGTTCTCCCCCGACGCCACAGTCCCCCGCGTCGCCACCGTCCACCCTTCCCTGCCGCCGTCGTGCGCTCTCTCTCCCCCATCACCTGCTGTGGCCATGCCGTCTCCTTCGCCATGGCTGCCACGACGCTCGAGCTCTGCTACTCCATGTGCCAACTCTTCCTTGATGACCAACACCGCTCTCCACCTAGGCCCGACAAGAAGCCCTCGCTGGAGGCGGAGCCGGCTTCGGTGGCTCCTGCCTCGCCGGCGCAGTCCATCGCCAGTTGGAAGGTCGCCAGCCCTGGTAAGCACAACCTGTTCGACCTGATCCCGCCCCTTTTCTTGTCCCCAGTTAGAACTTGTTCTTAATTTCCGATGTTGCAAATGCATCTTATCATGTTATTGTTAATCTTACTCAAGATCAGCTCGTGAAACTGAATCCGATATGTTCCTGCTCGGTCCATGATTGGATTTGTACTTAACATTTGATCCTGATATGTTCTTGGATTTGTTGTTGCAGGGGATAGCTCAGATTAGGGGTTGAATTGAATTGATTCGTTGGTACATCGTGTGCTAGCAATTACTTGTGACGTGTGTGTGTGTGTTAGGGGAACTGTGATAGGTGTATTGGAGGCTAAACCAACTAAGTGAAGGAGTCCAGCAACATGTGCGACAAGGGGACTTGATGTGGAGATGTGACTAGAAACAAAGACTACTGGCTAAAAGAAGAATACAGGATGTTTGTATGCTCTCTTGAATTTTGTAATTTTCTAACCGCCATCTCTGTATGTTGTGTACTACCAATTGGGTTCAGTTTGTAGGTGCAACCCACATATTATTATTAGGGGTTTTTGCTATATTTGTTACTATAGAAGGAATTCTGAAACATGGTCTCTAAAATGTTCATTTTAGAAGAAAAAATGTATGATAATTCTAAAATCTTATTTCTTAGTGCAGCATATTTTCATAATCTGCGGCTTTTGTGCTGATACAGGGTGCTGGAAAACCTGAAAGATTACGGTGTACAGGCCGTGGTCAATGCTGTTGTTCACTTTGGTACTGTTACCTACAAATTAACAGATATGTTTGAACAGTAATTTTCTGAGGTCTCTACTGTTGAGCTGGAAGGTTGCACGCTTAAACCAGGTAAATCTATCTATCTGCTTTGCATGAAGTATATGCCGATGAAACCATGACAGTATAACTGACAATATCAGTTTATCTTATCACCCAATGTATAGCAAATCCTCACCTGCCGTATCTACACCGACAGAGCTGGCATCAGGCAGCAACTTTTAAACATGTTACTGTACATCAGTGATAGTGAGTTATTGAGTGTACTGAATGATCTGATTATTTGATTCTGATGAAAATTTGCAGCATCAATTACCAGCTCTGGAACTTGATGGCTTCACTAGGCTTCAATGCAGTAGTGAGGTAATATAACCTAATCATCTAACAATCTTAGGTACTGTACATCAGTGATAGTGAGTCAGTGAGTGTACTGAATAGTTAAGAGGAATGCTGATAATTGCTGCCAAACAAAAAAAACAATGAATTATGGATAATGTATATGCAGCGTGAGGGTGTCGAACGAGATCATCGACTCCCCACCCTCCAGGTACTGATATGATCCTTCACATTCTTGATCCATGGAGAGCTTTGATCTCTTTGGGTGTTTGCTGTATGTTTTTTTGCATGCATCTAATTAGTACTTTGTTAGCTACGATTTCTGCAAAATTTTCACCTTAACATAGCAGAGCAGTTCGATTGGATTTTTCTCTTGCTCCTGTTTTCATGTGCAGATATTCAGAATGCAAACGAAAGTGCTCCCAAAATTTGATGTGCTGATACTCGAGCTTTTATCTTTGGCCAATGTATGAACTTCTCCTGGATGTGTGCAAATTCGTCTAGTGATGATGCTACAACATGGTGATTCTAGGTGACATCAAATTGGCAGGACAACTCACACCGGAGCTGGTGGTGGTCTTGTTTTTTTTAAAAAATTTTATGGTGGTGGCGGTGGTTTTTGGCTAGTTGGGATATGTTGTATTTATTTTTCTTAAAGGAAGATGAATGCGTATTTGTCTTACATATGTAATATTTTGTTGGTTGTCTCGTAGAAACTAAATACAATTTGTATTGTGTTCTTGACTATATTATTATGATTAGTAAAAGAATTATTACTTGCATTTAACTACTTATATTTTTTTACTCAGCGGAGCTAATTAAATACTGAAAATACAATTTGCCATGATATCACCGTGATCTTAATGATATTATTATGATTTGTAAAAGAATTATTACTTGCATTTAACTACTTTTTACTCAATCATGGCAAAGCGGTGCTAATTAAATAGGAGTAAATACATTGCTCCACTACAAATAAACATGTCTTGGTAAATACACGTGGGATTAAAAATATTACTATAGGTTTTAATCGCGAGGCTCTTGTACAGGAAGTAAAAAATTAACCAGGGGTAAATCATTTTACTAATGTTGCCTGAAACATGCGGTACGTATGAATGACACGATTACACTTCAAGTAAATAATTTACTCCTCTTTTAAAAGGTGCGGGGTGGGTACATCGTTTGGTTTCTACGTATAGTAAATATTTTACTTATAGTGTACTATGCCACATAGAAGATGTTAGTAATCATTTTACTATATGATATTTTTGAAAAATTGTGGGGTAGAGGGTGCCTAGGGAGAATCGTGGGGTGGGTGGGGGCGCCTACAGTGGGAAAAAGGTGCGGTGGGTGGGGGGTAGTGGTGTATGTGAGGGGAGTAGTTTAGTTATTGTGCACCACAGGCGCGGCTTAGCGCATCCTAATATATATAGAGAGAGAGAGCAAGGTGAGTATTTACGTACTCAGCAAGTTAGGGGAACTTAGGTGGTTAATGCAAGCTTCAAGAGTAGGCTTCTATTTGCAATCTATTTTATTTCCAAGTTTTCAACAATCTAAGTGTGTGCTTTCCACAACCAGAGCGAGATAAGTCTCAGCTCAGTCGGGAATGAGAAGTAAGAAATGTTATTTTCAAGTTTACACAACTCCCAGAGTTGGTCTCAAAGCTGGTTTTCCCAAAACTGTACCAATTTTTCCAACTTCCATAGATAGGTGGTCCCCAAACGACCAATTAATTCCAGGGACTCCTTGTCCCGCTGTCTCCCTAACAACCACTTGTTTCCCAAGCATCTGGTTTCCCAAACCACACCATCTTTTCATAAAGAAGGGTAAAACCAAAAACTACGCTAAGAAATCACCTCACATCCGCTCATGACCGTGGGCACGGTTGTTCGAACAGTTGATTAACCTCTACAGAGGGGGTACACTTTATCCACACGACGTTACTAACCCGGGTCACCCAACTCGTGCAGAACAACCACGTCAGGTGACTTTGAGGCTTTCACGACAAGACATTTCGAAAGTTGACACAGGGTCACCATATGCCACAGGGTCCCACGGACCAACAACAGGGTAGATTCCAGACCATGTTGTGCCAGGAAGCCTAGGGGTCCTCCCAGACACCACCTCGGTGAATCCACTTGTTCCTTGGCATAAAAGCTTTCCTGGCCTAGCTACTCAGCCAAGGTGTCCCGTTCACCCATGTGATCGCACTTGTTGTATGCCCGGATGTAATTCCAAAAGAATTCGGTCCTTAAGTGCAAGAACGGAAAACCGTACTCCCGGTACATCCCCTGCTCTACGGTTTTGGAAATTTATTTTATTTCGCAGGCACTGATCCAGGTGTTTGGTTTTCCAAGTGTTTTGTTAACCAAGTTTTACCCAAGATGTTTCTCATATTTTAAGTTTTGCGAGCGACCGTCGATATTCGCACTGAGTGCACGACTATCGAGGCGCAACAAGGTGGTTACAAAGGAACATGGTATAACAATTAACAATGGCAGGATAATGCGACAAGTTAGGTAGGGCCCACCAATCTGCCTAGCAGACGGGGCAAACAGATTTTGTGCAATCCTATCAATGCATAAATATTTGCACCAACATAATTTAAGTTCAATCATAGGCTCAAGATGTTCAAAGGTGGCTTGCCTTGCTCAAGGTCTTGATCTTTGTGAATCTTCAAGAAATCCATGCTCGATGAGAAATCCGGTAACCGCAACTAGGCGTAAACAAACAAAACCGACCAAAGGAAATGTCCTATTTAGACTAAATAATAGTGCCATTAAATAGATCACAATTTAAAAAAATTTCCGAAGGTGGAATAGGTTGTCGCCCACACGCAAAAATGAAAAATCGCAAAAATAATCCAAAAAATGAAAAATCGCGTGTGGACGGCGGCCACCGGCGGCTGACCCCTAGCCCGCCACCGTTGGCGGATCCACGCGGCACGACACCGCTGCCGTCGCCTGAGCCCCCCGTCCTCCGCACCCTAGCCCGCTGCCGCTGCCGCCGCCGAGGGTCCCGTCGCCGCCGCCCGCCGCCGTTGTCGCAAATGAGGGTGGGGGCAGCGGATCCGCGCACCACCGCCGCTCGTGAGGTCGAGGGTGGTGGATCCGCCCGTCGACCGCCGCCGCTCGTGCCTGCCGTCGCCGCCCGCCATTGCAACTCCTAAGGGTGGGGGCGGCGGATCTGTGCACCGGCCGCCCGCTCCCGCCGTCGCCGCACACCGTGCCATTGTGCGCCGCTCGGTGAGGAGAGGAGAGGAGAGAAAGAAAGAGAGAGAATAGGAGAGGAGAGGAGATAAATAAGAGAGTGCGAGAAGTTGAAAATTTTGAAGTGTTGTGAGAGGGAAGAGAGATTATGGGAGAAAATATTTTTGCGTGCGGGCTCCTTAAGAGGACTGTATGCGAAAAATCAATTTTCACATACGGTCCTTTAAGTGGTCCGCCTGTGAAAATGAGCTTATTTTTGCGTGCGGTTCGTTAAGAGGTCCGTCTGCAAAAATCGATTTTCGTATGCGATCCTCTTAAGGAGCCATATGCTTAAATGTCCGCTCTATTTTTGTAGACATGGTCAGTTATGATCCGTCTGCAACCTAACACGGGACTTGTCAAAAAATCGTTTGTGCAGTAGTGAATGAGGGGGAATTTCTGGAAAGAGGAGCAGCCAATATCCACCGGGTGTCCATCGCTTTACAAGCAGAAGCCTTGGCTGCGTTCTGGAGGTTGCAGCGAGCAGAGCACACGTCTGCGTTTGGGTCTGCGCTTAAATCATCGGAGATGGAAAGAAAGCCAATTCGGTGCTTCGTTTTAGGCACATCAGGGTGACTATGCATTCACAGTTTGTCCAAGGTAATATCTCTGTATGTCTGATCGTACTAGCTGCTTATGGTGCAAATGCTGTAACTCCTAGCTCATCTGTGTTTATGAGTCAAGCACCGGACTTTAAAATTAACTTGGTCTCCGGTGAAAAGGCAGGAGCTGGTTGTTAATGGAAGCCTCGTTGGCCGGTACTAGTTCTGTTAAGTCTGAAGTTGCAATTTGCAAAGCGGTTTTCATCCCCATCCATGGCTTTACCACTATAATTGTCGCAAGACTCTTGGTTTACTTTTTTTGTACGGTGCGCCTTGGGCAGTAGTCCCTCAAGTTTGCATATCTTACAGAAAAACGTGGATGGAGGCACAATAGTTTGAAGTAATTATGATGTTTCACGGGCTCACTAAAAAAAGGTGTTTAATGTTCACGTTGAATCCTGAAAACTTGAAGCAGATGTTTGAAAGTGTAGCTGATCTTCATCTACGTTTCCAGATATACTGGCCATAGAATCAAACTTAGCTGCGCCCCTGCATCTAGTGGTGGTTTAGTGCCGCGACTGCTTGTGTTGAGCAAAACCATTTCATGCTCCTATTTGAGGGATGTATATTGGACTTATTGTCCTATCTACCCAACCTCAAAACGGCCCAGTTCATCTGTACCCCCAACGATTCTCCCCAAGCGAGATCCACAGCCGCCGCCGCCGCCGCCGCCTCCTCCTCCTCCCGAAGCACCTCCCAGCCACCGCCGCTTCCTCCTCCCGTCCGGCGCCTCCTCCCCACCCCCCATGGTGAGGTCGACGAGGCCCTTCAAGGTACTTTCGCGTCAGGCAATCAAGGTGCCTGCGCCTCGCGGCGGCCTCTTCTTTTGCAATTTCTGTGTGAAGTGGCTAAAGGGTGATGCCGCGAGGGAGAACGAGCACAAGCAAAGGTGCGAGGACAAGCGAGCGGCCGAGACAGCCTCTCGCGAAAGGGCCGAACGCGAGGAGAATCGTGCGGCCGAGGCCGCCGCTCGGGAGAGGGCCGACCGCGAAGAGAAGCGCGCGGCCGAGGCCGCCGATGGCGAGAGGGCCATCCACGAGGAGAAGACCGCGGCCGAGGACACCGCTGGCGAGAGGGCCGGTAAGCCCAAGGAGTACCCCACCGTCTGAGCCGTCGAGAGGGTTTCATCCCACGGGGAGTGAGGTAAATTCTTCGAATTACTTTCAGTTTTTATGTTGATTGATCGGATGGATGGGATGGCCTGTGAATTGAGTGTTGATTGAATGTCCATGCAACCAGGAGGTAAATTCTACGAGTTACTTTAGTTTAGACAAGAATATCCAGCTTGCTTCTTCATTTATTCACTATAATTCTTCAGGCTCTAAATATCAAACACTCGTAGCAAGAGAGATCAGAACAAAAAATGGAGGGTATATGAAATTTCTTCTCGATGAGAACACCAGAACCAATTATTATGATCTGCTATATAAGTTTTCACTAAAAAAACTTGCGACAAGTTTTTAGATAGTCCCTTTCAGTAAACTCCAACAAACATTTATCAGCTATGTAGATCACCAGGACAGAGCCTCATGTGAGGTTAAAGAACAAGCATAACACAATTGGATACATACATACTAATTTTTTTCAAGAAGAAACTGTATGCACTCAACAAGTAACATCCTATACCCATCCGATGCAACTTTAATCACTTAAAGTAGGCCCATGTTGTCATAACCACTGGATAATGTAATCCATAGCTCACACAAGACAAAAGACCTATTTAGAACACATCAATTTCACAGGAATTGCATTAAAAAAAAGGGAATTGCTAAAAAAATATTATACACCACAACCTAAAGCGAATCACATCAATGATTCTATCATATTATAGGTATTGCAGTAGAGAGGTTGGGGAGTTCAGAAATACACACACCTAACATCGTGGTCACGGTAGTCACAGTGTCGGTCACTGCGTTCGCGGCTCTCACTGGAGGGCCCTCCCCATCTCCTCCTCTATATCCTGGGCGGCTACTGCTTCTTCGTTCCTTCTCCCTGAAACTGTCTCACTCGCCGGTCCCTACCCCTATCCTTGCCGCGGCTGTGGCTGCTCCTCTCCCTCTCCCTCTCATACTTCTCCTTCCGATCATTATATCCCGATCCCGGTATTCCCCACTGCCCTCGCAGTGCTGCTCCCGGTTTTGGTCCTCCAAGCGGGAGCACTCATCTTTGTCAGCGTCGACGGGAGCCACACGGAGGAGGAGGTGATCTTGGGCGCGGTGAGGAGAGCGTTGGAGAAGGGGTTAGCGGATGGCTGGCCGGGAAGGCCTGGGCCCTCCTGAGTGGGAGCGGGGGCAGGGCGTGGTCGGCGAGGGTGGGGAGAGTGGGGGCGGTGGCAAAGGTGAGGAGGACGGCGGGGCAGGCTGAGGGAGACCGTGGTGAGGACTGAAATTGATAGTAATGGGTGGATCAGTGGACGGAGAAGGTAATTAAATCTAACACACTTCAAGGTTTCCAACTTGTTCTTGGAACTGAGTGCTGCTACGAATCCATAGCATGGTTACATAGCTGATCCTAACTAAGCAAATTTAATTCATGATTTACACTTATATTTATGTATATGGTTACATAGCTGATCCTCTGTTTCTGTTTTGAAGCTAGATTCATGTTTCTTTGTTATGTCACCCAACTGCATATGATTTTACATGTTAAATGCTTGCAGGTAAATAGCTAAGATGATTTAGAAGACTGAAAGATGATGAAGAGGATCCATCGAACATATGAGATGATATAGAATAAATGATAAACATCACTACATACTACAATTGGCTACTTTGTTATAATCTCGTAATGTGATTTGGGAATTATTTGAACTCTCAACATGTTACCTATAATCCTATATGACGTTTCTGAAATCCAAGACATTACTTTGTGTAATTCGACCACTTACTTTGTGTGATTTGGGAATTAGTTGTGTAGTTTGCTATGTGATTAAATGCTAGCAACGTTCAGATGAGAAAACAAGCCTTACCATAACATATCAATTTGTGTTCTTGCCACGTAGCATCACATGAAAAGGAGTTCCTCATTAGACGACCTGGCAAAATTAATTAAAGAGATGTCATTAGATCATGTCAATTCATATAAGAAAGAAAGACATTGCAGGTTACAGTGAAAACATATTAGGAGTTTAGCAGTTCGGAGACCAGATTTAAACGACGTTTAAGGCAATCTATGTAAGGAAATCATCAGTGCTAAGGGTGTTTTGGGCAAAAGAATTCTATAGATATTTCATACGGATTGGTTAAGTTTGCTGACATCCATTTTCTCACACTTGTATAAATTAGTAAACCCGACTTAGGTGAAAAAAATCGTGTAAACCCTGATCAAAAAGCTGTTAAATTTCACCATAAAAATCACACATGTAGATGAGATGATTTTACACAATCTTATAAAAAATCTTCTAAGATTGATCAGTTATTTTTATAACTTACGAAAGAAGTTGAGTTTAATTAGACGATCTTTTACATGGTTATGTAACATCATTTCATTTGGATGTGTGATGTTTTAATATAAATTCAGACAACTTGTTGGTCGGGGTTTATATATATGAGTTTTCATTTAAGTTCGATTTCCACCGCATATTTACCCTTCCTACACTCGCAGGTTGTGTCTCGCAACCTAATCAAGGCCAATAAAATTTGACCGTATGCAATCATTACTACCGTGATCTGTGGTAGAGTGGTAGACTAATCCTTCCTAAGATTAAGCTATGTACTTAGACAGTTCTAGTGCCGAAAACTACAAACGCAGACAGTAAAAATTTATTAAACAACCCATTCGATAATATTTCATAAAAAAAAATATGTGAGTTGTGTTTATCTTTACAAGGTGAGGCAGCATTTGACATGTACCACCATCAAAAGAATTAGAGATCCGATCACTTATTAGAACTCACCTCCATTGTTAACAAGGACTTGCCTGTGCACGGTGCTGGCAAATGATATGAACATGAAAGTAAAATATTCTCCAACTTGTAAGATGAACATGCTTTCAAAATCCTTGTGCGTGAGCAAAATCCGCATGATAAATACAGAACAATAGAATGACCATCTCCATTTTAGTTGAGTCTGTAATAACCCTTGTATATTGCCAGTGATTGAAGCCAACAAAATATCCTAATGACACCTTCCAATAAAGTCCGAACAAAATGATACTTCTCAAGCCACAGAATTACGGATCTCTGGACCTACAAACCACACCATATAATTATTATAATTACTTATAATTCTCTCGCCTAATGACCATCCCGACTGAGATTCAGGTCCTGGAACTTCAATCATCGCACGTCCTCCTCCTCTTCAAATCCAAATCCTCTCGAAAAAATAGTCCCCTTCAAATCAAATACTCAAATCATCGCACGTCCTCATCCTCTTCAAATCCAAATCCTCTCGAAAATATAGTCCCCTTCAAATCAAATACTCGAAACTTCAATCGTCGCACGTCCTCATCCTCTTCAAATCCAAATCCTCTCGAAAAAAATAGTCCCCTTCAAATCAAATACTCTCGAAAAAGAAAGGTGACCTCATGAAGCTGCAGAGAACATTTGCAGAATGGTGATTAGACCGAAAAAAAAATAGATCTTGACGAATAGAGTTGCACGGAATCAAATTAAAGATCTTACCATCGCCCATCGCGGCGGGTGCGACAAGACCATGCCGGCGGAAAAGCCGCGCCTTTGGCCGATCCAACAAGCGAAAGCACGCACGCACGGTCGCTGTCGATCGGAAGAACATCAGATCGAGCAACGTGAGAGACAGTGCTTTTCCTCTCTATCTTGAGAAAATAAATCGCTTATACATAATAGAAAAAAAAAACAGAGACAAGAATCAGATAACCGATACATCCGGCGAAGATAAGCCGCCGCCGCCGGCCGGCGAGGAGATCGGCTCCGAACACTCTCCCCCACGGCGAGAGCAGAACACCATCCCCGACGCCACGGATCCGGTGTGCCAGCCTTCCAGGGAGCCGAATCGACGGGGGCTGGTCGGCCGGCGAGTGGTGGCCGGCCCTCCGTGCGCCCCCGGTGGCGGCGGCGGCGCCGATCTAGGGTTTGCTGGTGGAAAAAGAAGAGTTTTTTTCTTCACAGGGGGAAGGCCGACAGAGTAGTACGACTCTGACGCAAAGGATAGAAAGATTAGATGTGGCCACAGGCTTTTGCGATTTATTACGAGCCACAAGTGCGTCATGCGCCGGTGCACGCGGTGTACAGAATCGATCAGAGTGGGCCGAGTTGGATCGGGCGACGCGGTCCATGCGCCTGGTCTACGCGAAAAAGCTGCCACCTAACTGACAGGCGTATCCAGCGTTTCTAGGCTACCACATTTGTAGACAAATCAGAAAATTGCTGTGAAAAAAAAAGGTAGTATTTCTCGATAGTACTTTCCGCTCTTTTCATCTATGAGATGACGAGAAATCTCGGAAACTCTTAACTTTTTACACGGGATGAATTGTTTATCCTGCCAGGTTTTAGTACAAGAGATGATAGGATCAGGTCTGATTACATTCGACGTATGCGTCATATACTCAGATATTTATGTGGTAGCCTTCTCTTCTTTTTTATCTTCCGACAAAAAACGAGAGCTTCATTATAATTTAGTTTGCTTCCTTATGTCCCAAAGGATAATTTTTTATCTGCAACTTTTTCAATTAGCAAATCTCTCGTAAAACATTTAAAAGCATATAATATAATTACATTATAACGGGAATATACCTGCCGTATAAGTTGGATATAATTACGTTGTCACACGCAAAAAGTTTCGTAGCGCAAATGTTGAATGCGAGCACAAGCACCCCGCGTCACTGGTCCAAACCCTGACACTCGTCTAGTCGTATGCTTTTTTTATGCCTGTGCACGCATCTCAAAGGACATCTATCCAGCGTTTAGGTTGTTCGTAGGTTACCACATTTCTACTAGACCGATCAGAAAATTATCGAGCAAAAAAGGGTAATTTTGGATACTTTCCTCTCTTTTCTTTTGTTAGATGTGAAATTTCAGAAACTTTTTCAGCTTTTTACACGCGAACAGTTTATCATGCTAGTTTTACTACACTCAATGTATGTGTTGTTTACTCATATAGCATACTTTATGCGGCAATCTTCTCTTCTTTTTATCTTCTAATGGAAAATGAGAGCTTCATTATAATCTTTTTTTGCTTCCCTGTGTCGCAAAGGAGAAATTTTTTTATCTATAATTTTTTAACTAGAAAATTCCATATAGAACATTTAGAAGCAGCTATAGTACGATATAGGAAAATTTTGCTACATGATAAAAAAAATATGTAATTAGCTACTGGACACCGCAAAAACGTGAATTTACTCGAGGACACTTCAAAGTGTAGTAATTTGCTATAGGACACTGGACACATTAAAATATAATAACCGGTCAATTGATGAGAGAGAAACCAAATGATAGTTTTACCCTTATCTTCTTCTCCCTCTCGATCTTGTCGAACCTGGAGAAGAGCCTCCTCAGCTCGTCGTGTTGGGCGCGCACGGGCACTCTATCCACGAAGAGCTTGCGGTCGGGGGAGGTTGGGCCAAGCGACGTGAGCTGGCACGCGACGGGGCGGCCGTCCACAACAAGTGTGCACGGCGCACGGCGGAGCACCGGTGAAAGGAGAAAAAAAAAGGCGTAGCCATGGCAATGGCTAGTGGCATGGTCGACGACGGCGTGGCACTCGTCGAGCGCACCAAAGGGAGGGAGGATGGTGGCCATCGCACTGGTGACACCGGGACCCAGGCCATGCACAAAGTTGTGGCGGTAGGCGGCATCGAACTTCGTGATGGCGGCGAGGAAGGAGCGCAAGCACAAGCGGGCGCTCACCTGGAACTCCTCCACGCCGACCGGCGACGGGGTCGGTGTCAACTGCGACGCCACCAACACCACAGCAACGGTGAGGACTCCGTGGTGGCAGGTGTAGCCTGCAACCTCACTCGCGCAGCAGGAGATGCGCGCGAGAGGATAGCCACGAGAAGAACGAGACAAGAGAGAAGAAGATAAGAGTAAACTTATCATTTTACGTGGTTTCTCTCTCATCAATTGACTGGATATATTATATTTTAATGCGTGCAGTGTCCTGCAGCAAATTATCATATTTTCAGAGTGTCCTTGGGCAGATTCACGTCTTTGCAGTGTCCTACAGCTAATTACACATTTTTTGGTGTCTTGTAGCAAATTTTGCCTACAATATAATATAATTACATTATGGACGACCATTATGTACTCCCCCTTCTTATTGGATATCCATTAGTTGATACTAAATAATTGGATTAAAAAGAAAATTTAAAGAAAATACCGTTCCTCTGTTTTTCAAATTCCTGCATGCGTGCATGCACTCCAGCCGGTACAAGGCCTGGACAAAAATTTGTAGCATGCAATTTCGTGGCATCCAGTATATACTAATTAATATTCCTCTCTAGTAGCGTTCAATTTCTGGCATCCAGTGTATACTAAATCCCTCGTTAGAGTACTGGTGATTTACTAGAACATGCTAATAATTAACGATGCATATACTGGTTCATTACTGCTTCATTCGTCTGGCTTCTTCTTGGTTTGCTCCATCCAGAATCACTTTCAACGGCAGCGTGTACAGCTACCGCGCGCTGGATCAAATTAATATACGATTGGTCGGCTGATAATTTTTTAAAGGTAGTGTATACTGTTTTTTAAGTAAACAGTATGCACGTACTGTTTTTTAAAGTTAGTATAGCAATACATATCATTTTTAGTTTAATAGTATAGTATATAGTTTTTTAAAGTTAGTATAGAAATACATACTATTTTTAGTTTAATAGTATAGTATATACTGTTTTTTTAAGTTAGTAGCAGTACATGTTTATTTTTAAATAGCAGTATACTTGTATAGCCAAAATCCCTTATATTATGAAACAGATGGAGTATACCGGTTTTAGTTTATAAGTGGTATCTGCTATTTTTTTTAATAAGTAGTATATACTACAATCCTCATCGGAGAAGTATATACCATTTTTTTCAGTATATATTACCCATGAAGCAGTATATGCGCTTTTTTTAATGTATATACTACTCAGTGAAGCAGTATACACCTTTTATTTAGTACATACCATTTTTTAAATTAGTAGCAGTATATACTTTTTGAAAGTACATTGCTGTTTTTTAAGTTAGTAGCACTATATACTTTTTTAAGTACATACTATATTTTTTTAAGTTGCTGGTAATATATACCTCGTTTTAGTGCCAAAACTAAAGTTAGTAGCGGTATATAGTAAATTATTTTGTTTTTTACTCCGTAGCAATACACACTACTGGGCTGCATGCAAGCATGGTTGACGATGCAAAAGTTTCAGTATATATTTTCAAATATTTAGAAAACAGGTATGCATTTCCAAAACTGACTACCCTCGTTTGGGTTTATTGCTGAAAGTTGCAAAGTGGTTCCCATGATATGTTCTCAGATTCCCTACAAGGCAGGAATAAATGCGTCAGATCGCCGGCGTTTTGGCAGCCTAGCTAGCTCATATGCACCTCCCCTAACAAATTGATTTCATTACGTAAAGAACCGGATCAACTTTGTTGTAGCTATAATTAATGTTACAAATGGGCAGGCAACCTACTGAATTTTTGAAACAATTTCTTGTTTCCACATGAAATTAGTTGATCTCGTAGTAATACAGTAATCAACAGGAGATTAAATGGAGTATAATTAAGAAGAGATTACAATAATGGAGTAAAATTAAGAAGAGATGATTAAATCAGATCGATACACGCGCACATACCAATGACTATAATTTGAAACCAAATCACAACGAATGGAAAAGCGCGCGTTCTCTACCAGACAAATCCTGGTACATATTCAATTCGTTGGATGGTCTGCCGTGATCTTCAGTTGGAGGAGCACTTGCCGTTGCCGCTGCTGTGATGTCGCCGGGGCAGCTTGATGCCGTTGCCGTATGATTTCAGCGAGCCGATGGATCGCGTCATCGCCTCCGGCTTGCCGATGGGCTGCGCCACGCACGCATGGACCCTGATCGATCGCCGATATGATGGATCGCAACGCGGCCGTGGACGTCAATCGAATCGCCGCCGTCGACGCCGAGTTATCGATGGTCTCGCCGTCAGCTCCGGCTTGCTGATGGACTGCACCGTGGATGTCGAGTAGCCGATTGATCTCGCCATCGCCGCTGCCACCGAATCATCCGTGGATCACGGTCTCGCCTAGGGACCCGATCTGTTGCGATTTGGTTTAGCACTACCGTCTGGCAACGAGAGATCTATTCGACCGTTCAGGATAACTCCGATTAGTGTGGGATAATTAAGGAATATGTATTTTTTTTTAAAAAATGAAAACGGGTGTGGTGGGTGGATCCGGTAAAAGGCTCGATCATGCCTGGTTGATGATGGGCGGTAGATCGGAAGCAGGAGTACCTACTCCTAGGTGTACCAACCGTTTTCATATATACACATAGAACAGGACTATTCTACACCCAGGTATAGAATAACTATTCTATACCCCTCCCTCCAACCCATATCTCCTCCCTTCTTTGGGTCCAAATCCCACCTCCCACCCTAGTAAAAGTGTGGTCAAAGGGCTCCTGCCTCGGTCAAACCCATCTGCTAACTCTCCCCACGTCCACCTATTTGATGTCCTAATCTCATACGAACGGTGCAGTAATATGACGACCACCTAACGCCTAAGCTTACGTGCAGTAACAATGATGAAATATAGTTAAAATATAGTTATCACGGGTCTAGTTTTGTAGAGCTTTTTTTATAGCATTATGATGCAAACGGTTTAAAAATATAATATATGGTGTGAGAGATATTATTGTTTAAAAATGAGAATTCTAAATATATCACATGCACTTAGCTTTGCTAGTTCAAGGAGGGTGGTAGGTCTTGTACCTGTGTTCAGTTGTCACCACGTGTTATTGCAGTAACAGTGAAATGCAGTAACACGCTATATTACTATAAAAAATATAGTTATTACTGCACACTTACAGTAACGTTACGATGGAATGGTAGTAACGCATAACAAAAAATGGTAATAATAATGGTTTAGTATTACTACTTATGGAGAGATAAATTTCAAAAGACTAATCTTTTGAGAAGCAATATCTCTTAGATGATGTACTACTTTTTAAAATTGTTTGCACCATCACACTAGAAAAAAGTGTTTATCAAAAGTAGATCTGTCGTGACTATATTTCAATTATATTTTAGCGCGTGTGGTTCCGGCACGTAAGACACAATGTTACTGCACGTTGACCGTCATGTCACTGCACCATTTCTATGAGATGAAAGGTGAGAAGAGGTGGGTGGTGGGGGAATTCGCACGATGGAATTGTAGTAAAGTCATTATGGAATTGCAGTAATATGCAACACAATAGTAATAGTAACTCCGTCGAGCTGCATAGAAGATTTCTTCCACGCATTATAAAAGAAACTGATCTCTCTAAAAAACTAATCGTCTAAGTAAAACCATGTTTTATGGTGAGGATAATGCACCAACCCTCCCCTAGTGGATACATGTGAAACTTATAGTCGTTAATACATCTTACAGTAACGATATGATGTAAATATAGTAACATAAAATATACAACAGTAAAAAATGATGCTACAACATTACTACTTGTGGAGAATTAGATTAAAAAAAATCAATTCTAGAAAAGCAATATCTCTACATCATGTACTACTTTTAAAAACCATTTGTACCATTATGTTAAAAAAAGAATGCTTATCAAAAGTAGAACCGTCATGACTATATTACGGTTACATTTCAATCTGGTTACTGCAAGTAAGATATGGTGTTACTGCACAATGAATATCATGTTACTACGTCGTTACGAGACGAGAGCTGAGAAGAGTGGAGGTGGTGGAAAAAGTCCCAGGCGGGTTTGACCAAGATTTGACCGACGTGGGATACCTTTGACCGGCCTTTGAACGATGTGGGAGGTGAGTTTTGGGCCCTTGGGGGGAAGGGAGGTGGGTTGGAGGGAGGGGGTATAGAATAGTTGAAGGTTGAAGCATTCATCGGCTGGAGGTCTGATGTCAATAAATCCAAATGATTATACAAACAGTGAAACCTTTGTTGTCATCGGCTAAATCCAACTTGTATATAACCCTTTGAGCCGATACAACGTCCAGATAATTCATCGGCTAGCACTCCGATAAAACATTAGCATGAACCTATCGGCTTAACAATATTTATATTATCAACAACAATCTAGTAGGTCGAACCTAATCGATGCAGCACGAGATTGTATATGATAATCTAACACTTGATGAATCGATAGATCTGTCTAATGTGATGGATATAACAAATCTATTTAGAACAACATTGTGATTGTAGAGATATATCGGCTAAGATAGAAGATCAGACTTAACCGAGACAGTCCCAACTAAACCGATGCATCTCTAAACACAATGCAATTAAGATAGAATTGAGATATCAGGTAAATATATCAACCGAACCAAGCGATCCAAGAGATCGAAGCGATGCAGCCTTGAACAACACCAATGTAGCCGATAGATTCACCAGGGCCCGACGGAACGTAGGGCTTACCCCTTCGCCGGAGATCGAAAGCCGATGCAGCCCCGCGTCAGGTGCCTATTCCGCCGGTTGATAAGTAAAAACCTCAGAAAGAGGGTGGCGATGCGCCGAAGTTGTATTGATCGAGAGATAATTTACATAGACCACGGGTGTACATATTACCCATAGGTAGATACTAGTCCATATCGGACACGACTCAAACTTTCCTAAAAATAAAAGGAAACACATAAAGTCCTTATCGGACACTAAACACACTTTCCTTTTCTAAAGATAAAAGAAAACTAACAAACTATTCCTAATTAATAGATACAATTGCCTTTTTCGGACTCAATCCATACATGGCAATCCTCATGAGACACTTTAAACGATCCCGACAATGGTTCCAATATCCCCTTGTTGGAATCGGCTACATCGGCTTCCTTGTCCGATTCAATATCAGCCGATGCACACCGTAGCCGATGCAGTTCCGAAGCCGATTTATACGTTGTTTCTGTTACCGATTTCCTTCCAACTCCGCTTCGGTCTTAACTCCAAATTCGATGCATGATTTACCAAATTTCATCGTCAACACATGCCCCCAGTTTTGGAGTATGAGGACTCATGCTTCAAAATTCTCTTCTATGTCGCCTTGATTACTCCAAAATTGATCTTCCTTTGCTTCTTGCAATCGGCTCTCGTAAGCCGATATCATCTGCGCTAGATGAGCCAGATTGTCAAACTCATGTCAAAAGAACATGTGTCTGATAGGTGCTGACAATCCTTGGAATGCAAGATCCGCTAGCTGTTCATCACTTAGGCTCAAACTGTAGCATCGGCTACGGACATTGCGAAATCTTTGAATATATTCCATAGCCGATTCTCCCTTTTGCTGCTGAACCAATATCAAGTCTGAAAGTTTTATCTCATCAATTCCAGCAAAGAAATAATCATGAAATTGCTTCTCAAGATCGGCCCATCCTCTGATCGAATATGGTGGTAATGATGAAAACCATATGAAAGCCGATCCAGTCAAAGACAATGGAAAAAATCTAACTTTCAAAGCTTCTTCAGCCGATGCCTCCCCACATTGCACTAAGAATCGGCTGATATGTTCCATAGTAGATATATCATCTTACCCTGAAAACTTGGAAAAGTTTGGAATCTTGTATCGGTATGGAAGCGGAACTCTATCGAACCATTCAGGATATGGCTACCGATACATATAGATATGCTCCTTAGGTCTAATTCCAAACTGCTCCTCTACTAACTTTGCAATTCTGTCGGCCCAACCATTGTTCTTCTGATGGCATTGTTCCTCTGGCCGATATTGTTGTTGTTCTTCAATCTGCCCCTCGAGCTGGCCTCTTTGAACAATTAATTCATCAACTTTTCCCTTGATTAAATCTTGTAATGTGTCCACCAAAACTCTAGATTGATTAAACAATGCGCGATGAACTGCTTCATCAACTTTATCTTGAAGTATTTCAATCATCGGCTTGGGAAATTGAGATTTCTGAATTGGCCCTTCCGGTGTCATGACGAAACATTGAAGGCAACGCTTTTGAAAATCAACTTTTGCTTGCTCCATCTCTTGCCTCTGTTCCTCTGTCAAATCCTCTTTTGTGACCATGATCTTGGCGTCGACTTCTTCAGACATGTAGGTATAAAATTCGTAGTCCCACCAGGCGTGCCAAATTGTGTTGACGTAAAAACACGACGGCCTGGGAGATCTGCTTAGCTCCAGTGCAGGTCCAAAATAATAATAAGATGCGGGCGTGCGAGTCAGTTTGATCCTGCAACTGACAAGATATATAAATTGAAGATCAAAAGATAGCCGATCGGCTGACAAGCCGATGGAGTGATTCCAGCCGATGTCGATACCAGCCGATATCCAGTACAGATCTTGATACTTGAGCAAATAATAACATAAAGATAATCGGCTGATGATAATGTAATAAAACAATAATATAATCCAGTAGAAACCAATCGGCTAGTAATGATAGATTGAATAAGCACTGATCCGAAGGTTGAAGCATTCATCGGCTGGAGGTCTGATGTCAATAAATCCAAATGATTATACAAACAGTGAAACCTTTGTTGTCATCGGCTAAATCCAACTTGTATATAACCCTTTGAGCCGATACAACGTCCAGATAATTCATCGGCTAGCACTCCGATAAAACATTAGCATGAACCTATCGGCTTAACAATATTTATATTATCAACAACAATCTAGTAGGTCGAACCTAATCGATGCAGCACGAGATTGTATATGATAATCTAACACTTGATGAATCGATAGATCTGTCTAATGTGATGGATATAACAAATCTATTTAGAACAACATTGTGATTGTAGAGATATATCGGTTAAGATAGAAGATCAGACTTAACCGAGACAGTCCCAACTAAACCGATGCATCTCTAAACACAATGCAATTAAGATAGAATTGAGATATCAGGTAAATATATCAACCGAACCAAGCGATCCAAGAGATCGAAGCGATGCAGCCTTGAACAACACCAATGTAGCCGATAGATTCACCAGGGCCCGACGGAACGTAGGGCTTACCCCTTCGCCGGAGATCGAAAGCCGATGCAGCCCCGCGTCAGGTGCCTATTCCGCCGGTTGATAAGTAAAAACCTCAGAAAGAGGGTGGCGATGCGCCGAAGTTGTATTGATCGAGAGATAATTTACATAGACCCCGGGTGTACATATTACCCATGGGTAGATACTAGTCCATATCGGACACGACTCAAACTTTCCTAAAGATAAAAGGAAACACATAAAGTCCTTATCGGACACTAAACACACTTTCCTAAAGATAAAAGGAAACTAACAAACTATTCCTAATTAATAGATACAATTGCCTTTTTCGGACTCAATCCATACATGGCAATCCTTATGAGACACTTTAAACGATCCCGACAATGGTTCCAATATCCCCTTGCCGGAATCGGCTACATCAGCTTCCTTGTCCGATTCAATATCAGCCGATGCACACCGTAGCCGATGCAGTTCCGAAACCGATTTATACTCTGTTTCTGTTACCGATTTTCTTCCAAATCCGCTTCGGTCTTAACTCCAAATTCGATGCATGATTTACCAAATTTCGTCGTCAACACTATTGTATGTTACTACAATCTCATCACAACGTTACTGTAAGATTGCAGTAAAGACTAAGTTTTGCAGCAATAAAGTGTCTTACTGCAATTCTTGGATAGTGTTACTGCATAAACATATGGTAACGTGTAACAGTCATGCAGTAACACTTTCATTTTTGTGCAATAATTCAATTCTCGTCTCGTAGGAACGATGTAGTAACACGATGGTCAATGTGCAGTAACACGATTGTTTTCCGCAGTAACATCGTCAAAAAATAGTCACGATGGATCTAATCGTTAAGCACTTTTTTATGGTGCAAACGGATTAGGAAAATAAGATATGATGTGAGAGATATTGCTCTCTAATGATAGAGACTTAGCTCTTTTTAGTTCTCGTATCGCAGGAATGGTGTAGTAACACGACGGTTAATGTACAGTAACACGACTAATTTCCGCAGTAACTACGTCAAAAATAGTCATGATAAATCTAGTTTCGCTAAACTTTTTTTTATGAACATTCTGGTGCAAACGGATTAGAAAAACAAGATATGATTTGAGAGATATTGCTCTCTAATGATTGAGATTTAAAGGTTTTAGCTCTACACAAGCAGTACTACCACCATTACTGTTACACGTTTTTTGTTACTGCAATTTTCATTATGATGTTACTACCGAAAGTGCAGTAACTGACTATAAGTTTTGTGATAAGTTACTGCACTTTTGTGATAACTTTACTACCGAATCATAGTAACAAGGTATGATTTCTATAGTAACATAATTAATTTGTTCTCACAAAATTTGAACACGTATACAAAGCAAGCAACAATAATCTCAAATCACATAGTGTCATAGTGTGAATTGATTAGAAGAGTTTCCCATTAACCATGAGATCATGTGTTCAAGTCTTAAATTCACCAAATTATTTTTAACTTTTCTAGAAAAGAGAAAAAATAACGTTTATTTCCGGAAGAAAAAAATGAGAGAAGGGAGGGAGAGAAAAAAGCGAAGAAAAAGAAAGAATTGCGGGCAGCGGAAGAAAAAAATGAGAGAAGGGAAAAAATGAGAGGAGGGAGGGAGAGAAAAAAGCAAGAAAAAGAAAGAACCGCGGGCAGCGGAAGAAAAAAATGAGAGAAGGCAGGGAGAGAAAAAAGCGAAGAAAACGAAAGAATGACGGGCAGCGGAAGAAAAAAATGAGAGAAGGGAGGGAGAGAAAAAAGCGAAGAAAAAGAAAAAATCAATGAGAGAAGGGAAAAAATGAGAGGAGGGAGGGAGAGAAAAAAAGCGAAGAAAAAGAAAGAACCGCGGGCAACGGAAGAAAAAAATGAGAGAAGGGAGGGAGAGAAAAAAGTGAAGAAAAAGAAATGAGAGAAGGGAGGGAGAGAAAAAAGCGAAGAAAAAAAAGAATCGTGGGCAGGAGAGGAGGAGAAGGGGTGATGGGAGAGAAGGGAGGGAGAGGGGAGGAGAGGGGGCGATCGCGGGTGATGGGAGAGAAGGGAGGGATAGAGAGTAGCGCGGGAAAGGGGAGGAGAGGGGTGACGGGAGAGAAGGGAGGGATAGAGAGTAGCGCTGGAGAGGGGAGGAGAGGGGGCGATGGGAGAGAAGGGAGGGAGAGAGAGGGGGCATAGGGAGAGGAGGAGGGATAGAGAGTAGCGCGACTGCGGGAGAGGTGGAGGGAGAGAGAGTAGCACGATTGCGCGAGGGGAGAGGGAGGGAGTTGGGCTGAGTTGGAAGGGAGGGGGTGTAGAATAGTCTTGCTCTATGTGTGTGTGTGAAGTAACTACTCCCGATAGTAGCATATCTATCAGGAGTAGTTACTCTCTAGTTGTAACGGGTCTATTGGTGGAGTCATCTTGATCCAATAACTAGTCCACCCTTAAACTGGTTTGTTTAAATAAATAATGATCTAACTATATAGCCGAAATTATGTCTTATCCATTAGTTGCATGCAAAGGAACTTCTTCCATGGAGTTTCTGCTTCAAACAGTCAAATGTGCTGATCGACAGAAGATACATGTTAGATTAGCTAAACTGAATTTTCTGCTCATTTCGTACATGCATGTATTTCCCATATAACTAGGAACCTTAGCACGTTAAAAAGGCTGAAAATTTTCTGCTCGTAGTAGTTTTACGCATTGCTAGTTTTGCCGGCTGGCAATGCATGCATGGTATGTGATTCAGAAAAAAAGCAGAACATCATTTGGAGATGGAGCAGAACATCAATTTGAAACGGAGCAGAATAGTATAAATGCTTCTGTGTCGGTGTTCTGCTCCTCTAGGAACAGTAGACCCATTAATTAATCACTAATGATTAGATAAGCTTATCTATTTGCGTCGGCAAGGGTTAATCAGCTAACAGAAAGTGATTCAAATTTTGTACCTTGTTTGTAGAAACAAGAAGACAAAATATCTTCTGCTCACAGAAAGTGATTTGAATTTTGTACTTGTAATTATCTAGCAGTACATCTTCTGCTCCTAACAACAAAATGACAGAACATGAATTGAAAAAAAAATCAGCGGCAGAAAATATATTTCAAGAGATGTTCTGCTCTTTTCAAGTTGATTTTCTGCTCCTAACAAACTGATGATGTTCTGCTCTTTTTCTAATTAATTTTCTGCTACTAACCGGCAGAAGTTATATATTAGACGGTCAACAGAAAAAATTGGCAGAGGATCAACAAAAGAAAGAAAGGGAAGAAGCTAATCTGCATAACAGAAGTATGCCCGCATGCAGCAGAAGCTAAACTCCCATTCCTAAAATTATGAATATGTAACAGAATAGCTTCTGTTCCTTCACAGTTCACAACCGATTCAATCTACTATTAGAGCAACGCGCCCAGAAACAAGAGCAGAACATTTTCGTTCTGGTCCCCATATCAAGTCCTCTTGTGTAATTGAATATCAGCATCGATATGTTACTGCTCCCTCCCAAATTGCTTTTCTACTCCCAATCTAGCTAAGTGATATTCTACTCTTTCAAATTGATGTTCTGCTCCTAAGAGATGATGTTCTGCTCTTTTTCTGGTTCACATACCGTGCATATAAATACATGCAGGCCGCAGAGCTAGCAATTAGTATAACTATTACGAGCAGAATATGAACCCAAAAAGGAGAGAGGAAGATCATTAATTCAAAGTTCAAATATGAACCTAGCTAAATGATGTTCTGATCCCTTCCAAATTAATTTTCTGCTCCCAATATAGCTAAGTCATATTCTGCTTTCTTTTAAATTGATGTTCTGCTCCTAACCCAGGTGATGTTCTGCTCTTTTTCTGATCAGTAGAACTATTGATGATATATTTGTTTGTACCTAATAACGTATTAGCTAAGGAGCAGAAGATTTTGCTTCTGCTTGCACTTGATATTCTAGAAAATTTTCAGTTGAGTTGATGTTCTGTCATTTTTTATATATTTTCTGCCGCTGAATTGGAAATCGACTAATAAAAAGCAGAAACACTTCTGCATATTATGGATGTGCAGAAGATATTATGTTGGGATTTTAGAACAAGCAGTACATATTTTGTTTAATTATTAACAGGTTGTTAACTTCTACGGCAGATATCTCCATGCGTGCTTCTGTTGAGATGAACAGTACTTCCCTTCAAAATATCGGAGTTTGTTTGCATGCAACTGATAATGCACCAATAAACTATTTAGTTAATAAGCTAATTAAATAACCTATTATGCGAACTGGTTATTGGATAGTTCACCAATCCGATCCGCTAAGCGGAAGGGAGTAGCTACTCCCAATAGTAGCTTATAATTTTCCTACATACATATATATATATACGCATATATATATATAGTAAAACTATTTATTCTATACCCCCGCCTTCCCATATGTCAAGCCCACCTCCCACCCCCTTCCCAAGACCCAAAACCCACCTCTCACCTTGGTCAAAGGCTGGTCAAAGCATCTTCCCACCGGTCAAACCCAGATTTCCCCCACCACCCACTTCCTCTCAGCTCTCGTCTTATAGGCAGTAACGCAATGATCATTTGGTAGTAATACTGTGTTTTAATTGCAGTAACAATAATAAAATATAATCATAATATAATCATGACGGATTTACTTTTGATAAGTACTTTTTTTCTAGCATCTTGGTGCAAACGATTTAAAAAAAATATAAATGATGTGATAGATATTGCTTTTTGAAGATTGTTTTTTTAAAATCTAATGCTCCACGAGCAACAATGTTGTTATTGTTGCATGTTTTGCGTTACTACATGCCCATCATATCATTACTGCAAGATATATTAACGACTATAAATCCACTAAGGAAGGATTGGTGCATTCTGCTCACTACAAGATATGGTTTTGTTAAGATGATTAGTTTTTTAGGGAGTTCGGTTTCCTTCATAATGCGTGGAAAAGATCTTGTATGCAGCTCAACGGAGTCACTGTTACTATTGTGTTGCACGTTAGAATAATTCCATTGTGACTTTACTGCAACTTGTATTGCACGTTACTACAAGTCCTTTGTTATGTTACTGCAAGAGTGCAGTAACGACTATAAGTTTTGCAGTAAATATGTTGTTACTATAATTGCTAATATGTATCTTTGTGTGTACAAAGAAAAGTACTTCTTGCACTTATAGCAACATGTGGCCATGCACATTATCGGATGGTAAACTCCAGCGGGGGACTGTGCAGACCCCCTTTTTGAGTTCGGTCCAGGGGACGAGAGAGGCTTCCTTAGGCCCGGCTCCGGTGAGACCGGTAGGAATCGAAGATTGCGAGATAGAGAGCGGTGACACACGAGCAAGTATACAGGTTCGGGCCGCCGATGAGGCGTAATACCCTACTCCTGTGTGGTGGATTATCTGCGTGGATTCTAGTTCTCCAGAGTCGGCTTCGGCTAGTAACAACTCAAGGGGCAGAGGTCCAAAGCCGCACCCCCTTCCTCTAGGCCTGGGCGTCCTTTTATATCTCAAGGGAATACCACAGGGGCCAGACAGGCTGTTTTCTAGAGAGAAAGGAGAAAACTATTTTACAGATTAAGTCCTCGTCGTAGCTTCGAGCGGAAGCCTTCCGCTCCTGTAGTGCCAGTATGGCGTCGGTCAGGCCGCCCATCATGGCAGTCGGCCCAGCACACCACTTCTCATTAAATGGCTGGAATCTGGCAGTCCGTCGTAAGCTGTCGGTGCGCCAGGTGATTAGACTTGACGCACCAACTCTGACGTGGTGGGAGAGCCGGATCGGCTCTTGCAATCTTGGTGCAGGCCATTGGGAGGCGTAACGTACCTACCGGGCGTGCACCGGCACGCGCGATGTTGTACGCCATCCGATCGGTCATTCGCACCGGTCTCACGCCGGTCAGCTGACTGTGACCGGTGTCAGACGCGTGCGCGTCGCTTTGCAATAGATGCGGCACGCGTGCGGCGCAGGCGCACTACTCCTGCGTTGTCACTAATGCGGGTAGGTAGCGCTGGGAGCGCTTACCCACTTTGTTACACGTGGCAGCGGCCCGAGGGGGTTGGGGGAGCCCGACCCCTGCTAGGCCTCCCCCCGAAGGGGTAGTGTGTCATGGGAGGATGGCCGCCACGTCACCCTCGGGCCTTCTCAAACCTTGGGGGACGGCCACGTGGGCGGACGGGGCCGCCTCAAGCCCAAAGTCGACATACCCCTGGGCCCAGGACATCGACAGTAGCCCCCAGTGTAAAGCCTGTGGGGGGCCCCACTCTAGGTCGACCAGGTTTTACGCCACCTCGTCGGTCCAGCGTGAAGTAGGCCCAGGTCCTCAAGGGAGATGGACGACCGCTGGTTCTGCGCGTTGGGAGAAAACGCCTCCCAGCAATAATGGGACCTTGTTCTGTAACGGCCTCATTATCCGGGGCGTAACCCAGAACGCCTCTCAACGGAAATGGGCCATTACTGCGTAACGGCCCTATTTCCGGGGGCGGCACGCAAAACGGGGCACGTCTGCTCATCTACCTAAGATAATAATGATGGCGTACATCTTGGGAACCGTGCTACCTTTAAGGCAGGTTTGACCCATTCTTCCATCTTTATGATGGTGGCGACGTTCCACACGCGCGGCGAAAGTTGTGTGGATGGTAGCGGGCGGCGTGTGCACGGGAATCGAGGGGGCAAGAGAGTGGACACAGGGTACCAGTAGCCGGGCGCGGCAGCGGCCAGGGTATAAAAGGTACTGGGAGGGTCTTCCTCTTCCTTCATCACCTCTCCCCCAACTCAGCTTTCCGGTGCCCTTGCTACCTTTGTTCCCTAGTGCTCCTCTCGCCGCACGCTCTTGTTCCTCGCGCCGCACACTCCACGGAGCGACGATGACGTTCTCCGACTGGGAGCGACGTGCTGTCACCGTTGCACATTAGCAATGACCGCGTAGCCGGCCTGCCGTGCAAGTTCATGCCGGTGGTGGCCGACCAAGGGGCGGTAGTACCGGGCAGAGGACGCGTGGGGCCATCGTTCCTAGAACGGGCCACCTTCTCTTCTCCCTTTCATCATGGCGGACTTTTCCGCTGCTCCGGCAACCCTTCACCGAACAGACCGCGTCGCCAGAGACGGGGACCGACGGACATCGCTCCCAACCGCGCACGGCGGTGGTGCGACAACGTATCCCATCGGCAATGCGGGCGCTCGGGATGGCAGGGTAAGGCGCGTCCATGCTAGGCCAAATCTGCCCGGCGCGTTTTACCCCGTCACGGTTAGGAGCTAGCTGCATCATGCTGCATCTGGACCATGTCCCGCTGATCCAAGGGCGCCGGGCGGTTTCTTGTTCCGCTTCCTCAGCCGCCACCACCGTCGAAAGCGAAGGCGGCGACGCTCGCGGGGGAAGCAGGAACCGCTGCTGCCATCGGCGCCGGGAGGAGGAACCGCGGCTGCCATCGACACCGGGAGCAGGAACCGCGGCCGCCGTCGGCGCCTGGAGCAGGAACTGCGGCTGTGGCTGGCGGAGGGAGGAAGGACCGCCGCCGCCGCCGGTAGGGGGAGCAGGGAACGCCGCTGCTGACCGGCGGGAGGGGCAGGGGCTGCCCTGCTGCCACCGCTGATGCTGGGTGGAGCAGGAACTGCCGCTGACGCTGGCGGAGGGAGCAAGGACTGCTGTTGCCGTTGACCGGCGGGAGGAGCAGGGACGGCCGCTGCTGCTCGTGGAAGGAGCAGGGACGGCCGCTGCCGCCGGCGGAGGGAGCAAAGACTGCTGCTCCGCGGGGGTTCTTCCTCCTCCATTTGTACCCTCCTATCGGGCCTTCGTGCCGATCATGTAATAATCGACACGGCCTTCGCGCCATATGCCTGTGTATTAATTTCCTGCAATGAATATAGCATGGTTTCATGTTAGTTTGATATCTTGTATATGTGATCCAAGTGTTTTTCCCCTTGTGGAGTCGTTTGGTATTTTGTCTTAAGCGGGGGCTCGGGTTCGGGCCGCAATCCTGAGTGATAGGAACCAAGACTAGAGCACTTGGGGAGTTCCACGTGTCGAGACTGGCGAGGTCGAGAGCATGATGACCGGGGTATGTGCGGACCCGATTGTGGGCTATTAGCGAGTTCCCCCGGAGTTCAACATGTCTCGGGGCATGGCTCGCTATGGGCCCCGTCGGTGTCTAGGTGGTGCAAATCACTTAGGAGCGACACGAACGGAAACGTCCGCGTTAAGACAAAATACCTTCGAAACCCACAAATGGGAAAAGCATCATTGGATCGGATAAACATACGAGGGAGAAAAATTGTTATAAATTGGAATGCGAGAGATGGAGATGTGTATATTGATAGTGGGAGCCCCCGGCCAACTTTGTCGTGCCCGAGGGGGCACGCGGGGTTGGCCCGAGCCCGAGGTACAACACAGCGACTCCTCTATGGATAGAAGCGGCGAAGGTGTTCGATATTCCATGGGTTAGGCAACTCTGTGCCGTCTTCCATGGCCAGCCTGACTGAACCCGGCCGGGGGACACCGATCACTCTAAACGACCCGTCCCACATGGGTGAGAGTTTGCTCAGTCCAACACGCGTTGTGACGCGGCGTAGGACGAGATCATTTATGTGGAGCGATCGGGCTCGGACATGGCGCTGATGATAGCGCCTTAGGCTCTGCTGGTAGCGCGCGGCCCGTAGAGCGTCGCGCCGCCTTCGTTCTTCGAGGTAGTCGAGGTCGTCCCGTCGAAGGGGCTCTTGATTTGCCTCGTTGTACAGGGCTGCTCGTGGAGACCCTAGGGTAAGCTTGGATGGGAGGACCGCCTCTACGCCGTAAACCAGGAAGAATGGTGTTTCTCCTGTGGCGCACCTCGGGGTCGTCCGGTTGGCCTATAGCACCGCTGGTAGCTCGTCGATCCACGAGTCGCCGTGTTTCTTGAGGATGTTATATGTCTTGGTCTTGAGGCCTTTGAGGATTTCTGTGTTGGCGCACTCCACCTGACCATTGCTCTTGGGGTGGGCGGGGGAGGCAATGCAGAGCTTGATGCCCATGTCCTCACAGTAGTCGCTGAATAGTTCACTTGTGAACTGGGTGTCGTTGTCCGTAATGATACGGTTGGGCACCCCGAACCGGGCAGTGATGCCCTTGATGAATTTGAGCACCGAGTGCTTATCGATCTTGATGACTGGGTAAGCCTCGGGCCATTTGGTGAACTTATCGATGGCGACGTAGAGGTACTCATATCCTCCCAACGCCTTCTTGAATGGTCCCAAGATATCCAGCCCCCAGACCGCAAAGGGCCATAAGAGCGGGATGGTCTGGAGGGCCTGGGCCGGCAGATGCGTTTGCTTGGCGTGGAATTGGCACGCTCAGCATCGCCTGACCAGATCGGCCGCGTCCTGGAGCGCTGTTGGCCAGTAGAAACCCTGTCAGAAGGCCTTGCCGACCAAGGTGCACGAGGCGGAATGAGCGCCGCACTCGCCTTCATGAACATCGGCGAGGAGCTCAATGCCATGGTCCCGGGATATGCATTTGAGGAGGACTCCATTGGCGCTGCACCGGTAGAGGGTCCCCTCCACCAGCACATACCTCTTGGAGATACGAATGACGCGTTCGCTCCCTTCGCGATCCTCGGGGAGAGTCTCATCTTTGAGGAATGCTTGGATCTCAGCCATCCAGACAATTTGTCTCGGGGGGTCGGGTTCGACCCCTTCGGGCCCCGAGACCCGGATTTCCTCGGGCCTCGGGGAAGGCGTGGTAGCGTCTGAGTCCCCCGGGGGATCGAGACGCGTCGACGGCTGGGTAAGCCTTTCTTCAAAGGCACCCGGTGGGGGGCGCGTGATGAGGCGAGGCGTGACAGCTCGTCTGCGAGCGTGTTGTCTCGCCTGGGCACGTGCCGTAGTTCTAACCCATCAAAATGGCGCTCCATACGCCGCGCCTCGCGGACGTAAGCTTCTATATACGGGTCGGAGCAGCGGTACCCCTTGGTGACTTGGTTCACGACCAACTGAGAGTCACCTAGAACCAGGAGGCGGGGGATCGAGACGCGTCGACGGCTGGGTAAGCCTTTCTTCAAAGGCACCCGGTGGGGGCGCGTGATGAGGCGAGGCGTGACAGCTCGTCGGCGAGCGTGTTGTCTCGCCTGGGCACGTGCCGTAGTTCTGACCCGTCAAAATGGCGCTCCATACACCGCACCTCGCGGACGTAAGCTTCTATTTGCGGGTCGGAGCAGCGGTACCCCTTGGTGACTTGGTTCACGACCAACTGAGAGTCACCTAGAACCAGGAGGCGGCGGATCCCCATTCCTGCCACCGCTTTGAGTCCCGCAAGGAGTCCCTCATACTCCGCCATATTGTTGGTTGCCCGAAAATCTAGGCGAACCAAGTATTTGAGGATGTCCTCGCTTGGTGAGGTGAGAGTGACCCCAGCGCCAGCCTCTTGGAGGGCGAGCGAGCCATCAAACTGCATTACCCAATGCGGGCTGGCACCTTGTTGTGCGGGATCCACTCCGATCTCGGGTTCGGGGGTCGGGCTCCACTCCGCCACGAAATCGGCGAGGGACTGACTCTTAATCGTGTGGCGTGGTTCAAAGTGGAGATCGAACTCAGAGAGTTCGATGGCCCACTTGACCACTCGCCCTATCCCCTCTCGGTTCCGAAGAATCTGCCTGAGAGGGTAGGACGTTACCACCGTGACTTGGTGTGCTTGGAAATAATGGCGCAATTTCCTCGAGGCCACCAGGACTCTGTAGAGCAATTTCTGGACCTGAGGATACCGAGTCTTTGCATCCCGTAATGCCTCGCTAACGAAATAAACCGGCAACTGCACCTTTCGGCGGGGCCCAGTTTCATCACCGTGGGCATCGGGTCCCACATAAGAATGTTGGGAGGGGCCATTCTAGGCCCTCTCCGCCTCCACGCTGGCAGCCTCGGGGTCAGACGGCGTCGGGCCGCTCCTCCCCCCAGTGGCCTCGGGGCCCTCCTAGGGTCCGGGGGCCTCTAACGACGTTTGGCGAGGGGTCGTAGGGCCATCGTCAGTCTGGGGGGCCCGAGGGCCCTCGCCTGACTGACGGGCTCCTCCGTCATCCTCTGTCCCGGGCTATGCCATCGTGGGTCGGTGGGGTGCGGGCCGAGAGCATTCCTCGGCGCGCTCCACCACCAGCACTGCGCTAACTACTTGTGGGGTTACAGCCAAGTAGAGCAGCAGCGACTCCTCTGGCTCAGGGGCAACTAGGACCGGGGGGAGCTGAGGTACGCCTTCAACTGATCGAGGGCTTGCTCAGCTTCCTCCATCCACCTAAACTAACCGGAGCGCTTGAGGAGTTTAAATAGGGGTATCACCTTCTCTCCCAACCTCGATATGAACCGGCTAAGGACTGCCATGCATCCAGTGACGCGCAGGACATCCCTAAGCTTGCTGAGGGGCGCATCCTATTCATCGCGCTAATTTTCTCGGGGTTGGCATCTATGCCTCAGGTTGAGACCAAGAACCCGAGAAGTTTGTCCGCAGGCACGCCGAACACGCACTTTTTGGGGTTCAGCTTCATGCGGGTGGAGCGGAGGCTCTCGAAAGTCTCTGCTAGATCCGAGAGGAGCGCCTCCTGGTTGCGCGTTTTCACAACCAGGTCATCGACATACGCCTCAGTGTTACGCCCTACTTGACTACCCAAAGTAATGCGAGTAGTGCGCTGGAAAGTAGGGCCTACATTCTTTAAACCGAAAGGCATAGTTGTATAGCAATATGTGCCTAGAGGAGTAATGAATGCAGTTTTTTCCTCATCATCCCTAGCCATGCCAATCTAATGATACCCTGAGTATGCATCTAAAAGCACAAAAGGTTGCACCTTGCAGTGGAGTCGACAATTTGATCTATGCATAGCAGGGGATAACGGTCCTTAGGACATGCCTTGTTGAGGTCGATGTAGTCGATGCACATCCGGAGCTTGCCATTCACCTTGGGGACGATGACCGGGTTTGCCAGCCACTCCGGATGGATGACTTCTCGGATGAATCCAGCCTCCAGCAAGCGCGCCACCTCCTCTCGGATGAAGGCTTGGTGCTCGGGGGCCTGCCGCCACACTTTCTGCCGGACGGGCCTCGTGCTCGGTCGTACGGCTAGACGGTGCTCGATCACCTCCCTGGGGACCCCAGGCATGTCTGACGGCTTCCAAGCGAAGACGTCAGCGTTTGCCCGCAGGAAGGAGACGAGCGCGTCTTCCTATTTATCATCCAGCTGATCGCCAATCTTGACGGTCTCGGACGAGTCGTCGGTCAGCGCCACCTCCTTGACGGGGACCTCGCCGCTCGGGGTCATCCGCTTCCTCGGGGCGTGAGACGAGGAGGTGCCATGCTCCTTGTCACCGTCCGCGGGCTTTGGGACCGCGGCGAGGTCGCTTGCGTGCTGTTCCGCGCAAACCAGCGCGATCTTAAGATCACCGTTGATGGTGATGGGGCCACGGGGGCCCGACATCTTCATCTGGAGGTAGGCGTAGTGGGTGGCCACCATGAACTTCACCAACGCGGGCCTCCCCAGGACCGTGTTGTAGGGCAAATTGAGATCCGCCACATCGAAGTCTATCCGCTTAGTGCGGAAGTTGTCGAGGCCACCGAATGTGATCGGGAGATCAATGTGACCTCGAGGCCATGTGTGTCCCGGCGTCACGCCGATGATCAGTAGGGACAACAGGAGTTTCATCCCCGGGACCTTGATGAGGTCATAGGCCGTGGGGGAAAGGATGTTGAGGGCGGCGCCGCCATCTATCAGGACACGCCTCAACTGAACATTGCAAACGGTGGGGGAGACCACCATCGCAATTTGTCCACCCCTGGCCACACACGGGGGGTGGTCGGTTTGGTCGAAGGTGAGCGGGACCTCCGACCATCGAGCCCGCCGTGAGGCTTCGTGGGTGGGGACAGCAGCTAGAAGCTCGCGCTTCATGGTCTTGAAGCTGCGGTGGGAAGCATGAGCGCATGCTCCCCCATCCATGGTGGCGACGGTGGCCTCAGGCTCCTGGAAGCCTAAGTCGTCATTGCCATGATCGTCGACGGGGGCCTTTTTCTTGGTCTCACTTCGTCGGTCGCGGGTAGGGGCCGTGAAGCTCTAGCCCTCACGGCGCTCCTGACCCTGCTCCTCCCCCCACTTCTTGATGCGCTCGGTCAATCCCTTGACCGCGCGGCACTCGGTGAGGTCGTGGAGGGAGGTGTTGTGCACGGAGCACCACTTGCCAGCCTGGGGTTCTCGGCCAGGGGCGGTGGTGCTCCTCTTGTTGTCCTCCGCAGCCTTCCGCTTGCGCGGGGGCCGCGGGGCTCCTTCTGCGGCGAGGACATGCCCCTCGTCGCTAGAGCGGGCAGTCCTCCTCTTCTTCCTCCTTTCTTGCTGCCCAGGATGGGTGGCAGACCTAGGGGCAGCAACAGCCGCCCTCGCCAAAGCCGGAGGAGTTCTAGGTCCACGCCTCCTCCTTGCGGGCCACACGGTCCGCGAGCTCAAAAAGCTGCACGGTAGTCTAGGGCTCCTTGGAGGCAATCTTCTCCAGCATGCGGTTGTTCCGCACGCCTCCCCTAAACGCGTATATCACTACATGTGCGGGGATACACGGGATGGTGTTGTGGACCTGACAGAACCGCCGTATATATGATCGGAGGGACTCACCGTTCCTCCTCTGCACTGCGTGCAGATCGGCTTCCTCTCCTGGGCGTGGATATGTGCCCTGAAAGTTCGTAGTGAACTGTTGGCACAGATCCTCCCAGGAGTGAATCGAGGCGGGTGGCAACTTCATGAGCCTACCCCGCGCTTGGCCTTTTAGGGCCATGGGAAAATAGTTCGCCATGACCCTATCATCACCCCCGCCGCCTCTATTCCAATCGTGTAGATCTGGAGGAACTCGGTGGGGTTGACGCTACCATCGTATTTTTCCAGGATGCTGGGCCGGAACTTTGGGGGCCATCGAACACTCCGAAGACTCGCCACAAAGGCACGGCATCCAGCCCCAACGACGGGGGAAACGGGAGGCCTACCTCTAGGGCCGCTAGGGCGCGCGGTGGCCGTGGACGCGACGCCCTCTCCCGTTTGGGTGGCTTGGCGCTCATCGCGCCGGTGCTCGATGCTGAGTCGGGCATCCAGCTCGTCATATAAGCTCTCGTGACGCCCGCGAGCAGCCGTAGGCGTCGACGAGGGCAGCGAGGGTGCACGGCGGGCATGAGCCGCCGTTCGCCGTGCTCTTCGCCTTGCAGACGAAGAGGTCGCAGTCGCGGTGCCGGACGATCCGACTACCGATGAACGGTCGCCGACGTCCAGCTGCTGGTGCGCCGCCTTGACTAGGTTGGCCACGTTGTCCAGCCAACACTGGACGGGGGCCTCTGGGTCCGCGGCAATAGGTGGGTGGCGCAAGAGCACCCCTGCCGCCTGGAGGGCACCTTGAGGAGTGCCACCATCGCCGTAGGCTAGACGACAGCGCGCCTTGAGGCGGCGCCGCCGCTCGTTGCTGGGCCGCTGGGAGGTGGCGGAGCCCTCGGCTCCTTCGGCGCCTTCTCCCGCTCGGGGCTCTGGCGAGGAGGCGGTGAAGGAGTGCGCGTCCGGCGACGGGGATGCAGCTCTCCGCCGTTGTCGCTGAAGCTTGGTGTGGGGGTGTGGAGCACCGCCTCTTCATCCATAGGGCTGAGTCGGCGAAGCTTGGCGCTGACGCAAAGAGCGAAGATCTGTGGAAGCAAACACGCTCCCCTACCTGGCGCGCCAGCTGTCGGATGGTAAACTCCGCAGCGGGGGACTGTGCAGACCCCCTTTTTGAGTTCGGCCCAGGGGGCGAGAGAGGCTTCCTTAGGTCCGGCTCCGGTGAGGCCAGTGGGAATCGAAGATTGCGAGATAGAGAGCGGTGATACACGAGCAAGTATACAGGTTCGGGCCGCCGATGAGGTGTAATACCCTACTCCTGTGTGGTGGATTATTTGCGTGGATTCTAGTTCTCCAGAGTCGGCTTCGGCTAGTAACAACTCAAGGGGCAGAGGTCCAAAGCCGCACCCCCTTCCTCTAGGCTTGGGCCGCGTTTTATATCTCAAAGGGACACCACAAGGGCCAGACAGGTTGTTTTCTAGAGAGAAAGGAGAAAACTATTTTACAGATTAAGTCCTCGTCATAGCTTGGAGTGGAAGCCTTCCGCTCCTGTAGTTCCAGTATGGCGTCGGTCAGGCCGCCCATCATGGCGGTCAGCCCAGCACGCCACTTCTCA
Source organism: Oryza punctata (assembly GCA_000573905.2). NCBI lineage: Eukaryota > Viridiplantae > Streptophyta > Magnoliopsida > Poales > Poaceae > Oryza > Oryza punctata. Next base: position 18,188,628 of record CM002496.2, read on the forward strand.
TTAAATGGCTGGAATCTGGCAGTCCGTCGTGAGCTGTGCGGTGCGCCAGGTGATTAGACTTGACGCACCAACTCTGACGTGGCGCGAGAGCTGGATCGGCACTCGCAATCTTGGTGCAGGCCATTGGGAGGCGTAACATACCTACCGGGCGTGCACCGGCACGTGCGATGCTGTACGCCATCCCATCGGTCATTCGCACCGGTCTCACGCCGGTCAGCTGACTGTGACCGGTGTCAGACACGTGCGTGTCGCTTCGCAATTGATGCGGCACGCGCACGGCGCAGGCGCACTACTCCTGCGTTGTCATTAATGCGGGTAGGTTAGCGCTGGGAGCGCTTACCCACTTTGTTACGCGTGGCAGCGGCCCGAGGGGGTCGGGGGAGCCCGACCCCTGCTAGGCCTCCCCCGAGGGGGTAGCGTGTCATGGGAGGGCGGTCGCCACGTCGCCCTCGGGCCTTCTCACCCCTTGGAGGGACGGCCACATGGGCAGACGGGGCCGCCTCAAGCCCTAAGTTGACATACCCCTGGGCCCAGGACACCGACACACGTGTACCTTTTAACGCTTACTGCATATGGGGAATAAATGACAGTGTATCTCATCTTACTCTATTACTATGTTTATTTTGCAATGTTACTGTAACATTTTGTAATGTTACAATAACGACATGATAGAATTGCAGTAATACGGAATAGATAAATACTAACAGTGGTTCTACAATATTACTGCTCGTGGAGACTTAAAACTTCAAAAGAACCAACCTTTGGAGAACATTATATCTTAGATCATGGACTATTTTTTAAAACCGTTTTCACCATGATACTAGAAAAAAGTTCTTAGCAAAAGTAGATCAATAATGACTAAATTTTAACTATATTTAGCATTGTTACTGCAAGTAACTAGTGATGTTACTACATCGTTCCTACCAACACAATGAGATTGTAGTAATAACATGATGGGATTGCAGTAATGCGAAACATACTGTAGTAATAACATTATAGTAGAACTGCTGGTGGAGAGTTACTTCAAAACACTCCACCTTTAGATAGCATTATCTCTCAGGCCATGTACTATTTTTTATACCGTTTTCAATATTATACTAGAAAAAAGTGCTTATCAAAAGTAGATACTATGATGTTACTGCACATTGACCATCGTGTTACTATACCGTTACTATGAGACGAGAGCTGAGAAGATGTGGGTGGTGGAGGAAGTCAGCACGCGGGTTGACTGAGGTCTGACCGATGTGGGGGCTCGTTGACCGAATTTTGACTGAGGTGGGAGGTGGGTTTTGGGCCTTAGGAGGGATGGGGAGATGGGTTTGGCCCTTGGGAGGGAGGGGGTATAGAATAGCTATTCTATACCCTTGGGTGTAGAATAGTCTCTCCATATATATATATGTATAAATATATATATATGTATATATATATACATGTATATGGTAAATTTGTTTGGTGCTCCATAGTGCCCGATCTACATATTTCAAATTGAGTATATACCCAATTCAAACATATATATATATACACATGTATACATATATAGACTATTCTATACCCCTTATAGTATAACCCCCTCCCTTCTCCCGCTCCCTCCCGTCTCCCTTCTCCCTCCTCCCGGCCCCCTCCTTTCCTTTTTTTTTTGCTCCCTCCATCTTCCTCCCCTCCCGATCTCCCTTCTCCCTCCCTCCTCCTTTCTTTTTTTTCCTCTTCCTCCATCCCCTCCCATGCCATCCTCCCCTCCTGATCTCCATCCCCTCCCAGGGCCATCCTCCCCTCCCGATCTCGTCCCTCTTCCTTCCTCCCCTCTCGATCTCCCTTCTCCCTCCCTCCTCCTTTCCTTTCTTTCTTTCCCTCCATCTCTTCCCATGCCACGTTCTCCCTTCTCTCATTTTCTTCGCTCTTTTCTCTCCCTCCTTATTTTTTCTTTTTTCTAGAAAAATTGAAAATAATTTGGTGGATTCAATCCCATGCCATCCTCCCCTCCTGATCTCCATCCCCTCCCAGGGCCATCCTCCCCTCCCGATCTTGTCCCTCCTCCTTCCTCCCCTCCCGATCTCCCTTCTCCCTCCCTCCTCCTTTCCTTTCTTTCTCTCCCTCCATCTCCTCCCATGCCACGTTCTCCCTTCTCTCATTTTCTTCGCTCTTTTCTCTCCCTCCTTTTTTTCTTTTTTCTAGAAAAATTAAAAATAATTTGGTGAATTCAAGACTTGAACACATGATCTCCTGGTTCATGGGAAGCTCTCCTAACCAATTCACCCTACGACACTATGCGATTAGAGATTATTATTTGCTTGCTTTGTATGTTTGTTCAAATTCTATGAGAACAAATCAATAATGTTACTGTAGTAATCATACTTAGTTACTATGATTCAGTAGTAATGTTACGTAGAAGTGCGGTAGCATGATACGTTACTGCAAAACTTATAGTCTGTTACTGTACTTTTGGCAGTAACATCATGATAAAAATTGCAGTAATAAAGAACTTGTAACAGTAATAGTGGTAGTACTTCTGTAGAGCTAAAACCTTTAAATCTCAATCTTTAGAGAGCAATATATCTCAAATGTTATCTTGTTATCCTAATCCGTTTACACCATAATGTTCATAAAAAGTGTTTCACGAAACTAGATTCATCATGATTATTTTTTTATGTCGTTACTGCGGAAATCAGTCGTGTTACTGCACATTGACTGTTGTGTTACTACACCGTTCCTGCGAGATGAGAACTGAAAAGAGCTAAGTATCTATCTTTAGAGAGCAATATCTCTCACATCGTATCTATTTTTCTAATCCGTTTGCACCATAATGTTCGTAAAAAAGTGTTTAACAAAACTAGATCTATCATGACTACTTTTTGATGTCGTTACTGTGAAAAGCAATCGTGTTACTGCACGTTGACCGTCGTGTTACTACGCCGTTCCTACGAGAAGAGAACTGAATTACTGCACAAAAATGGAAGTATTACCTCATGACTATTACACGTTACCACATGTTTATGCAGTAACACTATTCAAGAATTGCAATAAGATACTTTGTAGCTGCAAAACTTACTCTTTACTGCAATCTTACAGTAACGTTGTGATGAGATTGTAGTAACGTACAACAGACAATAGTAACAAGTAAAGCTATAGTATTACTACTTGTGGAGTATCAAATTCCAAAAGGACCAAGTTTTGAAGAACAATATCTCTCATGTGATGTATGGTTTTTCTAAACCATTTACACCATGATGTAAGAAAAAATTATTTATCAAAAGTAGATCCGTCATGACTATATTTCAACTATATTTGAGTTTTGTTACTACAGATAAGACACAGTGTTACTGCATAGTGGTCGTTGCGTTACTGTACTTTTCCGTGAGACGGGAACTGAGAAGAAGTGGGTGGTGGGGGAGTTAGCAGGCGGTTTGATCGACCTTTGACTGAGGTGGGAGGTGAGTTTTGGGTCCTTAGAAGGGAGGGGAGGTGGGTTTGATCCTTGGGAGGGAGGGGGTATGTATATATATATATATATATATAGGACATATCCGGTGAAAACGAACTAAGTATTGGAAACTCGTGAAAATCATACCTAAGATATTTGTAAATTTATAAAATAATTTAATAGAGATAGATGTAGATACGAAATACATTCTCACCAAATCTCAAGTTCAAACTCAACTTCATTTAGGAGAAAAAAAAGATAAATTTCAGGTGAATAGTAACATGACACTATCCACCCGAAATTTATCTTTTTTTTTTCTATTAAACGGAGTTGAGTTTGGAGTTGAGATTTAGTGAGAATGTATTTCAGACCTACACCTATGTGTAGTAATGTTTTCATGAATTTACAAAACTTTTAGGTATGATTTTCACGAGTTTCTAACACTTAGCTCGTTTTTAGCTGATATGTTTTTTTACTAAGATATAGTTTGTAAATGTTCTGATTTGCTGAACAAGAAAATAGTCAACCTTTGACTCGATGGTAAACTGAGATAGTTTTTTTTTTACCACGGTATAGGCTGTGTAGCATTGAACATCCAATCACGCAATTACAAGACTATACACAAGCAAAATATAAAGCAGAACAAAATTTACACAATAATTCCATTAAAAACAACTACAAAGTTCTGCAAGCTGCTCCGGCAAGCAATCCGGCCCTCTTCTAGCGACAAACGACATAGAGCCTCCTTGTTCCCCTTCCCCCTTCTATGGCCAGAGAGCAAACACAGAGGAGCAGTCTCGGCGACGACGCAAGACGGGAGCCACATACGAACAATCGATATTTAGAGCACAATGTCCCTAAGCCCTAAAAATTTAACAAGATGAGACATTCAGAGATTGGAAGCCAACAAAATCACCATACGACCACAAAAAATTGGATGCTCTTGCAAATTGAGAGCAATAAAATACCCCAGGAAGATATTTCTATTGTTTAGACAAGAAAAGGCAACTTAAATATCCACTATGCATATGACATTGTATCAGCGCTATCATCCCACACAATCCCAGTCACGGAAGCTCACAACTTGATGGCTATGCATGCCAGCAAAAAGGAAATACATATATCACAGCAAGAACACAAGAGAGAGAATAAGGATTAAACTGCAATAGAAAACAAGGTTGGAATCGAGAAGCCAAACTCCTACCTGTGGATGTACAGAAGCCTGAAAAATTTAGAATCTCAGTGAGTGTACCAGAAACACAAAACCAAGGGATTGGGATCGGTAAAAAAATAATCTAGTCTATAGAAGCAGTGGAGGAGAAACTCACTGTCAAGTTGATGCGTGCAGTTCTAAAAAAAAGTTGATGCATGCACAAACACTGGAAACCAACATTTATGTTATTGATTATCTCGTTAGCTCGCTGTCACGCAGCAAGCAGGTATTGCCTGAGGGCGTGGAGAAGGATCTGATGCAAGCAGGCAGATTTACGAGGCAATCATGCAGTGATGCAAGCAGGCAGATTTAGAGATTTAGGGTGTGTTCTTCTCTCCCTCTTCCCAACTACTCTCTCTCGTTTTCCACGCGCACGCTTTTCAAACTATTAAACGGTGTGTATTTTGTAAAAAGTTTCTATACAAAAGTTACTTAAAAAAATTAAATTAATCCATTTTTGAAAAAAAATAGCTAAAACTTAATTAATCACACGTTAATGGATCATCCCGTTTTCCGTGATCACTGTTTAGGGTTGGGAGCACGCTTTGCGAACGCAGCCTTACGAGGCAATCATGCAGTGAGACGGACCTCCTCACCGTTGCAGCGTCCCACAGGCGCCGGAACCCGGAACCCAATCTAGCAACACCACAAGACTGAAGCGCTGCACCAGATTCCAAAGCCGCAACATTTTTACAGGGGAAGGATGGAGGGGGACAACATCACCATCCTCCTCGCCCAACCGGCCAACACATGTGGAGATGGGTGTGCTCGCCAATGACCAGCAGCCGCCTCCCATCGCAACAGGAGACTAGAACGAGGGATTCGTCGAAGACGTACTGGATCCTGCCTCCAGCCACCAGATGCGTGCGATGACCTCTCCTCCCGATTCTATCGCTGACGACGCAAATGGGCCGCGGGAAGGAGCCCCATCCCTATCACAGGCCACAAAGAGCAGCTCGTCGCCGCCTCCCAGTGCCGGCCGGAGACCAGCACTCCCTGACGAATTTGGGACCGGATCTGGTAGCCCGGTATCTAGATCCTACCTTTCCGCCCACCTCGGCGTCACCTCGTCAACCCCGGCTTGGGGAATGGGACGTCTACCTCGTGCAGAGATGCAGCCCTCGACACAGCGATGCGACCACCAGCCGCCGGTCATCAAGACCGGATACAAGATCGTGGGGCTTCCGACTGATGCGGGCGACGACCTCCTCTCCAAGCATCTACGCCTGACGCCACCTGCCACCTGCCACCTCCCTGCCGCTGCCACCCATCACAAGTTCTCCTCCACCAGGCGGTAGAACGCCCCGTCGCTTGGGGCGATGCTGATGGGCGACGGACCACGCGCGCCTGCGGCCGCGCGGTCAGTTCCAGCCCTCTACCCTGTATACTACAAGTATACCATACTACTCCTTATACTACTATACTACGTATATATTTATACAGATATACATACTTTGAATATGTATACATATACAAACTTTGTATACATACCTATGCAAATTTTGTATATGTACGTATACAAAATATACAAACTTTGTATACGTATACAAATGTATGCAAAATATATAAAGTTTGTATACGTACATACACATATACAAAATTTGTGTACGTCGTATGCAAACTTTGTATATGTATGTCTACAAAGTTTGCATATGTACGTATATATGTACAAAACGTATGTATGCAAACTTTGCATACATACGTATGCAAACTTTGTATACGTACATATGCAAAATATATAAAGTTTGTATACGTACATACACATGTAAAAATTTTGTATATGTCTTATGCAAAGTTTGTATATGTATGTCTACAAAGTTTGCATATATGTATATATGTACAAACTTTGCGTGGATGTATACGAGGTTTGTATATGACGTATAGAAAGTTTGTATAGATTAAAAAAAACCAAAAGATATGTAGATATTAAAAAACCAGAAGAAAACAAAAAAACGAAGAGAAAGGAAAAAACTGCAGGAGAAAAAAAAGAAAGAAAACCGGGGTAAAAAACGAGAAAAATGCAACGTGTGCGCCCTCCCCCGCCGCCCCCTCTCCGCGCGCGCCACGTGGCTGCACCGCGCGGGGGGGCGGCTGATTAGCGGTTTCGCCGTCGCTTGGGATGCCCCCACTCAACGGAGAAGGATGGGGAGGCCAGAGACCGAATCTCACCTCTAGCAGCCTCCTCCGATAGATGCGGGTGATGGTCTCTCAGGCACCTATGCCTTACGCTACCGACCGCCTCGCTGCCACCGCCACCAGGGAGAGGAGACGGAGATGGAGGTGCGTAGGGTTAATCCGGTGGCCCTCCTCATTGCCGGCGTGTTGACGCAGTGGATGCAAGAGATCCCCGATCCATAAATTAAGGAAAAATTGATGGAGAAAGAAACTGTGTACGGTTGTAAAGTTGTGGTAAAAAGGATATATATGGATCGGATGGTGGAATGCAATGGTAAAAAAATTACTTAGGTCTTACTTAGGTCGGTGACGCTTAGCGGTAGCTGGTCCGGTGCTACCCTTCTCCTGGGGCTGTGTGTTGGCGCTGTCGGTGTGTGGGTGGTGGTATACCTTTTTCTTTTTCCTGGTTACGATCTCCCAGGATTGTAATCTTGTAATTTTTTTCCTGCTCTATTAGTAGAAGTTCGCACTGCCTAGTGCGAATTTAGTGCGAATCGTTCGAAAAAAAAAGATGTGCTAGTGGGGTTATATTCTCGCTACATTGCTGCAGTAAAAAAATTACTACCGTTCGTGTGGAGTGCATAGTCTGGAGGTGAGAAGGCTGTGGTGTTCGTGAGTAAAAAGGTTACTGAGGGGTGCACTACCTAGCTAGGTAGCACGCTGGCTGCCATGTAGTAGTTCTCTCTATATATATTCGTCCATGAGCCACCACCATCATTAGATCCTCTCATCGTGTTTGCCATGGCGACATCTCGTCCCATTCGTGGCGCGGAATAGCAAAGCCCAAAATGCACCCCCCCTGCGGTTGCACAGTCAGGGGTGGATCCAGGAACAAAAAATTGGGGGAGGGGAGGCTCAACATACCGAGTACACCAGCATAAAGACATCATGTCTCATATCAGATTGTAATACCGAAACAATACATTGTAATTTTAAGAGGTTTTATATGAAAACATTGAGAAATAATGCAAAATACATCACAACTTACAATTCGACGAGGACGCCTGGAAACACCATCTTCTTACCCAAGGCACCATCATCATCGATCTCCTGTTCAAACAACCATCGGAAACCAACCTCCGTGCCTATATGTCATGCTCAGAGATTCGCTAACCCGAATTCCAAGCAGGATGTGCATTAAACCCCTATCCAGGACCGGCCAGGGTACACAAACGATAAATTTAACATAAAGATCCACGTCTTACAAACACCATAAAAAATCTTACATAAATACAGTGGGAAAAGATAAACAAGCTATTCTAGATAACTAGACGCTCGCAGCGTGGTGACTCCAATTCAGGAGCATCCTTGACGGCAACCACAAGCCTATTCCTCCAAGTAGCCTCCATCGGAAATATTCTCTATCTCTGGTATGGGGGAAGATAGAGCAAGACTGAATACTATCCACTGTACTCAATAAGTCATACTGGAACAGGGGTATGATGCAAATAATTCAAAGGAAGGCTAGAAGTTCATTTCCGTAAAGCAGTTATTTGAAGACAGTAGTTGAAAGTAGTAAAATGGATATAGTTATTAAACAATATTAAACAATCACTGCCCAACTCTACACCACGTTGCGATAGGCCCAACCATACACCTGAACTACACCAGTTCAATTAAATCGAGTTATCAACAGTTGAACTAATCAAGTTGAATCTGGTTGATCACCCATAACTGCGGGCACGACTATTCGAATAGTTTTACTCTGATCAGAGGTGAGCAACTGTACCCACAAGACACAGCTCCACGATACATTACCGTGTGCCAGCGTACCAACATGGCACACCGGAAAGGGACTGTGACAGGACTCTTCGCATAACCCTACCTAACCAAGTGCACCACACCTCGGGTTTCGCCCCCACCTTTTAGCCAAGGCAGACAACCCGCTCTCATGCCTAGGTGAATCCGGAAGCCGATCAACGAGTAAACCCCCATCGACCCAACCCCATCACACCCACCCTTGCCTGGATGCGTCAGTTAGGAAAAGTTACACTACAAGCCCAGCCGTTGCCCACGCTGGCTTGTGGAAAGCACGGTAATTCTTCCATGGTATCCCACGAACCGGTCCTTAATTTCCATGGGTGCGACTAACAAAACCACACACCCATAGCCATCATTTGTTATGTTTTAGTTTAATTAGTACCATGATGGCAATTAAGTGAAAATATCATCATAGGGACTATGCTAAATAATTAGGTGAAATGAACCCCCTTTAGTGTGCTATTTGATCTAAGCATGGCTAAGCGTTTCCTAAGCCAGCAACTCATCAAATTATCTCCCAAGCTATCAAAGGAGCATGATAAACGAAATGTAAGGGTGAGTACAATAGGTAACTAAGCCCAAACATGACATTATAAAATCATGTAGTATTTAGAGAAAAATAAGACATTCGCAATTTAGGTACAATATGCTTAAATGAAAAGCATGACTTGCCTTGCTCTTGCGCTGGCTCGACCTTTAAAACAACCTCAAAGTACACAGGAGCGTCGGAATTATTGGAATCTAAACGACAAACAAAACACACAAGCAAAATATGCTATAAGTCTACTGAAACGGAACAAAACCATTTTTAATGGATTCTTGGAATTTTTATGAATTTTCTAAAAGAGCATGAATGAATTAGTTATGATTTTTGGAAGTTTTATAGTGCTTTTACGATAGATAGAAAAGTCCTTATTAAATTATTGCGCAATAAATCCTAGGACTGATGTCAGCACGGGGAGGGGCGGCGGTGGTGACAAGCGGGCGCCACCTGTCTGTGGTACAAAGCCCCGGTCCACGGTGGACCGAGTCTACAGGACCGACGGGGATGCGGCGCACCACGTGGCGCACGCGTGGCACTGACGTGGCGGCCACACGGTGGCCACGGGGCAGCGTGACGCGAAGGTGGCCGAGCGGGGCGGCAGCGCTGGCGGCGCGTGGTGGCGGCGCACGCGGGTGGCGGTGCGGTGATGCGGGCGGCGACGCAGGCGGCACGAAATCAGGCGGCGCGGGGTGGCTGCGCATGCAGGTGGTGGCGCTCGCGGGCGGCGAGTGAGAGAGGAGGGGGAGGAAAGTTCCTCACTGGGGAAGCGGCCGGTGACGGGGAAGACGCTAGGGAGCACGGGAGGGAGCGGTGATTAGGGGAAAAGAGAAAGGGGGTGCGGGGAGTGTTTATATAGGTGCGGGAGGGACAGACGTGACCGGCGGCGGCCGGTTTTTTCGGCGGAGTGGGATGAGAGAGGGAGGAGAGAGAGAGAGAGAGCGGGGATTCGATTTTTCGAATCCTGCGCTCCACGGCGCAGCGCGGGTGGTGAGGAGTGGGGCGTTTGGCGCGGATACGGGGAAAGGTGGGCGGCGCGCGGGCGGGGTGGGGAAGGTGGCGCGGGCGGTGGTTGCAGGCGGCGGCACCGCCGGCCAGAGGTGGGAGACGTTCCCGACAGGTGGGCCCCACCTGTCGGTAGCCCGGGCGATGCGGGGAGGCGGAGTGGACTTGGGGGAGTGGTGGGGAGAGGCCGCGGGCCACGGCCGTGGGCCGGTCCGCGGGGAGGGAGGGGGAAGGCGGGGAGAGGCCGCGGGGAGGAGAGGGGCTGGCTGGGCTGCCGGCCTGGAGAAGCGAAAAGGAGGGAGGAAGGAAAAAGAAAGGAAAGGGGAAAAACAAAAGGAGAAAAAAGAAAGAAAAGATTTTCCTGGGATTATTGCACTAGAGAAAGGTTTAGTTGGTTTTAAAATTATTTTTAGAGCTCTGAAAATTCCACTAAAAATCTTGTTAGTGTATTTTAGCGTGAAGAACAGAAGGAAAATTCCACCATACCGATCCCACTTAATTAAGTGCATTTATTAATTGGGGTTTTGCTCTAGGTTAGTTAAACAATTTCTTTTAGGCGATTTATTTAATGAATTTAAAGCTAGAAACGGAAAACTCCAGGGTGTGACACTATATAAGCCGGTGAAGTCCGAAACCGCTAGTTAGCGGCTAGCCACGCGTGCTATCCCCCGCGCGGTGCGGCACGTGATGCGCCCTGAGAGGAGGGGCGATGGCTTTTCCTTTTTTTTCTTCGGTTTTTTCAGCAGTTTTTTCCTTCTGTTTTTTTCGGTTTTTTTCTTCCTTTTTTTCGGTTTCGTTATATATATATGTATGGGATAAGTTTGTATATGTGTATAGAAAGTTTGTATACACATATACAAAGTTCGTATACGTGATAGTTTTTCTTTCTTTTTTTTCGGCTTTTCCTTTTTTATATGTACGGGATGCAAAGTTTGTCTACATGTATACAAAGTTTTTATACGGATATTTTTTCTGATTTTTTCAATACATACGTATATAAAGTTTGTATATGTGTGTATACAAAGTCTGTATACATCGTATATAAACTTTGCATATGTGTATGTTTTATATATATGTATGGGATACAAGTTTGTACATGTGTATAAAAACTTTGTATACACGTATACAAAGTTCGTATACGTGATATTTTTTCTTGTTTTTTCTTCCTTTTTTTCGGTTTTTCGTTTTTTATATGTACGAGATACAAAGTTTGTATATGTGGATACAAAGTTCGTATACATGATATTTTTCTGGTTTTTTCGATTTTTTCAACACGTACGTATATAAAGTTTGTATATGTATTTATAAAAGTCTGTATACGTCGTATACAAACTTTGCATATGTGTATATATTACTTTTATATAAAAGAATTATAGTAGTAGTAATACTAGTAATAGCAGTGTACTAGTACTAGTAGTAGTAGTGTAATAGTAATACTACTACTAGTAGTAATAGTAGTAGTAGGGTAGTAGTAATAGTAGGACTTTAGGGGCGGACTGACCACGCGGTGGCGCGGGCGCGCGACCACCTGCGTGTCAGCCACCCTCGGTGAAGTTGTCATTCTTCTCTGTCATCAACTCTTAGGCTGCGTTCGCACCTGGGTGCTCCCAACACGAACAGTGTTTGTGGAAAACGGAGCGATCCATTAGCGCGTGATTAATTAGGTTTTTGCTAAAATTTTTTTCAAAAATGGATTAATTTGATTTTTTTTAAGCAACTTTTGTATAGAAACTTTTTGCAAAATACACACCGTTTAGCAGTTTGAAAAGCGTGCGCACGGAAAACGAGGGAGAGGAGTTGGAAAGAGGGGGAGAAGAACACAGCCTTATACCTTCCCCTGCCAAATCGAGCTCTCGGGCTCTGTCAAGCCACTGCCTAGCCACCGGCCGATCTCCTTCCCCCGAAGCATATCCTTCCAGCCACCACCACCTCTCCACTCCGCTCCAGTGAACCCATTTCCTTTATTTTCCCTTTCTCTCCCACCCCACATGGCCACATCAAGCCACCACCGGAGCTCTCTCTCACTCCTGCCGGACCGAGTACTTGACGTCGGCGTTCCCATATCATCCTTATTCTCCCGCACTGGCCGCCACATCCTAGGGGTGAGCCGTGTCCGGGAACACCTCCAGCCACCATCAGCGAGGCCGCCTAGCCGATGGAACCTCCTCTGCTTTTGTGCATCTGAAGATAAGTCTGACATGTGGGTCCCATTGGTTAGCCTCTAAGGGCTGGGGGTATTTTTGTCCATACGAAAATACGGTATGAAAAAACCTGGTCCAACTGCGTTTGGGACGTATATAGTGGTATGGTTCAAATTTAACAAAATAACGATGACACCCAGCCGATATCGAGAATAGTAGTGGTATTTTTTTTCAGTTCGGTAAAGTTGCAGTGACATGGATCCAATTAACCCTTTTGAAAATGATTTAACCGTAGAATCTATTTCCATATATTTGGTTTGATTTATTCCTGTGTATATCATTGTACTTTCCATGTTTCTGCGTATATAAGCTCGATGCCGATGAGTTTCCAATATCTGCATATGCTCTACTGTGCACACCCTGCCATCGTCCGCAAGCTTCGTCCGGCTTGATGTTTGTGCTTGATGATGTGTACATGCAAGTTATACATATATATATACGTGTCGTGTATCTGTATGGTTTCCTTTTGCTGACGACAGCGTTGCCATTCTTGCTCTGACCTACATCCACTTCAAATATTGCCGCGCTCTTGCTCGATGCCAGCAAGATCCGCATGGATCTATTGTAGGTGTAGTGGATCCAGCTACGGAGACGCGGGATTTGGCCTCCAATAGCCATGCCCACTATACCATCCACAAGCTGCCATGGCAAGTAGGCCACAGACATCTTGCATTGCTTGTGGGGGGGTGGACAAGCTCCACCACTGCATTTTTTTAAGTTCTATTTGGGAAGTTTAAAATTATGAGAAACAATTGGTTGGTAGTCAACTTCTGAGAATCTGGAGAAGCTGGGTTTTCTAGCTTCTGGTTTTAGTTCATTATCTGGATTCTATAACTACAAATTCTGAGAATCTGTGTGAGAATCTGGATTGTTTGGGGGACCTGGAGCTTCTGTGAGAAGCTGCAGCAGCTAGAAACCCCCAAACAGGATCTTATAGCTGCCCGGATTTTCTAGCAACTCACTCGGGTGGTGGCAAGGCGGTGGTTGGGGGCGATGAAGTGTGTTCTGCCCGTCCCCGGTTAGAGATAATATGTAGAAAAAGATTATTAAAAACATAAATTTTTGACCAACTGTTTTTCAGCAAATCACTAAAATTATTAAGGTGAAATATTTTGTCTATATGTTAGACCAAATAAAAGGTCAAGCTGTTTAATTTAATATACAAACTCTTCTTTTTTTTTTATTTCTTCAGAAAATGAGGAATTATAATCATCTCTCTTTTTCTCAAGATTGAAGAACCATGCTCTAATTGAGTGCACACTTGCAATACACTTGTCACTACGAAATAGAGCAATTGGACATAACTCTTGGTTTTACACAGCATCACTGAAAAAAAAAAAGTAGAGAGAACACAACATATCTAAGCAAGACAAAATCAAAATGCAGGCATCAATATTTGAGCTGCCACATTAATATCTGCACCAGGATTGAGGGCAGTAGTTGTTCCTCGTTCCAAGTTGTGCACATATAATCTTTTGTAACGACACGTAAAAAAATAAATGCAGTTTTCATCCAGATAAACTTCTTTTGCATTAACCGATGCTCCAGAGTTCTCAGTGATATTGACTATAAATGCTCTGTCCCCAAGTGTGTCTACCTTCACCCAAGCTCTTCTTGTTATGTCCAGCTTGTGAACATCGATCTCCACTGTTTTTTGAAAACATGTCATTGGATGGTAAAAGAACAAGATGAACAAATCTCCGCTTGATTCTAACAAACAAATGTCAGCATAGTGGTACACTGTATTCTGTGCCGATTTAATAGGAACAATATCAAATGTTGGATAAGGTAAGAATTCTAGTGTCACGATACGATCACCAAATGTCGTGTAGAACTGACCCTCCACTGCAGTGAGAAGGCTCATAGATTTAATAACAGTGAGACGGTGACGATGAAATCTCCTACCATGGTACTTATGCGTAAACCACTGGGTTCCTCTAATATGACAATACCAAATTACTGTGTCATCAAGGCTTAGTACGAGCACGATACAGTTTGGATCGGTGGGACTATGCGATAACAAACACCTCGTGTAATTCTTTACGAGGAATCTATCTTGATCGAATGGTAGACTAATTCTCTGAGACGTAAATGGGTTCCACAAAAAGATCTCATGTGAGTCACGGTGCAGCATGAGCAACCAACCTTGCGGTGTTATCCAATAAAAGTGATCTTTCAAATCATCTAGCTTGCTGTGAGCTACCAATTGTTTGCTAGATATGCTGTAAAGGAGCAAAGTGTCATTTACCTCCTTAGCCTCATCGATAGTGTTATCATCATCATCATCACTTACATCAGTTTCGTTATCCTCACTTCTTCCATCGTCATTAGTTTCCTCTATATATTCATCTTCATCACTCGTCTCACTAAACTCGTCTCCGTTGCTCACATCGTCATCATCACCACTTTCCTCATTATCATCACTTTCTTCCAGAGGCATATAATAGTTGTAATGAAACCATAACATTGGAGCTAATTTAGAATCCAATGAAGTTAAATCTTCGTTTTCTTTAATCCCCATCTGCATATTCAAGCTGCATACAGAAATGAGTACTAAAAAAATTAAAATTTACTCAAATATCAACGATGTTGTACAAAGAGGTGGTTTTATAATTTCTGAACTCTAAGCGTTAGAGCTATATGGAGATAGTAATAATTAAATAACAAGAAAAGGGACCCTATATATAACGTGTGAATCATAATAATTGTATAACAAAAGCTTAAGTCCCCCTTTTTTTATTAAAAAAGAAGAGAAAAACATGTAAGGAAAAAAATCTACAACAGTTTCATATAACCGTGCTCTAGTTGGCATCACATAATAACCAGTGATAGTAATAATTAAATTATATTTTCTGTTGCAAAAAGAACAATATAACAGTAATAACACTACCTTTATGCGTTCCTTTAGATTGCCGATTAATACGGCTGCAGGCAATTAACCAGGCAGGCACGCCTGTTGCTTTCAATTGCCGATTAATTGCACGGCTCGACCGCTCTATCGCTGGATGCTCGTATAAATACCCGTGAGAGGCCGTGATGCACTGGATCTCTGCGAATCCACCTCGGATTAAGTCCCGCGAATATGTATCGGTATTCGCACGCTATCCGGAGACCGAGCCCGACGCGAGCGAACACTTGAGCCTCTGGCTTTAAAACATGATCGGCCTGCAGGTACACGAATCACCGATCAAGAAGAAGCTAGAAAGAGATCAAACGATCATGGTGGAACGGGACTGGTCGTCTCTCCCGTTCGACGTGCTCACCGTGATCCTGGAGCGCTTGCGGTGGTCGAGCCACCCGAGCTTTGCGTTGTCGTGCCGGCACTGGCACTCCGCCGTGCCGCCCTTCTACCCGGCGTGGATCACCCCGCTCCTGCTCAACACCGCCCGAGTCGGTGTCACGAACCTCCGGTACTACAGCCCATATTACCACAAGAACTTCGAGGTTGGCAGCGATGGTGGTGGCCACATGCTCGGAGCTGCACGTGGCGCCAAGATCTGCTGCGGCAGCAGGCGACACCTCGCGCTTGGCATGTCGAGCGCGGCACTGGATGTTGATTTTTTAACTGGCGTCGTCCATAAGGTTCCACACGTGTATAAAACCATGTTTGACTTTATCATCTACGGTGACGACGCGTATAGAATGTTTGGGATAGACGCGGTTGTCCCGCTCAAAGTTGCCTATGTCAACCAAGACGACGACGGTGATTGGGAGGACTGGACGTTGACAGAGTTCGATATTAATGGGCCACGGCTAATTCCGTCACCTGTCACCAACCCTGTCATCGCAGCTTGATATATCTTCTAGGCGAACAAGGGAGGTTGGCCGTATATGACCCATGCAAGCATGAGAAAGGGTTTGAGATTCTTGACAAGCCCATGAGCTTTGGGTTTGAATGTTATGACAGCTACGACATCTACATGTTTGAGTCTGATAAAAACGAACTGATGGTCATCCTCATCGGGCAACGAGGTGCACCGGTCCATGTTGTCACGCTTAATGAGAATACAATGGAGTGGGATAAGGTGGATAGTTTGCAGGGGCGGGCATTGTTCACGGCACGCAGGCATCTATGATGAAGAAAGCCGAGTTGGAGTGGATGCAGAATAGGGTGTTCCTCCCAATATTCTACAAGTGGCTTGAAACCGTCCACGTTGATCTTGTTTCTTGCGACGATGAATTAGCTTTCATACCAAAATCATTCTCCAACACGGATTATTCCACGGCGAACGAAGATGGTGAAAATTGTGTAGACATGTGGTCGTACAATTTGGGACAACAAGAAGCAGCGAGAGAATTTTGGGGAGCTGAGAAAATGTACTGAGAAAATGTACTATAGTATATGGATTGACCTTAACTAATAAATTTCTTTAGTTAGTACTCTATCTGCAAAACTTAAGAGATAATTTCTGTATGAATGACCCACTTTTATCACATCAGGGCCAGCTCCATTTTCTCCCCGCACTAGTACAAAATCAATTTTTCCATACGGTCAAAAGTGATTTTCACGTGCGGGTGCGGGCCTCCGGCCCGTCTGCCAGCTCTACAAAAATCACTTTTTTTCATGTTTGCGTGAGCGCTTAAGCCGTCCGTGCACGAAAATGAAAAATCATAAAAAATAAAAATTCAAAAAATCAAAAAACACCGCCACTGTTGCCGGCCCGCCACCGTCCTTGTCCTCCAGTCCCCGCCACCATCGTCCTCATCCGCATGTTGTCGCCGCCGTCGAATCGGGGCGGGGGAGGGCGCCGGCCGCCGGATCGGGGCGGGGGGAGGGCAGCGGCCGCTGGTTCTGGGCATGGGAGGGCGTCGGCCACCAGATTGGGGCATCCGCTCCGCCGCGGCGACGTCCCAGCACATGGGCTCCGCCGCCGCCACCGGGAGCCACCTGGCGAGTGTCACACCCCAATCTAGCACAGTAGTACAACGACACTTGACAGGAACGTGTCGTAGGAAAAATGATGCCCGAACCGCTTCCTACGAAACTGTGATATCGGTACCAGTCGCAGGACATTGCACTGGTACCCACGGTGACAATCAGGAATCATTGCAATCCTTAAATTAAATAGAGGATTTATTTACCTTAACTTAGGTTATCGTTCTCGGGGAACCCGAGAAGGCAACAGACGACGCGGAAGCAGCAACATCAGAGACAGAGGCAGCGGAAACCAACGAACTAACACCTAACACCACAGGCAAGAGCTGGGAACAAAGATGAAACTCTAATCTTCACTTCGCTTCAACTTCACCTTTAGAGTTAGCAGAACTATATATATACACACACTACAGCTAGGGTGTAGTATAATACAACGCAACCCCCCCCCCCCCCACCCCCCACCCTGCCACCCCGACCCCACCCCCCATCCTCCCACCCTATCCCACGACATTACTGCATAGTAATGTCGCTACTATCAGAAGCACATAGTATTTATATTGCTTGGTGGTCCCACTAAAGAAACCGCCCCTACTTCTTCCTCCCCAGTCCCTTTTTTTCGGATCGGGACGGGCGACGGCGATGGGCGTGTGGCATGGCGAGCGACGGCGACGGGCATGCGGCAGCGGTGGGCGATGGCGACGGTTGCGTTAGCGGCGGACGACGGGCTCGGCGGGGCTATCCCCCACGCGGATCCGGCGATTGCGGTCGCCCTACGCCCGGATCTTGCAGTGCTACCGTCCCTCACCTGGCCCCGCACGGATCAACCAGCAGCGCTGGACCTACGTTAGCGGCGGCTCGCGACGGCCTTCGCGCGGTATGCAGATCTGATGATGACGCGAACGGCGCCGTTGACTCCACGATGATGGTGGAGGAGTCCGGGAGCTGAGTTGGTGGCAAAGGGGTTTGCGGTGAAGCTGGCTCCGGCGCCGCCGAGATGGCCCTTCCCATCACCGGTGTTCGTCCTCCCCAACCGCTGTCGTCTGTTCTCCCCCGACGCCACTGTCCCCCGCGTCGCCACCGTCCACCCTTCCCTGCCACCGTCACGCGCTTTCTCTCGTGTCGATGCGTTGTCGCCCGCTAGCGCTGCGTGCCGCGGTGACACCAGCCAGGCAGCCGCTAGCGCCATCACACTCTCCACACGCCGACACATGGTCGTGCGCCGCCCGTCAGCTCACCGTCAGGGGCTTCCATGTGTCCGGCGGGTGTAGGGGAAACTCAAGCCCCATTTGCACTCACGTTGAATCCACCCCTGCACAGTCGAGCTGTTGCCGAGACAACCACAGCGCTACGGGCAGCCACCAACCATCGGGTATCATTAACCGTGGCGGGTTGGGGCGCTAACCACGCGGGACACGTCAACTAAATAAATATTTTTGACCGCTCGATCGATTTGTGGTAAGCTGTATGGCTTCTGCGAGAAGAGAACGGGTACAAAGAGCAGAAAAATCTGGCCTGACGGAATATTTGGGCTATAACCCGTTCAGTCATCTGGTATTTGATCTAGAGCATCACAATTGTAGAAATATAGATTTTGTGGAGGTTTTTTAACTGCATGCTTGTGGAGATTATGGGTATCATGTACCCACAGATCTAGTTTATCCGACTGATTATATGGGATATATTATATATATAGATTATGTAATAAGTCAATGTATGGGTATTACGTTTACTTGTAAGTTAAGTAAATGACCCGTTATCTTGACTCGATGAGATTGTAAGTTGGTTATAGAAGATTTAAATCGTAAGGAGTTAAATCTCTATCTTGTAAACTCTTAACCTCCGGCTATATAAGGAGGATAAGGTGTCTTTCATGGGCATAACAATATTCAGATCATCAGATCAATACGCCACTCGACGGAATCAATTCTCGAAATAGGAGTAGGGTATTACCTCATCCTAGAGAGGACTGAACATGTACCGGAAGCAGTATAAGAAGGTATTGTATCAGAATTTAGATGGATAGTTTGCTACTTTTAATATGTACATGCTCACTAACTGGATGAGCTTCTCTTTTCTCTGTTTTTTACTTTAATTTGCTTGTTTGAGCTGAGATGACATGCTTAAACTTTGTAAAGTTGTATGGTGCTTCAAATGCTAAGTTAACTGTTTCTTCAGCCATTAAACCTGGGTTCCAGTAAATGTTTGTTTCATCTGAAGGACTGTCATTTTTTACTGTTCAAACATCATGGTGATTTCTTCAAATAAGCACGTTGCAACGTTTACATGCACATATAAAGATTGATATCTGGGCTCTCTTGGTAGTTTTATCCCTAATTTCTCATATATGTGCAGTTAGTCATGTTATGTATGACATCTAATCATATTAATTGTCCTGTTAAATATCTTCTTCCAATTTCTTGTATTTAGGATATCCATGCTGAAGCTATCAAAAGGAGGTGCCACATCACCAAGCCCTACTCCAAGTCAATTGCCGGAAGTCATAAAAAGAGGATAGCTGAAAGGCCTGATCGTCCACATAATGATGCTAGAGAAGCACTCTTCGGTATGCCTTTTCATTTTATAGAGCTGATGATATATCACAAATGCACGACCCTGCTCAATTGAAGCTACCGCATTTTGAATTTTTTGAATTTCTGATAGTAATCTGTTAGCTTTAGGGTTAACTTTTTCAATTGAGAAGTCGGTGATCTCATACATCACGTTTAAGGCCCGCTTGCCCTTCCTATCTAGGTGATTCCTTGGCCATGAAGGACAATGGTACCAAAAAAACAAAACAAAGAGGTCTGCATGTACGCTGTAATCCTATTACTAACGTTTTGATTACCCTTTTGTTTAATAAGTTCATAATCGGAAATGCTACTTGTGCTGTAGAGCCCACGGACCAAAGTTGGTGCGCATCCGACAACGACAGATCAGACAAAGGGTCTCTTTGTTTAGACTTATTGGTTTAGATTTTAAGTTAGCTTATTGGCTTATATGATTTATAAGCTGGTGAATTTAATATCCTATGTTTAGTCATGCCTCTACCTCACATCCTCACATAAGTTAAAAAAGCTTCTCCAACCTATCCTTTAGTCTAATAGTGTTAGACTAACTTATGGCTTCATAAAAGCTAAAAAAAAAGATGCTTCTTTGTTTAGGTTTAGATTTTTCGGCTTATAGCTTGTAAGCCTAAACAAAGAGGGCCAAAAGCTTTCGCGCGGTGGATACATTTTTAATTTTTATAATAGTAGGATAGAGATAGGATATGTATTTAAGATAAAACTAGAAAAAATGCCCGTGCGTTGTAACGGGAAAACTAATGTTATGATAATGATATAGGCCCTGTTTAGATTCTTAAAAAAGGCAAAACTTTTGTCATTTTGAAGCACTTTTGGCAAAATAGATCTAAACAATATGGTGAAAAAATGGCAACTTTGTATTTGGCATTTGGCAGTCTGGACTAGCAAATTTCGCCATAAAGAGCATAGGGACGCGGACCACCCCTCATGGTGCATGGGATAATGGTAACTTTTGCATGCCTCTAAACACCAACTTGCAAAAATGCAATGCCAAAACTTTTGCCACCAAAACTTTTGCCATTTGCCATTTGCCATTCCAAATACCTCTAAACAGGGCCATAGTAAAGTAATTGAAAAAGGAGCATCCATGTTAGCTCTCATGGTCTACAAATGCTCATATTAATTGGAGTAGTATAAAAAAATAAGGATAACTCATTGTAGACAAGCACTTTTCCATTTTCTTTTTTTTAGAAAAAAAATCACGTTATATATGTGTAGTGTACAATCGGACACCTGCATAAAACAAATCATTCGCAAGGAAAAAAAACTAAATTGTTTAGATTAATCTGTCTATATAATAATACAACTTAATACAAAGTATTCCTATTTTTTAAACTTTTTGTTGAATACAATTTAGAAACATAAATGAAATTCGGTATTAATAAAATAAGGAATATTGAAAGATGAGTTTAGAGACCATATAGAAATAAAATCTGTAAATAACAGAAATTATAAATTATAAAATAAATAATATTGGATGAATTTCTAAAAGTAGAAAAATACTTAAAATTATTGTGAGAGAGAACACTGATTTTAGCCCGACCCAAACTCGTAGCCTTCTTGCGGCAGCCCATTTGGCTTTCTACGGATGGCCCATTTGGCAGCCCAATAGTGCGGCGGCACAAAGCGGGAGAAGCCGAGCTGTCCGATCTAATGGACGTTCCCAATTAATCCCGACCTAGATAAATACCCGGTAGCCAAAGCCCTAACCCTAAATTCATTTCTCTCGATCCCCTTACTCTCTCACTCCCGAGCAGCGGTAGCGGCAGCGCCCTTCCCCCCTCGAGCGGTGACATCTCCCTCCTGTGGCATCCCACGGGCGGATCCGGCGGCGACGACATTCCCTTCGACGCTCCACTCGCTCCACTCCGTCCTCCTCTCCTTGTTGCAGCGGCCCCCTTCGCCGGCAGCGGTGATGACCTCCTCCTCCATCCCCATCTTCCGGTGTTGGGCAAGGGAGCAGGCGGCGGTTGGAGCGGGCGCTACAGCGGCGGACGCGACGGCGACGAGCGCGGTCGCGGGTGGCAGTGGTGGGCACGCTGGGCTCCTCCATCCCCCACCTTGTGATTTTCTTTTTGTGATGAATGTTTTAAGAGATTAATTTCTTTATGATGTTTTTCCTCTTTTTGATTTTCTCCTTTCTTGTGATTGAATCTGTGATGAATCGACTGCCCGACGAGGTGAATCTGTGATGAATCGGCTGCGAATCCGTGGGTGGTTTATTGGGTTTCTCTTTTTTTTTTTGCATCGCTAACAAAATCAGATTAAATTTTCATCACATAAAAATAAGTAATCATAAATTTTAAATCATTTGTTAATTTTTATTATCCGTATGCGTCATTGAACTCATTAGAGATTAAATTAGCAATTAAAGACTAATATTAGCTATGTTTTAACTTGTAAAAAATATGTTGTTTTCGGTCCTATCCTGATCTGGATGGCTGCGTATGTCAACCAAACTGTCAAAAACAAATTTAGAAAATTTTACAATGCACATTATAACATCATATATCACTTAGAAAACATAAAGAGTCAAATCATATGTAGAATATTTAAAAAACAAATAAAAACTCTATTTGTGACTTAACATTCCAAAATAATGTTACATATGGTTCTCGTAAATTGCAATTCTCACATGTGAACATGTTTGCAGATACGAGAAAAGAAAGCACCATGAGCTCTTTTTACCGTCTCTTATAATCTTTCTTACAAATAATTATCCTGTAATTATGGTCAGCTAGTACTAAAATCAACCCATATACCATAATCTACCCTCTCCAATCCCCAAAACTCTCTTGCTTCTTCTTCTTGCTGCCCAATTTCATATGACCAAATGTTCATACTAGAGGTGATCTTCTTTATGCTAGATGGTGAGTATGACTTTGGTACAAATGCTGCTTCACCATCGCGAATAATAAGGTCAACATGGATGGTCTCAGGCCACTCATACAACCTCGGAAGGAACACCTTGTTTTGCATCGACTTAAACTTAGTCTTCCTCATCATTGTTATGTATGTTCCCGTGAACAGCGCCCGTCCTTCCAAAGTCTCCAACTTGTCCCACTCCATCGTCGCTTCATTGAGCTTAGTGACATGGACAGGTGTACCATTGTAGCCGACGAGGATGGCCATGAGCTCACCTTGGTCCGACTCAAAGAGGTGGCTGTCAACTTCATGCTCAATACCAAAGTTCTCGGGCTTACCAAGAACTTTAAGATTATCGGTGTGGTTGCGTGGATCATACACAGCCAGCTTCCCATCTTCACCAAGAACGTACAACAAGCCGTCGTGGAGCACCGGGTTGCTAATTGGCGCCGCCAGAAGCCGTGGCCCTTCTACGTTGAACTCCGTCCGGTCCCAAGGCCCCCACTCGCCCTTGTCATCTTGTATCGCACGGGTGAGCTGTAGCCCCAGGATCGTGTTGACGCAGTACACCCTCCGTGAGCCATCGTCATATATAATGAAGTTGTACGAATAATGAGGCGTATCCGGTAACTCGTAGACGACGCTCGTGACGAGATCGATTTGGAAGACGAAGAAAGGTAAGAACAACGTGAGACGTTGTCCATTGGAGCAGCAGATCCTGGCATTGGACCCCCTCAGCGTGTCCATGACCTCAGAGTTCTTGTCGTAGTAGGGGCTATAGTACCTGATGTTGGTTCGGCCGACGACAGCGCAGCTGAGTAAGAGCGGGTGATCCACGCTGGATAGAAGGGCGACACGGCAGAGCGCCAGTGCCGGCACGTCAGCGCGAAGCTCGGGTGGCTCGACCACCGCAGTTGCTCTAGAACCATGGTGAGCATGTCGAACGGGAGAGACGACCAGTCCCGTTCATCCGCCGTCCCAGCCACCTCCATCTCGCTTCCGTTTTTTTTCCCCCGTGGGATAAAGTTCGACGAGTACACGTTCGTGTCAGCAATGGCCATGGTATGCAGATGCAGCGTTTTATTATGCACAAACTACGCTGTATTTTTTTGGGTCGGTTTCAGCTTGTAACCAGTCGGGTTCTTATTGGTTGCGACCCAATGTCGATCGGAATCTCCAAATTAAAAAACGCTGCTGCTTCCTTTTCCTAATTTACCGGTGCAGATTATGGTTGGTACTAGCTAATTGATCTGACGTCGTGTAGCGTGCATATACTTATTTTCCCAAGTGTAATTCGGGTGGATTCTTTTTCTTTCGTCTTAAAAATTGCAGTCTTTGCAATAGAAATCATGAGACAACACTTGATCAGGCAGCCGCAAAACTCTCCTTATATATCGTGTACAAGTAAGACACGGCACAAATACCGGCCGTCTCTCACACAAGACAAAGACAACAGAAAGGTCGATCCGTCGAATTCATGGAGGGGAAAGACAATAATGAATCTCCGTCGCTGGATCCCAATCTTGCTCCTCTGCTGCTGTTCGGCCACGACGACGATGCCGCCACGTTCATGTACAGCGTGCCGACGAGAGCGCCCCTGCCGACGGACGACGACATGGACGGCATGATGAGAGCCCACCGGCGGTGGACCACGGCACAGGGCTGGTTGCTCATGGCGCGCCGCGGTTCACCTTCACCGTGCACTTTCCTATGGGACCCTTTCACCGGCCGCCGGATCGCGACGACACTGTTCTCACCGAAGGCCGCGACCGGATGTGTTTCTTGTCACGCCGTCGTCCCACGGACCCCGGCTGCGTCGTCCTCGTCATCGACCTCGACGACACGGTGCTCTGATATTGCCACCCCGGAGACCAACATTGGGTGGAGCATCAGTACCTCCAGCCCGGGGCGCTTCACCACGAGCACCGTGATCGCGTCGGCTGGGCAATAGGAAACCTTACGGCGATTGATGGCAAGTTCTACACCGATTTCACCGACCACGTCGTCGTCCTCGAGTTCTCGCCGGAGCCCGTGTTCACCGTGACCGCCGTAGACGGCGACCATAGATGTCAAGCAGGGTACACGCGACGTACTGCTAACTTGGTAGAATCAAACGGGGAACTGCACCACGTCTTCTCTCACCCGATCATTTGCAGCCGGATCGTCGCACGTGTGAGCGTTTACAAACTTATTAGCGTGGCGGCGCAGAAGCAAAGATCAGCGTGGGTGAAGGTGGATTCACTAGGTGGCAGAGTATTTTTCGTTGGGACAAACAGCTTGGGAGTTGGAGCGTCACTTGATGCAAAAGAAACCGGCTTGAAAGGGAATTGCATCTATTACTGGGGTATCAATGGGAAAGTGTTGTGTGTATACGACATGGAACGAGGAACTACGGTTGTGATCAATCCCGGTGCGAATCTTCCGTATGACCAGTCGCCGGAAGTCTTGATGCCTACCCGATGAGTGTTTCTTAGCTACATTCTAAATGTGCAGCAATGTTGGTTTGGCTAATCCATATATAACTTTTACTGAAAAAATATCCATGCGTTGTAACGGAAAAAAACCACAATCACCACATTGGCTTTAAAGTAGTAGTAGTACTTTTTGTCCACGGCTCCGACGATAACTAAGGTTTTCACTACTAAGAAATACATATACAGGTCAACACTCTAAGTGCCGGAAGTACTAAAACCGGCACATATAGATCTTTTCCCATCTACGCGGGCTGTAAGCACAAAAAATCGACACATTTAAACAACTATAGGCGCTGGTTCTAAAAAAACGGTACATATACTATAGATGTTGTTTTTAAAAAAAAACTGGAACATTTAATTTACTATAAGTGTCGGTTACAAAACCGACACCCCTAAAATCGAGCTGAGCCGAACCGGTGGCCTCCCTTTCTTATCCCCTCCTCCTCATCTCCTTATCCATTTTCCTTCTCCTCCACCTCACCCTGCTCTCTCTCTCGCTCTCTCTCTCTCGCTCTCTCTCTCTCGCTCTCTCTCTCCATCGCTCCCTCTCGACCCAGCATTGGCAGCGGAGCCCTCCCCTCCGCCAGATTCAGCAAGAGGGGAGGCGACGGCGGTAGCGGCGGGAGGTGAGGCTGCGGTGGCAACAGCGGGAGGGGAGGCGGTAGAGGGACAGATGGTGGCAGCGTCTACGACCTCCCCTCCGCTAGATTCGGCAGGAGGGGAGGTATGTGGCGTCAACAGCGGCGCCCACCCCTCCGCCATATCCGGTGGAAGGGGAGGCAGCAGAGGGGTGGGCGGCGGTAGCATCGGCGACCTCTCCTTTGCCAGGTCCGGCTCCCCGACGTGCGGCGGTGAGCTGCCGACCTCTCCGCAGCAGGAGGGGAGACAGCATCGGCATGCGAAGGTGGCGCTCTTCCCAAGTGTTTAGTGTTCTTAGTGTTTTTCTTGTGTTCTTGGATGTTCTTGGATTGGTCTGAGGTAAAGGGGAGCTGCTCGGCTCGATCGAGCCAATACATCGAGCCGACATTTTTTTGACTTGTGGAACTAAAAGGTGTTGGCACCAGATCCGGCACCTATTTAACATCAGTGCCTTTTTCTAGGTGTTGATTGGGATTTGTAGGGTTTTCAACCAGCATCAATCTATGTTTCGGTAGTAGTGTTTATAGAAAAAAACTCGTATTTATCAAACAGGTATAGTAAAGTAACATCTATTGTTATGTGTTTTTATTTGCTTCCCATTCAGCGCCTTAGATCAGTTCACCGTGGCCTCACAATGTCGAATACGATGTAATAGGAAAGAAGATGCGGAGAAGTTGAGAGAACATGGACCGTGGTCGACGAGTAGGCTAGTGAGGTGATGATTTGAAAGAAGATAATGGTTGGCTGTTTGATGGCAGAGATGCGTATTGACACAAACCTAGATCGTGTAACGGCAATTTGATCATTTATAACGATATGAGGGTATGATAATCACCATTAATATTTTCTGATCAAATTGTGTAAGAATGATTTTGTTACAGAATACAACCATTTACTCAAAAATTCTATGACTACGTACTACTTTTATGACTCCATGAAATCTTCATCGTATTTATGAGTCACCAACTCATTATCTAGAAAAACTGAATCTCCAACTACGATCTAAACGTCAACACAATCAAGAACACATTTTGATCTGACCTGACAAGAACCACCTCAAGAGAGGCTCACCCAGAAACGTACATACGGTCACACGCCGGACACCTCATCAATATTTCAGATTTTGGTACCTGGCACATTAATTTAAAACACAGTGATTTGTCCAATAGATTTAGCATAAAATTCAGGTGTAAATCATTAGGCGTATTCCCTACGGTTCCATAATTTTTAACGTTTTGGATAATAATATGGTCTTCCAAATATATTTTTAACTTTATTTTTTATTATAATATATACAATAAATAAATACATGTTTACTTTTCTAATAGTACTTTAAAAGATAAATCTATATATGTTTTTCTAGTTCCTTTAAACTAAATATTTTTAAAATTATTGATAATCAAAGTTACAAAAGTTTAACCTTAACCTTATCCAAATCGTCAAGAATTATGGAACTGGGAGGAGTAAAGGAGTAAAGAAGATCAATTAAAATGGAACCCCCTCAAGCATTTAATTTTCAAAATACCGAAAATGTAGCATATTTAAATGTTCAGTGTGAACATTGTAGGCATTGAATCATCACATGACAACATAAAAATATAATTGTTAAAAAAAAGGCTCCATTGGAACGTGAAAAAAAAACAGCAAGTCTTTTACGTATTTGTTCTTGGGGCAATTACTCATTTGACCCTTTTCTGAAATCTTATTATTAATTTGACCCTACTTTTTAAAGTTTACTTATTTGATCCCATTTTCTAAAATTAAAGATCAAGGTTGACCTATTCCGTGAAGGCAAGATGACAGTGTTAACAAAAAGGCAAATTATCCTTTTCACCCTTGTTGATTCGTTTACATATAATGGATTCTGGCTTTCTATATACAAACTAAAAGAACGAAAAAAGGGGGAAATGAATGGTATGAAAGAAATCGCCAAATCCAAAGCATGCATAGACTAAACATCCGATGATTTCACCCATCCTATACAACGCTTCAATCAACGATTATTTCTCCAAGTCACATGCAAAGCACTTGCAATCAATAGACAAAAATGCTGATAGCCATGCCAGCACTTCGTGCGACGCTGGGATCTGGCATGGTGGTGCACATGGCGTCACCACAGTTCCACGCGCCGCTGGGGTCATTGTGGATGGCTCGTCGTCGGGGTTGCCGAGGGCCACATGCCACCGAGGTCACCAAGGGCCGTGCGCCGCTGCAGCTCCCCTCCGCGTCAACCGCCATAGCTCCGCGTGCCGCTGAGTCACCAAGGGCCACTCGTTGATGGGGTCGCCAACGGCCACACACTGCCGCAACTCCCTCCGCATCACGGGGGTCGCTGAGGGCCGCCCGCTGTCGCCACAACTCCATCCCTCTGCGCGTCGCCGCTCCCGACGCCACTACTAGTTGCACCGCCAAGATGAAAGGACAGGACTAGATGAGAAATTTGGGGATAAGGTTGAAATGCTAGGGGCATTTTGGTCAGGTTGGACTCTAAATGCATTTTTTTCTTTTTACTAAATAAAACCCTAACGGTACAGTGAAAATAGGGCACTTGTTGACAGTTGATACTGAAACAGCAATGCATAAGATCCAATAAAGATAAGAGGAAGAAACACTGGTAAGTGATAAAATATGTGAGCAATCTGTGATTTAGATAAGAAAATAAAATAAAGGTGTGAAAGCTGATACTCTGGGCATCTGAGAGACACCATTTACCACAGAAGAAAATGCAACTGACTATCTTGAGTTGAATGCTTAGCACATAATGGATGTAGCAGGTTTCGCAAATAGTTTATCAATCCACATATGATCCTTACCAGAGCAAAATTGGCTGGCCAAGGGAACAATCATTAGGGGTAAGCATGTCTTGTAGATGAGATAAACATATTGCATCAGATAAAATAACGTACTGATTTCATTTAGTAAAGACAACTAAATGCTATGATGGTCTTAGTCAAAAACTTCAAAGTTCCAATGCAACATGGTCATGAGAGGAGATCATCCAAGTAAAAGTATGTACATCTATCTCCTAAATCCTTTGTGTTCTTGACTTCCTGTCAGAGACCAATAATCCAACTCTTACGATGACAAGGCAACAGTGTTTATACCTGAAGAAACATTTGAGTAGCCTCCACATTCATGTAGAAAAAACAAAACACTCGGTAGTGATAAAGAGCCGCATCATTAGGAACATCCAAATCTAAAACAAATTAATATCCAAAAGCTAGTGAACTGCGCCATAGCATAGTGGAGGGGCTGCCATCATGGTCCCTGAAGTTGTCCTGTGTATTGTATAGGTTCAAACAGGCTTTAACTCGCTGTATACTCTAATGTGTTTTATCACGGTGATGCTATATGTCAGTGAAACCCACATATCAATCGTATAGAAAAATAATACTAACTCTATTTTTTAATAGATGACGCTGCTGACTTTTTATCACACGTTTGATCATTCGTCTTATTTAAAAATTTACGTAATTATAATTTGTTTTGTTGTGAGTTATTTTATCACTTAAAGCACTTTAAGTATGACTTATATCTTATAAATTTGCATAAAATTTTTGAATAAAATGAATGATCAAACATGTGTTCAAAAGTTAATGACGTCATCTATTAAAAAACGGAGAGAGTATATATAAAAATTCTTTTTTTTTCTCCCTCTCTTCTTTCGGCGCTTACAGGAGATTAGGGGGAGAGAGAAGGCTCCTCCCGCCGGCGAGAAGTCGATCGATCACGAGATCCGCGTAGAACTTGATGGTGATATTTTGTGCACATAGCTGGTGAATCTGAGGCAAAATGTACTCGGGTTTGGACTTTGGAGCATCTTATATATGGTATAGGCGTTCGTGTACGTTAAGGATTGTTACATTGTTTCCCATGCGTTGCGTTCAGGCACGCGCCATGTCTTGTCTATGTGGTACACTCTCCGGTTTGTAGTTTTAAATAAGAGTCTCCATCCACGGGGGTATGCATGGTGCCAGAACGTACGCGCGAACAGCAAATTAATAAATCCAGTTTGAGTTTAGGCTCTTTTTAAAGCTCGTTTAGGCACTACTAAAAAAGGGACGGACATTCGACACTTGTAGTATCGGAATAGCTAAAACTGGTCGGCACGTATTTTTCCTACCTTCACAGGTTGAAAATACAAAAAAAATAACACCTTTGAACAACTATAGGTGCCGGTTCTTGCAAAAAATAACATCTGAAAAACCGAACCAAGCCGGAATCTAATTCTTTTTAGCGCGCGGGGGACGAGAGGGGGGTTTATCCACTCGCCCCCTCCTCTCGCCCGTCTTTTTCTCTCTCTCCAACTCTCGATCTCCCTCCCCTCTCTACCGGCTCCCTCTCTCATCACCGACCCCTCCCCCTCTCGCCTCCCTCGCCAGCGGCAGATCCAGTAGAGGCGATGGCGGTGGCAGCTCCTACGGGCTGGATCTGGCGGTCCTCTACCTCCTCCCCCTCCATCCCCAAGCTTCTCCTGCGAGCGGATACGGCGGAGGCGGCGGTGGTGGCGGTTCCAGCGGGTGGATCCGGTCGTCCTCTACCCCCTCCCCCTTCGCCCCCAAGCTTTTCCCGCAGCGGTGGTGGTGGCATCAACGCTCCGGCGAGCGGATCCGACGGAGGCGACGGCCGTGGTGTTTCCGGCGGGGTGGATCTGGCGGTCCTCTACCCCCTCCTACTACACCCGAAAGCTTCTCCCGTGGCGGTGGCGGTGGCATCGGTGCTCCCGCGGGCGGATCCAGCGGAGGTAGCGGTGGCGGTGTTTCCGGCGGGCGGATCCGGTGATCCTCTACCCCCCTCCCCCCAACACCCCAAGCTTCTCCGCGGCGGATCCGGCGGTGGCGACGATGTCGGCGGCTCCTGCGGGCAGATCCGGCTTGATTCTTGTTGTGATAATGACCGCAGATTGATTTTATCCGTTGTGGATTGATTTTTTTGGAGGTGCAAAGGGGGAATGCGCTCGGTGTATTGACTCGATTCGAGCCGTTTTTCTTCATCCCGGGAATCTTAAAGGTGTCGGTTCTTAAACCGGCACCTTTGAGGAGACTCAAAGGTGCCACCTTCTAGGTGTCGGTTAGGAAATATGGTAGCTATGACCGATTCCCAACCGGTTTCAAAGGCCTTTTTAGTAGTGAGGTCTTTTTACTTCGCACGCAGAAAATATTATGTTAAATATCAACAATTACAAAATTAAAAATGATTTTATTTGCTGTTTTTAAAATAAATTTTTATATAAAAGTATTTGAAAAAATACATTGTTTAGTTGTTTGAGAAGTTTACTAGCTCTAGGTGCGAGCGGTGGCTACCGCACGTGCTCTGGCTGCCTGGTCGTCACGTAAGCCGTGGCGTGTAACTGTGTAGGCTAGGTGTCAGTGCTTCAGTGAGTGAGGCGAAGCGGCTGTGCTGCACGCGCGTAGTACTACTACTGTTTCCGTGAAAGAGAGGCATGACGCAGCGGTGCGCCCGGATGATCGACGGCGTGGTGTGATTAGGCGTTATCAGTATTCATAGGCACTCACGCATTGTGACCTATGAGCATGCGACTACCCGAGATAGCCACCTCGCTTCGCGTTGTGATTAGCGCTATCACGATTCATAAGCACTACAGGTTCTTCACGGACGTCCTAACCGTTCTAGCACCAAGACAATCAGAGTCAGCAATCGCTACGGTAACGAAATGGAGCCGGTCCTGATGTGATAAGAGAGGGTCGTACATACATACATGCATGATTCTCTCTTAAGTTCTGCAAATCATCCGAAATTCAAATTCAGGTTAATTGGGGAGTACTAATTAATTAACGAAATTGACTAGTTAAGGTCAATCTATCATATTCCACTTTCTCAGCCCCGAAAATTCTCTCGCCAACGGCAAAACATTCGAGGATATGAGAGATAAAGTAGTTAAGCTTGAGAGTGATGCTCACGGATGGTTCCTGAAAGTTTAGGGAAGGATGTATTTCTGAGCCGCTCATCTTTTGTGATTTGGTGGAAGACGCTCCCAAAGAAACATAGATCCGTATGATGCATCGCGAAACTTGTGCCTTGGTAAGAAAGATTTTGCATTATATTGACAGAATTATTTACCTTCACAATGATGAGGCAGGCGTTCCTGGAGTGCCGATGAATCGTGATAGCGCTAATCACAACACGAGGCGATTGCTGACTCTGATTGCAGTGGCTCCATTTTATTACCGTGGCGATTCGTAAGCACTATACCTCCACTGTAACTGTATATCATATACATATACATGAACTTTGTAAATATGGTATTTCATGATTTTGTATCCTACACAATAGCAATCAGTTCAAGTTGAACCAGTTGTTTCTTGCGTCATTGCTAGTTCATATGGTGGCCAATGCGATCAGCAAGGTTGTAGCCGCAAGCGATTGCCTGGGAGTTAGTTCAGGCAAATTTTGTGAGCCTGAATTGCTGCTGAATGAGTTAACGAAAAAAAATGCCTCCTACAATTTTTTTGGGCCTAAAATTTTATATTGATGTTGAAGATGTTGCCCTTCAGATTAAAAAATATCAGACTTGAAAATCTTTGACTATAAATATCTTCTAAAATACTTGCTTTAGAAAATTGAGATCATTTGTATAGATTGATCTTAAAATACATTTCAATAAAATCATACTAGCATATACACACACATATATATGTGTGTGTTTATACACTTTTGGAAACCGTGTCCTTATTTATTTTCAATTTAGAGGGAGCACTCTACAAATTGATACATGGATCAATTGATACTAATGAAGGTCAACCCATACACCGTAGTACACCCTCTCAGCTCCCCAGTTTTCTCTAGCTTCTTGTTGTCCCAATTTGTACGACCACACATCTGCACATTTTTCGCAGCATGTGCCATTGTTGTGATCCCCCATAGTGGAATACTTTGTGTTGGACAGTGATGATTTTGGTACAAAGGCTAATTCGCCATCGCGAGAAATAAGGTTAACATGAACGGTCTCAGGCCATTTATAGAACATCGGGAGGAACACCCTATTTTGCATCCACTTGAACTTGGTCTTCTTCACCATGGATGTGAGCGTGCCGGTGAACAACGTCCGCCCCTGCAAACTCTCCACCTTCTCCCACTCCATCTTCTTCTCGTAAAGCACAATGACATGTACTGGTGTCCCACGTCGGCCAAAGAGGACGGCCATCAACTCGTCCTGATCAGACTCAACCAGGTAACTATCATGGTGTTCGAACCCGAAGTTCATGGGCTTGTCAAGAATCTTAAAACCTTCCACGTGCTTGCATGGGTCATACACGGTCAATCTCCCATGTTCACCAAGAAGGTATATCAAACCGCGATGGATAACCGGGTTGGTGAGGGGTGATGTACTTAGCCGTGGCGCGTTAAAGTCAATCTTCGTCAATGTCCAGTCCCCCCACTCGCCGCCGCCGTCGTCGTGGCTGATATGGTTGGCATAGCCAACCCTGGGCGAGAGAAGCGCGTTGATCCCGAACATTTTCCGCGCGCTGCCATCGTAGATGACGAAGTCGAAATGGCCTGCGTGCACATGCGGAGCCTTACGAACAGCGTTAGTCACAAGGTTGACATCGAGTGCTAAACTTGTGTTGTCGAGCGCGAGGTGTCGCCCGGTGGCGCAGCAGATCTTGGCGCCACGAGCCGCGTCGAGCACGTGGTCGTTGCCGTAGCTGCTAACCTCGAAGTTGTTGTGGTAATATGGGCTGTAGTACCGGAGGTTCGCGACGCCGACACGGGCGGTGCTGAGCAGGAGCGGGGTGATCCACGCCGGGTAGAAGGGCGACACGGCGGAGCGCCAGTGCCGGCACGACAACGCGAAGCTCGGGTGGCTCGACCACCGCAGTTGCTCTAGAACCATGGTGAGTACGTTGAACGGGAGAGACGACCAGTCCCGTTCCTCCATCGTGTTGAGCTCTCGATCGATCTCTTTCTTCTCCTTGAATCGGTTGAATCGTGTACAGGGGGCGTCGCATTTTAAAGGCGTTGCGACCGTGCGTGTTCGCGTGTCGGGCTCGGTCACCGGATACGACGCGTGCGTACGCGTACATGGTTCGTGTACGCGTGTTCGCGTCGGAATACCGATACCATATACTCATGGATCGCGGGAATTAATCTGAGTCTGAGGCGGATTCGCAGATGCAGTGCATCACGGCCTCACGGGTATTTAAAGGAAGGGGCTCACAGTGCCCTTGCCTGCTTGGTTGCTTGCAGCCGTAAATCGTTACGAAAGAAAATAACAAATACATATTTACTTCCATAATATTTTTACCAAAATTACAGTGCACTTACATATCATATCAACTGAATTTACGAATGCAATATTAGTTATATAGGACTGTAATTTCCTGCATTAATCTTGACGCACGATCCTACAACTAAGAAAACATCAAATATAAGAGAAAAAAATCACTCGACAGATGTTTAGCAAAATCGATATATTTTTATTCAAACCCTCCCTCCGTCCCACGTTACAAGATGTGTTTTACATCTCCATCTCTAGATTCACTAACACCGATATTAATTTGGACACATATATAAAAGTATATACATGGATCCAGATATGAATCTATTCAAAACTTAAAACATAATGTGAAACGGAGGACTGCAAGTTATTCCTTTACGAATATATATTAGGGTCCTTTATTCTTGTCGTTATACCATCCTCCATGTAGCATCGAGTAAACTTCAATTGTTTTATGCAGCTTAGTACACGTATTGGCTAACTCACGATGCGGATCGGGACCAAAGAAAGCGAAGGTTCAACATCTCTGGATCCTAAATTAGCTCCGGTGTTATGGTTTCATAACTATGATCAATATGTGGAAGAAAGCGATGATGAGGGTGGTGATGGAAGTGGTGATGATGAGGATGTGAGCGACGAAGACGAGTTTGGTGAGACAAGTGGTGAGGATGAGTCCACAGAGGAAACTGATGATGATGGAATAAGCGACGACGACGACAACAACGATGATGATGAGGAGGAGGAGGAGGAGGAGGAGTCTAATGAGGTAAATGATACCTTGCTCCTCTACAGCATATCTAGCAAACAATTGCTAGCCAACAACGGACTAGATGATTTGAAAGACCACTTTTATTGGATAACACCGCAAGGTTGGCTGCTCATGTTGCATCGTGACTCGCATGAGGTCTTCTTGAGGAACCCATTCACATCTCAGAGAATTAATCTACCCTTCAATCAAGATAGATTTCTCAGAAAAAATTATACAAGGTGCTTGCTATCACACAAGCCTACTGATTCAAACTGTGTTGTGCTCATCCTAAGCCTTCATGATACAGTAATTTGGTATTGTCGTCCTGGAGGAATACAGTGGTTTAAGCATGAGTATCAAGCTAGGAGGTTTTTTCGTCACCGTTATAGTGTCATTCAATATATGTCCCTTATCACGGCGGTGGGGGGCAAGTTCTGCACGGTGTTTCCTAGTACTGTCATGACATTAGATTTCTCCCCGAATCCAACATTTGATATTGTTGCTGTTAAATTGGTACAAAAATCAGGGTACAACTTTTTGCAAATCAACTTGTTAGAATCAAGAGGGGAGTTGTTCTGCTTGTACTTTTACCCTCCAGTAGCATGTCGTAATAAAACAGTGGAGATTTGTGTTTACAAGCTGGACATACCAACGACAGCTTGGGTGAAGGTGCACACACTTGGTGATAGGGCGTTTTTTATCAATACCAGGAAGGGCTACGGAGCATCGGTCAATGCAAAAGAAGCTTGCCTACAGGAAAACTGCATTTATTTTTCGAGGCACAGAGACAAAGGATTATATGTTTACAGTATGGAGCGTGGAACTACTGCTGCAATCAATCCCAGTACAGATCTTGCAGATGATGTGGCAGCTCAAATATTGATGCCCGCATCTTGATCCTATATTAATTTACTCATTATGATATTTTCTCTTTATTTTTTCCCAGTAATATGATATTTTTTCTTTATTTTTCCCAATGACGAGGGTGTATAAAAACAAAAGATTGTATCAATGGTTCAGTTTTTAAGTAACCCGTGAAAATGTGCATTCGGACAAGCATAGTCTCCAAAAGGGAAAATACTTTCCACTACCCCAAACAAAGAATGAAAAGGAAGACGTCGCATATACCCTTATGTAAAAATAAACTATATGAAACCTACCGTTGCCTTAAAAATACTACTCCATCCGTTTCATATTATAAGTTGTTTAGCTTTTCTACTAGTTAAACTTCTCTGAGTTTGATTAAATTTATAAAAAAATATATTAGCATTTTCAACCTAAAACAAACATATTGTTAAAATATTTTCAATGTTAAATTAAATAAAACTAATTTGATATTTTAGATGTTGCTATTTTTTCTATATACTTGATTAAACTTAACCAATTTTGACTAGGAAAAAAGTTAAACGCCTTATAATATGAAAGGGAGGGAGTATATGACAATGGTAAAAATAAGATGTGAATAATGATGTGACTGCCTAACCAACGTGCTACTGAAAATCCCTCCAAATATTTTTCAAATGTAACCATAGTATAATTGTAGTACATTATAACCATTCACCAATCGTAAAAAAATGCTTAATTTGGAGGGAGGAAGGGGAAGTTTGAACTTCGTGTTGAATAGAATGGACTGGACCATACTGAGTCACAAGTCACGATCATAAGATCGTTGCGTCGCACTGCCGCACGATCGTCCATCTTCTTCCCTCTGCGCCGACAGCAAGGAGCGCGCTACGGCCTTGGTCACGATCACCGTGTCGTACGTGTGCATTCATGGAAAAATAAGTTCACTTAGGTCTCTCATCACAGTTGATATACCTTCTTAGCGAACATGGGAGGCTGACCGTGTATGACCCATGCAAGCACGTGGAAGGTTTTAAGATTCTTGACGAGGCCATGAAATTCGGGTTCGAACACCATGATAGTTACCTGGTTGAGTCTGATCAGGACGAGCTGATGGCTGCCCTCTTTGGTCGACGTGGGACACCGGTACATGTCATTGTGCTTAACGAGAAGGAGTGGGAGAAGGTGGAGAGTTTGCAGGGACGGACGTTGTTCACCGGCACGCTCACATGCATGGTGAAGAAGACCAAGTTCAAGTGGATGCAAAATAGGGTGTTCCTCCCGATGTTCTACAAATGGCCTGAGACCGTCCATGTTAACCTTATTTCTCACGATGGCGAATTAGCCTTTCTACCAAAATCATCATCGTCCAACGCAAAATATTCCACTATGGGGGATCACAACAATGGCACATGCTGCAAAAAATGTGCAGATGTGTGGTCGTACAAATTGGGATAACAAGAAACTAGAGAAAACTGGGGAGCTGAGAGGGTGTACTACGGTGTATGGGTTGACCTTCATTAGTATCAATTGATCTATGTACCAGTTTATAGAGTGCTCCCTCTAGATTGAAAATAAACGTTGTTTTGGATAAGGACACGTTTTCCAAAAGTATATAAACACACACCCATATATATTTGTGTATATATGATAGCATGATTTTATTGAAATGTATTTTAAAATCAATCTATACAAATGATCTCAATTTTCTAAAGCAAATATTTTAGAAGATATTTATAGTCAACGATTTCTAAGTTTGATATTTTTTAATCTGAAGGGAGCTAGCATCATGCATGTATCTACGACCCTCTTTTTATCAAGTCAAGCGTAGCAGGTCAAGAACAACATCTTCAACATCAACATAAAATTTTAGACCCAAAAAAATTGTAGGAGGCATTTTTTTCGTTAACTCATTCAGCAGCAATTCAGGCTCACAAAATTTGCCTGGACTAACTCCCAGGCAATCGCTTGCGGCTACAACCTTGCTGATCGCATTGGCTACCATATGAACCAGCAGACGCAAGAAACAACTGGTTCAACTTGAACTGATTGCTATTGTGTAGGATACAAAATCATGAAATACCATATTTACAAAGTTCATGCATATGGTATACAGTTACAGTGGAGGTATATAGTGCCTATGAATCGCTATGGTAATTAAATGGAGCCACTGCAATCAGAGTCAGCAAACGCCTCGTGTTGTGATTAGCGCTTTCACGATTCATAGGCACTCCAGAAACGCCTGCCTCATCATTGTGAAGGTAAATAATTCTGTCAATATAATGCAAAATCTTTCTTACTAAGGCACAAGTTTCGCGATGCATCATGTGGATCTGTGTTTCTCTGGGAGCGTCTTCCACCAAATCACAAAAGATGAACGGCTCATAAATACGTCCTTCCCTAAACTTTCAGGAACCATCCGTGAGCATCACTCTCAAGCTTAACTACTTTATCTCTCACATCCTCGAATGTTTTGCTGTTGGCGAGAGAATTTTGGGAGCTGAGAAAGTGGAATATGATAGATTGAGTACCTTAACTAATCAATTTCGTTAATTAATTAGTACTCCACAATTAACATGAATTCGAATTTCGGATGATTTGCAGAACTTAAGAGAGAATCATGCATGTATGTATGTACGACCCTCTCTTATCACATCAGGGCCGGCTCCATTTTATTATCGTAGCGATTGCTGACTGTGATTGTCTTGGAGTTAGAGCGGTTAGGAACCGTAGTGCTTATGAATCGTGATAGCCCTAATCACAACGCGAGGCGAGGCGGCTATCTCAGGTACTCACATGCTGATAGGTCACAATGCGTGAGTGCATATGAATGCTGATAACGCCTAATCACGCCATGCCGTCGATCGTCCGGACGCACCGCTGCGTCATGCCTCTCTATCACGGAAACGGTAGTAGTACTACGCGCGTGCAGCGCAGCCGCCTCACCTCACTCACTGAAGCACTGACACCTAGCCTACACAGTTACACGCCACGGCTTACGTGACCACCAAACAGCCAGAGCACGTGCGGTAGCCACCGCGCGCACCTAGCGCTAGTATACTTCTCAAATAGCTAAATAATGTATTTTTTCAAATACTTTTATATAGAAATTTATTTTAAAAACAGCAAATAAAATCATTTTTAATTTTGTAATTGTAGATATTTAACATAGTATTTCCTGCGTGTGAAGTAAAAAGACCTCACTACTAAAAAAGGCTTTTGGGACCGATTGGGAACCAATCATAGCTGTCATATTTCTAACCGACACCCAGAAGGTGGCACCTTTGAGTCTTCTCAAAGGTACCGGTTTAAGAGCCGGCACCTTTAAGGTTCCCGGGATGAAGAAAAACGGCTTGAATCGAGTCAATGCACCGAGTGCATTCCCCCTTTGCGCCCCCAAAAAATCAATCCACAACGGATAGAATCAACCCGCGATCATTATCACAACAAGAATCAAGCTGGATCTACCCGCGGGAGCCGCCAACATTGTCGCCACCGTTGGATCCGGCGCGGAGAAGCTTGGGGCGTTGGGGGGAGGGGGTGGGGGTAGAGGATCACCGGATCCACCCGCCGGAAACACCACCACCGCTACCTCCGTTGGATCCGCTCGCGGGAGCACCGATGCCGCCGCCACTGCCACGGGAGAAGCTTGGGGGTAGAGCAGGAGGGGGTAGAGGACCGCTGGATCCGCCCCGCCGGAAACACCATCGCTGTCGCCTCCGTCGGATCCGCCTGCGGGAGCGTTGATGCCACCGCCACCGCCACGGGAAAAGCTTGGGGACGAAGGGGGAGGGGGGTAGAGGACCACTTGATCCACCCGCTGGAACCGCCACCACCGCTGCCTCCGCTGGATCCGCCCGCAGGAGAAGCTTGGGGGTGGAGGGGGAGGAGGTAGAGGACCGCCAGATCCAGCCTGCAGGAGCCGCCACCGCCATCGCCTCTGCTGGATCCGCCGCTGGCGAGGGAGGCGAGAGGGGAGGGGGAGGGAGATGAGAGGGATCCGGTGGAGAGGGGAGGAGAGATCGAGAGCTGGAAAGAGAGAGAAAAAGACGGGCGAGAGGAGGGGGCTGAGTGGATAAACCCTCCTCTCGGCCCCCGTGCGCTAAAAATAATTAGATCCCGGCTCGGCTCGGTTTTTCACATGTTTTTTTTTTTCAAAAACGGCACATATAGTTATTCAAAGGTGTTAATTTTTTTATTTTCAACCTGTGAAGGTGGGAAAAATATGTGCCGGCTAGTTTTAGCTCTTCCGATACTCGTAGTGTCGAATGTACGTGCCTGCCTTTTTTAGTAGTGCCTAAACGAGCTTTGTAAAGAGCCTAAACTCAAACTGAATTTATTAATTTGCTGTGCGCGCGTACGTTCTGGCACCATGCATACCCCCGTGGATCGAGACTCTTATTTAAAACCGCGTGCCAGAACGCAACGCATGGAAAACAATGTAACAATCCTTAACGTACACTAACGCCTATACCATATATAAGATGCTCCAAAGTCCAAACCCGAGTACATTTTGCCTCAGATTCACCAGCTATGTGCACAAAATATCACCATCAAGTTCTACTCGGATCTCGTGATCGATCGACTTCTCGCCGGCGGGAGGAGCCTTCTCTCGCCCCCTAATCTCCTGTAATCGCCGAAAGAAGAGAGGGAGAAAAAAAGATATTTTTATATATACTCCCTTCGTTTTTTAATAGATGACGCTGTTAATTTTTAACACATGTTTGATCATTTATTTTATTCAAAAATTTTATGTAAATGTATAAATGTATAAGATATAAGTCATACTTAAAATACTTTAAGTGATAAAATAACTCACTACAAAATAAATTATAATTACGTAAATTTTTAATGAGACGAATGATCAAACGTGTGATAAAAAGTCTGCAGCGTCATGTATTAAAAAACGAAGGTAGTATTATTTTTTTCCATACGATGGATATCTGGGTTTCACTGATGCATAGCGTCACTGACAAACCATATTAACGTACACAGCGGGTTAGAGCCTGTTTGAACCTGTACAATACACGAGACAGACAACTAAGCATTCAACTCAGGATAGTCAGTTGCATTTTCTTCTGTGGTAAATGGTGTCTCTCAGATGCCCAGTGTATCAGCTTTCACACCTTTATTTTTTTTTCTTATCTAAATCACAGATTGCTCACATATTTTATCACTTACCAGTGTTTCTTCCTCTTATCTTTATTGGATCGTTATGCATTGCTGTTTCAGTATCATACTGTCAACAAGTGCCCTGTCTCCATGTCCAGTATATGCGAATTAAATTTGAAAATATATTGTTCATTCAATTTTTTTTTCAAGAATATTCGCGAGGTAAATTTTTTTACAGAAATATACCATCGATGTCGCACAACCGTTGAGCGAAAATGATGTAGAGGTGATATTGAGAATGGTATCGCACGATGAACGCGCGAGATAGCGCGAGACTGTGCACTGTAGCGGGAAGGATGGGCGGTCTCGCTCATGCAGAGAGCGACACCGTCCCAAACTTCATTAGCTTAGTGACTAATGATGTAATTAACTATTTAACTAATAATAATTAGTGATTAATTAATTATTAATTAATCACTAATCATAATAATTAATCACTAATTCACTATTTTGAAATCCGGTATCACTGATTGGTTCAGCGAGACCGAACGGTCTCGCTCTTTTATTTCGCGAGACCGCGCGTTCTCGCTCTTTCATTCCGCGAGACAGCACGGTCTCGCGCTTCCCCCGCGCGATACCGCCCGCAACGTCACGCCACCACACTTTCGCGTAATGATTGTGCGAGATCGAAGGTATATTTTTGTAAAAAGTTTTGAGTCCCGAATATTTCTAAAAATAAAATGAATGAAAAGTATATTTTCAAATTTAATTCCAGTATATGCTAGTTATTGCTATTAGTTCTCACAGTTTTCGCTGATGCTTTGCACATTTCAGATTGCAGATTAATTTGCGTACGTGAGCTTCTCACTTGCTTCCATTTTTTATGTTTCTGCAGCGATTTAGCAGTTGATATTCAATGCTTCGCAATGGTTTACTGCTTGGTAAATAACAAAAGGACAATTACTCATTTGACCATTTTTCAAAATCTAACTACCAATTTGATCTTACTTTTTAAAATTTGCTTATTGTACTCTGTTTTTCAAAATCAGAGTTACCGTTTGACCCTATTTTCACTGTACCTAACTTTTTGTTTAGTAAAAAGAAAAAAATGCATTTAGAGTCCAACCTGACCAAAACGCCCCTAGCACTTCAACCTTATCCCCAAATTTCTCATCTAGCCCCTGTCCCTACGTCTTGGCGGCGCAACTGGTAGTGGCGCTGGGAGCGGCGACGCGCAGAGGGATGGAGTTGTGGCGACAGCGGGCGGCCCTCGGTGACCCCTGCGATGCGGAGGGAGTTGCGGCGGCCTGTGGCCGTTGGCGACCCCAACGACGAGCAGCCCTTGGTGACCCAGCGGCACGAGGAGCTATGGCGGCAACGCAGAGAGGAGCTGCAGCGGCGCGCTGCCCTTGGTGACCGCGGCCACGTGTGGTCCTCGGTAACCCTGGCAACGAGCCATCCACAATGACCCCGGCGGCGCGTGGAACTGTGGGGACACCATGCGTGCCACCATGCCAGATCCCAGCATCGCACGAAGTGCTACCATGGCTGCCGGCATTTTCATCTGTTGATTGCAAGTGCTTTGCATGTTACTTGGAGAAATAATCGTTGATTGAAGTGTTGTATATGGATGGGAGAAATCATCGGATGTTTAGTCTATGCATGCTTTGGATTCGGCGATTTCTTTCTTACCATTCATTTTTCCCTTTTTTTCGTTGTTTTAGTTTGTATATAGAAAGCCAGAATCTATTATATGTAAACAAATCAATAAGGGCAAAAATGATAATTTGCCTTTCCGTTAACACTATCATCTTGCCTTCACGGAATAGAATCAACCTTGATCTTCAATTTTAGAAAACGGGGTCAAATAAGAAAACTTAAAAAAGTTAGATTAAATTAATAATAAGTTTTTAAAATTAGGTCAAATGAGCAATTGCCCCAAGAACAAATGCGTGAAAGCCTTGCTGTTTTTTCGCACGTTCCAATGGAGCCATTTTTTACAATTATATTTTTATGTTGTCATGTGATGATTCAATGCCAACAATGTTCACACTGAACATTTAAATATGCTACATTTTCGGTATTTTGAAAATTAAATGCTTGAGGGGGTTCCATTTTAATTGATATTCTTTACTCCCTCCGGTTCCATAATTTCTTGACAATTTGGATAAGGTTGAGGTTAAACTTTTATAACTTTAATTATCAATAACTTTAAAAATATTTAGTTTAAAGGAACTGGAACAACATATATAGATTTATCTTTCAAAGTACTATTAGAAAACATGTATTTGTTTATTGTATATATTATAATAGAAAAACAAAGTTAAAAATATATTTGGAAGACCATGTCATTGTTCAAAACGTTAAAAATTATAAAATCAGAGGGAATACGCCTAATGATTTACACCTGAATTTTATGCTAAATCTATTGGACAAATCACTGTGTTTTAAATTCATGTGCCAGGTACCCAAATCTGAAATATTGATACGGTGTCCGGCGTGTGACCGTGTGTACGTTTCTGGGTCGGTGTGGAGCCTCTCTTGAGGTGGTTCTTGTCAGGTCAGATCAAAATGTGTTCTTGATTGTGTTGACGTTTAGATCGTAGTTGGAGATTCAGTTTTCTAGATAATGAGTTGGTGACTCATAAATACGATGAAGATTTCATGAAGTCATAAAACTGGTACG
Source organism: Oryza punctata (assembly GCA_000573905.2). Lineage (NCBI taxonomy): Eukaryota > Viridiplantae > Streptophyta > Magnoliopsida > Poales > Poaceae > Oryza > Oryza punctata. Next base: position 18,232,006 of record CM002496.2, read on the forward strand.
TAGTCATAGAATTTTTGAGTAAATTAATGGTTGTATTCTATAACAAAACCATTCTTACACAATTTGATCAGAAAATATTAATGGTGATTATCATACCCTCATATCGTTATAAATGATCAAATTGCCGTTACACGATCTAGGTTTGTGTCAATACGCATCTCTGCCATCAAATGTCCAACCATTATCTTCTTTCAAATCATCACCTCACTAGCCCACTTGTTGACCACGGTCCATGTTCTCTCTCAACTTCTCCGCATCTTCTTTCCTTTTACATCGTATTCGACATTGTGAGGCCACGGTGAACGGATCTAAGGCGCTGAATGGGAAGCAAATGAAAACACAAAACAATAGATGGTACTTTACTATACCTGTTTGATACAATACGAGTTTTTTCCTATAACACTACTACTGAAACGTAGATTGATACCGGATGGAAACCCCTGAAAGGTACCGGTTTTTTTAACCAAGGCTTGTAGTTGCTTAAATGTGTCATTTTTTGTGTTTTCAGCCCGCGTAGATGGGAAAAGGTCTATATGTGTGTCACACCCCGATCTGGCACCGCCGTACACGGCACCTGACAGGAGTGTGTCGTAGGAAAAACAGCGTGAACCGCTTCCTGCGAAACCGCGATATCGGTACCACTCCGTTCACGCTACGAAACCGCGATATCGGTACCACTCCACTCCAAGTACATAGCGCTGGTACCCACGGTGATAATTAGGAATCATGCAATCCTTAATTTAAATAGAGTACTTATTTGCCTTGACTTAAGTTGCAGCTCTCGGGAGAACCCAAGAATGCAACAGACGACGCGGAAGCAACAACATCAGAGACAGAGGCAGCAGAAAGCAACGAACTAACACTCAATACCACAGGCAACAGCAGAGAACTAGGACGAAACCCTAATCTTCGCTTCAACTTCACCTTCAGAGCTCACCTTCAGAGCTGGCAGAACTATATATATAAAGAGCAAGGGTGAGTATTTACGTAGTCTACAAGCCAGAGGAATTTAAGTGATTAATGGAAGCTTCAAGGAGAGGTTGTTTATTCAGCAAAGTAGTTTTATTTCAAATTTTGAACAATCTAAGTGTGTGCTGGTCCGTAACCAGAGCGAGACAAGTCTCAGCTCGGTCGGGAGTGAGGAGTAACAAAGATTATTTATCAAGTTTGCACAACTCCCAGAGTGGGCCTCACAGTTGGTTTCCCAAACCAAACCAATTATCCAATCTTCCCGAGATATGTGGTCCCCAAACGACCAATTATTTCTAGGGACTCCCTGACAGCCACTTGCTTCCCAAGTATCAGGTTTCCCAAAACATTATCATCTCTCTTCAAAGCAGGGTAAATAAAAACTACGCTAAGGAATCACCTCACATCCGCCTATAACCGTGGGCACGGCTGTTCGAACAGATTGTTAACCTCTGCAGACGGGGTAAACTTTACCCACACGATGTTACTAACCCGGGTCACCCAGCCCGTGCAGCACAGCCACGTCTGGTGACTTTGAGGTTTTCACGATAAGACATTTCCAAAGCCTACACAAGTTTACCATATGCTAACGGGAGGGGTCATCCGGACCAACAACAGGTTAGGTCCCAGACCATACTGTGCCAGGAAGCCCAGGGGCCCTCCCCGACACCACCTCGGCGAATCCACTTGTCCCTTGGCATCAAGGCTTCCCAGGCCTAGCGAATTACTCAGCCAGGGGTATCCCATTTCACCCGTGTGGTCGCACTTGTTATATGCACGGATGTAATTCCAAAGGAATCAGTCCTTAAAGGCGACCGCACAAGCATCCCGCTTAGGAATGGCCTTGTGTCGCGAGTTTTATTTTTAAAACTCATTTTTCTTTCACAAGGGACCGACCTAGGCGTCGGGTTTTTCAATACTTTTGTAAATCAAGTTTTACCCAAGATGTTCTCATATTTTAAGTTTGAAGGCGATAATGATACTCGTACAGAGTGTATGAATATCGAGGCGTAATGAAGGTGGTTACAAGGGAAACATGATGTAGCAATTAACAAAGGGAAGGATTAAATGCAGCAAGTCAGGTAGACCCACCGATCTGCCTTGCAGACGGGGCAACAGTTCAAGTGAAATCCTATCAATGCATAAATATTTGGCAAACAATATAATTAAGTTCAAATATAGGCTCAAGATATTCAAAGGTGGCTTGCCTTGCTCAGGGTCTTGATCTTCACGAATCTTTGAGAAATCCACGCTTGACGAAAAATCCGGTAGCCGCAACTAGGCGCAAACAATCAAAATCTAAGCATGTCTTTGAATGGCATTTGGATCAGTGGTTGTCTCTAAGACCAAACAAAATATCCTATTTAGACTAAGTAATAGTGCCATAAGATGGATCACAATTTAACGGAATTTACTGGAAGTGGAACGAAGTCCATCGGAGTTACGGATCAAGAGATATGAATTTTGGAGGATTAAATTGGAACTTTGGATCAAGGGAATGATTTACGGGAATGTCCGGAGTATAGGAAAAGGTGTATGTACAAGGGAGTGATTTATTTGAACTTCCGGAGCAGGGAAAGTAAATCATGGAATTTCTAGATAAGGAAAAGCATTTACTTATTTTACTGGAATCAAAGAAATGATTCATGAAATTTATTGAAATATTTTTGGAACAAGGGAATTGATTTATTGAATTTACAGGAAAGAATATTCTCAAGAATATTCCTTGCACTTACTGACATATGGAGCCAGCGAATGGTGAGGGAGGAATGAGGGAGCCATGATGGACTTTTGTTTATGGATGATTGCCGTAGAGGGAGGGAGTCCAAATAGATTTGATCCATGGGTGGCTGGTTTGGTAGGAGCAAGCAGTCAGGGAGCAAAGATGGACTTGCTCCACGGGCAGTTGGTTCAGGAGGAGGAAAGGTGGACTTTGTGTCATGGGTGGCTAGCTTGCTGTGAGGGATGGGGGGTAGACTTTTAGTTTATAGGCTATTGGTACAGAGGGAGTTGGCTTGCGGGGGGAGTAAATATGGACTTTCGAAGTCTATCAACGAACGGCCCAATAAAATATAGGGAGGCATTGTGGACCTTGTAGGATTTTTACCAGTCAAAGGAGGGGCCGCAGAGAGAATCAAGGAAGTGGGTCCTAGGGGTGGGTCCCACCTCTTTTCTTTTCTCTTTTCTTCTTTTCTCTTTCTTCTCTCTTCTTCTTTTCTTTCTTCTTCTCTGCTTCTTTTCTTTCTCTCTCTTTCTTCTCTTCACTTCTTCCTGAGCGAGCGAGCCCGAGGGGGAGGCGGCTAGGACGGCGAGGAGGACGGCGCTTAAAAAGCGGCCAAGGGCACCGGCGAGATGGAGAGAGAGGCGGCCAAGGCGGCGCGCGACGGCGGCCGGCGGCAGAGCGGCGAGGAAGGAGGCCGGCGGTGGTGGCGAGGCTGCGGGCGGTGGCTCGCAGCGGTGGCAGGTTGGGCAGTCACCGGGAGAGGAGAGGAAAGGAGGGGGCGGTGGCCATGGGGGAGCAAGGAAGGGGAGAAGGTCGCGGCGGGTGTGGCTGTGCACGGTGAGCCAAGAGGAAGGGGAGGCGGCCATGGCGGCGGTGGCCCGATGGTGAGAGGGGGCAGCCAGATGCGGAGCGCTGCCGGGCGACGGCGCACGGTGGGGTCCAGCGGGAGCGGCACGACATCGAGGGGGACACGACCGAGGAAAAGGAAAGAGGCAACGAGGTGGTGACGAGACGTTCTTGGCCGCGGCCGAAGGCTACGAGGTCAGCCGCGCGATGGTGAACCCGACCCGGCGGCGAGGAGCTCCCAAGACGGTGTTGGGAAGAAGGGTAAATGGGAGGAGGGGTGCGGCTCATATAGGCGTGAATTAGTGAAGATCTTACCATGGATCCACAGAGACCGCGATGCCCGCAGAAAAAGCTCGCGGTCGAACCGAAGAGCAGCAAATCGAGCAGAGCTTTCTCTGGATGGAATAAAGAACAGCAAATCGAGCAGAGAGCTTTTCTCCTGATGGGAATAAAACAGAGATATGCCTGCAGCGGAAACATAAGAAGGAATCAGATATCCATTGCCACCGGCGACCGGCATACGGCGGTCTCCGGCGTCTTTTCTGCCGGAAGGAAGCCGGGCTTAAGTTGACATGAAAAGTGAGGACTGCAAGCAGATCTACCCCAGGTCTTCGCGGATCGGAGGCCAACGCCGCCGGCGAAGAGGATCCAAGGCACCGGCGCCGGTGAATCTCCCCACACGGCGAGAGCACAACACCGATTCAGGTACAAAAGCCGCGAGGAGATCGATCTCCAAGGCACCGGCGCCGGCCGAACGCTCTCCCACACGGCAAGAGCAGAACACCATATCCCGCCGCCCCGGATACGGCGTGCCAGCCTGCCAGGGAGCCGACTCGACGGGGACTGGTCGGCCGGCGAGCGCACCGGTGGTGGCCGTCCCTCCGTGCGGCGGCGCCAGCGTCGATCGAGGGTTTGCCGGTGGAAGAAGAAGAGTTTTTTTCTTTTCGCGGATCGGAGGCCCAACGCCGCCGGCGAAGAGGATCCAAGGCACCGGCGCCAGTGACTCTCCCCACATGGCGAGAGAAGAACACTGATTCAGGTCACCTCCAGCCGACAAATCCACGGGATCTGCACCATCATCCCGCTAAGCTCTCTCTCTCTCTGCTCGATCTGATAACCGTCACCGGATGCATCCGGCGAAGAAAAGCCGCGAGGAGGTCGATCTCCAAGGCACCCCGCCGCCGGCCGGACGCTCTCCCACGCGGTAGTGGCCGGCCCTGCATGCGCCCCCGGTGGCGGTGGCGGCGGCGGCGGCGCTGATCTAGGGTTTGGCGGTGGAAAAAGAAAAGCTGTTTTTTCTTCGACACAGGGGAAGGCCGAGGGAGTAGTACGATGCGGATGTAGAAAGATTAGATGTAGCCAGGGCAGTGGCGGACAGACGATAAAAAATAAGATGGGGTGAAAATGTTGGCTTATAACATAACAAAATATTATATTTATATTATAATCACATAAAAATGTAATTAAGATAAACAAAACCATTTTAAAAGAAATCAATAGTATTTGTGTCACACATAATCCATCATACGCCAGAAGATTCATAAAGTATAAAGCATAGTTGGTAGATATATTTAAAAAAAATAAATATATGAGAAGACATATCATCAATAAATCGCTAAGCCTTTCTAGGGACTCTAGGAGGCTTAGGTAACTCTATTCGCCAATCACCCATGGCTTGAAACCTCTCCTTAACTTTTTGAAAATCAAGTCCTATAAAAATCTCCTTCTCAATGTAGCACAATATCAGGTCATTGAGCCATTCATCGGACATCCTATTGCGCAAATCTATCTTGATTATATTCATAGCTGAGAAGGCTCTTTCAACAGATGCCGTTGCCACGGGTAGAAGCAATGCTAACTCGATAAGACAATAGACCAATGGAAAGACAATATGCTTCTGTGTTTCAACCATCTTCAAGGCCAAGCTACCAAGATCATGACAAATGGTAAAATCATCAATACGTCGCACGTGTAGAATAAATGTCTCAAGTTGATCCTTTATATTAGAACGATCAAGAGGTGAGAAGTCTTGGTCATAAATCTCCGTCAACCGTATGATCTTATCAATATCAAACTTAGAGAAGGACTCTCTCGGATCAAGAGAAGAGAAGCAAACAAGCAACTTGGAATATACCTCATTGAAGTGATGATCCATTTCCGTGATAATAGAATCAAGAGCAGTGAAGAAAGTGTCAACACGGTAGAGATGCTCAAGTGTGATTAAGTTGCCATCAAGCCTTGATCGACCCCATCTTGATACCGGTTCATCCAAATTTGGTATTGGAATTTTTTTTTGGCACAAAATGATTTGACTTCTTCAAATAACGGCTCCCAACCTTGGCTTCTCAAGGTGACCAAGCGCGATTTGACATCAATAAGCAATTGCATGGCCTGAACTATATTTTGATCCTTTTTTTAGAAAAAGAGATAACTCATTTGTAATACGGAATACTTTCAACATCAACTTCATATTTAACACAAAGAAAAAGCTCTCCATTTTGCGCACCAAACCACCGGCTCGACTAGGATTACGCTCATCCACATGAATCATCGCTAACACCTTGACCACAAAATCCCACATTGACTCTAAGCGGGCTAATGTTGTAAAATGAGAACCCCATCTTGTATCTCCAGGACGAACCAAATTTGTTCTTTGATTCTTTCCTCTTCCTGAAAAAATTTCACCTCTCTCTAACTTTTCCAAAATAATGTCCCGATGCTTTGCAAGTAACACATCCTTCATGCACTAGTACTTGTCACAATCAAATTCACATAGTTGAAGAAATCATCAAAAGACGAGCAACACTTTGTAACAGAAACAATAACTCCATCGCTGAATGAGAACCGGAACCACGGCCATGACCACGCCCATGTCCTTGTTGTCCCTGTCCATCTATGTCCATAGTGGCAGCCGGCAGGACAAGCGGACCGCGAACAGCAGCGCTTGTGGTTCAGCCGTTCAGTCTATATCTGTAGTGGCTACATTATCAGTTGATTTACACGCTTGGATTCACTTATATTTATACGACATGCAAAGCATACCTGTTACCAAATTTTATAATTTTACCATAGCGTTAGTACGAGCTACGGTGCTACCTGCGGACTGTCGGCTGGGTCGCTGGCTCGCTGGGATAGGGACGGCCGGACGGGGACGGGGACGGCTGGACTAGACGGGCGACGGCCGACAGCAAACCGCAGACGCGAGGCAGCGAGCCGGGCAGCCGGCGACGGTGACGCCGCGACGACCGACGAGCCGAACCAGACGGGCGACGGCAGTCGGCAGGGCAGACCGCAGAGGCGCAGACGAGAGGTGGCGAGCCGGGCAGCCGGCGACGGCCGACGGGCGATGGCAACGCCGCGACGGGCGAGGCCGGCGAGCTGCTGCCGGCTAGGCCGGCGGCTAGGGCTAGGAGCGGCGTCGCCGTGTCAGGCTGGCTGGCTGGGCACAGGCGGCTGGGCACGGGCGGCTGGTCGCCTGTCGTTGGCTCGTCGCTAGGGCTGTAGGCGCCGGACGCCGGCGGGCGGCAGCTAGGTGTCGCCATCGGCCCTCCGCCCTAGCGTCGACCATCGAGGTCCTCGCGTCGCGCAGTCGCGGGAGAGACGAAGCGGCGGCGGCGCGCTCGTGCCTGCAGGGTACCGACTAGCGAAGCGTCAAGATGGCCCAGGGATGGTTTGGGGGGTGGGGCGATGCGGGCCGCCCGCCCACCCTGCCTAATGGGCAGGTCCACCCCTGAGCCAGGGTTCACCTTCCTGCGCGGGTAACCGCGGTTACCGCGTTTACCCCGGGGGGCGGTAACGGTAGCCGGCGGTTAGGGTTTGCCGAATTTCATCCAAATTCAAAATTTCCGAAAAAAATCGAAAAAAACCAAAAAAATTATGGATGTAGTTCTTGAATTTTAGTGTCATATGGTGAATAAATTTTTTGAAAACTAGTTAAAGAAATTCAAATTATAGGGCTAAACCGAAAATAAATAAAAAAATCTAAAAATTAGTAACAGAATGGGCTGCACTACGCACTGTTCATTCGGCCAATTAAGGTCCTCTAGTGGAGAAAATATCTCCCGAGTGCTCTCTCCTCTCCCTATCCCTACCACTCGACTGGTGGAGCTCGTGGAAATGTTATGAAATATTGAAATGTTTCGAACTCCATAATAGAGCAAAGGTCATGCCGATTTTTTTTTATTTTACACTCAATAGTTAAATGTCTAAGTATTGTACATATTCTTCCAATTATTCCTATTTTCTACACACATTTAACCATATTTTTATTTTTATTCCCTATTTTTATTTCCATTTTCAACATTTTGCACAGACGGTGATAACCGCCGCGATATCGTGGTTATCACGGCAAACCGCGCGATTACCGCGGCGAAACCGTGAAATCGCCATTTTTTGAATTCAAATTTTTTATCAAGATTTTTTTGCGGTTTCTCGCGGTAATCGCGTGGTTATCGTGGTAATCACGAAACCGTGGGTACAGTAACGCCGGACTAAACGGGAAGGTGAACCCTTTTTAAAAAATGTAGCCACAGGCTTTTGCGATTTATTGCTAGCCACAAAGTGCGTCATGTGCCGGTGCACGCGGTGTACAGGATCGATGCGGGACAAGTTGGATCGGGTGACGCGGTCCATGCGCCTGGTCTACGCGACAAAGCTGCCACTAACCTCTGACAGGCATATCCAGCTTCGTATGCTACCAACGTTTGTCAACCAATCAGAAAAAGGGTAATTCTGGATAGTACTTTCCTCTTTTTTTCACAATTGGTGAGATGACGAGAAATTTCAGAAACTCTTTTAGCTTTTTACACGTGATAAATTGTTTATCATGTTATGTTTTACTATATTCAACATATGTGTCATATACTCATATATCGTACTTTTATGTGGTAATCTTTTTTATTCTTCCTTCTGTTCCAAAGGGAATTTTGTATCTACAATTATTTTAAGGGATTTGCTAACCATCTGCTTGTTGTATTTTTCTATTTTATCAGTTGAATTTGTGGCCATCTGATATGTTCCAAGATTTGTGCTCTCGTTATCGGGTCCACAAGACTATCGGGTTTACACCTGTTTCTTTTTTAAAATCCAAACTGGAGACACCCCGCACCCACTCCCACAATTCACAGCCTGTGTGTCCCCTCCCCCATCCCATCCACACACACAAGCAGTGTGGATATAGAGAGAGGGTTGGGAGAGATTCACTAATGAAGAGAGAGAAGTGGTGCTTGTCGCCGGCGTCGCAGTAGATCAGCTACGATGCCTGTGTCTTCTTCTCCGGCGAACACCCATAAGCTTAAGGGACCCCGCGGCGAAGGAGTTGAGCTGCTTTTTGTCAGCGACAATGATGGCTGCTCCCAAGACGGTCGGCAAGGTACTCACTGTGGTTAGACGGTCGTCGGCAAAGTCTTCTTGTTATGGAGCTCTTCACTGGTGGCCGTGATGCAACTACGATGCATTTTGTTTGGATGGTTGAGGCGGCCAAGACTTCACTGCTAGATCTTGGTGTGAAACCCACGATTTCTATACTGGAAGAAGCTGCAATGATTCACAAGGTGAGGTACTAGTTTATTTTCTGCAGTAAGAAAGATGCACAGTTTTGATTGTTCTTAATTTTGAGCAAGGATTATTGCATGAGAGTGGCTACCCCAGATTTTTGCTGCTTTGCCTAGACACTGTGTAAAAGTGCGATACTAATCGATCTGTTGAGTTTGGTCGATTTTGATTAGTGGTGTTCTGTTCAAGAATGCGTCTGGATCTTTTTTGTATGGAATAACTATGGATTATTGGCTTATATCTGAGTCTCTGATAGTTGAGAACATCATCTTTTTTAGATTTTGTTTGGAGGAGAGGGTCTTCTAGCTATCTACGTACTGTCATAACTACTTGTTATTTGTGGTGAAAATGTTTTGCAGTTCCCTTATACGGTCATTTTTTTTCCTTTGAGTTCTATGTACTCATTAAAAGGATTTGCAATTTGTGGAGTCTATCTATGCTCAATATCATGCACTTGTTTCATGATCTAACATTATTGCACAGGATTAGATTTTTTAGGGATAATAATTGTTTTTTATAATTTCTGATGGACAAGCACCAATATATGCTATTCTGCGCATATAAATTTTCAGACCTACATCAGTTTTCACAAATTTTGAAGTTTTTTAATCAAGTTTTTTCAGAAGGAGAGCCTAGTGACTCTTTGGTATCACAGCTAGTGCTCTTAGTGTGCTACTAGCCTGCTACTAGTCAGTTGCATGTCTTTTTGTTATCACATAGATATGTGATTCTAGCAGCTAGGTTTTTTCTGGTCATTGAGGATAAATTCAGCAACTAGTTTATCACTAATTCCACATCTTTTTGTTATATATTCAGCTTTATATTCAACAATATAGGTTTTATGTTTAAATTCAATAGTATGTGCCAAAAATCTGAGAACATCACATATGAAAGGTTGTTCTATAACATGACTTAGTTTTGTAGTTTTGTTTGGACCTCAGAGCGATTGATTTAGTTGATGTCCATAACTAGTTACAGGTAGAACTAGTTGATCTCAGAGCCACTGATGAGTTTGATCTCAGAGCCACTCATAAAGTATCTGGTCACTGCCTTATGAGTTCTTTAGTACTCCCTCCATCCAAAAGTCTTAAACATATTTTATTTTCTGGTTAATTCAAATAAGATGGTTATACTTGTAGTCTCTATATGTCTAAGACTTAAATGAAAAGATTGTCTTTTCGTTTTGCAATGCTAAATTAAATTATTGCCTAGAAACCGAGCAGCTATATTTAATACTTGTTGGTTGTGTGCGTTGCATGTACAGTTTGTTGGTCTTAGTTAGATACGGGATGAATTAATTTCTCTTTAGTCTTTATGACAAAAGAAATACACCTTAGACTTTTGGATGGAGGGAGTATTTAGTTTTAGTTTTGTGATTTGTTTTTTTAAAGCCCTTAGATTTGCAATTAATTGGTAAATAAGGTTATCAAAATTTTAATAGTTGACAAAACCAATCATGTTAATTTTAATAGTTGGTAAACAATATTGGTTTTGTCAGCTTTGTGAGAAGTAGTTTTGTCAGTTCTGTTAGTTTTGTGAGAAATAGTTATATCAGTTTTGTCAGAAATCATTTTTGTCAGCAATTAAAGTTAAATAAAGTAATTTCTTACATAATCATGCATAGCCCTACTAATCATTGTACCGTTGGTTTTGTTAGTTTTGTATTTTTTTTCTTGTGCTAGGTTTTGTAATTTGTCAATTTTGTTAGTTTTGTTGCCAATTTAAATTAAAAGTAAATAAGGTTACGCTTTGTTATTTAAATTAAACTTAAATAAGGTCATTTTATGTTATTTATTTTTGTGTTTGTGTTTTGTTTTTGTTAGTTTTTATAATTTTGCTACATATTAATCAAATTGATGCGCTATCTTCATGGATAGCAACTATGAAATCATGCTCTGTGAAACTGTATTAATCATGAGCTTCATTGTCTTATACTAGGTTTTGTATTTTCTCAATTTTGTTAGTTTTGTTTGCCAATTTAAAATAAATTAAAATAAAGTTGTATCTTACATAATCCTGCATAAGCCTACTAAGCATGGTACTATCTACTATCTCCAGTGTGCAATTTCTAATAATAAAAATATGTTTTGTAGTTTTGTCAATACTTGGAACAATATATATAATACATAGTTTATAGCCAATACTTGGATTTAGAATTTGTAGTTTTGTTAGATACTAATAATGCATAGTTTTATTAGCCATTTCACTGTTCTACACAAGTTAGTTTTGATTGCTAGACCAAATTTCTGAATATGGAACTTGCTCTATACATCTAACTAGATTCCCTTAGTCCAGATGAATTGATTGCTTAAACCTACCAATCTTCCATCCATGGAGATGGATCTCCTAGTTTAATACTTCCTCTGTTTCAGACTATAAATCTTTTGACTTTTTTCTTAGTCAAACTTTGTTAAGTTTAATTAAGTTTGCAGAAAAATTTAGCAACATCTAAAATATCAAATTAATTTCATTAAATCTAATATTGAATATATATTGATAATATTTTTGTTTTGGGTTGAAAATACTATTATATTTTTCTATAAACTTAATCAAACTTAAAAATTTTAACTAGAAAAAAGTCAAGCGACTTATAATATGAAACGGAGGAAGTATGTCTTTTAGATCATGGTTGTACACAATTTAGGCACTATTTATGTTTTAGTTTAAACATCACTTTCTACATAGAAACATTCCTTAGGTAGGTTGTTTTCTTGTGGTTCTGACGTAAGTACCGCTTAGAGAGATGAAGACTACTTAGATTTGTTTTAGATAACTTAAATCATATGACTTCATGATGTTAGTCTTGTTTTACCCTGCTCTAGGAGTATAACTAACTAATATGTTTTCTAGACTGCCTGGGGGTGTAGAAGTCTGCATAAACTTGAATACGATGCAGCACCTTGACGTTGATTAATAGTACAGGGTGAATATGAGTACTGAATGTCTGAACCTTCTAATTAGTACAGACAACCGGGGTGATTGTGGGCAAATAAAAAATGATTTTTGCTTTGGGTTACATGTTAATGGTTCTGGTATTTATATGTTACACGAAACCAATTGAGTAGAACCGTAATATCCTAGAGTTGATACACATCATGCCAACTAGATAAATGGTTGAATATAATTAACTTAGAAATACTGATTACCATAGTTTACTTGCTAGTTGCTTCTCTGAATATATACCTGATCACCTTGTGTGTATTAGGTTTGCCAATACTTGTGCCTTGCTCCTTGAATATTGCAATGCTGGTAGTACATAAACATGGCATTCTCTTCACGTTGTTTTCTTCTTTTTTTTTCTCACGTGGGACTGAGGAACCTGAATTAATTGGTACAAGGTTTTGTAGCAAACTCAGCTGTTGTTTGTTTGGAGGGGCTAATCCATAAGTCCCTCCACTTTAGTCCCTTTTAGTCCCTAAATTACCAAACAGGAGGGATTTAAACAGACTAAAACAGCATAGGGCAATAAGTCCCTGGGGTAGGAGCTTATATGGGCTAAAAACTATAGCAGAGCGGTCCCAACCCTATCTCTCTCTTCACTCTCTCTCTCTCACACACTACTTTCATTTAATGAGGTTTTAGTCCCTTTCAGTCCCTCCAAACAAACAGGGTAGAACTAAAGAGAACTTATGTTTTAGCTCTACAACTAATTTTTAGTCCTAAAACTTATGGAAACAAACAGGATCTCAATACGATATGCGTCCTATGTTGGTTTGATTTGTGACACACATCCGCTGTATTTGCAATCCATAAATGAATATGTTTGTTTTTGGGTAAGCTCATTTATTTGTTGGTTTTTTAACGGACAAAACACAAATGGGCTAGAAGCCCTGACCCAATACAGTACGATGCTGAGAAGCGCACAAGGTGAAGCGTGCGAGAGGAGAGGTGCGACCTTGTAACCTTGTGGGAAGCTTGATCCTGACAATCCTACTGCCACAAATCCGGCTGAAAACAAAAAAAAAAAAGCTGATTGTCACCTAGACAGTCCGTTATTTTTACTAGAAAATCCCTTGTAAAATACTTAGAAGCAGCTATAGTATGATATAATATAATTAATTACAACTCATATTTACCTAGTACAACATAAGTCGGATAGAATTGTGCTGTCACACAAAAAGATCCGTAGTGCAATGGTGCATGCGTGCACAAGCGCCCCATGCATCACTGGTCCAAATCTTTACCCTCGTCTGGCCATTTGATTTTTTTCTATGCCCGTGCATGCATCTCAAAGCACATCTAACGCTGAAAAAAAAACCCCATAAGTTTTACTCCCCAATTTTTTTTTGTCAAAAGATCCATTTGAAATAGGCAAAGCATTATTTTCAAAAGAAAGTTTGCTTGTTCCATTTTCTATGGTGGTCGATCAAGCATGCGACCTTGGCATCCGCACAAAGCCCCTTGGAGTATCACCAAGAGGTTAGCTAAATTTCATCATTTAATCAATATTTTCACTTTGGAACAGGCAATCTTGCCTTTGTTTCACTTTGGACCATCCCGCTCTTCTCAAGCATATGAATTACCTCAATACACCAGCTCCTACTCATTAATAAACTCCCTCATCTATAGGCATATGAAAATATTAGATGTAGATAGATAAGAAAGTTAAGGGTGGCCCAAAGTACCACAAAGGTAAAATTACCCGGTCGAAAGTGAAAACATTAGTTGAAGAGTGGTCCAAAGCGAAACATCAACAGCCCAAAGTGAAATTTACTCTTTATTTTTTTCACCAAATTTTTTTATTATTTCCTTGTAGATATTTTCAAGGGTATACATGTCTTTTCATCACAGAATTAACACCATCAAAAGATTTAGCAAAATAGTCCAAAGTGAAACAAATGCAATTTTACCCGTTCCATAGTGAAAACATTGGTTAAAGATGGTCCAAGTGAAATATCGGTATTAAAAGGTATACCAAGTGAAATTTACTCTAGTCTAAATATAATTGTGGGAGTTCATTGACGAGTAGAAGTTGGCATACTGGAATAGTTCATATGCTTGAGAGTGGTCCAAAGTAAAACAAAGTAAGATTACTCGGTCCAAAGTGAAAATATTGGCCAAGGGGTGGTCCGAAGCAAAACATCGGTAATAAAAAGTGTCCCAAAGTAAAATTTACTCAAACTCAAATCACCAACAAAACACCATCCTTCTTGAAAGTAAGGATATTCCAAATTACAGAAATGATCTTCTAGAAGAAACCATACAACCAGTGGCGGATCTAGGATTTAGGATATGGGTGGTCCAACCCAAAACTTTTTTTTTTCTAAACACAGTAAATCTAACGATGCTAATATATAAAGTATAGATAATAGAATATACCAAAAGTGTACCATGATATATTAATAAAGCATCATAAAACATATAAGTTAGTAATTAACAAAAATTTTGACTTAAAGAAGCTTATATGACTAGAAAAGTTTAAAGAAGATTACCATACTACTTTTTCTTCTTATCGAGTCTTCGTCTTCTAATGGTCATTAAAGTGTTCATTATATCTTCTTCATCCTCTTGAAAGAAAACATCCTGCTCAATGAATGTGACTAGACAATCATCCAAAAGCTCATCACCCATCTTATTTGTCAACTTATGCTTGATGAAATTCATAGCGGAAAATGCTCTTTCAACACTTGCCATCGCAACCAGTAGAATCAATACCAATTTAAAAAGCATGTAGATACTGGCGGTGGCGGTGGCAGTGGTGGCGGTGGCGGAGGTGGTGGTGGTGGCGGTGGTGAGACATCTTCCTCAACATCTTGTTCTTGAGTGTGCTCCTCGACCACAACCGGGGAAGAAGGCAATTTGGAAGCATTCTTCTTTGTTGCGTATTTTCAAAAAAGAGATGCAATATCTCCATCTTTCTTCATGGTTCAACAATCAATAATCTACAATCTACAATATAGTACTATAATTTAATATCACAATGCAAAAGAGTTCAAAATTTTAAAACTGGTACGCAAGTTGACAAGTAGAAAACCTAAAATTGTTGGCGCGAGCGGCCGGGCGTCGGTGGCGGCGCTCTGCAGCAAGGATCCTCAGCTCGACGACGGCTCCTCGTGGTGGCAGTACACATTGCAGCAGTCAGCAGTGGCAGCCAAGCCCCAAGGCGGCGGACTCCAGAGTCCGGACTGCCAGGGAATCGGGCGCGGGTGGCGCGGCGTGCCGGCGTGGGCGACTGGGCGCGTCGGCGTCGTGACTTGCACGTGGGCCGCCACCGGCACGCTCGGCGCTCGCTCACGTGATAAGATCGCATCGCGAGGCCGAGGGCGAGGAGGAGAGAGGAGGCCCGATTCAGTTTCTGCCTTTCTGAATTCAGATCGTCTGATCGATACATGCGCGTGTGGGCGACGGGCGCTGGAATCGGGAAGGAGGGCGCTGAAATCGAGAAGGATTTATCGCTATTTTTTTAATAGTGGGGTCGGTTGCCCTTTTTTGGTGGTCCGGGGACCACCTGGACCACCCTACGGATCCGCCATTGCATACAATGCTAAATGAAGTCGACGAGGGGTTGTGGTGTTGCCGCGTCGACTTCATCCACCGACCTCTACTAATGTGCACACCGCTTGATAATCCAATGATCCTTTGGTTGGCTTCATGGAAACAACATAATTCAAGGTTCATTGTTGAGTTGTTGATTTTTTTAATCTTGACTCAACAAAAGATTGACACAGAATTATCTGTCAAATCTAAAAAGCATTAACAACCAATGCCTCCCAGGTAGTTTGCACTCAACCCAAACGTAGATCTCAATATGCATACTGCTGCAATTAGAGTATATGGAAGACACCTTTAGAACTGAATGAGCCTTAATCAAGGAATGAACCGGACGAAGGTGATGTAGTTGTTGCCTTGCTAACCTTGATCAGAGCAAAAGAGGGAAAGATGAAGGAGAAGATGACCTGCAAGAAGAGTCCAATGCTGTGGTGGAGGAGAGCACCAAGGGAGGGCGAGAAGTAGATGAGGGTCCTGTACTCACTAGATCCATCGCTCGCCATTGTAGTGACCTCTAATTGAAGGCAAAGATGGGCGATGAGGTTGCAAATCCAGCTCTCCTAAGCTGCTTCACCATAGATGGTGACTGAGGACATCAAATCCATCATATGAGCACAACTGCATTGTTGGTTCTACACGCCGACGCCAAGTCTTGCCGGATTCGGTACTTCCAACCTCCTCTATCGCCCTGATTTACTGCCTTCAAATCTATCCCTCGTCGGGACGCCACTGGTGACCATGATGGGAATTAGGATTCAAACACAATAGATCTACCACGACCGACTCCCACCGTCGCATGATCCATCTCCCCCAGGCTCTGGTGACGGACAAAAAATGAATGTAGACGGGAAGCAGGATACGAATCAAATAGGAAGTGATCGGAGTGAGAGTGATAGGTAACATGATCGGAAATGACAACACGGGCTTGGGCTGCAATCCACAAAAAATCAAAATGACTTGCACTACGGTCGGAAAAGTAAAACATGGGAATAGACACATGGTAGTCGGAGATGGACAAAACAATAATTTACATGCGTATCGTGTAAAACACGCGTAATTTGTTATTTTTATATATCATAAAAGGAGTTTAATTTAGAAAAGATACGTTACATGCTTATGTAACATCATCTCATTTACATGTGTTTTTTATATAAATTTAGATGACTTTTTGGTCGGGATTTACATGAGTTTTTTCACCTAATTTTGGTTTCCACCGCATGTTTACCCCTCGTACACTTGCAGGTTGGTGTCTCGCTACCTAATCAAAGTCAACATAATTTTTGACCATATGCAAGCATTACTGGCCATGATCTATGTGGTAGAGTGGTAGACTAATCCTTCCTAAGATTAAGCTATCTACTTAGGACAGTTCTAGTGCCGAAAAGGCAAAAACTACAACAGCAGACAGTAAAATTTTAGTAAACAACTCATTCGAAAATATTTCAGGAGAAACAAACATGTACACTACAATTATCAAAACTCTTTGATCTATCTATTCGAGATGTTTTTGTTTTTACAAGCCGAGGCAGCATAAGACATGTACCACCACCAGAAGCATTAAAGATCCGATCACTTAGATACAAAGAACTCACTTCCATTCTTGCTGCAGACTTCCATGTGGGATATAACAAGGACTTATCTTTGCACGGTGCTGGCAGATGAGATGAATATGAAAGTAAAATATTCTTCAATATCTAAGATGAACAGGCTTTCAAAATCCTTGTGCTCGAGCAAATCCGCATAATAAGTACAGAACAATTGAAGTACTAGAATGACCATCTCCATTTTACTTCAGTCTGTAATAACCATTGTATTATATATTTCTTAGTGATTGAAGCAACCAAAACCATCATACATGACACCTTTCAAAGTCTGACAACAACTCAGCGACAAGGAGAGGCGCGGATCCGCCGCCACTGGCCTCCCCCTCCCTCACGATCTGGCGGTGGTGGCAAGGGGGAGGCACGGATCCACTGCTGGGAGGTTAGGGATGGTGGATCTGCATCTCCCGCCTCCTCTTTGATATCAGCCCTTCTCCCCCTCCCACGCTTCATCTCCGTGATGGTGACGATGTCTGCGACCACAACCTGCTTGCTGCGATGACGATTGGTGGTGGCGGGAGCAGGAGTAGGGGCAACGGCAGCGCGAGGCACCGGTGTTGGAGCTAGGGTTTGCATTTTTTAAGTTTTTATTTTTTTTCTTCTCATTTTTGCAGGCAGGTGACATAGCTGATCACGCGCGGAAATCAATTTTTGCATTCAGTTATGCTGCCCATTTGAAAAAAAGGCAAATTTTGCTATAGGACGTCGCAACTTCGTGGTTTTAGCCGTAGGACACCGCATGAAGTCACTACCCACATGTCAGCTCTCCTAGCTCTCTTCTGTCTCTATCCCCTTCGTCGACATCGTGGGGGTCGCCACTGCCTATGGGAAGCAGCGCAATACTAAGGGAAACTATAGATGAAAGTAACAGACAAACAATATCAATTTTTAGAGTAAATTACATATTAGGCCATGTACCATCATGGATCACCCTTAATCCAAAGTTTTCACTTTAGGCCATACTTTATTCCCGAAAAATTGCATTTTGAACATGGCCCACTTGTCCTAGCGTGTACCTCTTATCTTCTCTCTCAATTGGCACGGGGCCATCGCACTGCCCAAGCTTACCGACCTTGCACTCACCGTCAAGGCTGGGTGAACCACGCCACCCGGCTTAACTCCACGCTACCATCAGTATGCATGGCTTGATAGATCCATCTGTCCTTGCACAGAAAACCCCCATCACTAATGATGCCCGATTACACAGCCACGCTATCTCGCCTTGTGCGTCTCGATTCGCCTCTTGTAGAGCAACTCCAAAAGAACGCGTACCCTACCCCGTAAAACTTTTTTTGGGAGAAAAACGAAAAAAAGGGCGTCCAACAGAGCCCACAAACCTTCCACAAACTATTTGCGATGCTAATCCGACCCGCCTGGCCGCGCATATCTTCACGACGCACCTCCGTCCCCAATCGCCCCGCAGCCTTTCCGCGCCAGAGGGAATCCATTCCCGTGCTTTTTTTCTACCGCGCGTGCCAGTTCGTGGGAGCCAAGAAGCTTTTCCTCTGCACGGGGCAGCGGTGGCGGCGACACATGCAGCCACCACGACAGCAACCTGCTCCTGTCCGGCATGGGCAAGTAAGGCGCGACGCCAGGATGCCTCAACAGCATGTGCTATCCGTCGGCGTCCAACACTCTCAATGGCCCGGCGGCGAGCACATCCCTCAATGGAACGGCGGCGGCAGGAATTTGGAGAGGTCCAGCGGCGACGCCCTCGACCTGCCCGGTGGTGGTGACATGCGAGGTGATCTGGTAGGGAGAGGACAACCCCGTCCTTCGATTGCAGCCCTTGCTGGTGACGATTTGGACTCCCTGTCAGCATTGCCCTATGCATCCAGCAACAACCCCTCTGCTGACTTTGAACAAGAGACCAACGGCAACCCATTTGTGCATGGTATGGATCCTAGGCTCTTGAACTCAATTCCATGTGAGATGAGATGGATTTCTTGTGCTGTGTAGTCAATTTTACTTGTCTTTGCTTTGCCCATACAAGGATCGTGTATCGATTTAACATAATGTGGCATAACCTAGTATTACTGATCTGCAATGGGAAGAAATATTGTGTAGTATTTTTCTTTGTGCCTAGGTGCTAGAAACTTCATACCTGTATGGATAACATGATGTTAAAATTTGTTCAAGATAGTATCTGACAGTGCTTTTATGGTACCTTGTGACGTTGCATATATTGTTCATGCTATATTTAAGCTTTTACTGAAAACTTATCATTGATTTAATAATTACAGGAAATGGATATTTTTCCAACATGATGATGGATGAAACCAATCTAGGTGATTTTGATAATTATGGCAACACCTATGCTGACCAACAGTCACAAGCAATGCAAGTTGGTCCAGCAGCCCCCTCCGCGAGGCCAAACCATAAGAGATCAAAGAATTTCAGTGTCCACGAAGATGAGGTTTTGGTTTTAGGGTGGCTGAATATAAGCTTGGATCCGGTCGTAGGCAAATATCAAAAAGGTGGTAGGTATTGGTCTCATATCTGGGAGTACTTCCATGAACACAAGACGTGCTCCTCAAAGCGTACCATTAATTCTCTCATGCACCGGCGGGAGACCATACAAAAATGTGTGAACAAGTTTTGTGGATGTCTAACACGGATTGAGTTAAGACGTCAGAGTGGTACTACAGTCACAAACAAGGTACTTACTCACTTTGCAATATCATGATTTATTTCATCTATTTTACTTTTGTATCTCATAGATGAATATTCCTTGGATGTTGGCGTATGCAGGTTGCAGAGGCATGTGCTTTGTACAAGTCTGAAGATGAACATGAAAAAGCATTTCAGTTCATGCATTGCTAGAATAAGCTGATAACACAACCAAAATGGCTTGCTAAACTTGATGAATTGGCTGCTGCTAAAACATCTAACAAGAAGCAAAAGACAAGCTCTACTGCTAATCCGAATGCAACTTTACCAAGTGAAATAGGACAAGGTAAGGTCAAAGGCCTAGAGGCTAACGCATTGACAAGGCCAATTGGTAAGAAGAAGGCAAAAGCAGCACTGCTGCAAGAGAAGAAAAAAAGTGTGACAGCAACCTTAGAAAATATGTGGGCACAGAAGAAAGAAATTGATGGAGAGAAAGAGCTAAAGAAAGATGAGAGGTTCAACAAAGCATTTGCACTTGAACAGTATCGAGTTACAAATGAAAAACTACTTCTTGAGGTGAGGAGTCAGGAGGTCCAGTTGCAGAAAAAGAGGGATGAAGAGAGGATTATGACCATGGACCTTACTGCCACGCCAGATGAGCAAAAGAAATACTACATGTGCTTGCGGGCAGAGATCATGAGTCGATTACTTAATTAGAATTCGATTCTTCTAAATACTATATGGTACTGTGTTATGTTCGAACTTAATTAGTATTTGCATTCTATCAAACTCTCTGCTAGTATCTACTGAGATGCTTGGTCAGAATATGAATTGTATCAAACTATCTGCTATTGTCAGTTTATGAATTCTATCAACCTGTTAATGTTCAGAATGGCTGTAATTATTCATAGTAGTTTGGCTTGGTGCCTGTAATGTGAAACAATAGCAGTTCTCATATGAATAATATTGTCTTAAGTACAAATAAATTTAAAATATAGCCATAATTATTGAAAGTAGCCAACAAATATAAATTGTAGTAATCATTTGTAGAGGTCAGGATGATGTTGCCACAGGTGCTCAATGAGGTCATCTTGAAGTTGATTGTGAATTTCTTTGTCCTTTAATATTCTTGTGATTTTTAATAGACTCCTCAAATTCAAGTGTCTGATCATGAGAAATCTTCACCTTTTCTCCCACTCCATCATAACTTAAATCATCTTCCTCATTGCGCTCATCCTCAACTATCATGTTGTGCATAATGACACAAGCCCTCATGATTTGTCCGAGGGTGTCTTTATCCCAAAATCGAGCTTCCCCCCTAACGATAGCGAAACGAGCCTGTACAACCCCAAACGCTCATTCCACATCCTTCCTACAAGCTTCTTGGGCAGTTGCAAAATTTTTCTTCTTGTTACCTTGTGGATCAGGTATGGTTTTCACAAATGTGGACCATGAGGGATATATGCCATCGGCAAGATAATAACCCATTGTATATTCGTTGTTGTTTACGGTATAATTCACCTCTGGAGCTTGACCTTCAGCTAGCCGTGCGAATAAAGAAGACCGGTGCAAAACGTTGATGTCATTGTGGGGACCAGGCATCCCAAAGAAAGCATGCCAAGTCCAAAGATCTTTATCGGCAATAGCTTCAAGTATAATTGTAGGCTCATGCACATGCCCAGTGTACATACCTTGCCATGCTGAAGGACAATTTTTCCACCTCCAATGCATACAATCAATCGACCCAAGCATACCACGAAAACCTCTACTTTCTCCAATTGCAAGTAATCTAGCAGTATCATCTTCATTAGGTGCTCTCAAATACTCATCACCAAAAACCTCCACAATAGCACTCACAAACCTTCTCAAACTCTCAATAGCAGTACTCTCACCAATACAGACATAATCATCTATAGCATCAGCTGCTACTCCATATGTTAACATCCGAAATGCTGCTGTGATCTTTTGTAGACTAGAAAGGCCAAGTATACTGGAAGCGTTCCTTTTCTTCACGAAATATTGATCATGTTGTTCTACAGCATTCCATATGCGTACAAAGAGTGTACGCCTTATTCGAAACCTGTAATTCAAAAGTAATGAGACACATATATATGGATTTGTACAAAAATGGTCCAAATAAATCTATTGTTTACACACCTTCATCTAAAATAACTATGTCCGTAAGTAGGATCATCTGAAAAATAATATTGATACAACCTCCGATGCCCTGCCTGCGTCTCTCGCCGAAGTACCCTATGCCCTAAGATAGAACCATGATGTTTTGTTTCATCATTGGACTCATCCGTATTCATGGTCACATGAGTAACAGAGAGTAGGAAATCATCAACATCATCATCTAACGATGAATCTAGCGCCGGTTGCATGGAAGTGCTCGTCGACTCATAGCGATTCCGTTTTACCTGTCTCCAATTGGAGTTGGAGATCGCAGGGATTGGCGGCGTGAAAATTCCTGGCCACGGGGGCAGGATCGTGAGGGCGAGGTGTTGTCGTGAGGGGCAGGTGAGCAACCTAATTAATGGGCCCAATTTAATGACGTGGCCCATTTTCAAATATTGGGGACTAGTTATTAGTGGTCTGGTGTGGATTGATTTGTTTTTGGGGAAAATTATTTTTGGAAGAGCCCTCAATAAAGAGTTTTGGGGGAGAATTTTTGGGGAAACTCTTAGGCTTCGTTCGTTGTTGCTTGTTCCCAACATGCACAGTGAACACGAAAAACGGAGCGATCCATTAGCACGTGATTAATTAAGTATTAGCTAATTTATTTTCAAAAATGGATTAATTTGATTTTTTTAAACAACTTTTGTATAGAAACTTTTGCAAAAAGACACACCGTTTAGCAGTTTGAAAAGCGTGCGCGTAGAAAACGAGATAGGTGAGTTGAGAAAAGGGGAGGAAGAACACAGCCTTAGAGTTGCTCGTATCCCTAGGACATAAGTACTAGTTACCAAATATAGAAGTACTGAACTACATATTTGCTACTGTAGATTTAGAAGTACTAATTACAGCAAAATATTTTGATATACATGTTGTCAGAAATTGCTATAGTTCCATTCCGAACATCTTCAAATTGCCGTTGAAGTGATAGGGAAAATTTGAGCCCTAATCCAACTCGGCCTTTAAATAAGCCCTAACACAGTAGTGTGTTTTCGAGAACTTTTCTATTTTTAATTTTTTTATTAAAAGTTTTGCAAAAATAATTTTTTTCAAAGTTTGACAAGTAGCCTCCCGCCGCCCTCTGGGAGGGTGATTATTAAAAATCACCCATCCAAAGGGCGGCGATTGTGACGTGGCAGACGGCCGTTGGCTCTCTACCGACGACCGTCTGCACATTTTGCAGGCGGCCCCCTTGCCGCCATATCAAAGGGCGGTTTTTACTGTGCCGGGGGGCCGCCTGCAAAAGGGCGGCGGGGGGCCTGGAATTTTGCAGGCGGCCCCCTTGCCGCCCTTTAGAAGGGCGGTTTTTAACTGTTTCATTCAGATTAGGGTTTTCATATGTTTTATTATGTTTGTTATCGAAATATTCGGTACAAAATTTTAGTGATTCATCGTATTGAAAACTAATAAAACAGGAGTAATGATTGTAAATTTGTTTGATGTAAACTATGGACGAATAAAAGTAGGTAAACACTCACTCTAAGAAGAGAAAAATCAGGTATATTTTATAAAGTTAAAGACTAGGTCAAATTGTAGGTCAAGGATGCGGTGTGTGATTTTAAAGCATTAGGTTAATGACCTTGTAGAAACAAGAAGAGTATGTAAAATTTATTAAGTATCGGATGATATATGTTAGGTATTTGTATTGCGTACAATTGTAAGGAAAGGATCGTAACGGGGCGTCAAACAACCATGTTAATATATCCGATATTTTTTATTTGTACGCATACAATACACCATCATAATTAAACATCGTAATGATAAGATAGGAAAGAAGTGCCATGGATACACGATACAAATTTGTCGGTCCCGACGAATGTAGATTGCGCTGACATAGTAACCCCTTCTAGGTCGGTAAATATGCGTTGCATTTTCATGGTCCTTCAATCGTTGGTACTCTCTTTCTGTTTCAGAATCTGTTATCTTTTGGCCATGATAGGATGGAGTAACAATGTCGATCCATTGAGGAAATCGACACATCCTTGGATTGCCCTACGAAATTAATAAGATTAGTCAGTAAGGGTAGAAATATTGTGCAAATCGTATGGCAATTTGGAGAAAGTTGGACATACAATGAAATTGTTGTCTACATTGGGGCAGACAAAATATCTCCTGCCAAATGTTTGTTCTGCAAAGGAGGTAGCCACCTGGCAGCGATCTCGACAACCACACTTGGGATGCTCCGACCATTTAGGTAACCCTAATGGATTGTTCCTCCAGTCTAAGCTTGCAATTTCTACCCGATGTTCGTACTCTATCCAAGCCTGAATGAATTGTGTGGTCGGTTCAGGTTGCGTTATCGGCCCGCCATTGGAAGTAACTCTGGCCGTGTCGATCCATTGTATGAATTGACATTTCCTTACATCCTCCTACGTACACACATTGTGGGGAACTGACAGTACCGTGATGCGCCGAAAGTGTGTTGTCGTATGCATAATTTATTGTACCATGGTGCGAATGACAAGGACGATAAAGGGGAGAGAACCACATGCAGTAGTAAAACCAATAGTAGTACTGATTTACAGGTACAAAAGGCAAAAGAAATGTAATGCATAAGTAGTAAAGAGGTAGAACACTACTGACGAGGCCTCTTGCCCCTGTCCCTCCTACCCTGCACCCTAACGTGTCCCTGAGAGTACGTCAGCCGGTCCGGTGGAACGGCACGGCCTACCCGTCCCACCTGCGCAGGTGTGACCTCCGGCTACTCCTGGGTATGCGTCTCTGGAGCTCCTCCAAGCTGAGAGGAGCCTAGTATGTCCTGGTCCTGCTCACCCTCCAAGTCGTCGTCGTAGAAATGGCCAGTAGGACCTGACCCACCGACGTGAGAGGAGGAGGCACCTCTACCGAAGATCCCCGCGTGAAACCCTATAGGAGAATGACCATCAATTTCATATAGGTATTTAAAAATACTAACAAAGATTACATTACCGTGTGGCCAAGGGATCGACGATCTAGTGGAAGAGCTGGTGAAGGCACCGCAAGTGTCAGTGAACGCGCCTGTCGTGCCAGCGAACGCGGTGGCTGAGCCTGCGAACGCGTCGGACGTGCCTTCGAACGCGGAGGACGTGCCAGACGTGCCGGCGAAGCCGGTGTCGAAGCCGGCGAACCCGCCTGAAGGCATACAAGGTCCTAGGACGATGGAATGTTAGATCACGATGTAGTTACATTTTTCTATGAAAGCAAAAACATAATAGGACTAACCTCTTGTTTGAGCAGTACCATGAGAACCCGCTGCTGTAGCTCGTGTGGCACCGCCTGTAGGGCCGTGTGGACGTGGTCGTCGCACCTGCTGCAGCGTAGAGTCCTCCCACCTGCCTCGAACTCGTCCATGTCGTGCCTGATGCGTCATCTTACGACGACCCTTCTTGACCCTTAGCTTGGATAGATCAGGAACGTAAAAAACTTGGGGCCTCAGAGTTGTGTATGATCCAGAGATGCCGAACCCATATATCTCCTCACTCCATGTATGAAAGATTGCTTCTTTTCTGAAATAATGTGAGACGTACACATCGGGACATATGCCACAATCACCGGCAGCAGCAAGAACGTGTGAGCAAGGCAGGTGTCGAAGCTTAGGCTTCATACAACTAAAGCTACATCCACCATCCGCCTTGAAGACACATTCCTGCACTGCTTGCTTACGATAGATGCCACTCCTGCTCCTATCAACACACATTACTTCGTACCGATGAACTTGTGTGCCTTGAGCAACAACTCTATGCCTCCGTGCCTTTTTGATTTTATCTTCCATGTACTTAGTCACGACGTTGCCAAATACTATATTGTTATTAGTCATTGATGGACCAATTTTTTGGTATCGATCCCTGAAGTAGGCCTGTGTACCGTGAAGGATGAATTTAATAATAGCAACCAATGGAAGTACCCGAACTCCGCGCATTACCCAGTTGTATACCTCGGCCTAATTGGTTGTCATTATGCCATACCGAGATCCATCAGTGTCATACAACAAAGACCACTTCTCCTTAGGTTCATTCTCAATCCAATGAGTGAAACATCTGATGGATAACCCCGACCTCCTTCTCATTGTCGGTGGGTCGTCATGTAATGCACCAAGAGGTATTGGAGGCTCGTCACCTTCAACTTGTGGTCGGCGAGATTGCTCGTCAGTTTGCTTCGTTGTCAACTCATCCAGCATTCTCCACAACTCATTAAATTTCCTCTCTCGATTTTGAGCACACAGCCTCTTGAAAAGATCCATAAGATGCTTGTTCTTGAATTGCTTGTAGAAGTTAGCACCCATGTGACGCATGCACCACCGACTCCGAACATCAGGCCACTTTGCTGGGAGTCCCTTCTCATCCCAACCGTTCTGCAAGTAATCAATAGCCCGCAACATGCCCGCATGACGGTCATGTATAAGGCAAACATTGGGCCTCATACGCACAACTGCTATGCGCACTCTCTCGAGGAACCAGTACCAGCTTTCAGTGTTCTCACTCTCCACAAATGCAAAAGCCATTGGTAAAACCTGATTGTTGCCATCACACCCAATTGCTGTCAATATCTGACCACGGTATTTACCTGTTAAAAAAGTTCCATCTATGCATAGAACAGGTCGGCAATGCACAAAAGCGTTGATGCAAGCACCCAATGAGAAAAAGGCTCTTTACAACACCATCTTCGTTGGATCATCAGCCGATGGAAATGTGTGGAGGTCATAGTAAGTATTACTATTCCTCTGGGTAATGGTTACTAACAGGTGAGGCAAATTATCATAGGATGCTTCAAATGTTCCATATCTCATCTCAAGAATCTTTTGTTTAGCTCTCCAGGCCTTCGCATAGCTTATCGTGTACTTGAATTTGTTTTCAATGTGGCTGATAATTGATCTTGGATCAAAGCCAATGTTAGAAACAACACTGTCGTACATCTCACTTGCCACAAAAGCTGATGTGATATTCCGGTGATACTTCTCCACCCCTTGTAAATAGCACTGGTGCTCGGTGACAATGCTAACTTTCCAATAATCATTCCATTTTCCCTTATATGCGTGGACACGCCAGGGACAATCTTCCTTCATGCACCTCACTTCATACACATAGTTGGTTGATTTGCCCACCCTAAACTCTCTCTGCAAGGAAACTGCCCAAAACTTGACCGTCTCCTTCATCTCATCCTTATGAGCATATCTAGCACCCTCAATTACCTCGTTCTCCTTGTATTCCCAGGGTACATGATGACCCTCTGAGATAACAAGTCCAGAGAAATCCTCGTTTGTCCAATCATTGGGCATTACATCACCTTCCTCATCGGATGATGCGTCGCCATCCGTTTGCTCATTATCCGAATCTTCCCTCTCCATTTCATCAACGATTGTACCGACTATCTCCCTCTCATCCGCCATGCCCATATCCTGCTCTACTGTTGTTTGATTTTGCTCACTTTGCATCGATGGTCCAACAACATCACCCGCATTGCTAGGACCCTCGACATCTTCGGTTCTCACTGAAACATTTGCATCTTTCTCTTGCACCGACACAAATATAACAAGGGGCCATGACCGTTCAAAAGCCATCTCCACATATCGTCTCCATGCAACAGTACTATCCATCGGCATTAGTTCCCAAAAATAATCTTCTGTTGCACGACTCACTACAACAGATACTGACGTTGTGTAGATTGACTGAAATGTTCTCTCTGCAGGCCTATCGATGCCCTTAGATGTCATAACAAAATCTAACAAATCAACACCATCTGGACCAAATCTAAGGTTCCCTTCACCGTGAACTATCTGAAATAAGACATTATTTGACATTGTGCCTGATTAAAAAAATAACTAGGTTAACTAAGTTCATACCGTAATAATAAGATCTAACATTATTTCTACAATATTGTTCTGTGTCATATATCCACAATTCTACAAATAGATGGCGTGCTTCAGATCGAACTAAACTACATTTTTCAATTTACACTACGGCCCAAGTCTCACTTCCTACTAAATCTACTATGTTCTAGATCTACACAAATGTGTTGTGTTCTATAGATCTACTAAAAATTATGGAACTATAACTGCAATTCAACATAAAGTAATAACACAATGTAATGTGATGTATTTACCTGTGATGAAGTGCGCAAACCAGCAGGGCTTCGCCGCTCTCCTTCTGCTCCCCCTCACCCCTCCTTCTTTCTTTTTTCTGGAATTACGAGTGATTATAATGGGAATTTCAGAGAGGGGAAGGATTTTATAGGGGAGTGGATATAAACAGCCCTTCTAAAGGGCGGCAAGGGGGTCGCCTGCAAAATTCCAGGCCCCCCGCCGCCCTTTTGCAGGCGGCCCCCCGGCACAGTAAAAACCGCCCTATGATATGGCGGTAAGGGGGCCGCCTGCAAAATGTGCAGACGATCGTCGGCAGAGAGCCAACAACCGTCTACCACGTCACAATCGCCGCTCTTTGGATGGACGATTTTTAATAATCGCCTTCCCGAGAGCGGCGGGAGGCTACTTTTATCAAACTTTGAAAAAAAAATATTTTTACAAAACTTTTAATAAAAAAATAAAAAAAAATCGTGTTTTCGACAGATTGAGCATACCCATATTCTCGCGCGTGTATTGGATCGATCAGGAAAGGTTCCCATAATATTAACACACCTGCCAATCTCCCTCCGTTGACAAAGATTCGCTTCTCCCCCACACTTCCCACTGCCATGTGGACCCACCGATCAAACGGCCCCACCCGTCAGCCTCACCCCGTCTCGTCCCATCGCCCGTGATCGACTCGGACGCAGCGTGATGAGTCTTCGTCAGAGCTCAAGCTTCAACCGAGCCAACCAACCAACCAATCCAACCGAAACCATGCGCGCGGTAAAACCAGCGGAAGAGGAGACCTGAGCCTGAGCCTAAACGTGCGCGACGCGTGGGTCTCCGGTCTCCCCTCCCCGCCGCGCGCGCTCCACGTGCTTCGCTCGCGCGCGCCACCCCTCGGCACCAATCCGAAGCAGAAATAAATCCCAATCCGATCCCCTTACCTTGATCTTGATCGATCGATCGAATCCGGAGGAGTAGTATCGATCACGCGGAGATCTCCTCGTCGTCGAGGAGAGCGCGCGCGCGCGCTGACTTCTGATTCGCCGTGCGGTGTGGTGTGTGTGGCGATGGCGGCGGTGGATTGCGGGGGGCCGCCGGTGCTCGTGGGGTGGGCGTACGGCCGCGGCGGCGTGGAGGAGGAGGAGACGGAGACGGAGACGGAGGAGGAGGAGGAGGAGTGGGGGGTGGAGATGGAGAGGGGGAGAGGGAGAGGGAGAGGGAGAGGGAGGGGGAGGGGAAGAGGGAGGAGGGGAGCAGCGCGGGGGAGGGGGCGTGGGCGGAGCCGGGCGGCGCCGCCGCCGTCCAAGCGGCGGCGCGTGGAGCCGGAGGAGGAGGTGGTCGCGGGGGAGGAGGAGGAGGAGGAGGTGGAAGTGGAAACAGGTGAAACCGACGGCGACAGCAGCAGCGACGAGATGGGGAAGGTGCCGGCGATGGGGAAGGCGGTCCTGCCCGGCACCACCGTCGAGGAGGAGGAGGATTTCTCGCCGCCGAGCACCAGCGGGCGCGGGCGAGGGCGCGGCGGCAGGAAGCAGGGACGCGGGAGGGGTGGGTATTCGTGCCACCAATGCAAGAGGGTGAAGCCACAGCCGGAGGAGATGATCAGGTGCCAGCTCTGCGGTGACAAGGTCTTCTGCGCCGCATGCATCAAGAACAAGTACCACATCCATCTCTCCCCCCCCCCCCCCCCCCCCCCCCCCCCGGTCCTCTATCCAGTTAGATATGTGGAAAAGGTGACATGGAGTTCTCACCGAAGCTTGTGTGCTTTACAGGTACCCGGGGATGCAGCAGGCCGAGGTTAGAGATGAGTGCCCTTTCTGTCGAAAAATCTGCAACTGCACTCGCTGCAATCGCAGTGACAAGTCGGATGGACCCAAGGTAATGCACATTGTGGCTTTGTTGATGTTTTAGAGGTGTGTAAGATTCATTGTGACATGAAGCAGTTAGATTTCTGGGCTTCATATGATTTAGATTTTATTGTTAGAAAATTGTGTTCTTCTTGTACCAGTGATGCATTGGTAGTGTTCTTTTTTCTGTTAGATCGTGAGTTTCATTGGGATTAAACGAAATTTGGCTAAAGATGTTCTTTTTTAGATTGACAAAAAGGACCCCAATTTCATTTCATTAAGGACTCATAAGCCTGTTCAGTAATAGATTACTGATACAACTTGTTTAAAATCACAACTGTAAAGATATTTCGCAGTTTGCTGTGTTTCTAACAGGTGTTTTTTTTTCTCTTGTAGAACCCATTTATCAGGGGATGTAACAGCAGTAGATCAGTAAAACGGAAAGTGAAGACTGCTGCCTTAGGTTTAAGATCCAGGGTTGATACTGCAGCGCTACAGATGAAAGCGGTTGATAAAATAGAAGCTAACAGTAGGATAAACAATGAATCTGCCATGTTAGATAAGGCAGATACACTAGATGTCAGGACTGATGAGGTTGACACTGAAACTAAAAGCAAATATGCCAACTACATGCTACACTACCTGACGCCACATTTGACAAAGCTGAACAAGGGCCAGATGAGTGAGATAGAAAAGGAGGCTAAAATTCAAGGTAAGTTTAGTTCTTCAGAACATCTTGAGTAATTTACTTGCTAGCTTGCAACTATTTCTTAGTACTCTCATCCCTTTCCCTGCACAGGATTGGAATTGTCTCAGTTGAGTGTAGAACAGGCTGCCTGCCGGCATGATGAGAGAGTATTCTGGTGCTGATTGCCTCCCACTCATCAAATACTTCTTTTTTATTTTTTGTCATTTTAAATGTGTCCTGATTTCTTTTCCATGTGAACCAGTGACCATTGCAGAACTTCAATCTTTGATCTGCATAGAAGCTGTCCAGGCTGCTCATATGAATTATGCATCGTCTGTTGTAAGGAGCTCCGCGAAGGCAAACTTATGGGCTCTTGTAAGGAAGAACTGTTCTCTTATCCTAATAGAGGACCTGACTACATGCATGGTGGTGATGGTGATTCAGTACCAGAGTTAATAAACTACAAAGAAGCAGACCTATCTAGCAACCAATCTAAGGACATACAGTGGCGTGTTGATTCTGACAAGATTTATTGTCCAACTGAATTTGGTGGGTGTGGTAACCATGTTCTTCAATTGAGACGGATATTTTCAAAAGACTGGTTGAGTAAACTCGAAGCGGATGCTTTACAAATGTGTAAGCAATTAGAACCGTCTGATATTGTCAGTAGAGACGCATGTGAGTGCTCGTGTTCTACTGATCATGTAAGTTCAAGGAAAGCTGCCAGTAGAGAGAATTCAACTGATAACTACGTATACTGCCCTACTTCGGATAATGGAAAACCAGATGATCTCACACACTTCCAGAAGCATTGGGTGAAAGGTGAACCTGTAATTGTTCAACAGGTGCTCAATAAAATGTCATGTTTGAGCTGGGAGCCACCAGACATGTGGTCTGAAGTACATGGTACCAGCACTAGTCCTGAGATGAAAAAGGTGAAGGCTATTGATTGTTTATCTTGCTGTGAGGTCAGTATAATATTCCTACAGCTACAATATATGTTACAGTAGTTTTCCTTGATTGCTATGACTGTAGTTTGTTTGTCAAAGCAATTAGTGCTGCTATTCTAGTGAAATTGTATTTGTAGTAATACCTTTCTTTTTGTAAATGTTTAGTTGTCAACCTGAAGGCTGTGCTACATTTTTGCTTGTCTTACGTTGGTATAACATGCTGAGGACAAACAGCTATTAGTTGCATTAAAAAAAACCCACTTTGTAATATATGAAACAAGACTCCAGAATTCTTCCCAAGGGTGTTTGCAGTTGTTCACATTGCACACTAGCCAAATCTGGATATTAGTATTAATTAATTTACCATTGATTCAACATAATTAAATCTTGGATGCCATCAATGCCACACTGTAGATCATTAATTCTCTTGTCAACACCCAGAACTTATGTATGAATTGAAGATTAAAGACTGAGTTGTTCCTGAGTACAGAGGGTGTCTGCTAGCATGAAGGACCCCCTTTCTGTATCCGTTGACCATGCAAAAAATAACACACATCACATTCAGCATCACACTAGAAATTTATGGAGTCTAGTCTCACCTGTTATTCATTTGCCAGAAAAAAATTTACTATATTGAGCTATAATTTTCTTTTCTTATAGTTGTCTATCTGATAATATGAAATTTTATACAGTAAACACATTTTGAAGGGAGCATGTATTTTACTAGGGATAACCTTCAAAACAGTTTTTTTAAAACTCTATTGTAATAGTGGTTAAGGACGACAAATGAATGCATATGATCCCCATCAGTGCACTTATTGTTATTTTTATTTATCATATAATATAGAAAAAAGAAAACAAAAGTAATATTCTCTGTATGTGTAATCCAGGTCGAGATATGCACTCAGCACTTCTTCAATGGGTATTATGAAGGTCGGATGTATCAAAATCTATGGCCTGAAATGCTTAAATTGAAGGACTGGCCTACTTCAAACCATTTTGAAGAGCTTTTGCCTTCTCATGGAGTTAAATACATCAATTCTTTACCTTTTCAACCATACACAAACTTGAAGTCTGGTTTGCTGAATGTCTCAACATTGCTTCCTGATGACATCTTAAAGCTTGACATGGGACCAAAATCATATATAGCTTATGGCTATGCACAGGAACTTGGTAGAGGAGATTCTGTTACAAAACTTCACTGCGATTTGTCTGATGCAGTAAGTCGTTTGTTATATTACTTTGGCCCCATTTATAGTTCATAAGTTCATAAAGAGGCCTTGAACAACTCATGTTCTTTGAAGACCTGTTACTCTTTATATATATATATATATAATGTGTGTGTGTGTGTGTATATATATATATATGTATGTATGTATGTATGTAAAATGAGATTCTGCATCCTTATTTACCAGAGAACATTTTTTTTCTTGTAACTCCAACACTGAGCCCACAGTGCTCTTGACACTACCAGCTTTTACCGTGCTAGTTGATTATACCAGCTCCTAACTATACTTTTCCCCACAGTGGAAATTGTTAGCCTACAACGCTGGCATCTTGTTTTGTTTATTCATCTAAACATATGTTGGCTTTTTATTAGGTTAACGTTTTGATGCATACTGCCGAAGTTGACCCTTCTGAGGAACAAATAAACGCAATAAAAAGCTTGAAAAGAAGACATACAACGCAGAATGAAAACGAATGTTCTGGGAATGCTGCAACAGGCGAAAATTATACATCTAAAATCTGTGAGGATGCAAATGACTTGGCCTGTCCTATAAACAGTGAGTCCGCCGAGGGAGGTGCTTTATGGGATATTTTTAGGAGGGAAGATGTTCCAAAACTGAAATTGTACCTCGACAAGCATTCTAAGGAATTTCGCCATATATACTGTTCTGCAGTTCAAAAGGTAAGTGTGGGTGTGATTTATGAACAACCTTGCACTTGTGACCATCATGCTTAATGCCACCTTATGTTTTTTGAAGGTATGTAACCCTGTACATGATGAAACATTTTATCTAACAAAAGAACACAAGAGAAAGCTCAAGGAGGAGCATGGTGAGTTCCTTACCTGCTAATGTGATGTTGTGGATTTGTAGTAATTATTTGTATAGCAAATGGTTGCGTTGAAAGGTTATTTGAAATCCTGAGATGCTCATTTAGGAATCGAGCCATGGACATTTGTACAGAAACTTGGGGAGGCAGTTTTCATTCCTGCTGGGTGTCCTCATCAAGTACGGAATCTTAAGGTAATTTTTTCAGTGTACTCTTTCAGTACCGTGATTTCTTGCAGCACTGGATACTTGAGAACTGGGTTGAAATACTTGCCAAGTTTCACATGTTTTTGTAGCTACTTTCTTATTAATGCTATGTTGCAGTCCTGCACCAAGATTGCCTTGGATTTTGTATCACCCGAGAATGTTAAGGAGTGTCTCAGCTTAACCGAGGACTTCCGAAGACTTCCTAAGAACCACAGGGCCAAAGAAGACAAATTAGAGGTAAGTAACACATTTCCAATGCGTACCCATTTTGAACCATTCGGCATGAAATATGTTAGTATGTGTAGTCCTAGGCTTAAGCTCATTACCCCATATATCCAGAAAGATGAAGCAACACTTTTAATTGGATTACTCACACAAAAAACAAATGGCAGGCATTTTAAATAATAATTGAACTCTAGGTCTCCTTTCTAATTGCAACTTCATAACAAGGCTAAAGGACATCAACATATATATTGTTTGGTTGAAAGTTGAAACATAACCACAAAATTAAGAACTAAATCAGCAAATGAAATATCTCATCAAAACGATCTGATCGTACTTCCTTATACATATGGAACTGGTCATTGTACGGGCATACAAATTTCTACGGCCGAATGGCTGATATACCAAGGTGCCAACTTGTAGCCATTCGGCCTTTTTTTTCCTTTCATCTCCACACCTCTTCCCTCCTCATGGAGCTCTCTCCATTTTATCTTGATTCATGAGTAGTCTTGTTGTTGCGTGGTGTTGGTGAATATGTCCCTGTTGCTGTGTGCCTTGGGTCGCTGCTGTTCATTTTTGTGCCTCTGGTTGCTGCCGTTTGCAAGCGGCTCATTCCTATGGCATTGCGAACCTACTTGGCAGGAGTCTGTACACTCCTTTTGCTACGGACGCTGCATCGACGAGATGATCACTCCTTTGCGGAAGCCTGCTCATGATGTTAAGTCAGAGAGACATGGGTCGTTGACATGTGGGGCCCAGCCTTATGGGCAGGGAAACACACCTTCCTATGAAGGAGCCTCATTTCTCTGTTGCTATGGACGCTGGATCGGCGAGGTGATCGAGAATCGCCGGTAATTTCATGAATGCACTTCTCTTGTTTGCTGGTATTGGTGAGATCATGTCCTCGGAGTTTTCTAAATCTCTTATTGGTAATTTAGAAGTCTAGCCTGTAGTAGATGCTAGTTGGGTGCTCTACTGCTCTTGTTAATGGAGGATTGGTCTAAGTAGATGGCAGGCGTCGTTAACGCAGCCACGCTGGGCTCGCAGAAACATCGATCATCTCTCGGAAAAGTCCATCTTGCAACTCGGGCTTCAGTGCTTCATGGACGCTGCCCTCCTTCAAAGTGTTTGCCGCTGAACTGAGGGAAGTGGAAAGGTAGCATAGAGATATATGGTGCTCACCTCTCTTTTTTTAAATGAGTAAATCCCATATAACGCCGGGCATTATGGTCTAAATTGCACAAGACGGAAGGGATTTTAGTGTGTGGCACATAACCCTTGGTATTATGGTCCTATGATTTCACAAAACTCTCTTCGTCTCTGATTGGAAGCTCCAGACCTCCCCCCCTTCGATTCCTTCAAAGCCTTCAGAACCTTCTGCCACGTCGTTGTCTTCAGGACGGCAGAACCTTTAATGTAATTCCGGCCTTTGCCTTTGAGCAATGAAAATAGCTCTCAAACCTTTAACGTAATTCTGCCCTTTACCTTCAAGCAATGAAAATATTCAGGTGGAGAAACTCTTTCTCGTTGTTGACCTTTCTAAACAAAAGTCTTTACAGCTTCATATCCATTAGCTACTTTTGGGTGTATCTACCATGGTCCTAGAGTTATTATATTTGTTTAGAGGTGTTTTGTCTAGGATGCAAGTGGGCCGGACAAGGTCCAAATTTTGTACTAGCAAGCAGGGTTTATATTACCGTCTACCGCGCGGTTACCGTGCCTCGGTGGTAAGCACGGTTACCGCGCGTTAACCGCGGTAACCGTGGTAAACCGTACGAAATTCGTATAAAATTTATCAAAATTTCAAATTATTTTTAAAATTTATTTGAATTTAAGACGGTTACCGCGGTCTTCCTTTTACCGTACCCCCGCGGTAACGTAAACCCTGCTAGCAAGTGTGAAATAAACCATGAAGTGGGTAAATGTGGGCAGCGGGATTGTCCACTTGTGTCCTCATGCCTTTCCTATTCCTTCACTAGAGCCACTACATTCGTGAGGTCCATTCAAAACCCCAAGAAGACCCGTTTGGCGGGTTGATGCTTGGGTCACAAATGATCTATTTGTTGCTGCTAGAGCTGACTTTAGGGTCCGGGTTACCGACTTTATGTGAAGTCGGCTTGTTGATCTGCCAGAGAAAACGACAACTTCAGGGTTTGAGTTACCGACTTTACGTGAGGTCGACTTGCTGGTCTGTGGGAGGAACAAAGATACTTCTGTGGCTATGCTCGTCTACTCGTATCTCTTAGGTGGTCCAACATACGAAGCTCTATATCTGTTGTCAGTTCATCTTTCTTGTAACGAGAGTGTTGTAATCTTTTTTCTTATTTAATACAACAACCTGACTTAATTTTGGGAGAAAAAAGAAGAGTAGATGACAGGGTGAGATAATGCCTGGTCAGCCTTCAGAGCAATGTCGTACTCTCCATAAGTATAATAAGATTAAGCTCCTATTTGGAGAGAGTTTTAGTTGGTTTTTTCTTTCATATTCTGAGAAGCTAGTTGTAGAATCCAAACAAATGAACTATAAGTTAGAAGCTATAAGTTAGAAGCTAGGAAACCTAGTTTTTTCAGATTCTTACAACTGGTTACCATCTATCCGTTTCTCAGAATCAGAATCTTAAGCTTCCTCAAACATGCTGTAAGAGGCTAATTCGGTAAGGTCTGCTTCTCAGAATCAGGATCTTAAGCTTTCCCAAACAGGCTCCAAGAGGCATTGCAGCCAACAACTACAATATCAAACATTAGATTTATACGGCGGCAGTAGCAGCAGCTAGGGCAGCGGAACAACCGGTTAAATGAATGGTATCAAGGGAGTGTATGGTTGGGGGTAAGATGGTGAAAATTAAACGGTGTGATTGTGCAAACATCACAGAACTAATTGGTAAAATTAGCTACAGGACGCTCGAAGTTTGTTGCTGGACACCTGGAACCATGACATGGTTGACCAACTAGTAATTTGCTAGGTGGCACTGCATCTATTTATTATTTCTGAGTCAAATGGAGCGAGAAACCGTGAAAAAAAGACAATTCAGTATGTTGTAATGCAGCTAGGTGTGGTTCAAAATGGACCCAAGCCCACATCCCCTCGAGAAACTATTCTAAACTCTCGGGTGACTTCTTGTTGTTTGCGTATTATCCAAATAGTTTTGTAAAAATTCAAAAATATAGATTAATATGTGATAATCACTCTACAAACATACATGGTCAAATTTAATTTTTACAAGTTACGACGAAAAAACAAATTTGATTTGCAAATATACGTTAACTATCCATAGTTTAATTTGTTTTTTTTTTCAACTTGTAGAAGTTAAATTTAACTTGCATGTATATGAAGTGATTTATCACATATTAATCTATTTGTTGTTTTTTCAACTTTTTTCATAACCATTTGAATGACATGCAAAATGAGGATGTTCCCCTCGAGAGTTTAGAATCCACTTTCACATTCCCTCTTCCAATCTCCTCTAAAAAACGTATAAATTGGTGGCTGCGGAAACAACGTTAACAACGGTCACTACTACAGAAAGGGCTATTGGTGCCGGTTTGGAACCTGGCATAGGTGCCGGTGCTCCCAACCCGCACCACGGAGGTGACACTAATTGTGAAACCAAATAGGTGTCGGTTCCTGTGTCGATTTAGAACCGGCACCTATAAGGATGAACGAGCCAAAAAAAATGCCGGCTCGGCTCAAATCAAGTCGAACCGAGCACGAATCATGAACCCACATCCAAGAACTTTAAGAGCACAGAGCACGAATCAAGCCGACCGGCCTCAAGAACACAGAACATATCAAGCACACATTAACACAAGAAGCCTCACCCTTCGTGTCACCGGTCATCACATCGCCCTTTGCGCCGGCCTTCTCCTCCACTGCACCGTCGTCGGATGGAAAGGAGGAGGGCGCTACTGCCTTCACCACCACCGTCGCTGCTGCCGTGGGAAGCTGCTGGGCCACCACCACCTCCCTCCATATCTGGTGGAGGGAGGGTGCCGCCGACGTGCCGCCGGACTACTGCTGCCTCCCCTCCCGCCAGATCTGGTGGAGAGAAGGGCGCACCATCGGGCCGCTACCACCACCACCACCTTTGCCGAACCGCTGAGAGAGGGAGAGAGCGGTGGAGAGCGAGAGGGAGAGAGCGGTGGGGAGAGAGAGCGGAGGGGAGGGTGGCGCCGCCAGCGTTTGCGGGTGGGGAGGGTGGCGCTGCCGGCGTTTGTCGGTTTTTTATAATAAATTATAGGTGTCGCTTTTAAAAAAATAGCATTTATTGTATTGATGTTGGTTTTAGTTAAGAACTGGCACCTATTTCTTCACGAAGTGTTGGTTCTAGTTGACATGCGCTCGTGTGGGCTGGAAAAACATTATAGGTGCCGGTTTTACCACTTCTGGCACATATAGTGCTGTATTGTATTCTATTTGCCTTTCTGTAGTAGTGGGTGGCCATTACAAGCTATTGTCACGGACAAACTCGTCTTTTCTATATCTCTTTCTATTTATCTTGGAAATGATAAAATAATAGTTGTGGTGTCCTATAGTCATGTCACGTTATTTAGGTGTCTAGCAACAAGGACCGTAAATTTTGCGTGTGATGTACTAGTAAATTTGCTTTTACGATCAAATCTCCACGGAACAAATTTGCGTAGAACTTCCGTGAGACGACCTAGAAAAATGCCCACCCTTAAATGAACGGTACGTAGGGAGTGAGAGGATGGTCTTTAGATAATGTCAAAATTAAACGACATCACATACATAATTCTCATGGATCTAATTTTGCGCAAGACTATGGACCAAATTCTCAGGAAAATGCTTTGTCCCGAGCGTCCGATCCTGCGATTCGCGTCGGATGCTCAAGAACACCAACATCCACCGTCCATCTCTTTATCCATTTCACCACTTGTTCTCAGCCACTTCTTTTCTCATTTCTCTCTCGTAATGGAGGAACTCTTCACCACGCGTATGAGGAAGCACAGATGAACTCGAGCATGAGAGAGACATTGTCACTGGAGGAGCGGATGATGTCGTCGGAGAAGACTTTGAGCTCGTCGGTGGCGGGGGCAACACCGCGAGAAGATGCGGTCAGCGCCGGTTAGGGCCCTAAGCTCGCGGGGTGACAACGTCACCATGACAAGGAACAACTGTTGTCAAAGAGGACCTGAGCTCACCGAGGGCAGCAGCGGCAACGCCGCTAGGAGATGCAACCAGCGCCGGTTAGGGCCCTTGAGCTCGCCGGTGGCAGCAGCGCTACGAGGAAGTGGGGGTGGAGCTTGAGGCGCCGCCGACGAAGGTGAGGACGGTGGGAGCATCGAGCTAGTAAGGATTTTTTGTTGCAATTTTTATTTCTATATGTTGCACTTGGTAGTTGATGTTGCAGTTCATTTCTTTGGATGTTGCATATGTTTTTGTTGTTGAAGACTGCATTCTCAAGTGTTGCATCCGACTGAAACATCTTCGGTAAAACAATGGAACATTCTTCCAAGAAGGATGAAACATCAAGGAAACAACTTATGTTGAAACATTTTTTTCTAGAACAGTGAAACATTACAACATCTCTTTAAGTGGTGGAGACGGCTCCTGGGCAGGTCGGGCGGTCGCCCAGGCTCCACCGTTGTCGTTTCCATTGCTGTTAGCCATCGACGATTATAAAAATTAGCTGGTCATCGAAAAATAGTACTAATCATCCGGGCTTCACGGTGATACTGGCTCCGCCACCTATCTCTTTAACACATAGTGAAACAGTGTCCGGAGTTTTACAAATGTCTGGACGTCCGACGCGGGGTCCTCTCCAAATTCTCATGGAATAAATTTGCGTAGAACTTATCTGAGAGCCTAGAAACCACCTACGTCGTACAGTACAGAACTCATGAATTAGCCCATACATTGGCCCAGCATCGGCCCCAAAACCTTATGACGCCCAGCATAAGCCCGTAAGTACAGCCCAAAAACCTCATGATTTGGCTTAACATCAGCCCAGTTAGCCTAGCTATGTGCATACAAGCCGATAAATTATTACGTGGGCCAGTTCATTTTTGTCACGTCCAAACGCCACATCGATCAGAAACCGAACATCAGCGAGAAACAAGTTTGTCCTAACTTGATACGCATTAGTTCAAACGATAATATTTTTTTAATTATTTTTCTGGTTACACATCACACGTATTACACGTGATCTATCCAATGTTTGAAAATTTCTTAAAAGATCATAGCGATGCTAATAATTGCCAAATAGATTACTCCAGTTTACTGGGTAAAATCTAATGGTTATATTTTTATTTTACATGCAATATATTATTTGTCTCAAGAAGTATCTATGAACTTACTAACCTCTTGTGTGAATACAGGTGAATAAGATGATAATCTATGCTATCGACCACAGCTTGAGGATTCTGAAAGAGCGTTTCCCCTCTCCGTCCGATTGATGACGATGGTTGCATTGACGTCGTCTTCAAAGGGGTTCCTGCGAGAAAGCGGATTAGATTATATGCAGGCATGTAGAGTTAAGAGATATTTGAGCTCAATAAATAAAGACTTTGTTGAGCAGTTTATGTTTTGTACTATGGGGGGATTTTGAATTAATTGTTCAATCCCTTAATGTGCTATAGTAGTGATCTAATGTGATAACGGTAAGATTAATCCGTATGTGTTTGATAACGTGCGTTGACATCAAGTTTTTTTTTTTTTGAGATCTCATCAAGAATGTTATACATACTCCATACCTAAACAATGGAGTGGGAAAGGAAAAGAAAAACGTTACTGCGATTAATAAAGTGATAATTAAGACTAGCCCTAGCTAATCTTAGTAAAATATGGGTTAAAGCCCCTAATTATAAACCAGGCAATCTAACCCCCTCTTGATTCCCAACGCTTACTAACTTCTATCGGCATACAACATAGAAAGATTGGAACTAAATTTTATCCTCTTAGGAGGGAATCACTTCAAAAGGAGTGTAAGGGAAAATTCACAATTATGTGTACTCATGAAAGAACTACTCAGTAAAAATTTTGTGCTCCCTTCAATTTCATAATTCTTAATATCGTCAAAAACTATCAATAATTTTAAAAATATCTAATTTAAAGACACTAAAACAACATACTCCATCCGTTTCAAATTATAAGTTATTCCAACTTTTTGGAGAGTCAAAGCATCTTAAGTTTGACTAAATTTATAGAGAGAATTATAAAAGTTTATGACATCAAATAGGTATACTATGAAAATATAATTAACAAAGAATCTAATGATACTTATTTTGTCTCATAAATGTTATTATTTTATATATAAATTTGGTCAAAATTGATATGCTTTGACTCTCCAAGATAATTTGAATGATTTATAATTTGGAACGGAAGGAGTATATATTCTTCATCTTACAAAGTCTTATAATAACAGTAAAAGTATATTTATTTATATATTTATAAGAGGAAAACAAAGTCAAAGATAAATTTTAAAGACCCCATCATCCAAAACATTAAAAGTTAAGAAACCGGAGGTAGTAGCATTT
This sequence comes from Oryza punctata, assembly GCA_000573905.2. NCBI lineage: Eukaryota > Viridiplantae > Streptophyta > Magnoliopsida > Poales > Poaceae > Oryza > Oryza punctata. Next base: position 18,273,477 of record CM002496.2, read on the forward strand.
AGAAAGACTCAACATAAAATGTATTTATTTATATATTTATAATAGAAAAATATAGTCAAAGATATATATTTTAGAGATCATGTCAATGTCCAAAACGCTAAAATTTATGGGACCGAAGGGAGTAGCATTTTGAAAGACTCAATATATCTACTGGTTATGTTCCTTAAATTTTCAATTTGATCTCCAATTTTTTAAGAAATAAAAGCAAAAGTTCAGTACATAGTAATTTTTATCTTTTTCTTTCTCTTCCTTTCTCATATACTATCATTCACCAAATTCTCATTCTAGTGGTTTTCATCATATTTAAATATTTTTATATGAATTGAATTGATAAACACATATCCTAGGAGAGTGAATCAGTTAAGGGAATCTTTACAAATTCATGTAATTATACTAGTAATAAAATGTCTAATAAAATTCCTTCCAGCTAATGCAAATGCTTTAGGCCATCCCAACCCTCCATGTCATCTAGTGTCCATAACATTTAATACATTACCACATAAGTAAATATCTGATGTGGCACTAGAGTTAATGAAGAGAGAGTTAAAATAATGAAGAAACCATGTCTCATACAAGAAACCATATCTACACAAGAATTAAGAATAAAAACATGAAGATAGGTGGATAAAAGGAGAGAGAAGAGAGGTGATTGGAAGAGAATTTAATTTTAAGATATCATCCATTGGATACATAGTTTTTATATATAGTGTTTATATGATATGGTAAGTATGGAAACTAGTTGATAGTTTCTAGGTTTGGGATGATCTTAGGAAGCCATCAGGATGCTAAAGGAAGAATTAATGCATCATTATTTATATTTTTTTATGGTTACATAAAGACATAAAAGTGCACGCAACCGTAAATATGCATCTTTAAGCCACCCTCAATAAACAAAAACTGCATGAGGATTTATTTTGCTAGTACATTGTGTAGACATATCTTGCACTAATGGCATGTTAACTTTTGGGAGGAGGACAAGGAGATTAGGTTTTTTTTTCAAGGCAACGAGCAGGAATCAAGGAAGATATTGAGCAACAAAATAGGGCCTTGCAAAGCGGGGGCTAATGACCCGGGGTTCTTTCCTTTGCCGTGATATCTATGCGTTTTTTTCTTCGTACCTTCCTTGATACCTTTTTGCACCCGTCATAGCGGATGCTGGGCTGTACATAAACATGTTTCTTTCCTTCCTTAATTGAATAGGCAGAGCTCCTGCCGTGCGTTTTCAAAAAAAAATATATATATATATAGTGCTGATTGCATAACTATCTATGGCAGGGACCGATGTCCCCTGTTTACTGTCAGTGGCCAAACCATCATGTGGATAAGGATAATGCTACTTTTCCTCCTACCGTCCAGGGCCAAATAAATTTCTCTTTGACAAGCATGAGATTTATCTCAGTAGCTCCATCGTCTCTGGGACCCCTTCAATGAGCTCATCTCCTTTCCAAATTCCAAATGACCCCTAAGACAAATTCAGAGAGGCAACTAAATACACGGCCAGTGCAAAGCAGGGATGAAAATCTCAAGCCCAAAAAAAAAAAAAACCCAAACAAAATGGAGAAAGATGAAGAATCAGATACCATCGCAGTGGAAGAGGAAGGTGTCGACGGAATCGACGAGGGATCGGGCAGCGTGTCGGCGGTGAGGAGGACGCAGGGAGGGTGCCATGGCCAGTGGCGGATGCTTCGCTGCTGTCCGGCGATCAGTGGCGGACGGCCCGACGGGGATGGGAATCGCAAGTCCGATTGCGGCCGGCGCTGGTGGTGGCTCGCGAAGTCGGAGCTCACTACTGGATAAGTGATCTTTGGTCGGATGGTAAAAATCACATTAGTCTCGAATTCGAATAGTAACCGGGACTTTGTTCCGGTTAAGTAGCTGTCATGGCATGTCAGACCCCAACGATCTTTGGTCCCGGTTGGTAACACCAACCCGGACTAAAAAATAATTTTTAGCCCCGGTTGACAACATCAACCGTTACTAAAGATATTTTTAGTCCCAGTTGGTGTTACCAATCCGGACTAAAAATACTTTTAGAGTTAGTTTAAAAAGAAAGCATCTCTATCCAAGTTAGATGTGTGTAGTAGGTGACATGGTAACACGCGTGCGAGCTAGGGTGAGATATTTTGAGTTCGAATCCCACATCTCACGTAAAGGATTATCAATCGGGATTAAGGCTATCATTGGTTGTGAGAGGGGCGAGGCGAGAACCGGGGTTAAGGCTATCATTGGTTGTGAGAGATGCTCGCCTCGCCTCGCCCGCACGGAAATTAAGATCAACAAGCTACACAACTAAACCTTGCTCAGCGAGGAATCCAAACAGGCCCAGGTATAGGTGGCTGGACCGGTTGGGGTAAAGAACTTGGCCCAACAGACGAGCGTTACCCCAGATTGGGCCAAAAATCACATGTGTAGTATAAAAAGGTTCTTAGCTGTAGATTAGTAGTTGTTAACCATGGCTAAAAAAATACAGATTTACCCCTTTACAGGCGACTGATATTCTGATTTTCCATCAGTCACCTGTCTTGAGCCTTGTTAGTACATGCGATAGTTCATAGCAGTGCCTAGCCTCGCCGGCGCCCCGTCACCGCACGCCCAGGCCGGCCGCCGTCTCGCCTCGCCGGAGCCGTCGCCACCGCCGCCCTCCACCGGAGCCATCGTCGTCGCCGCCGGCGCCCCGTCACCCCAGGCCGGCGCACCCCGTCGCCGTGCGCCCAGGCCGACGCCCCAGGCCAGCACGCCCAGGCCGCCGCCGCCGCCTAACCTTGCCGGTGCCCCATTTTTCCATTTTTTTATTTTTAACGCCTTTTCTAAATTATTTTTCATTTTTCTGATTTTTTAAACCCATTATTGTACACAAGGGTAAAACTGTCTTAAAACAGCCCCTAACACCTCTGTTATGTCTCCATCCATCTAAAATGGCACACGGGTCAACGAAAATTAGGCTCATGGCATACAAGTAACTCCAAATTTTTTCGTGGCACACAGATAGACAGTAACTTTCTTAATGGTATAGGGGTAATCGTATAGGGGTAAAAGACTCCCAGGAAAACTATCGGCTTGTATATGTACGGTTGCCTTTTCACCTATTGTTTTGAGCCCCGCACTTGAGGAATCCCGGCTCAGTCTACCATTGTAAACCTAAAATCATTTATCCGCTCGCGGAAAACAGGACATACATCCACCAAGTCATATGAATGAGATCACTGGTCTCAAATAAGTGCAAATGTAAGTGCTTCTTCTTGCACTGGTATGCATGATATTGTGACTATGACTAGGTATTTAGGTATTCCGTATTGCCTGATACATTTACCAGAACAGGAGAGAATGAATGGCCAAGATAAACTAATTACCAGTTACTCCTAGTGCTACAATGCTGCCAGTGCAGCGAGGCCAATCAGAAACAAAAATACACGCGGCTATACATTATCACGAACAATTTATAAGACAATTCAAGTCCACAAGGACCGGGGAGAAGTGTGATATCCTTATTATCCGTATCCAATGATATCCTTATAATCCTTCGCTGGATGAAAAACTTCATTTCCAAAAGTGTTCTTCAGCTCATGTATCCTTTGGCTGTTGCAGAACATCTCAGCGAGAAAACAAAGGCAGAAGAGAAAAATAGAAAAACACCGTGCCAATTTCCAAGTGCAAATCTTTTCATACCTCGATATATTGGAGCAAGTTAGATGAAGTATGAGCGAGCCCTGTACCCAAATATGACAGCGCATACTCTTCTATATTCTCTAATCTGAACAAAAGAGTGGCATTGTACATAAACATGATTGTCCATGAACGCCATCTGAAGGCATCTCGGATTCTGGATAAACATTAGTTCAACAAGAGCGTACCTGTACATATAATTTACCATGATACCTCCACTCTGTTGAATGCCCTTCTCTGATTGGTCAGCCATCCAGTTTATCCTCTCAATCATCTGCCAGAAAAGCAAGGCGTTATTCTGTAAGGATAAGACCACTTGTTTCAAAAAGATGTTCCTTCAATGGACCATACTATAGTACTAAGCGAAAATTTCGAATGTGAAATAGCATAGAAATTCTTAGATCGGTAAATATTGTATTTACATGTGAAACAACAACATGGTTCTAGAGGTCAAGCATTTATAACTCTAAGTTTCACACAGAAGCAGAGCAGACAGAAAATTCTGGTTTTTATACCCTGCAAAACCAAATCCACTACGTAGCAGCAGCATTTGAAACTGAATGTGCACATAGTGGCTAACTTACTGCTCCATTTTGCAAGTGAAAATTTGCAACAGCATCAAGAGCTTTTCCTCGTTTTTTCTCCCTGACGAGATACCTATAGATTATACGCAAAGACTATCAGTTGCAACTAATATATACTCTAAAAATACACAGAAGAAGTGATGCTACTGGATACCTTGCACACAAACGCATCAGAGGAGATTTCAGTGCAGAAGATAATTTGTCAGATTTTACCCACTGACTTGATTTCAGTATATCTTGCAGTAGTTCGATTCCACTTTTTCCACCAGCATGTTCACTGGAGCAAAAGTAGCAGCGCAGATGATTATAAATCACAAAGCAGACCTTTACTCCTCTATTGACTGATCAAAATTTCACATGAACATGTAATGGAGTTAACTACAAAAGAAAAAGAGACAGCATGTCCAGAATTAAGAGACTGATTTTTTTTTTGGAAAACCAAAGTCTATGAAAGAAAATGAAAACAAGGTCAAGATAAAAAAAAAGATACATTTTTTAAATATAAGTACAGAGAATATGAAAAAGTTGAAATTACGTGAAGTACAATTTGCTATTTTTTTATGAAAGGAACATACACCGCATCATGTATCATCCTCTCTTCCTCCGGAAGAAGGATGGATTCTCTGAAAGTGGAACTGGTTCCTTCTAATAAACTGCCATCCTGTGATTCTGCCTCTGCTAACTTTATTTGGGATGCCAGCTTAGCAAGAAGCCATTGCATGAAACCAGGGATTGGACTAAGAGTTGCAAAAATCTGTATGAAATGCCAACAAACAAAGCATATTGACTTTGATTTATCAGTAAATACATGCAAAAAAAAACTTAGTTAGCATGATGAATTATCAGTTTACAACTGATGCTACAGCCACCATATAGTACTATCTATTACACTTCCAGTGCTTAAGCATAAAACAATAGTAAGGTTGAAAAGTGATCACAGAATTTGGAAGTGGTACCTGTACTGAAGGCATATCTCTTCTTAACATTTCAATCACACGTTTGAGAAGAAATTTTCCCAGATTGATACCAGATAGGCCTGGCTGATAGCAATAGACAATCAGTTTGTTGGCAGGCAAGCACCATTTTGTCACTGTTGCTAAATTACCTACCACATTACTTTGTTTGCTGCCAGAATTCTAAGAAAATTTTTTACCTGGGTTGATGATATTGAGTAAAATAATGCACATCTGGCTTCACTCTCAGGAGTTGGAGGGTCATCCCACAGAACTTCCTAATGTGATAGAAGTTAATAAGTTGCAATGGATTGGGATAATCATATAGATGTACTGTGCTATAACTTAACTAACCTGTATAGATGCGGCAGTATCTTTGAGCAGAGCAACTTCAATGAAGATCAATGGTTCTCCTAATTTTAATAAAGATAGTGAGAACACTCAAACAAAGCTAGTTACTAACCCAAAACAATCGTTCTGCAGCGGGTAAACACTTTGTTTACAAATGTATAAGAACTGTAAATGATGCATTGATTTGCCCCCTACAAAACTCTCAAACATTTGGGGAAAATACAAGTTATGCATCTAGTTATCAACACTTAGTCATACCATCATCAGCAATCAGTAATAGTCCACAAGGGCAAGAAGCCATAATAAGCAACCTGGTATTGCAGGATGGAAGTACCCAAAGCAACGGCGACCGACGCCCAACCTTCTCTTCAAGTCAATCAAATTCCTAATTGGATGCACAGCCTAAAAACCAAAACAAAAGTGAATATCGGTCAAACCACCAGAGTGCACACTGCAAAGTTAAAACAGAGGGTTGATCAGAGACTTCATATGCCACGATCTTCTCTAGCAAGGATGCCGGATCATCCCAAGTTATCTGGTGGAGGGTCAGCGCCGCCGGGCTGAGCCATGTCACGAGCTTCTCCTTCAGGTACCCGTCCAGTGCACGCAGCGCCGGCAAGTTCTCCTCCCTGCATAATTGGCAATTGCCCCCAATATCAATATCAAACAAGGAGACGAACATTTCCATTATCCCAATTCTATTAGCTTCTCTACTAGTAGATATGTGAGGCAATGCCAGTGTCACTCTCACCCCAGCAATGCGAGGAGGTCGGCGCGGATGACAGCGAGGAGCTTGAGCCCGCCGGGCTGCGCGTTCATGGCCTCGAGGAACCCGGCGTACTTGGGCCGGAGCGCCTCCCGGAGCCCCCGCTCCATCCTGTACATCGCCGACGCAGAGCCGCCGCCGCCGCCTCCCGCCTCCGGATGCTCCTCCTCCTCCTCCTCCCCGCCCGCCGCCGCTGCGGCGGCGCTCAGGTACTGTCGCATGAGGTCGCGGACGCGCGCGCGGGGCACGTCGTAGTCGGTTGCGAGGGAGCGGAGGATCTCGCGGCGGCCGGGGCGGTCGAGGGAGCAGTATCCGTCGGAGAAGCGGTCGAGGGCGGGGGAGGCGGAGGAGGAGACGGAGGCGTGAAGCCAGTGGCGGACAGCGGCGGCGGGCGGGGCGGATGGGTCGGGGTCGGGTGCCGCCGCCGCCGGAGCGGGCGGCGGCGGGGCGGTGGCGACGGGGTCAGGGTGCATCCGGGCGCGGAGGAGGACGGCGAGGGACTTGGGGGCGTGGTTCCTGGTCATGTGGCGCGGTCACCGGAGAGTTCGCCGCCGGCGAAGGTTCGCGCCGCGGGCTTCCGACGTGGCGGTTGGGTTCAGCCGTTGCGGTGTCGTGTGAAAGCAAATTGGTAGCCTAGAGAGTCCTCCAAAAGTAATCATCTTCTTGCTTCGAATGGAAGGATAATTATGGTTCCTAAAGATCTTTTAGATGAGTACTCTAATTAATCCCTTTTTATACCTGAAATCATATCCAAAACATCGAGAAGAAAAACACACGGAAGAAGTATTATAATTTCTAAAGTTGATTGCAGCATCATACTTTAATCAATTTTATTGGTACTATGCCCATTCTTAAACAGTAATCTCTACTGTAAAATCGGGTATATTATTTTTTAAAATAATCTTTGATAATATTAGAATTATTAGGTGGATTCTTAAAAATAAAGAGCCACATGTTTTCCTTATACTTATACTTATATATACTTCTTATTAGTAAAAAAATAATTTATAGGGAAAATTTTTATATTTGTGTTCTTATCGATTCAAAAGCAAATATTACAAAATAAACTAGAAAAATATATAAAACCAACTTTAAACTAACATAAAAATTAAAATTTTGTCTTTATAAATATAGGCAAAACGATTGGACCGTTTAATTGGGTGTCAATTGTTGTTAACTAAATGTGTCAAAAGAAGAGTATATATTCTAGTAGTACATTTTGTTGACTAGAGAAATTGGAAAGTCGGTTATTCCGGTCAATTGGTTTCCGGGGCTTTGGAGGGACAAAAGTACAGAAGTCCAAGCATTTTGGTTAAACCTGGGTGTTAAGGTCTAAGTTGGATAAAACCATATGCATAGGTTTTGACATGTGGCATTTAATTGCGGGTATTATGGTTATAAAATTTTGTAAAATTACATTAATTGTTTAAACTTTGATCTATCGGACTTTTGAGTTGTGCAATCACATCTTAGATTTATGAGTGTTTTGTCCATCACATAAATGCCACACGCACGTAAGTAAATTTTTTTTCAAATTCTGCTATAAGAGTACGTAAAATTGATTAACAAAGTGGTTCGTGAAAGTTTAAAGCATAAACCTAGGGTAATACCTAGGGTTATGTGTAGTGTGCCAAATATTTTGTGATTTCATGTAACATGCATCATAATAGATGGGGTCTTTTGAAGTTTAGTCAAAATGTAGTGATTATTGGAATAAGAGGTTGAGTTTATTTGGTATCCCTAAAACATGAAACGAGAAATCTTCACCCTCGTCTTAACAAAATTGTTCAAGTCAGGTCTTATGACGGTATAGATTGTTTTTTTTTTTTGCTGAAATGACATCCTAGGTAGCAAATAAAAATTTAATAATATGCAGGGACATATGTAAGTGGACTTCCATCTCTCTCCACGTGTTCCCCCTCTTCCACAGCAGCTCGCTAGCAGGGAGAGGGGCTACGCTCGGTGACCCCGTTCGCGGGAGGCGACAACAGCGGTGGGAGGTCGTGACGAGGGGTTTCGGTGGTCCGCAACGGCGAGAAGAGGAGGGAGGCAAGGGAACCGGTGAGCTCGAGCTTGCCATTCATCCACCGCAAGGCGGTGGAGGAAAGGACGGAGGAGGAGAGGACCTGAAGCCCAGCAACTCCATCTCAGGTGCTTCTACAGTCTTGCAAAGCTGGGGATGGGCTCGTCCCAACTGCTCATGCTCCTCCCCACGGCTGGGGGCTCACCGCCACCGCTCGACCGTGTCAAGCTTGGGAAGAGGAGCCATGGGGATGGGAAGGGGCGTTGCAGTGGTGGCGGAATTCGATATAGAGCGATGGTGTCGTCATCGTGTCCTAGTTCCCATCGCGAGCCGCTTGCACTGCCCATCGACTCCTGCTCCACCTCCACCAACGAGGGGCGCTCTAGATCGTGTTAGTGGCGGTGGCTCGGCCCGACACCTCTTTGTTGCAACTCGGTAGCTTGGTAGAGGCAGTGAGCTGATGAGATCCGCGGTCTTTTACTTAGACGCTTACATTGTTTGCAGAAGAAGGTGAGAGAGGAGGGCCTACCCTGGATGATGGTTGTGGCTCCTCCTCTGATTCAGAAGCCCCCGCTCTGATTTGGCCGTCCTTGCTCCGATATGGTTGTTCCTACTCTGATTTGGCCTCCGCCTCTGCCATGACAGACCAGCCACCGCACCGGACCTCCTCGCCCTGAGCTACTTCCTTGTCACCACTCTCGGCCAGCCCTCACCTCTCGTTCACCGCTCCTTGCTGACGTGCTCCAAGAACGAGGGAAAGAGAAGTAGAGAAAAGGGGGAGAGAGAGAGGAGGAGAGGAAGGATAGGGATCCGCTTTTGTTTTTGTAACGTAAACGTCAAGTTAGCACGAGTGAACCAGGTCAACTTACCACATCAGCGAAATCAGTCATCTATTCTATCGAAGGACCTAATTTAACCTGGTTTTACAAGTTTGGAGATTAAGATTTCTAGTACTGCAACTTAGTATACCGATTAAAGTCAACATAAAAGATGAGTGACGGCAAGTGAAAATAGGACGGCAAGTGAATTATTTTGTTTTGGAAGATCCACTACCAAGCTTTGTAACATCGGCCCAATACAACATAGAACAGGCCCCCCCAAAGACAGGTATCGAATACGAATCTTGCAAAACAACACACTCAACTCACGCAGAAAGAAATGTACAAGCAGGCAACCTGTAATGGTCTCTATTATAATATACCAGCATTCCAGTAAATATTACAGCCCTTTTAATTTTTCTTTTGTTCAGTTCTGAGACCTACCTCAAAAATACAAGTAATTAACTAATTTTCACCTTCATCTCCTCCTTAATTATAACACCCATTCACTATCTTTTTCTTGTTTCTTTTTCACTAATAATAATCAAATCCCTCTCTTTACCTCTCTCCCATATTAACACTTCAAAAAAATTTACTGAAGTTTTAAGCAGAAAAAGGCAAGTATACGAGAAAGAAAAAAGAATTTCCCGCCCAAATTAAACCACCAAAGCCACAGCCACTACCTTTTATCTACACTCCGCCGACAGCCCCTCCTCCGGCGAGCCGCCGTCGGGATCCGCCGCCGCCGTCGTGGTGGTGGTGGTGAGGCGGTGTAGCCTGGCGAAGACGGCGACCATGGGGGCGGTGTTGTAGGTGCAGGCCTCGGTCTGCATGTAGTTACCGCGGTCGTCGCGGAACTCGTCGCGGCGGCTGGGCCCGCCGACGATGGCGCCGACGAGCACGTTGGGGTTGGGCCGGCCGCGGCCGAACCAGTCGTCGAACCCCTGCATGCATCCGATGAAGCGGTTGTCCTCCTTGTGGGAGACAATGGAGGCGCCGCGGTGGTGCACCCGGACGGGGTACCGGCGGCCGTAGCCGACCATGTAGCTCAGCCGCAGCGGGTTCCGGCCGAGGATGTACTCCGCCTGCGACCTCGCCAGCGACATCATCTCCGCCGCCGTCGCCGCGCCGCCGCCGGGGCAGCGGAGGAGGCCGAGGCGGCCGTCGTTAACGTTGCCGAGGTAGTGGGAGTAGGCGGTGAGGAGGAAGGCGGCGCTGGAGGCGTACTGGAGGTTGTTCCACTGCCGGACGTAGAGCATCCCGCCGGGGCTCCGGTCGACGTTGTCGGCGGCGGCGGCGCTGCCGTTGTTGTTCCGGCCGAGGCACGCGCACAGGTAGTGCTCCGCCTTCTCCCTGTACTTCTCCAGCACGCCGCGGTGCCGCGCCGCCTGCGGGTCGCCGTCCAGCAGCAGCTGCAACACGATGACAAAGACATTGATTAATTAATTTGCTCTCTCATTAATCCAATGATCAATCAACTCAGCGACAAAACTGATATCAACACCAAACCTGTAAAAAGTTCAGACAAATTGCACTACAACTATATAGATGATCTTTTATTCGGAGAAATAACTCCAAATTCCGATGTGTTTTGCACCCATCGCTTAGTCCAGAGCTGATTATAAGCGGTAACGATTTACCATTGATAAAATAATAATTTATAGGTAATTTTTTTATATAAATGTTTTTAAGAAAAATAAACCACGTTAAAAAAAACCCTAAATCAACTCCAAATAAAATTTTAAAATTCAAAATTTGATAACTAGTACATTTTACGGCAAACGATGGGATGCTAACAGGAATGGAATAGAATGTGCCAGTGTTTACATAGACGAGTACGTTAAAGATAAGTCTATGTCTAAGATTTGAAAAAAAAAAAAACTATAGCTTTGCAACAATCAGATATGGAACAGTGAGAGGAATCAGGAACAACGCAGCATTGCTGTCAGCTACTCGAGTGTCCATTGTGTTGGACTGTTGGTACAGTGTGGCAGCATATGGAACGTGGCGAGGTCGGCCGGTGCGAGTCACACATTAACACCACACGAGCAGTACACTACACACTAGACCGACCGAGCCCGGCTAATCAATGCACCGACCCATCTAACTCGAGCACAGTGGAGTAGCATTCACCCAACTTCGAGCTTAGTTTGCGGTCCAGCTCGGTCGGTTCGCGCGCTGTCGGTGCGCGATACAGTCGCCGACAGGTGGGGCCCAACGAGCATTTGCCCCGGGAGATTGGTTGGAAGCTACTCTATTCGATTTGAGGAAATAATTAATCATGGGTGTTAAATTCCATTAATTTCGATTCGATTTGATTCTGATATAGTTTGATTCTTTTTTTTTTCTGTTGAAGACAAGTACTAAGATCTATTTCGACTCTATTTTCACTATTTATTACACTGTACTCCTTTTTCCTTTTTGCTAGGAAAGATGCTTATTATACCAAGTACTTTTTGTTGTTGTAAAGGCCACAAACTTGTGAGGAACGTCACTACCAGTGTAGCTAATACCACATGTTAAAAAAGGTGACAACTACAGTATACTACTGGAGAATGGAGATTAATTACCTGGCTGTATGCCATGAGAACTTATTGTGGTGGAGATATTTTTCTTTCATTTTCGATGTAGTTATCAATAATGGATATTTTTGCTTATTGTGGGTTGACACGGTCGTACTTCCATATGATGGAGTGTCATGAAGAGATGAAGAGATAGTACTAATTAATTGATTAATCCATAAAAATGTTCGATCTAAATCAGAGGAAATGTTCTCCATTGAGCCCAACAACCTAATGATGATTGCAGTGACCAGAGTATATACCTAAAATTCTGAGTTTATATCTCCATAGAAATAAATTTTAGATTAGGTTGTTTTCGGGACTAAATTTCTAAGGTTTTCTAAGTTTAAATTTTCGTAGGAGCGAATTTTAGATTAGGTTATTTTTCGGGACTAAGTTCCTAATTTAAATAGCCACCAACCACTCTGATTGTGATATTTGCTTGCTCCATCACGGAATTGTTCTACAGAGATTACCTGGCTAATCTTAATAGAAGCTTGTAAAATAAGGGATCATGCATGCGTGCACTCAGTTACTTGCAGGTATAATAAAAGAAAAATGTACCTAATAATCTTCCTTTAATTACTTCATAGCATGTAACAACGAAAATTCAGCTATGCAGCAGCCAACAGGGTTTACGTTACTGCGTTTACCGTAGGATACGGTAAAAGAAAAACCACGATAACCGTTTTAAATTCAAATAAATTTAAAAATAATTTAAAATTTTGATAAATTTTATATAAATTTCGTACGGTTTACCACGGTTACCGCGCGGTAACCGTGCTTACCGTCGGATACGGTAGCCGCGCGGTAGGCGGTAATGTAAACCCTGGCAGCCAGTACAATATTTCTTTTAATTTCCTTTTGAAACAGAGTAAGCTAGCCTAAATCAATTCATATGCGTCCAACTAGCTGCCCAGGGAGAAGGAAAGGGACACGCTACACTTATATATGATTCTTTTTTTAGTTTGTTGTCGGTCATGTCCAAATAAAAATGTCAACATCTCTACGACCAGTTGCTCACGCAGCGGCTACATATATTCAAAGCAACTAGCAGTTCCATAAAAAAAAATCCCTACAGTGATTTTATTGGGCAATGGTAGCTAATTTTCAGCAGATTTCGGGGGCATGGTCACATGGACGTACTGATGGACGGACATTCATAATTTACTTAAAAAAACAAAATAATCTAAGTACTAGACCTAGAAGTGACACACAATCGATCCAATCAAGCCTTTCACAGGGTTTATTTGCTCCCGACTTAAAACTCTAAAGCATTTTTTTCAGCAAGAGTTAGTCTTTATATTAGGAAAAAAGAAATTGGTGAGTCTTAAAATAGTTCAAAATTTATTTCAATATATAATTTTTTTTCTCAACGTAGAAGGATTAGATTTCATTTTATTAAGGAGAAAAAACGAAAGTTAAAATGATTAAAAACCGGGGGAGTAAAGAAACCCAAATAACACTATTATCTCAACCAATCACGGACATCGTCATTTTTTTCACTAATTTTTTATCTTAACCAATCATGGAGTATCATTTACTTTCTTAATCACGTGTAAAACTATAGAAATTCTTTTTACCAGGTCAGCCGAAGAAACTAAATTCTTATATGTCGGGATTTAGTACTCCCTACTCCGCAAGAAGCAAGCTCAGGGCCGGTTTCTTTAATCCATTTCTGGCCAAAAACGAGTCATCTCAAACTCAAAACTAGCCAAGGAAAAATGATTAATTTGCGATGCGTGCAGCTGTCATGTGGAAAAGGGGAGATCGCTACTGCACCGTGAAGACCACGCCAGGGCTGTGGCTGATGAAGACGATGTTAATTTGGACCTACATTGCCATCTGCCATGCCTACCCCGGCCTTGTCTCGACAGTGAAATGGAAATTAGTCCAGGTCACCCGTCCAACTCACACCCTCTGTTGCCCTGTCACGGCGTGTAGAATTCTCGGACCTACGTGGGGCCCTCCTCGGTGACAGGTCATCATCCTCTATGCGTTATTACTGTAACCCAGTACTTTCCTGTCATGCATCAAGGTTGCGGGGGATGATCTACAATACTGTCTATGCATGTAGTTACTGATATATGGATCTAAGCTCATATGTTAGTGGCTACTACTGTGTAGGTGTAGTAATGCGGATGATCCATATTCCATATGCCCTAGAACTATTTTCGTATTGTTTATCTATAGTGTTTGAAGTAGCCGTCACTCTAATACGTAATCTTAGATCATATATTATTAGCTGCTACTATATGTACAGAGTGGTACGGATGATTCATGTCCACAATCACGGGCTATTCTAGTTCAAATGGAGACATGGAGTTGTGAAGTGAGTGTAGCTCAACTGGTTAGATTCCTTGTGATGGAACAATCCACTCAGATTTAAATTCTAGATTTGATATGGGTGATCATATCTACGGCTAATTATTCTTTTAGTGATAGGAAACATATCCATCGACATGAATGAAACCATCCACCTTGATGGACAACCAGCATGTGATTTGTATGTGTAAATGGACACATTAATCGTGCAAGGTTTCCAGGCACAATGCAAGGAGCATTTTCAGCCGTCTATGTCTGAGTTTTTGGTCGTCAGCTCTTGGCCTTAATTGGACCCCTATCACGCTACCTACAAGCTAGCAAACAAAGCCATGCCTCCCAAATTTCTCGCATTTCTTGTCGTGTCATATGGAAGAAGAAGAAGAAGAAGAAGAAGAAGAAATCTCATCTTTTGTATGCTCAATCTCATCTCTTATACGTTCTCGCATCAGCAAAACAAGCCGCATTCAGGCAGTAGCGTCCTAGGGATAGATACATACATACATAGTGATAGCACACTAGTGACCTAAGCAACCAACCAGGTCGGCGGCTAGTGGTGACACATCAAACTCTATCGTGTCACCACCACGTGCCTCGCTGGCTTTACAACTCGGCGACCAACCTTGGTGTTTCGGTCCATGCATTGCAGTGATGCACTTTGCAATCTTCGCATCATCTCTTGCTCGATCGATCAATGGCAATGTGACTCTGACAGATCAAGTACTAATAGTCTTTATCTACTACTAAACTAAGCTAAAGACGATATCCTTTTTCCAACCAAGAACGGACTAAGTCATTCAGACGACAGGATCAGGTCATTACCTTAGTGGTTAAGCCATCTTTTACTTGTCACAAAAGATGTTGCGAGTTCAAACCCTAATTAAACAGATCAGTGGTTTTGTTAATTAATTTTTGGATGTTTTCAATGATTCTGTCCTCCCTTCTGTTGAGGGTCAGCTGCATGTATGGCTCAAAATGCTGAAAGGAAACTAATCCTGAAGCTAAGTATAGCTAGCAGGGGTGCATGCAAGACTGAAGTGGACAGGCAGAAAAGGGGCATGCTTAATTAGCATAAAAAAACCCAGCAGCTTTCAGGGGGAAATTAAAGGCAGTACTGCCCCAGATGCTCAGCCATGTGAGAGTCAGTACACAGCAACACTGGATGCATATGCCCTCACTTCTCCAACCACCATCATTGCAGCTACACTCTCACTCACTCACTGATAGATCGATCTATCAGAGATGGAGATCGAGTGGACTTAGTCGATGAACAGTCCAGTCTTTTGGAGGTTTCTCCATGTCCAAACATTTCCGCGGATGACAGAGGGAACAGAGTAGAGTGTACGCTTGTTTGTATTTTTCTCTGTGCATCTAATCGCACGTAATTGGTTTGTGTTCAAGGCATGATTAATCGGCGAGCAGTGCTTGCAGGGGTGTGGGATCCTACTTGGCTTCTTTTGGGGAGCAAGGAAAGTATAGGCCATGTGGTGACATTAATTCCCCTTTTGTTAGGGAGAAACCCAGCTCGCTCGTTCACTTGATCCTAATTAAAAGGGCACGTATCTAACTGATATTGTTCGTCGTGACAAAAAAAAAACAAGTCAGACATCATATAATTTTACAGTATATTTTTACGACTAAAGAAAGTATTAACTCCATTCCAAAATATAATGATTTATGTATATTTTCTAAAATACATCTTAAATAGCCAATTAATTCTGCATGCTTTTTCAATATGTATCCGACAAATGGCCAGATACATTTTTCAAAAGTGTAAAAATTCTTATATTTAGAAACGAAGCGAGAGTACGTGTAGACTGTAGTAAAAAAGGTAGGGGTCGTAGGCTGGTCACTGTTGGTAGCCAGGGCGGCTCACCAACCAAACTACCGGAGCTAGCTAGCTAGTCGATGTCCATGGAGTGAGAGTGAGTAAATTGATCAAGCATGGCGGAGAGTGAGAGAGGAATTGAGGCGGGTGCGTGCGTACCTTGGCGGCGAGGACCTGGAGGCCGGCGTACTTGACGTCCCAGCTGAACTCGGTGATGGCCCAGCCGACGCCGCCGAAGGACTCGGCGTTGTCGACGGCGTAGCGGAGGTACTCCTCCTTGCCCGTGGCGCGGTGCAGCCACAGCGCCGCCCACAGGAGCTCGTCGTGGTAGCCGCTCACCGACGCGTAGTAGCTCCGGACCTCCTCGATGCTGCTGTCGTAGCTGCCCCTGTACGTGTCCCCGAACTCGAACAGCTGCTGGGCGTGGTGGAGGAGGAGGTGGGAGTAGTGTGGGTTTGAGCGGCGGAACACGATGGAGGCGGCGGCGAGCGCGGCGGCCGTCTCGCCGGCGAGGTCGGATCCCGGATTGTCCTTGTCCACGCGGTAGGCCTGCCTCGACGTCGTCATGTCCTCCGGCCGCTGCCAGCAGTAGTGGTCCGTGTCGCCGTCGCCCACCTGCACAGCTCCACCATGGCCCCACCCGTCAGCCTCTCTCACTCACGTCATAATGGCTACTGGCTACTGCTACCATTCGCAATCCATCCTAGCAGCGGCAGCAGCAGCAGCAGCAGAAGCGAGAGTGAATTCATGGCGTGTTGAATTGCGCGCGAGATATGAATATGTGATCGATCGGTGGCGCGAGTACGTTGTAGAATTTGTGTACGTACGTACCTCGGCCCAGTAGACGAAGGGGTGGGTGTGGGCCTTGACGAAGTAGTCGGTGCCCCACTTGATGGCCTCGAGGGCGTGGCGCCACTCGCCGGCGGCGGAGATGTCGGCGGCGAAGTCGATGGCGCCCCAGGAGAGCATGGTGACGGTGAAGGCCATGGGGAGGCCGAACTTTACGTGGTCGCCGGCGTCGTAGTACCCGCCGACGAGGTCCACCCCTTGCTGGAGGCCGTCGGTGAGGCCCGAGTGGCCGCGCCACGTCACCCGCTGGCTGTACGGCAGCCGACCCGACCTCTGCGCCTCGAAGTAGAGCAGGCTCTTCTCCAGCGCCTCCCTGTAGTCTAGCGGCTGCTCATGCTCCTCCTCCTCTCCCCCCGCCGCCGCCCCTGACGCCGGCGCCGCATCGCACCGGAGTACTGACGGTGCTACGACGGCCTGCAGGACAAGGACCACCAGCACGGCGGCGAGGGTGGTAGTACCAGGTGGTGGCTGAAGCCGGGCGCGGCCACGGCTCATGGCCGGCCGGCCGGTGGCGGCGCCGTACGCGTCGATCGGGCGCCGGCTTCTGGCTGCACACGCTCGCGCGCCGCCGTCCTCCTCTCTCTCTCTCTTTTCTTTTTTTTTCCTTTCCTTTCTCGTAGTACTACTAAACTCCGACTGTATCCTGTACTACTCCTTTGTTCGCGCGTCCGTCCTCCTCTTTATTATTCTTGTGCGCCTCGAGAAAACCGGGGAGATTTGCGCGAGTAATAAACCGAGCAGACGGGCAAGCGAGCGTGTGTAAAAGCGTTTTTTTTCCAGGTGCGCGGAGAAATGATCGGCGCGGGCCCCCGCGCGCACACGTAACGCGATTGCCTCACCGCGCCGTCCATCCGGTGTGTGTCCCCGCGCGCGCGTACCCCGCCACGTATATAGTACTACTCCCCCCCGCACCGCACCGCTCGCTCGCTCGCCTACGGCTATCACCCGCGCGGCGACGCGTTCTCAACGGGTAAACCTCGCATTTTGCCCGGTGCGCGGGGTTGGTTTGACACGGCGACGAGGCGGGGTTTCGTCTGGGCGGGGCTAAGCGGTTGGGAGTTGGGGTGGTGGTTTTGACCGGGGGTGCGGTGGGGTTGGCTACTGGCCAAGCGCGGGACAAGCCGCGGAGCCGCGAGACATGGCATGTTTGGAGCGACGGTGAGGGTGAGCGAGCGGCCAGCAGCATGCGTTGATCGATGGGGGTGGATTGGCTTCAATGAATGGCGCAGGCGGGGGATGAGGGAGGGGTTGTACGTTGGTCAGAAGAAGGATGACAGTTTTGACAGGCAGGGTGTGTGGACGCGTGTGTAGGACATATGATGGGCGCAGCCAACAAGCACAGGGTATGCAGATGGGTGCAGGGTGCGGTCCCTGCATGAGTGCAGAGTGCATGACGTTCGTGTTACGTAGTATTCCGTACGCCGCAGCTGTGTTTTACCGCGTGGGTAGTAAAGCTAAATAGCTAGTAATCATTTGTCATTGCGATCGAATTACGAGTCTTGCCGTTGGAGCTACTGTGTGGCGTGCGTATTCTCCTGTGAGAGCATCGTCGTCGTTTGTTTTTTGTTTTCTAACGCCATTTAACACTTTCTATTTGAAAAATATGCAATAGCTTTTGGGATGTCTATTACACATTCATCAGACAAACGTCACTAAAATCTTGGAAATTCTTGACCGTTATCGTTTTAAGATACGCGCATCAGCTTTGAGATTCATACTCTACCTTATTTCTTCCTCTCCCTCTTCTCATTCAGTGCATTACAGACAGGCCACAACACGCTCCTCCATATCATTGCATCGCCTCTAGCCTCCCTCCACCGACAAGGCTATACCAAACCAACCCCTCCCTCCATCTTCATCTCTCCTCCTCAAGCCAACGGCGTGAGATGCCCCCTTCCTACATTCTCTATCTCTGATTGTCCTCATTAACGAATCCATTATCATTGGCCACGTCTCTCCTAACCTGTCGCTTTGCTTTGCCTCTGCTGGTAACACTAATCGATTGCACCGTTGCCAACTCTATGGCTTCGGTGGCCAGGCAATGTATCCTCTCTCACCTGTTCCACCACCAAGCCGTCACCTTCCATTGCATCCTCTAGGTCCGGTGATCCCTCTACACATCTACCTTGACCCCTGACCCCAACCCTAACCCCAACCCCAATCCTAGCCCTAAAATCCTAAACACTAACTCGTTAGGTCACCGGTGGTTGTTTGAGCTAGAGGATAAGTTGTACGCACGGATCTTTGAGTAAATCGTGTGGTTTAAAATCAATAATAAACCCTCTCGATTTTCCGTAGAATGTTATTTAGTGATTCCGGTAAATTTTCCTTGTAAAAAAAGTAAGGTAAGTCAGAATTTTTGTTTAATGCGCCAATCACTACCCAGTTGCAAAAATAGCACTTGATTTTGGTTCGCGTGTCCAGCCAAAAAAGCTGGTGTGGTGCTCCGTTCATACGCGGAGCTGTGGTATGGTCGTAGCGGGCACGGACAAAACGGGCAGATGGATTGAACAGCAGGCGCTATTGCGACATGCAACAGCGACTAGCGAGGTAGCTACACTACACAACGATCATACACACATATTGCGACTGCGTGTCAGTACCAACGTACACGGCGACGAACTGGCACGCACGATGGCAGAAGAGAAGGCATCGATATACTCCATATAAGGAGCATCGGTGACATCGCGCAAGTCGGCAAGTGGTGCGGACGGATCGATCGCGACGCACACGGCCGCCCGGGTGGTCATACTGATCATACTCCCGCGAGTCCCGATCCAAGCCACGGGGAGATCATATACGTCGCCGTAGCTAGCTAGCTAGCGCGCGATGATTCACGGTGAATATGTGTGATGAGGCGATGACACAACAACGTCGTAATCGAGCTGGTTTTGCTAGAGCGGGCGAGACAGCTAGCTAGAGATTTTTTTTGCGCGCGCTATATAGCTTCACGTAAACTCGGCCGGGGCGCCGGCGCGCGGCGCGCGTGTACGTGTCCCAAACCTCTCGGCGCGCGTGGGCGCCGGGCTAGCTTTCGGCGGCGATCGATCGCGATCACCACCACACCACGCGGTCCACGCAAACGCAGCTAGGAGTACGTATGTCGTTGCTATAGCTCGATAGCTGGGTATCTGGGGGCGCCGGAAAGGTGATGGGTTTGCGAGTGGATTGGTCGAAACGGTGCATATGTTGGCGTCTCTTCTTCTGCTACGTGCCGCGTCGCGCTAATCTCCCGACTTCTCCGGTGCGCGCGGATCGGAGTACGTAGTGGCGCACGGTGGCCAGTCGCGACCACGTATGCTTGGGATCTTTTGCCGGCTTGGTTACCACACGTCGTCGAGCAGCTAGCTAGCTACCTACCTAGTCATGCATGCAGAGCAGGAGAAGAACGCGATCGAGTCGATCAGCTGTGCCCATACATATATATCGCCGCCAGTGGTGTGATGAGCGAGGGCATGAGCTAAGCGAGCAATATATAAGCGAGAGACAGTGATAACCACGTGCAGGCTTCTGATTAGCTAATGGACCGGATCACCGTCTACTTGTCTACCACCCCTAATGTTTTAATTCAATCGATCGCCTTTTTTTAGTCATTTTAGATATGGTTTAATCATATCGACTCTATGACTAACGCTACGTGCATATATGTATGCATATGCATGTATCAAGATCAAGCTATTAATTAATGTGATTCGAATTTGAGTCGGATTAGTTTCCTAGTAGGATTCCTTGTTGTTTTCTATTAGGTATTCTCCCTTATATCTCCTATATATACTCTTGTAAGCCGTATGGGAAGGGAGAGAAGTTCCCACTGTTATTCCTAATCAACTCCTCAATAGTGATTATTGCCGGTCGGCGCCCGTGGTTTTTCCCGCAAGGGTTTTCCACGTTAAATTCGTGTCTCCGTTGTGCATCTATTTTCTTAACAATTGGTATCAGAGCATTGGAGATCCGATCTACTACTATCCCCGCCGCCGGCGTCATCGTCTCATCGCTTCGTTCGGCAAGATCATCTGTCGTCCTCCGACATCGCGCGAAAAGAAAAGCTTGTGCACCGAGGAGTTTTTAGATCTACGCTACGTGCACAAAGATTAATTCCCATGGCGAGTTTGAAGTATGATCTACCGCTCCTGGACCGAGACACAAGATTCTCACTATGGCAAGTGAAGATGCGAGCCGTCCTTGCACAGCAAGACCTCGATGATGTGCTATCTGGATTTAACAAGAGAACTACGGATTGGTCTGATGATGAGAAGAAAAGGGATCGTAAGGCTATGTCATATATTCATCTTCATCTATCTAACAATATTTTACAGGAGGTGTTTAAGGAGAAAACAGCTGGTGGGCTGTGGTTGAAGCTGGAACAGATATGCATGACTAAGGATCTGACCAGTAAGATGCACCTGAAGCAAAAATTATTTTTGCACAAGTTGCAAGACGATGAGTCTGTGATGGATCATCTTTCCACTTTCAAGGAAATTGTTGCTGACCTTGAGTCTATGGAGGTAAAGTATGATGAAGAGAATTTAGGCCTTATTCTATTGTGTTCATTGCCTAGCTCATATGCAAACTTCAGAGATACTATTCTTTATAGTCGTGATACTCTAATTTTGAAAGAAGTTTACGAAGCTTTGCATGCTAAAGAAAAAATGAAGAAGATGGTACCCTCTGAAAGTTCAAGTTCACAAGCAGAAGGCTTGGTTGTTCGGGGCAGGCAACAGGAGAAGAACACAAAGAACCAGTCAGGAGATAAAAGTTCAAGTAGCTATCATGGAAGATCAAAGTCCAGAGGTAGGTATAAGTCATGCAAATACTGCAAGAGAGATGGACATGATATCTCTGAGTGTTGGAAGCTACAGAACAAAGATAAGAGAACCGGAAGTTATAGACCAAAAGGTAATAAAGAAGAGAAAGGAAAAGCCGCAGTTATTACTGATGATAAACCTGGTGCAGAATTGCTTGTTGCTTATGCTGGTTGTGCACAAACTAGTGACCAGTGGATTCTTGATACTGCTTGCACCTATCACATGTGCCCGAACAGGGATTAGTTTGCCACCTATGAGCCTGTGCAAGGTGAAACTGTTTTGATGGGTATTGGAAACTGTTATACACCATGCAAGATTTTAGGTATTGGAACAATTCAGATCAAGGTGTTTGATGGTTGTATCAGAACATTGTCAGATGTGCGGCATATTCCAAATTTGAAGAGGAGTCTCATCTCTTTATGTACTCTTGATCGCAAAGGGTACAAATATTCTGGTGGAGACGGAATTTTGAAGGTAACCAAAGGATCTCTTGTTGTGATAAAAGCTGATATTAAAACTGCCGACTTGTACCATCTACGAGGTACAACTATATTAGGTAATGTTGCTGCAGTTTCAGATTCATTATCTAATGCCGATGCTACTAATCTTTGGCATATGCGTCTTGGGCATATGAGTGAAATTGGTTTGGCAGAATTGAGCAAGCGAGGGTGAAATTCAACACATCTACGCATACTACAGAAGGTATTCTTGATTATGTGCATTCTGATTTATGGGGGCTTGCTCGTAAGACATCTTTTGGAGGTGCTCGTTATATGATGACTATCGTTGATGATTATTGGTGAAAAGTTTGGCCTTATTTCTTGAAGCACAAATATCAAGCTTTTAATGCGTTTAAAGAGTGGAAGACTATGGTTGAAAGACAAACTGAAAGGAAGGTGAAAATACTTCGTATTGACAATGGGATGGAGTTATGTTCTAAGATATTTAAATCATATTGCAAGACTGAAGGCATTGTGCGTCACTACACCGTTCCTCATACACCTCAACAAAACGGCGTAGCTGAGCGTATGAACAGGACAATTATATCAAAGGCCCGTTGTATGTTGTCTAATGCAGGTTTGCCTAAACAGTTTTGGGCAGAAGCTGTTTCCACTGCTTGTTATCTTATTAATAGATCACCCAGTTATGCTATTAATAAGAAGACTCCAATTGAGATATGGTCTGGTTCCCCAGCAAATTATTCAGACTTAAGAGTATTTGGCTGTACTGCTTATGCTCATGTTGATAATGGTAAATTGGAGCCTAGAGCTATTAAGTGCATTTTTCTTGGTTATCCGTCTGGTGTGAAAGGCTATAAGTTATGGTGTCCTGAAACAAAAAAGGTTGTGATTAGTAGAAATGTTGTCTTCCATGAATCAGTTATGTTGCATGACAAACCTTCTACTAATGTTCCTGTTGAGAGTTAGCAGAAAGCAAGTGTGCAGGTGGAGCACTTGATCAGTTCAGGGCATGCACCAGAAAAGGATGATGTTGCTATTAACCAAGATGCACCTGTTAGTGAAGATTCAGATTCTTCTACTATTGAACAGTCTCCAAAACATTCTATGGCAAAAGATAAGCCCAAAAGAAATACTAAACCTCCTCGAAGATATATTGAAGAAGTGAACATAGTTGCTTATGCTTTGAGTGTGCTAGAGGAAATTGAAGGTAATGCAGAACCTTCTTCATATTCTGAGGCTATTGTTTCTGATGATTGCAATAGATGGATAACTGCTATGCATGATGAGATAGAGTCACTTGAAAAGAATCCTACTTGGGAATTGGTGAAGTTGCCAAAGGAGAAGAAACCTATCCGTTGCAAGTGGATCTTCAAAAGAAAGGAAGGTATATCTCCAACTGATGAGGCAAGATACAAAGCAAGGTTAGTTGCTAAAGGTTATAGCCAGATTCCAGGTATTGATTTCAATGATGTCTTTTCTCCTGTTGTGAAGCATAGTTCAATTCGCATATTGCTCAGTATTGTTGCAATGCATGATTATGAACTAGAGCAAATGGATGTTAAAACTGTATTTTTCAATGGGGAGTTAGAAGAGGACATTTATATGGAGCAGCCTGAAGGTTTTGTTGTTCCTGGAAAAGAGAACCTAGTCTGTAGGTTAAAGAAATCTCTTTATGGGTTGAAGGAGTCGCCTAGACAGTGGTATAAGAGATTTGACTTTTTCATACTTTCTTAGAAGTTTAGAAGATCCAATTATGATAGTTGTGTTTATCTCAAAATGGTTGATGGTTCAGCTATATATTTGCTTCTTTATGTTGATGATATGTTGATTGCTGCAAAAGACAAAGCAGAGATAGCAAAGTTGAAGGCACAATTGAGTAGTGAATTTGAGATGAAGGATTTGGGTGCAGCTAAGAAAATTCTCGGTATGGAAATTACTAGAGAAAGAGAGTCTGGCAAGTTATATCTTAGTCAGAAAGGTTATATTGAGAAGGTCCTTCGTCGTTTCAATATGCATGATGCAAAACCAGTGATTATTCCTTTAGCTGCACATTTGAGATTATCTTCAGATTTATGTCCATAGTCAGATTATGATGTTGAGTATATGTCTAGAGTTCCATATTCAAGTGCAGTTGGTTCACTTATGTATCCCATGGTATGTTCTCGTCCTGACTTATCACATGCATTGAGTGTTGTCAGTAGATACATGGCTAATCCTGGCAAAGAGCATTGGAAAGCTGTTCAATGGATTTTCAGATATCTACGTGGTACCTCTAATGCTTGTTTGCAGTTTGGGAGATCTAGAGATGAACTTGTTGGTTACGTGGATTCAGATTTTGCTGGAGATTTGGATAGGAGAAGATCACTCACAGGTTATGTTTTCACTATTGGAGGATGTGCTGTTAGTTGGAAGGCAAGTTTGCAAACAACTGTTGCCTTATCTACTACTGAAGCAGAGTATATGGCTATTTCTGAAGCTTGTAAAGAAGCTATTTGGCTTAGAGGTTTGTATACTGAGCTTTGTGGAGTTACGTCTTGCATTGATATATTTTGTGATAGTCAAAATGCAATATGCCTTACAAAGGATCAGATGTTCCATGAGAGAACAAAGTACATTGATGTGAGATATCACTTTATTCGAGGTGTGATTGCTGAAGGTGATGTCAAGGTATGAAAGATAAGTACTCATGATAATCTAGATGATATGATGACAAAGCCAGTTCCTGCTACTAAGTTTGAGCTTTGCTCAAGCTTGGTTGGTGTTACAGTATAGTCCTAGAGACTATTTGGCGCGCGGTGATTTTACCTACATGAGGTATTTTTGGAGATTGATGATTTTTATGCTACAAGAGGAAATTCGTCTCAAGGTGGAGATTGTTAAATATGTGATCCGAATTTAAGTCGGATTAGTTTCCTAGTAGGACTAGGATTAGTTTTCTAGTAGGATTCCTTGTTGTTTTCTATTAGGTGTTATCCCTTATATCTCCTATATATACTCTTGTAAGCCGTACGGGAAGGGAGAGAAGTTCCCACTGTTATTCCCTACGTTTGTAATCAATTCCTCAATAGTGATTATTGCCGGTCGGCGCCCGTGGTTTTTCCCGCAAGGGTTTTCCACGTTAAATTCGTGTCTCCGTTGTGTATCTATTTTCTTAACACAGGCTTGCAGCGAAACGAGAGAAGTAAGCATGGATCGAAGCACAATAACCATTACTAAAAAAAACATTTTTTCATACGACTGGAATCGGTCTTCCCAGGTGGATGGTCACTCCGCATGTAGGCAAGCACCTACGAAAATCACCGATTTTCACAGGTGAATGGTCGGCCCGCCTAGGAAGATTAATCTTCCTAGACAGAAGAGGGAGCTCGGCGCCCCGTCTGGGAAGAAGGGAAGGGGTCGCCTGTGATAACAATTATGGCCGCTTGGGAAAATATACTCGCCAAAATTTAAAATCTCTCGTCAAAGTAACAATTTTTAATTAATAATACTATAATTAATTAATTAATACATCAGTACTATTAGGCAGTAACAAATATTTAATAATGACATAAATGCATATATTGCGTTAGTGAAAAGTATCATCAATATGTTACAATATTTTTTTACAATTATCATTTCGAATGCACTATCTAATTAAAACATTATAGCATTGCGTTGTTCTCCTCCCGAAGATACTTGTACTTATCATTTATCACTATGGTACCTTCTGGGTCGAAGAACCTCCCACCTTACGACAGCACTCGCAGTGGATGAAATGACAGAGATCCTGCACATTTTTATGCCTTCATCGTCAAAGTTAGTTCAAAGTTCGGTTTTAGGCAACTGCATGCACGAAAAAGCGAGAATATATTAATATATCATTTAGATGTGTAGTTATCTACTATACTTATACGTTGAGTTGAGAGACTTGCATTCTCTGGGTTGGTCTTGTACCTCCCATTAACTCCGAGGAATTCACATGTATAATAACCGCAGAGGATATTGCCTTTAGGTTACTTGTGACTCTTCCTAACATACACATAGAAGGGATTAGTTAAACATTGCAAGTAAAAGAATTTAAATACATTAAGTGTGTGGAGTATTACCGACCAGTATGTATGCACTAGCAGCTTCTCCCTTGTTTGAACAAGTTGTTCTCCACTCTTTACCTTGTAGTAGTTGTACGCATTGTAAAGATATTAGCAATTCATATTAAGATGGAGATTTAATTATTAATTAGCTATTATTGAAGGTAGCGCCTTATGTCGTTTGCCTGTGAGGATTATTTTCACAGGTGGAGCTTTATGTTGTCCGCCTATAAAAATATATCTTTTGCAGGCGGACGATGATCTTAATCCCGATTGCTATTTCGTAGGTGATCGTTTGACTCCGAGAGATCTACCAGCCCCAAAAAAAAATGCACATGTCTACAAAAGTGTTTTTTTAGTAGTGAACCGGACGTGCGTGTCAGCGTGTGTCGTGTGTGCTACGTTCTTCGATCACTGTAGTATGAATCTCTTAATCGGCAGCGTATTCGTTCGTCGTTTGACAACTAGATCAGGATCGATGATCCGATGATAAATGATCATATATATTCATATCAAGCCCATGCTTTTTAATTACACCACGGAATTGATCGAATCGATCTCAACTTATCGCCATGGCTGGACTTAGCCATATGCATCAATGTATATATCGATCGATATGAGCAAGCTAGCTAGCGGCTAGCTAACTAGGTCAGTGTTAGATAGTTCTCAAAAAAAAGAAAGAGTATTAGACCACCGACACAATATTAATATATAGGGATCCCACACACTACGACGACATCAAATCGATCTTTGGGAGGAAAAACAACGTATCTTTTTTACTGACTGATGACCATGTTGCTGCCAGTGCTTTTGCCTAAAGCTAGCGCATCTATATATATACATGCTTGCTTATGACATATGTTTACGCGTTCCAGCTAGCCATGCATGTAAAGTAACTAAGCACAAGATGTACTGATCTTTCGAGAGAGAATAAACTAAGCACAAGCACCCATATGTATTTACGTGTCTGATTTTTTTTGAATCAAGTTAATTATGTTTTTTAAAAAAGAAAAAGCAAGATCAAATGCACATGATAATAAATTCTTCATTTATGCATGCCTCAGTACTATGAATGAACTCAAGCTTGAAGTAGAAGAAGAAAGAAAAAACTAAA
Organism: Oryza punctata; assembly: GCA_000573905.2. Lineage (NCBI taxonomy): Eukaryota > Viridiplantae > Streptophyta > Magnoliopsida > Poales > Poaceae > Oryza > Oryza punctata. Next base: position 18,300,642 of record CM002496.2, read on the forward strand.
GGCCTTTACTACTTGTCATAATATGCTGGAACCATATGCATATGCATGCATCTTCCCTACAATTTTGATCATCTATTAAAAAAAAAAGATTGGGTGAACGGGCGATCGATATATGTGCCCCATTGTCCTTTCAATGCAGCGGGTCGCCTCTTCAAAATAAGTGAGACATTATTTATACCTGTCATGCATTGTATTTTACCAATCCTTTTATGCACCGTTTTCATACATAAAAAAAATACGACAACTAGCGTTAATGCTATGAACGTGATATCTTCGCCTGCACGATGTCGCTATGAACATGTATGTTTCATGAAATCATCATATCTTCTTCATCAAAAGAAGTATTGGTCCATTTGCGGTCATCTCGAAGTACAGTGTATCAAAACTGTGCATTAAAATGTTACCCTAAAAAGATTTTAATATCAATTTCATTAGGAAGTACTTACATAGACCGGGAGTTTCACTTCTTTATCTGAAAAATTATCAATGTACTATTTTTTTTCCTAAAAAGACTTTATTTTTATTTATGCACACCAAGACAATTGTCAAGTTTACATTAACAATTGTCGTTTACATTAACAATTGTCTAGGTACGTAACTAGAAATAGAGTTTACTGGTGCATCGAAATTTACTGGTTTTCTTGGATGATTATTCATGTGTAATTTTCTCTGCGGAACATTGAGTAATGTGGAAAAAATAACAGAATTTAGGTCGAACCTTTATTTTACAATTGCAATTGTTGGGCAAGTCTTCATTTTGAACATTAACTAAGGCACATGAATGTGGCCCGTACATTAGGAGTATATAGTAGCGCTCTTTATGGGGAGTATATAAACATTAGTAGTACAAGTCTACAAGAATCTGAGAAAGCTACGGTACTTGCACGGACGCTTCAAATGGACCAGCCAATCGAGATCCCGATTGAGTTGGATCAAAAATACATAATTGAGAAGGTAGCTAGGAGGGTATTAAAACGAAGTAGTACTATATGTTTCTTTGTTTACCACTTTAACTTTACTCCTTTAGCTAGTGTACTCGTAGATTTATTTTCCTTGAGTTTTGCTTTACTCACTTTGGAGAGAGAGGTTAATTACTTTAAACCAAGGTTTGTGAATACTGGTTTCAGAAAAATATTGGTCCTAAAGAGAATCGGCAATCATCTCGATATATTTTTATGGACATAGTTTTCAATCTAAATTATGGGCCTTTTTTAAGGTTTAATTAGGCTTATTGATTTAAGTTTTTAAGTCAGTTTTTTTTTACTTATATGATTTATAAGTTAATGGATTTAAAGTCCTAAGTTTAATGATGAAGTCATACATCTATTTCACATAAGCCAAAATTTTTTTTCCAACATAGATTTTTAGCTTAATAGTATAAGAATGACTTATAACTCTAAAAAATTCAAACGAAAAAGCTGCTTGTTTGATTATTAGGCTTAAAATTTTCGACTCATACATTATCTTATAAGCCTAAACAAAAGAGTATCTGAAACCGATCATAGGTTACCAACATGGTAGCCAATCAGCGGATGTGGCTGCGGTTTTAGTTGAAGCAAATGCCAGATTATCCATTATCTAAAAAGATAACAGTCAATTATTTAACTTAAAATTTGTTTGAAAATTTTGTTATATATGGTTATTGCGAAATTTTTAGCAGGTCCAGCATACATGGTTCAAGAAAACATATTGTCCATCAATATTTTAAAGTTTAAATTTTTAACTTTAAAAATTACGAAATTTAAATTATGGTGTCAATTATGAATTCGTAATTGAAACCCATACAAGTAACTCTTGTAGGAACTGAACTAATTACGTGGTCATCAGCCAGATGGACAAGCTAGGTACATGTATGCTGCATTAACTATTGCTGATCTGTGCTTACAACTGGAGATCATTCTAGAGTATATTTTTTATGGAGAATATGGGTTGTCAGAGGAAACTCGATCTAATAACAGCAGGGAGAAGAGGTTGAGAGATGTTCTTGACAGTGACGGTTTGCGTGGACTGGCCGGCTGACAGCGAGCTTAATTAATTGATAAGTACTATTATTTTCGGTAGAATGGATCCATCAGCGTCGTCAATTAATGTTCTGTTGTTAACATGAGGTTGTTTAAAACGTTAAGAATTATGAAATCTGAGGAGTAATTAATATCGACCGAGTAGTACACATGCATACACAGCAATTAAACTAGTACTGTCAATGGTGTTCGTTCTCGTGGTACGATCTCTTCTAGTGAGGAGACTGGATCAGTACAGAATTTTAGGTCTGGAAGTGTTAGGAGATGGTTTAATTTCTTTGCCCTAATAACGTGCGAAGGAGTACTACCTGTGCTGATATATATTTTGACTGCTAATTAATTAATTAATTAACCCCTTACGTATGTTAATCAATGTGTGAGAGTTACGTATACGTACAGAATATAGGAGTATATGTTAAACTGGTTACGGAGAGATGTGCCTGCAAAGACCTGATCACTAGCTCACATAGCCAATTGGAGCAAATGATTAGTTAGTAGCTATCAAACGAGGTAGTTAGTCACCACAAGTTACAAAATCTGATCTAATAAGCCCTGTCCTAGGTAGTTCGAAAATACGTACGCCTTCTTAATTTAGTTAATTTCCCTATTATTCAAAGGATCACATTAATTGATGTGCCATGAGAGGGTGGTGTTGTTCACACAGCTCACCTAAGTTCAACTCTCGAATAATTAATTCAGCGTATTTCTTAGTACTTCTTGATTCGAACATATCCAATTCCTCATGGCTATACCCTTTAATATTTTCTACTTGGATGTCAAATTAACTAAGGATAATTGAAGAAACCCATGCTAGTTCGCCGTGCAGGTCAAAATTTCTCCTTTTCTTTTTCTTTTGAGACTAGCTAGCTAGGTCGGACCCTCATGAAAAATACACCACCCCAAATTAATTAATTATGCATCTATGATGTACTCCAATGTACATTTTCTCGGCCCCAAGCATTAACTGACGGATGTTCAATATTAATTGTCCAATGACAAAGGGAGAAAACAAATGAAAAACTTGAGATCGGATCGGACGATCGATCGGTCGGCTGCATCTGAGGCGCTCTCGATCGCTGCATGCAGTACTACTGTTCCGGCTGCTTCTTGTGCCCATGAATTATTACTGATGAACACATATGAACAAGTGATCAATAATCTTCGATCGTCGAGTAGCCGGCAGATCAACCAGCACAAGATGGATTCCTGCTCGGCCCACTGATACAATATCCATTATCTAAAAAATGTGAAAAGATGACGCAAGGACATCAACCAAGAAAATAAGCAACTTATTCAAAGTTTAATTTACTGATAGTTTTTCATATATCAACTTCCTTTTGTTTTATATTTATATATATTGACGTCGTCATCGAAGCTGATTAGTACACAGATGAGCACAAGGCACCAAGGCACATTTCCTATCAAGGTTTAGCCATGATTAATTTTTGGTTAACTGGTGATGGATAGATGCAGTTATAGTGGATTAGAGGTGACAACAGTAGAGCCGCCTTTGCAGTTTGCAGAGAGCTTCATTTTAACCAGGACCCAGTGCATGGGCCGGCTGCCACGTGGACTGTTCCCTGGCCCACCCAGACGTAGATGGGCCCACGGATACGACGAACGCTAAAGCTAAGTGGGCCAAGCTGCCTACCTGGCTTGTCCTGTGTAAGTGGGTCAACGAGTACTACATGGCCCATTTCTGCAAGTGTATGCACGTACAGTAACTTAATTAGGCGCCGTTTTGGGTGTATTATTTAGATTAAAAAATATATCTTTGTTCCTCGAACTTATCGTATAGATCCAAACGGACCCAACCCACTCCGTGTGCTAACGTGATATGCCATGGTGACACCAACGTGTCAATGAAACCCACAGATTAATAAGATATAGAAAAAAATTAAGAACATATTTCTTTCTCCTATATTTTTAATTTATTTTTTCAAAATTAAAAACATATTTTTTTCTCCTCTCTTCTCTCTTTTTAAATTTTATTTTTTTATGTGACTGACATGTGGATCCCACGGAACAGATTGGAATCTGTTTGGACCTATATGATACTCATGAATCATGATAAGTTCGGGATAAAAATATATTTTGAGAGTTTAGAAATTTAGATGATAAATTCGCACAAATTTAAATATCACCCGGTACTTCACTCATTAATTAACCTAGCATGCATGCAACTAGGCAAAGAGTAGTGCAATATGAATCTTCTACGTACACTTGGACAGGTAGCATATATGTTGAGGAATTAGGTGGCACGTCATTGTCTTTTGGAGACTGGGGAATAATTATGTGTTGGGAGGTCACTGTCCCTCAGGAACAGTGGTGCTAGGGACTAATTGGCACAACAGAAGTAGCACTAATGTTTGTGCAGCTCATGTGTATCCGAACAGCCCAAGAAGACAGAGACACATTAAGATGTGGCTTTTTTTTCTTTACAGGATAGCTTGTAAGGTATAATGGGTATGAATGCAGCTAATTATAAATTAATATTTTAATTCTCTTATCTATTTCGTCTAAACATAATAACATAACCCGCGTCCACCCACTTTTACAGCTTAGGATATGTCGATTCTAGAAATCGGCAATACGAAAAAAGGTAACGCACAAGATCTAAAGTGGATGGGTGATGAGACAAAAGTTTATACATGTTCAAATCTTCTCAATGAGAAGTAATACTCTACTCCTGTTTCGGGGATTGTATCTACTGAGTGTTGTATTGATCTGACGATCGAGTTGTGGTTATACCCTTAGGGGGCCTCCTACCCCACCTTATATAGGCTAGGGGGCAAGATTATAAAGATAGAAACCTAACCGAATACGGTATTAGTTTCCTAAATCTACTCTATAATATTACCAAATCAGAACTATGGACCGTTTCTTAATACATAAGGAAACGTAATACCCAAATCATGATCGTTACATATTCAATATACATAATCTATCCACTATATTCAGTTGGATAGTCTAGCCGTGAGAGTATATAGTACTCATAATCTCCACAGGATACCTTTGAATCAAAGGATTGAGAAAACAGAGAAATAGGAAAATCATTGTGAAAGAACCTAGAGTGGGGTGAATAGGTGATTTAAAAATAAATACAGAAGCTAAAACAAAATAGGGTCGGATAGTTCTATGTAGATCGGATTGTCTGAACTGAGATCGGACTATCTAACCGGGTCGGATAGTCCTATGTAGATTGGATTGTCTGAATTGAGATCGGACTATCTAACTTGCTGTTGACGACGAAATTTGGTAAGCCTCGAAGTCATCATCGGCTTAGAGTCAGTATCGGCTCCAGAGTTCTGGAATCGGTTGATGGAAGCTATCAATCGCCAACAGTCGGATTCTTACCAAATTCGGTTAAGGAAATTAATATATTAAAGGAAGCTTATCCAAAAGAGACCGAGTTCAAGGAGGATGCAGCATGACAGGTTATCTATTAATTAGGAAGAGTCTATTAGTTTCCTTTTATCTTTAGGAAAGTGTGTTTAGTGTCCAATAAGAACTTTATATTTTTTCCTTTTATCCTTAGGAATATTTGAGTCGTGTCCGATATGAACTAGTATCTACCAATGGGTATAAATATGTACACCCGGAGTCTATGTAAATTATCTCTCGATCAATAAAACTACTCTTAGCGCATCACCACTCTCTTTATGAGGTTTTTACTTATCAACCAGTGGAATTTGGCACCTGACGCGGGCTGCATCGGCTTTCGATCTCCGGCGAAGGGGTAAGCCCTACGTTCCGTCGGCCCTCGATGAATTTATCGGCTACATTGGTGTTGTTCAAGGTTGCATTGCTTCGATCTCTTGGATCGCTCTGGTTTGTTTGACATATTTACTTACATGATACTTCAATTCTATTTTAATTGCATTCTGTTTAGAGACGCATCGGTTTAGTTGGGACTGTCTCGGTTAGGTCTGATCTTCTGTCTTAGCCGATATATCTCTACAATCACAATGTTGTTTTAAATAGATTTGTTATATCCATCACATTAGACAAATCTATTGGCTCATTAAGTATTACATTATCATTCACAATCTCGTGCTACATCGGTTAGGTTCGATCTACTAGATTGTTGTTGATAATATAAATCTTGTTAAGCCGATAGGTTCATGCTAATGTTTTATCGGAGTGCTAGTCAATGAGTTATCATATGTTCCCCAGTTTTGGAGTATGAGGACTCATGCTTCAAAATTCTCTTCCATCTCACCTTGATTACTCCAAAAATTGATCCTCCTTTGCTTCTTGCAATCGGCTTTCATGCACCGATACTGTCTGCGCTAGATTAGCAAGACCGTCAAACTCGTAGAAAAGGAAATTGTCTCTGTTATGTGTTGACAATCCTTGGAATGCAAGATCCGCTAGCTGTTCATTACTTAGACTCAAGCTATAACATTGGCTGTGAACATTATGAAATCTTTGAATATACTCCATAGCCGATTCCCCCTTTTGCTGCTGAACCAATATTACATCTGAAAGCTTAAATTCATCAATTCTAGCAAACAAATATTCATGAAACTGTTCCTCAAGATCAGCCCATCCTCTGACAGAATTTGATGGTAATGATGAAAACCATGTGAAAGCCAATCCAGTCAAAGATAATGGAAAAAGTTTAACATTCAAAGCCTCTTCAGCCGATGCCTCCCCACATTGCGCTAAGAACCGGCTGATATGTTCCATTGTAGATGTCAAGTGGTAAACTCCGCAGCGGGGGACTGTGCAGACCCCCTTTTTGAGTTCAGCCCAGGGCGCGTAAGAGAGGCCTTTCCAGGTTCAGTCCCGGTGGAGCTGGGAGAATCAAAGATCGCTCGAGAGAGGGTGGTGACACACGAGCAAGTATACAGGTTCGGGCCGCCGATGAGACGTAATACTCTACTCCTGTGGGGTGGATTATCTGTGTGAACTCTAGCTCTCAAGAGTTGGACTCAGCTAGAAGTAAGCCAAGGGAAAGAACTCAGAGAGCCGAACCGAACCCCCTTTACTCTAGGCCTGGGCCTCCTTTTATATCTCAAGGGGACACCACATGGGCCGGTCAGGCTATAATCTAGAGAAAAGGTGCAAGCTAATTTACAATTAAGTGCCACACTGTGGCTTGTGACCGAAGTCTTAAGCTCCTGTAGCGCCGGCATGACTCCTGTCCGCCCATCATGCGGAATGACACATCACGTCATTCTCCATTAAACGTCTGAAAGCTTGCTGGTCCAACCGTAGGCCGTGCGATGCGCCAGGTGATTAGACCTGATGCACCAACTCCGGTGAGACCTGAGAGCCGGATCGGCTCTCATAATTTTGATGTGACTCATCGGGAAGCGTAACATACCTACCGGGCGTGCGCCGGCATGTGCGGTACTGTACGTTATCCCATCGATCACTCGGACTAGTCTCACGCCGGTCAGCCGACTGTGACCAGTGTCAGATATATGCATGCGCGCCATTCCGTATTAAATGCGGCGTGCGCGTGGCGCAGGCGCACTACACTCGCGCTGTCATTAATGACGGTAGGTAAGCGCTGAGAGCGCTCACCTACTTCATTATACGTGACAACAACCCGAGGGGGTCGGGGAGCCCGACCCCCACTGAGCTATCCCCCCCGGGGGGTAGCGTGTCATGGGAGGTGGCCGCCACGTCGCCCTCAGGCCCGCTCCTCCCCTTCGGGGGATGGCCACGTGGGCAGACGGGGCCACCTCAGACCCAAAGTCGGCATACCCCTGGGCCCAGGACACCGACAATAGATATATCATCTTGCTCTGAAAACTTGGAAAAGTCTGAAATCTTGTATGGAAGCGGAACTCTATCGAACCATTCAGGATATGGCTGCCGATACATATGGATCTGCTCCTTAGGTCTAAGTCCAAACTGCTTCTCTACTAACTTCGCAATTCTATCGGCCCAACCATTGTTTTTCTGATGTCATTGTTTTTCTCCATATTGATGCTCTTGAAGTTCCTCTGGCCGATATTATTGTTGTTCTTCAATCTGCCACCCGAGCTGGTCTCTTTGAACAATTAACTCATCAACTTTTCCTTTGATCAAATTTTGCAATGTGTCCACCAAAATTCCAGATTGATTAAACAATGCGCGATGAACTGCTTCATCAACTTTATCTTGAAGTGTTTTAATCGTCAGCTTGGGGAATTGAGTCTTCTGAATTAGCCCATGTGGTGTCATGACGAAACACTGAAGGCAACACTTTTGAAAATCAGCCACAGATTGCTCCATATATCGCCTCTGCTTCTCCGTCAAATTCTTCATTGTGAACATGATCTTGGCATCGACTTCTTCTTTAGACATGTAGATACAAAATTCGTGTCCCACCGGGCATGCCAAAATGTGTTGACGTAAAAACACGACGGCCTGGGAGATTTGCTTAGCTCCAGTGCAGGTCCAAAATAATGATGAGACGCGGGCGTGCCAGTCAGTTTGATCCTGCAACTGACAAGATATATAAATTGAATATCAAAAAACCGATCGGCTGACAAGCCAATGTAGTAATTTCAGCCGATGCCGATACCAGTCGATATCCAGTATAAATCTTGATACTTGAGTAAATAATGATATAAAGGCAATCGGCTAATAGTAATATATTAGAATAAGCGTTGATCCGAAGGTTAAAGCATACATCGGCTGGAGGTCCGATGTCAATAAATCCAATTGATTAGATAAACAGTGAAATCTTTGTTGTCATCAGCTAAAACCAACTTGTAAGTAATCCTTGTGAGCCGATACAACATCCAGATAACTCATTGGCTGAAACCCTGATGAAACCCTTATTGGCAATCAAGAAGCAGGCTAGAGATTATGGATCTAAGCATGACTTAATAGATCAAACTTAACTGATGCAACACTAAGTATGAAAAGAAACATAATATCTAGACAATCAAGCTTTTGACTGATTTTCAGGGTGGTGGATACATTATATAATCTAGATTGACAATGTTGTCTACTTGCATCGGCCGATCTCCATCTAGGTTTTTATCGATATCGGCTAGATTACTTTGTTAGCTTAGATTATATAATGTATCCACCACCCTGAAATCAGTTAAAAACTTGATTGTCTAGATATTATATTTCTTTTCATTCTTAGTGTTGCATCAGTTAAGTTTGATCTACAAAGTCGTGCTTAGAACCATAATCTCTAGCCTGCTTCTTGATTGCTAATAAGAGTTTCATCGGGGTTTCAGCCGATGAGTTATCTGGACATTGTATCGGCTCACAAGGATTACTTACAAGTTGGTTTTAGCCGATGACAACAAAGGGTTTCACTGTTTATCTAATCATTTGGATTTATTGACATCGGACCTCCAGCCGATGTATGCTTTAACCTTCGGATCAACGCTTATTCTATGATATTACTATTAGCCGATTGTCTTTATATCATTATTTACTCAAGTATCAAGATCTATACTGGATATCGGCTGGTATCGGCATCGGCTGAAATTACTACATCGGCTTGTCAGCCGATCGGCTATTTGATATTCAATTTTTATATCTTGTCAGTTGCACGATCAAACTGACTGGCACGCCCGCGTCTCATCATTATTTTGAACCTGCACTAGAGCTAAGCAAATCTCCCAGGCCATCGTGTTTTTACGTCAACACCTGCACAACAACAATCAAACAATCAACAACCAAAAAGCTCTAGATCCAATCCACAAGCTAGGAGGTGAGCTCAATCAACAACAAGATTAGCGTGGCACAAAGCAATGCAACAAGAAGATAAAGAGAGAGAGGATATCACCGAGGTTTACGCGACGATGTATTTCCAGGAGTTCAAATCCTTAAGGGATTCTAATCTCCGTTGAGGAGCTCGTAAAGAGCTGTGTTTTTTTTCAACCCTATCCTCGTGAGGTTGCACAAATGCACTCCTCCTTTCACTAAGGGTATCTCTTTTCTTGCGGAGGTGAGATCCGTCCTTCATAAACTTCTCTTGGCCAACCACAAGTAGATCGGTGGCCTAAGAACGACACCTAACCATCTAGGAGTCCTCAACCTCCAAGAGTAATAAACACCACACCACTCTTGGACAAATCCTAATGCTCAAGATCGAGAGAAACACACACTAGGCTCCCAAACACCAAATCTACAACCACAAAGATCCGAGTCACAAAAAATAAGGGGGATTTGAGAGTGAGGGGGAGAGCTCAAAGATCCAAAGCACTTAGCACAAAGCTCAAAGCCACAAGCCACAAAGATTGGAATGAAATAGCTAACCCTAGAAAAGGATTGGAGGGGTTTTATATACATCCCAAAAATATGGATGTTGGAGGGGAATCTTTCAGCCCACATCGGATAGCTCGATTTCAAGATCAGATAGTCCGATAGGAAAACGAGCGACAGAGAACAAAGTTCCATGGAATTTCGGACTTTCGAAGACGTCGGACTAGCTGATGTGAAATCGGATGGTCCTACATTTTATAAGCAAAAAACTTCGTCCTCAAACAGAGACTCAAGTTCCATGAAATTTCGGAGTCTCAGGGTCATCGGACTATGTGAACCAAAATCGGATACTCCGAGGATTTTTCAAATCAAGACAGAGAGTGAAGTTCTTTGAAAAATCGGATAGTCTGATGTTGCTCAAGTAAAAAGACAAGAACTTTTTACTCCGAACTCCGATTTCGATGATCTTAGACTCTATGGAAAGCTAGTTTCGTGGGCTATCAAACCCAACACAAAACATGGTCCAAAACATTAATAGATGATGAAAAACTTGCAAAGAAACCCGGTGTAAGTGTTGTGACATGTGAAACAACCCGGAGTTGGAATTTTGACTTAGGTTTTGAACTCACATAAAGATGAATCATTTTGAGCACTAGTATTCGACCAATTATATGTATGTGGTATCCCACTTAATAATGGGCATCCTAAATTCAAATGTGAAAAGGAAAGTTATACCAATAGGAATATCTTCACACATTTTCTTTCTTCACTTGGAGGGTTACCAACGTCAAAGTCGTTTCATCGGGACTATTCTCCTACAACTTAATAAACACATTAGTACTAAATCAATTATACCTTTGCCTTGATCAATGCTCTTCTTGATTACCAACAAATCACATCTTCTTGATCTTTGACATTTTATCTTCCATTTCTCAAATGATTGATGCAGATAATCCATAACTTCAAATGGCCTCGCACGGTCCATCACGACAAAGTCTTCACTCGCCCTTTACCACCGGTTTCGGTTCATCAGCGCCAATCCCCTTGCTTGCCCTTCATCACCGCATGGTCCATCACAGCTGAGCGTTTCTTGCGCTTCACCGTCTTGCCATTGGTAGTCACTTGATACCCGTATCTTCAATTTCTTCTCTTTAATTCTTATCCATCAATAAAGTATATCTTCTAGCTTCTCACACCATCTTCATTTCTATCAATCTTCAACCATGGTGTATATCCTTCAACAAGTCCATCAACTCATGATGTAATCTCATCAAGCACCTCGTTGATTCATAATATGTAAGCCATCATCTCTATTTGTTAGACCATAATCTCATTATTGATTCTCTACATGTAAGCCATCAATCTTTTTGCTTGATGCCGGAACATAACTTATTACTCAAATTCATAGCAATGGTTAGTTCCAAAATATGTTATCATTAATCACCAAAACTCCTCCTAACACAAGGTTAGAGGACTTGATCTTTCACATAGTATTGTGATAGAAATTCTACTACAAAATAGAGGATTGTAAAACGTAGAAAAAACATATGAATAATCGTTTGATTGAAGCACATGAAAAGTGTAGGAATTAGATGAGAGAAATATAGAGGTTGGGCCTCATGTTAAAAATCCTCCAAAACTTGTACTCCCTCTGGTTCCATAATTTTTAAAGTTACTGATAATCAAAGTTACAAAAGTTTGACCTTAACCTTGTCCAAAATGTAAGAACTATAGAACCGGAAGGAGTATGTATTAAAACATTCCTTAGGAATTTTATAGGACCCAATAGTTCTCGATCATTCGTTTCAAATGGTCACATAGGAAAAAAAATCTTATAGGATTAGAATCCTACTATATTTTTCCTTCAAATCAAATGGACCTTTAAATAAAAGTGAATCGGTTCACGCTACCCTATAAAATTTTGTGGGTTGAACTACTTGGTTTTGGTTCCATATTTGGGCTGGGTTACCGAGTCAGTGGGTCAACCTAGCCATCACACATGTATAGGGGTAGTAAAAGAGCCTAATATTTTAGCCTATAATGAGGACTAATTCTAACATGGGGTAGGCTGAATTTCTATTCATTTCTAACTAAAATTATATAAGGATTAACTTATTACCACCTCTACACATGCATGGGCATGGTAAATATCAACATAGCGGTCATGCAAAAAAACTACAAAACCAAGTCTTAATTTGCCAAACGACGCTATGAATTGTGTCGGTCGATCCGGGTCTTATTCTTCAAATAATGGTCATCACACTCGAGAGATTTGATAGCTAACAGCAAAAAGAATTAGACAACTCCTGATGAACAAAGACGACATATCCTTTCACCGATAGAACGACGACTGTATTTAGCTGTCTGCTCACCAGTCAACTTCTAACAAACTGGAGTAACATGCTTGTGCGATGATCTAAGAAGTCGTTTGGTTATGTGTGTAACTGTACGTACATGCAGTTTCAACGAGGGAAGACGCGTAAGTGTCACACATGCAGTTTTGAATAAGTTGAATGATCAATCATATTAAAAAATAATATCATAATATATTAGAAATGAAGGGAGTATGAGCTTGTTTCGTTATTCGTAGGCATCTATATACATGTGCACAGAATAAGTGTGATTATAGAGTTATAAGTTAATATGACAGAGAGTAAATATTCTATAGTTTTTTACAGACGTACTGACCAAACGATCAGATGGATTTGGGCAATCAATATACTTTTTTTTCTAATTTATTTTTAACCATATGAGCATATATATCCACCATAAAATCCATGGGCCTCATGATTTCCCGGACGCGACTCCTATTGGCCACTCTAATTTGCAAAGTGCTTAGCTTGTCCATCTCTCTCCGGGCAGCTGGAGTACAAAGCCATGCATACTGCATACTCCTACTGCAGGTTTTGAGTAGTAATAGTGAAATTAATACTGATCAAGAATTATGAAATCCCAACTGTCATTTGGACTTTTCAAAAGCACAGCTCGCGAGAGGTGAAAACAAATAAATTATTATAACTACAAGTTTGGCGTACGTGCGAGATCGGCCCAACAATTTACAATTTTGAATTGGGTCACATGGATTTATATTGGAGTGTCAATCTTCACCCAAGGCCCAACTGTCATTAGGAGATTAATTGAGCTGACAGCCGCAGCTATTTACATGAACTTCATCTCACCCGACAGCTAGATCTTCTTTTTCGAAATGACCCACACTAGACAATACGAATTTTAGCAAAAAAAAATAATATCATAAGATTGCAGCCGATTTTGGTATCGCCCTATTTCGCTAGCTGCCTAAATTCTGGGTCTCGATATCTACATAATCCATAAAATAAACTATCACACAGAAATACTCACTACGCCAGATTCTCACACCTCTGACGAGATACCAGTGACAGGCAAAGCAAATGGTCACTGATGACCGTCACCTTTGACGGGTCATACGGGATGCCGTCATCGGTGAGGCATGTGGCCGCGGCCCGTCACAGGTATCACCTCACCTGTGACGGGCCGCAAGACTAAGCCGTCATAGGTGAGTCAGTGACGGGTTATACTCCTAACCCGTCATTGGTATGACCCCACCTATGACGGGTCCCTTTCACTACAACCCGTCAGAGGTGATTGGCGTCACCTGTGACGGGTTTTTCTCCCGGACCATCACAGGTATCGATCTACCTGTGACGGGCAACTCAGTTGAGGCCCGTCAAAGGTATGATCAATACCTTTGACGGTCCTTTTTTACCTAACCCGTTTGAGGTGTGTTGGGTCTATAAATACCCCCCAAACCGCCAACTACTTTCCATCCCGACCATTTACTGTTCAGAAATCAGTTGGGAGGGCTAGGGGGACGATTTTTTGCTAAAATTCAAGGTAAAATACACATTATTCTTGCCTTTATTCTCAATATATATCGATCATCATATATTTTTCTTCCTATGTTGTTGATTTCAGATGGATCGTAGTTGGATGTATCATGTTCATCGTTCGTCCACAGAATATAGACAAGGGGTCACTGAATTTATCACATTTGCGGAGAATGACAGAAAAAGTAGGATGAGCATGTACATATTGTGTCCATGTAGGGACTGTAAAAATGAAAAGATGATCCGTGATAGCTCAGAAGTGCATTCTCATTTGATAACGAATGGATTCACGAAGAAATATACCTGCTGGACCAAGCATGGAGAGCAAGAGGTGCCTGATGTCGCAGCTGAAGAAGTGTTGGAACAGGATGTAGAGAACACCGCCGCAGCTCGAGAAGGCATGTTCGTACCTTCACCGTTAGGTGGAGAGACCATAGATTTGGATACTCAATGTCTATCTACAATGTTGCATGACATTGAAGGCGCAGAGGACAACGACAGAGATTTTGAGAAGTTTAGTAAGTTGGTGGAAGATTGTCAGATGCCCTTGTATGATGGATGCAAGTCGAAGCATAGCAAGTTGTCATGCGTGTTGGAACTCATGAAGCTTAAGGCTAGTAATGGCTGGTCGGACAAGAGTTTTACTGAACTTCTTGAGATGTTAAAGGACCTGTTGCCAGAGGGGAACAATTTACCGCAGACGACATATGAAGCGAAGCAAGTATTATGTCCGTTGGGCCTGGAGGTCAGAAGAATTCATGCTTGTCCGAACGACTGTATTTTGTATTACAAGGAATACAGTGACTTGGATGTCTGCCCTGTCTGTGGGGTATCTAGATACAAACGAGCAAAGAGTGAAGGTGAAGGAAGGAAGTCAAAGAGGGGAGGCCCCGCAAAGGTGGTGTGGTATCTCCCAATTGCGAAGCGCATGAAGAGAATGTTTGCGAATAATGAACAAGCTAAGCTAGTGCGCTGGCATGCCGAAGAACGGAAAGTCGATAGTATGCTGAGGCACCCAGCAGATTCAGTACAGTGGAGGACAATCGATAGGATTTACCAGGAATTCTCAAAGGACCCAAGAAATATGCGTTTCTCCATGTGTACGGACGGCATTAATCCATTTGGTGATTTGAGCAGTCGTCATAGTACATGGCCAGTTCTGCTTGTTAACTATAACCTTCCTCCATGGTTGTGCTTCAAAAGAAAGTATATTATGCTTGCCATGCTTATTCAAGGACCGAGACAACCTGGCAACGATATCGATGTGTTCCTTGAACCGATAATCGATGACTTCGAAAGGCTATGGAATGAGGGCACACGAACATGGGACGCATATGCACAAGAGTATTTCAACCTCCATGCGATGCTGTTTTGTACCATCAACGATTATCCGGCCCTTGGCAACCTTTCTGGCCAAACTGTGAAAGGGAAATGGGCGTGTTCTGAGTGTATGGAGGAAACAAGAAGCAAATGGTTGAAGCATTCACACAAGACGGTCTACATGGGTCACAGGAGATTTCTCCCAAGGTATCACCCGTATAGGAATATGAGAAAGAATTTCAATGGACACAGAGATACAGCCGGACCCCCGGCAGAGCTAACAGGGACAGAGGTGCACAACTTAGTGATGGGAATAACCAACGAGTTTGGAAAAAAGGGGAAAGTTGGAAAGACAAAAGAGAAGAGCATGTCCAAGGACAAAACAGAAGAGCATGTGGAAAAACAAAAGAGAAAAGAGAGGAGCATGTGGAAAAAGAAGTCAATATTTTGGAGACTACCATACTGGAAGGATCTTGAAGTTCGCCACTGCATAGATTTGATGCATGTCGAGAAGAATGTATGTGAGAGTTTAATGGGATTACTGCTTAACCCAGGTACTACAAAGGATGGTCTCAACGCCCGACGAGATCTGGAAGACATGGGTGTTCGCTCGGAATTACATCCCATAACCACGGAATCCGGCAGGGTGTACCTTCCTCCAGCCTGCTACACTCTCTCGAAAGAAGAGAAGATTGATTTGCTAACATGTTTGAGTGGTATAAAGGTTCCATCTGGTTACTCATCAAGAATTAGTAGGTTCGTTTCACTGCAAGACCTTAAATTGGTAGGAATGAAGTCGCATGACTGCCACGTTCTTATCACACAGCTGTTGCCCGTTGCAATAAGGAATATTTTGCCTCCTCAGGTGCGACGCACGATCCAGCGGTTGTGTTCCTTCTTCCATGCAATCAGCCAAAAGATCATTGATCCAGAGGGATTAGATGAACTACAGGCAGAACTTGTGAGAACCCTATGTCATCTTGAGATGTACTTTCCTCCAACTTTCTTTGACATAATGGAACATTTTCCCGTGCACCTTGTGAGGCAAACAAAGTGTTGTGGTCCAGCTTTCATGACGCAGATGTATCCTTGCGAAAGGTACCTGGGGATCCTTAAGGGTTTTGTACGGAACCGTTCACACCCCGAGGGGAGTATCATCGAGAGTTACACCACCGAAGAGGTCATCGATTTTTGTGTGGACTACATGTCAGAAACATCTTCAATTGGATTACCACGATCTCATCATGAAGGCAGGCTTGATGGTGTTGGTACTGTTGGAAGGAAGATTGTTAGGTTGGATTGGAAGGTGTATGATAAAGCTCATTTCACGGTACTACAACATATGACTGAGGTGGTGCCATATGTTGACGAACACCTTGCAGTTCTCCGACAGGAGAACCCAGGCCGATCTGAGAGTTGGGTCAGAAACAAGCACATGTCTTCTTTCAACGAGTGGCTGAAGAACCGAATTGCCAGGTTGCAGAACTTGTCTAGTGAAACACTTCAGTGGTTGTCACAGGGTCCTGAATGGAGTGCCACCACCTGGCAAGGGTATGACATAAATGGATACACCTTTCACACGGTAAAGCAAGACAACAAATGCACAGTGCAGAACAATGGGTTACGCATCAAGGCTGCTAGTGACGGTGGTCGGCGTGATCAATACTATGGCAGAGTTGAGCAAATATTGGAGCTAGATTACTTGAAGTTCAAAGTCCCGTTGTTTCGTTGTCGATGGGTCGATCTTCGCAATGTAAAAGTTGACAATGAAGGTTTCACCACTGTCAACTTGGCTAACAACGCGTACAAGGATGAACCGTTCGTTCTCGCCAAACAAGTTGTTCAAGTCTTCTACGTAGTTGACCCGTGTAACAAGAAACTACATGTTGTTCGTGAAGGGAAAAGGAGAATTGTTGGATTGGACAATATTGCAGACGAGGATGATTACAACCAGCACGTCCACGGCATAGGTCAAGAAATACCTCTAGACGAGGAGGAAGAAGAAGATGACGTTCAGTACGCACGCGTCGACTATGAGGAAGGATTATTTTTGTAATTTATGTACGTACGTTATGTCTACATGTCTGTTATATATCTGTATGACTATAATATATATGTTCACAACGATGAATAGTATATTGCTTATGAAATAGTCAAATAAAATAATTAAGTGAAGCACCCACTAGTAAAATAATAAAGTGCAATTACTACTGTTAGTGAAATAAAATAATTAAGTAAGAAAATATGTACTGTATGTGGAAATATGTTAAGGAAATTAAAAGAACTAAGTGGAATAAAATAAAAATGAAATAAAATAAAAGAACTAAGGAAAATAATGAACTAAGTTGAACTAAGTCAGAGGTGACCACACCTGTGACGGACCCGCAGTTGGAGCCCGTCAGAGGTGAGTTCACCTGTGACGGACCCACAGTTGGAGCCCGTCAGAGGTGAGTTCACCTGTGACGGACCCACAGTTGGAGCCCGTCAGAGGTGAACTCACCTCTGACGGGCTCGCAGTTGGCGCCCGTCACAGGTGAGTTCACCTGTGACGGACCCACAGTTGGAGCCCGTCAGAGGTGTACTCACCTGTGACGGGCTCGCAGTTGGCGCCCGTCACAGGTGAGTTTGACTAGGGCTGACCTAGGGTTGGACCTCTTCTAGATCCAGATCCGGTCACTCAAATCACTCACTCACTCACTCACTCAAACCACCGCCGCCGCCTCGTGTGCTCGCCGCTCTCCGCCGTCCGTCCTCGCCGGCCATTGAGTTCTCCGAGGCCCACGCCGCCGCCCTCATCGCCGTTGTGAACCACATCGACCGCTGCGCCCTTTTCTGCACCGTGTCCACGCCGGTCTCCACCTCCTCCCCCTCGGCGCCTTGGGCCTCCTCCCGCCGCCGACCAAGACCGACGCCGCCGGCCTCCCCAAGCCACCGACCGCCACCGGCCTCCTCCTCCCCGCCGTCACGCCCGCCTCCACCGAGCCCAGGCCGGTCTCAACCTCCTCCCCCTCGGCGCCTTGGGCCTCCTCTCGCCGCCGGCCTCCCTAAGCCGCCGACCGCCACCGGCCTCCTCCTCCACCGAGCCCACGCTGGTAAGTGATATGTTGATTTAGGGTTATTTTTGGTGTTGAGATGAGATGTAAGATTTTAGGATAATTTAGGTAATTTGTGATGTTGAGATGAGATGTGAGATTTTAGGGTAATTTGTGATGTTGAGATGTGATGTGAGGTTTTAGGGTAATTTGTGGTAATACTATGAACACTAGACATGTACATATGCTATGTAATTAGGATGAATTTAGGAGGAATTTAGGATAAATTTTGCTATTAGAGAAATTAAGATGATTTTAGGATGAATTTTGGTATTAGATGATTTTAGGATGAATTTTGGATATATGATTTTAGGATGAATTTTGGTATTTGATGATTTTAGGATGAATTTTGGATATATGTATATGTTGGAGATGTGAAATATATGCCCTTGCTGCCCCCGTCCTCATTTTTTCCTATGTTTAGATGATTTTAGGAGGAATTTAGGATGAATTTTGCTATTAGAGAAATTAAGATGAATTTAGGATAAATTTAGGATCATACATAGATGTGAAATAGATGTGACATGAGATGATTTTGGATATATGATTTAAGGATGAATTTTGGTATTAGATGATTTTAGGATGAATTTTGGATATATGTATATGTTGGAGATGTGAGATATATGCCCCTGCTGCCCCTATGCCCCTTGTTCAGTGATGGATTATTGCTAAATGGCCAGTGATGAATGCTCCATAACATTTGTGCATAAGAACAGATTATCTACACTTGTTCTTTTTTTTGCATAAGAACAAATTATCTACACTTGTTCTAATTTTTTTGCATAAGAACATGTTATCTACACTTGTTTTTATTTTTGTGCATACGAACAGATTATCTACACTTGTTCTTTTCTTTGCATAAGAACAGATTATCTACACTTGTTCTAATTTTTTTGCATAAGAACAGGTTATCTACACTTGTTCTTATTTTTGTGCATACGAACAGATTATCTACACTTGTTCTTATTTTTGTGCATAAGAACAGATTATCAACACTTGTTCTTTTTTTACGCTGACTTTGGGTTGCTTTTTCCTCCTAGTACCTGATTTCCTCTTTTTTTCCATTCATGCAAATGATAGTAATTGATGCCTAATTTTTGAGCAAAACTGAGGCCATATCTTTCATAGTATACCCCGTATTACATGTATGTAGTGCTAATTAGTATAATGATAGGAAATTTATAAGCTTTTTCGGAAAAAATAGACCATGACAACGCTCGGCGCAAACCCATCTTCCCCGACACCTGCGAGGATACAGGAAGAAGCAAACCCAGCCCCGGAGAAAGTTGACGAAGGTCATCCCTCCACAACAGTGGTCCAACAACCTGCAATTCATGGTAATTTTTAGGATTAATTTTCACTACATGAGATGGTGAATTATAGCTAGCTGCCCCTTAGCATATGTTGTCTTCTGTGTGTGCTGCAGAATCGCCCCAGCAAGAACATGCGTCGATGTCGGGCGGGACAAGTGCGAGTAGGTCGAGTAGGAACCCCCGGACACAAAATATATGGCCGACCACAGTCCAGGTTATAAGAGAGGTTGACGCTAGTAGTAGGCCCACGGTGCCGAGGACTGTCATTGGAAGATGGTCTAACTGCTGCGGGCTGGCGGCACGTGAGAATTTCGGGATCCTGCATAAAGATATCGGCAAGGTCCCAGAAGCTGAGAAGGAGCGAGCTTGGGCGGCGATGGAGAAATGGTTCACATTTCCGGCAAAAGCAAAGGATAGGCTCAAGCGGAAGGCATTCCAGAAGATGGGCAAAGCTTGGAAGAATTGGAAGTCGAAGCTCTTCACCGAGTTTGTCAACCCGCCCGGCAATCATATGCCATTCGATGAATACCCTCAAATAACCGAAGCGGTGTGGGAGGAATTCTGCTCGCTGAAGAACACCCAAGAGTTTAGGGAATCAAGCGAGGCACATCGCCTACTGCAACAGCGGAATGAGCACCCGCATCGGCTGGGCACCGCAGGGTACATCGGCAAAGAAGCAATATGGGCCCAAGAGGATGTAGTCGCTGCAGCAGCGAATGTCCCTGCCCCGTTTTCGGACATCCCTGAGCAACGAGCTCGCAACTAGGCGCGTGCAAGGGGTAAGGTCAACCCCGACGGTTCTATCACATTTGAGAACAAAAGTGATGCCGCCGTCTATCAGGAACTGGTGAGTTCACTACTTGACCTTACTAATTACCGTTCGTATGAAGTAGAAGTTTACATAAACGACTCTTGTTTTTTATAGTTGGGGTTGGTTGCTGAACAAGCTTCACAAAGCGAGGTGGAGTCTGCGCCGAAGAGGCGCGAAGATGACATCCTCACAAAGGCGCTCGGAACCAGAGAACATCCGGGCCGGACTCGAGGAATTGGCAGTGATGTGCCTTGGAAGCATGGTCTGCCGCAGTATAGCTCCCAATACAGGAAACGGAAAGTCTCCAAGGAAGAGAGGGACGCTCGTTTGAAGGCCGAGCTAAAGATGGAGGTCATTCAAGAACTAGAGGCTAGTATGGATGCTAGGGTGGAAGAAAGGGTTAACAAGGTCCTCGCCGACATGAATATACCCCGAGGCACAACACATGCTGTGCATCCAACTCCTCGTGCACAACACGACGCGAGTCCGTCACAGCATAGGAGTAGTTGTGCATCCGCAGATGTGCCGGCCACTAGCTGCAGTGGACCACATAGAGGTAATTGATGTTATCTGATCCATATCTAATCAAAAACCTTTACACGTTGCAATACTAAATTCAAACTTTTACATATGCAGGGCGTAGCACAGTGTGTCCTACTGGCGAGGGTCCACCCAACCTTCACTCCCGAAGTCGCTGAGGGTATGGCTTTCAAACCCTCGGTTACGGATAAGGTCCACGGCGCAGACCTGCTAGCTGGGTATGCCAAGGTGTCCATCGATAGAGTAAAGGACACCTGGTCGGGCTATCCGCTGCCCGTGCCCCCCAATGACGAAATCATGACTTTGGGCGATGCGCGCAAGACGTTCATACAATGGCCCAAAGAAGACATAGTTGTGAAGATAACTCCTCGTCCAAGTCGACCGACGGAGCTAACACCTCCCAAATCTAAGCTATCAATTGAGGCTCCCCGTGGACCGGCATTGTCAGTACCATGTTCTCCTGATGGAGCTGATATGGACTTGGCAGATATAGCTCAAAGCTTGGCTCCAATAAAGACCACAAGAAAGGCCGATAGCTCCCCACCAGTTGTCAAGGGCCAGAAGCGTGAACGGGGCAAGGGGAAGGCCCTGGAGTTGGCCCCCGTGCCAAAAAGGGGCAAGGCTGCGACGTCGATTGACCCAAGAAAAGCGGGGAAGGTCGTGAGGGCGCCAGCCCAATTTGAGCTAGGCATGCCATTGGTGGAGGACAATGTTTTAGCCGTGATGGGTATTGCTTGCCGAGAGCTACATAAGCAATACATGGAGCTAAGCAATGCCAAGCGGAAAATGAGGGAGTCATCCATAGTTGGACATCACAACCACCAGCCGTTCCTATCGTCGCCTGCCTATGTAACAATAGGCTTTGATGACCTCTTTGACCTTTTCAGGATTCGGAAGTTGGACACAGGACTTCTAAAATGCTACTCCTTGTAAGTGCAGACCTTCTATACTTGTGATATGATTGGACTATATCTCCTAATTAAATTAGTTCTAATACGTAAATTTTTTAAGGTTGTGTTGGGTCGAGAGTCGTCGCCTTGGTAATCAGGTTGGGTTCCTTGATCCATCCATGGTGAACGAGGTTAGTTTACGACAGAGCTTCACTGATGTGGTTGATTATGTCAACCGGTGTTTATGGGCCCACCAAGACAAGGAGTACATCATGTGCGCACACAACCAGGAGTAAGAGGACAATACCCTTCGTGCATATTGTTTTTTAAGTTAAGGTTCTTATTACTAACGATACGTAACCACCGCGCAGGCAACATTGGATTCTCTTATCGTCGTACCAAAGTGGAGTAGGGTTTACTACCTTAACTCCAATAAGACGAAAGATTATGATTTCACTGAAATCACCAAGGCCTTAAATGAAGCTTGGAGCTCATATGTGGAAAAGGGTGGTAGGCATAAGGAGGGCAAGGATGAACTCTATCATGACACCAAGTTCGCATGCGCACAGCAGATCGGAGACCAATGTGGTTTCCACGTGTGCCACAACATGTCAACACTTCTAAGAGAGGTGAAAGATTTCGACCCTGAGGTTGTTACTAATGGCGAATAAGCTCATTTCAATTCCAACATTGCTATTCTAAACGTGCTAACCTCTGATATATTAAACAGAAAGGTAGAGTTGGCTTCAAGATCTCACCCATCAACCCCCCGCTATCAGAGGCGAAGTGTGCGCCTTTATTCTTGCAGAAATAATGAACAAAAAAGGACATTTTCACGTCAACTAGACTCATGAACTTGGTTAGATAATTTATTGTGATGTAAAAAAAGGTTGTTTTTTATTATGGAGTGCAATGTAATTTACTTTCATATGTGCAAATTTGTGGCTTGAAGCAAAATTATGGCATTTCAACTGCATATGTGAATGATGTCAATTTTTGAGATGGATCTGTGATGTTAGGGATCATATCTGTGATGTTTGAGATGGAACTGTGATGTAGTATTATGTGAATATATCTGTGATGTTTCTGTTTTTCAGAGGGCATGGCTAGCAAATCCTGAGGCTAGCCAATATTTAGGATTTATTTTTTTTCTGGAATTAACTCATCACTGACGGGTCAGAACCAAAATCCGTCACAGGTAACCTCACCTGTAACGTACTCGCAAATAAAGGCCCGTCAGAGGTGACCTACCTGTGACGGGCCTTTACTTTCGGGGTCGTCAGAGGTAGATCACCTGTGACAGCTTCTATCTACGGATACCATCACCTCTGACGGCTTTTATTTAAAGGGCCGTCAGAGGTGAGTCACCTGTGACGGGTCCCAACTGACCCTAGGCCAGCGGTGACCAACACCTCTGACGGCCTTCTATTAACGTGCCCGTCAAAGGTGGATGTCACCTGTGACGGCCGTCTACCCGTCAAAGGTGACTGGACTCACCAGTGACCACTAATCACTGACCCTGCTCAAAGCCGTCAAAGGTGAGGGTTTGGGCCCGTTACAGGTGACCTTGGCCAGTGCAGTGACTTCAATTGTTTCAATTGTTTCTTATAATCTGTAGCTTCCTAAAACAGGACACTAGAAAGCCGAACTGGATATTTGAAAGCCATACTCAATCGGGAACACGCACAAAAGAAGGGAAAGAAAACAAAAAAGTTAATCTTTGCAGCTACCGTCGTGTAGAAATTTATTTTCTGCTTGGCGTCGGTCACATCTAGTGGCTCGGCTGATAAGCCATAGTGAAAATTAACGGGACAACGAAAAATAATTTTATGCTGGTTAGAATTTCTAAATTTCTATATATTCTTAGCAGCTTAAAACCTAAGGTTAAAAAAAGAAGAGAAAGCAATGAAAAAAACTACTGCAATAATTTAAAATTAAATTTAAAAAAATTTAATTTTGTTTGTGTTGCATGTTGACAAAAGAAAAAGGAAATCTCTGCATTTTTTTATCTTTCACCGACAGTCATTGTAGCTCAAAGGCTATGTTCGATGTTTGGTGTTGAAATCAGAAATATCTATAGTGCAAGAGTCGGTGTCAGGTGATACCGATGATTTTTGAAAATTGCTTATCTATATATTATAACATCATGATCTAAGCATAATTAGTATACTATAATACCGGTAGATATATTATGATATCAACGAATCAATTTTATGGATCCATCCTTATTGGAAACTAATTTCTCCCGTACTCAAAACAAAGTAACTTATTAACACATAATTAATTAAATATTTTTCTATAAAATAAATTAATATGATTTTAAAGTAACTCTCGTATAGATTTCATTTTAGAAAAATACACCGAAGTTAAGAACTCAGTCAAAATCACAACTCGCAGAAGAGATAGATTGAGAGAAGCGAAAATAGAGGAGAAGAGAGCTAGCTGACGGCCTGACAGGTGGCGGCCTCCGCGTCACGCATAAAAAAATCTCAACGCCAAGTGGGTGTGAGTGGGCCCCACAAAGAAACCAGGGGCCCTTCTCTCCCGGAAGCCGCGAGAGCCCCCATCCCCCCCGCTTCTCCCGCCTTCACTGCTCTCCTCTCCTCTGCGCGCGCCACCTGCTCGACGGATTGCCCCACCGGGGAGACATGCCGCCGCCGCCGCCCCATCCCGCCGCGCTGCTGGCACTGCATCTGCCGCTGCCGTCCTGCCTCCCCGCGGCGCCGCGGGTGCGGGTGCGGGGAGGCAGCAGCGGGCGAGCGCGCGGCGACACGGCCGTTGCGGCGCTCAGGGCGCTCTGGCCGCCGCCGCGGCTCGTCGCCATCGAGAGCAGGCCGCCGCCGTCCAGACAGGCCTCGGCACCGCCGCCGCTGCCGGAGAGCGCCGGCGCAGGTTGGGCAAACGGGCGCTTTGCTGTCTCCTTTCTGTTCGTGCTGACTGTGATTGAATTGACGCCAGCTTCCGCTGGTATTTGGTAGGATTGGATGCGGGGGTTGGGGGAGGTGGTGGTGGTGGAGATGGAGGTGGTGGTGCTGATCTCGGGTGGCTGCGGGTGTTCCCGCACGTGCTCACGGCGTCCATGGCCAACTTCCTCTTCGGTTACCACATCGGGTGCGTGCGTGGCCCTCTCGTGTCATTCACTGACTGGACACTCTGCATTTACTCACTATATTTATCATTATGTAGCAATAGCTGATCAGTGCTAACTGAAATGTGTAATCGACAGTTTAATGGGCTAAACCATACAGTGTAATATTACTTCTGCTTGTTGTCAGAACATTTGGCTGAAGCCTCGGTGCATTGTATGCCTTCAGGGTCATGAATGGTCCAATAGAGGATATTGCACGGGAGCTTGGTTTTCAGGGGAATCCATTTCTCCAAGGTCTTGTGGTCAGCATATTCATTGTTGGAGCATTTTTCGGAAGCTTAGGCTCCGCCGCACTAGTCGACAAATTTGGATGTAAAAGGACTCTTCAAATTGATAGCATTCCGCTGATTCTTGGTGCACTACTCAGGTATGTATACTTAGTTTCACTGTTTCTAACTTAATGGAGTTCCTGCTAACCAGTGTGCGGCATGCTTATATAGAATTTTACATAAAATTCAGTTTCTTTTTTCATCTATAAAGCATTTATATTTCATAAATTTATCATCTGTTACATCTAAAACAATCATACAGTGCACAGGCAGATTCGTTGGATGAGATGCTCTTGGGAAGATTCCTTGTTGGCATTGGAATTGGTGTAAATACAGTACTTGTTCCACTATATATCTCTGAGGTACCCTTCAGAAGTTTGTCATTTCTGAATTAATTGTCACTGTTATATATATCATCAGTATATGATTGATTCTCCAATCTTGATTTTTTTCCCAGTTGTTTTATATGTATCTTTAGTTTTTTATTTTCACATGCTACATTTTAGGTTGCTCCAACAAAATACAGGGGTTCTTTGGGGACCCTATGTCAGATCGGAACATGTTTGGGAATAATCGCTGCATTATCATTGGGAATACCATCTGAAAGTGATCCACATTGGTGAGGCATCTCTTGTTGGCATTTCTTCACTGTTAATAATGTAAAGTCATCAGTAGTTTAAATTTGCTGCAGTGCCATTATCGATGGAACAGATTAACAAAATATATCGATCAAATTAGGTGAATAATGTTTTTGTTCATATATCCTTGATTCATTTAAGAATAAAACTAAGATGTCAAAAAGAATTTTTTAAATAAATCATGGGGATATCAAAACCATTGTGCTGGTACAGGAATGAAATTTACTAGTTTTAATTACTAATCCTCGAGGTTCTTGATATTAATTGCATATTCATTAAAAAAGAACTTCTATTTCGAAATCTATTGCATTCCTGTAACCTTTCTGAACTGATTCTCAATCAGTTGGCAGATCCATTTTATACGTAATAAATTATTAATGTGTTGCTTAAGATTTTGTGTCTGAATCCATAGGTGGCGGACGATGCTTTATGCTGCATGTGTACCTGGTGTTCTTATTGTTGTTGGAATGCAATTTGCTGTTGAGAGTCCCCGCTGGCTTGCCAAGGTACCTTTACTACATAACTTATAGTTTTATTTGTCAGCTAGGGTCTTTGCCAATACAAATGGACTCCATTGTGTAGGTTGGAAGAATAGATGATGCCAGAAATGTTGTAGAACGTCTTTGGGGACCTTCTGAAGTTGAGAAGTCCATGGAAGAGATCCAATCTGTTGTTGCAAATGATGATTCGCAGGCTAGCTGGTCAGAACTTCTGGAAGAACCCCATAATAGAGGTTATTCCTTTTTTCCCTTTAGCTCTTTCTGCTGGTTTGAAGTTAGAACCGCCATATTATGATCGTGGAGTACAATGGAAAGGCTATTGTTTTGGTGGTGTATGTGCATTCCAGCTCATAACTCTAGGATTTGCATGACTGCTTGTAGCAGGTGCTATATATATGTTCTAAAATGCTGATGCATGTCTGTGTGCTCTGTAAAGTTTCATAGGGGACATATTCAATACTACCTTATGCCTTTATACAGGAACTGGTTACTGTTTTCCTTTCATATTGTAGGAGTCGTATTGATGTATGTTGGCAATTGTCCTGTATATGGTTTCTAGCTTTTTTCCTTCAAATATGTTATGGTATCTTCTGCAATTTTGTTAATGTTCATTGCTGATTGGAAAATGGTCAGTTATTTAGGTGGTTGTCATAGATGCTGTTACAGATCAATACAGTGAATAAGTGTCTTATTTCTGGATAACCTTAAACACAAGTATCTTTAATGTCTGTATACTTGTTTCTATTTGTTCCTTCCCTTTGCATTATTTTGATATTTATTTTCATGATATTAATAGCTTAATTTCTAATGTATATGCAGTTGCACTGATTGGAGGGTCCCTTTTCTTTCTGCAACAGTTTGCTGGCATAAATGGCGTTCTGTACTTCTCATCATTAACATTTCGGGATGTTGGTATTACCAGTAGTATCTTGGCGAGCTTATATGTTGGAATAACTAATTTTGCAGGTTTGTTAAACTTGTTTTATAATGCTCTACTTTGCGGTAACTATTCATAAGCTCATGGACCAAATTTCAGGGGCAATTTTTGCTTCAATTTTGATGGATAAGCAAGGTCGAAAGAAACTCTTGACAGGAAGCTATCTTGGAATGGTATATATCGCTTCTACCGATGCTTTTCAGGGAGTTTTAATATAACCTTTTATAGTTGAGTAAATTCTGCTTTTTTTTCTTGTTTCGGAGGAGTTATGGCAAGTGTAAGCTATGATGAGTATATAGTTTCTTATAGCATGATTATTGTTCTGGAAGTACTTCTTGTGATCTGCTGTAGTGCTTAAACAAAATCCGATGCAACATTTCTACCTTTTTGCAGGCACTTGCAATGTTCCTAATAGTATATGCTATTAGCTTCCCCCTTGATGAAGGAGTTAGCCACAGCCTGTCAATTACTGGAACTCTGTTGTATGTATTTCTGCATTACTTTCTATTTCATATTCTTCATTCCACTTGCTATGATACAATGTTCCCTGGTAATTTAAAGTACTTGTAATTAGTACTTGAAAGAATTTTACTTGTTGAACATGATAGCTGTTTTTTTTACAGAGGTTACTACAAAGGGTGTCCCTTGTTTGGAACCTTTGCTTTGAGGTCTATTTATGATTGCTGTGAACCAAAATCCTTGCTTGGGATATGGAAAAATACACGTGTTTAATTTCTAAGTTTGCCATTTTACCTTGCATTGTTGATGGATAATTTAAGCCATTTACCTTTGCATTGCTGATGGATAATTTAAAGGATTCTTTTCTAGCATCTATATACTTTACTTCATGATCTGGCAACTGATCAGGTCTCACGCATTTTGTGTTTATGGAACAGTTAATACTGAAAGCGATTTTTTTTTGTCTCACGTATTTATTCATGTTTACATTTCCAGGTACATATTTACATTCGCCATTGGAGCCGGACCAGTTACAGGAATCATCATACCAGAGCTGAGTGGTGCTCGGACACGCTCTAAAGTTATGGGCTTCAGCTTTACTGTACATTGGGTATGCACTTTCCAACCGTATATAATCGCCCCGTAACTCTCCTTGTGTAGTGTGTAGTTTGTATGTACTTTACATTGCCGCTTCAAGTCAAGATATGCAGTTTATTAGTCCTGTCTACTTCGATACTTATGGATTGGGTTGTTCGTCAGATATGTAATTTTCTGGTGGGACTGTATTTCCTGGAGCTTGTGAAGAAGTTAGGCGTTGGAGCCGTCTATGCAGGTTTTGGTGGAGTATCCTTGTTGTCAGCACTTTTCGCCTACAATTTCATTGTTGAGACGAAAGGACGTTCTCTTGAGGAAATCGAAATGTCTCTGAGCCCTGCTGCCCCTGGCAAGCGAGAGTGAGACAAATTCTTTCATTCACTTACACAGATGGACCAAGCATTCAACCGCTCCAAGGAGTTTTTGATCCAAGGGGTACATGAATTCCACATTGTTGTTCTAATGATCTAACCTGCTTGTCAGTGCATATAGTGGTTATGTAGAAGCAGTAGCCATCCAGCAGATCAATATTGTCACCTTACTTGTGTAGTTATATAACCATGTATATAATAGATCACATTACTGAAGAATACACACCTCAGGTTGTTAATAGGGCAAGCAATTGAAGTAACCATGCAAATAAAGAATAGAGTAATTGCCATTGTTTTATGCCTTTCCACATTTTGTGCTTTAGTTGTATCTGCCTTGTTCCAAGTTTGTTTTGGTGATAGTTTAAGCCTCTTTTGAGTGGTGGGCCGGTTTGAAAATCTAAACACGGTTTGCCTTTGCATCAGAAATGCATATTTCTCGATTTGAGAAAGCGCTGTCAAATCTCAATGCTTGCAAAAACTGAACTCTGATGTGATAAAAAGGCATTCACTTTTTTTTTTGGCGAGGAAAAGGACACTCACTTTTTTCTGTATGTATTTATGCTGAACAAAGTCATGCCTAAATCAAAAGCTAGCTCAATAGTTAATCACAAGCAGAGTGGAAACAAGCAGACCTTTCAGTTGGGTCGCTGTATTTGGTGAGAGTTTTCAAAGCAAACACATTGCTTCTTGTTCATCTGTGGCTGCGGTACAAGACGTCTCAGATGTTCTTGCTAGTGTCGTGTGGTTCCAAATTAAAGCATAAACTATTTTCCAGGTCAAACCAGAGACTATTCTGAACATGTTACTTTTTTTGAAAGATCTTGTCCAATCTCCATGTATTAACTCATCGTTTTTTGCATTTATCAAATACGAGGACCTAAGGAAGAGGAGATTGCAATTCGCTGAACTCTGAAGACTTTTTTAACCTAGCAGTATAGTGACAGAGGAGTATTGACCTTAGAAACATCAATTTAGTCTATGATATTGATGTTAGAACGATTGGCCAGACGCCAGTCTTTTCTTAGGGTGCTGTTCAGTTCTGTGTTAATATTTTATATGTTGTTAGTTTTTCTTAAAGAAAATAGTTAGCTTTGGACTTTTTTATCATCGTGTTCAGATTATGTGCAAAGATTATAGCACTGTTGAAAAAAAAAGAAATGCATGAATAAGTTGAGTGAGGAGAACTAACTAATAGTTACAAAAGATAGAACATGGTGTTTTTAATGGAACCCTTCTCTTCTCAAGATAAAGAAATGCCTTCATTGCAGTGTCTACATAAGGAAAGCACCCAAGCATCATTGTAAGAACAACTTTTACTTGATTAATGAAATCTTTCATTATCTAAAAAAATATTACAACATTTAGCATAGGTTAGAGCAAGCAATGCCAACAAAATATCACTCGTCTATAAGATTCAAACTTAAATAAAAAAAACACTTAAGAACAAAACCTATTACTCTATTTATCCTAAAATATAATAAATTTAGCCCATGACACGGTTATTAAGGAGATTAATAAATGAATTATTTGTCTTCTTGGGATGGGTGAGGCACAGGTTCAGACTAGTTAGGATAATAATAAGAATGAGATCCTCTTACTTAAATTAGGTTATTTAAGTTAGCGGATCAACGTCCAATAATAAAGGTAATATGTAGTATGGGTAGTTTTGTGGTAAAAGTTAATTTTCACAATAACTAGATTATAATATTTAGGATAAAATTTGAATTTTATAAGTTATTTTTATATTTTATAATCTCTACTTGCTAAATTTCTATCATATTCTCTAGAATGTGGTATGCCCACTTCATTTGCTCCCTTATATCTCCTTTGGTGGCAAAGTTCAACAATGAGTCAAGTGGTTCCTCCTGAAAATCAATGTTTGTCATGGAACCTTGCTTAGCAATATTATTATATGTACACACCTTGCTTTCTTTTACTGTGGTACTTTCCTCTCTTTAACTGTGGTACTTTGCTCTCTTTTCTTTGGAGGAAAAACATTAAATAATCTAAAGTGCATATATAATATTGTTAGTTTTTTTTTTGGTGAATATGAGATTGAGCCACTTCCACCGCTGTTAACTGTCAAACCTATCCCGGTTCAGGTTGTTAATGATGTCTGCCTTCTGCTCAAACTAATGACATCACACGGTCCCAAACAATGCATTAACCACCCAACCACTAGCACCTTAGATAAACCCCAAGGGTTGCATATGGAAGAAGATGGCTAAGCTTGCTTCCTAAATCATTTCGCAATCACCACCTTAAAACAACTCAAAAGGGTACAAAAATAAATAGTGGGTAATGCTGATATAGGATTGCTTAGGTATGGATAACAATGGCTACATAAAGAAAGCATTTTTGGATTATATCAGCCTGAACTTTTTCACTAATTTCACTGTCAAAGATAAAAAGCATGACTTCATTTTCCCTCTTTAGTTTTCTTTTCTTTGATAAAAGCAACTCCAGCTTTTTGATTGGATAGCTGCTAAACCTCACATCCAAAACTGTGGCCCAATGGTCCCAACATAGCTTTCCTTCTTAATTATTGTTTATTGTGAAAATGTGTGGCATGACATGTAAAAAATTTACTAGAGTTGAAGGTTAAAGGTAAGTGAGACCTTTCACTGGTCCACCATTAGCACAGCATGGAAAAACTGAAATAGCATACCATAGGAGAGGTGTCTTTTTTTTTTGGATGATAAGAGAAGTGTCATAGCATTTTTTTTTCTTTTGCAGCACACTAGCTTATCGTACTTAAGTTCCTGCCAAGTCATTACCCTGATAGTTAACCAACAATTGGAGTTAATGGACAAAATTAGGTAAGACCAGTTTGTCAAGAATTGACATTTTCTGAGACCTCTATAGCAGTTCACTCGATTCACGTACTGTATACTATTCTAAAATACATGTCGGACACATGTCCATAGTGAACAACGAGTCCTGCTCATCTCTTATTTCATTGCTGCGCAATTCTCCTATATATTCTCTGAAGAAAACATACACTCATCCATATGCACACATGTATGTATGCTACTAGGTCTATTATGGAGTCCATCAAGCACATCGAGAATTTATCTAAGTAGCATATAGAGCATGGGTACATGTGTTTTTGTTTTGCAATTACATCGAAGATGCCTACACCACAGTCTATGCATACAAGCATGTTTGAAGTATGTATAATATGTGGATTTTAGGTATTATGTGAGATCTATTTTTAAGTTGTGTTATTTACTTCAAGTTGGGAACTAATCCCTCACGCACATGAAACTGGATGACTCATTAGTGCATGATTAATTAAGTATTAGCTATTCTTTTAAAAGAAATTGATTAATATGATTTTTTAAAGCAAATTTCGTATACAATTTTTTCCATGCTTCAGTACACTATTGGGGTTGCAAAAATCTTGAAGCTAGCAGTTGTCTGATTGGAGTGAACAGACATTAAAAGTGAGGGCTACTATGTTTTAAAAGATGGATAGGTTTGGTGCTTGTCAAACTCCCAATGTTTCGTTTTCTTATTTGAAAATAGGCAGGAGGGCTGCCTAGATGATTAATTAAAAAAAAGGGGACAGGAACCACAAAAGTTTAGAGAGAACAGGCAAAGTTACTTATGCAGTACCCTGTTCCAAGTTTCCAACCTTAGATCTAAAAGTTTTCAGGTTCACTTTGTTTGCTTTTAAAGATGCAAATGTTCCTCTTTTTAGCACTTGCATAAGTCAATCTTGATTAACTGTTTCTTTTTTTTCTTTACATAAGCTAAGCAATTGAAATAGAAAGTACCCCCTCCGTCTCAAATTCTCAAATTATAAAACGTATAAGTTTCTTACACGGTCTCTAACGTAGAATTTTGATCATTAATTTCTATATTATCAATTACTACACAACTATCATCATATGGAAGTATTCTCGTACAAATATACTGATGTCACACGCGTTAAATAAACATATATATTGAGAATTTAATTACTAATCAAAAGTTGTAAATGTTAACTCTCCTTAAAATAGGTGCATTATAATTTGGGAAAAAAGGGTGTGTTTATAATTTAGGATCGAAGGAATACCATTTATACCATGTTTTTCTTTCAGTGAGTTCCTAGCGAATATAGGACATGAGACATAAACCACCAATAAG
Source organism: Oryza punctata (assembly GCA_000573905.2). NCBI lineage: Eukaryota > Viridiplantae > Streptophyta > Magnoliopsida > Poales > Poaceae > Oryza > Oryza punctata. The sequence continues at coordinate 18,333,711 of CM002496.2, forward strand.
TTTGAACCCGGTAATGGCAGAGCCACCCGAAATAGATCCTCTGCCCATAGAGGTGCACAGTATGTGTGCATCCGATATAAATGAATAGTTTATATCAATATCTATAATACTCGCTTGCACAGTAAAATCGGTATAGTATTTTTGATACTACTATTGTAGTATACTGCACTATAATATTTATACAACCTCAGATTATTATTTAAATAGTATATTTTTACATTACTGTGGATAGGTGTGGATAATGAGTTAACTCGGCTCGTTAACCTCTTGTTACCTTAACGAGCCAGCTCGGCTGGGCTCGCGAGCTGACTCACTAAGCTCATTAATGCATTTATACCACCTTTTAAATTTTTTAATTTACTATTTTACTCATATATAAACTTAATAATAAATAGTAAATAATAGAGAATTCACTAAAAACAAATAGTTTTATCTATTGTATTAACAAGCTAAACGAGTAACTCGCAAGCTTGCTAGTTAAGCGCACGAGCTAAACGTCTAGCTTGGTGTTGGCGTAAAAACACGACGGCATGGGAGATCTGCTTAGCTCCAGTGCAGGTCTAAAATATTGATGAAATGGGGGCGTGTCAGTCAGTTTGATCCTGCAACTGATAAGATATGTAAACAGTAGATAACACAACCAATCGACTGACAAGCCGATAGAGTGATTCCAACCGATACCGATAAGTGATATGATAGAAGAAGCGTTGATCCAAAGGTTAAAGCAGACATCGGCCGGAGGTCCAATGTCAATAAATCCAAATGATTAGATAAATAGTAAAACCTTTGTTGCAATCGGCTAAATCCAACTTATATGTAATCCTTATAAACCGATGCAACGTCCAGATAACTTATCGGCTGAAACCCTGATGAAACCCTTATTGGCAATCAAGAAGCAGGCTAGAGATTATGGTTCTAAGTCATAGCGTGACTTAGTAGATCAAACTTAATTGATACAGCACTACGTATGAAAAGAAATATAATATCTAGACAATCAAGTTTTTTAACTGATTTTCAGGGTGGTGGATACATTATATAATCTAAGCCGACAAAGTAATCTAGCCGATATCGACAAAGCCCTAGATGAAGAATGGCTAATGCAAGTAGAAAACATTATCAATCTGGATTATATAACGTATATGGTAACTCATCGGCTAGCACTCTGATAAAACATTAGCATAAACCTATCGGCTTAACAAGATTTAGATTATCAACAATAATCTGGTAGGTCGAACCTAATCGATGCAGCACGAGATTGTATATGATAATCTACTTGATGAACCGATAAATCTATCTAATGTGATGGATATAACAAATCTATTTAAAACAACATTGTGATTGTAGAGATATATCGGCTAAAATAGAAGATCAGACCTAACCGAGACAATCTTAGCTAAACCGATGCGTCTCTAAACACAATGCAATTAAAATAGAATTGAAATATCAGGTAGGCAAATATATCAACCAAACCAGAGCGATCTAAGAGATCGAAGCGATGCAGCCTTGAACAACACCAATGTAACCGATATATTCACCAGAACCGGCGGAACATAGGGCTTACCCCTTCGCCGGAGATTGAAAGCTGATGCAGCCCCGCGTCAGGTGCCAACTTCCACTGGTTGTAAGTAAAAACCTAGGAAAGAGGGTGGCGATGCGCAGAGAGTAGTTTTATTGATTGAGAGATAATCAGGGACCCTGGGTGTACATATTTATACTCATGGGTAGATACTAGTGTATATCGGATACGACACAAATTTTCTTAAAGATAAAAGGAAAAACATAAAATCCTTATCGGACACTAAACACACTTTCATAAAAATGAAAGGAAACTAACAACTCTACCTAATTAATAGATAAAACTGTTATGCCGCATCCTCCTTGAACTCAGATAAACTTTCTTTAATTAATTAATTTTCTTAACCGAATCTATAAAGAATATAACTGCTGACGATTGGTAACGCCCATCGATCGATTTTAGGACTCTGAAACCGATACACTCTAGGTTAATGATGACTTCGAGACTTACCAAATTTCATCGTTAACACTTGGTTACACTCATTAATACTATGAGTTCGAGTTAATCCGAACCGAGCTCGCTAGCTGTGGAGGATTCACATCCGAAATCATCACCAGGTTGAATAGATAGCCCGAGTTTTGCAAACACATTTTCGTCATATGTAAGGTCCAAATGAACTCCACACCACAGCTACATGTACTTAAACAATTATACCCCAGAGGCTCCAACACTCCTTGGCGATCTCTCATACAGGTACCATTTTTTCTAAATTTTTTTATGATAGGCTTTGGTTTGTAACTTTCCTGATTGAAAATACACTGCTAAATTGCTCTCTTTGCTTTTAAATAATTAATACTGACACAATTCAAATATATCAAATTCAAACTTTAACCACTTCCTTTTTAGGAAAAATTATCCCTACTTAAAATATGTTATATTATCGAACTAAGTAACGCTATAAATATGACAAGACAACTTTTGTTCGTTAACAGCTTCAGTGGATGGAGTATTCTTTTGTTTTTGACACATTGGAATTTTGGACAATCAAAGATCGCATCATTTATACTTTTAACTCCCAACTCTAAGGCTCCGAGCTCTCTCATATCTGTTTCGATTCTTTTGAACAAAATGTACAAATACAGATATTCTTCCAGTAAAGAGATGATCGAGGAAATAAATTAACCCGGAGGACAAGTTCAAATGAGGAAGCTCCATTAATAAAATTGAAAGAACAATGAGCATTTTTGCAACCTCGGTCAGAGTCAAAAAAAAAGAAAAAAAATTAAACGCTTCTAGTTCCAGTTGCACATTCCTGTCATTCCAGCCTCCTGTGACCATTCAAGATTCTAGAAATCGGCATATTTCACACCTGAAAATCCATCCCGGATCCACAGGTAAATTGCCGTGAATTATGATCGAGTCGTTCAGTTTCAGATTGGTGGTCATGCCCTCATGAGCAAATCTTTGGTTAAATGGCACATATCCTCCTTAAGACCATTTGTCACTCACTTGAGGAGCTGAGAGCAATACAGCCACACGCACAATCTGCGTCTCCTCTGATCACACATTCGGCATGGAAAACTGCTCTCACCGGCCGGTGGTCAGACAACCTGTAGTTGCATGTGTCGTATTGGATTTGCTTCAGGCCCTTGCCGCGCCAAAGAATTCGGTCACACCTGCGCACACAAGGAAGAAGAGGAAGCATCCAGGCCGTCAAATCCAATCGACAGAAAGATCAAAATCATCTCAGCTGTAAGGTTCAAGGCTTGATAAGGCTATAAGCTGACCATGCCGGGGCGCGCTTCTTCTTTCCGAGAGCCCCATCGAAGCACCAGTAGTACTGATCCGAGTTGGGGTGGTACTTATAGGTGGGAGAGAATGTGATCAGCCCTTCTTGCCAGCCGTCGAAATGCCTACCCGTCGAGAACTCGATCAGTAGCTACAATTGCACCAGGAGATTGAGAGCAAAAAGAAATATATACTGTGATTTGGTAATTTATGCAATCGTATTGTCAACAATTGGTTAAGATGGAAGGTTCAAGATAGATCGTCGAACAATACCTGGTCGCTCTCTAACAGGATGGACCAATTCTTGTCTTCCACCAACAACCTTGTCTCAGCCTCTTCCAAGGATATCCTATAATTTAAGTCACCTAGCAAAACGACTTGACTGCACAGATGACAAAGAACAAACAATATAAAGACGATAGACAAATTATTGGTACAGTAGAAATCGATGAGAGATGATGAACTAGGTGATGTGTGCACGATGGCATTTGAGTAGCTTGCAGGATTCTTAATTCTTAGTTGGGTAACCCTTATTAGGCAGGAGACGATGTATGATTAGCTAATTAAAAAATGGCATGCCAATGCAAACTAAGCTACAAAAGGATGTGATCATTAGAACAAAAGTACAAAAGCTAACCCATGTCTAGGGAGTAGGGATCTATGGTTGCTTGATACTGATGACAAAAGAATATGGAAGATGGCTAGCTAGGGACCAACGATTGAGAAAAATCTAAGAGGGCCAATTTGGTGGTCCATTGAACAAAAGTAAAAACACAGGAGGACAGTGAGCTGAGATACTGTTGTGCACCTACTCGTGGTCGAGGATCTTCTTTGGCAATTCTTGGTTTGCACCACCCGGAAATCTCGTCCTCATGAGTATATCCGCAGCATCGAAGTTCCTCAGCAGTACATCCCCTTGTTTGCCACCTGAAGCCAGGTGACAGCAAACAAAGCAAAAGCTCGTCTCGTGTAACACAAATCGAATCGACACCGAGCCCTGCAATCCACATATCCAAATACATGGTTATGTGATTGCACATAAGGTATGACCCTCTTACTTCTGATGTTTGCATTTTGTGCATACCTTGTTCCCTAGGTAGCCCATGATGCCTGAGCCAACACATGACACATTCAGATGGTGAATGTATGGCCTAAGATTGCTTATCACCCAGACTGACATAAAGATGCCCACCATCTGCTTGCTCATGATGCATCTAAAGTGTTCTTCCTGCGCAGGTCTCTCCGTTGCACTGGTATTTGTGATTTCTTGATGCAGCACTGCTCCTTTTCTCCTCCTTTTGTTTAGTGCCTCCCCAATTAGTGAGTTCCACTTTGTAGATATACAGCTATTCCTCGGACCAAGCACATTTCTTGCGTTGAGTGGCACTATCTCTTGGAACCTAAAACACCATCAGCACAGAACAAAACAGAACCATCAACTATTAGATCAGTTAGCCCCCTCAACAAAAAAAGAGAGGATGAGTTAGAACTTAAAGGTTGAAGTGAGCTAACTACCCAAGAACGTAGATGTCATAGGAGTTGGCTCTTGAATCCAACCAATCCTCCAAGTCTAGATCACTGGATGGTGTCATACCACCAACATTCCACGTACTAGTGAACACCCTTCGAATGAACAACAAAATATCCAAATCATCAGATATGAAATGCAGTGAGCAAACTTGCAGGTGCAATGCAAACTACTACAAAATTCACCTGTATCTGAGTATAGCATTCTGCCCATCCAAAGGCCTCTTTCCCAAGGTTTCATCCACTACACCTGAAATCTCAGAAACTGATCTATGACCACACAGCTGCTGGCGGTGCGATAGCTTACTTGGAACTAATCTTGGCAAGATGATCTGGAAGAACAGCAGATGTTATATAACTCTGCAACAGAGATAAAACGAAAGGAGTAGTAGCAGATACTTGTCTGTCTGCTCACATCTTTCTCTCCCATGATGCTGCAGGGACAGGGAAGAGATCGTCTCCTCCTCTAATAGTAGCATGCAGGAACCTACATGCATGAGCAAGCAATCACCAAACATGGAGAACTGCTGCAAGATATATAGCTAAGCAAATGGGCAGGAAAGGAAAGGGAGAGAACAGTAGCTTTGATGTTGACAGAATTGCAGGTCAAGCTTCTCATTGTTTCCAATAATTTCAGAAATCGAAACATTCAGATAGTACAGCACATATCCCGCTGAAGACATGTTAAGCTTTTTCTCGACCAACAGGTTTACTGCCGGTTCTGGTCTTAACAAAGACAGCAGCTTATAGCTTATATTTTAGCATGTCTTGTGCCCGTGGCTCTATGCTAAAGAATGAGTACAGAGGCAATACAAAAAACAACAACAAAAAAATAAAGTAATCAAGTGGTACAAAAAGTAATGCAAATATGCAATCCAGAGTGTTCTGATTTGCGAGCTACACTGTCATGCTTGACGGTTTGGCTCATTGGCTCAGAAGAAACCATCCTCTGTTGAATAATGGCTGGCTGGTAAGAGACAAAGGCACACTTGGGCAACTTGCCTACCTAATATTATTTTTATTATTATCTGTTTGTTATGCTACCATGGGTTCTGGCAAGGCAATCATGCAACTTGCGTTTGAAATTTTCCAGAATTTGGACTCATGTACCTATTTGCATGTGTCTATTGTTTGAAGAATCGTAGCAAGAGATCTCAAGAGTATAGCAGTTTTTGCACTGTGGTTGACTGTGTGGATAGATCTTGTAGGTAGCATAGGCTCTATAGACCTATAAAACAATTCTACTAGGGTGTTAATGCGCTTAATTATGTGCAGTTTTCTAACATAAAAGGCATAGTTGGCTTACCTCTGCATGAACTCCAAAAGGTAGATATTAAGTTCGAAGGTTATCAGATTGCACTTCTCTCTTGAGGGTAAAACAGTTGCAAATGGTGAATTCCTAGGCCACTTTCCAGCAAATGAACAGAGAACACTCCTTTAGCTTTACATTTTGTCTATAGAAATTATGAAGACGCTATAATGTGGATTGACAAAAGCGCAATCCAAAAAAAAAATAAGGGGCAGAAAAAGACGAGCAAGCACCTCTAGGCAGCACCAGTGCCCACCGTTCATTCCCCTGAACAAACAAATTGGCAGATTCTGGCTAGTCCATGTTTCTTCATTTGACAAGGCACATTCACATGAAACAAGCATCGTTCTTTTTTGCACTGGAAGAAACCAAGGCAGGAGTAGTAATGTAGTATGGTCCAAAAGTGGAGAAATTCTGTTCGTTCATTTCCCTGATACACCTAACAATGCATTGGCATGCAGCTATGCACAGCTGTGGAATCTAAAAGTTATACATTTGTAGCATGATGTAAGATAATCTGAAGTAATGAAAAATGGACGGTAGTGATTTCCAATCAGTCTCCAGTCACATATTACTAGTACTACTTGAAGAACATAGCAGATGTATGCATTAGCAGTAGAGTATACTGTTGTTGATATGATTTTCCCATAAATGAGATCAATTTACATATAGAAGCAACAAGAACGATGTAGAATTTCATGATTTATTCATGATGACATTATGTGGAAACATAAACCTCGCAAAGTCTTTCACATTAATAGTGATATGGATGGAAAACCTTATGTGAATAAATGCCATGTAAAGTTGGATTATCACCATTTCCATCATCATGATAATAAATATTAACTGAAATAAACATGACTTAATTGCGCATAACAATATAGATTTTTATCTTAATATCAATCACCAGATCATCATAAAACCCACTATCAGTGGAATAATGGCATAATCAGTCCTGCAGTTTTTTACAGATTGCAAACACGGAGAGCTATCATGCAAAGAGCAAAGTAGCTAAATTCTAAAAATGTTAGGTGTGAACTAAACTAGTTAATTTCAAAATTCACTTAATGTTAATATCTAGTATTATCCCCTTTGAATAAAATGAGGTAAGAATAAGTAGTGACTTGTTTTCTGTCATATTCGTACCATGCACGTCTTCGCACGCTTTTGGATGTTACAGCTCAAAATTGTTTATCTTCTGTGGACTATCAGTATGCAGTTACAAACATTAACCAAAAAAGTTGAATACATTCTAGCTCCATTTCTGGACATTCCAGGTTTTAAATTAGTTTGGTTAGACTTGTATAGACCAAAATAAACAGAGTAACCAATGCACCACGACTTATTTTCCTCAGTATTATATGCATGTTAAAGGCAATAGATTAATGGGACAAGAAAGCTGTGAACTTTATGTAGCCTGAAGAAACAATAGGGAACCAACTCACTGAAGTTGTGTTGCCAGCCTAAGATGAGGGCAACAATGAAAAGAGCCATAACCCAGTAGTACAGTACAGCTCAGCATATACAAATGACCTGAGATTTTGAGTATCACAATAGCAACCAGAGTATCCATATCAATGTAATCAAGCATCTAACAGTGCTGTTGAGCACATAATGTTATTGAATTGAATAAATAAAGTAAAAGGGCATCTGAGCTTTGCTACATTCTAGATGTTTTACCCCCACCAGGAAAAGAGCGGTTGAGTTGGGAGCCTAGTTTTATGATTTTCGGAAATCAGAGGTCAGCAAATGAAGTTACATGTTTCACATGCATATTCGTCTGTTACAATCATCAAATCTTAGAAATAGGTCACTACACTTAACAACATGCTTAAAAATGACAGCTGTATGTGTTTTGCAATGCATGTGAAAGAAGCGATAAGACTTTGCTACAAGCAAAGAAAAATCGAAAAGGTTGTTTCACAAAGATAACAAATATCATTTAATGCAAAATGCACCTCATTTTGGCACTTGGCACTCAACCATATCACAAAATCTTCAGATGCGGAGATCCTGGAACATAACTTTTCTCAGATACTCCCCTCAATATTGTTCTGCATGCGTGGCAATGTAGCAGCCACAAGGGCACCGTTCAATTAAAAGAAAAAGACTCCATAGCCCAATGTGATTATAGATCAATATCCATCTACCATAAATTAATGAGTTTCAATCAATAATTGGCCTTGAGTAGTTCAATAAGCAAGTTGACAAGCCTTTTTAACTAAAAACTGACAAATTTGATGAGAACTTGGATCACTTAATCATTTTACACAATCTTTCCATCTAGTTACAGTTGCAGTACTTACCATTATCATGACTTCCCAATGAAGGAGCAGCTCATGTGGTTATATCAGATAGAGCAATTTTAGTAACTGTGATCAACACTACCTGCAAGAGGTGCAAAGAAAGTAAGAAACAGAGCTAAATATTATTATGAGTAATGATTGCAGCACATACACAAGAGTAAGACTTCACCAATTTGCAGAAATTGAAAAGCAAACAGTGTAGCACTCTAGCTATGCCGTTGATAGAAAAGGAAGAACCTCAAATTATTGGGACACTGTCGACAAAATGATTGACTTATAAAGAAGTGTTTATATCACCAGCGCGTGCAGTAGCACAAATGAACAAAACAAGAACTGAAAGAAGTATGAATGCACATCATACGGAATGCACAACTAACACAGGGATGCAGGTAAGCAATATCTTCAGTACTTAACACAAAACAAGACAGCCTATCACCTTTTAGTTACAATGCAGAGAAAATGCAGTTACAATCATAACATAAAATTAATCATGGCCTTATATATATAATCCTATCACCTTTGAATGACATAACTATTTTACATTATCATTCCGTTTCAGGAAAGCATATCTTACTACCAAAATTTACAAAGGAACAAGTGACATCTGCAAAGTTTGTTTCCACCTCCATCCCTTGCTTTGATACAAATTAAAGCACTGATAAGTGATAAAACCAATGCATTTGTTTAACTCATGACATGGATGGACAAAATAACCATGTAAAACATAAAATTATGGATTCAGCAGAAGGAGAAGCATATAGGCCATGGTTGGAACATATTGCATTACACAAAGAATAATTCTACACTTAATGATAAAAGATACAGGAAAAAAAGAACAGAAGAATTTTTGCAGCCTCATCAGAAGAATTATGATACCGAAAATATTACCGCATACAATAACATCTCATAAACCCATCAAAATGTTGCTGGATTTTGCAACCTTTGCAAGTTGCAACCAAAATAACCAATGTAGCTTTCATTATACGAATAAATGGCATTTGATTGTGTTACCACTTACCAGCAACAAATCAAAGATTAACACATTATGATTGCATAGCTGACAATGCACAACTTTATGAGATAATGTGCACATCAGAAGCAATCGGCTGGCTTTATGCCTGAACCATTACTCCCTAATTATTAAACCATGCCATCAGATGGATGACAAGATAAACCATAAGAAATCAATAAGAATATCCAAAATCAAAGGTGAACTCATGCTTTTCTTTTAGAGATAGTATTTACTAATACCATAATGAAGTACATAATTTTCAACATGACTCTATCTTGCACTACTTACATCTCAGGTAGGTTCATTTCCCACCATGATCGAAATAACTAAACAAAAACCATCTACACAAAGGCAAAGGCAGCAAGCTAAAACAAAATGTTTTACAATTAGCCTTTCTCTTCTATACCATGTTCCAATAACTGACATAAGTGGGAGCACCATATAGCTGATAAACTTCACCATGTCTGGAGAACATCAAGTCTTGAGCTTAACCAATTGATGATATCATTTGCTATATCATCCCTTTCAGGTTCAAAGAGAAGATCATGTAAATATCCATCATACAGTTTTATAGATTTATGTGCTGATGCTGATGATTGGTATAGTCGTTGAGATGCTCCGGGGTCAGTTATGGTGTCAGCTGTGCCATGCAGAACTAAAAAAGGGACAGTTACTCTGCTTAAGTTTCTTTGCAAATATGATGATATCCGAAGAATTTCATTGCCAGTTCTAACTCTAATGGGTCCAGTATACACAAGTGGATCTTCATACTTGATCTTCAAAGCCTCAGGATCACGGGAAACAGGAGGTCCTCTCCTGTGCAAAGCAGTAACTCGGTACTTTGGAGCTAACACAGAGAAGATTGGTGCAACAACCTGATATAGAGAAACGGAAACAAAAAAAAGCATCTGTAAATAAAAACTTGTCCCAACTATATCCCTGTTGCAGTCACCCAGTTGTTAATAATCACACAAATTACACTCCAGATCAAAAGTCAATAAACCACAGGCAAATCTTCATATGGCAGAAAACACATTGAGATTTCTTAATAATATGATGGGAGTCAGACGATAATCCTTTCATAACAGAAGTGAGATACCCTGTTTGTAGAAATTAACATGGGGCTTCAGATATACCACAGGTTAAACTGTATAGAAGTTATACAGCCATTACATAAGATAATAGAATGTTGATATCTCATGTCAACTCATACTCCTGTCAATTCAGAAGATTCCGCTGACATTATGAAAATGAGCATGAGAACATTACTTCATACCTCCCTACTTACAATTTTTTTAATTGGAATATCCAAGTCAAGAATTTTTTTATGATAAAAAGCATGTTTCAATCTACTCAAATCAACACAAGTAAACATCCTTGCAAACAGTTATATGAGCAATTGACATAACTAAACAAGAAAATAAGAATACAATGGCAAACACCAAACAGAATGAGCTCTAGCAGGATATGAATGCATATCAACATATAGAAATGGTACAGATCTTTGAAATATCGACAATAAATCCTCCTTTCACTGTTAGATACCAAGGTTAATAGTGTAATTTCACACTGAACATGTGAAGATAGCATCCCAAGTGCAAAAGGAATGCAGGGTATAGAAAACAAAGGCATATATAAAGTAATAGTTGCTTACTTTGATAATTGGATGAGATGGTTGAACATGAATAGCCGGTGATGTCAAGATCACACCTTCAACATGGACTTCAACAGAGGGATCCAGCGCTGCCTTTGGTTCACTCACAAAAAGGAAGTGAAGTTGGTATTTCAGTTACGTGTATATCACAAAGGCAATCAAACAATCCAGTCTAACAGCTTTTGTTGTACCAGTGCGTACCTTCAAAACAATAGCTCCACCTGTGGAGTGGCCAAATAAGAAACATGGCAAGCCATAGTTTTCCTCCAGTACAACATCCTCTAGAAATTCTTTCTGCATGGAAGGAGCATTTAAAGGTTCATGGAAATCCTGCTAGATATCTATTTCTGTGCAGCTATTGTGTACAAGAAAAGTACCAGGTCACCAACAGCATGATCAAGCGATGAAACATAGCCATGTACCCCATCACTTCCACCATGTCCTTGGGAGACGAGACAACATACAGCATAGTGAAGATCAGAAGACCCAAAATATATACAAATAAAAAAAAAACTGTAACTGGTCTCTAGTTTTGTCACTTAGAAGCTGCCCATTGATAAAAAGGACCAGTTCACCATAAGGCAAGATATACCATATTAATTAGGATTTAATATAAAGGTAGTTTGTTTAATAACAATACTTGTATCAACATGACAGATGTAGGTACTCCTATAAATTATCTTAGTTGGTGATAGTTAATATTAACCCTCCCTTCAACATTGACAGATGGGACCACTAAGAATATTTGGCAAATATTAATCTGCAACCACTGAATTTCATATTCAAACTCCAACCTCATTGAATAAAAAGAATGTGAAGGGTTTTAGTGTTTTTGTCTGTAGGACCACATTGGCATTCTCCTAGTGATCAGGAAAAGGACACATTCAGGCACTAAAATATTTCCTGTTACGCTACAGGTCTAATGCCAAGCAAAAATCTTATTTGATACAAACTATTTTACAAAGTTACTGTGAAATTGAAGAGGCTTAGATACTGAACAAATCACATATGTGCCTGGTACAGCATTAGGCATCCCATAACTCTGAAGTTCACTGTGGAACAAAACAAACCAATCTAATGAGTCTGTCAGTGGCTTTTGCCTCTGGTTTTAAGGTTTTCAAATCTCCGATCTCAGGTAAACTGTGTAGTTAGTACAAACTGGTTTGAGAATCTTAAAGAATCACTAAGCAATGAGAACATCAAATTAATCAAGATTTTAGCATAGAGTATAACAGTAACTCACCAATCCAGTCCATTGCATAAACTTTAAGCCCATGATTATTTAACAGCTTTGCAAAATGGTTGTATCTCCCACTGCAGCACACTAACTGATTATCAGCAAGATCCACCATGAAAACCCACATTAATATATAAAATTATGAATATATATACCTATGCTCATTTAATCCATGTAACAGAACAACGATGCCCCTGCAGGAGTTGAAAATCAAAAAAAAAATGTCAGGATACTTTGTCTAAACTAGAAGTAAACAATGAAGAAAATTGTCCATGAAATCCAGTACCAGTATATACCATTTTATGTGATGAACTAGAAAAGCATTACATCATACATTTATACCCCAAAACATAATGCCTCCAGCAAATTGAAAGTTCCCTCAAGTCAAGAAAATAAAAGCATACACTTGTTCCATAACATAACTAATTTCTAACAGCACAAGATATTGAATAAACTACAAAGTCTACATCATTTTTTTTTGGTAAATTCATGCAGGCGTAGTCACATACATCCACATTGGTTGAAACAGCCCATCGTGTTTTCTTCTGTTGAGAAAATTAAACATAAAATATCATCGGATAGTGCATCCATCCATGGCTTCATCTTTCTGAACCAGAGAAAACAGAGTTCCTAATACCCACCCCAAGTGTCAGGTCCAGGAAATGGAAATCATTCCTGAATCCTGAAGCAGCATCCGAGCAAACATGTGCAGCCACAATTTACCACACTATTATACCACAAGGCAGAGACCATTCTTGGACACACACACTATGTTGGCCCAACAGAATGATTAGGCCCTTGTAATCTAGTCCAGCTTAACGCTAGCTAGTCTTATTATTGGTGAACAAAAAAAGCTTGTCATGTAGCCCTTCGTCTTTGCATGGGTCTAATCCACACAAGAACATCCCATATGAGGAACGGACAAGCATCCACTCTCAGCAGAATATTCTTATACTATTTGATGATTCTATACTACAAGACAAATGGCCCTAAAAAAGCAACCACCAAAAAACAAAAATCTGCTGTTTATGCCCCCTGCTCGACGGTATCAACGGTATCAACACAGATTGAATAAAAATCCCGCCAAATTAACACTACAAGCAATGCAGAGGGGCGTGCCTATCATGGTCTAAACTTCCGCCATGCTCGTCAATCACAACAAAAAAATTGTCAAAACTAAGCGCCTTCCTACCTAGCAAATATTGTAGATGATGAAAATAATGTGGGTAAGGGAGGTGTGAATACTTGACGCGATCGGCGGCGACCGGTGTCCAGGACTGCGTGAAGAGCGCGTCCCCTCTGGCCGTCTCGAACACGGCGAACTCCCTCCTGCTGCTCCCCGTCCCCGCCTCCTCCTGCAGCCTCCGGATCGCCATCTCCCGCCTCGCCGCCGCGTCCAGCTCCACCGCCTTCCTCCATCCCATCTCCTCCACCTCCTCCTCCTCTTCCTCCGCCGCCGCCATCTCGGACGCGGGCGGCGGCACCGCGAGGCAGAGCCGCAGCCGCCGCGGGGCCCTCGCCCTCACAGGACCCACCGCGACAACGATCCGCACCCCCGCGGCCGCCGCCGGCCACCGCCGCCGCCGGAGCGACGGGATCGCCGTCCTCCCCGCCGCCGTCGCCGCCGGCGAGGCCGTGGGGGCCCACATGTCGGGTTAGGAGAGGAGGAAGAAAGAAAAAACGCAGACGAATTTGGAAAATGGAAGCTTCGCCTTCTCCGATGGTTAAGAAAATTTCTCGAGACTTTATATTTGGTGGCGGTCGCGGTCCAACGCGGCGGAGGTGGGCCCGGCGGGGAGGGCGTGTCTCTCGAGCGGAGATGGCACGTGGGCCCCCGAGAAGGCAGTAGTAACCTCGGGTGTGTGGACCCACATGTCAGTGGTAGATGTATACGGGTTTAGTTCACGGGGAGGAGGAGTGGACCGGGTGTATTTATTGATGAGGTGGTGGTTTGTCTAGTTGATCAGTGCCGGTGGGGCCCGTTTAGGCGTTTATCGTCAGCAAAGTCGCGTTTACGTCTTTTTTTTTTATAACGATTGTGGTTGACCCGGACTAGCACAGCTATTGTTGTGTTCCATTTGTTTTTAGAGCTCCATTGCTTGGCTTAGGCTCATGTATATAAGCAAATTTTAAAATTTAAAATTTACATTTAAAATTGATTTTATAATATTTTTTCATCGTAGTTTATTTTATAGCTAATAAGTGGTTTCAATAAGTATAAGTGAAAAGATAGGCTCTCATTTGTTGGGACGCTATGATGATAAAACCCGAGATAGTTGTGTCAGCAAGTGTTTTTTGTTAATAAATAAATAAATATTTTTATCCCGATCTTAGGACAAGCTTGCTTTTTTTAAGATGGAACCTAAGATCAGATTTAATGGTAGATGTAATATTATATGTATTACGAAGAGTCAACTGCTTTAACATGAAAATGGAAGTAAAGTGCTCCCTTCGTTTTTGACATTGTTGATTTTTTTAACATATATTTGAATATTTGTTTTACTCAAAATTGTTGTACAGATATGTTAAAATACAAATCATGCTTGAAATGCTTATAATGATAAAAATGAATCATAATAAAATAATTATAATATAAAATAAATCATAATAAAATAAAATGATAATTAGATAAACTTTTAGTAGGACGAATGGTCGTCCAAAAATCGACATAAAAAAAAGGAGGGAGTAACCTTTATCCTGAGGTGAACCCAAGCATGTAGCCATGTAGGGATGTTGAGCATAACTACTCTCTTGTTTCATATTATAAATAGATTTGCCTTTTTTAAGTTTGTTTAGGTTTATAGAAAAATATAGCAATATCTTCAACACAAAATAAATATATTATCAAAATATATTAAATTAAATGTTAGTTTTAATAAAATTAATATGGTGTTGTAGATGTTGCTATTTTTTCTATGACCTTAATTAAACTTAAATTTTTAAAAGAAAAAGAAAGCGGTTTACAATTTGAAATGGAGGAACATCATTAATCTGACTCAACCAACATATGATTGGTTGCTCCAATGTATTCTACTTTTGGAATTTCAACGATGAAAAACATGTTAAAACATCGTGTTGGACTATGCAGCTCATATAGACTATTGCATAGTTACTTCACTAAGTCAGGGGATATGGTTTGACATGTTAAAACACATCATTGTCATCGCCAAACGGCATACATAGGCATGTTGACTCTTTGAGTGCGTTGATATGGTCTTTTGTCTCGACCATCTACCTAGGGCTTTGGTACTTAATTAGATTAGACATACGGATTATAATTTCCATCCGGAAGTCTATTCTATGTGGCACGAGAGATCTGGAATCCTTCAAATGTCGTGGCATCGACAAAGCACATACGTGTAAAATGTGTTTTTGTTGTAACTACTACATATAGCACACAGTTTTACACGTTGCAGTTACGTTTTATGCCTGATAATTCAAACCATAGCCCCACGTGGCACCCCATGTATATATAAAACACTAGACGCGTTCTAAAGTGCGTTTTGAAACAGATGATTAGCCGTAATAACACACACAAAACGAGAGAATATAATCCGTAATACGATTAACCGAGTATTAATTATTATAACTTGTAAATTAGATTTATTTAATTTTTAAAGTAATTTTTCACATGAAACATACGCCCTCTATCTCAAAATATAAGCATTTTTATAATAGTGTTAAGTAAAATATTTTTAACTTTGATTATTAATAGATAAAAAATAAAAAAATCAATCAGATAAAATTGATGTTATCATTAAACAAACAATCATAATATGCAACTCTTTCTATTTAAAATATCTTACTTTTATAAATATGATTGATTAAAGTATTATCTCGAAGATTGTATTAAAGTTTAGAAATGACGAAGGAAGTATGTAAAAAATTTTCGCATGAAATATATCGCTCTATATAGTTCTAAAAATGTGCAAATGAAAAATTGAGAAAGTAGCTAAACCGAAAGCCCGAAGGAGCATTTCGGCACGTGCGTGGCGCAGGGGAACCGGTCCACGAGCAAAAAGGCGTGGACGCGGTCCACCAGAGGCCCGGCCGTGGCCGTCCACCTAAAAAAGATCCCCACACCCGCAAAATCGAGCCCACCGTCCGTTGCCGATTACTACGACGAATACCACCACCTCCCAAAAACCAATCGAATCGAATCCGAGTCGACTCGCCGCCGGAGCCGGAGCCGGAGACGGAGACGGCAGCGGCGCAGCGGTAATGGCGAGCCTCACCCTGCCGCCGGCGCTCACCAACCCTCGCCAGGACGCCATCGACCTCCACAAGGCCTTCAAAGGTCCCGCCCCCCCGCTCTCTTTTCCACCCCTACCCTCAAATTTCTGTAGCTCTCGACACGATCGGATGTAGGGTTCGCGCGGCCTTGTTTGGGGGGGGGGGGGGGTGGCGAGATTGATGATGTGTGCTTTGCAGGTGTAAGGGGTTTCCGTTGCTGCGCTGCGCTGTGACGGCAAAGGGATTTGCGGTTTTTGTTTGGACTTTACGGTGCAGCGACCGTTTCTTTGTAATGGAGTTTAGTGTTTGTGTAATTGTGTGGTCCGCGCGCGGCTGGTCTCAGATGTGTCGAGGCTTATTGGGGAAGTGGCTGGTCATGGATTGAATTCAGATTTTTTTTGTTTTTTTTGGAAGAGTTCTGGTCGAGGTAGAATTGTTGCTGGAGTCTTAGACCTTCAGATGTTGAAAACCTGGATAGGACGGGCCGAGGTCAGGAATGGGACAGCTTTCAAGGGTTCTAGTGGTGGTAATTGCATCGACTGAGATTTATTTGACTTGCTCCGAACAAAAAATGGAGTCAAGTGGCTTTATACAGAGATAAATACAGTCTTGTCCCCATCTCAACAGGTCCATTTTCAGGGTCAAAGTGCACAATCGTGTAGTCTAACAGCTGGATGTGGGTGGTATTGGTATAGAGCACATGGTTAAATTGGAAAGAAAAAAGGAAGTAATCATATCATCTATGGTAAAAAAGAATTCGTTTTAGATAATATTGACAAGCTTGTTTTCGTTATCATATTTGCGACTACTGAACCCCATGTGTGATTTACATGTTGAGAACACAAAGATATACAAGCCATTTAGGACATTCCCAAGTCATTTAGAAAATATGCTTGACATAAAAAGAATTACATATCATGAATATCTTCACTGTGAATTTTATAACACCATTCTTATTTATAGTCAAAGCTAGAAAAGTTTGACTCAGACAAATCCTCAAACGACTTATATGTTTGATTTCTCTGGTTCATTTTATCATCTCTTACTTTCTCTGTAAAATAATTTTTTCTTTATATTGGGTATGGCTTCATATGATTTACTAATCTCTGGTTGCTCCAAAATTAAGTATATTACTAACTCTGATCCCCCCCTGGCTACACCCATCCCTAGGCAAGCGCATTACCCATTTGATGTGACCATTTTGCCCTGGTCATTTGTTTGGTATGCTAATCTGCAGGCAAGTACTCAGGAACTCAGAAGCCAAACTGAGTAGGAGTGGGAATGGAATTATTAGTTGTTGGGTAAAATAGGAAGCCAGGTTGTGGGATCCGAGTTGTGACAAATACTTATGAACATTTTTTTGTGTCGAAGGTGACAATTGTATGAAAAGGGTGGAGTAACTCCATTTTAGCAATTGAACAGTTTGCATAAATACAGCCTTTACTTGATATTGTTAAATTTCTGTTAGCTAGTAGCTGCCCTGCTTTATGTTCTTATTTTCCTTTTGATTTTGACCGGCTGATGGTCTTACAGGGTTGGGCTGTGACAGTACAACAGTTATAAACATACTTACTCATCGTGACTCGATGCAACGCGCACTCATTCAACAGGAATACAGGACTATGTATTCCGAGGATCTCTCCCGCCGTATATCATCTGAACTCAGTGGACACCACAAGGCATGCAAAATTCTAGAAGAATTCTTCTTTTTACTGAATAATAGATCAAATTATAAAGCTAACTGTAGTGATATGCTTAATCAAATAATCTGTAGATTCAGACAGTAGCCAAGTGATAATTAATACACGTTACTTCGATAAATGTTAGCCATATATTTGTTACCTCACTTCTTGAAAGAGTTAAATTACTCTAGATTGATGTGCTATATATGATTAACCTTGTTCATGATTGCAGAAAGCAATGTTGCTATGGATTCTTGATCCTGCTGGACGAGATGCAACTGTTTTGAGAGAAGCTCTGAGTGGTGATACTATTGATCTGAGAGCAGCCACTGAGATAATATGTTCCAGGACACCATCGCAGCTGCAAATAATGAAACAGACTTATCATGCAAAATTTGGTACTTATCTTGAACATGACATTGGCCAGCGCACATCAGGCGACCATCAGAAGGTCCTATTCTTATTAGAGTATCTGTCCTATTTTCTGTTTGATTTCTTACATGGATGACACATTGGCACTCTAATTGCTTATCTTTTGTACTTTTGGAAGCAGTTTCTGAAACACGGATATTTTGCTATTTCTTTTCTCAGAAATATCGTAATAGCCAGTGAAACTCTTTATCTTGGCATCTATCTATGGTCTCATCTTACCTGTGATACAAAGAGATCTGCACGATAGGCTTACTGCCAGCAGCAGAGACAGGGGGACGGTCAGTGGCCTGGCCCCCTTCAATATTTTGTTTTACATATAATCATATAAGTAATTAGGTAAATAACCTAAGAAAGTATATTATCCCCCCTCCAAAACACTTAGGCTGTGTTCGGAAGGTGGAGTTTGGAACTCTACCTCTCCGCACGGAAAACGTGGTAGTTTATTAATGTATAATTAATTAATTATTAGCTAAAAATAATTTGAAAAATAGATTAATATGATTTTTTAAAGCAACTTTCATATAGAAATATTTTGCAAAAAACGTATTGTTTAGTAGTTTGAAAAGTGTGCACGCAGAAAACGAGATAGGTGAGTTGGGAAAGTGAAGGAAAGAACTCAGCCTTAGGCCCCTCACATGTCTAAATCCTGGCTCCGCCGTTGCTTACTGCCCAATATGCCGATTGATATTTTCATATTAATATACATTTACGAATTCACTTGCATTTTCCTGCTGGAGGCCGTGAATGATATAATGTATGTTTCAGCTCCTGCTTGCTTATGTGGGGATTCCACGCTATGAAGGCCCTGAGGTTGATCCTACTATAGTGACACATGATGCAAAGGACCTCTATAAAGCTGGTGAGAAAAGGCTGGGCACTGATGAGAAGACCTTCATCCGCATTTTCACTGAACGCAGCTGGGCACACTTGGCATCTGTTGCCTCTGCTTACCACCATATGTATGATCGGTCACTAGAGAAGGTAATAATACTGTTGTCCTTTTTCTTGTATACATGTGTTGGTCTCTCACTCTCATGGAACTTATCAGTGTAATCACCGATTGTACTTCATTTATGGTAGGTTGTGAAGAGCGAAACATCTGGAAACTTTGAACTTGCTCTGCTAACGATCCTCAGATGTGCTGAGAATCCAGCCAAGTATTTTGCAAAGGTATCTCATGCATGCGGTCTTCAGCATTATGGTAATTGTTTCATTGGGGAGGCAAATTCACATGAAGTTTTCTTGTTAACATATATTGCTTTTTTATCCACAAGAAGTATGTAGATAGCTGTGTAGCAGTATTTGATTCAGCAAATTATTTATAACACTGAAAATCAATGTGTTGCCCCATCTAATATCCATATCTATATCCATACTACTTTAAATGTTGGTAGTGGTGGCGGCAGTGACTCTGCCACCACCATCCCTTTCACTGATGTGTGGGCCCACAATGTTGGTAGTGTTAGTGTTTCATCTTGAAGCAACATAGCTCTGTGTCTCTGGCTTTGGCTAACTCGGTAAGCATCCAAAACACTGGTGGCAAAAAATGTCTGGACAGGTAGACATTTTAGGCTTTAAAATGAATGCCAAAGGTTATTTTTTAAAGATTGCATGGTAAGGCATGGGCAAATCAGCTAGTTGAGCATAAAGCTTGCATGATCCGGCTGAGCTCTGTAGTTATCTTATTTTCTGTGTGTCTCTAGCTGCAATTTATAGGTGTCTTTTCCTTGAGTCCTATGAAATAATCACATGACTGAATTCTCTGTTACCTTTATTCTCCTTAACACACCTGGACTGATCACTGGTGTGCTTATCTTTTTAGGTTGGTAACAATAGAATGTTTCTATTGCAACATGCTGCTAATTTTAGATGTCTAATGCATATGAAAAATTTTCCATGGCCATTAATGTGGTTATCTGTTTATGCAGAGATGCTTGGCATCCTCAAACCAACTGACACATAAAGAACTTTAGGAGTAACTGTGTTATCCTCTCCATCTATTTTTCTTGGTTTGGTTGATGACCTTTTTTTTTTCTCCCTCAATCATATAAATTCAGGTCTTGCGGAAGTCCATGAAAGGTATGGGTACTGATGACAGTACACTTATAAGGGTTGTGGTAACAAGGACTGAGATCGACATGCAATACATCAAGGCTGAGTACTACAAGAAATACAAAAAATCGTTAGCTGAAGCTATCCATTCTGAGACTTCAGGAAATTATCGAACATTCCTCCTTTCTCTTGTTGGTAGCCATTAGGTACGCCCTCTGGTGCTCCTGCCTTCTATGTCACAATATATTAGTAGTTATTAAAGATAAAAACTGGAAGTGCTCATATGGACTCTTGTGTTTTCCCTCTGCTTTTCTTAGGCTACATTTCGTCGACCCTGTGGCACTTGACGCTCCATGACTATCCTAAATGCAGTGGTCCTACCTGGAAACCGTAAAATGTCGCCATCATTGTGCTCTCTATTCGTGTGTGCTTGCTTAAAGATGTGTGTGTATATATAACCTGGGCATTAAATAGTTGGTGCTTAATATGGTTTTGTGGTTCCATCTGACAAGTCACTCGTTACCCGGTGCATTTATTTGAATAAGTGATGGTATTTGGTCATTCTGCTTGTGTGTTGCCTCTAGTACCGTAACTGAAGTTCAAATTTGGTCTTTCGAAGTTAAGGAAAAAAATTCCAGGTCGCTTCCTCTGCCCTTCGACGAAATGGCTTTTTGGCGGCCATGTCATCTCTGCCCGTGTACCATACAGCGAGACTGGCACATTTAATATTTCTGATTTTTTTTTTGATGCGCTGCCTGGAGAGGTATGAACGAACCAATGAAAAATTTTCAGTTACCCAACTAGTCTCCAGGAATTCAGAGATAATTTGATGAGCATAACGATGCACATGATGCACCATTCAAACTACTTAAAGAGAATGATGAGTATGTAAGCCAGCAGGTTATGATTAATTTGAAGAGAGAACTGAGTATTTACATGTACAAAACTACAAACAAAATCAGGTAAGCTATCATCAGACATTGTCCTGCGCAATGCTGGTTCATGCACAGGATGCAAAAGAAACTGAAGCAATTTTTCTTTTAAAAAAAATGTGCTCATCCTGAACTTGTGGTGCCGATTGATCAGTTGGTAGCAAGATCCACGCATTTCCTTGCAGCAAACCAAATAATCCAAAATAATGCAGCCCAACCTGCAGTAAAACAGCACGGCCAATATGGCATTATTAGTCGAGCATTCCTGAATATCACACTGCTGGCTAGGAACATTTTCAGTGAACAAATCCATGAGTGTAATTGCACTTGTGTGATAAGTTAGCGCAAATGCCATGCCCTCCTTCCATAATTTATTGGGGACTTTATGACATTATTTTCAATCCAAGTTAACCTTCAGACAAGAAGCTGTTCTTGACTCACCATTTGCAAAAAGGAACACCACTGGAGAATCTACTCAGAATAAGAAGAAACACCACTGGAAAATGTGCTCAGAATAAGAAAAACTGCATGCAGGGGGCGACGAGGAGTAGCCAGCCAGGAAGTTCGATGGAATGTACCAGTGGCGATCGTGATGGCGACGACGGTCGCCGCCGTCGTGGCCGCCACGACGAAGATGGCGACCGACAACGCGCCGACGTACGCCACGGCGAGGAAAGCGGACAGCGCCGCCAGGGAGACGACGGCCGAGACGGCGGCGGCGCTCGTCGCCGCCGCAACGAGGACGAACACGACGACCAGGAGCACCGTCAGCGCCGCGAGCGCCACCGATCCGACCTGCAGACGAGACGAGACGAGACCGGATCGATCACACCCCAGCGAGAAATTTGCAGCGGGTGCAGCGGCGGCCGGCGGGGCTCACCGATGCGACGAGGAGCGCGCGGGCAGCGCCGCCGCGCCTCGTCCACGCCGCGAGGCCGCGCGCGGCGCCGTGGCACGCGTCGCGGAGGAGACGCCCGCCGTCGGCGCAGCCACGGAGCACGGACGGGAGGGAGGCCATGTCCACCACTACCACCACCTCCTCCTCGCCGGAGGAGGAGGAGGAGGAGGAGGAGGCCTCGCCGTTGGCGCGCACGACGTCGACCATAGGTCGGTCGGGGAGACGAGCTTCGAGTGAGTCAAACGCGAACGCGCGCGCGTGTCGTTCGCGTGGTCGATCCGATTTTGTGCTGATTTGGCATGCACCGAGCAGGGACTGACACGTGGACATTGCCTTAGCTTTCGTTTACTAACATTACTGTATTTTACTAGACAAAATTTCAGTGCGTCGTAATAGGTAAAGGCGTTTTTTTACAACAATAATTAGGAGCTTAGCAATAAAATGAAATATTGATATCGCTATACATTATAATTAAAAAAATTTAATGAGAATCCTTCCTTCTTCACTTTCTTTTCAGTCCCAACCCAATCCACTATCTCCCTCTGCTCGGACCGCCTCTCTTCAGCCAAGTCCATAAGTGGAACCGTAGACCCAGCTAGCAAAACATTTTCAACCTCCGGAAGACGGTGTCGTCCCGTGCCTATACGATGCGGGAGCCGATCCTTCTCACCAAATCCAGTCGAATCTTTCTTGATGTCTCAAAATTGGTTGAGGAATTTTGATCTACTCGATCTTCTCTCTCCCTTTTTTTTCAAAATAGGAGTGAATCCGTAAAATTTGGGATAAAATCAGCTAGGGGAAGCAGGTTGACCGGTCATCATTGAAATCAATTAAATCCAGTGAACTAAAACCGAATTGAAAGAGTAAATCAGGGTGAAAATGATGAGGGAGAAGCGGGGAATCGATTTTTCAATCAATTGGAGAATGAAATACACTGTGAGGTAGATTGGCGTGGTGGTGGTGCTAGGGTTCAGCCCGGGTGGGACTGGAGACGTGCTGCGCGCGTAGGATTGGAAGAGCTGGAAGAAACGGACGAAAAAAGATCTGGAATACTTATATATTTTTAAAGTAGGTATAGATTTATGTCTACAAAACACCAATATATATATATACCGTCGGTAACATGTATATGTACAGGTGAGCAAATGAAGTATCCCTAAACCATCTAAACCATCTAGACAATGATTTTGCTATATTTTTATCGACAAAATTTTTTTAAAAAATTTATCATATGTAAATATAATATAATTGTAGTGCAATTATAAAAACTCAATATATTTTTCAAATAATTTTAAACCATCATATTTACTTCAAGATTCGTGCGGGAACAAAAGAAAGATCGTAGATTGTTACTATAGGATTTTTTAAAAGTTACATGCAAATTGAGCTGTAGTTACATACAATTATAGTATGATTGTACTTATATTTATATCTGATAAATTTTTAGGATGAACAAATATATAAATAAATTCTCTAGACAATTAGACTAGCATACATTGCACTCTATTTTTTCCCGATGAAATGGAGTTCAAAGAGATGAAGATCAGTTGTAAGCCTCTGATCATGCCAAAGTTTTATTATTGAAAGTGCATTCGCACGTGCCAATCGTAATCACAACCATTTCAAATGATGAGTGGAGTCATGCGTCAGTAATTCCACACACCTCTATGAATTCATAGAGCTAAAAAATGCACATTAGCGATCGGGCCCAATATGGCGCGTGATCGGGCCCAACAGTCCGAGTTGCTATTTTTGGCCATGGAATATGTTCACCTGAGGTCTTTTAACTTGTCAACGAATCCAACTTTCGTTCTTCAACCGGTAAACTAGATACAACAGGTCCCTCAACTGTTAAAACCGGTGCAATATAAATCCCATAGCGGTTTGGATGGTGGTTTTAGCTGACGTGGCGCTACGTAGCTAGGTTGACTCTATCTTTATCTCACATGGCATTGACCGTGGCACTTACGTGGTAATTTGATCTGAAAAATAATAAAAACCGTGAGCCCACATATCAGTTACAATAAAAAATAATGAAAAATAGTGGAGCCCACGTGAGCCCCACATGTCATTCTCACTCACTCTTCCTCCTCTCTCTCGGGCGTCTTCTTCCTCCTCTCTCTCTCCCCCATCTCCCCTCTCTTCATCTCTCTCCCCTATTCCTCTCTCTTCTCCTCTCTCCCCTCCAGGCACGACGGCCAACGAGCGATGGGGAGAGGGGGTGACGGTGACACTGAAGGACACGGCGGTGCTCAGCTCAGCAACAGAAGTAGCAGAAGTATCCTTGTGTCCCTGAGGTGCTCTTCCAGTGGCACTGACAACGTGTTTTCTTCCACCTCATCAGAAAGATGGGTTCTCGGGATACCCTGTAGCACAATCAATGACGGTATGGATACCAACAAGCATCACGGGTATAGTCTCCGGCTTGCTGTGAGCGGCCTAAATCAGCACACACAAATGAGCATGAGGCGAATTTAAGTCTAGAGCACCAACACCATAAACATCAGGAAGGTCAGACACATGTGCGATCAATAAGCTGCATTGAACAGTGAGGTTGATTGCAATTTTATATTGTTGACGTAAAAACACGACGGCCTGGGAGATCTACTTAGCTCTAGTGCAGGTCCAAAATAATGATGAGATGTGGGCATGTCAGTCAGTTTGATCCTGCAACTGACAAGATATGTGAATAGCAGATAAAACAGCCAATCGGTTGACAAGCCGATAGAGTGATTCCAGCTGATACCGATACCAGCCGATATCCAGTATAGATCTTGATACTTGAGTAAATAATGACATAAAGATAGTCGGCTGATGATAATGTGATAAAACAATAATATAATCCAGTAGAAATCAATCGACTAGTAATGGTAGATTGAATAAGCACTGATCCGAGAGTTAAAACATTCATCGGCTGGAGGTCCGATGTTATTAAATCCAAACGATTATATAAACAATGAAACCTTTGTTGTCATCAGCTAAATCCAACTTGTATGTAACCCTTATAAGCCGATGCAACGTCCAGATAACTCATCGGCTGAAACCCCGATGAAACCCTTATTGGCAATCAAGAAGCAGGCTAGAGATTATGCTTCTAAGCATGACTTAGTAGATCAAACTTAACTGATGCAGCACTAAGTATGAAAAGAAACATAATATCTAGACAATCAAGCCTTTGACTGATTTTCAGGGTGGTGGATACATTATATAATCTAAGCCAACAAAGTAATCTAGCCGATATCGACAAAACTCTAGATGGAGATCGGCCGATGCAAGTAGAAAACATTATCAATCTAGATTATATAACGTATATGATAACTCATTGGCTAGCACTCCGATAAGACATTAGCATGAACCTATCGGCTTAACAAGATTTATATTATTAACAACAATTTAGTAGGTCGAACCTAACCGATGCAGCACGAGATTGTATATCAGAATCTAATACTTGATGAACCGATAGATCTGTCTAATGTGATGGATATAACAAATCTATTTAAAACAACATTATGATTGTAGAGATATATCGGCTAAGACAGAAAATTAGTCCTGACTGAGACAGTCCTAACTAAACCGATGCGTCTCTAAACATAATGCAATTAAAATAGAATTGAAATATCAGGTAGGCAAATATATCAACCGAACCAGAGTGATCCAAGAGATCGAACAGATGCAGCCTTGAACAGCATCAATGTAACCGATATATTCACCAGGGCCGGCGGAACGTAGGGCTTACCCCTTCACCGGATATCGAAAATCGATGCAGCCCCGCGTCAGGTGCCAAATTCCGCCGGTTGATAAGTAAAAAACCTCAGAAAGAGGGTGGCGATGCGCCGAGAGTAGTTGTATTGATCGAGAGATAATTTACATGGATTCCGGGTGTACATATTTATACCCATAGGTAAATACTAGTCCATATCGGACACGACTCAAACCTTCCTAAAGATAAAAAGATAAACATAAAGTCCTTATCGGACACTAAACACACTTTCCTAAAGATAAAAGGAAACTAACAAACTCTTCCTAATTAATAGATAAACTGTCATACCACATCCTCCTTAAACTCGGTCCGGATAAGCTTCATTTAATAGATTAATTTTCTTAACCGAAATTAGTAAGAATCCGACTGTTGGCGATTGATAGCTTCCATCGGCCGATTCCAGAACTCTGAAGCCGATACTAACTCTAGGCCGATGATTACTTCGAGGCTTACCAAATTTCGTCGTCAACATATATATAGTAACAACAACGAACACATGAAAACCTACATTGACCACAGTGGCACCCTAGTCCTGGAGGAAATCAGCTGACGTAGGCCAGGGCCTGATGAGGTAGCGCACGTCGTAGCCCTCATTGTGGGGCGTCGGGGTTTGGTTTTGGTTGGGGAGAGGCGGGCGGGGCGAGGAGTGGCGGAGAGGGGATGCGGAGTAGCTGATGTCCGTCACGCCACGTCTACCGCCATCCTGTCATCCATTCTCTCCACGTCACTTGCTGAGCACCGCTGCGTCCTCCAGCATAACCGTCGCTCCTTCTCCCCGTCGCCCGTCGACCGTCGCGCCTGGAAGGGAGAGAGGAGAAGAGAGAGGAATAGGGGAGAGAGATGAAGAGAGGGGAGATAGGGGAGAGAGAGAGGAGGAAGAAGATGCCCGGGAGAGAGAGGAGGAAGAGGAGTGAGTGAGAATGACATGTGGGGCCACGTGGGCCCCACCATTTTTAATTATTTTTTATTGTAACTTACATGTGGGCTCATGTTTTTTATTATTTTCCAGATCAAATTGTCACGTAAGCGCCACATCAATATCATGGGATAAAAGACCGAGTCAAACTAGCCACGCAGGCACCATGTCAGCTAAAACCACTGTCCAAACCGTCATGAGATCTATATTGCACTGGTTTTAATAGTTGAGGGATCATTGTATCTGGTTTTCCAGTTGAAGGACGAAAATCAGATTCGTTGGCAAGTTATAAGATCTCAAGTAAACTTATTCCTTTGGCCATTAGGATTTGGGCTGTGTTTTGCTTTCTTAAGGCAGTCAATAGGTGGCCTTATTTCCTTTTGTTTGGTTAACCCACGTGTGTTTTCCTTTTTAGGCTCTTGGGCTTTTCTCTTATAGAGTAGGCCGAAATCCGGATTGCGGTCGGGCTATTGGTTTTATTTTGTTTATTTTAAGTACGTTTCAAATTTATATGTACAGAATATGTACATAAGCATAAAATTTGTATATAAAGTTTATACGTATACAAAAGTTTTATAGATTTATATATGTATAAACTTTATATATATATATACGTATATATACAAAGTTTGTACATATATATACATATAAATACAAAACTTATACATAACGTAAGGTAGGGGACTGGGTTCGAAGGTAAGTGTTAATCCGCTCACAGACGTACTCCGACACGCGATCAGTCGCGCATTAGCGACCCCCACTAGAGCTTCCCAATATATTGCACTCTTTGTATATAAGACTATTAATAGTTCAACATATTGTCTATATATATAGTCATGTGAAATCATGTATTGTTGTTTTGTTGATAAAAACAAGAGGATATTGTTCTAATACATGCCATATAATTTGTTAGGATTGTACACAACCGGTTTGGGTTTGCTTAACCTAGTCAACCGGCCAAACCAAACCAACCAAACCAAACTGTCTTGCCGGTTTTGTATGTGCAGGGTTGGGTCATGGTTCAACCCGTCCAAACCCAGCTTCTCCACCTCGTCATTTGTGTCTTTACGTACGGTTTGACGGAGGCTGTTAAAATACACAAATGACGAGTGAATTAGGTATCAATGTTAAAATGCCACTCTTTATCTTTACATTAAATCGGTGACAAATGAATAATGTGTAAAACCATATGTATCCACTATTTATACTACTATAACGTATGTAACAGCGACAGGTGAATTAGGTATTATTGCTACAATCGATCCATCATTGTCTCATTCAATCCAACGGATTAGAAGGAGAGACATTTTCTCGAGGGATCTAGAGAGTTCCCTACAATATGAGTGGTTAGGGTTAACCAGGAGAGCTATTGAAGTAGAATTAATAGACAACTGTACTATGACACCCATTGATCGCAAATAGTATAAAGTAATGCATAGATGCTTTCATAATTTACAATCAATTAAAAACACAATATCCCGTTTGAGTACGTTAAAGATAAAGATTAAATATAAACAAGAAAAATAGAAATTTATTAGTACATAATTAACTGTGTTTTAATTATCATAAATTTAAAGTTAGATTTATCTAATATTTTAAAGCAACTTCTATATAGAAACTTTCGCTTGAAATACACCGTTTAGTTATTGAAAAAGTGTGCTAATGAAAATCTATAACTTAATTAGAAACGAACGGGCAATAGTTCTGGGAGTGGATTATATTGGTTTGGTCAAGCGTCCAAATCGGATATAGTAGCTGATCAACCTGTCGATCGATTGGCCAGGGAACGTACGTTTGTACTTTGAAAATTTTTTGAACTGTTGCACGACGGTGACAGCCTCGATCTCGCCGTTGATTGCATTTTTGTCACATGCCGTAATCAATCTGAAGATCCTGCAGGCTCCCACATGTCATTAATGTTATTAGACACATCTTCGAAAATGTGATTGGACAGATAACCTACATATATGTACGTGACACGATATAATGAGGACTTGATGGCTTGATCGACAAGCCTATAGTGTTTCGTAATTATGCTCGATTATATAATTTGGTGCAAAAATGATTAACTGGACAAAATTAATCACGCACATGTTCACCAGCACTATTGCAAATTAAAGTCGAAATATGGATATTGCGCAAAAGATTAGGAGTAAATCAGCAGAACTTAAAATATTAATAGAACTATTGCAAAACCAAAAGTACATACTCCATTTAAGAAGAAGCATAACAAAACTATAGATTCGATAACAAAATTATTATAAAACTACATATTTTTAAATTTCATTGTTTTGTTTTCAATTAAATTGATGTTAAGCTTGTAGTTTTGCAATAATTCAACCTAAATTATAGTAAACTGGTCAGTGCTAAATATGTATTGTGTATACACCTTTTCAAATACGAAGTTCTATGATAGACTAATCAAATTACCTGTAATTTTAAGAATCATACCGATAAATTATCGGAACACAAACTCAGAATTATGGTGATAATTTTACGTTCACCAATATCAAAAACAAATGTAACAAGGAACACTTTTAGCTAAGAAACGTTGGCATAGAACTGTATACCCTTGTTAAGAATTATCTCTACTATTATAAAACTAAAGCACAGACGTCCTCCTTCTCACCCCCTCCCCGTTGCGCGCAGCGCACATTCCAAAAACAATTGTGAGAAAACGAGAAGTAGTTGCTCCGCAAAAAAAAAAAAAAAAAAAAAAAAAAAAAAAAAAAAAAAAAAAAAAAAAGAGAGAGAGGAAAAGTTGTTTGATTAAAAAAATTCCCACTTTACGCTACAACTATATCCAACCGTAGCCCATTTTTAATGATATGGACACGTTACAGTACATGGACATGTATAGGTAAAGAACAAAAGATTGTTTCCAAATTGTGTTTCCCATGGTGGATGGGCCAGGACCAAAATCCGGCCCAGATCATCTATGAGGCCAGATTAATTTGTGCTGGGCCATTAGATGTACCACTGGGCATATCAAGTAAGAGTAGCAAATAGTGTAGTAGTTCTCCAGCCTCTCACCAATGCATGTCCTAATTTAAGGTTTATTACTACCAATTTGTAAATAATCACTGTTATTATTTGAGGAGAGAAAAATAAAAAAGAAAATATATCCATCACAAAATATAAGGAATTAGGGTAATGCTTTTTGAGATGGCCAGTCTATTGTAGGCTGATGTACAGGTAATAGGCTCATATGATCCATTTCGAAAATCTTTTTTCGTTTGCACTATTTTCTGTTTGCAAACATGCCTGAAAATTCCTTATTTATATTCATACATAAAAAGATGAGAATCCAAACGCAAGATAATTTATCTCCATTTCCATGAGGAAGGTAAACTTATTGTTTGTTTTCTCATGCAATACTTACAATATTGTAGAAATCATGAAATGCACAAACCATGCAAAATTAAAAATCGTCTCACAACTAATATCAATCCTTGATTTTGTAATACAATTGTAGTCACTATAAAAAATATTTTATTAAGATATATCGGTCTAATTTTTCGGAGGTGTTCATATGGATCGGAGGTGTTCATGTGGATAGGATGTGTGTGCGCTGGTGACCAAAATCAACTTTTGCAGGTTGGTAGGTGCGCCATCTAAAACTTAAGGCCTGTGAAAAATAAGCATACCTTCCCACATTAAGGACCAACGAAAAATAAATACCTTAGTTTTAGACAATGAAACTATAACTTTGAGCATCTACACTAGCTAGGAATATATTCAGCTAAAATTTATAGACACTAGATTTATTATGCAGTGGACGGAACATACACTCGTGACTCTACATACCGCACCAATACACATGCATGCATGGTTGACTGGTCGTTGGATCTTAAATAGTACTCCGTAGTACTACTATACCTCCTAATTAATCAACAATAAACTACGGTGCAGTCAATTTCTGAACTAGCTTTCCTCTCCTTGAACTGTTGAAACACACCCCTACAATAATCTCTTAATTAATTGGCAGCTGACAGTACATGTATATGTACAAAGGCCCCTTCAATTCTTTGCTGTTCTTGCCAGAACAATCCTGCAGGGATAAACATTTAGTTTGCAGATCGATCGATCGATCGATGCAAGATGGAGCGATGGATGGATGAACTCCCATATCATGGAGGGGCCAATCAAACGGGCAGCAATTCGTGATAACAACAGATCGAGCATAAACAAAAGCAAACACACATTTATGCCCGGCACTGTTCGTGCATGTGTTCGTGCGTCAGAGAGTTGAAACTAGCTGCACCACACACGGAATATTAAACGCTGACGATAGTTAATAATGTGTCTGTTTTGTCATCCTTAATTAATTACGGGTAGTTTAGAGACAAATCCTTTAATCTCCCCTGCAAATGTAGGGTTTTGTCATGATTAATTGGGATATGAACAGTGTGATGCACAGTAGAATCGTTGGTATTGATTACTCTCCTCCAGAGCAATGCCTCGTGTTCGCTGCTTTCTTACATACAATACTCATTGGTATGATGATGTTAACTTTTGACACGATGTTTTGTTATTCATCTTTATCATTTATTTGTTGTGATAGATATATCTTATTATTGAAAAGATTGTAAAAAGATTGTAAGTATGACTTATACTTTAGTATACTTATACTAATATTTTAAATGAAACGAATGATCAAACATTACTTTAAAAGTCAACAATGTTTATCTATTTAAAAATAGAGGTAGTACATACCAATATGTGATGTGGGGGCTCATCGCACATTAGTGAGAAATATGCGTTGGTTGGAACTGTGTGTGTATGTATGTGTGTGTGTATATATATATAGGGTATATTTATTGGTCGACATCACCGATATTTTAGAAGTGCTTCTTAAGCTACCATCTACCATGCATGGCAATATAAATATATTTAATCCAAACCTTGTAGAGTCTGGATTAATATTCATTATCTAAAAATGGTAATACATATTTTTCATATATGGACTATAGTACTTTACATGTTTTTTATCTTTTAACTTCACATTAAAAAGAAAATATTTTGTCCAATATAATAATTTTCTTGTGGAGTAGGGAATGATCCCAATCTGATCAACTTTCAGTGAAATATTCTTGAGAACCATCTGCTTGAGATTATTAATGTTATTTTCATCAAATGCATGTATCATGGCGAGCTATGCTGAAAACAAAAAAAAAATGGACAAAAAAAATAGAGAGCTAAATTTAACCATAGCTAGTGTTTGATGCGAAAATATTAACTTCTACCTAACAATAACATAAAAGTTAAATGGGGTATTTACCGACGAACTCAGGTGGCTACAGGGGGTGTATAGGCGATTTGTGCCCATTGAAAAAGTGATTTATTATTATATACTATCTATTGTGTGACATTAATTTCAGATAAGAGATCTAGCAACAAGTAGATAGCTTGAAAGAAATCGAATTTCCTTCAGTTTTGACCAATTTAAACATAAAAGAATAATCCCTAATCAAAGCAATTTTCAACCCAACCATCTAATCAACTTTATTCAGACCAACACGACAATCAGCAATGAGGGAGAAAGAGGAACATACTCTAACCCATACTGGTACTTCATACTTCCAGAGTGGACCAAGCTAAGACAATGCGTGCGGCCCATGCTGACTTAGAGAAAAAAATATATAGCAGAGGTTTTTTAACTCACAGGGCGACTGGCCCCACATATAGAATTGGTTCTTTTTAGTACAACAGCTGTCCTAAAATATACTTATATAGTAGTGTTCAAATTAATTCTGAAATATAACTACTTCTCCACGTGCCGCTCATCTTAAAAAAACACAATCATTTCTCATTTATTTTTTACTCGTTTACTCGTCTCAATTAATTACAACTATTCCACGTTTAATTTTATCTCTTTTATTAATCTCCATAAAAAACTCTATAATCATTTATATTTTGGCTGGAGAAGTAGAGAGAAAGAATTGTGCCTGAGAATTTGAGGTCATGTGAGAAACACAAATTGAGGCCAATTGTTTATAAAATGATAAGAAACAAAAGAGTAGATTAGCGTGGCGTTCTACCTAGGTTGCAAGAAAATAAATTAAATGGAGGTGGGAATAAGAATTGTGTCAAGATGCAGTGATTTGTTTTTAATTAAAAAGAAAAATAGAATCTTTAATATCTGGGATACACGTTCATATCATCGTCATGAGCCATAACTCTTTAAGGTGACCATGATTACCATCGAACACTTATAGGAGTCCAAAGAAAACAACCATTTCTAGTCAAATCCATAAAAGATTAAGCGTGAAACACATTAGAATGCATCGGCATAGATTAAAATACGAAAAATTCAAGACTCCTAATTTTTGAGAGCCTTCGAGCACTCACTTCGTACCCCCTTCTCAACTGCTTGAAGAGAGAGAAAGATGAGACTTGTTGGTGTCTTTTTCCGATTGGACCGCCTTTTGACTGTTTCTATGCCGCCGGTTCAACAAGCCCTATATAGGTCCTTTCCAAATCTAACCATGTTTTCTTTTTTATCTTAGATGCCAAATTTCAATGTTACCAAGACTTGAGAGAAGTCTAGAGAGAGAAAGCAATTGCAAGCTACGAGTAGCAAGCCGGAAAAATACAAATGGTCATGCATGCAGCCTCCTCCATCATAAGGCCATCATGGCTTCTCTTCTCTCGTGTGTCAGTGCTACAAAGAAAACAAGCAAAAGAAAGAGAGAGAGAGAAGGCAGGGTGCAGTGCAAGCTGCAGGCTAGTGGTGAGTGAGGTAGGAGTAGCAACCAGTAGGGGCAGGCAGGTGAATGCTCAATCATAAAGCAATGGATTGCAAAATCATGCATTTGCCACACACACTCACTCTCTTTCTCTACCTTTCTCTCTCCTCTCCCCATTCTGTATTTATATCAGGGATGTTGCTCTTTACTCCCTGCTGCCTCAAGCCAGTCAGTCAGACAGA
This sequence comes from Oryza punctata, assembly GCA_000573905.2. Lineage (NCBI taxonomy): Eukaryota > Viridiplantae > Streptophyta > Magnoliopsida > Poales > Poaceae > Oryza > Oryza punctata. The sequence goes on from CM002496.2 coordinate 18,367,896, forward strand.
CAGTCTCTCTCTCTATCTAACTCTCTCCTGCTGATCTCCATATGATCAGAGTACGTGCTTGTTTTGTTTCTCTCTCTAGACATGCATGCATGTTTCTTTCTTTCTCTCCCTTTCTTTCAATTTCCTCTCTCTCTCATCTCTCATCTCAAATCTTTCTGACAAAGAGAAGTCATAGTCGAGGAAAGCAGTAAAATACTCTGTGGGTGGCTGACAGCAACTTCAATGCACCCTCTCCCTCTTTGTCATTCTTTCACCCCTTCTCTCTTGCTCTTTCTCACTCTTTCTCTCTCTACCTCTGTGGCTTTCTTTCAGACCTGCCCTCACTTGCCCTCCCTATCTTGGGCAACGTTATTTTACTGTACCCCTGTTACTATTCCTAATGTCCAACCTTTTTGACCGCCAAAACATGGATCTTCTAAGGATCTGAGTGTGGTAGCCCGAAATGCGTGTGAGTTCCATCGTCAATGCTATGAGACATCGAATCCGATATGTACCTAGTTAGGGTTTAAGGTTTGGTGTTTAGATTTGTTCGAAACATATAGGGTTTTCATATTTATTTAGTTCTTTTTATTCTGTTGACTATTTACTTATCCACGCACCGACAACATGCGGCACATTATCTAGCGAATCTTTCCCCCTTTATAAAGCGCAAAAGTGTCGTTTGGGAATGGACAAGGAGCTTTGGTCTCACTTTATGTCATTGACACGGCCGTATCAATATCAAAAGAGCTACAAAATGCCGGTGATCTGCTACAGCTTCATGCTTCCACACACACACACACAAACCATGGAAAAAAAAGGCCCATGCACATGCATGTGACACAAAGTGTGCTCCAAGGATTTGGTCTTCAGATAGCTATTATAGGATGGGATGGAAAGCCTGGCCATGTCCTCCCTGCCACGTGGCAGCTGCTGGTTGGCTGGATGACAAGGGGGTAGCTAGTACCTACCCTAGGTTGGGGATGGTAGTGAGGGGGAATGGTAATATTCTTTGCTTGCTGGACTCCTCCTATACGCACATGACATACCTATAGCTAATTAAGCTATAGTAGTCTCCCCTTTCAGTTCCCCTCCATGCAAAAGAGAAAGGCTAGCTGAAAAGACTAGTGCCATGGGGAGTTAAATTCTTCCAACCTCCCCATCTATTCTTGCTTCTCCTTTACTAGCATACATGTCCCTGCCTCATTGATCTGTAAACAGGAGAGTGGTGGCCCAGTGAATGCATCCATGCATGTGTGTGTATGGATCATTTGTGCACTATGCCAATGGGGGTAGTGGTGCATGTTATTGGACTAGCTAGTATACCATGTCATGGATAGATTGCTAGATTACCGAGCTTTCAAAGAGCCCAGCTCGAGCGAGTTTCGTAACCAAGCTTAAGCTCGGTACAACGAGTGAGCCAAGCCTAAGTTGCCCTCAATTGGTCATGAGGTTTCAAACTCAACATTATCAACAATTCAAGTACAAAACTCAATTTATATTAAAGCTCGATCTCAACTTAAACACGCTCAAAGATTACACTCTAATGCCATATAAAAGCAGGGTGAAGGTTCGAATAACACTACTAAAAAACCATTTTTGCAGGTGGCCAAAACCTAATTTTTTTCATGCGGTTAGAACGCTCGTCTGAACAAGAAGATCTGCGAAAATAGCGACTTTCACATGCGGGTGCTTATGTGAGCAACATGCAAAAAATAAAAATCCAAATAAATTAAAATAAAATAAAATAAAAATCATCATCGTCATCGCACCATCCACGCCCACCGTTGGCACTCGCGAGGGCAGGGGCGGCAGATTCGCCTGCTCCCGCCACCGCCAGCCCGATGCCGTTGCCCACGCCCGTTGTCACCGCTCCCGCCGTCAGTGGTGACGGATCCGCCTGTCGTCGGCTCTCCCGAGGGCAGGGGCGGTGGATCCGCCCACTCCCGCCGCCGCCTGCCCGCCACCGTCGTGCATGCCTGTAGCCGGCGCTCTCGGGCACCACTCGCCGTCGAGCGCCTGTGGCCACCCGCTGCTACCCACCGCCGCTCACCGTCAAGGTTGGCTGCAGAGAGAGAGGAGAAGATGAGAGGAAGTGCGAGAAAGAGAGGCATGAGAGGAGGAGAATGAATATAAGGTTGAACTTCAAAAATTTTTGAAGTGTTCAGATGGAAATAGGGAGGCAAGTTAGACTTCTAGGTGACTCCTTAAGAGGCCCTCATGCAAATATTGATTTTCGCAGGTGAACCTCTTAAAGGTCCGCATACAAAAATGGAGGGCGATTTTTACAGACGAGGCCAGTTACAGTCCGTCTGCAACCTAACGACGGTATCGTCCAGGAAAATCATTTTTGTATAGTAGTGTAAGCTCAATCTAAACTAAAAAAATTGACAAAAACGTGTGTAGATAAACTAGGTAAGTGTGATCCTATCCCAAAAAAAATATTCGGATTCGAGCACCTTATGGCCATGAGGTTGAGCTCTACTTGTTAGGGAGCTCACGCATATCTTAGAGCTTTAGTAATTTGCGAACCTCGAGTTCAATAGGAAGGTACGGTGTTGCGGTATTTCATTATATACACTCTCTAAACTAAATGAGCTCAACAACCTTTTAGCATAGGATTGGTGGTAACATGTAAAAAATTTGCAATAGGTTATAGAGCTTTGCATGTCAAAAAGAGGCCTTCCATATGAAGCCAAATTCATAAGATTAGAACATACAAAAGCTACTTCCATCCTAAGACTAGTAGAAATGATGCTAGGTAGCCAGCTTTTACTAGGAAAACAGAATCATATTTGGTACTCCTAGCTACTAGAAGAATACCACTATACACACACACGAGGCCCGGAATAGTTGGCACTGTGTTGTCCCATCATATATGCCTACTACCAAGTTCAGATATCACAATAACTTTGCACGGAGACTCTGCAAATATACATATACAAGTGAGCATTATCATGCATGCATGACGTGTCGACGACAAATAACAAATTAAATTCAGTGGGGATTTACAAGATCTTATATGAGGAATGAGTTGATACAATCATAAGCAGAAAGTAAACCACCAATGCTTCTTTCGCAACACAATATATATTATTAAGAGAGAAACAAAAAGTCTTTTTATGGGACCCGCCGAAACCTTTTTTCCACTGGAGAGAAATGGACTGTTTATGTCACCTGTACTATGTTAAAAAGTCTTTTTGTTTCTTTCTGGTCAAAATCATCAAATGGTTATGGGGAAAAAGATACAAAAAACGTCATTTTGAAGTTAGTAATTCTTGGAAACATCATTCGGAATATTGCAAAGATGTATAATAAGGCAAGCTAGGAGGCAGTATTTTTTTCCTGCTCTTATTTTTTTCCAAGAATTTTCATGGTTTCACAACATATATACGTACTCCCTCAGGTCGAAAATATAAAACGTTACGTTCTTTTCCAGCAGACACAGTGTTTTTTATCATCAGTATATATATAAAAAAATAATGATGGAAGTCTTCGATCACTAAAAGTCAGGTGCTACCCATGGAAGTCTTCGATCAGTCACATTGATCAATAAGCAAGAAGCGAGTGCTTGTGAAACAGTGTTTCACTAAAAATCATGTTGATAAGCAATAGAAAAATAAATGAAGCAACAAAAAAAATAATAGGTAAAACTTTTTATGTGTGTTCTCAATGAAGTAAATGCTGAAAAATAAACCATGCATGATGAAAAGAAAACTAAAAAACAACTCTAAAATTATGCTTCAAGATTTACATTTTGGTTGCGACAAACGAATGATAGAGATCGAGTGAACATACAAGTATTGCCTTTCTTATAACTTTGGGTGGGGTTGGGGTGGGGAGTAGGTAAGTGAAAGTAGTCATTTGTCTACACAAATGCTATCTTGTTCTGCTCCACATTGTTTTAGTTAATTTCTTGGATTTGCCAAGGATTATTCAGTACTCCTACATACTCTAGCCTCTCTATAAGTGTGGAGATTCCACATGAGATGATTAATGATCGAGGAGAGGGCATTGAATGCTTGGGCCAACCGTTTGTAAATTTCCAAGGACACTGCCTAACTGAGAGGGAATATGTCTTGACCTCAACATTGGCGCTCTTACAGCTACATATACCCTAGAGAGAGTACGCAGTATGTGTATGTGCACTGTCCAACCCGGCCCACACCATTAATCAAGAAAGATAAATGTGTCTTGGCCTCAAAATTGCTGCCCATCTTATGTGTTCCCGAGAGATAGAGAGAAAGAGAAATGAGGTAGTACACTGTGCCACTGTGTTGTTAAGGAGTGCACACCAAGGAAGGTATATTGTTACCTCTGACATGATATGACTGTAAAAGAATTGGAGTAGCTAGCTGGGGAGATCTTTTGTGTCTTTGCAAGGACTAATTAAGGGCATCTCCAATGTGCTCAAACCCTGGATAAATTACTCACCCCTATTTCAACGGTTCTCTACTCTTCTCTAAGTACAAGTTGTTATTGAACCTTGAGGACAGTTGTCTCATAGTTCCCCCCTTCTTATTCCCTTTCCATTCTTATGCCCTTGCTAACTGAATAATACAACTCTCCAATTTTTACAAATCGGATATTACCATTTTCAATGCATAGGGTAGTAACTATATATGGGACAATAATGCTATTTTCGCAAGCATCAGACCGACATTGCAACAAGAGCTTGTTTGGATAAAGGTCTAGGCCAAACATTTTGGACTAGTGGGGATTTCAATCGATCAATTTCTGTGATATGCCAAATCGAATAATAATTTGTCTTTTATCTCCATCTATCCAACCAAGCTAGCCCTAAATTTCTAGAGAGAACAATATGCATGGTGTCGAAGCATTTGTGCCACTGTAAGGACCAAATATGCGTGCTTTCACTAGTACTATCATGCATTGATAATCCTCACCACACCCCATCTATTTTGTGTACACATAAAATCAAAGTAGCTATGGGATTGAGCAGTGGCATTAATTCATTCGATCGTTTCATTCAACCCCATGGCCGGCATAAATTCAATTCACAACCACGTGGTAGAGACCAGCAGAAGAACGAAACGCAACAGTTTGTCTGAACACTGCATGCATGCATATGCACATATAGCTAGATGCTATCAGAGCCCAGCTAGCTAGGGTTTTTGTGTGTACATGTACACACATGCATGCATGTGTTAAGTTGTGGGCTCTTATACATACATACATACATCATCAGTGTATGTATGTGCATAATTGCATATATGACCAGCATGCAGGACAAAATACTCACATACAGAGAGAGAAATAAGAGAGAGATTGTCATAGAGAGATGGACAAGCTAGCTAGGACTACTGCCTTAGAACCTAAAGGTTCGGAACCTTTCCTCTCTGGCATGGAAGACGGGATGACTCATTAGCGCATGATTAATTAAATATTAGCTATAAAAAACTTGACAAATAAATTAATACATTTTTTTTAAAATCAACTTTTCTATATATATTTTTTTAATTAAAAACATACCGTTTAGTAGTTCAAGTAGCGTGCTCACAGAAAACAAAGGAATAGAAGATGAGAAGAGGGACCGCCGAACGCGGTATAGTGATGATGCAATGGATGGATGGACCAGAAGCAAAGTGAATGAAGAGGGGAAAGAATGAATGGGCCTTGCCATGATCCATAAATATTTGCAAGTGAGTATTTTTGCATCATGCTGTTGGTGAATTGAATTGATGATCGATGATGAAGAAGGGTAGTGCATATGTGTGTTTTGTGCCGGCCGGCCGGCCGCAGTTAAGGGCACGGTGGCTGCCACCGGCTGCCTGCCGCCATTTATGCCGTCCACTGTTCATCCTCTTTTCCCCCGCTGCTTCTCCCCCCCACACGCACTGTGCTATAGTAGCTGCGCTGCTACCTAGCTGCATGCTGCTGGGATTTAATGGGCTACTTTTAATTTATTGATGTGGTCACTGCCCTCTCTCTTGTTTGCACACACATGCGTCTACATATATATCTATATAATGTATGCCCACCATAACAAATTGAAAACGTGTTTTGTTTTTTATCTCTTTGTAGTCCTTTACTTGATTTTACAAAGTTAGGAAAAGCTACATACTATACCCTGTGTTGTTTTCAGGTATGCAGTTAGAAGTTGTTTTTTTTTTATAGAGGGAGTCACGTCATCTTATCGTTTGATTGTTGTCTTATCGGTTGTAGCTGAAATTTGAGTTTTAAAACTATAATTTGGAGTTGTCTTTGATGTGTTTATCAATTGTAGTTTGTTTTCTAGCAACATTGAGTTTAAAATCACTGAGAACCTAGATATAAAAGTTTTACTCATAAATTATTTTAATTTTGCTTGTTTCCTTTATTTTTCGATAGCTTATCAGCCGTACAGTAATTAAACTATGAGAGTGCTAGCCAAGAAACTGGCACAATTACATGGTTAGAGATCCGGAGGCAATGGATTTGGGCCTAGGAAAATGGTTTCACCGGTGTAACGATATACTAATCTCATCGGGATATAGGGTCATCTTGTACTATAAGAAATTAAATACCCTCTCCGTCTTAAAATATAACAAGTATTGGTTGGATGTGACACATCATAGTATTACGAATCTGAACAGACTGCTTGTCCAGATTCATAGTACTAGAATATGTCTCATCTAATCAAAACTCCTTATATTTTAGGTCAGAGGGAGTAATGGTTTTTGCTAGAGGTCGTCCAGATGGGCTAAGTTTGACTATTGTACTTATAGACCCGTTAAGACTGATGTAAACTTGGAGCACAGTTAATTTGGTCATATGTCTTTATGTTTGAAAAGGTAATTTGTATTTCTTACAAGAGATGCAGATCACATCTATCATACATATATACTACCACCTCATGCATCTTGAGAGTGAGCACCCACATATATGTACCACTAGACTGAAAAAAGAAGCTCATGAGGTATATGACTAGTCTCTGTCATGGTGTATCAGTTGGCTGTTGGAGTAGATCGGGCAAAAGGTCTCATTTGCTACACACATTGCAAATGCCTAAGAATATATGTGGGTTATTCCATTTGTTTTTTATATTATTTTGGTGTCCATTGACTTTTCTTGGTCTCTGCAAACGGCAATCGATATAGAAAAGTGTAGGTCGATCAGACATGTTGAATTGACAGAAATTAAGTTTTCAGGTGGTGACCATTCTAAACACCAGATGTACTAAAAACAACAAATTTAAGGTGCATGCATGCATGCAAAGCATTATATTATCTGCTGATTAATATATACACTTAGCGCCGCTCGTGCAACGATTAATTAGGCGACGGAGTTCTTTGCGATGAGAGAGAGAACCAGAGATTGTCACGAGCTATATAGAGAGAGAGATAAACTAAAAGTTAGGTCAATCAAGGACTGTTGATTGATAGTTTCAGATAGCTGTCAATAAACTTGACCCTAAGAGGTTTTCTCCTCTTTGTTGCTCCTTTTGAATAGAGATAGATAAAACATGAACAGGAACGGATCTACAGTACTAGTACTAGTGTCGGTATCAGATGACACTGATGGTTTTTGGTAAAAACTATGATTAAATTGTTTATCCATATTACATTATAATCTAAATTTAATTAGCACACTATATATAACATCAATAGATATGTTATGACACAAACGAACCAACTTTCTGGATCCACCACTAAACCTGATTCATGCATGTAAGGCTGGCACACAGCCTAGCTAACTGGAAAACAACTAGACACATGCACCTCTCATTGTCACTGAGAAAGCTGATGACTGTTCGCATTACATCTGGTAATTGCGTTGCTAGATGGATTTGCATATCTCTATCTATATATCTCTGGCTTAGCTTGCATTGCAAATGTGGATCAGAGATGAGGTCAGCTCACATGGCCATGGCATATGCAAAAACCCTTCTCTCTCACACAAGGTACAACACAAAAAACAAAACAAATCCCATTGGAAATATGGTGGCTTGAGCTAGTAGCTAGCCGTCCCAGCTGGGATGTTTTCCTTGGAACCCATCTCGAGAATGTTAGAGAGAGAAACTTAAGAGAGTTGTGCAGAATCTACGGAGCATTCCATTCTCCGAAATGTTCCTGATCAAAGTATGATAGTATTTGTTGGGCATAGAAGCTGTCATTGACCTAGTTATCTCAGGCATTGCATGCCTTGTAAATTACTAGCATAGGATCCAATTAAGTATAAGTAATTAACTACATACAGTAGTTGCTTCTAATCCATTTTATACCGTCACACAGCTCCTAGCTAGCTAGCTACCTCGAACCTTCTGTTTTTATCTTCTCCTCTCGCATGTTGTTGTCGCATGCATCTCAAGGTAACTGGCTGTTTATATAATGGTTCAATATAATATATATGTGCCAGTAGCAAGGGATTAGCTTGCACTTGTGTACATGCAAATGTACCAGGCCAGTAAAAAACATATCCTCTTTCAGAGATGTCCTTGTTGAGAACTTCAAATGAACAGAGGATTGTGCTTTCTCAGCTCAATGGTTAAACTTAGTGCAAAGTCAAAATATGTCTTGCACTAATCAATGAGGGAGTTCTCGGGAAGCGGAAGAAGGTATGGAGTCTTCGGGTAAAACCTTGATCTGGTTCATCTAGATTCAACAGTGTCGGCATATTTATGTTGTCTTCTTGTCGAAGGTGCCATCTTATACTTTGGATGAAAATCTAGTTCTGTTTTTGGACAGCAGTGAATAATCGTCGAGTTCTTACCTAATAAGATATTGTTTTGCAATAGAGAAGATCCATGAAATACCATCAACAAGTACCCTAATCCCAAAAATACCATCGACAAGAGCAACTTCCCAAAAAATATCATTGTACAAGTCTCTTTCTCCTAAAAATACCATCACTATCAATCTACTGTTAACACCTTTCCGTTAAGTTGTATGAAAAGACAATCTTACCCTTAGACAACCATTTGCTCACACAACATTATTTTGCATTGATCCAAAAAATTCACATCTGTTAAAAACATATTATAACTTTTGTTGTTTATGTTAGCTTCTAAATTCACACACAAAATTATTTATTTTGCATTGATCCAAATTTCACACATTTTGCTATCCAAATTATTCCAGAAATTTTGATATCAATATCAATGTTGTGATATGAGCAAAAATAGGACAATCAATAATTTCAGAAATTTTTGTGACCTCTGCATCGACCTCAGCGACTGCGGCCTCCTCCTCGTCGGCGCCTGCTGCACCCTCCTCGCTGGCGCCTGCGGTCCCCGAGCCACTGCCTGCGGCCTCCTCCTCGCCGGCGCCTGCGGCCTCCTCACCGGCCTCCACACCACCGCCTGCGACCTCCTCGCTGCGCCCCGCGCCACCGCCGACACCGCTTGCGACCTGCTCGTCGAGCCCCGTGCCATAGCCGTGGACCGCCGCCTTGCCACCGTCGCCGATCGGGAGAGCCGCCTAGATCGGGATCGGGATTGGGTCTGGGTCTAGGGTTAGAAATTTTCACCATTTCTTCTCTTTTTTCTCTTTTATTGTGAAATACTAGGTATATTTTGGACTGAGGGCAGTTTGGTTATTATCAAAAAAAAAATAACGGTTGTAACGGTGTGGAATCAACTGGATGTTGATGGTGATGATATTTTTGGGAGAAAGAAGCTTGTGCAATGGCTTTTTTAGGAAGTTGCTCTTGCCGATGGCACTTTTAGGATTAGGGTGCTTGTTGATGGTATTTTATGGATTTTCTCTTTGCAGTAATGTTTAACAATTTTTGTTCTTTTTAGTTTTACATTAGTGAGTTTGTGCAAGATAGCATGACATGTTCGTACTTGTTTTAGGTTTTGTTTTCTTTCTTTCTTGTAGAAAAGGTACGTTAAATGGAGATTTGTAAATGTAGGGAGCTTAATGATTACACAGTACAAAATTTCAGACAAACTGAAAATTGGCAAATCCGTTATGGATCAAGCGCTACATTTTTATTTCACAACACATTCAAACTTCAAATTAAAAACTACACTTACGTCCTACGTTGATCGATGGATCAGTGACGGAATACCGATTATAATAGTATCTCGTTTGACTTCACCAAACAAGAAGAATATTTTGCGTACACCGGTTAAACAAATCGCTTCGCTCGATGCGACTGCATGCTTGCGAATGTCTTGGTCGGATAAAAATATTGCTGAGATGGGTCTCGGACAGCATCAAGCTAAACTAATCACAGTGGCTTATCAAAACCAAAACTTGATTAACCAATTGATTAATTAATCACAAAATTAATTAAGAAAATATTGGTCTCACTTTACTCCGTGAAGCCAGGGTCACGTGACCACACCTGACCTCTCACGTGAGGCCCCGGGAATCTTGCTTCACATTTCATTCTTCTACTCGATCTGCTTCTTCTTCTACTACTACTCTAGCTGTCAGAATTTTTACTGTATTTTTCTACTCACCTTTGATTTTTTTTTTACTGGGCAGTAGAAGTACTACTAGTAGGAGTACTAGCAGTAGCAAATCCCAAGGCTTTGACCTTTCCATCTCTCGTCAATCACAGCGGCATCATGACCCAATTATTATTTGTTTTTTGACCCAATTATTATCTGTTTTTTTCCTCTGTTCGCTGTGTGTGCGTGTGCGTGCAGGACACGTGGCAGAATCCCAGTGGTACGTCCTGGTACGGTTTTGGAAGGTGCCACACGATTGGCTGCATTATCTATGCTTGCATCACAGTGTCTCATCCTCTGGTGGGCCCACTCCAAAAAAAAGCCAAGTAATCTACTCCTTAGACTTTTTTTTTTTGGTGATGGAATGCAGCTGGTAGTACAATAATACTTGAAAATCAATATGCCGATTTTACTTGCAATAATTGGTTAGAGATCATGTTCCAGCTCGATCAATAATATGGTGACAGATGCTGTAAACCTCACTAATAACAAGGATATATTGATTAAATTGTTGGGCATTGTCTGGCAGTAATCTGTAAAAAAAAACAAAGATATATCAACAAAACTAATTAAGTAACGTTGGAAGCACTATTCCTGCAAAATCTCTGCATGATCATTGATGGGTAGTAGGGGCTTGTTACATGTACACCCTTTGCTTGCAACTCTGCTCATGATAGTACATTACTCATGCATGTAATTTGTTGGCTTGTATAGCTCCAAAACGGCCTGTACATGTGGGGGACAGGCATGAGGGCAGGCCAATGCAACCTCCAGGGACATTCTTAATGGCCATCTTGCCGCCAGGACAAGATTACCAGCCATCCAAACACAACTATGCACGCATATATTTTGTCTATCATTCTATCAATCTTGGACCACTTAGATTTATCCATGTATATATGCTCCCTCATTTTCATGTTAGATAACCACTCATGTCCATGGCACTGTATACTCTTATTGTATACCTTCCACCTAAAGAAAGTTGTATAGTACCGATGAAAAGTACCACTGATCAATGTGTTGTAGTATATATACGACTTTGTTTGAACTAAAAGAGAGGGGAGATTTGTTTTCTAGTCAAGAATTTGGTGAAAAACTGATCAGAAACCATGTAATCTGATCAGCATCGAATTATTGTGTGATAACTTTACAAAAATTACAGGGAAATTATCTGTTTTTATACCATAGGTATCTAAATCAAGCTAAGGTCTACAGAAATCTATGTGGTGGCATTTTGTAAATGTTTAAGGCTCCTTTAAAACATAGGATTGGAAAAAAAGATAAATAGAAAAAACATAGGATTTTAACATAAATGTAAGTACAAAACACAGGATTGAAAAAACAGAGGAAAAATACAGAAATAGTTGTCTGAATAGACCGTAGAAAAAAAGCGTAGGAACCGGATGAGAGAGATAGATTTAAAGTAAAATTTTCAAGAGGTTGGACCTCTTTCAAACTTTCCTCCAAAATCCCTATAGTATTGTTCATTCCAAAATTTCAAAGAAAGGGGTAGGATTCAATCCATGCAAAAGGTTCTTCCTACGAAGTTTTTCTATATGATCAAAATCCTCTAAATTCCTGTGTTATTCATATAAATTAAGGGGGCTAATTAATTATTCATATTAGAGTTCCATTTGAGAACTCCAAGGCATATAGTACTCGCTAGTTATAGCTGCTAGTCCTTTATCTTTTTTTTAATAAGGGGCTGGCTAGATCGGTAGTACATGATTACATACCCCTACACATACATGCATGTGTATGTACAGCTTGTCGTTGTAGCATTCACAAGCTATCTGATGTGTCTGACAAGCGTACATCCATTGGTGCCTACGTATGTAGCTGCGTCAGCTTTGCAGCAAGCAAAAGGACATCTCATTGGTGTCCGAACTAGCTAGCTTGCATAAGCTGAAGTAGAAAGAAATGGTTTACTCCTTGTTTTACCAATGTGGTCCTGCATATAATTAAGTTGTTTTTAATTTCTAAAAACCTTTTTCATGCATGCATGATCGAAAGTACTCTCGTGTGGTGTACTGTCTAGCTAGCTCTCTACACTCACGTACTTTTATTGTTGCACGTACGTGTACATACGTCTCCATTTCGTCATTCATGCATGTGTGATGGTTCACTTGTAATCATTGAGCTAGGTGAATCCAATGTGAAAAAAAATAATAGTACTTCAAATTTAATGGTACTTCTTATTAGGCCCCATTCTAAAGTTCCGAATCTAAACTATAACTTACTCGTTTTCCGTTAGCACATTTCTCAAACTACTAAATGGTGAGTTTTTTTAAAAAGTTTTCTATATAGAAATTCTTTAAAACATCAAATAAATCCATTTTTGAAGTTTGTAATAATTAATACTCGATTAATCTCCATATAGAAAGTCGAATGCAGTCTAAAGGCGTGCTGAACATAACAGGCACCTAAGAGTTAGACAGCTAACTTATTTGTCAAAGTAAAAAAATGAAGGAAAGGAAGTGTGTGTGTCTTGTTGATTGTTCTCGACTAACCAGCAGAGATCTGTGTGAAGGGCGGTAAGGACGAAGCCAAGCATGAGCAACACCGAGGGCTAAGTGTTATTATCTTGTCCAACCTTTTTTCAGACTAGTCATACAATTTTCTAATAGTATTTAGATGGAATTTGCATGGAGTTTGGATCCTAGGCCTAGGGCTTGAGCCCTAGCTTCTCCAGGCCTATATCCGTCACTGTAGAGCAACCGGCCCTGAGCTCACACGCTTCGAACAATGGCACTGAGTCTTTGGACTAGTGCGCATGACGAACGGAAGCACATCCCATCTCATCCGGGTACACCCTCAACTCCCTTGGTGCTACAACAAAAGGGAGCTCAGACAAGTGTTTTGGTGATGATCAATGCATGACTTAGCAACTCCTGAAAATCCTAGCTAATCTCTAGCAATCCTAACGCGTGCTTGGAGGAATCGAAGGGCGATATCCATCGCCAGTCAATGCAGGTGGAGAGATTAAAGGTCGATACCGGCCTCCTGCACCATGACCTCACTCACATACGTTCTGCTCCCACGTCGACACCTGCTCCTACGGCTCCTATGGCTTCATCGATCAAGCACCAGTCAATTCATCACCTAATTAAATTTCGCATAACTTAGCTAGGGTGTGATCATGTATATATTAAGTTATTGATTATGAGAATTTAGATCTCTCATGTGTCACACCCACTAAGGTTTGAATCTAGGAGCTAAGCACAAGGTTAAACAAAAAGAAGGAAAATCCCTTTCAAGGAAAAAAGGTGTATGAGATAAGAAATCGTGGAATCACCTTAAAGAAGGCAGTACTGTTTCGTTGGGGACTAATTATTGTTATAATTCCATGACAAAAATGCCATCGGCTAGGGAATAGTGTATAGGTTTGATGGATCTCTCTTGGGATGGAAAGGGACAGTCAAGCAGAGAGATGATCCATCCTATTTTCTTTATTTCTGGCTAGGGCCGATGAGTCCATGTCAACAACTTGATCACTGTACTATTGCATAGTCAAATCAGATGGAGCCAGGAGGTTTAGTAGTACAGCTCATGAACAGTCTCAAATTAAGAGGGTATAGCCTTGAGTTAGACAAACCAAGCTAACCTGTCAAAACACCAGAGAATTTAAGGAAGGTCGTCACGGCCACGTGTTCCTTGTTTTGCGTTGTTCACGACTCATCGATCAGCATCTCTCTAACTTTTGAAAAAGACCATTGATTATATTCATTCAGAAAATTAATGAAATTGCCGCATATAAATATATATATATATATATATAGGTGCAAAAATCATTTAAACTAGATAGCTTGTAGGAAAACTATATATGTATTGGATGGTGTTACTGGTCTCTAGAACATTTGAAGTTCGTACAAAATTTGTCTTAAGTCTATTTAACTGTAGGATTACATAGAGCTAATTTTTCATTAGTCTATTTATGATGTTTTAACTTCCTGCAACTCTTAGTCGTGTGTAGGATGGCACTCACCATTAATTGTGTTCATATTTACTTTCATATGTTATAAATTAATAGGAGCTATTCGTATATATGTCGTGGCCAGTGCAAGTCCACATGTTAGCCTCACAATGAATGAAATATTGTCGATATATATAAGTTATGTTCTGTTCTATTTCATCTCTAATTAGCAGCCTTTTCTTTTGGACTGAATTAACCGAATGATTTGTGAGAATTATTTGAGGTATAATGAATAAATTAAATAATATAAAGTTTAACTGGTTTTAAAATAATTTTCTAATAAATTCATACATAGAAAGTTTTTTTTAGAAAAAGTTTTTTAAAAAACACAATGTTTAGGAGTTTAGGATGTGTATGCGCATTCATCCATCCTTCTACTAAATTGACCTGAACCATAT